>OY728142.1:1356545480-1357920095 GCA_963277665.1 Viscum album | reverse complement strand
ATTAATTTAAGTTGTTAAAATGGATTAAATATTTTGAATTAGTTTAATTTTAAATTTCTAATAAATTCAATTTTATCGACAAAAAATATTAGTAAAAGTGATTAAAATAAATTACAGCGATTAAGAGAAATATTATCTTAACAAAGGAATAAATCATAGACATAAATAAAAAATAAAATATAATAATTATGGAAAAGGCATTGTATTTCCATATATAGATCCTTTCATATATTTTATTTAATTGTGACTATTATTGGACACACCTACCAATGGAGAAATTGGGTGAAATTTGATTTCTAAAAAATTAATAGATTTACACTCCTCCACTATAAAAGGAACTCACCACACCCACATCCCAACATATCACACTCAAATTGATTAAAAAAACTCTCTTCAAATAATCTTCTTAATGTTCCCAAATATATTTTATAATCCACCTATTTTCCCTAAATATATTCAAGGAATCCCCTTTGTGAAAACGAAAAGTTGTTTCAAAAAGTTGAGGCAACAACCTACCATAATATTCATTGTCTTATATTCATTCTCCACCCCTACAAATATTATTATTGCATGATTATATATTAACAAATATACCGTAAATATAATATTATGTTGTTATAATAATGTCTAAAACTACAATTACACACTCTTTCATTTAATGGTTAGAAATTATCATTACTTTTTTATTTCGAACTATACCACATGAAGTTACATTGTTCGTTTAAACAATACATCCACTAATGGATTATAATTGAAATGGAAAATTTAGTTTAATAGGTTATATATTATACTTATTATGATTAAATACTTCATAAATTTTTATATAAAAAATACCTTTATGTATTCCATTTTATTTAAATACGGTAACATTGTTTGGGTATGTGTAAAAAACCACCATCTTAGAGTTGTATGATTAATGCATGTGATAAATGGAATTGATAAAAAATGGGTTTAAGTAATCATATTTGTATCACCCATAGTTTATATAACGAAACTCAATATTTATGATTATTAATTATATAATGTATAAGGGTGATGTTTGGGAGAGTTAGTAGATCTTTTGGAGAGTTTTGTAGCTTCTTTATAGGTGCATGGGCGGTGAATAAACTATGGAAACTATGAAACAGTTGCAAAAAAGTGTGCACAATGAGTCAAGGGACAAAGAGAATGTTCACTAGTGATATGTCAACCCTACTTTTTATTACAACTTAAGTATGCTTTATTACATAAAACATCACTTGATACAACAAAGAAGATCGAGAGGTTTAGTGTCTTTGGGGCTTAGGATAATTACATAAAAACTTTAAACTTGAAATACAACATCTTTATTGAAAACTTCTTTTACATGACCACTACATTCCTTCGTACTTAGCATTGCATGGGAAAACCTGAGGACATGCATAAGAAAAGGGTGAGCTATAAATCCCAGTAAGGGAGTACACAATGAATAACATGAGGAGTACAATACATGTTAGGCAATAGGCATATCAATAGAGAATAAAAAAACATGAACATAAAGGAATGATAAAGCATGATAATCATAACATGGAAATGTGGCAACAACACTTAACATTGAATAATCATGAGCCAAGGCTCATTGCACATGGAGCATGAGTAAACCCTCATTTCACTTGAAGCACGAGTAAACCCTCATTGCACTTGAATTATCATGATTCAACACTCATTGCACATGACGCGTCATGATACTATACTTTACCCAATGCATTGGAGCACTATAAAGGGTGCAACCTTCTTAAACATTTCATTTCATGCATAAGTGTGCCACATGGACCATAAAACATGGATTCATAAAAAATAATCATTTATTCCACGATAAAGCAATGTTGAATTAATACATGAAACTTTATAATCAATAATCATTTATTCCACGATAAAGCAATGTTGAATTAATACATGATTTAGGGTCTAAACCCTAAATCATTCTAAAATAAACCATACCCTTTGGAAAATTTCTTTGTTCATTTTTATGTGGTAGCATCATTGTTGTTGGAGAATAGATTAGAGACTGTGTGGCCGTCATCCTCACAATAGTGGTAAATGCATGGTTAGAGCATCATTTTTCTAACTACTAAAATAAAATTTATGCTATAGGAAACCACTTCCTTAAAAAATGGGTCTAGGATATTTAATGATATTGACCCATTGTTTTCCCTCTTAGGCAGCCGTAACTCAATATTTCTCTCTCACAATTGTCTTTGAAGGATCTTTTGTTGATATATAGGCGATATGAAGGTTTATCTTGCTAATTAATGAATTAATACTCATGGTATTAAATTTTTCATTGTTTTTTTATATGTTTTATCTCAGAACTACTTCTCCCACTATAAGAACCCGTGTTTTTCTGGACTACAGTTTTGAGTAGAAATTTGAATTTTTGCTGTTGGATGCTTGTGAGGGGTAAAATGGACATTTTACTCTACCTGCTGATATCAGATAATTTTTCGGAAAACTCCGTTGGTCCTGGAATAGGGTGTTTACCCTAGGATAAAAGTTTGAAGGAAATCTGAGCTGTTCAAATTTTGGCGGAATATTTAATATATAATACTATTAAACTAAATATTAATTTATTGACACAAGTTCGTTTGGTGATAACATTTAAATAGAGCGTCATATTGATATTCTGTCTCCACGGTTGAGTCTGGAATGGGGATTTTATCCTAGGGAAGACATAAACTCATGTAGGGCGTTGGGGCCAGCCCGAGCCCCTTTTTCTTCCATTTCTTTTCTTCTTTTCTTTTCTTTTCTTTCTCTTCCTTACTCATCCTCCTTACACACGCTCCATGTGTGTTCCTCCTTGGCCGTGTACCATGGGAGATTTTGGAGATTGTGAAACAGGGATATACAAAAGGCAAGAGGGGTACCGATTCGAAGCCCTCAACGCGCTGATTCAGCGTGCGACATCCATGGACCTTGAAATCAACCGAGGCTTCGACGGTTTCTGCCCGAAGGTAGTGTTATTTGTGTTTTCCCTATAGATCACCATTAAACATGTTTTTTAAGTTTTTATAACCTTATATTGCTTTCTGGTATGCCCATGGGGCTCGATCTATTGTTACAAGGGAGAAAACTAGAGAATCAGGTGTTTTTGTGGATTTCCAATCGGAAAACCCAGTAAACATAGCGTGTGTTCCCGGGGAACACGCCATGTGTTCTTACCATTTGGGGAAGAAGAGTTTTTTTATGTACAAGCTGTGTACTTTGAGTACACTTTTTTTAGTGGTGGACGTGTGACCGACCGTGTGGAATCGAACAGTGTTTTAGTGGTTTTTTTGAAGTAGACACCATGTACAGTAATGTGCACGTAGTGTAGTGGTACATGGGCATGTGTTCAGCTGAAAAAGGATATGGTGTAACTTTATGTTAATAGTACATTCCGTGCATAGTAAATTACAAGTCGTGTACTCCTACACAGGAAGGCCCAATGGGTTCTGGCCATGTACTCTGGCCATGCACTTCCTCGTCTTAGTAATTTGGGGATATCATGTGCGTCGGAAGTCAGAACTTGGCGAGTGTGTAGTCGATTCTGAGCGTTTTCCACATAGATCGCAATGGTGGACTCCTTTTGACATTTAGAGGTCATCTAAATGGATTTTTTTGTGGTTTTTATCTAAATGGAGGGGTTCTTCTTCTAGTTATTGAGCCCATTCGTCACCTGAGGGTGAGACTTGGAGAGGTTACTAGGTTTGGTGTTCATACCAACTTAGTCGAGACATTTAATATGAGATGAGCTATGATATATCACATGTAACCTTTCCTTTAGATGATTTTTCCCTTGTGTGATGTTCCCTTCTGGCCTTAGAGGTCGTGAGAACGGATCCTTCTAAGGGTCCCCTGAGGGATGACTTACTTGTGTGCTGATCTAGGGAGTCCCTGTAGGAACTCTCTATTTTTTTGTTTGAGAGGACCACTGTTATGGGTTTCCTATTTTGTTCTTCATTTGTGGATCCGAAGTAGGATTCCTCTTTACTAAGGATCCCATGTAGGAGTCCTTCTCTCTAGTTATCTAGAGGATCCATAGTAGGATGACTCCTTGGTGTTTGATTTGTGTGACATGGCGGGTGCCCGTTGTTTGACCGACCTGAGTTGTTACGTCAGGTTTGTGTATAGAAGGTGTCTAGGTGTCATCTAGAACCCATTCCAAACTAGTAATCTTGAGGGTTTATGTTTTTAGTGTGGGGTTAGGCATTCGGCCAGCCTCACTTGTTTGTTTATATCTGACATGGGTTATTGATGTTGTAGTGGTTACATGAGGTGATTCCCAGTTAGTGGATATTGAGCCTGAAGCGAGGTGTCTTCTTGTTTGTTGGGATTCCTACATTTCCTTCTGTTCCTGAGTAGTAGATGGTAAAATAATTATTTCCAACTGTTGAGTGGATTTTTTGTAACGTTGTGCTACGAACGCATGGTTGAGGTGTCTTGTGGCTGAGGCCTTTGCTGGAAGATATCTAGAATTGCAATAAAAATTTAATGATAAATTAAACTATTGTTTGCGATCACTACTTGGATCCATGACCACCACATGGGCGTGTTCATATGTTTATCCATTTGGCCAGGATACCTGAGGGTATTCCATGATAATTATATGAATTGAACTTTCTTGAGATAAAGTTTATATATATGATTATTTTTATATTTGGCTTAGCCCGGTTACTTGATTTCATATGGAATTCTTGAGGGAATTATTTTGTCTAGAATGAGGGAAGTGTTTTGTTTCGCCTGAGGGAAAGTCTCTGTTTTTCCTGAGGGAAACGTTTGTCATGCATGAGGGCAGTGCTTATTTAGCCTGAGGGCAGTGTTGTTTAGCCTGAGGGAAATGTTTCTCATACCTGAAGGAAGTAGCTCTTGTGCCTGTGGGAAATATCCCTTACGCCTGAGGGTAGTATTCTTTATTCCAGAGGGAATTCAACATAGGTTTTTGCTTCTATTCTCCTAAGGGAAATGATTCACATGTCTAAGGAAAGTGGTTACATTGTATATTCACTATGGTGATTTTTTCTGTTGAACCTTCCAAGCTGCATCACAGTATTGTCTTTGATATTATCTTTTACTTTTTGATAGACTATTGTGGTTTATGTTGTGGGTTTGGTATATGAGATGTTCAGTCGAGGTTGGGTCTCGGAGAAACTCATAATTGAATTATATTGAACTAGTTACTTGTTTTTCGTTAACATGTTCAGAGATTTATTTCTGGCATTGGCCGAAGCAGGTACATGTCGATGGGATTAAAAACCCAGAGATCAACTTAATGATACATGAATTGAGTGGAACGTCATCAAAATCAATTCCCTTGCACAGGATGTCCAATAGATCGGGCTTATGGTCCCAAGGATTGACTGCTGATGTGGTTTCTTGTTATTAAATCACTTAATCATGAATATTCATATTTATGTACATGTGTATAAGTATGTGATTGTACATGTGTACATATATTGATATAGACATCCATGGTGGCACTTGCCCAGTTAACAGGGATTACATGCCTTGATTTCAACTTTGGTTGTTTGTTTTGTTGACTTTGATGTGTTCTATCTAGGTTGAGCACATTGTTATTGCATACATTATTAGCATCACAGTTATAGGTTGCTCATCGGGGTGCCCTACTGAGATTATTTCTCACCCCTGCATGTTCACCTTGGTGTATGTGTAGACCTTATGTCTTCTTTTCATGTTGCGTATGAGATTCATGTTTGATAGGGTTGAGGCCTAGTGTGGCATGATCGAGCGAAGCTGCTCCAGTGGTTCTACTAATCGGGCTGCTGCAGTTCGACAATGTGTCAAGATCGGGTGCGTGGATTAGTTCGGAGTTTTTAGCAGAGAACTGTACATTTACATTCAGTTTTTTTGTACTTGTATCTTCATGGTCGGCTAGTGGTTGACCATTGTTTTATTGTATTGCATTGATGATCTGGCTTTTACGACATTTTGCTATTAAACCTAGTTGTATTTCAGTTGTTTACTACTTCCTCACTCAGTTTTCTTTCTACTGTGTATGATACATAGTTATTTACAATGTTTTATTACTCTGGAATGAGGTCATAGTCTCCCCACTATCCCACCCTAGGCCCTCGCAGCTAGTCGGTAGCCTCTGGCGTATGGGGAGGCATGCTTGAGGCCTTATGGCGAACCAGCTCGGAGCACCGGTTTAGTGGCTTTCAGGTTGGGACGTTACAAAGTGGTATCATAGGAGTTTTCTTTTCTCAGATTACTATTTGGGATATGGTATAAAAGAGATTTATGAATGTTTTAGGACCAGTGATGGATATCGGGCTAGTGCATCGAGAAAACTTGTTCAGGTTAGAAGTCTTGTTTTCCAGGGTTTGGTATTGTTGTTCTGATTTTTAGATGTTACAATTGTATATGATTTTCTCCTTGAGTGACGCACATGTTCTATGGTGTTCTTATTTACTATTGATATATGTCTCTTGGCCATAGGTAAGTTTTCAGGGATGGATTTTTGACTCTTGGCCAGCAAAGGCAATAGGCGTCTCATGCATCATACTAGGCACATAGGATTCACATCATATAGCCCAACTAGTGTGTGTTTTTACTGACGACTGAGACCTTTTGGTATGCTTACACATTATTTTCACTCTGATGGCAGGTTATTTGGATCTATGTAGTGGCATTTTTGTTAGGGATGATGACTCATTCATTGTGCACAGGTGGTGCAGTGACCCCAGTTGGTCTATGTGGCACATGATGCCTTTCTGTTCAACCCTTATTGAGTCGCGTTTCTCAGTTTTGTATTTATCTAGTCGGATCGTTGAGAATGATTACTATTTTTACTAAGGATTTTCTTGTGAACAGGGCCTCCATGGGGTATTCCCGTATATGGATGCCAATGATAGTCATTTTAGTTTATCTTCTGCTTGGGTTGTGAACTCTTGGGAGTAGTTCCTTCTAAAGATGCTCGGAGTGGATCATGTCACTTGTAGGTTGTGTTTTGGTTTTGAATTTTTGGTCGTTGTGATCATTACCTTATTGTGAGAGGTTTTGTATCTTTTGGTCTTGGTGGTTGGAACTTGTGACCAAGTTGTGAAGCCTTGTGAGAATGGTTGACCTGGGCTTGGAATCCTGGTCAGGTTATGGCAGCATACTAGTGTTGCTCGAAGAAAGATGGACACGCCATCGGTTAAATATTAGGGTACTCCTATTAGAGACGATCATGTATATCTTGATTCGTCTTGAGTATGATGAGAGTTCATCAACCCTACATCGAGATCCTTTTTCTTTCTTAATGTTCATCCCTATATAGGATGGAAGATGTTCTGTTGGATACTCTCGGAGTGGTGTAAGGAACACCATTTGGTGGGGAGTGCACCATTGTCCGTTTGAGGGTGGTTATCCTCATTCTGGTTAATCTTCTGTGTTTTTTTGTGAGATTCTATGATCAGTGTTTTCTTTTAAGATTATTATAAGGGTATTCCTATGGTGGTGAGTACCACTTTGGTCATAGTTCAATATCTTCTGTGTAGAAGGATGTTGTTAATGGTATAAGGCTTGTCGTCGGAAAGTCTAGATATGTTGTTTGTGCAGATTCTCAGGTTATGTGTATGGCTGATGGTTCTTTCACTGGGCTTCTCGAGGGCAAGAAGGTATATGGTGGGGAATCTATAAGAACCCATGTTTTTTCAGAATTCATTTTTGAGAAGAAATTTGATTTCTTTTATTGGATGCTCATGAGGGGTAAAATGTTCATTTTTTCTTACCATATAATCTCAGATAATTTTTATGACAACTACGTTGGTTCTGGAATAGGGTGTTTACCCTAGGATAAGATATTGGAGGAAATCTAAGCTGTTCAAAATTTGCAAGAATATTTAATATTTAATATCATTAAATTAAATATTAATTTATTCATGCATGATCGTTTGGTGATAACATATAAATGGAGCGTCAGATTGATATTACATATGTTCCGTTGAGTCCAGAATGGGGAGTTTATCCTAGGAAAGGAATAAACTCATGTCGGGCACCGGGGCCGACCTGGGCCCCTTTTTATTCATTTTCTTTTCTTTTTTTCATTTCTTTTCCTCACTTCATTACTCTTCCTCCCTTCGCACGCTCCATGTTTATTCCTCCTTGGTCGTGTACCATGGGATATTTTGGAGACCACAAAATATGGAGAGACATAAGGCAAGAGGGGTACTGATACGAAGCCATCAACGCGCTGAGTCGGCGTGCGACATCCGTGGACCATAAAATCAACTGAGGCTTCGGCGGTTTCTGCCCAAAGGTAGGGTCATTTGTGTTTTCTCTATAGATCCTATATAAAAAAGTTTTTTTAGTTTATAAATCCTTATATTGCTTTCTCGTATGCCCATGGGGCTCGATCTATTGTTACGAGGGAGAGAATGGGCGAAAAGGGTGTTTTTAGGGATTTCCTATCGGAAAACCCAGTAGACACGACGTGTGTTCCAGGGGAAAACGTTGTGTGTTCTTCCCGTTTGGGGAGGACGAGTTATTTTTAGTACATGCCATGTACTTTGAGTACATGACTTGTAGTGGTGGTCGTGTGACCAACCGTGTGAAATCGAACACGGTTTTAGTGGTTTTTTTGAAGTACATGCCATGTACAGTAATGTGCATGTCGTGTAGTGGTACATGGGCATGCGTTCAGGTGAAAATAGACATGATTTGACTTTTTGAGAACAGTAAAATTTCTTTATAGTAAATTACACACCGTGTACTGTTACACAGGCAAGCCCAATGGGTTCTGGCCATGTACTCTGGCCATGTACTTCCCCATCTTTGTAATTTGGGGATATCTGGTGCCTCAGTAGTCAGAATTGGGAGAGTGAGTAGTTGATTATAATCATTTTTTCACGTAGATCAAAATGGTGGACTCCTTTTGACATTTAGAGGTCATCCAAATGGATTTTGTGGGTTTTATCTAAATGGAGGGGTTCTTCCACCAATTATCATGTAACCTTTTCTTTATAGGATGTTTCCCTTGTAGGGCGTGCCCTTTTGGCCTAATAGGCTATGAGACTGGATGCTTCTAAGGGTCCCCCGAGGGATGCCTTGCTTGTGTGCTAAACTAGGGAGTCATTGTAGGAACTATCTCTTTTGGTTTGAGAGGACCCCTGTTATGAGTTTCCCCTTTTTTTCTTCATTTGAAGATCCCAATTATGATTCCTCTTTACTAAGGATCCCGTGAAGGATTCCTTTATATATTTATCTCGAGGATCCTGAGTAAGATAACTCCTTGGTGTTTGACTTGTGAGACCTGGTGGGTGCCCATTGTTTGACCGACCTGAGTTGTTATGTTAGATTT
Source organism: Viscum album (assembly GCA_963277665.1). NCBI lineage: Eukaryota > Viridiplantae > Streptophyta > Magnoliopsida > Santalales > Viscaceae > Viscum > Viscum album. The sequence goes on along the minus strand of OY728142.1, from coordinate 1,357,910,797 downwards.
GGGTAGAGAAGGTGTTTGGGAATCATCCAGAACCTGTTAAAAATCAGTAATCCCGCGGGGTTATGTTTTTAGTGTTGGGTTTGGAGTTTGTCCACCCTCATTTGTTTGTTCATATCTACCTTGGGTAATTGATGTTTTAGTGGTTACAATAGGTGCTTCCTGGTTGGATACTATTGAGCCTGACATGAGGTGTCTTCTTGATTTTTGGGATTCTTTCTTTGCCTTGTGTGCCTGAGTAGTCGGTGGTCTGATTTTTATTTCCAACTGTTGAGTGGATTTTGAGTATCGTTGTGATACAGATCCATGTTTGGGGTGTAGTATATCTGAGGAATTTGATGAAAAATATCTATAATTCCTTAAATAATCAAATAATATATTAAACTATTGTTTGGGATCACTGCTTGGATCCATGAACACCTGGGGGTGTGTTCCTCTGTTTAGCCGTGTGGTCTGGATATCCATCGGTATGCCATGATTATTCTATGCATTGAAATTTCTTGAGAGAATGTTTATATAAATGTTTGTTTGTATGTTGGGATCGGCCTGGTTACTTGATATCCTATGGAATCCCTAAGGGCAGTATTCTGTTTAGCCTGAGGGTAGTGTTTTGTTTCAATTGAGGGACAGTTTCTGTTTAGCCCGAGGGAAACATTTCTCATGCCTGAGGGAAATGCTTGTTTAGCCCAAGGGCAGTGTTGTTTAGCCTGAGGGAAACGTTTCTCATGCTTGGGGGCAGTAGCTCTTTTGCCTGAGTGAAATATCTCTTATGCCTGAGGGCAATATTCGTTATGCCTGAGGCAGTCACCTGAGGGTCTTTCTATTATTCTCCTGAGGGAACGGATTCACATGTCTTAGGAAAACAGCTACTTTGTATATTCAATGTGTTGATTTCTTCTGTTTAACCTGCCAAGCCACATCACATGCATTGCATTGTTATTATCTTTTAATTTTTGATAGCCTATTGTGGTTACTACTGTGACTTTGGTATAAGAGATGGTCAGTCGAGGTCAAGCCTCAGAGAAACTCAGAATTGAATTATATATACTAGTTACTTGTTTTTGGTTAACATTTTTAGAGATATATTTCTATCGTTGTCCAATGCTGGTACATGTTGATGGGATTATGGACCCAAGGATCAACATAATGATACACCTCTTGAGTGGCACGACGTCTAGCTCAATTCCCTTGCGCAGGATGTCTAGGAGATCCAGCTTATGGTTTCAAGGATCGACTACTGATGTGGTTTCTTGTTATTGAATCACATAATCATGAATATTCATATTTATGTACATGTGTATAGGTATGGGACTATACATGTGTATGTATATAGATATGGACATACATGGTGGCACTTTCCCAGTTGACTGGGATTACATACCCTAAGTTCAACTGTGGTTGCACGTTTGGTTTACTTATTTTGTTGTGTTCTATCTAGGCTGAGTACGTTGTTTTTACATACACTTTTAGCATCACGGTTATAGGTTTCTTGTTGGGGTGCCCTATTGAGATTATTTCTCACCCCTGCACATGCAACTCAGTGTACGTGTAAACCTTATGTCTTATTTTCATGTTGAGCATGAGTTTTATGGTGGATAGGGAAGAGGCCTAGTGTCGTATGATCGAGCAGAGATTCTCGAGTGGTTCTACTAATCGGGCTGCTTCAGTTTGACAGTGTCTGGAGATCGGGTGCATGGATTGGACCAGAGTAAGCAGCTGATCCATGTACATTTACTTTATGTTTAATTTTTACTTGTATCTATATGGTCGGCTAGTGGATGACCATGTTGTATTTTATTTCATAGCTATTCGGGATTTTACATCATTTTACAATTACATCTAGTTCTATTTCAGTTGTTTACAACATCCGCACTCTACATACTTTCTATTGTGTATGATACTTAGTTAATTCCTATGTTTTATTACTCTATTATGAGGACATAGTCTCCCCAATATCACACTCTAGGCCTTAGCTGCTAGTCGGGAGCCTCTGTCATACGGGGAGGTGCGCTTGAGGCCTTGTGGTGAACCAGATTGGAGCACCGGTTTAGTGGCTTCTGAGTTGGGACGTTACACCCACCATCTCATTTTTATATATATGTGATTTTTTGGGTATATACAATGTTTTGGATGTCAAATATGATTATTTGTGCTCGTTTTTTATAGTGGAAGTGATCTATGATGGGTTTTTAGATATTAAACTCGGTTTTGTGAACATTATGTGTGAAATTATTCATTTTCCCCATAAATATAACTGTAGATGGACTCACTCTTAGATCCACTATATACAAAAGAATTTTTTAGTTTGAAATTTATATAATTGTTTTAGATATTTTACTCAAATTGTCTAATAAATCCAATGTAGTTATGATTTATGGTTTTCTTAAAATTTTTAAATTGTGTAATTTAGTTGTGAATTTTTTTTATAAATGATTTTAAAATGATGATTTAAAATAGTCCATTGATTGCGATTAATGGAAAATGGTTTTTTTATAAAATGATGTTTTATTGAATTGTTTTTGGCTTGTTGGTATTGGAATGAGTTTTGGTAATACACAAAGTGTATTTGTTCATATTTTTATTTATGAGGATTAGTTGAAATATGAATTTCCTCTTAGTAACAATACTGTAATTTAATATCGGATATAATAACATTTTGATGAAATGGTTGATCAATGGGAAACAACTCATGAGTCTAGAGTGGTCATAACGATGAATGCTTGGATGGTTATGTAGAATAGAGTGGTTTTTCCAATTTAATGTTGTGGAATGATTTAAAAGCATTGTTTGGTTGTTATCATTGAAAATTTTAAATTTATAGAAAACTGTTTGATTTGGAAATTATTTCTAGTAGTTATAAATAGTTTTATAACATATTTTATTTAAACTATTTTATATAAATGTTGATAAAATAGCTATCCTAGTTTAATGAGTTGGGATATACATTGGGAAAACCTGAGGAGTTTTAGTACTTATCCCTACTTAGTAACGTTGCCATTTTTGAAGATGTCATATACTAGGATAGGGGAAATCGAAATGTATCACATGTCTTTAGAACTACCTCATGATAATTGGGATGCTGACATTATTGGATCATAGATCATATGATAATTGGAAGAATGTGGTTGTATTTGAGTACTATTAGTTTTTTTTCTGCTGTTTATATTGATATTTTATCTTCCTCCATGGTAATTGAATTTAGTATGACTTTTAAAAATTAAAATATCAGTTCTATTTAATTGTTATCATGAATCATACTATGGTTTGTTTAGATATTCATGGTTTGGATAGTAATTTTAATCATAATTGTAAAATTATCCCCCACAGGTATTGAATCCCTTAAAGATTTATTTCTAGCCTTTTGCATCTTGGGGATGTCGCTTAAGGGCTAGTAACATCTCAACACCCACTAAACCTAATAAGAAATGTGGGGATAATACAAATGGTATCCGTTTTGTCCAGTTCAAATTTCTGTTTGAGATAAGTTGTATCACCATGGTCCTTTAATTGTAGAACGAGTAGTCATTAATTATTTCGGTCTTGGATTTTAAGTCTTTCTTGCCTATTACATGATTTCAGATAGTTAAAAAAATTATTATTGCGGGGATTTGAAATTTTTATTATTAAAAGACAAAGCTAACCATATATTGATGAACAATAAGTTACCAGGGAGGTGGGAATATAAGGGTTTTTTATACAATTATAAGATTTGGATTTTAATTCTCATGGAGAATCAAATGAGAATGAAATGAAATGTATTATAGGAGTCACTTCCCACTCTAACTACATATTTTATTTTGAGTAATGAAATATGATTTGGTGAATTGAGTTGATTTTTTAAATAAAATGAATTTGATTAAAATGAATGATTTTGATGAATATCATGGTTGCGAAATTTTAAAAAAGATATTATTTTCAAAAGAATGCTGAAATTGATAAATAATTATAAAGATGGAAATGATTGGTTTTATAATTCAATGCCTTGGTAGTTAAGGTGGTAGAATTTGAAACTATTAAGTATTCAATTTTTAGAGCATGAGACGTATGGTGTTTGTTGTTCATATAGAAACTATAACCTAATTTGCGTCATAGAATCCAATTATAAGAGGCTATGGAGATTTTGGTTTGACTATAGCCATAGTTGAACCCCCCAACTAGTTCAGATAATTGTACAAGAATATCAGGCTATAAAAACAGGGAACTTGAGGGATCAACAGAGACATGTGGATAATTCCATCCAATCACAGAAGTAGAATCCACCAATATTTCTATGTTTTTTAAAGTAGAAAGAGAATAAGTGTGTCTAGAAAGGATGAATAATATCATTAATTTCATCAGAACAACAATAATGCTAAATTTCATGCAGGAAACATATTTTCTCAATGACCATGCATTCCAACGATGTGATCTAGCCTTGAATTATAAATTTTTTCAAGCACTTGGTTGGGATCATTTTGAATAATTGTTCAACAAAAAAAAATTATATCCCTAAAAATTCAATATCCAATGAATGGTCTAATTTGTCTTCATGAAGTGTGAAAATATATCTTTCACCATGTATGAGGTAGAATTCTGGAATTTACTATGACTCTCACTAGAGGATTTGACTAGTGAAGTCTTAAAGGAAGACATTATTGATTCAGGTTTATGGTAGAATAATCACTCAATGTTTTTCATCACCAATACTATGGACTATATATAGATAGTGAACAGAGAGAAAATGGATAAATGAGACATCTCAGTTTCAATTGGTGGAGGATTTATGTTGACATACACTGTAATAAGTACGCAATATAATGTTTGAAGCAAGTGAAAGAGGGTAATCTACTTCCATGGTGGGAGAGGGAATCAGAATCAAATGGCTGGATCCCTGAATTATTATATGATTCCCTCAAAAAAAGAATGATATTTCCAATGCATTTTTATTAACTAAATGAAGATAAGGTGTATGAAACAATTAAAAGAATTACCTAATTAAAAACATATGAGGAATCATTAGTACTATTGTGTTTTTACTCAAATATCATGAGATCAATAATATTTCTTAGTAGTAACATGAATCATATTCTTAAATGGTGTGGGGGAAGCACAATAAATGCCCTTCATTGAATAGATTTTACCATATATATTCTTGATATATCATGACTACTCAGATTTTAAAATATATTTAGTGTAACAGTGAACAATGTGTAGTGACTATGAAATAATGTTGGACTGAGAAAGTTATTGTGTATTTTTATAATATACTATAAACTATTAAAGGTATAATAATGTTTCATTATAACCTTATAAATGTTATATTTGATACTAATTCATCACATTTTTTGTTTTTTGTCGTTCTATTTTTTTCTCCAATTTTAAAAGCTACGATGATTCCTTCAATGATAAAACATCAAAATCCCCAATGGAAAAGTGATTGTATATCATTTTTGTTAAGAACATGTTCTATTATTGTGAATAGATATGAGATGAAATGATAAATTCATGGTGTTAGAGATGGATGTTGATGATGTAATTATGGGTATGGATTGGTTGAAAATATTCAAGTGTCACATTGACTATTATAAAAGTATTGATAATATCATAACATAGAATGACATAGATAGTCTCATTAGATGATAATGGAGTTTGAAGAAAGGATAAAGTAGAATTTTTGCAGTAATGGTTGGAATTATTTTTACCAATTAGTTATGTAGAAATCGGCATTAATGGAAGCGATCGAGTATAGAATTATTTTTGGAATAGGGGATCTATTTTCTAATGTGTTTCTCGGAAATTTCTTATTGATTCAACTATTAAGGGAAGTGGACATTATGATTGATATCCTCATAGGAAGAACTACTATTTCACAACAGTATTATCTTATGTTACAAAATGATTTTGTGTGTTTGAAGAGAAATTTCAAGGGATAGATCACAAAGGTTTCATTTAGCTAATCACGTCACTATGGGTAGCACCAACCGTATTCACAAAGAATGAAAATGAACTTCTAAGGATTTTTGTGGATTATTGCAATATTAATCAAGATACAATAAGGAATAAATATCCACATCCGTGAATTAATGATCTATTTGATCAATTAAACATATGAAAATAGTTCTCTAAGATTGACATGTGACTAAGATACAATAAATATTGAGTTCGGATGGTTCATGTATGATGATATCTTTCCAAACAAGATGTAGCTATGAAGAATATGTGGTAATGCCTCTCAATATTAAAAATGAAAAAGGTTATTTATGTAATTGATTAATCATATATTATATAGATATAGGGATTAATTTTTTGTATTTTTTAGAAAACATATTAGTGCAATAATGAAAAAATGATGAGCATGGAAAACATTGGAAACTGTGTCAAAAATATAAAGGGAACATAGTTTGTATTCCAAATTATCAATGTGTGATTTTTGGATACATGATGCATTCATTCATATCTAATTAATTTTTTATAAAATTATTTTAGTGGATATAGAGAATATAGAGGCTAGTATATCTTGGAATCTTCTTAATAATGAATTTGAGATATGTAACTTTTTTGGTCAAGCTGGTTATTATCGACACATTGTGTGCGATTTGACCTAACTAGCTTCCCCAATGGTAGAGTTAACAAAAATAATTGTTCCCTTATAATGAACTATATAATGTCGGATGAATTTTCAAGTGAAAAAAGATCACCATACATCAACACCTTTCGTGATATTTTCATAATATGGACAAGGCTATTTGGTCTATTATGATGCTCCGTGATTTGGGTTAGGTTGTATCCTAAGACAATGAGAAAATGTTGTTTCTTATGGACTAAAAAAATTAGTGGTACATAAGAAGAACTAATCAACAAAAAATTTTGTGTTAGCTTTCATAGTCCATGCTTTCAAGACATGTCATCATTATCACATTAGTGATATATTTAATGTGTTTATGCATTATAAGAGATTAAAGACAACTTTCTCTCAAGATTATTGCTATTTATGGAAAATAATCTTGATGAAATATATGTAAATATTTGAATTTTACATTATTTATTCATCCAGGAAAGAAAATATAGTGGAATATGCATCAAGAATGAACTCATAACATAAATGGAAAAAGAGGATTTAGATGACTGTAAATTGTATTCATTCCTAAATGAAATGTATTTTGAATGTGAAGAGAGATGTAATGTTTGTGTTTAAGATACAATTTCAATTGTTACTGATTTAGTAAATATTGTTAACGAGGAATATAATTTTCATGTAGAATGAATGGATATGTGGCCAAATATTAGTGGTTAGAAGACCTTTCATGTCTAGAGGCTAGATTGGGGTTCAATGTTGTTGATAAAAAATCAAATAGTTTAACCAATGGATTGTTAGGGTCATCTCATTCATGCATTCCAACGTTCAATAAGGTTTGTAAATCCAAAAATAATTATGATTTATATGGTGTTGAAAGAAAAAAAGCAAGTCTCCATGAAAGGAATGTTGTTTAATTTTCTTCATTATGGTTAACATGTTAAAAATTTAAGGAAGAACATCACCAACCAAAAAGTATGATACAATCTTTATTTGTTAAATTATGGAAATGGGATAAGATAAAAATGTATTTTTTACGATTTCTCTCATTAATGGTTTCAAAACAAGATTTTATAGGGGTGATTGTTGATCAGATCATAATGTCTTCCCATTTCAACGCTATTTGAAAAGCACATAAAGTGGTGCATCTATCCAAAATCTATTTCTAAGAAGTGGTAAGGAGACATGGAATGCCATTTTCAATCATACCATACATAAATATAAGGTTCATATCATGTTTAGCTAAATCCTTAAAAAATGTGTTTGGGACTCAGTAGAAAATCAATATGGCTTATTTTCCTCATATAGAAGGCCAATAAGAATGGATAATAAAAATGTTGGAAGGCGTGTTTCAGGATTTTTAATGATTTTTTGTGTTTCTTGTGATGAGAAAATAACATTAATGGAGTTATCATATAACAATAAATTTCAGGCATGGATTTTTATGTATCCTTTGGACTCATTTTATGGTATTCTTTGTCATTCAACACATTTTGGGTCAAAATTGAACGTACATCACTATTTGGGAAAAGACTTGTCTATGTGTCCATGGGGTATATTCAGAAGATCATAAAATAACTGATATGTCTTACAATCACCATAAATCATATGAAGATCATCATTGATGACCATTCTCCTTCAATGTGAGTGATGATGTGTGCTTGAAAATTTATCCCTAGATTGGAAATCGATGATTTGGGAATTAGAATATGGTTTATCCTCGATCTGTAAAATATTTTCAAAGACTATAGTGGGTTGGAGAGGTGGCATATCATTTGGAATTACCACCATTTTCAGTGTTATTTACAATGTCATCCACATATCTCAATTGAAAAAGTATCAACTTGATCATGACCATGTGATAATATGAAAAAACATCGACCTATTTCGAGATTCCACTATGGTACATATTATATTGTGGATTGTAAATAGATATTATAATGAATGACATAGAAAAATCATTAGACCAGTGTAGGTTTGGAGGAAACATAGTGAGATTCAGGATGAAACAAAAGAAAATTGAGAATAAAATGGAAGATAATTTAGTAGAATTTATTTAGGGCCCCATTGGGTTTCCACTCCATATGGATGGAAATGCCAATGGATGGGAGAATGGAGTGCCCAGTTTTATTTGAAGGTAACCCTTCATTTATTATCCATATTTATATAAATTATAAGATTGTTGTTTGGGAGATATTTGAGAATATTTTAATATTTTTTTGGATTTTTAAAGGTCCACTATTAGTTCATGGGTTGTGGAATCCGTGAAACATATTCAAGGACTAATTATTAGAGATTCTATTGAAAACGAGTAGGCTCATGGGAGGAATACAATTTTCCCAAACCATGCATATTTCTTTTCGAAGCAATGAAATTTTAAAAATGATTTTGGTTATTTTTAAGAAGTTTAATCTGTATCGTTGGTTCACAGGATGAATATAACGCATGATGAAAAAGTGGGGGTTATCCTTAATGATGTATCTATTAACCAGTTAGAAAACAGTTTTCCCAATCATGTAAATAAAACATGAATTTAAAAAACAACATCCTTAAAAAGTAGATCTGGATTGGTTTGAAAAAAATTTCCCTCATCTTCTTCATATTTTCCCTTAACACATGATTATCTGTCTCAAATGGTAAGGTTGATTTTACATCGATTTAGAGGTGATTTGAATTCTTCCCACGGTTATTAAAAGTATGTTCCTCATGATTCAGTACCATTCATCATAGATCTTGTTATTCCTCTTAGATATAATTTTCTCACTCTATCAATTTCATACATCAATTCTTGATTTTGGTACATCTACAGGTTTGGTTTGAAAATATGTATAGTTTCAGTCTTTTTTGATGGGAGAAAATATTATATGGAACGTTTTTAGAGATTTAACCCTATTTCATCAAGGTTCTTCGTGACATTCTACCTATTCAACATAAATCTAAATTTAATTGTATTAACTCTAAACTCCTATACCTATAAATAATATGATTAGATTAATATTGATTTTAATTCATAATTTTTGATTGCAAATTATGATGACCAACAAGATATAAATTATCATTAGTGAAAATTTATTGTATTTGGTGAAATTTTTGAATAGTGGAATTTGGTTGTGAAATGTTATTTTTTATATGATTATAAAATGATTATTTTTAAAATATTTTCTTATTCTGGTTTGTTAGGGACATGATTTCAATAAAAAAGTTATTTTACATAATTGGGTTTGGAATGTTGGTATTGGAAGGTTTTTCGTGCATACAGTGTGTGTGTGTTCATATTTTGATTTACAAGGCATGGTTTAAATATAGAGTTGTGCTCAGTGACAAAGGTATAATGGAATATGAGATAAAATTATATTACGATGACTTTGTAGATTGATGGGAAATCACTCATGAGTATGGATATTTCATAATGTTTCATGAAATTTTGTATATATGGAATGTAATGATTATTCAAAATGAGACACTTGGAAGGATTTTTAAAAAATATTTGATTTTTTTAATCTAAAAATTTCTTTTGATGGAAATCGGTAGGAATGTAATTTATATATATTTAGTTATAAATTTTTTTTAGAATCATTTTATATAATCTATTTTATATAAATTTTTCTATCATTAAATATAAGTACCCAGCCATAAACATTACATTATATTGAATTAAATTGATAATTCACATTGAGGATCTATTCTGGTTTAGAGTTTTAGAGAATTTGGCATAAAAATTACGTTACATCACAAAAATTACAAAGTATAAATTTCTACACAGTTTCCATTTTTTTTAAAACAAGAACTCTTAAAAAAGAGCCATATATATATCCATGTTTTAGACAACCTGAATTTTCCTTGATCCCATCCTTAACCATATTCATCATTAAGTCATGTGAAAACATTTCAAACATGGGATAAGCATAAAAATCTCAGTAAGGGTTAGAAATAAAACAAGGAAAATATTTCTTCCTAAATGCATTCAAAACATGAAATCTTATACTTAGCTCTTGAAATCACAATATTTATGAAAGAAACATAGAAATCACAAATCATAAAGGTATCTTGTGGCATGCATATCTTACATACATTGTAGCTATCACAGCAACATAGGGAGTTACATTGGAATACCCATCATAGTATATTTCCTAAATCTCTTAGGATAAACATTCACATTTACCTCTGTCACATTACCCAATGAATTGGAGAGCTATCTCGGGCTAACCCACCCTAGGTTTATCACGGAGCCACCCGTATACGTATATAATTCCCAAAAATCATAACATGATCATAACACATAACATAAGAAAAAAGGAAAGGTAAAATTTCCTCATTGTAATAATAAAATATCATTTCAAGATATTGAAATAATAAATCCATTTTCAAAATAATTTTCAATACCAAAATACATAAAAAGAGTATATGGTATTTATTTTTCCTTTTAAAAACATTCTGACTTGTTAAGGAAGCCAAAGATCAAATAATACTCACGGTGGAGGAATTGTCATTGTCACCGCTTACGTTAACAAAAAATTCCTCATTGTCATTTAATAAAACACTTCATATAAAAAGATTCCCTTTGAATAAAATGAAAAGTAAAAGGGGTTTATACACCGTATAAAATAAAGTCGTGTATAAAACTAAAAATGGCTCAATGAAAGAATATTGAGACGATGTCGCTTACCTCGTGTCTGACATGAACTGTTCATTCTTTAATCTCCTGAATAATAAATTAAAGTTATTTCTACTTTCTTTAGAACCTTTTTAAAGTTTTTTATTCCTTTCATATCACCTATTACCATGTGATAAACAATATGTAATCATTTTAGTTAGTAACGTTCATTTTGTCGATATTTGGTACTTGGGTCAAAAATAATAACCTTATATTTACAAGTTTTCCATGTGGTCAACAGTCCATTATATCCAGAATGGTATTATTGATTTTAGATATCATATATATCAAATATATCCAGTATATACATGTATTTATAATAGTACATAACATTTGGAGGTACGAAATTAAATGCACCGTTAATGGAGATGGTAAGTCGTACGTACGCATGAACGCTACTTTAATTTCTATTTATTATTTTATATGGAACTAAAAAATTATGATACATAGGTATATAATAATTATAGAATAATATCATATATAATATCATTAACTATATCCTTTATACATCACAATAGGGCATTAACAAGTCACATCACTTTGAGGGGGCGATAGTCTGCACTTCCTCAAACGAGATTATCGTATTTACCCACTATGGAAACCTTAAAGGTTTGATATAAGTAGAATGTACAGAAGCAGAAAAAATCATAAACATAATATATATCACATATAAATACAATGCCACCATAATGGCCACCATGAGAGGCAGTAAGATGTAATTGAACAATCATCATTTCGTGAGGCGTTAGTTTTCCATCCACAGAAACATTATGTTATTCATCCATTAGATAGAGTTGTGTGTATGTGTAGTTCGAATATTTCTCTTAAAAATATCCTAGTATATTTATGATACTGGTTTTGATACAAAATAATGTAAATAAAAATAGGTTAGAGGATGGAGAAGTAAAATAAAAGAATACAATTTAAGAGAAACTATTACTTTAATTTGGGTAACTCTCTTTGGTTTGACCCAAAGTGATTCTTGATATGACTTATGCCTATGTTAAGACATCTAGGAGGAGTAGCAGGATGTAGGGAGATTAATTGGGTATAGTTCGGATGAGCCAAATGGCTTCAGTGTTGTGAGGAATTGGTTAGAAGTGGTCTTTTTTTATAAGGGAGAGGAGGGGCTCTTTAGGAAAGATTCAAAATATTATTTTATTATAAACATATATTCGGTTTATAATGGTCCAACAAAAATTTAGGTTGAAGATAAGATTCATCATATTCGAAAAAAAATCATCCAATCTTAATTGGTCATGTTTTGCATAATATTTTAATCATTATAATCTTATGTATTTAAATCATTTATTAATGAGGTAAGAATAACATCAGAATTGTGTCATAAATAATTTAATTTATCTGATGTCTAAAATTATAAAAAAATACCAGGATGTAGGAAATCTTTCTAGATTTCCAATGAATATTTATAGTCGAAATGAAGACTTATATATCACCATATAAAAATTAATTACTAAATGATTTTTGTTAATGTCACTTTTGTCTTCACATTAAATTAATTAATCTAAATTGTCATTATCACTCCCATGTGGCTCAATGGGGTCCCAAAATCTTCCCAATTTTGACAATGGTCGAACATGCCTCATACAATAGAATTAGGACACATTTAAGGTCAATTTAATGTTATTATAATATTATTATTTTTACCCTTATTTACCTAATTTACCCTTGAATCACGGTAAATAAAATATTTACTGAAGTAAATATTTAAAATGTCTGAAAATAAAAGATACATTTTTACACAATTTGGGAATCCTGATTCCAAATATGGAATCTATTTTTTCAAAATCAAAACACAAAAGTGGAAGAAGTTAATTTAAAATTAATTCCACCTGTCAAAACAAAGAGCTTGTTTTTAAGAAATAAAAACTATCAAAAGATTAATGCTTATATATGTCCAATTTCAATGTGAAATTACTTCCAATGACCAACATTGGATTAAATGTTAAAAATATATTTCAATTTCACTTAAAAAATTGAAAAAGATAATCTAACCATATAAATAAATTAGATTAAATCAAAGTTTTGAATTAAAATACTATATTTTCACTATTCCATAAAAAATGAACATTATCAGAAAAATACCAAAACATTACACAATGTAAATCCTGATGTCCTCATACTAAAGAAGGATTTTATTGGCTCATATATAATGTATTAAAGTGACCAAAACTAGATTTAAAAATGGAACTCCATTAAAAGGCGGTAAATCGGCCTTTTAATGTAAATTATGCATAAAATTAGATTCGTTCACATTTTAAGCCTCTAAATTTTATTGGAAAAATGTAAATTCATTTAACAATCCTGTATCACCATATTTTAGTAAGTTTTATTCATTCCCTCCAATACAACGGTTTGGAGTTAACTACCATTTAAAATAATAATATTATATTATTAGTCGGCAACGTATGTTTCCAAAGAAACCCGTTGTTGCGTATTGGGTACGCTCTCGAACATAGAAACCCTTTTAAAGTAATATTAATATTTAATTCAGAAATATTAATAAATATAAAATATGTCTTATTCTTCATTTACTTGGGATGTTACATCCTTCCCCCCTTTTGGGAATTGCGTCCTTGCAATTTTTATTCATTTATAAAAATAAGTGGGGATATTTATCCCTCATAGCATTTTCAGATTACCATGTTGCCTCTTCAACCATATGGTTTTTCCAAAAAAACATTACCTGGTGGATTACCTTATTCCGAAACACTTGCTCTCAATGGTCAAGAATCAGGACTGGTTGTTCTTCATATAAGAGATTCTCTTCCATCTAAACTACCTATGGGCTCAAAACTTTTGAGGGATCTGGAATATACTTTCTCAACATCGAAACATGATAAATACTGTGTACCAAGGATAAATTTGGAGGGAAAGATACTCTGTACGCAACAGATCCAACTTTCTCTAGAATTTCATAAGGTCCAATGAACCTTGGACTCAACAATCCCTTCTTATCAAAATGAATTACACTTTTACAAGGAGAATCTTTGAGAAATACATGATCACCTGCCTCAAAAGAAAAATCCTTCCTCCAGTTATCTGCATAACTTTTCTGTCTACTCTGAGCTGTTCTCATGTGCTTCTGAATTAACTGAACTTTCTCTACCATCTCCTCTACCAATTCGGGTCCCATCAGCTTTCATTCACCAACTTCATCCCAAAAAGCTGGAGTTCGATAACGCTTTCCATAAAATTCCCCAAATGGAGCCATCTGTATACTGGAACGAAAACTATTATTATATGAAAATTCATCCAAAGAAAGATGTTGGTCCCAACTTCCCTAGTATTCCATCGAGCAAGCACATAACAAATCCTCCAAGGCCTGAAATGTTCTTTCTGACTGCCTATCTGATTAGGGATGAAAAGCTGTACTAAAATTTAATTCAGTACCCAATGACTTCTGAAGGCCATTCCAAAAGTTATAAGTGAACCTGGGATCACGATCAAATAAAATAGAGAAGGGAACTCCATGAAACATGACTATCTCTTTATCATACAACCGATCAAGTTGATCTACATACAATGTATCTCTAATAGGAAGGAAATGAGCAGATTTAGTCAATTGGTCAACTATAACCCAGATTGCATTATTACCTCGAGATATCTTTAGTAATCCCAAAAAAAGTCCATGGATATATTTTCCCATTTCCACTCTTTCACTAGTAGAGGCTGAAGCATTACTTTTGTTAACTGTCCCTCTACTTTAACCTACTGACATGTCGAGCACATCACAGTAAAATCAGCAATATCTGTTTTCATTCCATCCCACCAGTAATACTCTTGAAGATATCTTTACATCTTAGTACTGCCAGGATGAACTGAAAACGGAGAACTATAAGCTTCACATAACAACTCATTCTTCAACTGTGAATTACAAGGAACACATAATCTCTTTCCAAACCTCAAAACACAATCATTATCAATGGTAAATTTTGGAAACCTACCCTTTTGAACCAACTCTACCTTTTTCTGCAACTCACTGACATCCTTTTGCGCTTTCATTACTCTGTATGATAGAGATGATCTCAATGACACGTGAAACAAAATAGAATAATTTCCTTCACCAACAACATCTATTCCCAATTTCATCAAATCAAAATGCAAAGGATATTGTTCCAAATGTATATTGGTTAACGAGACATTACTTTACCGACTCAAAGCATCTGCCACATTATTTTCTTTTCCCAGATGGTAATGGATCGTGCAATCATAATACATAATTAATTCTAGCCATCTCCTATGTCTCATGTTCAATTATTTCTGTGTGAATATATACTTTAAATTTTTGTGATCAGTATATATTTCACACTTCACTCCATACAATTGATGCATCAAGATTTTAAAAGCAAAAACAACAACAGTTAATTCCAAATCATGTGTAGGGTAATTTAACTCATGTGGTTTCAAATAACGTGAAGAATAAGAAATTAACTGATCATTTTGTATTATGAAGAAACCCCGTCTTTTTAATGAAGCATCACTGTATATAACAAACTCACCATTTCTATAAGGCAGTGCCCAAACTAGGGCATTCATCAATCTTCTTTTCAATTCCTGAAAAAAATATCACATTATATTGTCCAGATGAACTTAACACCTTTTCAAGTTAACTTAGTCATTGGACTAGTTAGCCGTGCAAACTTTTCAAAAAACATCTGGTAATAACCTTCCAAACCAACAAAACTATGGATCTCGGTTATATTTGGGGGTTATGGCTATTCTTCAACAACTTTTGTTTTTTCAGGATCAGTAGTTATGCCATTTTTTGAAAGAATGTGACCGAGGAATGAAATTTTTTGTAACCAAAACTCACACATGCTGAATTTCCCAAGGAATTTCATTTCTTTTAAGGTTTTCAAGACAACCCTTAAACGACTTTCATATTCCCCATTACTTTTGTAATAAACCAAAATATCACCAATGAACACAACCAAAAACATATCCAGGAACTCACGGAAAATTCTATTTATATGATCCATGAATATAGCAGGTGCATTGGTTAACCCAAAATGCATAACTAAAAATTCATAATGGCCATATCTAGTATGAAACAATGTCTTTGGAACATATTCTTCCTTTTCTTTCAACCGATGATACCCTGACCTCAAGTCAATCTTCGAAAAATACTGAGCTCCCTGGAGCTAATCAAACAAATCATCGATATGTGGCAAATGATACTTATTCTTAACACTGATGTTATTCAATGCTCTATAATCAATGAAAAGTCTCATTGAACCATCATTATTTTAAACAATCAAGACTGGAGCACCACATGGTCGTGTTATACATCAAATGAAACCATTATCTAATAACTCCCAAAATTTCTTCTTTAACTCTAAAAGTTCAATTTGAGACATTCGATAAGGGGGTTTTGAAATTGGCTTAGCATTAGGAACTAATTCAATAGTAAATTCAACTTCCTGATCAGGTATAACACTAGGAAAATCATCAGGAAATTCATTAATGTACTCATTTACCACTGGCACATCATTAATTTGAACATTTCCATTATTTTCAACAATATGTGCCAGGTAACATTCATTTCCATCTTTTAACAGTTTTTCGACTTCATGATATGTTATCAAAATCAAGGGTTCATTCTTGTACGCAAACTGGAAATCATTTTTGAAAAGAAACCTCTTTAACTCTGCAGTCAATCTTAGCATGATAAATAGAAAGCCAATCCATGCCCAATATAACAACACACTCTACTTGAAGCAAGACAATAAGGATTGCAGGTAGATTATTTCTGTACACAAGGGAAGGAATGTTCATATGTTTTCTTTTTGTCTCAACATTTCTTCCTTGTGTTTTTACCGTAAGTTCAGTATTCATATCATGAGATGGAATTCCGAATTTATTAGAAAACTTTTCATAAATGAATAAATGTGTAGTCCCTGAATCAAACAACACATTGGAACACTCTGAACAAACAAACAATTTACTTTTTACTACTTCGTTTGATGGACCAACATCTATTGAAGTAGTTGCAAAGGATTTCGCCAACCTTTTTGCTTGTAGTTTGACTGATTCCCATCACTCGAGCTCTTTTTCGGACACTCGTTTTCATAATGATCCATTTCATTGCACTTACAACATTTTACTGACTGTAAATCAGATTTTGTCTTACCATTCCCCTGATCTTTTTCAGTGCAATTACAAGCCTTATGTCCTATTTTACAACATCGGTAGCACTTCCCAGAATTCAAAAGACATTACCCAACATGCTTTTTACCACCATTTTCACAAAATGTAAACTTAAGTTTCCTACCATCATAATTTATTGAAGAGTTATTCCCTTTCTCCTGCCACCTTGACCACTTATTTTGTTGTTTGTCAAAGAATACCTTATCATCAGTAAACTCCATTTCCACATTCTCCGCACAACGAAAAAGCATTGCATAACTTTTGAACTCATGAGATGCTAAAGCCCTTCGATACTTTGGCTTTAATCATGAGTAAAAACGGTTGATTTTACTATCAAGATCTCGTATGAAATTCAAAGCATACCTTGCTAGTCGATTGAATGTTTCTTCATAAAGAAGCCACTAAGTCATCCTCCTGCCTTAATTCCAGGAATTGTTTTTCCATCCTAAGACTAACCACCTTAGGAAAATATTTCTCCAGAAACATACCTTTGAATTCATCACAATCAAGAGAATCAATCTCTTCACTATCCCTGATATTTTTCACCATCAACCACCACTGATCAGATTCACCTTCAAAACGGTAAACAAAAAGACTAACCTTTTGATGTTCTGAACAACCCATGACATTGAAAATCTTTTCCATTGCATTAATCTACCCTTCAGCTAGCACCAGATCAGATTATCCTCTGAATGATGGGGGATGTTGCCTCATGAAAAGATTCACTACTGAAATGTTCCTCTGTGGTTGATCTGGCTGATCTCGTACATGGATACCACCACCATTTATATCCTGCGTCAACTGTGACATAACTGTAACAAACTGTTTAGTTCAGATTCTGACCACCTCATGTTGTTGATTTGGAGGGTTTTCTTCTTCCTGATGTCATCCCTACATAGCTTCCTTGTTTCCTCTATGGAAAACCAATCTAAACAAAAAAATATCATAGGCAAAGCAACATGGTATTCTGTAGTTGTTATGTGATATCAATAAAAACATAAATTACTTTATGGATATTAATTTAACAATATCCTCACTACTAATGTTATCTAAACATACCTCTGATACCAACTATAAGGACCCATCCATAAACATTACATAATATTGAATTAAATGGATAATTCACATTGAGGATCTTTTCTGGTTTAGAGTTTTAGATAATTAGGAATAACAATTACATTACATCACAAAATATAAAAAGTAGACAATTCTACACAGTTTCCATTTTTTTACAAAACATGAACTCTTGAAAAAGGATTCATGTCTAGATCCATGGTTTAGACAACATTACTTTTCCTTGATCCCATACTTGACCCTATTCATCTTTAAGTCCACTGAAAACATTTCAAATTTTAGATGAGTATAAAAAGCTCAGTAAGGGTTATAAATCAAATAATGAAAACATTGGTTCCTAAATGCCTTCAAAACATGAAATAATTTACATAAATTGTGAAATCATAAGATTTATGAAAGAAACATAGAAATCAAAAATCATAAAGGTAACTTGTGGAATCCAAATCAAACTTACATTGTATCTATCACAGCTACATAGGGAGTTACTTTGGAATACCCATCACAGTATATTGACTAAATATATTAGGAGAAACATTCCTATTTACCTTCGTCATGTTATCCAATGAATTGGAGAGCTATCTCGGGCACACCCACCCTAGGATTATCATGGAACCACCCATATACGTAAATAATACCCAAAATCCATAACATGATCATAACACATAACATAGGCATAAATGAAAGTTAAAATTTCCACATTGCAATAATAAAATATCATTTCAAGATATTGAAATAATAAATACATTTTAAAAATTATTTTCAATACCAAAATACATAAAAAAAGTATATGGTATTTATTTTTCCTTTTAGAAACATTCTGGCTTGTTAAGGAAGCCAAAGATCAACTAATACTTGCCGCGGCAGAAAGTTGGTTGTCACTGCTTACGTTAAAAAAACCTTCCTTCTTGTCATTTAGTAAAATTCTTCATATAAAAATTTTCCCTTTCAATAAAATGAATATTCAAAGGGGTATATACACCGTATAAAATAAAGTCGTGTATAAAACTAAAAATTCCTCAATGAAGGAAGATTTAGACGATGTTCCATAACTCGTGTACGACATGAACCGTTCGTTCTATAATCTCTTGAATTATAAAGTAAAGTTAATTTTTACATTCTTAAGAACCTTTTTCAAGTTTATTATTCCTTTCATATTGCTTATTACCATGTTATAAACATTATGTAATCATTTTAGTCAATAATGTTCATTTTTTCGATATTTGGTACTTGGGTAAAAAATGAACACCTTATATTTACAAGTTGTCCATGTGTTCAATAGTCCATTATATCCAGAATGGTATTCATGATTTTATATATCATACATATCATATATATCCACTATATACATTTATTTATAATAGTACATATCATTTGGAGATACGAAATGAAATGCACCGTTCATAGAGACGGTAAGCCGAACATACGCATGAACACTACTTTCATTTCTATTTCTTATTTTAATGGAATTAAAACATAATGATACATAGTTATATTATAAATCCAGTATAATATTATATATAATATCATTAACTCTTTCCTTTATACATCCCACATAGGGCATTAACGAGTCACATCACTTTGAGGGGGCGGTAGTCCGCACTTCCTCAAATGAGAATATCGTATTTACCCAATATGGAAACCATAAAGGTTTGATATAAATAGAAATTACAGAATCATAAAGAAATAATAAACATAATATATATCACATATAAATACAGTGCCATCATAATTTCCACCATGAAATGTGGTAAGATGTAATTGAACAATCATCATTTCGTGAGGCGTTAGTTTTCCATCCACAGAAACATTATGTTATTAATCCATTATATGGAGTTGTGTGTATGTTTTGTTTGAATATTTCTCATAACAACATCCTAGTATATTGAGGATATTGGTGTTGTTACAAAATAAACGAAATAACAAGATTATAGGGGTTGGAGAAGTAAAATAAAAGAAAACAATTTAATAGAAACTATTACCTTTAATTTGGGTAACTCTCTTTCGTTTGAACCAAAGGACTTATTCAAATGCCTTATTCCTAATTTAAGGCTTCTAGGAGGAGGAGAGGGATGTAAGGATCTTATTTTGGCAGAATTTGGAAGATCTAAATGGCTTTAGAGGGGTGTGGAATTGGATAGAAGTTGTTTATTTTTATAAGGGATAGGTGGGACTCTTTAAGAATGTTTGAAAATATTATTTTATTATAAACTAATATTCGGTTTATAATGGTACAAAAATCATTTAGTTCAAAGATAAGATGACTCATATTAAAAATAAAATTATCCAATCCGAATTGGACATGTTTTGGATAATATTTTAATCATTATAATCTTATTTATTTAAATCATTTATTAATGATGTAAAAACTGCATCATTATTGTGTCAAAAATAATTTAACTTATTTTATGTCTAAAAATTATAAAAAATTACGATTATGTAGGAAATAATTTTAAATTTCAAACGAATTTTTATAGTCAATAATAGGACTTATATAACACCATATAGAAATTAATTACTAAATGATTCTTGTTAATGTCACTTTTGTCTTCACATTAAATTAATTAATTTAAATTGTCACTATCAATCCCAAGTTGCTCAATAGGGTCCCATAATCGACCCAAATATGAACATAGTCGTACATGAATAATATAATAGGATCAGGACATGTTTAAAGGTAATTTAATATTATTATAATATTATTTTTTACCCTTGTTTACCTGATTTACCCATTAACCATGGTAAATAAAATATTTACTGAAGTAAATATTTAAAATGTATAAAAATAAAATTTACCTATTTAAACAATTTGGGATTCATGATTCCAAATATGGAATCCATTATTACAATATCAAAACACAGAAGCAGCAGAAATTAATTTAAAATTAATTCCCGCTGTTAAAACAAAGACTGTGTTTTTAAGACTTAAAAACTATCAAAACTTTGATAATTATTTATGTCCAATTTTAAAGATAAATTAATTCCAATGACCAAAATTGGATTAAATGGTAAAAATATATTTCATTTTTACTTTAAAACCAATTAAAAAGATAATATAACCATATAAATAAGTTAGACTAAAACATTGTTTTCAATTAAAATACAATATTTTCATTATTCCTTAAAAAGCTGATCATTATCAGAAAAATACCAGAAAATTACCCAAAGTAAATTTTGATGTCCTAATTATAAATAATGATTTTATTTGGTCATATATAATTTATCAAAGTTACCAAAACTATATTTAAAAAGGGTTCTCCATTAAAAGGCGGTAAATCGGCCTTTTATTGTAAATTATGCTTAAAATTAGATTCGTTCTCATTTTAAGCCTCTATATTTTATTGGATAAATGTAAATTTATTTAGAAAGAATGTATAATCATATTTTAGTTAGTTTAAATAATTCCATCCAATAAAAATTCTAGGAGTTAAGTACCATTTAAAATAATATTATTATTTTATTAGTTATCGGGTACGCTATCGAACATAGAAACACATTTAAATTAAAAATAATATTTAATTCAGAAATATTAATAAATATAAAATATGTCTTATTCATCATTTACTTTGGATTTTACATTAAAATACAATATAAATTAGTAGGGATTCCATTTGGGAAAACCTACTATGTTTTAGTATTCTCCCATTCTTTGTCACATTGGCGCCTTTGCAGTTGTTATATTGGAAGATATCAGTGAATGTAAAGTGTCAATAATCATTATTACTAAATCATGATACATATTATGTTGTAGAAGTTTGATCATGAATCATGTGGATCTTTGAGTCATGTTATTTTCTTTTAGTTATATTATATTGTAGTTTACTATTCACATTGATATTTTAGTCTTCCACTTTTTACTTATATTTATAAGGACATTGATAAATGAATGGTTGAGTAGTATTATATTTTTACCCTGAATCATATAGTGGTTTTTGTGTTATGTATTATTTTTTTAGTTGTTGTAATCATATATGGGAAATCAACCCCCACATTTATTAACACTCTTCAGCATTTATTTCCAAACTTTAGAATTTTTGGATGTCACCTATGGGGTAGTAATGTATCACCACCATCACAAGACAATGAAAAAGTGTGTAAAATTAAATATTTTACATAAATAAAATATATATAACATTAATGACACAATTAAATTTATATAATTATAATATATCATTTTCTTTTTTACCTATTTCACACACACAAATGTTATAGCATTGGTTGTTGATGTGTAGTCTACCACCTAATCGCAACGATTCGATTCATTTTACATCACCAGAAATATATGTATAATTATATATGTTGAATTAACATGGTATTTATTATATAATTATTATTATATGATGATATTATGTTTCATTCCGTCTTTCCATAATGATCCTTGAAAAATGGGAATGGTACTCATGCATAAATATATCCTACTGTCTCCATGACTGTGTCGTTGGTTCATTTTTCAAAATGATCATTGATTATTGGTGTTTAAAGTATAAATGATTTATAAATTTGATGACTATTTGATTATTACTATTATATATATATTTTTTAAAACAATGAACCCTTTATACATAGTTGACCTACCAATGTAATTTTGACATAAAAAATATGGTCAAAACACCTAACATAAATATAATTGTCTAAGTAGTTGTTCAACACTTATTTATTAGTGAAATAAATGTAATTAAAAAAATGAAAAAGGTTTTTAAAAATGTAAATATTTATAATATTTTTATTATTAATGAATAAAGATACACTAAAGAAAATTCATAGTAAATATAATATATTATTATCAATTTACATTCAATTTAGAAAAAAAATATTTACTACCACAATTCACTTTTATATGGTGTATATACATCCCGTTGAAATGTTATATCCTGAGTCAACTTATAGTTATATTATTTTACATTTTATTTAATGGAATATATTTATGATAATTGTCATTATAATGTTTCAATGTGTTGTGGGACACTTATGTATGTTTAAATATAAATTTTCTTTAAGAATGATTATAATGATATTTTAATGGTATTTCCGTTCATCATCATAAAAAACACGTTTTCATTTCGTATATTGATTTACGGAATTATTGAGAAAAATTTATCCTTTATTCAATATGTGTATATTATAGGAAACATTAATTTTTAAATAAATTATTTATTTTATATATGAGGGAAGAATTTGATAGGTACAACACAGGTGAAACATGGTTATAAAGAGCCCCAAAAATGCTTTAATAATCTCATCAGATGAATCCATTAGAAAAATTATATATATTATTTTCTAATAGGATAAAAATTCATCTATAATGTCTTTATATGAAAGGTACCATAAACCTGGGAAAAATGGGATCCATTAATTAATTATTTCCCTCATTTTGATACGATTACTATATATCCAAAATATTTTGGTTACGTATCTATGGATGCATTTAATTTTCATTTTATTGAATAAATGGTACATATTCTTTTGTTTTAAAATTTTCAATATTAATTATTCCATAACATTTTATTTTAAAATAATTTTTTATCAGCTATTAATCTATCCATGTTGATTTATTATCCTGATTTTATTATGTCTTCCTCTTTACAAACCCTTAATGATCATTTGAGTTAACCCTTATTATTTATTCTTTTCCAACGTTATGAAGACGAATCTTTTGAATTGGTTTCAATAATTTGAAAATTTTACTTGTGTTATGTTTTATTTATTATTTCAAAATGTATCATGGTTATCATGCATATAATATGGATTTTGAATCCTAAAAAATTTACCAGTACTTAGATATTTGATTCCTTATAATCATTACAATGTAATAAATTAATGCACCTGTTCTGGGATTATTGGGTCAGATCATTACAATTGTTTTGGGATGATATTTTACAGAAACCTTGGAAGATAGATTTAGAAAACCTTTATTATGGAAGATAATAGTATGGAATATTTTGAGGATAAGTATTGAAGAACATTCTAGAATTTTGGTTTGGTAGAAATTATGTGTTTATTACTAGATGTACATCCCTATCAAGATACTACATGATGATGTTGTTATGGAATATATATACAAAGGTGTAACAACTCCAATGTGGTGTATTGGTCCTGAATCAATAATTACTCAATACACAACAATGAGCTTTATTATGGACCTCATTTTGAACTCATGGGGTTTATGCATAGGGTAATTCATATTTTCATTATAAATCATTATATAGGATTTGAATGTAATGAGATCCCCAATGAATCCACATTTATGATTATGATATTATCAGTATATAAAATTTTTATAATATGTTAACTTTTATAGAAAATTTTGATTTATAAAAATTTCATAATATTATGAACATATCTAGTATGTTTCTTTGTATTTAAATTAATGATGTAAAGAATAATTATATCAATTCTCAGGGAAAATTTTGTTATTTCTGTACAGTGTTGGGTATCTTTTTTTGACCAATGCCCCAATAAATTAGCAGGACTACTAAACAAAATATAGATGAGGAATATATTATTTATATGGAGAAGATATTCTTGGCATTGTGAGGTGGTGAAATAGAAGTGATTACACATGTAGAGTGATGTATCAATGGTGATGATAATCAATGGTTGTCATTTATCCATAATACTTGGGAAGAAGATGAAATAAATTCCATGGAATGGGAAAATTATAGGGATATATTCTTCAACAATTAAATCCCTCATGAACATAAAATTTAGAAAAATAAAATGTCAAGTGTTATAATGAAAATCGAGGAGGAGATTGTTTCATATTATGATTCTACCTTCACAAGGCCATCTCGGTATGCTATAGATTACATATTCAACTCTAAGTGTAATATTGATGACTTGATTGAATGTCTAAAGACAAATCATTGTATTGAACTGGTTTATTGGACATTTTATTCATAATAATAGATAGATTTATGTTCCATGAATCTAGGGAAGGAATAATCTAGGATCAATATATTCAATGGGAAACAAGAAAAGATGTAGAAATTTGAACACCAAGAGAATTGTAATTATTCAATGAAAATGATGACAAAAATTTCATGATGATTAACAAAAAGGAATAAATTACCCTATAAATTTCTTTGAAGGTATTAAATTTTTATATAAATATAAAGAAAAGGGTTCCCTAAAAAATATTGAAAAATGATGAATTAAAAGTTTAGTATTTATTGTTACAATTGCAAGGATATGGGGCACTACTCCCACAAGTATCCCAAGAGTCATGATAATATAACTCTAAATATTCTAAGGGATAAAATTAAATAATATGTTATTTATTAATCCAAAGTAGAATGATTAATAGTATTGTATTTGGGTTCAATAATTTTTTATTTCAGTAAAATATCAATATTTTGGTTTTTTTGTAAGTCATGAAATGTATAAGGATAATATTATAGTACTATTTCATTAAGGATATGAGATCACATGTTGAATGCTAACATAAGAAGTGATTTAGTAGGAAGATAAATTTTCTAGAATACACATGTTTAATATACTGATAACACATAATATATTACTGATACAAAGAAAATTGTGTTTGAAGAATGATATGATGGATTTTGAGAATATAAGGTGTATAATACTACCTATCCTAGAATTAATTAATGGTTGGTTGAAAAAGTGGTTTCATCCATAATTGATGAAGTTAACTATGATTTTTATATTTATTTATTATATCTAATAATATATGTCTTACAAAAGGAATAATGAAGAATTCATATTTCCAATAAATTAATAATGTAATTCATGTTATAACAACATATGAAGAGAATACTTGATAAGGGGGTTTACATATTCAGTATGCGACGATTAAAGAGATGTGTTATGTTCACCATGAGATAATGATATGGTAACATTATAAATTCAATTACCTTCATTCTAAAAGTGTCGGATCATAAATGTTTATATATTTTGGGAATCTATGAAAAGGTTTATATGGATCATTTAATGAAGTTGTAGAGATTAATGTATTACTTAACTATTTCAAGCATAATGTGATGAGATATGAAATAGAAATTATGCATGTAATAATAAAGGGGAAATATAGTGATTATAGAAACATATATTTTATTGTATTATTAGAGTGTGAATTATTTCCTCAATAGTTGAAAAAATGGTCTTCAATATAAAATTATGTTTTATTATAATATTTTTTAATTATATGAACGATCTTTTTAAAAATTGTGGTTTATGGAAAAGTGGTAATAAATATTATGGTGAAAATTTTTTCTATCAAAATCCATCAAACCATAATAGTTATATTTTCCTTCCATATCAATGTTTTCACTAATTTTCTCCTATTCAAATGCCATGTTTTTTGTGACCTCCACATCTGATTTTCCCTCTTTATATCAATATTCATCATTAACAATGGTTATGGAGTAATTTTGTAAACAATTTATTATTTTCAAATAGTAATCCCTTGATTACTGAGATCGATATTTAATTGCAATGACACAACTTATTTATTGTATGGAGAATCTTACTCCCCAAAACATAAAAATATATTTATTTTAAAACATTTTTTTGATATTTTATTATTTTAATAAATGATAAGATTATGTTACATGAGACATATAATTTTTTAATCTCTAAAATAAATACCAATGTTATCTTCTATTACATAGAATGTGTATTTTCTTTGATGGATTGCGTAACACATAAGACCGAGTTTTACAGAACAATGATATATTATTATAATTATTATAATATAATATAAAATGATATAAAAAAATAATTAAAATAGTGGTTGTGAATATTATTTACTAACAAATAAAAATATATGTTTTTAGAAAATATAATATTTATTCATTGGTAACCAGTTAATTGGAAATGCAAATATAAATCGATTCAATATAAAATAAATATTTATATTTTTTTGATCATAAATGTATTTGATCCAAATTAAATAATGTAGTTTCTATTAGTAAATTATAATAAAAAATTTTATAAATTATTGAAATAATATTTTTTTGATTGACAATAATCCAATATATTTTATTGGAATTAGATAAGAACAATCCCAATATTTTTCACAAAACATATAGGATTATAATGGAATTTTTACCAAATTTTAATTGAGAAGCTATTTTAAATCCAATTTTGATGCCATTACTTATTTTATATGTAAAGAAACACATTTTTGATCTCATAATAGAAAAATTAACATAGAATATTTTATGGTATTTTTTTATGATTCATTTTTTGATGAATTGTAAAAAATACTCAATTTTAATCCAATAAATACTATTTCGTATAATTAATTTATAACGATAAATTATATTTTTAATTGGTTTTATAATTTAATTATATCAAATTTATATCATTTATTTCCATTTAGGTCATTTAAATCAGTTTCATTTTGAAATTTACAATTAAAATATAGAAAATAGTATATCATTTTTAATTGAAAAATATGCACTATCCTCCTATCTACAAATTAATTGTATTATATTTATATCGTTTTAAAAAATTAAAATTTGAAAAATGGATTACATATTTATAAACCATATTATTTAAAATTTATAATATGGTAAAAATTATTTTTGACCAAAATAATCAATGAATGTTATTATATTTAATTGGATTGATAAAGAAAAAATATTATATTAAAATGGACTAAACATTAATCATAAGACCCAAAATGTCCTATATACATTTAAAAATAAATTTCATGGCCATAATTTGACCATATAATATCTTATATATAATTAGACTCACACATATAAAGTCTTTTTCATGTCCATTATATACAAAAATATTCTTCCAATATCCATCAATTCATCCTCAAATCCATTCGTAGGGAATAAATCCATCCATGGAATCCCTATCGGGAAATCCAAAATTATTTTCACAAAGAAGACATATCATCCATCCTCAAGATCTATTATTAAATTTTTAGTCTACATCATTAAAAATATTCAGTTTCCATGATTATATAATTACCGTAATATATTTAATAAACTGATATTTTTTATTCTAATTTTTTGACCTATAGAAACACACGCATCCATATAAAAGGTAATGAACTTATGTATCCTATGCATGGTGAAAAACCATGTCATGAAATGATGTTGATTGATTTTCATTTACAACCTAACCTACTTAGGAATTATGATGGAATGATGTATTATAATATATATATATATATTACGTTTTAATAATATTTATTTAATTTTTATATAACACATTCATACATGATTTTTACATTATGTAAATATGATAATAACATTTTGTTATGTCTAGATTACTACCTCATTAAACCTTTTTGATTCGTACACATGATACAAGTAACGAATAAAGGATGGTTTTAATAAAACATAAGTGACCTACATGGAATCTATATTATATTAATTACATAATTAATTTATGGAAATATGATAAATAATTTCCTTTATTATCTTTTTCACACACTACAAACATATTAAGTTGGTCATAGACATGTGGACTACCACCTCCTCAACCAGATATTATTCCATTTACATCACAAAAATTATATATATATATAAATATATATGGTTAAATAATATTGTATTTATCATATTATGATCATTATAGAAATATGTAATGTTACTCACATTATTTCTTAATGGCCAATGAATAATGGAAATTTTACTCATGAGTTTGTACAATATATTGTATCCATGATTGTAACAATAGTTCATTTTACAAAACATTTTTTGATGATTGGTTTTAAAATTATAATTTATATATAAATATTATGATATATTCATGATTAATGATCTATATTTTTTCCTAAAATGACCCATTTAACCATTTGTGACATTATATATTCATTATTGACACAAAGACCAAAAATTTTCAAAACATCTCACATAAACATAATTTTCAAAGTAGTTATTTAAATCATTATAAGAAAAATAAAATTAATTTTACAATTGATGTTGAATAGGATCCAATGAAAATAAATAATTATGATTTGTTTATTACTAAAGAATTGAGAAGTCTGCCTCATAATATGGTATTTAATCTCTATTTACATTCCACTAAAAATATATATTTTTATCTACTAATTCACATTTATATAGTCAATATAATTTTCTTTAAAATTTTTACTCATGAACTTCCATATTCTCATGATATTATGATTTTCAATTATTTTTATTACTTTATAGAGATTATGATTCAAATGTTTCAATGTGTTATGGAACACTTTTTAATGTATAATTATTATTTTACTAAATATTTTTTAATTATATTTTAGTTTTACTTCCATTCATCAATATAAAAATCAACTCTTATTAATTATCCTCTATTAGAGAATTATTTATAAATAAATAACTTTAATTAAATACGGATATTTTATAAGATAAATTTCTCATAAATTTAATTGATAATTCAGTATTTAAAAAATTACTTGGATATGAACGACACTAGTGGGGCTCATTTAAAGATATAATATTGTTCCTTCGATACACTCAATAGATTATTTAGTTAAAAAATTAAATGGGTTTTTACTAAATATATTTAAAAGTTTATATGGTAAAGGTATAATGTACCATGGAGACATGGAAACCAATAATTAATAATTTCATTATTCAATTTCAGTTACTAATTATCCATGAGATTTTTCATCAACACATCAATGGATGTATTTCATTCTTATTTAATTAATTATTAAAATGTGATTTTAGTTTCATACCTTTGTGTAACGATTATTCATTTTCTAGTTAATTAAATATTATTTGATATACGTTATTTACCATTCCCTAATGATTTATTCTCATTAATTCAATAATTTTTACTCTTTACATACCCTTATTAAGAATTAGAGCGCTCTATTATAATTATTTGTTCCACAGGTTATGATGTTGATTCCTCTGAATTAGTATTACTGATGCCAAGTTGTTAGTTGTGTCATGTTTTATTTTATAGTGTCTAATTTTTCATGGGATTAATGTATGTTATATATATTTCAAAAAATGATATAAAAATCAATCATTCATGATTTTATTCCTTGTAATCAGGATAATGTAATAATATAATGCAGCTGTCATGGACTTCTGTAGAAGGTTCATTACATATTTCCTTATGAAAATGGAAAGTCCCTTTTAGGTAATAAATTTTTTCAAAATTCTTATTTATGTATCAATGAAATTAAACAATATGATTAGGATTGTAAAAAATTCATGAATTGTTTTTATTAAACATGGATATATAAAAAAGGTATTTTCTTATATGTTAGAAATAATGCAGGTTGACCTTCGATATAATATTTCAGTTTTTTGAATTATTAAGTATAGATAAAATAAAGTTGAAATTTTTAATCTTCATAAAAAATATATTATATATTAATTCATTTGGTTATATGGAGATATCTTATAATACTACATTATTAGAAATATAATCATAAAAACATAGTATTTTTTTCATAACATAAATATCAGACCACGATGGTAAAAAATAAATAAATCAATCATTAAATCAATGAATATTTATGGATATTGTGGAGTCAATAATTTTTCTTATGACTTTTCCATTCATTTAGGTTTTTATAATTTGAAATATACTTTTTTAGTAAAATTACTTTCTCTATGATATATATTCTAATGGAAAATTTATATTCTCTAAAAATGGATTTGAATTTAGATTTGGTTTCAATAACATTATATAATGTTTTCTTAAATCAGGTCTTATAATAATTTTCATAGTAAAAATATCAAATCGTAATCTATGACATGGAACCCTATAGTTTACGAGAATCCAATATTCCATGAAATCTGACTCTGATATCTCTTGAAATTAGACTCCTATTTCTCCAAAAATATGACTTACATTTTTTATTAAATTAGACTCAGGTATCTTTTGTAATCAGACTTTTATTTCTCTCGAAATTAGACTCTTATTTAACTTGAAATAAACTCCAATTTATCCTAAAATAGCACACTAATTTGTCTTAATATTTTACTCCAATTTATCCTAAAACAAGACTCTAATTTCTCATGAAATCAAACTCGAATTTCTCTTGAAATCAGACTCTAATTTCACCAAAAATAAGATTCTGATTTCTACTAAAATGATACTATGATGTCACCTAAAATCAAACTCTGATATCATCATAAATAAGACTCTAAATTCATTAAAATTTAGAGTATGATGTCCTCAAAATTCATAATCTGATTCCATATTATTTTATAACATGAATTTCAATTTTTTTAGACACCCATTTTAATTACATTATGAATATGATTAAATAATTTTCTTTTAGATACCATATTTCCTTAATTTATGGTTCTATTTTCTCAGATCCAAAATGTTATAGTGTTTATTATTATTATTATTTTTCAAACATTGTTATATAAAAGGATAGCATCAAATGTTTTTTAAAATTACTATTGGATATGTGTCATGTATATAGGGTTCTATGAAATTTAAAAAAAAATGACGATTGGAGGAGGAAGTCAACCCTTGGATATTTAACTATAAATTCCATGTGATTTGAAAGATCTCAGATCTATTGTTTTAGTAGTTTATCTCATCAATGAAGTGATACATTGTGAGAGATCCTCTCAAATCTAATTTATACGAATTTTTTGAACAAAATTTTCAAGCTGGAACATATTTTTCAACCTATATAATGAAAATATAAATGTTTTGTTGTCAATTGAGGGCTTCTGAGTATATTGAGATAGAGGTACTAATTTACTGCTTAATCGAGGTCTATATTGTATAAAAAGAGAGATTAAAATATTTGTATCGAGGGTTTACCCTAGTGTGGGTATGATAGACATTCTTGAATGAATAAATCAAGGCATCTATTCTCAAGGTTTTTGGATACCCTTCTCATTGGGTTAAAATTTATCATATACATGTTTATTTAGTGATGTTATAAGTTTTAATTGCATTGCATTTTTTTAAATATAGGTTGTGTAACTTCCTTAATATATTGTATTCGTGTATTCTCTAATATACATAACATTATATATGATTTAAGTTTGAATAATCCCATAAGTAAACTATTCATAAAATTCTTTATCAGATCCATATTATCAGATCCTAATAATGTTAGATTCATTGTGTAAAACTAGAGAGGGCATGCGAAAGATTTTTTTAACTTTGATGAAAATGTATTTTTTATGTTTAAAAATGAATTATTTTAAACCTATAATTCACCACCTCTTGTAATTGAGCAATCTGTATATAAATTTTGATCATACAGTTTTTATTAGAGGAGATATTTGAAATAAATTTACATGCATATATGTTTTTATTCTCTACATTCCATACTTATATATATATGTTGAAAATTTTCTTAAATATATTCATTATATATTCTATCATTATAAACTCTGTATAACAATACGTTTTGTGGAAAATAATGAATTTTAGGAATTGGAGGAATGAATGTTGGATCAATGGACAACATAAATCATACTAGGCCCATATTTTTTTATTTAACTGTCTATGAATACTTGAGAGATATGATGAAAAATCATAATATCAATACCAGTGTGGGTAACTTTGTAATGTTTACTAGAGAGTACAATATTTATAAAAAGGAACCCATACAATTCACCACTCAAGAAAAAATTAAATAAAATTATTTTTTGACATGATTATTTCAAATATGAAGTAATTTGGGTTATATTTATTTTCGATAAGATTCATAATTTCAATATATTATTTGCTCATAAATTATAATTGAATCATTTGTTTCAAAATAAAAATAATTTTAAAAAGATATAATGATTACACAAAAAAATTATTTCAAATATATAAATAAATTTTCATTATTTTAAAAGGAATATATAATTAAAATTGATACTTATTTCTATTTTTAAATCAATTTAATTTCATTGTTTGATGTTATATTTTGATATGATGTAATTAGACTCGAGGTCAATTGTATTTTTAGTTATCAAAAAAATTAAATTTATTTGAGGAAATTACATTATAAACTATTGAGGTAGTAAATTATCAAAACATAAAAATGAATTAAATTATATAAAATGATTAGTTTGATAATAGAAAATGATTTTAGCTATATCACATGTCATATTTGGGATCTAGTGTAGTTTTATTTAAAATTTTTACTCCTCTATAGAAATTTATCCATGTTCATAATCCTATAGGTAGATCATTATTTGATGATCCAATATTTCTACTCATTTCTCTTCATAGATAATATCTTTATCCATTAGTACGATATATATTATCATGAAATATTATGGATAATGTATGTAAATTATCAGGCAATATACATGGAACACAACATGAACACTTGAAAGGTTTTATAGAAACTCCATATGAAAATCAATCATACCTACTTGAAAATGAATCAGAATTTGGAAAACTATATATTTATTATCATTCTCTTCTTTATGAATTTCATAACCATAATCCACTAATAAAAAAATAAAGTATTTTCAAAAATTGAAATTCTTTATTTTACTTATGATTTTAATATATATATATATATAGATTGAGATTCCATAATTCTCTATTAAATAGATCTTATTTTGTCAATTATTTACATAGATGAATCAAATTCCAATATTATATTTCATTGACATCAATAGAAAAATTTGTTACACATATCTCTAACTAATGGAACTCCTATTGATCCAAATGAATTCCTCAATGAAAGTAATCAATATAAGAGAACTCGACTATCATATGGTGTTGAACCTAACCACCATTTAAATCCATAAAATGGTCTTTAAAATATACTCCTTGATTTTCATAATTCTATCTAAATATTCATATATAAAAGGATGATAAAATGTATTAATAAAAAACATTGAAAACAGACCTTATTAAACACTTAAAATAAACATCATTTTAATCCTCATATCTCAATCAGATACATTAGAATGTTACATTCAATAGAATATCACCAAAACATTAATGTAAATATTATAATGATAATCATGGGATATATATGATTTTTTTAAAGAAGTGTGATGACATGATATGTTCATTCACTACAACCTAATATTCATTTTTTTGTTTAAATTTTTTGATGAGTTTGATTATATCATCTGTGATGATTTTTTCACATTTCAATTATTTTATAGGTATTAGAGATAAAATCACCAAAAATTTAAATATCTCAAAAAAATGATGACATAAAAATCAACTAGATACATTTTCCATAATACGAGTCATTATTTTATCACACTATTAAAACTCATTCAAATCTATATGCAATATCTTACCTCCTTGATGAATAATGATTAATTAACTATGATCATCATCCAACAATTATTACATGAGATATTTTATACACCAAAAATGAAAATTGTTTCCAATCATTATCATTTTGATAAAATCAAGGATTAACTGAAAGTAAATATTTACAACTTTTGTTACTCTATATATTATGTTTCCACTACTTAATATTTATTTTCATATATATATATATATCGAAATTAATTTGTGAGATACAATATTTTCTCACATGTTTCACGATTTCAAGATAAATTAAATGGGTTTCTATAAAATTATAATACTTTATTCTCATCATCTTATGTAATAAAACTTTATCAATTTAATTGAAATCATCGACCACCATGTTTTGTTTCCCCGGATTTTAATGTGTTCAAAAGTCATAATATTTATTTAACTCTAACAATATTCCCTACAGAATATTTAGATCATTCACTGAATATATACAATAAAAATTTATTACTGGTATATATGATACACGTTTCTTCCAAAAGGTAATACCTCTATATCATTAATAAAAAAATTCTCATAGCCAACTCCAAATCCAGTGTTGGGTAAATTTTCTCATCAACCATCAATATTATTGGGTCATAATATATTACCATTTAATTTTACATGAAGAATCATTTCCAAAAATTATTTTATGTACCACTATAGATAAAAAATCATTTCACAGTTAGGTTTGTGTAGCAATAGGTGTAATGAGTATCCTTCTATTTAGATCATTAACATATTCCACACATTCATATATTCAAAAGAACAATAGTTCCTTATTATTTGACATAGAATAATGATTTCACATAGATATTATATTTTCCATTAATCATATCAAATATTACACCAAATAAATAAAATTACATTTATCCTAATGTGTGTATGATATTGGCCCGTTATCAATAAATTTTTATTTAATGGATTGAACAATAAAATATTTATTGCTAATTTATAACCCTCAAATGAAAATATTTATTAAAAAATTTCATATTCTAAATGTTTTTCATAAAATATAACTGGTTATAGGGTATTTAGTAAAATTATCAAGTGATATTATTTCACATCATTTTTATGAGAATATAAAATAATATTATATTTAATTACAATAATTAATTTTGTCAACGTAATACCTAATTACTAGATTTTTTAAATCCCTGTATATATCGGCTGAATTCGAAGGATGAAATGGAATCACAATATATTCATAGTGTTTATACATCAAATAGATGGTTTTATTGGTTATTTAGAAACTTTTTACCATCAACTTCTACAATTTAGTTTGAAGATTATTTGTGGATAAATATTGAGCTCCACCTAATTTCATAATAAAATATTAATATAGGGAGAGAAATTTTATTCATAATGTTGAAAAAATTCCCCCAATAATCTATATGGTGATGTATTTTTCTACAATTAAATTTTAAAAAATGAATATGTGCACCATAAGGTGAAACACTATACATACTTAATCCATTATCATGCTTATCCTATAGTAACATCATTAATTAATGAAACTCAATAAGGAATATAATATAAAAATTTATGAAAATTCATTTATTAATTGGTATGAGTTATATTGGAATCTAAAATTCCTAATTTATTGGATGAATGAAGAAATATTTATAAAAAACACCAACACAATAGAAATATCCATAATGATGATTATCCCCCCATTTATGTGAGAAAAATTCACATTTTCAAAAGTATCCATTACCCATAAAATCAATATAATTCCAATTGTATGTTCATATTTATTATCAGACTGATATAATATCATTTTTTCATTCAAAATATAATACGTGATTTCACTTACTTGGTAATTTATAAAACAATTATCAAAAGAAAAACAATACATTCCAAAGATAAAATAAAAATTAACATGAGGAGGAATTTTTATATTTAATGTAATAATATTCCAAGAAACATAAATCATTTAGAAAACAAATAATTTATATGCTATTAATAAACTATAATAGGTTTTGAAAATTAATATTGAAAAAAATCACAAAGGTGATATTGTGATACCATAAAATAAGTCATCATATATTACAAATTTTATAGATCAATAATCAAATAAAACACAGATAATTATAGAATGTGTGGAATATTTAAATTTGAACACATTTTTATGATACCTCATATATGAAATAGGGATAATGTGATATTTTACAATTTTTGGGCTTAGGATGACTCAAACACTGATCCAAATCAGTATACCTAGTATTTAGCACTGTTAGTCAGGAATCCAATACTCATTTCATTTGAAACATTTGTGTATGGTTGGTAGATCATGTGGTTATTTTTATACATCATTTTACAATATCATCATCACATGACTTCCTCGTTTTATTAGCTGATAATAATTTTTTATAATCATCAAACATTTTGAAGACCACTTAAGATAATTTTTTAAATGATTGATTCATAGAGTTCAATCATAACAAAAACTCATCAAATTATTTCAGTTGTTTTTAAATCATTTTTTATATTTCATATTAAATTTTATATTAAAACCATTATATTTATGCTTTAGTCAAAAATATATTCCCAACATCATATAAAACAATAATTATTTTTTATATCTACTAAAATCACATATGCATATCATCGTTATGTGATATGGATTTGGGCCGCTAAATAATAAATACATATTAAATTCATATTGGATAAAAATCCAAAAATTGTACCATTTTTGTCTATTAAATTATTCATTAGATGACCTATTGGATTCACCATCATTTTTTTAGATCAAACAATTAATTTTTCTTTTTTTTCAATGAATACCTTTAAAATTATTAATGACTTATAAGCTACAAATCTCTTCTTGCTCAATAGTGATTTATTATCATGTTACAATATATTCTTTGTTAAACTATAGTAGACATTAAATTAACCATAAAACTGATAAATATATTAAATTTGTTTTTCATTTATAGAACACTATGCATAAAAAATATTTTTAAATGATATTGATCCATTTTACACTATCATTTGGATTAGTTGTCCAAATAAAATATGACATATGTTTCCCCACGAATGAAGTAATAGAACATTGTTCCCACAATTTTTTATTTCCTATAACCAAATTATTCTGGGATTATGAATTATTCATAATCTTAGAAAAATGATTTTTTATTCGATCACCCATATAATTAGGTATCTCTTGAGGATAATCATCACTTTTATAATCATATTTTGTATTATCATATTTAATTTTGTATCCATCCATTAAAAAAATTCAAAAATAAGATAATGAGATAAAATTATCATATTAAGAAGCCATCTAATCATAAATATAATTTTTAATATTTCAAAATAAAATTATCCTCATTTTAGTAGATTTTTCATTGGAATTTCCCTTAGATATTCAGTGTCATCATTAGTTAAAATAATTCATAATGGATCATAATTAAAATGTTAATTAGAATATGAATAACCCCATAGAGTGTCTGAATAGGTGTCATGTATGGTAACACAATCCATGACCTAGAAATATGTAAAATTAATATCCAACAAATACTATTTGGTTTTATAACGGGAAGATGAAGCTATACCAAAAATAAATCACC
Organism: Viscum album; assembly: GCA_963277665.1. NCBI lineage: Eukaryota > Viridiplantae > Streptophyta > Magnoliopsida > Santalales > Viscaceae > Viscum > Viscum album. The sequence goes on along the minus strand of OY728142.1, from coordinate 1,357,872,600 downwards.
TTGCATAATTAAAAGAGGAATATTCATTTAGGAGAACAACACATTTTTCATAAACATAACATATAATGTCTGTCTACAAATGGGAATATCATAAGGGTTCTCACCAATGAGTTCAGATCCTAGTTTCAAATGGTTAATAAACTAGTCTCGGATACCTAATATAGTGATCACTAATATTTATATATTGATATTATGTCTTAATAGAATAATATTCTTTATTTATATTTTGATACATGAAAAAATAATATATCTTTAGAGTGTTTGGAATATATGATTATTAAACAACATGATCATATATTTATATCATATCCCACTATATCTATAATTTTCTAACTTATTAATAATAACATACATTAAAGAATCCTCTATAACTTGGGAAATGGAATCATAACCAAGTGTGAGCTTGGATTCTCAATAAGGGTAATCAAGAGAAATATCAATGATAACACAAAGATAACACGATCATAATGTTATGACAATATACGCTTCTAATTTTATAACCATAACACTCATGAAATTTATCATAATATCAAGTAATATAATATATTATAATAATTTATAAGAAATTAATCATTATATAAATAATGATCATGATATGTGAAATTCTAAAATTAGAATAATACATATTATTGTGGTATACACATAAGAATATAAAATAAATTATATAGTTATGTCTCACTTCCATTATTATCATTGTGTATTTAATTCACTCTCAATACCATCATTTACATAGTCACGGTTTACTCCCTTGACTATTATAGTTGGAATAGTCCATTCATGAATTATGTTCTTTCCACATTCTTTTCGTAAATATCTCTTGAGATATCTATATTTACCACATTACATTGAGGGCTATATATTTCATAGATCAACCATAAAAAATAATCTCCCAATCATTTTTGGTCCAATATATCAATAATGATTCACTATATGACATTTCTCCCAGAAATGAAATGACTTTCATAGAATTTTCCTCATTCAATTATAGTATAAACTGATTAAAATTATTTGGTTTCATTAAAAATTATCATCATAATATCCAAAAATATAGGGAAAAAATAAGGTTGGTACCATTCAATCAAAAAAATAGTGATGTATAAGTTATATCATTGTATGTATCATATATGTAAAATGTATTTTAAATATCTCTAGAACAATTATAATAAAAAATACCATCTTTACATTGATATAATTTTTTTAATGTATAATAATTTTTAAAATATTACAAAAAATTTTCCTTAAAAATATCCCAATAAACCTGGAGAATCTACTTCAAGACATTGTGTGGTCATGAAAGTGAGAATATTTGTTATTTCTATGAAAAAAAATCAGTATCCACTTTAAATTAATTTCATAATTTCACATGTACATAATTGGTAAAATTTGAAAAATTTTCCATTGAAAATATTTTTAAAAAATTATTCTATAGAAAAAATTACATACATAATTATTTTCATATCTGAAAACATGTTAATAGAACATTTTTATTAAATATGGATATGATTTAAATTGTATTGTCTTTCAAATATAAAAATAAATTCATTTTTATTACAATGCTTTTTTTAGAATCCTTGTATCTTATAGATAGTAAAAATGAAATGAAAAGTATGATATCATTTATATAAATATCATAAAAGTATGATATCAATTAAATAAAAACCACAGGAAATTGATAATCATAAATGGATATAAAAAACAATTTATTCATGATAGGAATGAAATCCCTTTAATGTTATTAGATAAAAAACATATAAGAAATAATATTCAAAATGCATTCTGTCTCAAAAAATTAATATTAAGATTAAAATGTCTTAACTCATGTTTGATTAGTTTTAAATTTTAATTATCCTATCATATAATAATTTTATATTTATTATAATTATTTTCAAACAAATATTACATACATATAATATCATATATAATCCACAGATAATATTTTGAGGCCAATGTATTAATAATTTATTAATAAAACAATAAATTCTAGATGTTCACTATTTCAATTTACATGATAATTTATGTCATAATGTTATTTTCATTGTACTATTATTGGATCTCCCCAATAATTTTTGAAATACCTTTTGACATATAGATTTAATTTCATTGATTTTTTTCATTATATGAAATACTCAGTTTTAGGGAGTGACAATATATATTTAATAATATTATTTAAACATGGTTGTTATAAGATATATATTAAATGTTCTGATATAAATACAAATATATAAAAATTAAAATTTAAATAAACTAGTTTTATATAACAAAAGTTTATTTACCATAATTTATTATTTCTTATTACATTGTTAATAAACATAAAAAACACAGTTATATCCAACGATGATTTTTTATTTCTTTTTGTAATAAAATACTAATTTTTTATATTAAAATTATTAGAAGAATTATGTTATATTATGAATATCAACATTAGTAACATTTATATAATATTTTCATACAAAATTTTTTAATTTTTTTAGTTTTAATTCTTACGTAATAATAAAAAATAAATATTTTTATTTAAATTTCACATCTTGTTTAAACCATTAATATTTCTATATATTATAATAAAATGGATGAAATTTTAAATTTTTTAAATTGATTTTTTATTATTCAAAATTATCCCACCTAAATTAATTACAATTTTAAACCCTATATAAATACATTTTACAATTCTGAAAACTATATTTTAGTGTAACATTTTCTCATCACCATTAAGAATTTAATTTTTAATTAATATATATATATTCAGTGAATTTATTTTGGAAAAACCGTTTTCATATTTAAAATAATAACAATTTTTATTATAGAAAATGGTCATCTTAATTTCTTATAATATTTAATTGTAACTATATTAAGTATTTGTCAGTGGATTTATGATTCAAATTTCTTTTCTGGTGGATAAATAAACATTTAAGGTATTAAATTATAAAAACGTGTCCAATTAATAATTTCATTAAATATATAGACAATATATCATCAATGATTATAAAACAAACCATTTTGTATAATTGTTCATTCAAAAATGTGGATAGAACTTTTAATTTTAAAAAATACCTTGCGAGTCATCTCCCCAATTTATATAAGGTAATCTACATCCTCTCTATATCAAAAATAAAATAATTTTCATTCAGATAATATCCACCAAACTCTGTTCCATAATTCCAATAGAACATCATAATGTCTTTATTTTGTTTCAGAATACGCTAAACGAAGGATTATTTTGAGAACCTATTAATGTTGTATTAAGAGATGGAATCATTCTTATCTATGGGATTTTATTTTACTACTTATTATAACTCATACATATATTCTTCAAAAAATTGGTATTATAAAATCAATTACTCTCATTTACTAAGATGTTGTTATCTTATTTTATTAACCATCACACATCCCGTCTTCAATCAAATTTTGAAATCAGGCCATAAATATTATATATGCGGACCATCTTCTTCTAAGATGATGTAATTTTCTTTTCTATAAACACATCCCATGTTTAATTTTATTTATTTAATAAATGTATATATATATATATATGTTATTTATGGAATATTTATTATACTTTCATTATAATATCACAAGTATGTTTTTACCTACAAATCCTTTGTGCATTGATAAACATTCTCATGTATAGATGTGGATTGCATTCCATGTGACGTGATGTGCTATGTTTTTCATTCTATATTCACATGGATGGTGATAAAAAAATATTTGAAAAATAAATATTGTCTTTAATGAATAAAAATGAATTATTTATGATGATGTATTATTTAACTAGAATAATTTCTATCTTCTATGAAAATGGAAATGATGTTCAGAGGTATGTACAACTTATAGTCTCCATTATTTGTGTAATTGATTTCTTATCTCTATCATTAATAAATTTATACAAAAAATATAATTAATTTAAATTTTATTTTAATAGGAGATAAATTATGTAGTTTATTGGAAAATCCATAATGTAAAGGGACCCAAACAACCAAACAATTGCGCATAAAAAACAAGGTGCAATTATTACCCGAAACATGATTTAACGAATTTATTTTTAATAAACAGATGATATATGATTATTGGTGGATTATATGTGGCATGATATATGTAGATATTAGTTTTGAACACATTTATAATAACCCATTATTATTTATATGGGCAGTTTGAATTTAAATAAAAAATTCAATACAAAAGTAAATGATTTTTCCCTCACTTGGTTCTCTATGGGACATAATCCATATACACCACCTATTTAATTATTGTGGATTAATATATATCAATGAATTCATTGAAGGATTATTATAATGAGGTGATTAGATATAAATAGGAATATTTTATTCTTTTATTAATTGGTTTTGTGATTCAAATGTTCTGAATATAAAACAGTTTTTGGTTATAAATTTATTTTTATTCTGGTTTGTTTATTGTTATCATTCCGATGATAATATAATATGATATAACAAAAAAATTTCTATTTAATTTTATTAAATAGTTTTTCACAAAATAAATTATTTACTATCATTTTCCCCGATTAATGTTTTGAATATACTAAAATAATGTTTTATAATGAAATGGTGAAATTGGTTCCGTCATTGATCAGAAACACATTCTCTTTTATTACCATGATTTATAAAAATGTGTTCATGATTTGTTTTACAATTCTATAAAAAAATTAATTTCATTTTACTGATATTATTATTTCATCATAATTAATAATAATGAAACATCTTATCCACTTCTAGTTGAGTTTCCTATAACTTGTAATTTAAAATTGAGTAATTTTTTTAAAAAATAAACACATAAAAATAATATGCACCTTTAAGACCACTAAAATTATTTTAATCCTCCAAACCAATAATATATACTCTATTAAATGATTTATATTTAATTAATATTCTAGATATTTGTATATTTTCATTAATTTATATAAAAATTTAAATTAAATTTTTCTTATTTATGATATTATTATATTTTTATGGAAATTATCTTCATCAACTAAAAAACCATTAGTGATGATTATCATTAACTAGGTATGTAACAAAATGGTTTTGTAATTATATTTATTTGGATGGTTAATGATTATGACTACGATACAATGATGTTAATGAAACCTGTTTCATTTTAATGTGTTATACTATGATGAAATATTTAGGATTCATTTTTCCTTATTCCTAGGTTATGATATTTTTAATGTATTATAATCTTAATAACTCAATTGTTTTTTAATGTGATGGATCTTTATCTCTCTCTAATGTATCATGTAATATATATTCTTTTGTTAGGTAATAGGGAACCGAATAATTAATCCCATTCTAGAATTGAAGATGATACACATGAGGTTATAATAATATAGAACAAAGTGGATAAATGGGTTGATATAACATGATCATAAAAACAGGGAAAACAAGATGTAATCCCAATCCCAAGAGAGGGTAAACTTGAGTTTAACTTAATTTATATATAGGTATATGGTTTCTTATCCCGAACCAATCATTTAATCAATATTATGGTGGGATTTTGTTATATATAATTTTTAATTATTATGTTTCTGACACTAATCTATGTCTTATAATAATGTTATATACTCATGTATCATGTTCATTGATTCCACGATGAATATTCTCGTATGAAATTATGATATTTATTAAATTACTCATTATTTTGTAAATTTATTTTTTATAATGGTTTTCAATTATTAATCTCACATGTGTATACCCTTAGGCTCATGTTATGTTTATATTTCCCTTTATTACCCTTTCTATGTAGGTGAGAACCACATTTTATATGATTGTTTTCCCCAAAAATATATTGAACGATATTATTTATTTTTTATCTTATATGGGATACATTTATGAATCAATTAGAAGGATATGGTGCATTTCACTTATAAACATATTTTTCATGTATACATGATTCCATAAACACCAAAACTATAACAATCTAAATTAGATCATCATTTAAAATAATGAATATTCATTAATAGAGATGTGATATCATGTATGAAAATTTTGTTTCATTACAGATGGTACTATACAAATTATTTATTTGGATTCAGAATCAAGGATGATGAAATTTATTGTGGTGACTGGAGATATATATATTTTTTAATTTTAGACCTGAATTAGTCACCAATCCTATATCACTGCAAAAATTTATGAGTTTCATGTAATTTATATGTTGTAATAAACTAAAGCAATCATGATGTTGAAAGATGTTACACATAAATTTACAATAATAGATAAAACACAATTCCTGAAAATAAATATATAAATATCATAAATTTAAATCTTCAAAAAATAGAGGACATTATGTTATGAAATATTATTAAAATTAAAAATATTAAAACTTATACTCACTCAATTTAATTTTTTTAGTTTTTCAAAAGGATCATGGTTGAATCAAATTTCTTTAGTTCTACTAGAGAATGAAGTCGAATCCCTTGAAAATATTTTAATCTAAAAAATCAATTCAAATAGTTGCCCATTAACAAAATTATTATAGTATGAAAAATAGTTACCAGAATTGCTTAAAAATCATAAAATCAAATGAAAATATCAAATTATTAAAAAATAATATTTTGTATAAAAAGGACAACAAAAATATATATAATTAATGTATTACTATAAAAGTAATCTAAAACATTATGAACACATTAAACCAAAACCCCCCTAAAAATTTATTAAATACATCTAAATAAAACTTGATACATCATGGAAGACTTCAATTATAGTCTAAGTATATATTAAGAGAAAAATTCCAAATATGTGAACAATGTCAGATAAGAACTATATCTACCAACAAAATAAACAAAAACAAAAAAATCACACACACAACAAAGTATACCTATACAAAGGAAGAATCTTTATAATAGAAACATCAAGTGAAAAAACATTGAAAAATTAAAATGGGTTAGTGGTTAAAAAACAATGAACCAAAGAAAAAACAAATCATCACTAAAATACCATAAAAACCATCATCAAAATCAATAAAATGATAGAGATTAATTTACATGGAATTGACAAGAAATTAAAATTCATATTTACATTAAATTCATCCACATTCATAATATATATTATTTTTATTATTTGATGTTATGTATCTACAGTAGCTCTATCATCATTATTTTTATGAAATATTAATATATCATTGTCAATTATCATTGAGTTCAGATCCTTAAAAATTCCATTTTCTCCCCAATTTGATATGCATCCCTCATAACAAGTTAATATGAATTATCATATTTTTTTCCTTCAAATAATATATATCATAATATGAAATCATATGTCCACCAATAAAAAGTTGTAGGAAAATATATATTTCTTAAATCATATTGTCTTATAGGGACCAAATACAAATTATAATACCAAGAATAGGGTAATATATATATTTAATATTATCATTGAAATTTATATTGATGTAACCATTGAGACCAACCATTGGTTATTTTCATTTTCTACCATTTGAATTCAACTATGAATCATAAATTTGAGAATATTTTTCATTATAACCATGTAAAGATTCAAAAATATAAGAGTGACCAGACTCTCCATCCTCATTCAACGGTGTTCCCCTGTTCTAATCATCAAAGAAGATTGATCAGTCTTTATGATATTAAACATGTGTTTTTTAAAATAATGATTATTATGCACAACATCCTTGAATTCCTAGAAATCCAAAGAATTGTAGTAATTTTTTTGAAGGAAAATGATAATATGAATAAAATAAATAAATATATATATATATATGCGCTGAATATAGGTAGTTGTTGAAATCCGCATTTTCCCTAAATTACAATAAAAATATGAATAATATGTTTTTGTGGGCATGCATTATAACACAATGTGGATTAGATTAATTTTTCTAAAAATATTTATACATTTCAATATTTTGAGTTACACAGAAATTATATGTTTTATTTATTTATAAAAAATAGCATGAATATATTTCATTACAGGTAACAATGATATTATCTTGAATTATAATCTACATTTTGTTTAGTATATGTTATTTCCAAATCTGATTTAAAATATAACATGAAATACTATTGACATATTATTTATTAATATTATATAAATCACCTAGTATATTTAAAAGCTTATATGAATAATTATAGATAAATTATAAAAATTTATTTTTTACACATGTATATATAATTAATTCGTTGATGTGTTGTAATTTAAATAAATATTGAAAATGAAGGGAAATTTTTATTGAATTTTTTTTCATAACGACATGGATATTATTGCTCAACGAATAAAATATAATTTTTTTAATTGTTTAATTGAAATTAATATAGTATTTATTCATTAATGAATTTAAAAATTATTTTTTTCTACTTAACTGAAATAAATAAATCTATTTTTACACTTAAACACTAATTTTTAATATGATGTTTTTCCGTTTTTCACACATACCAAAAAAATTCATTTCTACAATATAATATAATTTATTTTAAAAAATGTTTTAAATTTTTTAAATAAATATGTCTAAATTTTTATAGGTTTTTTATGATTCTCCACGAATATATGTTTTTCAATAAATAGTGAAAATACTATTTTTTTGTTATGAATTTTCATATCTTTAAATGAATATATAAACAAATGTACAATTCTAGGATGGTTTAATTGTAAAATTAGTGCTATTATTTATTTATTTATTTTTATTCATATTATTGTATTCAATTTAACATTGAATTTTTATATAAAATATTATTATACTTACATTATTTTATATTTGGAACACGCCTTCTCACCATGTTTTCATTATTAATTTAATTTAAATTTCACTACTAATAAAATAAAATTACTACCACTGGATTTCATATTTTTAATAAAAATAATTTATTTTTTCTAATAATGTAATCATAAATTTTACCATAGTTAATAATAAAAACATTAATAATTTTTTAATGTGGATATGTTAAAAATAGTTTTAGAGGAGGCCAAACAAATATAATAATGTTTAAATATATCCTGAAACATTCCATTTCCCAATTTATTGAAATATATATACATTTAGTATTCATGTTTCTATAATGGAGCAATTGAGAGTCTTGTTTCTTGTTGAAAATGTGGGAACACTTTCTTATTTTAAAAAAATTACAAGAGGTAAATTCTCCTTAACAAGGTCTAACCTATCCACACATATTCACAAAAATACTCTTCAGTTATGCCAATACATAATAAAATAACCTCATCAACTAAATCTAATTAACATTGAATCATTATTTTAGTAAGACAACAAACATAATAATCCTTTTTGATCAAACCAAAAGATGTTTACCGAATAGAAAAAATCCCTCACTATGTGTGTTAATTTATTTCATCCAACGTATCCTTAAATTATTAATAAAAGTTGATAATATCAAACACTACAATTTTTATAATGATGTTTTATGTAATATTTCAAACTTCAGAACTTTTATACCCACAACTGATTATTCAAATATAATATATTATAATATCATAATTATATTCTTCATACAAAAAATTAATTATTTTAATTTAATTACCAATAAACATATCATCATTTATTAAATGTGTTACAAAATCATCAATTGAATGTACTAAATGCCATCGTCTTGGGAACTGATGTTATTTATTTTCCATAACCTAGACTAATGTATGTATATAAAGATTTATTTTTACCTATATATGTTATTTTTGATTTTATTATTCTTCTACAGTCATAATATATCTTTTTACCTTTTTTACCTACCATTCCTTGACAATATGATAATGTCGACCATGTGTATGGAAAACTACTACCATGCAAAGCACTATGATTAATCACTCTATTAATAAAAGGTAATAAGGATGGATTTAATGATAATAAGTGATATATATATATATATATAATTATATCTACTCTATAATTAAAATATAATAATTCTTTTTATTTCATTCTTTATATCTAGAATGTGGTAGAAGCATTGATATATACATACAACCTATAGTCTTAATGAATGCTATATTTGAATTTATATATATATAATTTATATATAACTATATATATGTATATAATAATTATATTTTCTATTTATATCATGGTTAAAATTACTGAGATAACATAATCATGATCAATATAAGAGGATAAAAATTTCAAATCGTAATAAAAATGAAAAAGTATTGCTCTTATTACCAAAAAATTGTTTATAACATGGAATTGTTAATAAACTGCTTATTAATTGTTATAGTTGAATCATATATATTGTGATACATTAAATTAATATTATATAATACATTTTAAATAAAATTATATTTATTTTAATGGAGTTTCAATTTTTTTGAAGGAATTGAATAATTATGTTAATGGATTCTCAACTCCAGTTTTACTTTTTTGAGACACATTCCATAGTCAGTGACTATTTATTTTATGTTGTGTATATAATTTCAATTAATTTATTTTCTGATGATTCACCAACACTTGATTAGATTTACATATCTATTATAGGATAAGTCTTTTATGACGTTTATGGTTAAAATATTTGTAATGTGTTATAAGATTTATGATAGAACCAAATTTTTTATTAGTATTGTTTTTCCTTATGCATCCAATGATGAACTATTATAATTAAAATATCATGAAACTAATTAAATTAATTTTCCCTTAATTATTCCATTATTATATATAGTTTCCCTTCATTTCAATATCATTATGTACTAAAAAATTATAAAGAATATTACATAATGAAAACTATCTTTATTTATCTCTTTGAAGGAAAATTTTTTTTCATAAACAATAGGGATTTCTAAAAAACGTCAACAATGATTTTAAATCATAACAATGAAAAAATAATGAATTTTTTTCCAATGATTTATTTTTTAAAAAAATTATTTGGAAATAATAATCATATCTCGTTCAAAAAAAGTACATATTACCTTTTATTGAAATAGTGAAACTAATCATTTTAATAATTTTAATAAAACATATTATATTTTTCACCATAATGGAAAAGTTATTATCTTAAATAATCTATATTTTATTTTTAAATATTTTTTTTATAAAAGAACATAAAAAAATTATGAATTTTATTATTTTATATGCTATTTTAAAAATATAATTGTTATTTTTACTATGAAATATTTTATATTATTTATAAACTTTTATTTATAAATATTTCGAAATATTTATTAATAAGATGATATTGAAATATTTTTAATATTTATAAAAATCTAATTGGAATGGGATTATTGTACATGAAATGTTCCAAGTGATATTTAAAAATTATTTTCTATCCATAACATTGTTACAACATTTATAATTTTTTCTATAACATTAAATACACATTATGATAAAATATTTTATTAATCATAGATGTTATTTTCTTTCCTTAACCTTCTTCCAAAATTTAAAAAATTTTCTTTTGAAATTTCATGTCATTTATATAAATGTGAGGGTATAAATGTCTCATTTTCTCCCTTGGTTATCATGTCCCTTCTTTATAGATATGGTTAGACCATAATGAATTTGATGTAAGTGTTTCTTTATTTTTTTTAACTTTTCCTTTAGGGTCCAATAACTCCACCAGTTTTTCCTCAGAAGAGATCTCTTGTTCGAGTCTAACCACTTATGAATTAAGTATATTTGTGGGAACATGTATGTACTTCATTAAGAGAGGCACAATGTATTCATAATGAACTTGAATCTGATTTGGTGGAGGATATAGTTGATAAGCCACTACTTCTCTTTGATCAATAATATTAATGGTTCCAATGTATATACGGGTAATCATCGCTTTATTTCCAAATCAAAAGACTCCCTTCCACGGTGATATAGAAAGAAGAATGTTTTCACCAACATAAAAACCAATATCACATGGAAAGGTTTCATTATTTGTCTTTTACTGACACATAGTCAATTTTATATATATTTTAAATAGCATGAAAAGTTTTATCCATTTCATATAACAGGGTGTTAAATTTTTTTATTAATTTTGATTCTTCAACAAAAAATATTTTTATTCTCAGTCACTTCCCATATACTGATTCATTTGGTTCAATTTGTATAATTTACTAGAAAATTTTATTGAATGAGAACTCAACAAAATGGTGGTGTTGAATCCATATACCACTAAATTATATTTGTTATGTTCTTAAAATTTCATCATGTGTTTGGAAATTTTATTCATATTTTCCCATAATTTTGTGGGTGATTAGTCATACTAAAATCCAAAAATGTATTCAATGAATATTGAATAAATCCGTAGAATTTATATTTGAAACATAGATAACAATAAAACACGAAGTTAAGTGGACCACCATAAATCATCTCCAATTACATTACATATTTTATAGTATGTTAGTTATATGAAAAATCTTACCAAATAGAGATGAAATGGCATGTCTTGGCCAGTTAATAAAATTTATATAATAACCCATGTTTTTCACTCTTTTATGGATAATTTATATTTCTGTCTAATTATTTATTATTGTCCTAATATGGATCCTTTTGAGTAAGTGCAGGTCCCAAGAGTTTTTGGGGCTTCATCACAGACAAGAACCCAACATTGGCAGGAAAATTACAATATCTCACTAGTATAGTAAACATTGTTTGAAGGGCGCACGTATAAATATAACTCTTTGAATGTTTTATATTTGTTTGAAGAACCATCTCACACATTTGGTGCACATTTCCATAACTGTGTGGGATAAACATGCAAGGGACCTATTTCTCTAGGTAACTGTGTAGGGTTTATGAAGAGTTCATCAAAATGTGTGGACAAACCTTACATAGGCTAATCAATAGGTAATATTACCATTTTAAACATAACAATCAAATATAACCTTATCCTTCAATCTACATGATATTCATTTGGGATGAATTATAATTTTTATCTTTTTCTGATTTTTTAAGGAATAAGAAATTTATAAATAAATCTACTTCATACAATATACATTCTATCTTCTGTTTATCACGTTGGATGTGCAACAATAAGTACCCGAGTCTATTTGTGCAATTATTTTTCTATATTAACATTAACGTAGTCATTGAAGAGAAAGTATTTTTATATGTTTTTTTATTTACTCCATTCCAAGATAAATCATAGGCTAATAATTTAGGAGGAGAGTCATACCACATAAAGGTGGGTGGTATATAACTCATTCATGTTCATCGATTTTGGAAAAGTCATGTGGGCCCTGTTGATTTCCATATGTGATGTTTATTGAATTTTTTGGAATTATTATAATAATTAGAACATATTCTTATGTTTCTTAAAATATATAATTAGTTTTTAGTGGTTATGATCATATCTATATTAATAACATATAGAATGTGTTGTTATAATTGTTATTTTAGTGTTTTGACACATTCGGGCTACTATTAAAATGTTCCTAGGCTTGGAACTTATATGTGTAATATATTCAATTTTAACTTGATTCAATTATATTATGAATTTTATAATTTAATGTACCATGTATGCCCTCCATTTATTCCACCTAAGGTACATTGTTCAATAAATTATCTAATATTATATTTAAATTGGTATGCATACTTAGTATATTACTTGGTATTATTATATGTAAATGAATAATAGGTTTCCTGTATTTAGAACCCCTTTCCATGTTAATGGAAGGTGGCATGGTGAACTTTGATTATTTAAATTCCATTAAATGGATTAAATAAATGTTTATATACTACTTTTCCCTATCACAATAATGAAAAGAAAGGATTGAACCAAATTAACATATTGATTAATTGAGACTCAGTCAAATAGTTTCATGATTAATTATACATGGAACACTAATGAATGGTAATTTAGTGAACTTTATGAAATATTATATGACATCATTATCATTTTTGTGTTGACTAACTCAACCTAGAGTTGGATTCCATTGGAAATGTGATGATTACTCGGGAAAACCACTCTGATTCATGGATACATCTTGCATAGGATTATACCCACATAGAATCTATCCTTTCCTAAAATATGATTCATGGATTAAAACCATAGGATTCCACATGTATTATTAATGTTTTCCATGGATAAATTCATTGGATCTGTCTTTGACAAGTCGATATCCGAACTAAATCCCATCAAGCATAGTAATTTCATAGCCACATTTTAACATGAATAAATTCCTTGGAATCGTACGGTGTTTTATTATGGAATGTATTCGACTATAATACATTGATTAAACTCATAACAATATAAATTATATAGTCAATACGTAATATGTGACCCTTGAAGCCTATTTTTCCTTATTAACCCCTTGAAACTTCATTAGTAAATAACATTTCATGTATCCACATTACATATCAGAGCATTCATTATGGCTATCATGTGACTCATTTGTAAACTGATAATAAAAAATTAATGAAGTGGTTAAATTTTCACACACCAACTAAGGTATGAAGCTAGTGTCGTAGTATATTGTGATATTATACTTATTTACAATATATTTCCATGGAGACACACTATTATATTTCCATTGCATGGTATGAATGTTATAGACACTATTGGGGTGGTCAATGAAGATTTATCTGACACCCTATTCGAGTGTGCTTTGGTACCCACTACAGATTATGTGATTATAGGTGACGGTAAAGGGAAGCGTATGACTAAGAACACATTGTTTTTTGGATATTTAGGATTTTTGGTCGATGCTAAATAACCAATACATATATCAGGATTCATGGGAATGACTTTTTAATTCAATTATTCTATTGTGGAACATGTAATTCATGTTATATTGTATCCATTTTATTCCAGTTTTCATGTGACATGTCATATCATAATTAGTTATTCGAGTTGATTTATTTATTATTATCCTTGTTGATCCATTACATATTCTATTTTTTTTGCCTTATATATACATAGATTTCTTCTATGACTTACCTCTCATTATATTTATCCATTATGCTACACTATAGTGATGAGGTAATAGTCTCTAATAGAACACAATATATGGCCATGCATTTATTTTAAATCCTCTAATTTTCATGGAGATGCACTTGAGTTTGTGTGGTCCACTATGATTGGGCATCCTATTTAGTGGAATACGGGTCTAAGAAGTAAAAAATATATATCATATGAGGTTTCAAATCCATTCCTCACTATTTAGAGGCAATATATTAATGATTATGAATAATATTAGATTTGTTCATAAGTCGTGATTGGGCGTCGCTAACATATGTTTTCAGTAAAATAATATTTACCCAAAATATAATTGATGTTATGTTTTTACTATTATAGTTTAAATTATTTCACCCTTGGGTGACACACATGATATGTGGTTTTGTTTATTTTTATTCAGATTTGTATTCTATTTTATCCTTGGTCAGACTAGATAACGGAATGAATAATTTTTACACGAATCATATAGGCACCTAGAATTATCATCTCATGCATATTTCCATTACATATAGATGTATTTCACAAATTTCATTCCATGATATTCCTATGATTGTTTAGTGATACTATGATTATTACCATGTTAATGAGATATTACTTGGATGCAATTTAGTGATTTCCTATCTCAATTCATGATGTGTATGGGCCCTAGTGTGTTGGGAATAGTAATTTACCGTGTCATGCCATTATTAAATAAAAATAGGGTTTTATATTCTTTGATAAGTTGTTTGGGAATTGATTCAATGGGAATATCTATCCATTAAAATATGAAATTACTTAAAAATTGATATTTTTGAATGGCCATATCCCATTATGTCATTTTTAACAAAGGTAATAGAGTGAAAGTTGTAATTGAATGTTAAATAAAATTAATCTTATACCTACGAACTTACCAATGTCTAGTCATCTAAGATTGTATATTGGGTAGTATTCCATGTGTAGTGAGTTTTCATAGATTCAGCTTCCACTAGTGATGTTATCTATCTTCTTAGTGATTGTTTTTAGGCATTTTATTTGTGTTTTTAGACCAATAATGTCACGAAATTATCATATTATACACTAAAAGGATGGATATGGTCATGCTTCATGTGTGGTGGGCCCAGATACACTACTCTTACCTCTTGGAGTTCCATTTGAGGAACCACCTACTATACCTGATTTGAGAGTTGACACCAAATATAAGGACCTGGCCTTATAAAATTACATAATATTAAATTAAATGAATAATTCACATTGAGGATCTTTTCATGTTTAGAGTTTTAGAGAACTAAGACATAACTATTACATCTTAAAAGATTATAATGTAGACACTTCTACTCAGTTTCCAATTTTTCATAAAATAAAAACTATAAAAAAAGAAACATGACTAGTTCCATGTTTTAAACATCATGCCTTTCCATGATCCCATCCTTGACCCTATTTATCATTAAGTCATATGGAAAACATTACAAAAACATGGAATGAGCATAAAAATCTCAGTAAGGGTTATAAAACAAGGAAATAAAACATTATATCATCAATATATACATAACATATGATTTTTAACATCCCTCATGAAATTGTATGATTTTTGAAATACAAAAAAAAACATAAATCATAAAAGTAACTTAAGGCATACATAACATAATTACATTGTAGTTATCATAGTTACAAAGAGAGTCACATTTGGAATACCCATCATAATATATTCCCTATATCTCTTAGTAGAAACATTACCGTTTACCTCTGTCACGTTACCCAATGCATTGGAGAGCTATCTCGGGCTCACCCGCCCTTAGTTTATCATGGAACTTCCCAACTTCATAAGCAATTCCCATGAACCATAACATAATCGTATCATATAAAATATGCATAAAGGAAACATAAAATTTCCAGATATAGATCACATGATATCAATAAAACACATGGATATAGTCAAAAAATTATAAAAACCATTTTTAATACCAAAATAAATGAAAATTAAAACATGGTATTTATTTTTCATTTAAAAAGCTAAGGCTTGTAGGGGAAGCCGAAACTCAAATAATGGTCATGGTAGTGGAGAAGTTGGGGTCGCCACAAAAGTAAGACAAAAACATTCCTTTTCTGATTTAGTAAAACGATTCATGTAAAAATATTCTTTCTTATTTAAATTAAAAGTAAAAAAGGGTTTATTATACATCTAATAAAAGAAGGCCGTATATATATTGAAATATGCCTCAATGAAGAGAGATTGAGACGAAGTCCCTTATGAAGAATATATCCTTTGATTAAGGATAAATCAATTAAATAATTATGTGTGAAAAATAATAGTACACACAATATAATTAGATATTATGTGTGAAACAGTCAGAGGTAATTCACACATATTCATAGGATGACATATTCATGAAGTACAAGTTTAACCAAAACAATTGAAATTGGGTTAAGGAGTTCCATAAAAAATTTAACAGCCTAACGACGTCACATTGAAATTCAGAAAATGATTTAATGAGAGTGAAAATGGTATATCATCACATGGACATAAAATATATATAAATAAGGATATATAAGAACATATCCCAACATATTAATATGTAAATTAAAATACATAACAAAAATTAGTCTTGTAAAAAGAGGAGAGTGAATGGTTCCCTTACGAATTTGGGTAACATTCGAAACGTACACCCCATGAAAGAAGGGTCATAAAATGAAGATGTAAATACCCATAAATTAAATTATATTACACAAATAATACAATCATTGGCAGTACATACACCACAAGAAAGGAAATAGTGCCAAATGTAGCCTGAATCTCACGGGAATAAAAAGTGAGATAAAACCCATCACCTCGTTGTAATCAATCGAGTCATATGACCAAAAGATAATAAAAACCTTATGAATCACGTAATAAAATTAATATAAATAGAATCATGATAATATATATGAAATGGCATTACACAATACACCACATGAAACAAATAAGTGGCGAACAATGAAAATCTCACGGAATTAAAAGTGAGATAGCAAATCCCCTTACAAATATTATGCTGCCTAACAGTGACACATAAATATTCTTATAATGAATTGATGAGAGAAAGAGGGGGGTATCTCATCTTATGAACATGAAAAGGATAGTAGGAATAATATAAAATAACAACCCCAACATAAGAACATTGAGCTTAAAATAAATGAAATAAAAATAATACATGAAAAGAAAGAGAGAGGTTGGATCCCTTACCTCAAGTCCAACTTGTCTGTTTAATTTTTTATATTCCTGAATAATAAACCTTGTTCAATTTATAATTACTTAATTACTTCCTTTATTGATTATTATTCAATTCATATCACATATTATCATGTAATAATAATTAGATATTTATGTGAGTTCATATCATATGTTTTGTCTATGTTCGGTACATTAGTCAAAAATGAACTTGTTTGAAGAGAATTGTCCATGTAGTTATAATTACATATTCTCAAGAATGGATTTTATGATTTAAATATCATCTATATCCAGTATATATGTATTTTAAAATATTCCATAATGTTTGGATATATGAAATGAAATGTACCGTTAATGGAGACGGTAGGTCGTACGTACGATTGAATGCTACTTTCATTTTTTGTCATATTAATGTACGTTATAACTAAATGAGATATATATATATTATAATTACAGTATTATATATATGTTATATAGGTCAAATAAGTTCATAAATTACATTACTTATAAATTCCATGTTTTTCATGAACGAGTCACATCACTTGAGGGGGTGGTTGTCCACACTTCCTCATATGAAATTATCACATTTGCACAACATGAATAGAATAATGGTATGTTTTAAATTTAAAATAAAGAAGAATAGAGAGGACATAAATATCATATATATAATGCATAAATATAGTTCCATCATAATGGCCACCATGAAAGGTGTTAAAATAATATTGATCAATCATCATTTCTTGAGGCAGAAATTCGCAACCAAGAGAAACAGTATGTTCATTAACCAATAGACGGAGGTGTGTGTAAGTTTAGGTAGAATACATATCATCAAAACATCATAGTATATTTTGGATACTGGATTTTTTATGGTATTAAATAATAAGAATTTAGTGGTTAGTGAATAAGGAAAATAAAATAATGAAACTCGAGAGAAGACATTACCTCTAAATCGGGTAACTCTTTTTGATTGGAGCCAAAGGATTCCTTACAAAGACTTATGACAAAAGGGAGGCTTATAAGAGTAAGAGATGGCTTTGGATAGATATCATAATCTGATTTTAGACGATCCAAGGGATTTTGAGTTGTGGTTAAGGGGGTAGAGGTGGGGTCCTTTTATTAGAGGGAGGAGGGTCACTTTTGGAAAGTCTTGAAATGTTACGTTATTAAAAAAATATTTTCCTATTTTAAATGTCCCAAAATAATATATTTTGTGTATAATATGACAAGGGTTCTAAATAAATCCATATGATAGGTTTTAGACAAGTTTATGTCTTATATTTTACCTAATATTTTTTTATATAAATTATTCATTAATAAGGTAATCACTGCATCATCATGGTGTCATAAATAAATTTATTTAGTTAATGTCAAAAAATTATAAATAAATACCATGATGTAGAAAAGTATTTTTATCTTTCCAATTACTATTTATAGTCTAATATATCATTTATTTAAATAAAATTCAAAGGGTTTTACTTTGGATATAAAAACCATTGTTATATTTCTCTTCTTTTTAAAAATAATGTCATAAATGTCACTATCACACCGATGTGACTCCATGGGCCTTCAATTTTGGTATAAAGCTTCACATGGTTGTCCATGGATCAAAAAAGTGCATTTGGACACATGTTGGGGCTATTTTATGTTATTATGTTATTATTTTGTTACCCTTAACTACCCGATTATTAATTAATCACGATAATTAAAGATAATTGGCGTTGTTACTATTCATAATGTCAAAAAAAAGCGACTTAACTAAATAATTTTGTCCTTATGATTCCAAATATGGAATCCACTTTACCAAATTCCAAACACAGAAATTGTAGTAATGAATTGAAAAATAATTCCAGTTGTCAAAACCAAAGACTAGTTTTTAAAATGTAAAATCTATCAAAATATTGATTTGTTTTTATATCCAATTTAAACGTAAAATAGCATCCAATGACCAAAATTTTATTAACTGATAAATATTAATTCAATTACACCTTAAAACCAATTAAAATTACAATCTAACTATATAAATAAATTGGTTGAAAATGAAATTTTGAATTAAAATGCTGTATTTTTCACTCTGCATTAAAAATGAACATTATCCAAAAATTACCAAAACTTTACCCTAAGCTATATTTGATATTCCAAATTAAAAAATGATTTCCATTTTACAAATTCAAATAATATAATTTTCATTAATAGACAATATAGTTAATTACCATTGTCTAAACAAATATCGTGTTTTTAAGAAACAATGTATATCAAAAGATTGATACTAG
This sequence comes from Viscum album, assembly GCA_963277665.1. Classification (NCBI taxonomy): domain Eukaryota; kingdom Viridiplantae; phylum Streptophyta; class Magnoliopsida; order Santalales; family Viscaceae; genus Viscum; species Viscum album. The sequence continues at coordinate 1,357,852,310 of OY728142.1, read as the reverse complement.
TTTATATCCATTTTAAAATTGTAATTAATTATAATGACCAACATTGAATTAAATGGTAAGAATATATTATAATTAAACATTAAGACCAATTAAAAAGATAATATATCCATATAAATAAATTATATTAAAAGGAGGTTTTAAATTATAATACATCATTTTTTACAATTCATTAAAAAAATGAACTTTATCGGAAAAAATCCAAACATTTAAACAAAGTAAATTTTGATGTCTTAATTCTAAAAAAGGATTTTATTTTGTAAAATATAACATATATAAGTGATGAAAGAATATTTTAAATGTTATTTCCATTAAAAGGTGGTTAATCGACCATTTAAAGAATATTAGAATATTTATGCTTAAAATTGGATTCATTCGCATTTTAAGCCTCTATAATTTAGTGAGTAATTGTTAAAATATTTAACAAATATATATAATCATTGGTTATTTAGTTCTATTCATTATTTCCATTACAACGGCTAGGCGTTTACTATCATTTAAAATAATATTATTATATTATTAGTGTTAAGATTATGTTTTCAAAGAAACTCTTTGTTGCGTATAGGGTACACCATCGAACATAGAATCCACTTTAAAAAAAATTAATATTTTATTCACAAATATTAATATATAGGGAAATTTCATATTCCTTATTTACCAGGGATGTTACATTATTCCCCCATTTTTTGAATTACATCCTCACAATTTTAAAATTGGGCTCAGAAACTTCATTGAATGTCCCACATCAGAAAAGGAGTCAGTAAAACTATCACTTTATAATAATGAAAGATAAGTACAATGGTCACCTGAGATAACCCATGATTGGATTTCATGTAGGAAAACCTAGATATGGAAGTGAAAATAGAGGTTCATGTTCAGATTGAGAGTGACCGAAAATATGATTTAGGGGAAAGTTAATCCCCAGAAAATAACAAATATGTAATGGGTTAAACTGTATTTGATTCCCCAGTAGGAAACGTTAACATAAAATATTTTTGTTTTAGGTTTATTTATATTGATGAATTTATTTATGAGCTTAACTAAAACATAAGGAAATATACTTACTTTTCATGTATACATTCATCTCTTACTTTATATCTTATACAAACTCATATTATCCCAAAATGATGAGTATTTAGGATGACTTGTTCACATTAAGAGCGCTATAATCAATTTGTAGATAATCAAATAACCCACCAATGATGAACTATATATTTCCCATGTCTCTATACATTAACCAGAACAAAAATTGTTAGAAAAAGATCAGATAATCCCCAAAAGTATAATCCTTTATAAAAAGAAATCCTACTCTTAATCTTCAAAATTCAAAAAAAAGAATCCAAGGATCATGAAAGACCATTAAATAAATATCTATCCATAAAATTACTCAAAGTAACACATACTATGATTTAAACACAAATGTCTTAAGGATTTAATCACATAGTCTTCCAATATAAATATTAACATTTATCTATAAATAACATCAGTTACTCATAAAGAATCATATTGAAAAGTAATTAACCTATACACATATCAACCATGATAGGTCAATAATTTAAATAGATTATCCAAAATAAAGTTATTATTGATTCATATAATCATCTAACTAAAAATAATTTGTCATACTACCCAGGGACTTCACGTAGTCCAGTGGTAGTCGATAAATACCAGTTTCAATTTGGTTGTGGGTTCAATTCCCACAGCTTCTATCGACACGATGGGTTGTCACACATTCTACATGTTGTCATTTTTAAAAAACTATATAATTTTATAACATTCACAAAAGAGATTAATTCATCAAAAATAACCATAACATTTTTTTTTAAAAAAAGCTATCCAATAACTTTCGTTTTGCATCCCAAACAGTATTAACAGGTAATTTCCTAAAATTCTGGGATCATATAAAACCAAATGGTTTTTTTTAACTATATCCACAAAATAAAAGAAAAATATTCCATGAATAAAATTTTCATGTGTCAATCATTAGGGTTACTCATACTAAAAAAATACTTATAATGCAATCTCATCATCAAAATAGCCTTAATAATTTTAACAATTACACCATCCTAAAATCTTCCAAAACTCTTGAATACCTTATATGTTGACATCTTACTCATTCAACATTCTTCATGATCTATTAAATATTCCTTTCCAACTTATTCTGAAATAATTCATTCCTATAAAAAAACATTAATCATATCCTAACATTAAATAATAGGAAAAATATGTTAAGAAATAATCCATACCATTCATTTTTCATTGTCAGTTTCTTCATCCTCATTCGGAATGTCATTAGGTATTGGTAAAAAAATATTAGTACGATCTTGGTGATCCCATTCCCAAAAATTCTTCGTAGGAAAAGTGTTTTCATAATGACCATGCACACCACATTTAAAACATTCAATTGATCCCTTCGAAAGAACTTCATTGCCATTCCTAGAGTCAATTAGATGCTTCTTTTTTCCATGCTCGGTTCTTGCTTTATGACATTCATTTCCACATCTATAGAATCTTTCTATGCGATTGAAACATTTTCCTAGGTTTTTCTTTCCACATCTTTGACACATAGGTTTTTGAACATACATACCATTATGATCATTACCTGAACATCGATAGGTATTCATTTATAGAATATATGATGTAATATAAAAATATCTAAGATTTAGGTGGTCAATCATGACTCCAAATAGTTAGTTGAGAATAACCAGAAGATTTCTCATTATAGCTCCCATATTATTCAGTTTATCATTCATATAATTGTCACAGTTTTCTTCAAATCCACGGTTACATTGCTTCCTTCTAGATCCAGCTATTTACTAAAACAAAAAAGGTTATTGTGAGTATATCAGTAAAATAATCATATAATACTAAGATATAGTTATTCATGATATCTTAAAATCATTCACTTTATCAAAAAAACAATGACTCTTTCTGAAATCCTAACCGTTATGGTAATGTCACATATGCTTAAAGAATACCCTAAACTCTAATGTTTCTAAACCGACCTCTGATACCAACTATAAGGACCCGACCTTAAAACATTACATAATATTGAATTAAAGGAATAATTCACATTGTAGATCTTTTTTAGGTCTAGAGTTTTAGATAATTATAACATAACTATTAAATCATAAAATATTATAAATTATACACTTCTACTCAGTTTCCATTTTTTCATAAAATAAAAACTCTAAAAAAAGAAACATAACTTGTTCCATGTTTTAGACAGCATGTCTTTCCTTAATCCCATCCTTGACCCTATTCATCTTCAAGTCCTATGGAAAACATTTCAAAAACCTGGGATAAGAATAAAAAGCTCAGTAAGGGTTATATAATAAGGAAATAAAACATTATATCATCAATATATACATAACATATGATTTTTAGCATACCTCATGAAATCATAAGATTTGTGAAATACACATAGAAATCAGAAATCATAAAGGCAACATAAGGCATACATAACATACTTACATTGTAGCTATCACAACTATATAGGGAGTCACATTTGGAATATCCATCATAGTATATTGCCTAAATATCTTAAGAGAAAAATTAATATTTCCCCAAGTCATGTTACCCAATGCATTGAAGAGCTATATCGGGCTCACTCGCCCTTATTTTATCACTGAACCACCTCACATCATAAACAATGCCCAAGAACCATACCATAATTGTATCTCATAAAACATGCATAAAGTAAACATAAAATATCCATATTTCAATCGCATGATATAAATACTACAGATGGATATAATGAAAACCTTATAATTTTTTTTCAATACCAAAATAAAAGAAAAGTGAACATGGTATTTATTTTTCAATTAAAATGTTAAGGCTTGTAGAGAAGCTGAAACTCAAATAATTGTCACAGTGGTAGAGAAGTCATTGTTGCTGCAATCGTAAGGCAAAAACATTCCTTTTTCAACTTAGTAACGTACTTAGTGTAAAAAAACTCCTTTTTAATGAAATTAAAATTCAAAAGGGTTTATTATACAAATAACAAAATAAGGTCATATATAAATTGATGTATGCCTCAATTAAATAAGATTGAGACGAGGTCCCTTATAATGATGGTATCTGTTGATTAAGGATAAATATATGAAATAATATTGTGTGAAAAATAATAATATATCCAATATAATTCGATATTATGTGTGAAACAATCAGATTTAATTCACACATATTCATAGGATGACATACTCAAGAAGTACATGTTTAACCCAAATAATTGGAATTGGGTTAAAATGTTCACTCAAAAATTTGATAGCCTAACATCGTCACTTTAAAATTCAAAAAATGAGTTGATGATATAGAAAATGATATCTCATCACTTGTACATAAAATATACATCAATAAGGATATAGAAGAACATATCCTAACATAATAAGATGTGAATTAAAAGGCATAACAAAAATAAGTTTTTTAAAAATTGGAGGGTGAAAGGTTCCCTTACCGATTAGGGTAACATTCAAAACCTACAAACCATGAAAGAATGGTCGTACAATGAGGTTGTAAATACCCATAAATTAAATTATATTAAAAAAATAATACAATCATGGGCAGTTCACACAGCACACTAAAATAAATAGTGGAAAATGAATAATAAATCTCATGGGAATAAAAAGTGAGATAAAAACCCCTTAACTCATTGTAATCAATAGATTCGTAAGAACAAAAGATAATAAACACCAAATTAATCACATAATACCATGAATATAAATATAATCATGATAATATATAGGAAATGGAAGTACACAGTACACCACATGAAACAAATAAGTGGCGAACAATTGAAATCTCACAGAATTAAAAGTGAGACAAGAAATCCCCTTTCATAAATTCGACAGCCTAATGGCGCCACATTAACATTCTTAAAATGAATTGACGTGAGAAAGAGGGGGTATATAATTATATGTACATGAAAAGTATAGTAGGATTAATATAAAATAACATCCCCAACATAAAATAATGGAGCTTAAAATAAATGACATAAACGAGAATACATGAAAAGAAAGGGAGAGGTAGGATCCCTTACCTCAAGTCCTACTTGTCTTGTTTGTTTCATTGTATTCCAGAATAATAAACCTTAGTCAATTTATAATTTCTTAACTAAATACATTAAACTTTATTATTCAATTCATATCACATATTATCATGTTATAATAATTTGTTAACTATGTGAGTTCATGTCATATGTTTTGTCGATGTTCGTACATGAGTCAAAAATGAACTTGTTTGAAGAGAATTGCCCATGTAGATATAATTACATAATCTGTGGAATGATTTTCATTATTTAAATATCATATATATCATGTATTTATTTATTTAATTGTATTCCAAAAAAAGTTGAGATTAGAAGTGAAATGTACCGTTCATGGAGACAGTTGGCCGTACGTACGCATGAACACTATGTTCATTTTTTGTCATATTAATAGAGTGTAAAACTTAATTAGACATAGATATATTATAATTACAGTATAATATATATGTTATATAGGTTAAAAAATTTCATTAATTACATTATTTATATACTCCAAGTATTTCATGAACGACTCACATCAGTTGAGGGGGCAGTTTTCCAGACTTCCTCTTATGAAATTATTGCATTTGAACAACATTCATTGCATAAAAGTATGTTTTAAATATAAAATAATGAAGCAACGAGAAGACATAAATATCATATATATAATATATAAATATATTTCCATCATAAATTCTATCATGAGACGTGTTAAAATAAGATTTAACAATCCCCATTTTGTAAGGTAGTAATTCGGAATCCAAAGAAACAGTATGTTCTTTAACCATTAGACAGAGGTGTGTGTAAGTGAAGGTAGAATAATTATCAAAAAACCATCCTAGTAAATTAAGGATACTGTTTTTTTTAGGGATATAATAATAATAAAATAGTGGTGAGTGAATAAGGAAAATAAAAGAATGAAACTCGAGAGAAGACATTACCTCTAAATCAGGTAACTCTTTTTGATTGAGATAAATAATACTTTGGAAAGACATCAGACCAAACCGAGGCTTCTAGGAGTAATAGAGGGATTTGGAGATATAATATTAAAAGGGTTTGGATGAGCCAAGGGGTTTAGAGGTGTGGGTAAGGGGGTAGAGGTGGGGCCTTTTATAAGAGGGATACGGGTCAGTTTTGGAAAGTCTTGAAATGTAACTTTATTATAGAAAGATTTTCGGATTTCAAATGTCCCACAATAATATATTTTGAGGATATGGTGACAAGGGTTCGAAATAAATCCATAAAATAGGTTTTAGACAAGTTTAATATTATAAATTACTATACCTTTTCATTTTATTTAAATCGTTCATTAATGAGGTAATCCCAGCATCATCATGGTGTCATAAATGAATTTATTTATTTAATGTCTAAAAATCATAAAGAAATACAATGATTTAGGAAATATTTTTAGATTTATAGTGACTATTTATAGTCTGAGATATTATTTATGTAAACAAAATTATAATTGTTTTACATAGGATATATAAACCTTTGTTATATTTATCTTTTTCTTTAAAAATAATGTCATAAATGTCACTATCACACACATATGACTCCATGTGCCCTCATGTTTGGTGTAACGATTCCCATTTTCGTCAATGACCCAAAAAAGGGATTTGGAACATTTTGGGGTCATTTTATATTATTATGATATTATTTTATTACCCTTAACTACCCAATGACTAATTATTCACGATAATTAAAGATAATTTTCGTCGTTACTATTCATAATGTCCAAAAAAATGATTCTGAATTACATAATTAGTAAATTTTGATTACAAATATTGAATCCATTTTAAAAAATTAAATTCATAGAAATTATAGTAATTAGATTAAAAATAATTCATGTTGTCAAAACCAATGACGGGTTTTTATGATGTAAAATCTTTCAAAAGTATGATTTGTTTTTATATCTAATTTAAATGTGAAATTAAATCAAAATACCAAAATTTTATTAAATGATAAAAAATAACTAAATTACACCTTAAAAAAATTATAATGACAATTTAAATATATTAATACATTGGATGAAAAGGAAATTTTGAATTCAAATGTTGTATTTTTTCCTATTCATTAAAAATGAACATTATTTGATTAATACAAAAAATTCAACCTAAGCTATATTTGATATTCGAAATTCGAAAATGATTCCCATTTTACCAAATTCAAAACAAATATGTTTCATTAATAAATTATATAGTTAATTGCCGCTGTCGAAACAAATAGTGTGTTTTTAAGAAACAATACCTATCAAAATATTGATACTTGTGTATATCTATTTTCAAATTGATTTTTATTCTAATGACCACCATTTGATTAAATTGTAAAAATATATTCTATTTACGCATTAAACCCAATTAAAAAGATATTATATCTATATAAACAAATTATATTAAAAGGAGGTTTTGAATTAAAATACAACATTTTCACTATTCATTAAAAGAATGAATTTTATCGGAAAATATACAAAAAATTTATACAAAGTAAATTTGGATGTCTTGATTATAAATAAGGATTTTATTTTGCCATATATAACATATAAAATTAACAAAATTACATTTAAAAATGTATTTCCATCAAAAGGCGATTAATCTACATTCTAAAAAATATTAGAATATTTATGCTTAAAATTGGATTCATTTGCATTTTAGGCCTCTATGATTCATTGGGTAATTTTTAAAATATTTAACAAACATATATAATCATTTTTTAGTTATTTATATTCATTCCCGCCATTACAACGGCTAGGAGTTTACTACCATTTAATATAATATTTTTATATTATTAGTGTGCAACATAAGATTTCAAAAAAAAACTCATTGTTGCGTATTGGGTGTGCCATCAAACATAGAATCCACAATAAATTAATATTAATATTTTATTCACAAATATTAATAAATATTAAAAGGTCATATTCTTTATTTACCTGAGATGTTAAACCAAAGAACAAGAAAGATTCCTATATCTTATGTAGTATATACATGGTTGTCCATAACATGCACCTATGGTGGATAATCTGTCTCATGAGTTCAAGCAGTAGCATTCTCCCACTTTCTCAGTGGATGGAATTCCATAGGCTACTGAATATTGGTTATAGGCCACCCATTCTATCTTTGAGCATCTTTGGACTCATCCAAAATAGAGGGTGAAGCTTCCCACATTCATATTGCTTGATTTAGACAAGGTCTAGAGGTATGTGATTACCCAGGAAGGAGGTCCTCAGGGCATGTTGGTGGTTGATTTCTTGACATCATGTTGAGATTAGTTCATTCCTCATACGCTTATAGATGGATGATTCATGTGCTTCATGAATATTGAGATGTGTTGTTTGTTTTTAATGTAATATAAGAACCCGGGTTTTGAGCCTCTAAGGCTTTAAAATATTCCCGATGTTATTCTCAAGCAGGGCGCTCAGATGGGAAGTAATTTCAAGACATGGTGTAGCCAGAATTAAAATATAAGTGCGTTCACACATAACATGGTAAATAAACTGAATAAATCCTAAACAGTTGCTCGAATGGGAAAACTAAGGGCACCGTTGAGTCCGGAGAGTGGAGTTTACCCTAAGAGGCATGTAACTTTCATGGGCACAACCCTTCTATGGAAAATGCCACCAGTGGTGATTTCGTAATTTAGTGGCCTAGGGCGTGACCATTCTAACATCTGAACAGAGGCTACGATTAAAATCTTGAGACCTTTGTTTCACACAAAACACGTATTTTACCCTAGGGGTGGCTTAACCTCGACACCACCGAATGTCAGAGTACAGGCCTACTGGTGGGAGTTTAAGTGATTCATCTACTTAATCACATCCACCCTCCCCTCTCCTTCACCCAATTATTTCTCTAGAGAATGCTCTCCCAACAATGGAGAAACCTTCTCCATGCTTCCCCTTATCTCCGACAAGGTTGTGGTGGTTCCAGCGGACCATTCGTGAAGCAATGGGCTACACCTAGTGAGGTAGGTTTACATGATTCGTTTTTAAATTCCACATATACCTTTGAACTAAATTTCTAGTATCGATATGCTATTTAATTCTTGTTAGAAGACCATATTTGAGTAGGGATCAATCCAAGATTTCTAAAGAGTCATTCAGATCAAATTTTCGAGTCCTGGGGTGTCTGGTGTATCCCATGGAAGTTTTTCGGCCCAATGTTTAGTTTTCCCGTGGTTCTAGGGTTTTCTGATGGCTCCGTGTAGTGATATGGAAGGCGAAGACGGAGGTGCAATGGGTCTTCAGTAGTCAGCGCAGGTGGTCCGGGATGGCAGCCTGGCGTGGGGTGGCTCCTCTGTTGGCGGCAGTCCGGGCAATGTCCGGGGTCTTCGTGACCCTAGGTGCAGACCGATACCCTTGTATCGCGGGGCTCGCATGGGAAAGGCCGGATCAGATCATTCATGTCTAGGGAGATGCGGCACGACCCATACGATGATCTGTGGGCTGTAGTGCACTGGGCGGTCTGGGTGGCCTAGCTGCAGACTACCGGTTTAAAGGGGGTGGACTGGCGGAACCGGTCCGACCCTCCCCATCTCCGTCAATAGGCATTTAAATGACCCTAATTTGAAAATAAAATTACATATTTGTGCACCATCTATGGAGAAGCGATCCTCGAATCAATACTAAGAGTTTGAGATTGTTTTGGAAATTTTTAATTCCCAAGACGGTGGCTCAGTGATGCAACACACCTACTAACTATTGTTTAGTGTCTCACCGAGATTATTATTTCGTATGGCGCGAGCACGTCTGAAGTCCATTTTGGGTGTTGTGAGAAACACGGTAACCATAGAGGCATGGCAATATAGATTAGTGTGGTTTTATTTATTGATGTTGTAGTTGTTGCGTGGGCCCCATAGGCTGTCTTTTAAACTGTGAGCATCATTTTGTGTCTTTTTCATTAGTCGTCCGTTCGTGGCGAAAGAGTAGTCTACATGGTGTGTCTTTCCGAGATCATCGTGTTGGCGCAGTTCACCCGACCACATACGAGACCAAGGTGTGGTCCCCACGAGACACCTTATGGGCATAAAGAGTTGTTGAATAACTTTTTCGTCGAGAGTCCATTTTCAGCAAGTAAATAGTATATTTCATATGTCTTTCTATGAGGATTATAATGGTGTAATATCTTTGACCGTGAAAAACCTCATTTGAGATCTCATTAATTTTGGAAACATGAAAGGCTGTTGGTCGTAGGATCCTTTGACACACTCCTAACCGACACACGATAGCAATGCTAGTGACACCCAGAGATGGAACAAGAAATGTAGAGTTATCAGACCAATTCTGGGTTTACCCTCTAGTGGGGCTGGGCAGCGGGATACTCGTTGACCTTAGGGTTTACACACTAGCAAGGCTAGGCTGGGGGATACCCATTGACCATAGGTTTTAACTTTATCGGGTTGGGTAGTGGGTTACCCATTGACTTTGGGGTTTACCATCCAGTGGGGTTGGGCAGTGGATTACTCGATGACATCTTAGGGTTTACCCTCCAACTGGGCTAGGCATGGGGTTACCTGATGACTTCTTTCAGATTCATCATTTTTTATGAAGCCAGTCAGTGACTTTCTCCGTGATTACTGGAGAGGGACTCTTGGTTGTACAGTTCAGCAATGAGACAACATTGATGTTCAGGACATTTTTTCATCTGTGATGGATATCCTTAAAACTATTGGCTAATATTCATGGGCTGATCTCAGAGATAGAGATCTCCTTACACACTTGTCCGGGTTTCTTGTTGAGAATACATATATATACACCTTACATTGTGTTCCCACGACTTGAGTTCAGTTACTATCTTTCTATGAGGGGTGATGACGTGGGGGTATGGAACGAGATTTCCGTGTATATATCCTCTTGGTTGGATGAGTCTACTTCCACTCTATTGTTGTGTAGAGATGCAATCTATTTATTTTAATCCTTCACTGATCATGGTTCTGTCTACTACTCATCATTTTAGTACCTCCTTTTTTCTCCCTCGAGCATTCTGTGCTTCTTAAACAGTATCTTTATTTTCACCCATTCTTGGGCTTTTCCCACACATGGTGTGCCCTTGTATATGACATACATGTCGATAGAGACTACAGAAGAGCGTAGAGTACCAGTATCATGGGTTGCATTATGTTATCGTAGTAGGAATTTCAGTGGTGAGACTAACAACCTACTTACTTTTGTTTACATGTTGTCGGGTTGTGGAACCTTTCGGGTTGTGTACGTGTTTTCCCCTTTTTTATGTTCAGTTATCATGTCAGTACACTTCAGCACATTTCTTTTTCTATTTGTAAGTTGATGCATGACTGTGGTTGGGTTATAGTTGTTTGTCCTTTGGTTTTATTATTACCAATCACTTCTTCATTGAGTGGGTTGTGTGTGTGTGTAAAAGTACTTAGGCGAAGGCCTCCCCAAGCTCGTTACACTTTCGTTGCTTGTCACCAGCCCCTATCTTATAGTCGTGTGCCTCATGTATTTGCGGCTCGAGACCAGTAGGGTCGAGTCTTGACAAGTGGTATCAATGACTGTTCGTTCCTTGGGGCATTGTTCGGACGTCCCTAAAAAGGAATTGGTTGGGATTTAGGGCAATATAGTTGACGTGCCTTGAGAGCAGCTCTCAGGCCATGGATTCTAGTGATGGTATGGGCAGCTGACATATCCATTCACCCGGACATTGATAACATTCTTGTTGACTGGACACGCTAATAAACATGTTGCAGTGAACTTTGGAATATGCATCCGGTAGGATTGAGTCTTTGACTGTCCTTTTTGAGTCACCTCCCCTTTTTTTTACTGATATATATATGTATGATAATCTAATCACGGTAATCCTTGATAATTTTTAGGAATCCCCCAAGACAACAACTATCAAGGTTACCCTATCCAGTTCGTTGCAATGACCTGGAAAGAGACGATGCACGAGTTCAGGGGCCCTCACGTGATCCCCACTTGCCTGGTGCTTTAGTTTTAGACCTTCCACCTAGAGATTGGCAGTTAGTACCAGCAGCACTGGCTCAGGTTGAGTATAGGCTGAGTGTGCTCTGATACTTTCAGCGTCAGCGACCGTAGATGTTCTGTGGGGACCCAGAACCCCAGGCAGCGGATGACTTGCTAGAGTCGGTGGACCAACCTTTCAGGCTAGTACAGGCACCAACGGACCAGATGGTAGCACTAGATACCATCATTTTCCTTGGAACGACCGTTCAATGGTGGGGGTAGGTTATGTTGACCCATGACAAGTCGTCTCTGACATAGGATAGCTTCCAGAAGATCTTTATAGAGGATTACACCCCCTTTTGTTTGCGCTCTGTTCAAAATCAGGACCTTCTAGAGCAGAAGTAGGGGGGATGACCGTGGCATAGTACTCAGCCTGGTTTTCTGATCTGACAACCTACTCACAGGATATGGTCTGTGATAGTTACTATTGGGCACATAAGATTGAGTAGGGTCATTGTAGGGAGATCCATGATTGTTTAGTTCACCTATGCATCCCTACTTATGTCAGGGTGCTAGAGCGGGCGCTCAAGATAGAGAGATTCATGGCTTAGGGACACCATTTGTCAGGGCCTAGCAGTGGCCACTTCAGAGAAGATGCTTTGGTAGCAGGAATGCGGCAGAGAGTAGAGCCTCAGTCAAGGATACCCTTCCATGAGTAGACTCAGGGGAAGGGTTGTACACACAGTGTCTCCATAAAGAACTAGGGCAGTCTGGAGAGATTTTGTGCTATACATGTGATAGATGGGGTCAGCTGGCACTGGACTTCCCGAACTGGTGTACAGAGAAGTTGTGGCTGGTAGTGGGCGCGCCACAGCGGGAGAGGCAGTGTCGTGACGAGGGATCCTCCAAGCGAGGACAAGGTGGTCCTCGGGGAGGTGGAAGAGGAAAAGTGACAGGGCTTGGAGGTGTGGGACAACATTTTGAGGTCCTTCCACACCCACCACTGGGCATCCCGTGTTATGCTTAAGGAGCTGGTGGTAGGGGACGGATTCAGCTTCAGGCTACGGGTTTTCGTGACCCCACAACACACAAGATGGTCCGAGGTATACTATGTGTTTACTCTATCCTTTCTTAGATACTAGTAGAAACGGTCTCCATCCACTCCTTTGTATAAATTATTCTGGTATGAGAGTTGGAGCTTCCGGTAGAGGCTATGACACCTGCACTTAGCCTCGAGGTTCATACAGGAAGTGCCTCGTTGATGACCATTATATTCAGACAGTGCGAACTGTCATTCGGAGGAGAGAGTTTCACATGGTACCTATTCATCATCACATTGGAAAATTATGTTGTCATCATAGGAATGGATTGGCTTTCCATGGTTCATGCCCAGTTGACTGTCGGTACAGACTAGTCAGATGCATCCCATATGATGGGATGAGGTTCACTATCCATGGTGAATGAGACCTCATGGAAGAGCAGACAAGTACTTTGAGCATGATACCACGACCTTTTTCTCACCAGTTAGAGATCATGGCTCTCGGAGAGGCATACACTACAGTCACCTGGATCCCTACCATTGTAGAGGACTACATGTACGTCTTGCCTGAGGATGTCCCGATACTACCTTCGATGTGAGGGATGTAGTTCTTCATTGACTTGTAGTCGAGGATTACACGGATATCATGTGTAGAATATAAGAAGGCACCAACAGAGCTTCGGGAGATATGACTTCAGTTGGAGGACCTTCTTGAGAAGGGTTTCATCAGGCCTAGTTTGTCCCCTTGGGCATCTATGGTTTTTTTGTGAAAGAGGAGGATGGGAGTCTGTGACTTTGGTAGATTATCGTCCCCTAAATCAGGCCACGATAAAGAAAAAGCACCCTTTGTCGAGGTTAGACGACATCTACGACCAATTGAGAGGTGCGAAGTGGTTCTCCAAGATTGATCTTCGATTTGGCTACCACCGGTTGTGGGTTCCTGAGGATGACATCCTGAAGATGGTGTTCCATTGTCGTTATGGGCATTAAGAGTTTATGGTGATGCCCTTTGGTGTGACGAATTCCCCCACCGTTTTCAAGTCCGTGATGAACCAGATCTTCCAGATGTACATGGATGGGTCTATGGTTTTATTTATTGATGACATACTCATCTACTATACGATGGAGGAGGAGCATAGAGAGAATTCTAGGATGGTCCTAGACTTACTCCACGAGTACCTTTTGTATGGGAAGCTCTCGAAATGTCAGTTTTGGATTCATAAGGTTCACTTTCTGGGGAATGTCATTACAGAGCATGTATTGGCCATATATCCCGCAAAGATATAGACAATGATTTCTTGGGAGTAACCCAAGAATTAATCAAGGGTGCAGAGCTTCATTTGTTTGGAAATTTACTACAGAAGGTTCATGGAATATTTCTACAACATTTCTACCCCTTTGACCGCATTGATGAAAAAGGGAAGACTGTTCACCTGGACTGATCAGTTCCAGATGGATCCGAGGAGCTGAGGAGGAGGTGTACTAGTGCTCCAGTGTTGAGGATGCTAGAAGAGGGAGTTGAGTTCGTGGTATACGACGACGCTTCAGGAGCAGGGCTCGGGTGCATGCTGATGCAGTAGTGGGCAATGATTGCATATGGGTCGAGGTAGTTGAGGCCCCATGAGCAGAATTATGTGACTCACGATTTGTTAATGGCAGCGGCGGTCATCACATTGATGTTATGGAGACACTAAATTTTGGGTGAGAGTTTTGTGGTCTACTCAGACAAATAGACCCTCATGTACATATTCACTCAGAGGGATCTAAATCTGAGGAAGAGGCGCTGGGTGGAGTTTCTACAAGACTATGAATTTGAAATAGTCTACACTATAGGGAAATGAAACACAGTGTAAGATGCCCTTAGTAAGAATTCCTAGGCTCGTCTAGGGTGGGAAGCTTCAGAGCAGTTGGATTCCCTTTGCCTGACCTTGGTAGAGAAGGAGTGTACGACTTTCCTGAAGTTGATGGTGTTGACTCCTTCACTTCTTTAGCATGTGAGAGAGACATAGCTGGGGGATGTCGACAATGACGTACTGCGTGATCAGATATCAACATGTGATGCACCTGATTAGTATTCTAAATGAGGGAATCAAGAGATCTTGTTCCAAGGGCGAGTTGTAGTACTAGTGGAGATTCAGGAGGAGGTGATGTGAGAGTTGCACACTTCTCTCATGGTTGTATATCCCGGTGTTGGGAAAATATAAAAAGACCATCAGAGGCAGTTTTTGTGGTCTGCCATGATGAAAAACGTATTTGAGTGTAGCTGAGTTCGTTTCTCATTGTCTTATCTATTGGTATGTGAAGGCAATGCATCAATTTATGGTAAGGTTTTTACAGTCCGTTGATATCCTAGAGTGGAAGTGGGATTGCATACCTATGGACTTCGTCAAAGGACTTCTGCGCACAGCGAAGGTCCCTGATTCAATTTGGGTTATAGTGGACCAACTCATGAAGTCGGCGCACTTCCTTTCCATACGGGAGAAGAGCTCGGTGGAGAGTATATGGCAGTTGTACGTTCTAGAGATAGTCCACATTCATTTAGTACCTTTAACGATCTTCTATGACCGTGATGCGGGTTTTATATCATGATTGTGCTGAGGCCTGTAGGATGAATTCATAACTCAGCAGCGGATGAGTACATATTTTCACCCCTATAAGTACGGGAAGACCAAACACACTATCCAGGTGTTGGAGGATATGCTCAGATCGTGCGTGTTAGACATTGGTCTAAGATGGGAGGATCACCTTCCCTTGGTGGAGTTTTTGTATAAAAATAGTTACCACTCTTCTACCAGTGTGGAAACTTTTGAGGACCTCTATTATAGACCCTGCAGGACACCATTGTGGTCGACGGAGGATGGGGTGACCTCCCATGTGGTCCCAAAGTATGTGAAGGTGACGACAGAGAAGGTGTAGGTCATTTGTGAGCGGATGAGGACAGCTCAGAGTAGACAGAAGTCATACGCAGGCAGTCGTTGCATGCCTTTGGAGTATGACCAGGGGGACCATATCATTTTGAGATTCTTTCTACAGTGTGGAATATGGAGGGTCGGCTGGGGAGGCAATCTGTCCCCGAGATTCATTTGGCCCTTTGAGATCGTGCATAGGGTCAGTGAGGTTGCCTACCGACATGCACTACCCCCACGGCTGTTGAGGGTTCATGACGTCTTCCACATGTCACAGCTAATGAAATATGTGCACAACCCCATGAAAATTACCGATTGGGTAGGGATGTGCATGGAGGATGCATCCACCATTGTGAAGCACCCAGCGGAGATTGGGGACCGACAGGAGCAGACACTACATGGACAAACCATTCCATTGGTTCGTGTGATGTGGCAGCACGGGATGGTGCAGAAGAGCACATGGGAATGGGAGATCCAGATGATGGCTAAGTATTCAAAGTTTTTTTTAGTTTTGTTTTTCCGGGGACGAAAAACATGATGGAGGTAATGATGTAAAAACCTGGGTTTTGACCCTATAAGACATTGAAATATTCTTGATGTTATTACAGAGTAGGGAGTTAAGAAGACCTATAATTCTGAACCCATGTGTGTCCGAAATTAATCATTATGTATGTTTACAGAAGACATGAAAAATAAACAGAATAACTCTTAAACGGTAGCTCAGATGGGAAAACTGAGGGCACCATTGGTTCGGGGGCATGATGTTTCCCTTAAAAGTGTTGTTACATTCGCGGGCACGACCCTTCTATGGAAAAATCCACTAGGGGTGTTTTCAAAATTTAAAGTCCTTAGGCATGAACATTATTACTTCTGAACGGAGGATCAGATTAAAATTCTGAGACCGCAGTTACACTCAGAATGATGATTTTACTCTAGGGGCGGCTTAACCCTGACCCCGCCAAAATTCTAGGTACAGGCCTACAGGTGGGTGTTTATGTGTTTCTCATACATAAAGACATGCAACCCTCCCCTATCATTCCCCCATTTGTTTAAATGGAGAAATCTCTCCCAAAAGGGAGAAACCTCCTTAAAGATTACACTCTTATCCGGCAAGGCGGTGGTGGTTCCGGCAGACCATTCGTGAAGCAACGGGCTACGCCCAACGAGTTAGGATCGCGTGTTTCATTTTTAAATTCCTTATATACCATTAATCTCAATTTCTAGCATCGTTATTCTGTCTAATACTCTATAAATGGCCATATATGAATAGGTCTCGATTTGATCTTTCCAACGAGTCCTTTGGATCAAAAATTCGAGTCATGGGGTGCCCGGGGTGACCACAATAGGATTTTCTGGCCAAATTTTGTGTTTTCCAATGGTTCATGGGTTTTCTGGAGGCTCCACGCTGTGGTCCGATAGGTGAAGACAATGGCATGACGAGTCTTTGTCAGTCGGCGCAGGTGGTCCAGAATGGAGGCACGACGTGGGGCAGCTGCTCGGCAGTCGGAGATTCAGCCGATGACCGGGGACGTCGCGACCCCTGGTGTAGACCGAGACCCCAGTATCGCAGGTATTGTAAAGGAAAGTTCGGACCATCTCATGCCGATTAAGAGTGATGTAGTGCGGCCTGCACGTTGAACTGTGGGTTGCGGTGGACCGGTCGGTCTAATGGCCAAGCCGAAAACCATCGGTTTAATGTGGGTGGACCAGCCGAACCGGTCTGGCCCATCCGGTCTCTGTCCCTAGGCGTTTAAACACCCTTAATTGGGAAACTGAATGTCATATTTTCATGCCATCAATGGTGACATGATCCTTGGCTCGAGACAGAGATGTGGATATAGACTCAGGGATTTTTAATTCCTTGACACAGGTGCTCAGTGGCATGACACAACCACTATGTATTATTTTGCGCCTCTCTAGGATTCTTCTTTCAGATGGCGCGGGCACATCCGGAGCCCGTTTTGGGCATACTCAATGGTGTTGTAACACTAGAGTCGAGAATATATATTCTATGGTGGTTTTAGGCATTGAATCCAAAGTTTTTGCGTGGTCCCCACTTGCCGTCTTTTAAGATGTGAGTAGCGTTTTGGAAGGTTTTCATCAGACTTCAGTTCTAGGTGAATTAGTAGTTGATTTGGCAAGTTTTTTCGAGAGCATCGTGATGGCGCAGATTTCCCAACCTCATTCGATACTGAGTTGTGGGCACCCCGAGATGCCTTATGGACATAAAGTGGTGTTGAATAATGTTTTATTCGGGAGTCTTTTTTCAGCTAGTAAATATTCTATCTCGTGTGTTTTTCTGAGAGGATTACAATGGTGTAATATGTTTGAGTTTACAGAGCCTCATTAAGGATTTATTTAAATGTGGAAAAAATAAAGGCCGTTGGTCGGAGTTTCCTTTTACGCACTCCAAATCAACACACGGTGGAGATGCTACTGACACCCAGAGATGGTACGGGCAATGCAAATATATCGGACCAGTTCTGGGATTACCCTCCATCGGGGCAGGGCAGTGGGTTACTCATTATCCCTAGGGTTTACCCTCTAGTGGGGTTGGGAAGTGGCTTACCTGTTGAACTTAGGGTTTACACTCCAACAGTTCTATGCAGTTGGTTTTCCGTTAACATTGGAGTTTACCCTCCAGTGGGGGTTGGTAGTGGGTTACCCAACGACCTTTAGGGTTTACCCTCCAGCTGGGTAGGGCAGTGGGTTACCCAATGAATTCTTTCAGACTCAGCCCTTTCTATGAAGAAAGTCAGTGAGTTTTCTTCATGATTAAAGGAGCGGGACTCTAGGTTATATGGTTCAGCAATGAGACAGATTTGGCGTGTCTGACTTTTGTGCATCGGTGATGGATATCCTTGAACAATTAGTGACTATTCATAGGCTCAACCTGGATATAGATATCCCCTTACCCACTCGTTCGTGTTTCGGGTTGAGAATATATATATACACCTTACTTTTTGTTCCCACTCCTTGGGTTTAGTTACTCTCATTCTAGGATCGGCGAAGACGTTCAGGGTATGCCACATGATTTTCGTGTCTATATCCTCTTGGTTGAATTAGACTACTTCATTTCTTTTTTTAGGTCGAGATACTCTCAATTTACTATACTCTTTCACTGTTATTTGTTCTGTATTCTGCTCACCGTTGTAGTACATCCCTTGTTGCTCCCTCAAGAATTTTGGGCATCCTAATGAGTAACTTTATACTCACCCATACTGGGGCTTTGCCCGAACATGGTGTGACCTTACAGGTGAAAGATAGGTCGATCAAGACTATGCAGGAACATAGAGGACATAATAGTTCAGGGTGCATTCAGTGGTCGTAGTAGAAATTTTAGGTGTCAGACTCGCCAGCTGTTTACTTTTGTTTACCTATTACCAGGTTGTGGCACCTTTCGGGTTGGTCACATGTTTTTCCCCTTTTTTCTGTTCATTTATCATATCAGAATGCTTCAGCAGATTAATTTTTCTATTTAGACATTGATGGATAGCTGTGATTGGGTTATACTTTTTTTCCTTTGGTTTTCTTTTTACCCTTCACTTCTGCATCGAGTGGATTGTGTGTGTTTGTACATGTACTTAAGAGAATTCCTTCTCAAGATCGTTAAGCCTTCGGTAATTTTCTCCATCCACTATCCTATGGAAGCAGGATTGGGGTAGTTGTGGCTCGATACTGGTAGGGTCAGGTCGTTAAATATTATATTAATCTCATATTAATGGGTGACTATTATTTGTACTACATCTAGACGACAATGAGATTCCGCGTTCTAGAAGTTTCAAGGATGGGATTTTTTACACCATTTGTATGATGTTGAATGTATGTTTCCTACCATATTCATTCTAAATATGTAAATTATGATTTTTACATTGGTCATAACTTATGGGAAGGAATTTTTATAGGTCATAGAGTATTAGTGATGCAGCATTCCATTAGTTCACCCGGTTGAATGAAATTTTCCATTGTGGTTTCCCATTAGGGATGGGATAACCTGAGTAGCTATTTTGTAAATCAATGGTGTTTAATTATTGTGGATGATGATGGAATATGAATCCTCACTATGATAGAGACCCAATCGAGTTTTGAACTTGTGGACATATAGGGATTTTATATCTTTTCTATAAGACATTTCCAGTAGTTTGAAGTGGAAATTGATCAGTGTCAGTTCCACCTTTAAGAGAAGGCACGTTTGTGCCGCATGTGGTGGGGAATTGAAATCGAATGTTCATGACTAGATGAGGTGAATTTTATTGTAATGATATCCAGACACCAAATCTCTAACAACACCACCTCATAAGCTAGTATTGTGGTTGTTTAGATATTACATATGGCCATGAATTTGGTCAGTTGCATATAATATAAACATTACATGAGGATTAGGATGCCTGACTATTTACAGTACAATAAAATATTCTAGTGGAATCTACGATAGTATCTACTTTATTCGTCACTGGTGCAATGAACTCTTTCATCCCTTTATCTGTCATGGAATGTGTCAGACAATAGAAACAATATTACTTTGGTGTAATGAACCTAGATACGCCATTAGATGCGAGGTATGAGGGAATAAACCAATGTATCTACTATCCCACTGAGTTAGGTAGTTACCCTTTCATCTGAAACCTCTTCCTTCTTAGGATGGGAGGGTTCAATGTCATTCTCATGATGGCTTGGTTGGTTAAGTATCATGATTTTATAGACATCTATCACTCTATGGTATCATTTAAATCCTTATAGGGAATCATTATCTACATAAGGGTGAGTGAGATATCCAAGATTGTAGATAGGGACTATATCATCATGGGCTAGTTAGAGTGACCACCCAGATTTCAGATCACATCATGTAGGGTCAGGGTTTACATCAATATGGTTTCCCTCCAGTAGTGTATTTTTTCAAGGATGTATTCCCTATGATTTTGGTACCTTACCTCCTTTGAAAGAGGAATATTATATGTTTGATAATGGTATAGGAACATCTATAGTGTCCATTCCTTTTTTACATGATGGAGCATATCGTGATTTTAAATAACATTTTGTAGTTAGAGGATTTTGAGGGAAATGGTTTTATAGATCCTAGTAAATCCCAAAGGTGTTTTCGTGAGTGGTGCATCAATAAGGAGGATAGAAAACTATGTCTATCTGTGGATTAGTGAATGTTGAACCAGGTTATATTGAAAAAACGGTATCCAATTCCTTTAATAGATAATGTATTTGACCTGCTCTAAAGAGCTCGTCTCTTCACATAGATAATCTTATGGTTGGGATGTCACCATATGAGAGTAAGTCAATCATAAATACACCATATAAATTTTTATAGATGGTGTGTCTGTATGAGTACCTTGTTATGTAATTAAATCTTTTTAATTCATTTTATAATTTCATGCCCTTAATGAATAAGGTGTTTCACCCCTATTTGGATTCTTTCGTCAAGTTTTTTGTAGTTGAAATATTGATGTATTATCATAGTCATAGTGACCCTAAAACCACATTAATATCATTCTGTGTAAAATAACTAAGCATCAAATTTATGTCCAAAATTCTAATTTCTAAATTTGGATCACCAATGTTCACTTTTTTAGACATATTAGACCAAAATTAGAAGGATTTTTCAACCCAATAAATTATAGTTTTGTACATTCTAAAGAGAATCCCAAGAATAAGATTGATATATAGAGTTTCGTAGGATTGGATGGTTATTACAAGTGTCTAAAAATTGACCACTCACACCTTGATTCAATAATTACTGGACAAAAATATAATGGTGTTATTTTTTTGTTTTGAATCTTGCAAGAAATACTTTTAGGATCTGAAAGAGATGCCCCTCTTGAAATCAATTTTGATCGTACTAGAGCCTGAAAGATGATATAGGTTTTTTTGTTATCCACCTGGAATCATCATAGGTGTAGTTCTAATGTAGGTAATCAAATACATTGCATATGAATCTTATCTATTGAGGCTTCATGAGGAAATTTACATGATGCAGGAACTTTATCTAGAAGCATTTGTATATGCCTTATGTGGTAGGAGAAAATATATTTTAAGAGAGATATTGATAATGTACATGGACAAAAAGAGCTTCAAATTTATCATTTATAAGATTCAAATAAACCAAAAACAATTAATATGGTCAAATATCTATAATCATTTTATTTTAATCTTTCATATATGCACAGAAAGGGCAATGTAGTTGTTTATCTTTTAAGCCAGAAAACTCAAGAACATGACATATAAGAATCTAGTGATAAATAAAATTTAATTGACCTCTTCTATGAGAGGAATATAGAGTTTAATGATAGTATTGTGAATTATTACTTCCCTTCATTGATTTTTACATCATCCCTTATAGAGACGGTGAAGTGATTAAATTATTCATATTGTAAGGTCATGGTTCTCATTGACTGTATATTAGGGGAAAACCCACCTCTTGAATGGTTTTTAGATAAATTAAACATCCTGTATATTCATGGATGGGTCTTTGTTCCTACCAATATGACATAGGTTTAAATAAAAGAGTCTCATTCTTATTAGTTTGTCTTTTGTCTAGTTATCTCCATTATTTATTGAGATATGTGATGACATTATTTGTGGAATGGGATGAAATGTCAGATATAATGTATTATATCTAGGTATTAAACATATTAGAAGGATTATGCAGAGAACTAGAGACATGCAGGATTGTTACAGCTACTTAAAGTCCCATAGTAAAAATGGTATGCTATTTCCAAGGACAATTTATTTAGGTTTACTATGTCACTATGGGCTAGAGATGTTGTTTGAATTGATGTTGACTAACTACTAGTGTAACCCATATCGTTCCTATTCAGTGGAAATTATGAGATGGTTACCTGAGATGTATTTATTTCCATGAGACCATATGACTAGAAGAGATCCCTCGTACTACAATTTCAGATAGGGAATCTCATTTCACATCTCGGTTCGGGTGGGACTTGTTGAAATATATGGGAACATAGTTACTTCTATGAACATAATTTGACACTTAAATGAATGGAACATCAAAACATAAAATGTAGGATCTAGAATATGTGATTCAAGAATGTTTCTTTCATTATAGTGGTTCTTGGGAGAATCATAAACCACTCTTTGTGCTTTCGTATAATAATAGATTCTCTACAATGATTAAAATTGATAAATTGGAGTCTTTTGTGCTAGGACATGTAATTAACCACTATGATAGATAAAGAAAGTTTTGGAACCACTACTATGTCCTCATATCCACCAAGAGTCTTCAATGAAGGTTTAGAAGAACAGAAAGTGTATGAATACTGCTCAGTCTAAAATGATATCATAAGATGATCTTTATTAGTGACCATTGGAGTTAGAGGTTGGGTATTGTGTTTTCCTTTGGGTGTTTCCAAGTCTATGAAACATATAGTTACATATGGAAAGTAAGTTGTCACCATATTATGTGGGTCCTTTTTAGAATCTAATGATATTCGGGTTGATATCTAATAATTTTCTACTACCATAGAGGTATTATTCCATTCATGAAATCTTATAGGTTTTAAGGATTTTCCAGTATCATATTGACTTATCACATAGCTTTTATCCTGAGGATATTGAGTTAGAATCTAATTCTACCTTTGAGGAGTATTCAGTATGCATCATTGATTATAACACATGGGCTCTAGAGGGCCATTCCATCCATATTATTAGAGTGTTGACGTAGCATAACCACGTATAATATGAAATTGGGAGATGGAGGATAACAAATATTCTACGTCTCCAATGTTTTTCTCAATAACCATTTCACCAACATAATAATTTGAAGTCATGGATAATTTATTTTAAGGTGGAATGACATTAGGAACCTTATTTTTATCTCAGGTTTGGATCCTTTAATTTTTAATCCAATTCATTATTTTTGACGTAATGCAGATTCCATTTGAGTTAGAAAAAGTACGAAGGGTGTCTGAGGATTTTTTAGAGGTCATAATACAACACATTGAGAAAAAATTTCCAAGTCTCATGATTAACATGATTCATGCGGGAAGGGTATATAGATAGATCTAGGTGTCTAGATAGTATTCATTTTTTGAAAGATTCATAATGCCTGAATTGTTCACTGTTTACCTAACTATGTGTCCTAAATGAGCGAGTGCACCTCTTTTAAAGGTACCCATGCAGAGATTTCATATGATTCATCTAACCATGGACATTCTAAATTTTGGGTAATAATTATTACTAATGAATACTGTTCTAAATAATAAAATTTTCCAGTGGTTATATTTTCAAATATTCTTATATTACCAATTGATAAATAATTTTTAAATCATAATCATCAAATTTTTCATTTTACCTTATATATAATTCACAAGTCATCAACATTTACTTATTCATTTAAAATGTTTATTAAAATTCCATCAATAATAAAAATTATATTCATAAAGATTATTTTTCTCTTAAATATTCATATGAAAGGTATACTATTTATTTTATAGTTATTAACCATGGAGTATACCATTACATGGTCGATATTCAATGAATTTTAAATTTCTATACTACTCAAAACTATAATAATTGGTATCAATACATGATTTCTAGTTTATGTTATGTTATATTATATATATACATATATATTGAATAGTTTTTTGTAAGAAATTTAATAGAAATTATGGGAATATATATTTTTATTAATAATTGATTTAATTGTGGTTTTTTTTTAAACTTAATAATTTATCCAACTGAATAGTTAAAAATGAAAAACAATACGACTTGGGTTATGGATAAAACTATATTATTTGGGGTTATACTATAAAGGGTTATAATTACCAAAATGTTAATTCTAAATTCTTTTTGGATGGTAATATTTGGACCTAATCACATCCATGGTTCACTAATGAGCCTTTTTGGAGAAATAAGACTTGAAAAATATATAGATATACAATATTTATTTATAAAATCATGTGTGTCTTCTCCCACACTTATAAAAGGGTTCCCCTAATCATCTCAATATAACACATTAATAGGCTTTATTTTTATCCAAGATCATCCCAATTTCATTTTCAGCATCCATCAAAATGTCTTATATTCATTATGTTTATTATGAAACCCTACTATGAATTATTTTTTATAAAAACTAAGGATGTTTTCGAAAGAAGTTATAACATTATTAACCAAAAGATTTACATCACTTCATATACCATCACCGTAAATTAATAATAAAAAATCCAAATTAAATTCTATATTTATATCCTATATACTAATATGTTGTTATTATTGTGTCTTTTCCAACAACCATATCCTCTGGAATCAAGTGTTAAAATAACTCCTCGATCATATTTTAGGTGGAATATTCTCTATCTTAGATGGAGATAATGATATAATTATGGTATTGTAATAATGATTTATGGAAAATCTATACTCCTATAATTAAAATATCACAAAAAGGTTCATAATTTTCAATCCTTCGTAAATCAATGACGCCACATTTATGTAAATGTGGACTAACGCATCCATGAAGTGATTTGATACATTTTAATTTTTAAAAAGACAGTCATATTGATAGAAATAATAAATATAAAATAACTGAATAGTATTGATATGTTATTTAACGTTTTTTATTCCATCATTGGATAAAATTGAAATAATATTTATTTCTAAATGTAACATACCATCTTTATGAATTATATAATTCATTTTATATTTGTACCATTAATAGAGTTCACTAACTATGTACATATATAATTAATATGTATTTTAGTAATGTAATCGATAATATTATTAATATTCAGGATCCTTAATCATTGTAAATATAAAGATACAATGAAACTAAAAAATACACAACCAATAATGTAAAAATTACACAGAAGAAGATTTTATCATGGAATTCATATCAAATGCTTCATATATAGATATATTTAAATATTTTATTTTTAATATATATGTGTATGGATACATTTTATCATTATAATGAAAAATTATTTATTATAAAGTAGTTTTTAATATTTATTGAATGTTTTAAATCATAAGTTCAATTATATTTTCAGACCTTTATCTTTGAGGGACACATACCACAATCAGTGTGTTTCATTTTTATAATTTTTATAATGAACAAGAATAAATTGTATAAATACATTTATAGTACTATGGGATATTAATATTAATATATGGTTATTTATTTAATGGTTCTTATTCATTTAATTTTATGAATGTGGTTTCTGTTTTACATAAAAATCATATTTTATATCAGAATACTTTATGATTATTTTTCTGATGAATATATCCTATAATTATCTCCTTATGAAATCCACGATTTTTATTCACATTATTTTATTAACTAAAATAATTTTTTCCATTTCATTTTCCTCTATTATTGTACTCATTATTCAAAAATAATTTTTATGTTTAAAAAAAATTTATATATCTTTTCTGTCGAAAAATCTTCTACTTACATTACCATGTACTCAAATAAAATTTAATTGTTTACCATTCCCATAATATTCAGTAAACACACTATTAAGAATGATTTTTTTTATAAATAATACTTCAAATGAAATATTATAATCATTTTTAAAATGATGTACTATTTAGTTGTTATAAAAATTTTAATGGAATTAATGTTTTAATGTGTATATTATGAAAAAAAATATTCTACTATCATAAATACTCAATTACAATAATCGTCTATTAAGTGTATCAAAGGATTATTAAATTGAAAATTTATCCTTTTATATATGTGATATTTCCATAATTTATGTTGTATTTTTTAAAATAGATGATATTTTTTTCTCATGATGGTTTTGGTGATATTTTTATGAAATTTCAATGTATCAATAACAAAATAATAGTCTTCCTTATATTTTACTAGTGATATTACCCAATGGTAATTTTCATATACTTATTCATGATGTGGTATTTTTGATTTTGATGAAAACATTATTGTGAACATATTTATTTTATATTGGAAATACTATAATGAAATATTTATGAAATACAATTTATATTCATTGATTGAGATATAATAAATGTTTTAGGAACTTATAGACCACAAATATTTAGGAAATGGGATGAATTTGTCAAATATCCACCTCTAATGAATATTTTTAATATTAATTATGTATGACCTTCAATGTTATGTGGGAAGTTTATCCCATGACCAAAATTATATTACAATGGTCGTTATCCAATCCCCAATACAAGGAGGTACATATTAAATTATCCAAGGAACAAGTCAAGAGGCAATATATGAGGTTATCCCATTCCCAAAACCGGGTACATGAAAGTTTATTTAATGAATTATTATGTTATATGTGGTTTTATGCCATTCTTAACATTTCATGAATTTATTTTTGTCTATAAATGAAAAAATATATATAGTCTTATGTGTATTCTAAACATCTAGGTCTTGTGGGATTATATTTCAGTCATGAATGTTGAAATTTGATTCCTTAGCGATTCATTACATCTAAAATACAATTATTTTTATTGGGAGACTATTTTATCATATGTTATATGAATTTTGTGGTTTTAATTTTTTATTGTTATTTTAACAATACTTATTCTCATTATATATTAATATCATCCTTATTTACCCTTACTGAGAAACTAATCTCATTATTTTTAATGAATCCTTTTCAAATGATAAGATGAAATGTAATTTGTATGTTGATTCTATGATGGGTTATTATTATGAAGATCATCTCAATAAATAGTTTATTTCACTTACAAACCAATTAATTATGCCTCATTGTTTCAAATGTCACCAAACCTAAAACATTATACTGTGAATCAATGTGTTATGTAATGAATACTCATCCATCTATACATGATATATTTGTATAAAAATTTTGGGTATTTTTTAGGTCATTGAAATTTTATATTTACTATGTCAATCATGTGATAAAAAAATATTATATATATATATATTTATTTATTCATTAAAAATGGTATAAATAAAAAATTAATTATGATTTTCATGGAGATAATATGTCATATGTATGCTTAATGGTTGTTTTAAAAATTAAATTAATGTAATTGAAGAAGTAAATAATATAAATAAATCATTAATGAATATTTTTATATAACATATTTCATATATACTATATAAATCTATCTTTATGACCATCCATGTAAATTATAAATGAAAAAATGAATAACTTATAAGGCCCCAGCCTTAAACCTTACTTAATCTTGAGTTATTACAAGATTACACATTGTGGATCTTTTCAGGTTTAGAGTTTTAGAGAATTAGATCATGAAACTTGCATTACATTCCACATTTTAAACAAAGTGGCTACATAAAAGACAGTATTCATTCTTCCCATCAATGGAAACATATTGAAAATAAAACATGGATTCTTTCTTGACACATCCTTGACACTATCATCACATCATGTACCTTTCCCTTTACCTGTGAATAACATTTCAAAAACTTGGGATGAGCATAAAAAGCACAGTAAGGGTTATAAAAACATGGAAAGGAAACATAAGTTCATATATACATAGGAATGAAATCATACTTTACCCATAAAACATAGGCACTTTAACATACCTCATAAAACCATGAATAAATCATAGAAATCATAAGACATAAAGGTAACTTGAGGCATTCATAACATTCTTACGTAGGGAGTAACCCTCTTGGATACGTTTGGAATACGCATCACAGTATATTCCCAAAATCTTTTCAGAAAACCTTAACGTTTCACTCCTACGTGTTACCCAATGCATTATAGAGGTATATCGGGCTCACCCGCCCTTAGTTTATCACGGAACCACCAGTTTACATAACAATGCCCAAGAACCATAAAATAAACTTATCACATAAACCACGCGTAAAGGAAACATAACATTTCCACATTTCAATCACAATATAACATTTTAGTATATTAAAATAATGAATCCATTCAAAAAGAAACCATTTCCAAAACCATTTAAAACATTAAATAAAGAGATTTTTTAATCAAAGTGTCCCATACCACCTTGAGGCTTTTAACATTTCAAACCATTAATATCCATATAAATAAATCCTTAAAACCATTTTGAAAACATGGATATTAATGGGAACCATTTATAAGAATAAATCATTAAAACATTTAAAACGATATTATATTTAAAGTGTTTTTAACAAAATGAGAGACACAATAATTGACGAACGACATTTAGTCAGAACTTTATAATATCATGAGAATAAATGTATTCATGATATAATATCCCAAAGGATGGTATATACACCATATAAGAGTGAATTGGTGCATAACAACAATGAAGTCTCAATAGAAATGTCAAATGTGATGAATTCCCTTATAAAGAAGGTATCTTTAAATTAAGGATAATTCAATATCAAAATTATGTGTGACAAACATAAATACACCCAATATAAGTGGATATTAAGTGTAAAACAATATATGGTCATTAACACATATTCAAAAGACGACATATTCAATAACTACATGTTGAACCCAAAGAAATCGAAATTGGGTTAAGAAGATCCCTTGACAGCCTAACGACGTCACATCAAAATGAGTTGATGAGAGATAAAAAGTGTATCTCATCACTTGGACATAAAATTTGCATCAATAAGGATATATGAGAACATATCCCAACATAACAATATGTAAATTAAAAGACCCAACAAAAGAAGCCTTTTAAAAAAAGGAGGGTGAAAGGTTCCCTTACCGACATGGGTATCTTTCAAAACATACACCCCATGAATGAAGGACAATAAATAATTGATGTAAATACTCATAAACGAAATTATATTACACAAAGTGTAGAATAATGGGCAGTACATACACCACTCAAAAAAAATTGTGGCAAATGTAGCATAAATCTCACGGAAATAAAAGTGAGATGAAAACTCTCTTACGAAAACTCGGCAGCCTAACGGCGCCACATAAAACTTACAAAAATGGATTGATGAGATAAAATAGGGTATCTCATCACATTAAAATAAAATGTACAGAAAGAGTAATATAAAATAACATCCCCCATAATAACAAAGTGGAGCTTAAAAGAAGTGACATAAAGGAGAGTACTTAAAAAAGAAAGAGAGGTGTAGGATCCCTTACCTCGGGTCCGACTTGACTCGATCGTTCTTTAATTTCCTGAATAATAAACTTGAGTTAATTTCTACTTCCATAAGAACCTTTTTCAAGTTAATTATTCCTTTTATATCATTTATTACCATGTCATAAACATTATGTAATCATTTAAGTTAATAATATTTGTTTTGCTGATATTTGGTTCTTAAGTCGAAAGTGGACTTCTTACAATTACATGTTGTTCGTGTGGCCAAATGTTTATTATATCCAAAATTGTATTCATTATGTAGATATCATATATGTCATATATATCCAGTACATGAATGCATTTATAACATTACATAATTATTTAGAGGTAAGAAATGAAATGCACCGTTCATGGAGACGGTAAGTCGTACGTACGCATGAACGCTACTTTCATTTCTATTTCGTATTTTATAGAATGGAATAATAATGATATAAAGGTATATTATAATTAAAATATAATATTATATATAATATCATAGTTCCAACCTTTATACGTCCCACATATGGTATTTAACGAATCAAATCACTTTGAGGGGGCGGAAGACCGCACTTCCTTAAATGAAGATATCACGTTTACCCATAATGGAAACCATAAAGGTATGCCCAAAATGAAAAAAAAAACAGAAGATTAAGGAAAACATAAACACATTATATATCATATATAAAAATATTGACATCATAATGGCCACCTTTGAAGGTGTTAAATGAGTATTGAACAATCATCGTTTCGGGAGGCAGAATTTTGCCATCCACGGAAACCGTATGTTCTTTAACCATTTGATGTAGTTGTGTGAGAGTGTAGCTCGAATAAATCTTATAAAAACATCCTAGTATATTTAAGATACTGTTTTTGTTACAAAAGAAGTAAATAAAAAGATTCTAGGGGGTTGGATAAGAAAATTAAAACAAATGAACATGAGAGAATGAATTACCTTTAAAAGTGTAACTCCTTTTGATTTGAGCCTAAAGACTTGTTTTGAAAGGGTTCTGCCCAAAGGGAATCCTCTAGGATGAGTGGAGGGATGTGGAGAGAGTAAATGGGCAGGGTTTGTCCAAGACAAAGGCTTGAGGAGTGTGGGATAAGAGGTAGAGGTGGAGGCCTTTTATAAGAGGAGAGGAGGGGCACTTTTTGAAAGTAAGAAATATTACTTTATTTGAAAATGTGTTTCGGTTTCAAATGGTCCCACATTGCTATAATTCGTGGATAAGGTGTTAAGGGTTCGAAATACACCCATCAAATAAGTTTTGGACATGTGTAGTTTATAGATTTTACATTATCATTCCATTTTATTTAAATCGTTAAATAATGAGGTCATCGCTGCATCATCATGATGTCATAAATAATTTAATTTATTTAGTGTCTAAAAATTATAAAAAAAATACTATGATGTATGAAATCGTTTTATCTTTCCAATGAATATTTATAATCAAAAATCTGATCTTTATAACCCCATGTAAAAATTTTTTTCGTAAATCATATGATGTTTGTGTCATTTTTACTTTTACATTAAATAAAAAGTTATTTATGTCATTTCCCAACCAAAGTAGCTCCATGGGGTCCTCAAGTTGACCCATGGCTTTTCTGGGTCGGCCATGACACAACCAATGAAGGTAGGACATGTTTCAAGCTCAAATTATTTTATTAATGCATTATTTTTACCTTAAACTACACTAATTACCACTAATCGTGATTAAAAACTTAATAAGTTACTATTCACCAAAAAATTATTTTTATCCCATTGAACCACATTTTACTTATTAATGACAACCATGTATGTCGGATTTTTGAAATTCAAAACACAAAGATGGCAAAATTTCATTTAAACGGAAAAATCAGTTTTTATAAGTACCACTTAGTGGTTTCACTATTCATCAAAAATTGAAGTTTTTCAGAAAAATCCCAAAAATTCACCATAAGATATATTTGATATTCCGAATTAAAAAATGAAGTCTATTTTACAAAATTCAAAACATATAAGTCAGATTAATTAATTTAATAATTAATTCCCGCTGTCAGAGCAAATAGCGTGTTTTTATGAAACAATAAGTATCAAAAGATTGACACTCGTTTAAGTCTGATTTCAAAGTGAAATTAATTCCAACGACCACTATTGGATTAAATGGTAAAAATATATTATAATTTCACTTTAAAATCAATTCAAAAGATAATCTAATCATATAAATAAATTAGATTAAAAAGAGGTTTTGAATTAAAATACAACATTTTACACTATTAATTAAAAAAATTGAACTTTATCGGAAAGATACCAAAAATTTACACAAAGTAAATTTTGATGTCCCAATTCTTAATAAGAGTTTTATTTGGTCCAAAAGAATGTTTCAGAGAAAACAAAACTATATTTAATGATGGTTCAACATTAAAAGGTGATAGGTGAACCTTTAGTGAAAACTAGGGCATTAACGCCTAAAATTGAATTCTTTCCGTATTTTAAGCCTCTATCCTTTATTGGAAAAATGTAAAAAAATTTAAAAACATATATAATAATATTTTAGTTATTTCTATCCATTCCCTCCTTTACAACGGCTACATGTTAACTACCATTTAAAAAAATATTATTTTATTATTAGAGTGCAACGTACGATTCCCAAGAAACTTGTTGTTGCGTGTTGGGTACGCCATCGAGCATAGCGTCCCATTTAAAGTAATATTAATGTTTGATTCACAAATATGGGTAAATATAAAGATTTCATATTCTTTATTTACCTGGGGTGTTACATCCTTCCCCCCTTTTGGGAATTGCGTCCCCGCAATTTTAAAATTGGGCTTGGAAACATCCTTGAAAGTCCCACATCGGAACAAGAGTCGGTAAAACAATCACTTTAAAATAAAGAAAGATAAGTTCAAAGGTCACCTGAGTTACCCCATAATAGGATTCCGTGTAGGAAAACATGGACATGGAAGAAAAATCAAAGGTTCATGTTCTGATGGAGAGTGATAGAAAACATGTTTAGGAGAAAGTTAACCACGAGAAAATCACAAACTTGTGATGGGTTAAACAGTATTCGATTCTCCAGTAGGAAAAGTTAATAGAAAACATTTTTGTTTTAAGTTACTTTTTATTGAGGAATTTATTCATAAGGAAACATAATCACTTATCATGTTGACTTTCATCTTTTACTAGATTGCTTAATCAAACTCATATTTTTTCCAAAAGATGAGTATTTAGGGAGACTTGTTCGCATTAAGAGTACTATAATAAACTTCTAGAGAATCACCTAATCCACAAAACAGAACTATACAATTCCCATATCTTTAGACCTTAACCAAAACCAAAAATGTTAGTACAAGGTCAGATAATCAAGAAAAGGATAACCCTTTAAAAAGAAAATCTATGCTTAATCTCCATAATTTGTCCAACAAAACCCAAAGTTCAACGAAGACCATTAGATAAACAATTTGTCCATAAAATTCTTCAACGTAAACAAAACTAAGGTTGAAACCCAAGTATTTGAAGGATTTAGTCACATTGTCTTCCAAGTTAAATCGTAACATTTATCTCCAAACAACATCAGTTGCTTCTAAAGTCTCGTATGGAAAAGTAATTATCCTAATCACATATCCTCCATGATAGGTTAATCATTTTCATAAATAACCCAAAATCAACTTACTCTTAATTCATAAAATCATATAACTAGAATGAATCAGTCAAACTAACCAGGAACTTCACGTAGTCCAGTGGTAGGCGATAAATACCAGCCGCACTTTGGTTGTGGGTTCGATTCCCGCAGCATTGTCCGACGCGATGGAATGTCACACGGTCTGTGTGTTGTCCTTTTCCAAAACTATATAATTCTTAAAACATTCCCCAAAATGAGATAAAATCTTCAAAAATAATCATAACATATTTTATCCTCAAGTTTATCTCATTCCTTTCATTTTCCATCATATCATAGAGTAACCCATAATTACCTAAAAAGTAAGGATCATATAAACCCAAATGGTTCTTTATAACTATGTCCACAAAAGAAAAGATAACTATTACTTGAATAAAAATTTCCAATATTAAACATCAGGGTTACACATAATATAAAAAGTCTTCTAATGTAACCCCATCATCAAAAGAGTCTTAATACCCTTAAGAATTTCACCATAACTCTTGAAGCCCTTATATGTTGACGTCTTACTCATTCAACATTATTCATGATCCATTATCCATTCCTTTCCAACTTATTCCGAAATACCTCTTTCCTACATACAAAATCATGAATCATATACTAAGATTCCAAAATAGGAAAACAATAGTCATGAAATAGTACATACCTTTGATTGGTCATTGTCAGTTTCTTCATCCTCAATCGGAATGGCATTAGGTATTGGTAAACGAATATTGGTACGCTCTTGGTGACCCCATTCACGAAACATCTTCATAGGACATGTGTTTTCATAATGACCATGCACACCACATTTAAAACATTCAATCGATCCCTCAGAAAGTACTTCATTCCCTTTCCTCGAGTCAACTGGATGCTTCCTTTTTCCACGGCAGGTTCTTGCTTTATGACCTTCATTTCCACATCTATAGAATATTTCTGTCCCTTTGAAACATTTTCCTAGGTGTTTCTTTCCACATCATTGACACATAGGTTTTCTAACACACTTACCTTTATGATTATTACTTTTACTTCCGTAGGGATTTGTTTCTTGAATATATGATTCCTTAGAGAAATCACCAATGTTTAGGTGGTCAATCATGACTCCAGATAGTTGGTTGAGGATAATCACAAGAGTTCTCATTGCAGCTCCCATATCATTCAGTTTCTTGCTCAAAAAACTGTCACAGTTTCCTTCACATCCACTGTTACTTTGGTGCCTGCTAGATCCAGCCATTTACTAAAACCAAAAAGGTCAGTGTGAGTATATAAACAAAAACATCATGTACTAATGAGTAAGATAAACACTAAGTTATACTAACTCATTCACTTTATCTAAAACTAGGACTCTTTCAGAAATCCTAACCATTATGATAATGTCACTTATGCTTAAAGAATACCCTAACCTCTAAAGTTATCTAAACCGACCTTTGATACCAACTATAATGCCCCAGTCTTAAACCTTACTTAATCTTGAGTTATTACAAGATTACACATTGTGGATCTTTTCAGGTTTAGAGTTTTAGAGAATTAGATCATGAAACTTGCATTACATTCCACAATTTAAATAAAGTGGCTACATAAAAGACAGTATTCATTCTTCCCATCAATGGAAACATATTGAAAATAAAACATGGATTCTTTCTTGACACATCCTTGAAACTATCATCACATCATGTACCTTTCCCTTGACATGTGAAAAACATTTCAAAAACATGGGATGAGCATAAAAAGCTCAGTAAGGGTTATAAAAACATGGAAAGGAAACATAAGTTCATATATACATAGGAATGAAATCATACTTTACCCATAAAACATATGCACTTTAACATACCTCATAAAACCATGAATAAATCATAGAAATCATAAGACATAAAGGTAACTTGAGGCATTCATAACATTCTTACGTAGGGTGTAACCCTCTTGGATACGTTTGGAATACCCATCCCAGTATATTCCCTAAATCTTTTCAGAAAACCTTAACGTTTCACTCCTACGTGTTACCCAATGCATTGTAGAGCTATATCGGGCTCACCCGCCCTTAGTTTATCACGGAACCACCCATTTACATAACAATGCCCAAGAACCATAACATAAACTTATCACATAAACCATGCGTAAAGGAAACATAACATTTCCACATTTCAATCATAATATAACATTTTAGTATATTAAAATAATGAATCCATTCAAAAAGAAACCATTTCCAAAACCATTTAAAACATTAAATAAAGAGATTTTTTAATCAAAGTGTCCCATACCACCTTGATGCTTTTAACATTTCAAACCATTAATATCCATATAAATAAATCCTTAAAACCATTTTGAAAACATGGATATTAATGGGTACCATTTATAAGAATAAATCATTAAAACATTTAAAACGATATTATATTTAAAGTGTTTTTAACAAAATGAGAGACACAATAATTGAGGAACAACATTTAGTCAGAACTTTATAATATCATGAGAATAAATGGATTCATGATATAATATCCCAAAGGATGGTATATACACCATATAAGAGTGAATTGGTGCATAACAACAATGAAGTCTCAATAGAAATGTCAAATGTGATGAATTCCCTTATAAAGAAGGTATCCTTAAATTAAGGATAATTCAATCTCAAAATTATGTGTGACAAACATAAATACACCCAATATAAGTGGATATTAAGTGTAAAACAATATATGGTCATTAACACATATTCAAAAGACGACATGTTCAATAACTACATGTTGAACCCAAAGAAATCGAAATTGGGTTAAGAAGATCCCTTGACAGCCTAACGACGTCACATCAAAATGAGTTGATGAGAGATAAAAAGTGTATCTCATCACTTGGACATAAAATTTGCATCAATAAGGATATATGAGAACATATCCCAACATAACAATATGTAAATTAAAAGACCCAACAAAAGAATCCTTTTAAAAAAAGGAGGGTGAAAGGTTCCCTTACCGACATGGGTATCTTTCAAAACATACACCCCATGAATGAAGGACAATAAATAATTGATGTAAATACTCATAAACGAAATTATATTACACAAAGTGTAGAATAATTGGCAGTACATACACCACTCAAAGTAAATTGTGGCAAATGTAGCATAAATCTCACGGGAATAAAAGTGAGATGAAAACTCTCTTACGAAAACTCGGCAGCCTAACGGCGCCACATAAAACTTACAAAAATGGATTGATGAGATAAAATAGGGTATCTCATCAAATTACAATAAAATTTACAGCAAGAGTAATATAAAATAACATCCCCCATCATAACAAAGTGGAGCTTAAAAGAAGTGACATAAAGGAGAGTACTTAAAAAGAAAGAGAGGTGTAGGATCCCTTACCTCGGGTCCGACTTGACTCGATCGTTATTTAATTTCCTGAATAATAAACTTGAGTTAATTTCTACTTCCTTAAGAACCTTTTTCAAGTTAATTATTCCTCATATATCATTTATTACCATGTCATAAACATTATGTAATCATTTAAGTTAATAATATTTGTTTTGCCGATATTTGGTTCTTAAGTCGAAAGTGGACTTCTTACAATTACATGTTGTTCGTGTGGCCAAATGTTTATTATATCCAAAATTGTATTAATTATGTAGATATCATATATGTCATATATATCCAGTACATGCATGCATTTATAACATTACATAATTATTTAGAGGTAAGAAATGAAATGCACCGTTCATGGAGACGGTAACTCGTACGTACGCATGAACGCTACTTTCATTTCTATTTCGTATTTTATAGAATGGAATAATAATTATATAAAGGTATATTATAATTACAATATAATATTATATATAATATCATAGTTCCAACCTTTATACGTCCCACATATGGTATTTAACGAATGAAATCACATTGAGGGGGCGGAAGTCCGCACTTCCTTAAATGAAGATATCACGTTTACCCATAATGGAAACCATAAAGGTATGCGCAAAATGAAAAAAAACAGAAGATTAAGGAAAACATAAACACATTATATATCATATATAAAAATATTGACATCATAATGGCCACCTTTGAAGGTGTTAAATGAGTATTGAACAATCATCGTTTCGGGAGGCAGAATTTTGCCATCCACGGAAACCGTATGTTCTTTAACCATTTGATGTAGTTGTGTGAGAGTGTAGCTCTAATAAATCTTATAAAAACATCCTAGTATATTTAAGATACTGTTTTTGTTACAAAAGAAGTAACTAAAAAGATTCTAGGGGGTTGGATAAGCAAATTAAAACAAATGAACATTAGAGAATGAATTACCTTTAAAAGTGAAACTCCTTTTGATTTGAGCCTAAAGTCTTGTTTTGAAAGGGTTCTGCCCAAAGGGAATCCTCTAGGATGAGTACAGGGATGTGGAGAGAGTAAATGGGCAGGGGTTGGCCAAGACAAAGGCTTGAGGAGTGTGGGATAAGAGGTAGAGGTGGGGGCCTTTTATAAGAGGAGAGGAGGGGAACTTTTTGAAAGTAAGAAATATTACTTTATTTGAAAATGTGTTTCGGTTTCAAATGGTCCCACATTGCTATAATTCGTGGATAAGGTGTTAAGGGTTCGAAATACACCCATCAAATAAGTTTTGGACATGTGTAATTTATAAATTTTACATTATCATTCCATTTTATTTAAATCGTTAAAT
The DNA here is from genome assembly GCA_963277665.1 of Viscum album. Taxonomy (NCBI): domain Eukaryota; kingdom Viridiplantae; phylum Streptophyta; class Magnoliopsida; order Santalales; family Viscaceae; genus Viscum; species Viscum album. The sequence continues at coordinate 1,357,814,129 of OY728142.1, read as the reverse complement.
AATGAGGTCATCGCTGCATCATCATGATGTCATAAATAATATAATTTATTTAGTGTCTAAAAATTATAAAATAAATACTATGATGTATGAAATCGTTTTAGCTTTCCAATGACTATTTATAATCAAAAACATGATCTTTATATCCCCATGTAAAAATTGTTTTCGTAAATCATATGATGTTTGTGTCATTTTTACTTTTACATTAAATAAAAAGTTATTTATGTCATTTTCCAACCAAAGTAGCTCCATGGGGTCCTCAAGTTGACCCATGGCTTGTCTGGGTCGGCCATGACACAACCAATGAGGGTAGGACATGTGTCATGCTCATATTATTTTATTAATGCATTATTTTTACCTTAAACTACACTAATTACCACTAATCGCGATTAAAAACATAATAAGTTACTATTCACCAAAAAATTATTTTTATCCCATTGAACCACATTTTACTTATTAATGACAACCATGTATGTCGGATTTTTGAAATTCAAAACACAAAGATGGAAAAATTTCATTTAAACGGAAAAATCAGTTTTTATAAGTACCACTTAGTGGTTTCACTATTCATCAAAAATTGAAGTTTTTCAGAAAAATCCCAAAAATTCACCATAAGATATATTTGATATTCCGAATTAAAAAATGAAGTCTATTTTACAAAATTCAAAACATATAAGTCAGATTAATTAATTTAATAATTAATTCCCGCTGTCAGAGCAAATAGCGTGTTTTTATGAAACAATAAGTATCAAAAGATTGACACTCGTTTAAGTCTGATTTCAAAGTGAAATTAATTCCAACGACCACTATTGGATTAAATGGTAAAAATATATTATAATTTCACTTTAAAATCAATTCAAAAGATAATCTAATCATATAAATAAATTAGATTAAAAAGAGGTTTTGAATTAAAATACAACATTTTACACTATTAATTAAAAAAAATGAACTTTATCGGAAAGATACCAAAAATTTACACAAAGTAAATTTTGATGTCCCAATTCTTAATAAGAGTTTTATTTGGTCCCAAAGAATGTTTCAGAGCAAACAAAACTATATTTAATGATGGTTCAACATTAAAAGGTGATAGGTGAACCTTTAGTGAAAACTAGGGCATTAACGCCTAAAATTGAATTCTTTCCGTATTTTAAGCCTCTATCCTTTATTGGAAAAATGTAAAAAAATTTAAAAACATATATAATAATATTTTAGTTATTTCTATCCATTCCCTCCATTACAACGGCTACATGTTAACTACCATTTAAAAAAATATTATTTTATTATTAGAAGGCAACGTAAGATTCCCAAGAAACTTGTTGTTGCGTGTTGGGTACGCCATCGAGCATAGCGTCCCATTTAAAGTAATATTAATGTTTGATTCACAAATATGGGTAAATATAAAGATTTCATATTCTTTATTTACCTGGGGTGTTACATCCTTCCCCCCTTTTGGGAATTGCGTCCCCGCAATTTTAAAATTGGGCTTGGAAACATCCTTGAAAGTCCCACATCGGAACAAGAGTCGGTAAAACAATCACTTTAAAATAAAGAAAGATAAGTTCAAAGGTCACCTGAGTTACCCCATAATAGGATTCCGTGTAGGAAAACATGGACATGGAAGAAAAATCAAAGGTTCATGTTCTGATGGAGAGTGATAGAAAACATGTTTAGGAGAAAGTTAACCACGAGAAAATCACAAACTTGTGATGGGTTAAACAGTATTCGATTCTCCAGTAGGAAAAGTTAATAGAAAACATTTTTGTTTTAAGTTACTTTTTATTGAGGAATTTATTCATAAGGAAACATAATCACTTATCATGTTGACTTTCATCTTTTACTAGATTGCTTAATCAAACTCATATTTTTTCCAAAAGATGAGTATTTAGGGAGACTTGTTCGCATTAAGAGTACTATAATAAACTTCTAGAGAATCACCTAATCCACAAAACAGAACTATACAATTCCCATATCTTTAGACCTTAACCAAAACCAAAAATGTTAGTACAAGGTCAGATAATCAAGAAAAGGATAACCCTTTAAAAAGAAAATCTATGCTTAATCTCCATAATTTGTCCAACAAAACCCAAAGTTCAACGAAAACCATTAGATAAACAATTTGTCCATAAAATTCTTCAACGTAAACAAAACTAAGGTTGAAACCCAAGTATTTGAAGGATTTAGTCACATTGTCTTCCAAGTTAAATCGTAACATTTATCTCCAAACAACATCAGTTGCTTCTAAAGTCTCGTATGGAAAAGTAATTATCCTAATCACATATCCTCCATGATAGGTTAATCATTTTCATAAATAACCCAAAATCAACTTACTCTTAATTCATAAAATCATATAACTAGAATGAATCAGTCAAACTAACCAGGAACTTCACGTAGTCCAGTGGTAGGCGATAAATACCAGCCGCACTTTGGTTGTGGGTTCGATTCCCGCAGCTTTGTCCGACGCGATGGAATGTCACACGGTCTGTGTGTTGTCCTTTTCCAAAACTATATAATTCTTAAAAAATTCCCCAAAATGAGATAAAATCTTCAAAAATAATCATAACATATTTTATCCTCAAGTTTATCTCATTCCTTTCATTTTCCATCATATCATAGAGTAACCCATAATTACCTAAAAAGTAAGGATCATATAAACCCAAATGGTTCTTTATAACTATGTCCACAAAAGAAAAGATAACTATTACTTGAATAAAAATTTCCAATATTAAAAATCAGGGTTACACATAATATAAAAAGTCTTCTAATGTAACCCCATCATCAAAAGAGTCTTAATACCCTTAAGAATTTCACCATAACTCTTGAAGCCCTTATATGTTGACGTCTTACTCATTCAACATTATTCATGATCCATTATCCATTCCTTTCCAACTTATTCCGAAATACCTCTTTCCTACATACAAAATCATGAATCATATACTAAGATTCCAAAATAGGAAAACAATAGTCATGAAATAGTACATACCTTTGATTGGTCATTGTTAGTTTCTTCATCCTCAATCGGAATGGCATTAGGTATTGGTAAACGAATATTGGTACGCTCTTGGTGACCCCATTCACGAAACATCTTCATAGGACATGTGTTTTCATAATGACCATGCACACCACATTTAAAACATTCAATCGATCCCTCAGAAAGTACTTCATTCCCTTTCCTCGAGTCAACTGGATGCTTCCTTTTTCCACGGCAGGTTCTTGCTTTATGACCTTCATTTCCACATCTATAGAATATTTCTGTCCCTTTGAAACATTTTCCTAGGTGTTTCTTTCCACATCATTGACACATAGGTTTTCTAACACACTTACCTTTATGATTATTACTTGTACTTCCGTAGGGATTTGTTTCTTGAATATATGATTCCTTAGAGAAATCTCCAATGTTTAGGTGGTCAATCATGACTCCAGATAGTTGGTTGAGGATAATCACAAGAGTTCTCATTGCAGCTCCCATATCATTCAGTTTCTTGCTCAAAAAACTGTCACAGTTTCCTTCACATCCACTGTTACTTTGGTGCCTGCTAGATCCAGCCATTTACTAAAACCAAAAAGGTCAGTGTGAGTATATAAACAAAAACATCATGTACTAATGAGTAAGATAAACACTAAGTTATACTAACTCATTCACTTTATCTAAAACTAGGACTCTTTCAGAAATCCTAACCATTATGATAATGTCACTTATGCTTAAAGAATACCCTAACCTCTAAAGTTATCTAAACCGACCTTTGATACCAACTATAATGCCCCAGTCTTAAACCTTACTTAATCTTGAGTTATTACAAGATTACACATTGTGGATCTTTTCAGGTTTAGAGTTTTAGAGAATTAGATCATGAAACTTGCATTACATTCCACAATTTAAATAAAGTGGCTACATAAAAGACAGTATTCATTCTTCCCATCAATGGAAACATATTGAAAATAAAACATGGATTCTTTCTTGACACATCCTTGAAACTATCATCACATCATGTACCTTTCCCTTGACATGTGAAAAACATTTCAAAAACTTGGGATGAGCATAAAAAGCTCAGTAAGGGTTATAAAAACATGGAAAGGAAACATAAGTTCATATATACATAGGAATGAAATCATACTTTACCCATAAAACATATTCACTTTAACATACCTCATAAAACCATGAATAAATCATAGAAATCATAAGACATAAAGGTAACTTGAGGCATTCATAACATTCTTACGTAGGGTGTAACCCTCTTGGATACGTTTGGAATACCCATCCCAGTATATTCCCTAAATCTTTTCAGAAAACCTTAACGTTTCACTCCTACGTGTTACCCAATGCATTGTAGAGCTATATCGGGCTCACCCGCCCTTAGTTTATCACGGAACCACCCATTTACATAACAATGCCCAAGAACCATAACATAAACTTATCACATAAACCATGCGTAAAGGAAACATAACATTTCCACATTTCAATCACAATATAACATTTTAGTATATTAAAATAATGAGTCCATTCAAAAAGAAACCATTTCCAAAACCATTTAAAACATTAAATAAAGAGATTTTTTAATCAAAGTGTCCCATACCACCTTGATGCTTTTAACATTTCAAACCATTAATATCCATATAAATAAATCCTTAAAACCATTTTGAAAACATGGATATTAATGGGTACCATTTATAAGAATAAATCATTAAAACATTTAAAACGATATTATATTTAAAGTGTTTTTAACAAAATGAGAGACACAATAATTGAGGAACAACATTTAGTCAGAACTTTATAATATCATGAGAATAAATGGATTCATGATATAATATCCCAAAGGATGGTATATACACCATATAAGAGTGAATTGGTGCATAACAACAATGAAGTCTCAATAGAAATGTCAAATGTGATGAATTCCCTTATAAAGAAGGTATCCTTAAATTAAGGATAATTCAATCTCAAAATTATGTGTGACAAACATAAATACACCCAATATAAGTGGATATTAAGTGTAAAACAATATATGGTCATTAACACATATTCAAAAGACGACATGTTCAATAACTACATGTTGAACCCAAAGAAATCGAAATTGGGTTAAGAAGATCCCTTGACAGCCTAACGACGTCACATCAAAATGAGTTGATGAGAGATAAAAAGTGTATCTCATCACTTGGACATAAAATTTGCATCAATATGGATATATGAGAACATATCCCAACATAACAATATGTAAATTAAAAGACCCAACAAAAGAAGCCTTTTAAAAAAAGGAGGGTGAAAGGTTCCCTTACCGACATGGGTATCTTTCAAAACATACACCCCATGAATGAAGGACAATAAATAATTGATGTAAATACTCATAAACGAAATTATATTACACAAAGTGTAGAATAATGGGCAGTACATACACCACTCAAAGTAAATTGTGGCAAATGTAGCATAAATCTCACGGGAATAAAAGTGAGATGAAAACTCTCTTACGAAAACTCGGCAGCCTAACGGCGCCACATAAAACTTACAAAAATGGATTGATGAGATAAAATAGGGTATCTCATCAAATTACAATAAAATGTACAGCAAGAGTAATATAAAATAACATCCCCCATCATAACAAAGTGGAGCTTAAAAGAAGTGACATAAAGGAGAGTACTTAAAAAGAAAGAGAGGTGTAGGATCCCTTACCTCGGGTCCGACTTGACTCGATCGTTATTTTTTTTCCTGAATAATAAACTTGAGTTAATTTCTACTTCCTTAAGAACCTTTTTCAAGTTAATTATTCCTCATATATCATTTATTACCATGTCATAAACATTATGTAATCATTTAAGTTAATAATATTTGTTTTGCCGATATTTGGTTCTTAAGTCGAAAGTGGACTTCTTACAATTACATGTTGTTCGTGTGGCCAAATGTTTATTATATCCAAAATTGTATTAATTATGTAGATATCATATATGTCATATATATCCAGTACATGCATGCATTTATAACATTACATAATTATTTAGAGGTAAGAAATGAAATGCACCGTTCATGGAGACGGTAACTCGTACGTACGCATGAACGCTACTTTCATTTATATTTCGTATTTTATAGAATGGAATAATAATGATATAAAGGTATATTATAATTACAATATAATATTATATATAATATCATATTTCCAACCTTTATACGTCCCACATATGGTATTTAACGAATGAAATCACATTGAGGGGGCGGAAGTCCGCACTTCCTTAAATGAAGATATCACGTTTACCCATAATGGAAACCATAAAGGTATGCGCAAAATGAAAAAAAACAGAAGATTAAGGAAAACATAAACACATTATATATCATATATAAAAATATTGACATCATAATGGCCACCTTTGAAGGTGTTAAATGAGTATTGAACAATCATCGTTTCGGGAGGCAGAATTTTGCCATCCACGGAAACCGTATGTTCTTTAACCATTTGATGTAGTTGTGTGAGAGTGTAGCTCTAATAAATCTTATAAAAACATCCTAGTATATTTAAGATACTGTTTTTGTTACAAAAGAAGTAACTAAAAAGATTCTAGGGGGTTGGATAAGCAAATTAAAACAAATGAACATTAGAGAATGAATTACCTTTAAAAGTGAAACTCCTTTTGATTTGAGCCTAAAGTCTTGTTTTGAAAGGGTTCTGCCCAAAGGGAATCCTCTAGGATGAGTACAGGGATGTGGAGAGAGTAAATGGGCAGGGGTTGGCCAAGACAAAGGCTTGAGGAGTGTGGGATAAGAGGTAGAGGTGGGGGCCTTTTATAAGAGGAGAGGAGGGGCACTTTTTGAAAGTAAGAAATATTACTTTATTTGAAAATGTGTTTCGGTTTCAAATGGTCCCACATTGCTATAATTCGTGGATAAGGTGTTAAGGGTTCGAAATACACCCATCAAATAAGTTTTGGACATGTGTAATTTATAAATTTTACATTATCATTCCATTTTATTTAAATCGTTAAATAATGAGGTCATCGCTGCATCATCATGATGTCATAAATAATATAATTTATTTAGTGTCTAAAAATTATAAAATAAATACTATGATGTATGAAATCGTTTTAGCTTTCCAATGACTATTTATAATCAAAAACATGATCTTTATATCCCCATGTAAAAATTGTTTTCGTAAATCATATGATGTTTGTGTCATTTTTACTTTTACATTAAATAAAAAGTTATTTATGTCATTTTCCAACCAAAGTAGCTCCATGGGGTCCTCAAGTTGACCCATGGCTTGTCTGGGTCGGCCATGACACAACCAATGAGGGTAGGACATGTGTCATGCTCATATTATTTTATTAATGCATTATTTTTACCTTAAACTACACTAATTACCACTAATCGCGATTAAAAACATAATAAGTTACTATTCACCAAAAAATTATTTTTATCCCATTGAACCACATTTTACTTATTAATGACAACCATGTATGTCGGATTTTTGAAATTCAAAACACAAAGATGGAAAATTTTCATTTAAACGGAAAAATCAGTTTTTATAAGTACCACTTAGTGGTTTCACTATTCATCAAAAATTGAAGTTTTTCAGAAAAATCCCAAAAATTCACCATAAGATATATTTGATATTCTGAATTAAAAAATGAAGTCTATTTTACAAAATTCAAAACATATAAGTCAGATTAATTAATTTAATAATTAATTCCCGCTGTCAGAGCAAATAGCGTGTTTTTATGAAACAATAAGTATCAAAAGATTGACACTCGTTTAAGTCTGATTTCAAAGTGAAATTAATTCCAACGACCACTATTGGATTAAATGGTAAAAATATTTTATAATTTCACTTTAAAATCAATTCAAAAGATAATCTAATCATATAAATAAATTAGATTAAAAAGAGGTTTTGAATTAAAATACAACATTTTACACTATTAATTAAAAAAAATGAACTTTATTGGAAAGATACCAAAAATTTACACAAAGTAAATTTTGATGTCCCAATTCTTAATAAGAGTTTTATTTGGTCCAAAAGAATGTTTCAGAGCAAACAAAACTATATTTAATGATGGTTCAACATTAAAAGGTGATAGGTGAACCTTTAGTGAAAATTAGGGCATTAACGCCTAAAATTGAATTCTTTCCGTATTTTAAGCCTCTATCCTTTATTGGAAAAATGTAAAAAAATTTAAAAACATATATAATAATATTTTAGTTATTTCTATCCATTCCCTCCATTACAACGGCTACATGTTAACTACCATTTAAAAAAATATTATTTTATTATTAGAGTGCAACGTAAGATTCCCAAGAAACTTGTTGTTGCGTGTTGGGTACGCCATCGAGCATAGCGTCCCATTTAAAGTAATATTAATGTTTGATTCACAAATATGGGTAAATATAAAGATTTCATATTCTTTATTTACCTGGGGTGTTACATCCTTCCCCCCTTTTGGGAATTGCGTCCCCGCAATTTTAAAATTGGGCTTGGAAACATCCTTGAAAGTCCCACATCGGAACAAGAGTCGGTAAAACAATCACATTAAAATAAAGAAAGATAAGTTCAAAGGTCACCTGAGTTACCCCATAATAGGATTCCGTGTAGGAAAACATGGACATGGAAGAAAAATCAAAGGTTCATGTTCTGATGGAGAGTGATAGAAAACATGTTTAGGAGAAAGTTAACCACGAGAAAATCACAAACTTGTGATGGGTTAAACAGTATTCGATTCTCCAGTAGGAAAAGTTAATAGAAAACATTTTTGTTTTAAGTTACTTTTTATTGAGGAATTTATTCATAAGGAAACATAATCACTTATCATGTTGACTTTCATCTTTTACTAGATTGCTTAATCAAACTCATATTTTTTCCAAAAGATGAGTATTTAGGGAGACTTGTTCGCATTAAGAGTACTATAATAAACTTCTAGAGAATCACCTAATCCACAAAACAGAACTATACAATTCCCATATCTTTAGACCTTAACCAAAACCAAAAATGTTAGTACAAGGTCAGATAATCAAGAAAAGGATAACCCTTTAAAAAGAAAATCTATGCTTAATCTCCATAATTTGTCCAACAAAACCCAAAGTTCAACGAAGACCATTAGATAAACAATTTGTCCATAAAATTCTTCAACGTAAACAAAACTAAGGTTGAAACCCAAGTATTTGAAGGATTTAGTCACATTGTCTTCCAAGTTAAATCGTAACATTTATCTCCAAACAACATCAGTTGCTTCTAAAGTCTCGTATGGAAAAGTAATTATCCTAATCACATATCCTCCATGATAGGTTAATCATTTTCATAAATAACCCAAAATCAACTTACTCTTAATTCATAAAATCATATAACTAGAATGAATCAGTCAAACTAACCAGGAACTTCACGTAGTCCAGTGGTAGGCGATAAATACCAGCCGCACTTTGGCTGTGGGTTCGATTCCCGCAGCTTTGTCCGACGCGATGGAATGTCACACGGTCTGTGTGTTGTCCTTTTCCAAAACTATATAATTCTTAAAACATTCCCCAAAATGAGATAAAATCTTCAAAAATAATCATAACATATTTTATCCTCATGTTTATCTCATTCCTTTCATTTTCCATCATATCATAGAGTAACCCATAATTACCTAAAAAGTAAGGATCATATAAACCCAAATGGTTCTTTATAACTATGTCCACAAAAGAAAAGATAACTATTACTTGAATAAAAATTTCCAATATTAAACATCAGGGTTACACATAATATAAAAAGTCTTCTAATGTAACCCCATCATCAAAAGAGTCTTAATACCCTTAAGAATTTCACCATAACTCTTGAAGCCCTTATATGTTGACGTCTTACTCATTCAACATTATTCATGATCCATTATCCATTCCTTTCCAACTTATTCCGAAATACCTCTTTCCTACATACAAAATCATGAATCATATACTAAGATTCCAAAATAGGAAAACAATAGTCATGAAATAGTACATACCTTTGATTGGTCATTGTCAGTTTCTTCATCCTCAATCAGAATGGCATTAGGTATTGGTAAACGAATATTGGTACGCTCTTGGTGACCCCATTCACGAAACGTCTTCATAGGACATGTGTTTTCATAATGACCATGCACACCACATTTAAAACATTCAATCGATCCCTCAGAAAGTACTTCATTCCCTTTCCTCGAGTCAACTGGATGCTTCCTTTTTCCACGGCAGGTTCTTGCTTTATGACCTTCATTTCCACATCTATAGAATATTTCTGTCCCTTTGAAACATTTTCCTAGGTGTTTCTTTCCACATCATTGACACATAGGTTTTCTAACACACTTACCTTTATGATTATTACTTGTACTTCCGTAGGGATTTGTTTCTTGAATATATGATTCCTTAGAGAAATCTCCAATGTTTAGGTGGTCAATCATGACTCCAGATAGTTGGTTGAGGATAATCACAAGAGTTCTCATTGCAGCTCCCATATCATTCAGTTTCTTGCTCAAAAAACTGTCACAGTTTCCTTCACATCCACTGTTACTTTGGTGCCTGCTAGATCCAGCCATTTACTAAAACCAAAAAGGTCAGTGTGAGTATATAAACAAAAACATCATGTACTAATGAGTAAGATAAACACTAAGTTATACTAACTCATTCACTTTATCTAAAACTAGGACTCTTTCAGAAATCCTAACCATTATGATAATGTCACTTATGCTTAAAGAATACCCTAACCTCTAAAGTTATCTAAACCGACCTTTGATACCAACTATAATGCCCCAGTCTTAAACCTTACTTAATCTTGAGTTATTACAAGATTACACATTGTGGATCTTTTCAGGTTTAGAGTTTTAGAGAATTAGATCATGAAACTTGCATTACATTCCACAATTTAAATAAAGTGGCTACATAAAAGACAGTATTCATTCTTCCCATCAATGGAAACATATTGAAAATAAAACATGGATTCTTTCTTGACACATCCTTGAAACTATCATCACATCATGTACCTTTCCCTTGACATGTGAAAAACATTTCAAAAACTTGGGATGAGCATAAAAAGCTCAGTAAGGGTTATAAAAACATGGAAAGGAAACATAAGTTCATATATACATAGGAATGAAATCATACTTTACCCATAAAACATATTCACTTTAACATACCTCATAAAACCATGAATAAATCATAGAAATCATAAGACATAAAGGTAACTTGAGGCATTCATAACATTCTTACGTAGGGTGTAACCCTCTTGGATACGTTTGGAATACCCATCCCAGTATATTCCCTAAATCTTTTCAGAAAACCTTAACGTTTCACTCCTACGTGTTACCCAATGCATTGTACAGCTATATCGGGCTCACCCGCCCTTAGTTTATCACGGAACCACCCATTTACATAACAATGCCCAAGAACCATAACATAAACTTATCACATAAACCATGCGTAAAGGAAACATAACATTTCCACATTTCAATCACAATATAACATTTTAGTATATTAAAATAATGAATCCATTCAAAAAGAAACCATTTCCAAAACCATTTAAAACATTAAATAAAGAGATTTTTTAATCAAAGTGTCCCATACCACCTTGATGCTTTTAACATTTCAAACCATTAATATCCATATAAATAAATCCTTAAAACCATTTTGAAAACATGGATATTAATGGGTACCATTTATAAGAATAAATCATTAAAACATTTAAAACGATATTATATTTAAAGTGTTTTTAACAAAATGAGAGACACAATAATTGAGGAACGACATTTAGTCAGAACTTTATAATATCATGAGAATAAATGGATTCATGATATAATATCCCAAAGGATGGTATATACACCATATAAGAGTGAATTGGTGCATAACAACAATGAAGTCTCAATAGAAATGTCAAATGTGATGAATTCCCTTATAAAGAAGGTATCCTTAAATTAAGGATAATTCAATCTCAAAATTATGTGTGACAAACATAAATACACCCAATATAAGTGGATATTAAGTGTAAAACAATATATGGTCATTAACACATATTCAAAAGACGACATGTTCAATAACTACATGTTGATCCCAAAGAAATCGAAATTGGGTTAAGAAGATCCCTTGACAGCCTAACGACGTCACATCAAAATGAGTTGATGAGAGATAAAAAGTGTATCTCATCACTTGGACATAAAATTTGCATCAATAAGGATATATGAGAACATATCCCAACATAACAATATGTAAATTAAAAGACCCAACAAAAGAAGCCTTTTAAAAAAAGGAGGGTGAAAGGTTCCCTTACCGACATGGGTATCTTTCAAAACATACACCCCATGAATGAAGGACAATAAATAATTGATGTAAATACTCATAAACGAAATTATATTACACAAAGTGTAGAATAATGGGCAGTACATACACCACTCAAAGTAAATTGTGGCAAATGTAGCATAAATCTCACGGGAATAAAAGTGAGATGAAAACTCTCTTACGAAAACTCGGCAGCCTAACGGCGCCACATAAAACTTACAAAAATGGATTGATGAGATAAAATAGGGTATCTCATCAAATTACAATAAAATGTACAGCAAGAGTAATATAAAATAACATCCCCCATCATAACAAAGTGGATCTTAAAAGAAGTGACATAAAGGAGAGTACTTAAAAAGAAAGAGAGGTGTAGGATCCCTTACCTCGGGTCCGACTTGACTCGATCGTTATTTAATTTCCTGAATAATAAACTTGAGTTAATTTCTACTTCCTTAAGAACCTTTTTCAAGTTAATTATTCCTCATATATCATTTATTACCATGTCATAAACATTATGTAATCATTTAAGTTAATAATATTTGTTTTGCCGATATTTGGTTCTTAAGACGAAAGTGGACTTCTTACAATTACATGTTGTTCGTGTGGCCAAATGTTTATTATATCCAAAATTGTATTAATTATGTAGATATCATATATGTCATATATATCCAGTACATGCATGCATTTATAACATTACATAATTATTTAGAGGTAAGAAATGAAATGCACCGTTCATGGAGACGGTAACTCGTACGTACGCATGAACGCTACTTTCATTTCTATTTCGTATTTTATAGAATGGAATAATAATGATATAAAGGTATATTATAATTACAATATAATATTATATATAATATCATAGTTCCAACCTTTATACGTCCCACATATGGTATTTAACGAATGAAATCACATTGAGGGGGCGGAAGTCCGCACTTCCTTAAATGAAGATATCACGTTTACCCATAATGGAAACCATAAAGGTATGCGCAAAATGAAAAAAAACAGAAGATTAAGGAAAACATAAACACATTATATATCATATATAAAAATATTTACATCATAATGGCCACCTTTGAAGGTGTTAAATGAGTATTGAACCATCATCGTTTCGGGAGGCAGAATTTTGCCATCCACGGAAACCGTATGTTCTTTAACCATTTGATGTAGTTGTGTGAGAGTGTAGCTCTAATAAATCTTATAAAAACATCCTAGTATATTTAAGATACTGTTTTTGTTACAAAATAAGTAACTAAAAAGATTCTAGGGGGTTGGATAAGCAAATTAAAACAAATGAACATTAGAGAATGAATTACCTTTAAAAGTGAAACTCCTTTTGATTTGAGCCTAAAGTCTTGTTTTGAAAGGGTTCTGCCCAAAGGGAATCCTCTAGGATGAGTACAGGGATGTGGAGAGAGTAAATGGGCAGGGGTTGGCCAAGACAAAGGCTTGAGGAGTGTGGGATAAGAGGTAGAGGTGGGGGCCTTTTATAAGAGGAGAGGAGGGGCACTTTTTGAAAGTAAGAAATATTACTTTATTTGAAAATGTGTTTCGGTTTCAAATGGTCCCACATTGCTATAATTCGTGGATAAGGTGTTAAGGGTTCGAAATACACCCATCAAATAAGTTTTGGACATGTGTAATTTATAAATTTTACATTATCATTCCATTTTATTTAAATCGTTAAATAATGAGGTCATCGCTGCATCATCATGATGTCATAAATAATATAATTTATTTAGTGTCTAAAAATTATAAAATAAATACTATGATGTATGAAATCGTTTTAGCTTTCCAATGACTATTTATAATCAAAAACATGATCTTTATATCCCCATGTAAAAATTGTTTTCGTAAATCATATGATGTTTGTGTCATTTTTACTTTTACATTAAATAAAAAGTTATTTATGTCATTTTCCAACCAAAGTAGCTCCATGGGGTCCTCAAGTTGACCCATGGCTTGTCTGGGTGGTCCATGACACAACCAATGAGGGTAGGACATGTGTCATGCTCATATTATTTTATTAATGCATTATTTTTACCTTAAACTACACTAATTACCACTAATCGCGATTAAAAACTTAATAAGTTACTATTCACCAAAAAATTATTTTTATCCCATTGAACCACATTTTACTTATTAATGACAACCATGTATGTCGGATTTTTGAAATTCAAAACACAAAGATGGAAAAATTTCATTTAAACGGAAAAATCAGTTTTTATAAGTACCACTTAGTGGTTTCACTATTCATCAAAAATTGAAGTTTTTCAGAAAAATCCAAAAAATTCACCATAAGATATATTTGATATTCCGAATTAAAAAATGAAGTCTATTTTAAAAAATTCAAAACATATAAGTCAGATTAATTAATTTAATAATTAATTCCCGCTGTCAGAGCAAATAGCGTGTTTTTATGAAACAATAAGTATCAAAAGATTGACACTGGTTTAAGTCTGATTTCAAAGTGAAATTAATTCCAACGACCACTATTGGATTAAATGGTAAAAATATATTATAATTTCACTTTAAAATCAATTCAAAAGATAATCTAATCATATAAATAAATTATATTAAAAAGAGGTTTTGAATTAAAATACAACATTTTACACTATTCATTAAAAAAATGAACTTTATCGGAAAGATACCAAAAATTTACACAAAGTAAATTTTGATGTCCCAATTCTTAATAAGAGTTTTATTTGGTCCAAAAGAATGTTTCAGAGCAAAAAAAACTATATTTAATGATGGATCAACATCAAAAGGTGATAAGTGAACCTTTAGTGAAAACTAGGGCATTAACGCCTAAAATTGAATTCTTTCCGTATTTTAAGCCTCTATCCTTTATTGGAAAAATGTAAAAACATTTAAAAACATATATAATCATATTTTAGTTATTTCTATCCATTCCCTCCATTACAACGGCTTCATGTTAACTACCATTTAAAATAATATTATTTTATTATTAGAGTGCAACGTAAGATTCCCAAGAAACTTGTTGTTGCGTGTTGGGTACGCCATCGAGCATAGCGTCCCATTTAAAGTAATATTAATGTTTGATTCACAAATATGGGTAAATATAAAGATGTCATATTCTTTATTTACCTGGGGTGTTACATCCTTCCCCCCTTTTGGGAATTGCGTCCTCGCAATTTTAAAATTGGGCTTGGAAACATCCTTGAAAGTCCCACATCGGAACAAGAGTCGGTTAAACAATCACTTTAAAATAAAGAAAGATAAGTTCAAAGGTCACCTGAGTTACCCCATAATAGGATTCTTTGTAGGAAAACATGGACATGGAAGAAAAATCAAAGGTTCATGTTCTGATGGAGAGTGATAGAAAACATGTTTAGGAGAAAGTTAACCATGAGAAAATCACAAACTTGTGATGGGTTAAACAGTATTCGATTCTCCAGTAGGAAAAGTTAATAGACAACATTTTTGTTTTAAGTTACTTTTTATTGAGGAATTTATTCATAAGGAAACATAATCACTTATCATGTTGACTTTCATCTTTTACTAGATTGCTTAATCAAACTCATATTTCTTCCAAAAGATGAGTATTTAGGGAGACTTGTTCGCATTAAGAGTACTATAATAAACTTCTAGAGAATCACCTAATCCACAAAACTGAACTATACAATTCCCATATCTTTAGACCTTAACCAAAACCAAAAATGTTAGTACAAGGTCAGATTATCAAGAAAAGGATAACCCTTTAAAAAGAAAATCTATGCTTAATCTCCAAAATTTGTCCAACAAAACCCAAAGATCAAAGAAGACCATTAGATAAACAATTTGTCCATAAAATTCTTCAACGTAAACAAAACTATGGTTGAAACCCAAGTATTTGAAGGATTTAGTGACATTGTCTTCCAAGTTAAATCGTAACATTTATCTCCAAACAACATCAGTTGCTTCTAATGTCTCGTATTGAAAAGTAATTATCCTAATCACATATCCTCCGTGATAGGTTAATAATTTTCATAAATAACCCAAAATCAACTTACTCTTAATTCATAAAATCATATAACTAGAATGAATCAGTCAAACTAACCAGGGACTTCACGTAGTCCAGTGGTAGGCGATAAATACCAGCCGCACTTTGGTTGTGGGTTCGATTCCCGCAGCTTTGTCCGACGCGATGGGATGTCACACGGTCTGTGTGTTGTCCTTTTTCCAAAACTATATAATTCTTAAAACATTCCCCAAAATGAGATAAAATCTTCAAAAATAATCATAACATATTTTATCCTCAAGTTTATCTCATTCCTTTCATTTTCCATCATATCATAGAGTAACCCATAATTACCTAAAAAGTAAGGATCATATAAACCCAAATGGTTCTTTATAATTATGTCCACAAAATAAAAGATAACTATTACTTGAATAAAATTTTCCAATATTAAACATCAGGGTTACACATAATATAAAAAGTCTTCTAATGTAACCCCATCATCAAAAGAGACTTAATACCCTTAAGAATTTCACCATAACTCTCGAAGCCCTTATATGTTGACGTCTTACTCATTCAACATTATTCATGATCCATTATCCATTCCTTTCCAACTTATTCCAAAATACCTCTTTCCTACATGCAAAATCATGAATCATATACTAAGATTCCAAAATAGGAAAACAATAGTCATGAAATAGTACATACCTTTGATTGGTCATTGTCAGTTTCTTCATCCTCAATCGGAATGGCATTAGGTATTGGTAAACGAATATTGGTACGCTCTTGGTGACCCCATTCACGAAATATCTTCATAGGACATGTGTTTTCATAATGACCATGCACACCACATTTAAAACATTCAATTGATCCCTCAGAAAGAACTTCTTTCCCTTTCCTCGAGTCAACTGGATTCTTCCTTTTTCCACGGCAGGTTCTTGCTTTATGACCTTCATTTCCACATCTATAGAATATTTTTTTCCCTTTGAAACATTTTCCTAGGTGTTTCTTTCCACATCATTGACACATAGGTTTTCTAACACACTTACCTTTATGATTATTACTTGTACTTCCGTAGGGATTTGTTTCTTGAATATATGATTCCTTAGAGAAATCTCCAATATTTAGGTGGTCAATCATGACTCCAGATAGTTGGTTGAGGATAATCACAAGAGTTCTCATTGCAGCTCCCATATCATTCAGTTGCTTGCTCAAAAAACTGTCACAGTTTCCTTCACATCCACTGTTACTTTGGTGCCTCCTAGATCCAGCCATTTACTAAAACCAAAAAGGTCAGTGTGAGTATATCAACAAAAACATCATGTACTAATGAGTAAGATAAACACTAAGATATACTAACTCATTCACTTTATCTAAAACTAGGACTCTTTCTGAAATCCTAACCATTATGATAATGTCACTTATGCTTAAAGAATACCCTAACCTCTAAAGTTATCTAAACAGACCTATGATACCAACTGTAATGCCCCAGTCTTAAACCTTACTTAATCTTGAGTTATTACAAGATTACACATTGAGGATCTTTTCAGGTTTAGAGTTTTAGAGAATTAGATCATGAAACTTGCATTACATTCCACATTTTAAACAAAGTGGCTACATAAAAGACAGTATTCATTCTTCCCATCAATGGAAACATATTGAAAATAAAACATGGATTCTTTCTTGACACATCCTTGAAACTATCATCACATCATGTACCTTTCCCTTGACATGTGAAAAACATTTCAAAAACTTGGGATGAGCATAAAAAGCTCAGTAAGGGTTATAAAAACATGGAAAGGAAACATAAGTTCATATATACATAGGAATGAAATCATACTTTACCCATAAAACATAGGCACTTTAACATACCTCATAAAACCATGAATAAATCATAGAAATCATAAGACATAAAGGTAACTTGAGGCATTCATAACATTCTTACGTAGGGAGTAACCCTCTTGGATACGTTTGGAATACCCATCACAGTATATTCCCTAAATCTTTTCAGAAAACCTTAACGTTTCACTCCTACGTGTTACCCAATGCATTGTAGAGCTATATCGGGCTCACCCGCCCTTAGTTTATCACGGAACCACCCATTTACATAACAATGCCCAAGAACCATAACATAAACTTATCACATAAACCATGCGTAAAGGAAACATAACATTTCCACATTTCAATCACAATATAACATTTTAGTATATTAAAATAATGAATACATTCAAAAAGAAACCATTTCCAAAACCATTTAAAACATTAAATAAAGAGATTTTTTAATCAAAGTGTCCCATACCACCTTGATGCTTTTAACATTTCAAACCATTAATATCCATATAAATAAATCCTTAAAACCATTTTGAAAACATGGATATTAATGGGAACCATTTATAAGAATAAATCATCAAAACATTTAAAACGATATTATATTTAAAGTGTTTTTAACAAAATGAGAGACACAATAATTGAGGAACAACATTTAGTCAGAACTTTATAATATCATTAGAATAAATGGATTCATGATATAATATCCCAAAGGATGGTATATACACCATATAAGAGTGAATTGGTGCATAACAACAATGAAGTCTCAATAGAAATGTCAAATGTGATGAATTCCCTTATAAAGAAGGTATCCTTAAATTAAGGATAATTCAATCTCAAAATTATGTGTGACAAACATAAATACACCAAATATAAGTGGATATTAAGTGTAAAACAATATATGGTCATTAACACATATTCAAAAGACGACATGTTCAATAACTACATGTTGAACCCAAAGAAATCGAAATTGGGTTAAGAAGATCCCTTGACAGCCTAACGACGTCACATCAAAATGAGTTGATGAGAGATAAAAAGTGTATCTCATCACTTGGACATAAAATTTGCATCAATAAGGATATATGAGAACATATCCCAACATAAAAATATGTAAATTAAAATACCCAACAAAAGAAGCCTTTTAAAAAAAGGAGGGTGAAAGGTTCCCTTACCGACATGGGTATCTTTCAAAACATACACCCCATGAATGAAGGACAATAAATAATTGATGTAAATACTCATAAACGAAATTATATTACACAAAGTGTAGAATAATGGGCAGTACATACACCACTCAAAGTAAATTGTGGCAAATGTAGCATAAATCTCACGGGAATAAAAGTGAGATGAAAACTCTCTTACGAAAACTCGGCAGCCTAACTGCGCCACATAAAACTTACAAAAATGGATTGATGAGATAAAATAGGGTATCTCATCACATTAAAATAAAATTTACAGCAAGAGTAATATAAAATAACATCCCCCATCATTACAAAGTGGAGCTTAAAAGAAGTGACATAAAGGAGAGTACTTAAAAAGAAAGAGAGGTGTAGGATCCCTTACCTCGGGTCCGACTTGACTCGATCGTTATTTAATTTCCTGAATAATAAACTTGAGTTAATTTCTACTTCCTTAAGAACCTTTTTCAAGTTAATTATTCCTTTTATATCATTTA
Organism: Viscum album; assembly: GCA_963277665.1. Classification (NCBI taxonomy): domain Eukaryota; kingdom Viridiplantae; phylum Streptophyta; class Magnoliopsida; order Santalales; family Viscaceae; genus Viscum; species Viscum album. The sequence goes on along the minus strand of OY728142.1, from coordinate 1,357,794,434 downwards.
TTACCATGTCATAAACATTATGTAATCATTTAAGTTAATAATATTTGATTTGCCGATATTTGGTTCTTAAGTCGAAAGTGGACTTCTTACAATTACATGTTGTTCGTGTGGCCAAATGTTTATTATATCCAAAATTGTATTAATTATGTAGATATCATATATGTCATATATATCCAGTACATGCATGCATTTATAACATTACATAATTATTTAGAGGTAAGAAATGAAATGCACCGTTCATGGAGACGGTAACTCGTACGTACGCATGAACGCTACTTTCATTTCTATTTCGTATTTTATAGAATGGAATAATAATGATATAAAGGTATATTATAATTACAATATAATATTATATATAATATCATAGTTCCAACCTTTATACGTCCCACATATGGTATTTAACGAATTAAATCACTTTGACGTGGCGGAAGTCCGCACTTCCTTAAATGAAGATATCACGTTTACCCATAATGGAAACCATAAAGGTATGCGCAAAATGAAAAAAAAACAGAAGATTAAGGAAAACATAAACACATTATATATCATATATAAAAATATTGACACCATAATGGCCACCTTTGAAGGTGTTAAATGAGTATTGAACAATCATCGTTTCGGGAGGCAGAATTTTTCCATCCACGGAAACCGTATGTTCTTTAACCATTTGATGTAGTTGTGTGAGAGTGTAGCTCTAATAAATCTTATAAAAACATCCTAGTATATTTAAGATACTGTTTTTGTTACAAAATAAGTATATAAAAATATTCTAGGGGGTTGGATAAGCAAATTAAAACAAATGAACACTAGAGAATGAATTACCTTTAAAAGTGAAACTCCTTTTGATTTGAGCCTAATGTCTTGTTTTGAAAGGGTTCTTCCCAAATGGAATCCTCTAGGATGAGTACAGGGATGTGGAAAGAGTAAATGGGCAGGGTTTGCCCAAGACAAAGGCTTGAGGAGTGTGGGATAAGAGGTAGAGGTGGGGGCCTTTTATAAGAGGAGAGGAGGGGCACTTTTTGAAAGTAAGAAATATTACTTTATTTGAAAATGTGTTTCGGTTTCAAATGGTACCACATTGCTATAATTCGTGGATAAGGTGTTAAGGGTTCGAAATACACCCATCAAATAAGTTTTGGACATATCTAATTTATAAATTTTACATTATCATTCCATTTTATTTAAATTGTTAAATAATGAGGTCATCGCTGCATCATCATGATGTCATAAATAATATAATTTATTTAGTGTCTAAAAATTATAAAAAAAAATACTATGATGTATGAAATCGTTTTAGATTTCCAATGACTATTTATAATCAAAAATATGATCTTTATAACCCCATGTAAAAATTGTTTTTGTAAATCATATGATGTTTGTGTCATTTTTACTTTTACATTAAATAAAAAGTTATTTATGTCATTTTCCAACCAAAGTAGCTCCATGGGGTCCTCAAGTTGACCCATGGCTTGTCTGGGTCGGCCATGACACAACCAATGAGGGTAGGACATGTGTCATGCTCATATTATTTTATTAATGCATTATTTTTACCTTAAACTACACTAATTACCACTAATCGCGATTAAAAACTTAATAAGTTACTATTCACCAAAAAATTATTTTTATCCCATTGAACCACATTTTACTTATTAATGACAACCATGTATGTCGGATTTTTGAAATTCAAAACACAAAGATGGCAAAATTTCATTTAAACAGAAAAATCAGTTTTTATAAGTACCACTTAGTGGTTTCACTATTCATCAAAAATTGATGTTTTTCAGAAAAATCCCAAAAATTCACCATAAGATATATTTGATATTCCGAATTAAAAAATGAAGTCTATTTTAAAAAATTCAAAACATATAATTCAGATTAATTAATTTAATAATTAATTCCCGATGTCAGAGCAAATAGCGTGTTTTTATGAAACAATAAGTATCAAAAGATTGACACTGGTTTAAGTCTGATTTCAAAGTGAAATTAATTCCAACGACCACTATTGGATTAAATGGTAAAAATATATTATAATTTCACTTTAAAATCAATTCAAAAGATAATCTAATCATATAAATAAATTAGATTAAAAAGAGGTTTTGAATTAAAATACAACATTTTACACAATTCATTAAAAAAATGAACTTTATCGGAAAGATACCAAAAATTTACACAAAGTAAATTTTGATGTCCCAATTCTTAATAAGAGTTTTATTTGGTCCAAAAGAATGTTTCAGAGCAAAAAAAACTATATTTAATGATGGTTCAACATCAAAAGGTGATAAGTGAACCTTTAGTGAAAACTAGGGCATTAACGCCTAAAATTGAATTCTTTCCGTATTTTAAGCCTCTATCCTTTATTGGAAAAATGTAAAAACATTTAAAAACATATATAATCATATTTTAGTTATTTCTATCCATTCCCTCCATTACAACGGCTTCATGTTAACTACCATTTAAAATAATATTATTTTATTATTAGAGTGCAACGTAAGATTCCCAAGAAACTTGTTGTTGCGTGTTGGGTACGCCATCGAGCATAGCGTCCCATTTAAAGTAATATTAATGTTTGATTCACAAATATGGGTAAATATAAAGATGTCATATTCTTTATTTACCTGGGGTGTTACATCCTTCCCCCCTTTTGGGAATTGCGTCCTCGCAATTTTAAAATTGGGCTTGGAAACATCCTTGAAAGTCCCACATCGGAACAAGAGTCGGTAAAACAATCACATTAAAATAAAGAAAGATAAGATCAAAGGTCACCTGAGTTACCCCATAATAGGATTCCGTGTAGGAAAACATGGACATGGAAGAAAAATCAAAGGTTCATGTTCTGATGGAGAGTGATAGAAAACATGTTTAGGAGAAAGTTAACCACGAGAAAATCACAAACTTGTGATGGGTTAAACAGTATTCGATTCTCCAGTAGGAAAAGTTAATAGAAAACATTTTTGTTTTAAGTTACTTTTTATTGAGGAATTTATTCATAAGGAAACATAATCACTTATCATGTTGACTTTCATCTTTTACTAGATTGCTTAATCAAACTCATATTTTTTCCAAAAGATGAGTATTTAGGGAGACTTGTTCGCATTAAGAGTACTATAATAAACTTCTAGAGAATCACCTAATCCACAAAACATAACTATACAATTCCCATATCTTTAGACCTTAACCAAAACCAAAAATGTTAGTACAAGGTCAGATAATCAAGAAAAGGATAACCCTTTAAAAAGAAAATCTATGCTTAATCTCCAAAATTTGTCCAACAAAACCCAAAGTTCAAAGAAGACCATTAGATAAACAATTTGTCCATAAAATTATTCAACGTAAACAAAACTATGGTTGAAACCCAAGTATTTGAAGGATTTATTCACATTGTCTTCCAAGTTAAATCGTAACATTTATCTCCAAACAACATCAGTTGCTTCTAAAGTCTCGTATTGAAAAGTAATTATCCTAATCACATATCCTCCATGATAGGTTAATCATTTTCATAAATAACCCAAAATCAACTTACTCTTAATTCATAAAATCATATAACTAGAATGAATCAGTCAAACTAACCAGGGACTTCACGTAGTCCAGTGGTAGGCGATAAATACCAGCCGCACTTTGGTTGTGGGTTCGATTCCCGCAGCTTTGTCCGACGCGATGGGATGTCACACGGTCTGTGTGTTGTCCTTTTTCCAAAACTATATAATTCTTAAAACATTCCCCAAAATGAGATAAAATCTTCAAAAATAATCATAACATATTTTATCCTCAAGATTATCTCATTCCTTTCATTTTCCATCATATCATAGAGTAACCCATAATTACCTAAAAAGTAAGGATCATATAAACCCAAATGGTTCTTTATAACTATGTCCACAAAATAAAAGATAACTATTACTTGAATAAAATTTTCCAATATTAAACATCAGGGTTACACATAATATAAAAAGTCTTCTAATGTAACCCCATCATCAAAAGAGACTTAATACCCTTAAGAATTTCACCATAACTCTTGAAGCCCTTATATGTTGACGTCTTACTCATTCAACATTATTCATGATCCATTATCCATTCCTTTCCAACTTATTCCAAAATACCTCTTTCCTACATGCAAAATCATGAATCATATACTAAGATTCCAAAATAGGAAAACAATAGTCATGAAATAGTACATACCTTTGATTGGTCATTGTCAGTTTCTTCATCCTCAATCGGAATGGCATTAGGTATTGGTAAACGAATATTGGTACGCTCTTGGTGACCCCATTCACGAAATATCTTCATAGGACATGTGTTTTCATAATGACCATGCACACCACATTTAAAACATTCAATTGATCCCTCAGAAAGAACTTCTTTCCCTTTCCTCGAGTCAACTGGATTCTTCCTTTTTCCACGGTAGGTTCTTGCTTTATGACCTTCATTTCCACATCTATAGAATATTTCTGTCCCTTTGAAACATTTTCCTAGGTGTTTCTTTCCACATCATTGACACATAGGTTTTCTAACACACTTACCTTTATGATTATTACTTGTACTTCCGTAGGGATTTGTTTCTTGAATATATGATTCCTTAGAGAAATCTCCAATGTTTAGGTGGTCAATCATGACTCCAGATAGTTGGTTGAGGATAATCACAAGAGTTCTCATTGCAGCTCCCATATCATTCAGTTGCTTGCTCAAAAAACTGTCACAGTTTCCTTCACATCCACTGTTACTTTGGTGCCTGCTAGATCCAGCCATTTACTAAAACCAAAAAAGGTCAGTGTGAGTATATCAACAAAAACATCATGTACTAATGAGTAAGATAAACACTAAGATATACTAACTCATTCACTTTATCTAAAACTAGGACTCTTTCGGAAATCCTAACCATTATGATAATGTCACTTATGCTTAAAGAATACCCTAACCTCTAAAGTTATCTAAACCGACCTATGATACCAACTGTAATGCCCGAGTCTTAAACCTTACTTAATCTTGAGTTATTACAAGATTACACATTGAGGATCTTTTCAGGTTTAGAGTTTTAGAGAATTAGATCATGAAACTTGCATTACATTCCACATTTTAAAAAAAGTGGCTACATAAAAGACAGTATTCATTCTTCCCATCAATGGAACATATTGAAATTAAAACATGGATTCTTTCTTTACACATCCTTGAAACTATCATCACATCATGTACCTTTCCCTTGACATGTGAAAAACATTTCAAAAACTTGGGATGAGCATAAAAAGCTCAGTAAGGGTTATAAAAACATGGAAAGGATACATAAGTTCATATATACATAGGAATGAAATCATACTTTACCCATAAAACATAGGCACTTTAACATACCTCATCAAACCATGAATAAATCATAGAAATCATAAGAAATAAAGGTAACTTGAGGCATTCATAACATTCTTACATAGGGAGTAACCCTCTTGGTTACGTTTGGAATACCCATCACAGTATATTCCCTAAATCTTTTCGGAGAAACCTTAACGTTTCACTCCTTCGCGTTACCCAATGCATTGGAGAGCTATACCCGCCCTTAGTTTATCAAGGAACCACCCGTTTACATAACAATGCCCAAGAACCATAACATAAACTTATCACATATTCCATGCGTAAAGGAAACATAACATTTCCACATTTCAATCACAATATAACATTTTAGTATTTTGAAATAATGAATCCATTCAAAAAGAAACCATTTCCAAAACCATTTAAAACATTAAATAAAGAGATTTTCGAATCAAAGTGTCCCATAACACCTTGAAGCTTTTAACATTTCAACCCATTAATATACATATAAATAAATCCTTAAAACCATTTTGAAAACAAGGATATTAATGGGAACCATTTATAAGAATAAATCATTAAAACATTTAAAACGATATTATATTTAAAGTGTTTTTAACAAAATGAGAGACACAATAATTGAGGAACAAAATTTAGTCAGAACTTTATAATATCATGAGAATAAATTGATTAATGATATAATATCCCAAAGTACGGTATATACACCATATAAGAGTGAATTGGTGCATAACAACAATGAAGTCTCAATAGAAATGTCAAATGTGATGAATTCCCTTATAAAGAAGGTATCCTTAAATTAAGGATAATTCAATCTCAAAATTATGTACGACAAACATAAATACACCCAATATAAGTGGATATTAAGTGTAAAACAATAGAAGGTCATTAACACATATTCAAAAGACGACATATTCAATAACTACATGTTGAACCCAAAGAAATCGAAATTGGGTTAAGAAGTTCCCTTGACAGCCTAACGACGTCACATCAAAATGAGTTGATGAGAGATAAAAAGTGTATATCATCACTTGGACATAAAATTTTCATCAATAAGGATATATGAGAACATATCCCAACATAACAATATGTAAATTAAAAGACCCAACAATATATGCCTTTCAAAAAAATGGAGGGCGAAAGGTTCCTTTACCGACTTGGGTATCTTTCAAAACATACACCCCATGAAAGAAGGACAATAAATCATTGATGTAAATACTCATAAACGAAATTAAATTACACAAAGAGTAGAATAATGAGCAGTACATACACCACTCAAAGGAAATTGTGGCAAATGTAGCATAAATCTCACGGGAATAAAAGTGAGATGAAAAATCTCTTACGAAAACTCGGCAGCCTAACGGCGCCACGTAAAACTTACAAAAATGGATTGATGAGATCAAATAGGGTATCTCATCACATTACAATAAAATGTAAAGAAAGAGGAATATAAAATAACATCCCTCATCATAACAAAGTGGATCTTAAAAGAAGTGACATAAAGGAGAGTACTTAAAAAGAAAGAGAGGTGTAGGATCCCTTACCTCGGGTCCGACTTGACTCGATCGTTCTTTAATCTCCTGAATAATAAACTTGAGTTAATTTCAACTTCCTTAAGAACCTTTTTAAAGTTAATTATTCCTTTTATATCACTTATTACCATGTCATAAACATTATGTAATCATTTATGTTAATAATATTTGTTTTGCCGATATTTGGTTCTTAAGTTGAAAGTGGACTTCATACAATTACATGTTGTTCGTGTGGACAAATTTTTATTATATCCAAAATTGTATTCATGATTTAGATATCATATATGTCATATATATCCAGTACATTCATGCATTTATAACATTACATAATTATTTAGAGGGAAGAAATGAAATGCACCGTTCATGGAGACGGTAAGTCGTACGTACGCATGAACGCTACTTTCATTTCTACTTCGTATTTTATAGAATGGAATAATAATGATATAAAGGTATATTATAGTTACATTATAATATCATATATAATATGATAGTTCCAACCTTTATACGTCACATATGGTATTTAACGAATCAAATCACTTTGAGGGGGCGGTAGTACGCACTTCCTTAAATGAAGATATCACGTTTACCCATAATGGAAACCATAAAGGTATGCCCAAAATGAAAAAAAAAACAGAAGATTAAGGAAAACATAAACACATTATATATCATATATAAAAATAGTGACATCATAATGGCCACCTTTGAATGTGTTAAATGAGTATTGAACAATCATCGTTTCGGGAGGCAGAATTTCACCATCCACGGAAACCGTATGTTATTTAACCATTTGATGTAGTTTTGTGAGAGTGTAGCTCTAATAAATCTTATAAAAACATCCTAGTATATTGAAGATACTGTTTTTGTTACAAAAGAAGTAAATAAAAAGAGTCTAGGGGGTTGGAGAAGCAAAATAAAACAAATGAACATGAGAGAATGAATTACCTTTAAAAGTGTAACTCCTTTTGATTTGAGCCTAAAGGCATCCTTTGAAAGGATTCTGCCCAAAGGGAATCCTATAGGATGATTAGAGGGATGTGGAGAGAGTAAATGGGCAGGGGTTGGCCAAGCCAAAGGCTTGAGGAGTGTGGAAAAAGAGGTAGAGGTGGGGGCCTTTTATAAGAGGAGAGGAGGGGCACTTTTGGAAAGTAAGAAATGTTACATTATTTGAAAATGTGTTTCGGTTTCAAAAGGTCCCACATTGATATAATTCCTGGATAAGGTGTTAAGGGTTATAAATCCACCCATCCAATAAGTTTTGGACATGCGTAGTTTATAGATTTTACATTATCTTTCCATTTTATTTAAATCGTTAAATAATGAGGTCATCGCTGCATCATCATGATGTCATAAATAATTTAATTTATTTAGTGTCTAAAAATTATAAAAAAAATACTATGATGTAGGAAATCTTTTTATCTTTCCAATGAATATTTATAATAAAAAATCTGATCTTTATAGACCCATGTAAAAATTGTTTTCGTAAATCATATGATGTTTGGGTCATTTTTACTTTTACATTAAATAAAAAGTTATTTAGGTCATTTCCCAAACAAAGTAGCTCCATGGGGTCCTCAAGTTGACCCATGTCTTGTCTTGGTCGGCCATGACACAACTAATGAGGGTAGGACATGTGTCAAGCTCATCTTATTTTATTAAAGAATTATTTTTACCTTAAACTACACTAATTACCACTAATCGCGATTAAAAACTTAATAAGTTACTATTCACCAAAAAAAATTTTTATCCCATTGAACCAAATTTTACTTCTTAATGACAAAAATGTATGTCGGATTTTTGAAATTCAAAACACAAAGATGGCAAAATTTCAATTAAACGGAAAAATCAGTTTTTCTAAGTACCACTTAATGGTTTCACTATTCATCAAAAATTGAAGTTTTTCCGAAAATTCCCAAAAATTCAACATAAGCTATATTTGATATTCAGAATTAAAAAATGAAGTCTATTTTACAAAATTCAAAACATATAAGTCAGATTAATTAATTTAATAATTAATTCCCGCTTTCAGAGCAAATAGCGTGTTTTTATGAAACAATAAGTATCAAAAGATTGACACTGATTTAAGTCTGATTTCAAAGTGAAATTAATTCCAACGACCACTATTGGATTTAATGGTAAAAATATATTATAATTTCACTTTAAATCCAATTCAAAATATAATCTAATCATATAAATAAATTAGATTAAAAAGAGGTTTTGAATTAAAATACAACATTTTACACTATTCATTAAAAAATGAACTTTATCGGAAAGACACCAAAAATTTACATAAAGTAAATTTTGATGTCCCGATTCTTAATAAGATTTTTATTTTGTCCAAAAGAATGTTTAAGAGTGAACAAAACTATATTTAATGATGGTTCAACATCAAAGGTGATAAGTGAACCTTTAGTGAAAACTAGGGCATTTACGCCTAAAATTGAATTCTTTCCGTATTTTAAGCTCCTATCCTTTATTGAATAAATGTAAAAACATTTAAAAACATATATAATCATATTTTAGTTATTTCTATCCATTCCCTCCATTACAACGGCTACATGTTAACTACCATTTAAAATAATATTATTTTATTATTAGGTTGCAACGTAAGATTCCCAAAAAACTTGTTGTTGTGTGTTGGGTACGCCATCGAGCATAGCATCCCATTTAAAGTAATATTAATGTTTTATTCACAAATATGGGAAAATATAAAGATTTCATATTCTTTATTTACCTGGGGTGTTACATAACTGCTCTTTATTGAGGTTCTAGTATACTAATAGTGATAGGTTATAATTTCATTTCATATATATTTTAAAAAATTATGGAAAATATTATATTATTATTATTGAATATTTTTTATTTCATAAATGTAATTTATAAATTATATTCATATTATAAATGAATGATTGGTAGGGAAATGAGTAGTTTCTCTATGTGGTAGTGGTAGTCCAAAGGTACGCACGAGTAATACATGTACCTAAAATATGATTGAATAGATGGTTGATATTGTTTGTTACATATTCATAATATCATTTATGTATATATGGTATTCTTAAAATATTTGTTTTGATAAATAACATATATTTAGTGTACGTGGTGTTAAAAATATAAATTGAGAGATGTATGACATGAGGATTACCTTTTTATTGGTGTCTCCTATTAAATCCATCTTTAATGACCATTAAAATTGTATTTTATGAATAAAAAACCCCTAAAATGATTGTTTGGGAAATTATATAGGTTGAATGTTTTGGGTATGTGAATATTAGATGGATCAATATTTTTTAAGGATGAGAAAGGATGGGGGGTCCTGTTATTAGTTGGTAAGGATACAATTGAAATTTCTTAAAAGAATAAAATATTATAAATTCATCTCAAGAAAACATTCATCTATATAGAAAATATATGAATGCGGTATAGTACATGGTTAAAATATTTATTGATAATTGAATTTATAAATAATTTATTTGAAATCATATCCTTATAAATTTTATTTAATCTATTTGTAAATATGTTTTAAACATAAACACATAAATAATCTTTTCCTGTTATTACTATTCATTATTTAAAAAATTTAAAATGAGAATATATTTTAATATAAACTAATATGATTCATAATATGGAATTAATTTTAATAAATTCACCTCACAAATGTGAATTATTTTTCATATTATTTAGACCTATTAAAACTGATGGTTTTTTTGTTCAAAATTAAATTTTATATTGAGCATATAATATTTCATGGTAAATTATACAAAGATTAATTACAATGAAAAAACTTATATTATTCATAATATTATCAAAATAACGATTGATATATAACCAATTTAACATCAAATAAAACTCTATAAAATCTATTACTGAAAATGTTTTATTTAGCAGAATTATATATTTGGTATATACTGAGAGAAATATAAAACTATTTGGAAAATATAAAAAATTAAATTGTTTATAATATTTACATAATTATTTCAAATATTAGTTTTCATTTTAAAAATAATACTTCGAAATATGCGAAAAATTAATGATATTGTATAATTAAAAAATGAAATGAAATACATTTCTATGAAAAATTTAATTTTCAAAGAATATAACGAATTTAAAAAAAAATAATTATATATTATTATTTTTTATTGATATAAATAATTTATATCTAAATTTTAAAAAAACTTATATTTATATCCATTATATATATTTATCCCCTTCTTTAAAATGGTAAACTATATTATAGTTCATTTAAACGCGATGTTTCTAAAATCAGAAGAAATAAACAAAATTAAATTTATTTTAAATGAAATATATCAAAATTTATCAAAATTTTACATTTTATAATATTATCTCTTCATAACCTTTAGATATATTAAAAATTTAGGAGTTTATTTTATTTTTATTATATAATATCATTTATTAATTTCACCTAGGTTCTCTCTTCTTCTTCTACAACTAATTTTCCTTTGTTTTGATTTGGGTTTTAATGATCATTTATCAAGATCATGCTGGACTTATACAATTATGTTGGGGAATTGTGATTTTGTTCCATGAGTATTCATATATAGGATTAAAACAACCAATTATTAACATTTCATTTTATGTACAAAATATTGAGGTTTATTTTAGGTATTTCATTGAATTAAAAACTAATGAGAGGTTGATTGATAATCTGTTTATGATTTTATTAATCATAGGTTCTAAAAAATATTAAAATAAGATATTTGAGTATTAATTGATGAATTCTTCTAGTAGTGGGATGCATCATGTTAATTTTATTATATTCCTCCAAGTTATTGTTTAGTTAATTTATTTAAACTTTTGTTTATCATTACAATATGTTTATGGCATCCGATGTGGACTTTATCATATTGAATTTCTTAGTTAATGAATTTATCAATATATGGTTATCATTTTACAAGATTTTAAATCTATTTCAGTGGTAGCTTTTCTATAATATAAATTACTATATTGTGTTTTAATATCTATTAATTGTGATTTCATTGGGTTTGGTATCATAAATCAGCATACGATCACGATATGTCACTATTGGGGAATAAAAATTGTTAGGATAATATATTTACGATGTGTTGTGAAATTAATAAGGTTGGACATAATAAATACAAGATATCAAGGCCTCTAAGATGTTTTGTTTCTAGCAAAAAATAATTGACTTTCTATTAGTCTTAACTCAGGACATACATTACTTTTAGAATGGAATGAGAAATACAGATTTACTTGGATTAATAATATGTTGTTATTCCATGATAAATTTTCTAATTGTAGTCTGTCATGGGAATTTTACATGAAGGATATTGGATAAAATGTGGATTCTGTTAAAAAAATCATTGTTGAGTGGGATGGTTTATATTAGTTATGTAGTTTATGGTACCCAATGTGAATGAGATGGGTATGTTTTTAGATCATTGAGAGTGTAAAAATTCATCATTTTTATTATATATTGGATATAAATAATTTTATATATTTTTGATTTCTACGCATTTGGGTCGGTCTTCCATGGGATAATGACAGTAATAAGAAACATGAATGGATCTATATTAGTTAGTCCCATGAGGCCCATGAGTTGTTAGTCATATTAAGATTTTATGTTGACTTAATGTATTAGTTTATTCTTTTTGTGAACATATTTAATGGAACGTATAATGAAATGGGAATGAATATATACTGATACACTTCATGGTGATTAGTTTCTTATCAAACATATGATATAGAGTTGATGATGGGATGAAGGTTTCCAGGATTAACTCTATAGAAGTGAAAGAAATGAGTTGTATTCTTATTTCTAAATATGTAGTGTCCTGAAAAATTGGTTGGAAGAATGATTTGAGTATGACCATATTAAATAAAATATGCATTAGTGTATTTTCTATATTCACATATAATGTATTTTCTATTAGAACACATGTCTGATTTTATAGTATTGAGTAGTAAATTATTTCCTTCAACTATTTTTTCTATGTTAATTAATTCCTCAATGAGTAATATGTAAGGGATGTTTCTATTAAAATGTTTCATGTGAATGGGTTATTAAATTGATCAGAAGTTTTCATGATACCACTAATAGAGTGATATTATGGTGTTGTGGTATATTATATATGATTTTTTATTATAAAGGACATTCCACGAGAGTGTTTTAGTGTGAAACACGATATATTACATGATAAATCACAAAAATATAGGGTATAATGTAGTAATATATGATATGGTTTGAGACATGGTAGGGGACGTCAAAATATTTGAGATATTTATGGTATGATATATTTTTGAGAAATGGTTTTTACCCTCTGTCTGATTATAAAATTGGTTTTATAAGATTTCATTTGAGATTAGTATATAGAACAAGAGTCTTTTTGAAGAAAGATTATGGTGTAATAAACTATATTGTTAAAACATAGAATTTATGGTAGGTTATCATTATATATTGGAATTTTATAATAAATACCATTATTAATTCATTAAGGATGGTGAGGTTAGAAATCATTGATGTGTGTTAAAACATAGTGACCATGTGAGATTTTTTAAATGTTATATTTTTATGAATGATATTTCTATATATAGTAATACACTGTATATAATGGCCTATATAAGGGACACATATTTGGTTCTCTAATATGTTTTTTTCAAACAATATTCCTAGAAATCAATGAAAATTACAAGAAAGTATATTTCAATATATTTTCATATTTTGTATAATGGATATTTCTAAAAAAGATATATGTTTTTTTGGAGGCTTGTCCATAGAGAGTCACTAATATTTTTTGATAATCTTATTTATTTGGATTCAATTGTTTTATATTGTTAAAATTAGTTATATATTCTTTATTAATGGTTAATGTTTTTATTATTTTAGTTAAATTGTTATATAAAATAAATTCTATTGAATCTAATTATCAATTTAATTGCTTGATTGTGTGTGTATATTGGTCTCTTCATTTTTATAAAATGGTGATGAATAATTTTTAAAAATACTTTGATTACATCTATAATTTCACATAGATAATATATTACATGAATTAAATTCTTGTTAATATGTTCATATTTATTGAATATTTAGTAATCCCACTTTGGATTTTGTTGATCTCTATAAATAGACCATCATTGATATATTTTGAAGTGTTTTTGATGTTTTGAATAGGTCATGATATGATTTTATTTACATGATTTGTGTGGATGTTTTAGAAAATAGTATCTAAACATTTTTCTTACTACATTGGACTAGTAGCAGAGTTAGGATATTCTTATTGAATTATGAGACCATATGTTTTCCCATAGTTATCCCTTGTGTATGGAAATTCTAAGATACCACATATGGTATTGATTTTTATTTATTCTTTTCATATATTCATGATGTATCTCTAAAAATGTAATTTTAGCTGACTTACTATTTACTATATTACAATTTTTATTTTATGGGAGATATTGTTTGTTTTATTCATCATAATATCATGTTGATTTCCTAAACATGTTAATGAAATCTTCAATTTATGTAATGTTTTTTATAGGGAAAATAGTTTTTAAAAACTATGAAAAATGATTTTTTATGAAATGTGTTTTTGAAATGGAATTAGTATTATTTAAATATTAATTATTGAATTTATTTTTTTAAATATAATTATATAAATTGTGATTCATTAATTAATTTACACAGTAATAATATTATTAATGTGTTTTTATTTAACATCCCAAGTAAGTAATGAATAATAGATATTTTTATCTATGTCTATTAATGATTAAGATAGTATTTTAGAGGCTTAAAATGAAAATAAATCCAATCTTAAGCATGGAATACACTAATATTCTTAAAAGATTATTTTACTGCCTTATGATGGAAAACCCTTTTTAAATCTATCTTTTCACAATTTTATAAACTATGTTTGTCAAAATAAACTTATGATTTATGATTGGGACATCAAAATTTACTTTGTGTGAATTTTTGGTATTTTTCTGACAATGTTCATTTTTTAATGAATAGTGAAAAATACTGCATTTTACATCAAAACTGCTTTTTGATATAATTTATTTATATGATTATATTATCTTTTTAATTGGTCTTAATGTGTAATATGAATATATTTTTACCATTTTATCCAATGGTGGTCATTGGAATCAATTTCACTTTAAAATTGGACTTAAACTAGTGTCAATCTTTTGATACTTATTGTTTCATAAAAACACGCTATTTTCTCTGACAGTGGGAATTAATTATTAAATTAATTAATGTGACTTTTATGTTTTGAATTTTGTAAAATAGACTTCATTTTTTGAATTCGTAATATCAAATATATCTTAGGGTGAATTTTTGGTAATTTTCTGAAAAACATCAATTTTTGATGAATAGTGAAACCACTAAGTGGTACTTATAAAGACTGATTTTCCGTTTAAATGAAATTTTGCCATCATTGTGTTTTGAATTTCGAAAATCCGACATACATGGTTTTCATTAAGAAGTAAAATTTGGTTCAATGAGATTATAATAATTTTTTGGTGAATAGTAACTTACTAAGTTCTTAATCGCGATTAGTGGTAATTAGTGTAGTTTAAGGTAAAAATAATGCTTTAATAAAATAAGATGAGCTTGACACTTGTAATACATTAATTGGTTGTGTCATGGCCGACCAAGAAAAGCCATGGGTCAAATTGGGGACCCCATGGATCCACTTTGGTTGGGAAATTACATAAACAACTTTTTATTTTATGTAAAAGTAAAAATTACACAAACATAATATGTTTTATGAATACAATTTTTACATGGAGTTATAAAGATCAGATTTTCGATTATAAATAGTCATTGGAAAGATAAAATTATTTCCTACATAATAGTATTTTTTTGTAATTTTTTGACATTAAATAAATTAAATTATTTATGACATAATAATAATGCAGCGATGACATCATTATTTGATGATTTAAATAAAACGGAAAGATAATGTAAAATCTATAAACTAAACATGTCCAAAACCAATTTTATTAGTGTATTTCAAACCCTTATCACCTTATCCACGAATTAAATCAATGTGGGACCTTTTAAAACCGAAAAACATTTTTAAATAAAGTAATATTTCTTTACTTTCCAAAAGTGCCCCTCCTCTCCTCTTATAAAAGGCCCCCACCTCTACCACATTTCACACACCCCTCAAGCCTTTGGCTCCGACAACCCCTGACCATTTACTCTCTCCACATCCCTCTCCTCATCCTAGATGATTTCCTTTGGGTAGAATCCTTTTAAAGGAAGCCTTTAAGCTCAAATCAAAAGGAGTTACACTTTTAAAGGTAATTCATTCTCTCATGTTCATTTGTTTTATTTTGCTTCTCCAACCCCCTAAACTCTTGTTATTTACTTCATTTGTAACAACACCAGTATCTTCAATATACAAGGATGTTGTTATAAGATTTATTTGAGCTACACTCTCACACAACTACATCAAATGGTTAAAGAACATACGGTTTCCGTGGATGGCGAAATTCTGCCTCCCGAAACGATGATTGTTCAATACTCATTTAACACATTAAAAGGTGGCCATTATGATGTCACTATTTTTATATATGATATAATATGTTTATGTTTTCCTTAAGCTTCTGTTGTTTTTTCATTTTGGTCATACCTTTATGGTTCCCATTATGGGTAAACACGATATCTTCATTTTAGGAAGTGCGGACTACCGCCCCCTGAAAGTGATTTGATTCGTTAATACCATATGTGGGATGGGTAAAGGATAAAGTTAATGATATTATATATGTTACTATACTGGAATTATAATATACTCTTATATCATTATGATTCCATTCCAGAAAATACGAAATAGAAATGGAAGTAGCGTTCATGCGTACGTACGGCTTACCGTCTCCATGAACGGTGCATTTCATTTCTTACCTCTAAATGTGATGTAATGTTATAAATACCTGTATATGATGAATATATATGATATATATGTTATCCAAATCATTAATATCATTCTGGATATAATGATCCTTTGACCAAATTAACAACATGTATGTGTAAGAAGTCTATTTTTGACTTAAGAACCAAATACCGACAAAATGAACACTATTAACTTAAATGATTACATGATGTTCATAACATGGTATAAAAGGAATAATGAACTTGGAAAAGGTTCATAAGAAAGTAGAGATTAACTAAAGTTTCTTATTCAGGAGATTAAAGAACAGTCGGGTCAAGTCGGATACGAGGTATGGGACTTCGTCTCAATCTCCTTTCATTGAGGAATATTTTATTTTATACACAACTTTCATTTATACGGTGTATAAACCCCATTGACTTTTACGTTTATTCAAAAGGAATATTTTTTATACCAAGCATTTATTAAATGACAAAAGGGAATGTTTTTGTCGTACGTATGCGGCGACATCGACTTCTCCGCCGCCGTGACCGTTATTTGAGTTTCGGCATCCTCTACAAGCCATACCTTTTTTTTAAAAGAAAAATAAAAACCATGTTTTACTTTTCTTTTATTTTGGTATTGAAAATGGTCTTCATAATGTTTTTCTTATATCAATGTGTTTTATTGATATCTTGTGATTCAAATGTGGAAATGTTATGTTACCTTTATGTATGTTTTATGTGTTACGATTATGTTATGGTTCTTGGGCATTATTATGAAGAAGGGTGGTTCTGTGATAAACTAAGGGCGGGTGAGCCCGTTATATCTCTCCAATGCATTGGGTAATGCGAAGTAGTGAAACGTTAAGGTTTCTCCGAAGAGATTTTAGGGAATAGACTGTGATGGGTATTCCAAACGTTACCAAGAGGGTTACTCCCTACGTAAGAATGTTATGAATTCCTCAAGTTACCTTTATGTCTTATGATTTCTATGATTTATTCATGATTTTATGAGGTATGTTAATGTGCCTATGTTTTATGGGTAAAGTATGATTTCATTCTTATGTATATATGAACTCATGTTTCCTTTCCATGTTTTTTTTATGACCCATACTGAGTTTTTATGCTTATCCCAAGTTTTTGAAATGTTTTTCACAGGTCACGGGAAAGGTACATGATAAGATGATAGATTCAAGGATGTGTCAAGAAAGAATCCATATTTTATTTTAAATATGTTTCCATTGATGGGAATGAAGAATACTATCTTTATGTAACCACTTTGTTTGTATGTGGAATGTAATGCAAGTTTTATGATCTAATTCTCTAAAAATCTAAACCCGAAAAGATCCTCAATGTGTAATCTTTTAATAACTCAAGATTAAGTAAGGTTTAAGGCTGGGGCCTTATAGTTGGTATCAAAGGTCGGTTTAGATAACTTTAGGAGTTAGAATTCTATTAAATGATTATTCAAAAAAATAAATCTTTGAAATGATATAGCATTTGAAGATTACCATGTTGATTCATCTAAGACATGTTTGTTCAGAATGGTTTTCCGCAGAGGAAACAGGGAAGAAGTGCTACAAAGGCATACAGAAGGAAATAACCTTCCGAATCAGCATCCTGAGATGGTCGGAATTGGAACTGAACAGTTTGTTGTAGTAATGGTGCAGTTGACTCAGGCTATAAATGGTGGTGGTATCCATGCACGAGATCAGCCAGACCAACCGCAGAGGAACTTGTCAGTGGTGGAACATTTCATGAGGCAACATCCCCCATCATTCAGAGGATCATCTGACCCTGTGCTAGCTGAAGGGTGGATTAAAGCACTAGAGAAGATTTTTGATGTCATGGGGTGTTCAGACAATCAAATGGTTAGTCTTGCTATTTACCGTTTGGAGGGTGAAGCAGATCAGTGGTGGTCTATGGTAAAAAATATTAGGCACGCTGATGAGATTGATGCTCTTGACTAGGATGAATTCAAAGGTATGTTTCGTGAGAATTATTTTCCTAAGGATGTTTGACTTAGGATGGAAAAGAAATTCATGGAATTGAGGCAAGAGGAAGACTCAGTCGCTGCCTATGAAGAAAGGTTCACTCGATTGGCAAGGTATGCTTCAAATTTTATCCGAGACTTTGACAGTAAAATAAATCGTTTTTACTCAAGATAAAAGCCAAAATATTGAAGGGAATTAGCATCTCATGATTTTAAAAGTTATGAAAAGCTTGTTCGACGTGCTGAGAAGGTGGAAATGGAGTTTGCCGATGACCAAGTGTTCTATAACAACCAGCAGAAGAAGAGACCGAGGTGGCAGGAGAAAGGTAAGAATTTTTCAAAAAAGTAAGATGGTAAGAGAACTAAGTTTCTAGTTTGTGATAATGTGGAAAAAGGCATGCTGGGGAATGTCTTATGAATTCTAGAAAGTGCTACCGATGTGGTAAGATGGGACATAAGGCTTGTGATTGCACTGAAAAGGATCAATGTGAAGTTAAGAACAAATTTGATTTACAATTAGTGAAATGTTATAAGTGCAATGAGATGGGTCACTATGCAAACGAGTGTCCGACAAAGAGCTTGAGTGATGGGAAGCAGTTAGACTACAAGCAGAAAGGGGTGGTTAAATCCTTTGCAACTCCTTCAGCAGATGTCGTGCCATCAAATGAAGTTGTATCAGGTACATTGTTTGTTTTTTCATCTTATGCCAGTGTGTTGTTTGATTCAGGGTCTACACATTCTTTCATCTCTGAAACCTTTTCTAGTAAAATGGGAATACCATCTCAAGAAATGACTCCTGAACTTTTGGTAAAATCACCTGGGGGAAATGTTGAGGAAAAAAGAATTTATAATAATATTCTTATCCTTATCTGTGGAAAGAACCTACTTGCAAACCTTATTGTTCTACCTCTAGTAGAGTTTGATGTTATCCTGGGTATGGATTGACTCTCTATTTACCATTCTAAGATTGACTGTAGAGCTAAAGAAGTTTCTTTTCAGAAAGACTTTCAGTTTGTTTACAGGATTGAACCCTTACTTTTGATAACATATCAAGAGGCCGAGAAACTTGTAAAAGATGGAAATGATTGTTACCTTGCACACGTCGTTGAAAATAAAGGAACTGTTCAGATTAATGATGTGCCAGTGGTAAATGAGTATCCTGATGTTTTTCCTGATGAGTTGCCTGGAATAATACCAGACCGGGAAGTTGAGTTTATTATTGACTTAGTTCCTGATGCTAAGCCAATTTCAAAACCCCCTTATCGAATGGCACAAATTGAACTTTTAGTGTTGAAGGAGAAATTGCAAGATTTATTAGAGAAAGGTTTCATTAGACCTAGCACATCACAATGGGGTGCTCCAGTTTTATTTGTTAAAAATAAATATGGTTCTATGAGACTTTGAATTGATTGTAGAGCCTTGAATAATATCACTATTAAGAACAAATATCCTTTGCCTCATATCGATGATTTGTTTGATCAGCTCCAGGGAGCTCAGTTTTTTTCAAAGATTGACCAGAGATCGGGGTACCATCAGCTGAAGGTAAAGGAGGCAGATATTCCAAAGACCGCGTTCCATACGAGATATGGCCATTATGAATTTGTAGTAATGCCTTTTGGTCTAACCAATGAACCTACTGTATTCATGGACTTAATGAATAGAATTTTCCATGAGTTCTTGGATAAGTTTGTGGTGGTTTTCATTGATGATATTTTGGTGTTTTCTAAAAGTAAAGAGGAGAATAAAGACATTTAAGGGTTATCTTGCAAACCTTAAAAGAAAAGAAACTGTATGGGAAATTCAGCAAGTGTGAGTTTTGTTTGCAACAAATTTCTTTCCTTGGTCACATTGTTTCTAAAGATGGAATAACTGTTGATCCTGCAAAAACAAAAGTTTTGGAAGAATGGCCAAGACCCACAAATGTAACCGAGATTCGTAGAATCCTTGGTTTGGAGGGATATTACCGAAGGTTTGTTAGAAATTTTTCATGGTTATCTAGTCCAATGACTAAGCTAACTCGGAAGGGTGTTAAGTTTATCTGGGCAAAAGAATGTGATGATTATTTTCATAAATTGAAAATAAGATTGGTGAATGCTCCAGTTTTGGCACTACCTTCCAGGAATGGTGAGTTTGTTATATACAATGATGCTTCATTGAAAGGACATGGTTGCATCCTAATGCAGAATGATTAGGTAATTTCTTATGCTTCACGACAGTTGAAAACTCATGAGGTAAATTACCCTACACATGATTTGGAATTAGCTGCTGTTGTTTTTGCTTTAAAAATTTGGAGGCATCATTTGTATGGAGTAAAGTGTGAAATATATACCGATCAAAAAATTTTAAAGTATATATTCACTCATAAAGAGTTAAACATGAGAAAGAGGAGATGGCTAGAATTAATCAAGGATTATGATTGTACAATTCATTACCATCCGGGAAAAGAAAATAAAGTGGCTGATGCTTTGAGTCGAAAAAGTAATGCTTCATTAACAATGTTGCGTTTGGAACGTGATCCTTTGGTTAAGGATTTGATGAAATTTGGCATAGAAGTTGTTGGTGTAGGAAGTCCTTCTGTTTTGTTTCAGGTATCAGTGAGATCATCTCAATCAGATAGAATCATGAAAGCATAGAAGCAAGACAGTGAGTTGCAGAAAAATGTAGAGCTGGTTCAGAAAGGTAAGTTGCCTGAATTCAACATTGATAATGATTGAGATTTGAGATTTGGGAAGAGATTGTGTGTGCCTTGTGATTCACAGTTGAAGATAGAGTTGTTATGTGAAGCTCATAGTTCTCCGTTTTCAGTTCATTCGAGCAGTACCAAGATGTATAGAGATATGCGGGAGTATTAATGGTGGGATGGAATAAAAAGAGACATTGCTGATTTTACTGTGAAGTGTTTGACATGTCAACAGGTTAAAGCAGAGCGGCAGTTACCGAAAGGGATGCTTCTGCCTTTACCAGTGCCAGAGTGGAAATGGGAGAATATATCCATGGACTTTGTTGTTGGATTACCGAAGACATCTCGAGGTAATAATGCAATCTAGGTTATTATTGATCGCTTGACCAAATATGCTCATTTCCTTGATATACGAGATACTTTCTCTCTTGATCAACTTTCCTGTTAGTATATTAAAGAGATAGTCAGGTTACATGGAGTTCCTCTCACCATTGTATCGGATCCTGATCCCAGGTTTACTTCTAACTTTTGGAAAGGCCTTCAGAAGTCGGTGGGTACTGAATTAAATTTTAGTATAACTTTTCATCCTCAATAAGATGGCAGTCAGAATGAACAATCCCGAAATTGGAGGATATTCTACGAGCTTGTTCTATGGATTATCAGGGAAGTTGGGACCAACATCTTTCTTTGGTTGAATTTTCATATAATAACAGTTTTCATTCAAGTATACAGATGGAACCATTTCAGGCATTATATGGGAAGCGGTGTCGAACTCTAGCTTTCTGGGATGATGTCGGTGAAAGGAAGTTGATGGGACCAGAATTGGTAGAAGAGATGGCAGAAAAAGTTCAGCTGATTCAGAAACACATGAGAACAACTCAGAGTAGGCAGAAGAGTTATGCGGATAATTGGAGGAAGGATCTATCTTTCGAGGTAGGTGATCATGTCTTTCTCAAGGTTTCTCCTTGGAAAAGTGTGATGAGATTTGGTAAGAAAGGAATGTTGAGTCCAAGGTTAGTTGGAACATACAATATTCTGGAAAGAGTTGGATTAGTTTCATACCGAGTGACTTTACCTCCGAGTTTATCTCAGGTACACAATGTCTTTCACGTTTTGATGTTGAGAAAGTATATGCCAGATCCATCTCATGTTTTGAGTTCAGAGGTAGTTCAGCTGGAAGAGAACCTATCTTGTGAGGAACAACCGGTCCAGATTCTTGACCCCAGGGAGAAAGTTTTACGGAATAAAGTGATTCACCAGATAAAGGTTTTTTGGAAAAACCACATGATTGAAGAGGCAACATGGAAATCTAAAAATGAAATGAGGGATAAGTACCCCCATTTATTCGATAAGTAAATAAATTGCGGGGACACAATTTTCTAAAGGGGGGAAGGATGTAACATCACAAGTAAGTAAAGAATAATAGATATTTTTATCTATGTATATTAATGATTAAGATAGTGTTTTAGAGGCTTAAAATGAAAATAAATCCAATCTTAAGCATGGAATACACTAATATTCTTAAAAGATTGTTTTACTGCCTTATGATGGAAAACCCTTTTTAAATATATCTTTTGACAATTTTATAAACTATGTTTATCAAAATAAACTTATTCTTTATTATTGGGACATCAAAATTTACTTTTTTTGAATTTTTGGTATTTTTCTGACAATGTTCATTTTTTAATGAATAGTGAAAAATACTGCATTTTACATCAAAACTTATTTTTAATCTAATTTATTTATATGATTATATTATCTTTTTAATTGGTCTTAATGTGTAATATGAATATATTTTTACCATTTTATCCAATGGTGGTCATTGGAATCAATTTCACTTTGAAATTGGACTTAAACTAGTGTTAATCTTTTGATACTTAATGTTTCATAAAAACACGCTATTTTCACTGACAGCGGGAATTAATTATTAAATTAATTAATGTGACTTGTATGTTTTGAATTATATAAAATATACTTTATTTTTGAATTCGTAATATCAAATATAGCTTAGGGTGAATTTTTGGAAATTTTCTGAAAATCATCAATTTTTGATGAATAGTGAAACCACTAAGTGGTACTTATAAAGACTGATTTTCCGTTTAAAAGAAATTTTGCCATCATTGTGTTTTTAATTTAAAAAATCTGACATACATGGTTGTAATTAAGAAGCAAAATGTGGTTCAATGAGATTATAATAATTTTTTTGTGAATAGTAACTTATTAAGTTCTTAATCGCGATTAGTGGTAATTAGTGTAGTTTAAGGTAAAAATTATGTTTTAATAAAATAATATGAGCTTGACACATGTCCTACCCTCATTGGTTGAGTCATGGCCGACCAAGACAAACCATGGGTCAACTTGGGGACCCCATGGATCCACTTTGGTTGAGAAATGACATAAACAACTTTTTATTTAATGTAAAAGTAAAAATGACACAAACATAATATGTTTTAAAAAACAATTTTTACATGGGGTTATAAAGATCCTATTTTTGATTATAAATAGTAATTGGAAAGTTAAAAATATTTCCTACATCATAGTATTTTTTTTAAAATTTTTAGACATTAAATAAATTAAATTATTTATGACATAATAATGATGCAGCGATGACATCATTATTTGACGATTTAAATAATATGGAAAGATAATGTAAAATCTATGAACTACACATGTCCAAAACCAATTGGATGAGTGGATTTAGAACCCTTATCACCTTATCCACGAATTATATCAATGAGGGACTTTTTAAAACCGAAACACATTTTCAAATAAAGTAATTTTTCTTTACTTTCAAAAAGTGCCCCTCCTCTCCTCTTATAAAAGGCCCCCACCTCTACCTCATTTCAAACACTCCTCAAGACTTTGGCTCAGCCAAACCCTGCCCATTTACTCTCTCCACATCCCTCTCCTCATCCAAAAGGATTCCCTTTGGGCAGAATCCTTTCAATGGAATCCTTTAGGCTCAAATCAAAAGGAGTTACACTTTTAATGGTAATTCATTTTCTCATGTTCATTTGTTTTATTTTGCTTCTCAAACCCCCTAAACTTTTTTTATTTACATCTTTTATAACAACACAAGTATCTTCAATATACTATGATGTTTTTATAAGATTTATTTGAGCTACACTCTCACACAACTACATCCAATGGTTAAAGAACATACGGTTTCTGTGGATGGCGAAATTCTGCCTCCCGAAACGATGATTGTTCAATACTCATTTAACACATTCAAAGGTGTCCATTACGATATAACTATTTTTATATATGATATATAATATTTTATGTTTTCCTTAAGCTTCTGTGTATTTCATTTTGGGCATACCTTTATGGTTCCCATTATGGATAAAAACGATATCTACATTTTAGGAAGTGCGGACTACCGCACACTGAAAGTGATTTGATTCGTTAATACCATATGTGGGATGTGTAAAGGATAAAGTTAATGATATTATATATGTTATTATACTGTAATTATAATATACTCTTATATAATTATGATTCCATTACATAAAATATGAAATAGAAATGGAAGTAGCGTTTATGCGTACGTACGGCTTACCGTCTCCATTAACGGTGCATTTCATTTCTTATCTCTAAATGTGATGTAATGTTATAAATACATGTATATGATGAATATATATGATATATATGTCATCCAAATCATTAATATAATTCTGTATATAATGGTCCTTTGACCAAATTAACAACATGTAAGTGTAAGAAGTCTATTTTTGACTTAAGAACCAAATACTGACAAAATGAACACTATTAACTTAAATGATTACATGATGTTCATAACATGGTATAAAAGGAATAATGAACTTCAAAAAGGTTCATAAGCAAGTAGTGATTAACTCAAGTTTATTATTCAGGAGAATAAAGAACGGTCGGGTCAAGTCAGATACGATGTATGGGACTTCGTCTCAATCTTCTATCATTGAGGCATATTTTATTTTATACACAACTTTATTTTATACGGTGTATAAACCCCTTTGAATTTTACATTTATTCAAAAGGAATATTTTTTATACGAAGCGTTTACTAAACGACAAAAGGGAATGTTTTTGTCTTACGTATGCGGCGACAACGAATTCTCCGCCGCTGTGACCGTTATTTGAGTTTCAGCTTCCTCTACAAGCCATACCTTTTTTTAAAAGAAAATAAATACCATGTTTTACTTTTCTTTTATTTTGGTATTGAAAATGGTCTTCATAATTTTTTTATTATATCATTGTGTTTTATTGATATCTTGTGATTCAAATGTGGAAATGTTATGTTTCCTTTATGTATGTTTTATGTGATACGATTATGTTATGGTTCTTGGGCATTATTATGAAGACGGGTGGTTCCGTGATAAACTAAGGGCGGGTGAGCCCGTTATAACTCTCCAATGCATTGGGTAACGCGAAGGAGTGAAACGTTAAGTTTTCTCCGAATATATTTTAGGGAATATACTGTGATGGGTATTCCAAACGTAACCAAGAGAGTTACTCCCTACGTAAGAATGTTATGAATGCCTCAAGTTACCTTTATGTCTTATGATTTCTATGATTTATTCATGATTTTATGAGGTATGTTAAAGTGCCTATGTTTTATGGGTAATGTATGATTTCATTCTTAGGTATATATGAACTCATGTTTCCTTTACATGTTTTTTTTATAACTCATACTGAGTTTTTATGCTCATCCCATGTTTTTGAAATGTTTTTCACAGGTCACGGGAATGGTACATGATAAGATGATAGAGTCAAGGATGTGTCAAGAAAGAATCCATGTTTTATTTTAAATATGTTTCCATTGATGGGAATGAAGAATACTATCTTTATGTAACCACTTTGTTTGTATGTGGAATGTAATGAATGTTTTATTATCTAATTCTCTAAAACTCTAAACCCGAAAAGATCCTCAATGTGTAATCTTGTAATAACTCAAGATTAAGTAATGTTTAAGGCTGGGGCCTTATATTTTGTTTGATATTTTGATCCATGTAGTTTTCATAATGTATATTATAACCATATAGTGGTTAGTATGAGGGTCTGAAATCCCCTTTATTAGGATCAATGATGAATTATTAGAGAAGGGTTTTCAATATGGTCATGTTTCTATTGGAGATATATAATTAATTGGTTTAATTTTTTTTATCATTATTCGTTTTATAATCCAAGAGGTGATTTTTAACATGTACACAAAGTAAAAACCTAGATATTGTTTATAGTTATTCATATTTGGTAGGATCATTATGGATTTATAATAGTTGAGGGTTGATACTCATTAAAATTATGGATAAATGAGATAGTTTTGTAATCATTCTATGAGGATTAGTGGAGTAATAAAAGTTTTACAAGATATTGTTTTGTTTCTAGGATGTTGTAATGATGTGAATTGTATTTTGGGAACCATTGCTATGTTCTTCATTATTTATTCGCAGTGTATATCTAGGTTGGTATCAATATCATTTCTTTTGAAGCATGGATTCAACTCTCATAGAATATATATTTGTTTTGAATTATTTTTATTGTTGTGAAATTTAAAATATTTTGGATTATGATATGTTATTTTATTTTTTAATTGGTTTATGAAATCCTTTTGAGGTTTAGTGGGTTGAATTTAAAATAGGTTTCAGATTTTTATTGAACTGATTGTTTTATAACAATAGATGATTTTGGTTGTGCAAATATTAAGAATAATTTCTTTTTTTATTTGATTGTTTAAGT
Organism: Viscum album; assembly: GCA_963277665.1. Taxonomy (NCBI): domain Eukaryota; kingdom Viridiplantae; phylum Streptophyta; class Magnoliopsida; order Santalales; family Viscaceae; genus Viscum; species Viscum album. The sequence continues at coordinate 1,357,767,367 of OY728142.1, read as the reverse complement.
TTCATTGAGGGGTTATTTTCAATATCCATAAATTTAATGTATTTATTTCAACTATGCAAACCAGTATATATTGGGTTTAAAAATATCAAATGTGATTAGATTATGACTTTGATAGGTTTCTCTAGGGAGAATTTATACTAGAATTTATTGTGTATCACATACATGTAACTCCTAGTGGTGTTTTTTTGGTTAATATAGGGTAATATAATTTAGGTTTATAGGGTTACCCAACCTAGTTATTGAAAAAATATTATATGGCCAAGAACATATTCAACAAATCTAGGGTTGGGATGATTGATTCGGGTGGGACTGAAATTACATGGGATGGTTAGAATATGATTTTATAATTTTGTATTGGATATAGATGCATGAAACTAAATTTTATATCAAAGGGGGGAAAGAAATTAGATTTAATTTATACAATCAATATATTCATGATATAGTATAACTTTGGGTGTGGATGAGAAATGAGACAGAACTACAATGTGACATTGTAAGTTTAATGCTATTATCTTTTGGTTATGGATTCACATAATCATGGGGGATGTGAACTAATATATATTACTTTATATAATTAAATATATAAAAAGACCATTAATATACGTTGGTATCTATTTAAGGTTAATGACTCCAGGGGTATAGCTCACGGGATAATGTTATTTTAATTTTACGAGAATGTATAATAAGAAAAACTATTAGATTGATATCATTTTTTGTATTCATGTATTATATATTATATTGAACCAAATTTTATGTTTGGTGGTCATCAAACCAACCCTTTTTAAGACTTAAATAATGATGGGTGGGTGGGAATTGTGATTATAATTTTTACATAAAATTGGTGTAGTTTGTAGGCCCATGATATGAGTAATCCTTGAGATATCAATAAGATAATCAATACTAGATTTTTTGTATCATAAATTTTGATGGAAAAAATAAATTCATTTGTTTATTGACATGGGATGATTTATAATTATTAGTACATATAGTGCTTTGGTGTTCAATGAGATCCTCTAAGGGTGTGTCATTTTGTTGACCAAGAATTGGACAAATATTGGGATAGTTTCAGTTTATAGGACATCAATATTCAAAGTATCAGATAAGAACTAATTCAGGTAATCATGAATGATAATTTTCATGTCATAAGGAATAATATTAAGAATTTGTCTAATTTTTTTGATATGTGCCATATATTGTTTTTGGAGACATTTCCAATGTGATCTTTGAGAGTCATAGTGGTTGATCTTTGACAAGTTCAAATCAAGACCTTGTCATGGACTGTTATTTTGTATGTTCTGTTAGATATAAAAGTATTATTTTAGATACATATTAGTGAATCAATTCCGATTTATATGAGTTTTACTGATTTTTTTTGGAAATAATTCTTAGTGAAAAATATATTTTTAGAATAAGAGTATGGGTTGTTCAAAATTTTTATTTTTAAATTATATTTTATATTTTTGGGACACATATATATGGGGATTTAATGTATTAATTTGTTTTTAGTGTTATTAGATTAATAAATTTTTAGTATTAACATAACCCCATGACTAAAATGTTGTACAAATATTCGAATACAAAGTATGGGGACACTATGGATCCATTAAATTTTAATGTGGGTAAATAATTCGCAGTATCCCACTATCATATTATTTGGTATGATAGGTGGATAATATTTTATTTACTATTCCTTATATATACGATTAATACCTAAATGGGACCTCATATTTTAGTGGATAAAATATATGATTTTACTTATTATTTTCAACAATTAAATGGTTTCATATAATTTAAAGATAAATGGAACCCAATGGTTATTTCAAACCCACTCCACTAATAACCTTTTCCCAATATCCCTCATTTATACAAGGAAACCATATAGGAATAAATTTTTTTCTTAATGCAATTATATTCCAACTTTTTTTCATTTTCAATATTTGTCTCCTACCTATTATTTTTTATTGTTAAGTCTAGGTTTGAGTTTATTATTACAATAGACTAGGGTACCCTCATCATATTATGAAATAGATTTGTAGTAAAAAATTTAGTTTAAATAGTTACATGATTAATTTATCCAATTTAAAATTATTTCATTATAATTATTTCTTTCAGGTTTTCTATATGATAATTAGTATAATACTAATGTACCCGAGAAAAATGATAATCCAATTATGCATATTTTTTTCCTAAGTGTCCTAAAATCATTTTAAGTTCAATTGGTGTCCCCTATCATGTGGCACCCATAGTAGGTTCATGTCATTGAGATTTGAAATATTATATCTCATTCGGATATTATGATTAAAAAGATAAAAAATTTATAAAAATTTTATGGGGATTAATATCATTGATATGTGATTAAGAGAAATAATCCATCCTGAGTGTGTTTGTTCATTATTATATGATCATAATATTGCTTGTTAACATAATTTAGTGTTTTTTTACCTTAAATACGTAATTATAATTATTTAATCATGTCAAAAAATAAATGAATTATTATTTTTTTTATTTGAAAAATATAAAATGACTAAAGAGTAATATTATGTGAATAATACTTCTTCATGAAATATTCTAGACTATTTAAAGTTTTATTAATGAGTTATGATAAGGATGAAACTATAAATAATTTACATAATGGATAGGTGGTGTAAATAATTTAAAAGTCTAAACCCATGAAATTTTTTTATGAAATCAATATGGATTTTTGAATGGGTTGAGCCACAGTGTGGTTATGGGGGGAACACTTGTTTTCTATACCTTGTGAAAATAATTATTTTCATGAAAACATGATAAATGTAATGAAAATGTCATGATAATATGATAGGGAACACAAAATAATTTGTTGAATGGGTTATAAATCTATAGTTGATGAATAAAATATAAAATGTAATTGCTCATTGGGGAACTTAATTTTGAGAAATATTGTAATGGTATCTCATTGGTCTGGGGATCATTGGGGAGTAGTATGATATTGTGTTGTTATTATAAATAGTTAGTAGGGAGTTATATGAGGGTTAGTTAGTGTAAAAACTATTATTCTTTTTTGTAGGCCAATATTTGGTTTCATTTGTTACTTGTTTATTTAGTGCATTGTATGTGTTGGGAAGGGCGAGTAAGAATTTTTTGACAGACCCCTCGTGGTAAAACAACTTCCACATGACATAGGTGGTGTAGAGGTTTTGATGCTAGTTACTAGAAGGTCCTCTATACTGGGGCATGACATGAGTATGAGTCAAAATATTTAGTTTCTATAGGCTTGACCTATTCAATCAGCTTATGATTTGGGTGTATACTTTTTTCATAAAAATCCATTGTTTTGTAACACTCTGAGATTTTGGAATATATATTTATGTAAAGTAATATTTTGTTTCATATATGTTTTTACATTAATATATAAAAAAATTGGGAATTAATATATTATATAAATAAATTACAGAAAATTATAATATTAAAATAACATCTATTATGTAAAAAGGCATTAATCATCTTCAATTGGAAACATTTTATAGATAAATAATTAAATTTTATTCTATTAAAATGTATAGTTATATATCGTATACTTGTTTTATTAGAATATGATTTATTCTCATTAATATATGTGACCACAATTTAATAATTATTATACATTATCTTAAATATTTATGTTAATTAAATTTGAAATTAATTTAAAATAATTATAATACCACTTGAAAACATAATTTTTAGTAAATGGAGTATTTTTTTATATTTTTTATTTTTTTATAAAAAAATATAATTATAAATATATAAATTTTATGATTGTAAAATTAACATCATTTTTAATTTTCTATCCTTTTAATAATCGTAAAAATAATAAAAATTATTTTTTTTCTTAAAATGGATAATTTTTTTTATCAATATTGGAAAGTAATGTTTATGATAATAATGTTAGTTATAAACGGCAATACTAATAAAAGAATTTTTAAATATATTATAAAATTATATTCAAAAAATCCATTTGATTTAATATAATTTAATTTATTTAAAATTAAATGTTAAATTTATAATACTGATGGTGGAAATATTTTATACATAAGTAATAAATAAAATTAATAAAAACTAGTATTAGTATTTTATTAACAATTTATTAATAATTTGATATTCATTTTAAACTATTTACAAAACCACATTAATATTATTTACATAGAAAATTATTAATCACTACCATTATAGTAAGATATATTGAAATTTGTTTCATAAACATTATTTTTATGACTACAAATAATTTATATTAAAAATTGATTCTACCCATAATTTTTTAATATTAAATATAATATTTCAGACACATAATAATCTTTTGGATTTAATAGGTTTCATTTTTAAATATGAATTTTATAATTTTTTAATTAGAATATATTTATTTTCAGTAATGAAAATTAGTTACTGTGGTTAAATTTAAAGGTACGTTGATATTTTAAATTATCGTTTCAAGATATTATCCAAGTGAAAATAAGGAAAATCATGATAATATCATGTATTTTAATGGGTGACTGAGATTATTTTTGAAAATACATTGACATATCCCCATTTTTATCATCCTAATATCCATAGAGAATATTTTACATTTGTTCTATTTATTTTATCATGTAATGTTTAAAAAATATTATTAGAAACACTTATTAAATAGGAATTCCACCACCCCATCACGATCTATATAAAATTTGAAACCATCTTGTATTACTACATATTTGATACCCTATAAGAGACTCCTTTACTTCCTAAACCTATGGGCATCATTTCCTTATATCCCCCATTTCAAGACCAATTCCAAGTGAAATATCAATTTTTTAACAATTTTAAATTTTATTTATGGAATTGATATATTATTATAAATGATAATAATTTAATTTTATCTCTTATTATTGAATAACAAATACATTAATATTGAATTTTTTATTTTAATATTTTTTTTAATATGGATAAATTTTATCATAAATTTCATTAAATTTTTTTAGTATTAAAATTCATTTCTCTTTATCTCTTTCAATGATCTTTTTATTCAAAATATATGATAATTATAGGGGTGTAATCTCATATTTCATTATTTGGTATTTTTTATTATCCAGATATTTTTGTTTATATTCCATATATTCATATCCTAATATGTATTATACTAGGATTTATTTTATTTCATTTTATATAATATTACATTTCATGTATTCACTTTAATGTTATATTTTCTTCAATTATATAAATTTATTATGTTATTTTCCTCACAATATATATTTGATTATACCCCTTCAAAAATCAACATCACATTATTTATTTGTGGTTATAAAATAACTTATGTATAAATTATTATAATGATCATTTTAGAGTTAAATATAAGTCAAAATGTATATCTGTTCATCATTTCACATGATCACTATTAGAAATAAATTTTTCTGTATGTCTCTTTAATAATAAAACCCCATTTCATAGATTTTTAACATATCATAATTACCTTACTAATTCAATTGATGGGCTTTCGACACTATGATTTTATATTACACAATTTCTTTTCCTCAATATAAAATAACACTTTTGGTTAAAGTCGACCTCCATGATGAATTTCTTTACTATGACATAATTATATTTTTATAGAAACATTCATTAACATTAACAAAAATTTTTCATTCAAACAAATACATTCCATTCCCTAAAATGATCTTCATTATATTTGGAACTCCAATATTGTTTACATCATTTGACTATCACATTTCATGTTTCCAATTTTTAATGAGGTTTTTTGTTATCAAATTTTATAAGGGATTTAATACTAGTTATTAAAAGTTTATAAAATGTGTTTCATTAAATGGAAATATTTTTTATATTTCAGTTCACATTATATTTGGTAAAAAATTATGTATTTTTTAAGGATATAATATTTGGGGTTATTTTTAATCAATGTAACATGTTTCAGTAGTTTCTACATAACAAAATAGAAAATGGTGTTTTATAATTAAAACAAAAAAATTTATTACGAAAATTGTAAAATTGTTTTATAAAAAATTATGAGTTTTCAGAATTTTATCCAATGTCATAATTATTTTTCTATTCAATATAAATATGATTCATCATATAGTCTATAATATTAATTTTAAATACAATTTATGAAAGAATAATTTTTGGGTATTGATCAATTAAATTCGTAATGTGAATCTATGACATACCATTTTTATTGGTTAAAAAATATATTCATTAAAAGTGTTACATATTATTTGTTAAATTAATGATTTGAAGTTTCATAATTATCCCCAAAATTCACTCAATGATATATTATTATGACAGAAAGCAAATTCATTTAGAAGATGAATTTTTTATGTCTGATTAGATTTTTAGGAAACCCACCTCTTTGAAATTGGTTAATTTAACTATATGAATACTTTTATTTTGAGAAATTTTCTATGGGTTTTCATAATATTTTGGATACGTTCTATATAACAAAATAATTATTTAGGTAAGTACATATAGATCATTAGTTAATGATTTTTGGTAGGTGTGTAATTGATGTCAAGATATGACAAAAAATAATTAGTGTTACTGTAGTTAAATTATGCCCCAAATATCATTTATGGGTGTACATATTAATAAGTTATTTCCATTATATATAGAGTGGTAGTAAAATAATAAAATATATTCTCCCTAGATTAAATATGGGTGTAATAATAGTTAGATAATACTTATAGAAATCTACATGAGAATAATTTTTGTCATTCAATGATCAGTGTTTTTAAATTTATTATGATTCTAGATTAACTAATTATATGTGTCATATGCATAGGATTATGCACCTTAGATCAACAGTATGATAATAAAATCTTATGTCATTGGAAATTTTTTTTTATTTTAGAAAATATTTCACATTATCAAGTATTATAGAGAACAAGTAGTCTTATAAATTAATTTTAAGAAGTAATTTATCCTATTATTAGTTTTTATCATATTTTTATTATGTTTCTATTGAGAAGATATTGATGATTTTCCCTTATTTTTTTTCTTTCATAACCATTTCATATGATTCCACTGAACATGTTATGAAGATGAATATAACTTATGATGTGTCAAGAATAGAGTTCAGTGTGGTTAAATAATATAGAAAAAAAATAAAATGTATTGTAAAATTATAATTTTATGTTTCTTATTCTCAAATGAAATAAATTGGCTATTATTTTGACTGTGTTTTTATTATGGGACTAATGATTATATTATTGAAAATTATATATATTCATATTTTGAAATCATAATTTCTAGAAATCATATGGTTAATGTTTTTATTGCTTTTCCTAACATAGAATTTAGGTATTAGTTCTCCTCAAGGGTTTTGTATCATTAGGTGAATCAATATATATTAATAATAAGAATGTTAATATATATTTTTATTATTTTTATGTGTTTTCTCACCCAGAGTGAGAATATGTTGTCATGATTTGTTTAATAATGAATGTTCTATTTACATAACCTATATGTGGGGTGGTGGTTTGATATGTGGTAGGACATCTCATCCTATTATGGGTGGTGGTGACATGGTATGTGGTATGAGATTCTCTATAGAACAAAATGTCCAGACCAGTCCCCCAAGGCCCATGACATGACTACCCCAGGCCCTCCATCCATAGTCCAAGGGCTGATGATTAGCACAAAAGGTGTAAATCCCTAAACTGGGAAGGCATTGCCTTTATAACTTGAAAACACACACAATAGAGCCCACAACTGGATACAAAATACTAAGAAAACTATATAATGAAAAGAGAGTGCTGAATGTAAAGGGTGATGGAATACAAGACCAACAGGAAAGTACATGTACAATTAGAAAACAAGTACAACATATGAAAGGCAATAATGTTGAAGGGTCGTTCTCTGGGATTCCTACCTGAAGGGTATGTACAGATAGCCTCCTCAGTACTCCAGGTACGTCAGTCTCCTACGTGTACCGACTCGTCATATGGTCCAACTTCGGGTATAGTCCAGTCCTGATAGTCTCAGCCTCAGTTATCTCTGTCCATCATCGGCATCCAACACAATGTGTTGTGGGAATACCACGTGCAGGGGTGAGTATAATGACACTCTGTAGGGATCCCGATACCCTCAAGGTCTCACAAAATCCATCTAAGATAAACCAAAATTTATAAAATCAACAGATAACCCCACTTAGGTATATACCAACACATATACCTATGTTATCAAGTAATCCATCTCAATAATTAGGTAAACACAAAAGTTACTAACTCAGATCAAACATGGATTTTATTCTTGGGTAATATAAAATAACATCTCCAGTAACATTGTTGAAACCTTAGCAGCTGGAGAACTCCTCCTCTATCAAGTATAGTGGGCATCTCGCGACACCAAGGCACTTCCCACTAAACATGGAATGTTGAGTTACTTCTCCTATTGACCACTGTGCGTCTGTTGAGACACCAAGGTGCTCCTCATAGTGGGTAGGCCGCGACACCAAGGCACTCCCCAGTGGGATAGTCGAATCACTCCGAGTCGAATCGGTCAGCAGTCGTCAGGTATCAACCGGCTAATAGGTCTCTGCACATCAGAGCTATCTTATCACTGAAACGTATAACCAAGGGTCTGGCTCTATTAATCACAAGTAATAGTCACCTACTGGCCTCATAGAAAGGGATGAGTCTGAAAGAATTCATCAGGTAACCCACTGCATTGCCCAGCTGGAGGGTAAACCCTAAGAGGTCGTCGGGTAACCCACTGACCCTCCCAGCAGGATGGTAAACCCTATGGTCAATGGGTTGCCCACTACCCAACCCAACTTGAGCGTAAAACCTAAGATCAACGAGTAACCCACTGACCAGCCCACCTATAGGGTAAACCCTAAGGTCAATAGGTAAACCACTAATGAGACTCGCTATAGGCTAAACATGTAACTCGTCTGATAAATCCAAACTATGTTCGCTTGTCTCTGAGAGGATCCTCTTCGCCGGCTAAAGGTCAACAATCCAACTTTCATGAAGTCCCACATAGAATTACCTCAATGGTATGCCTCTACATAGTGGTCTCAACGCAATATACGGCGCACCAATTGGACCCTCATTATATGAATTATTAGTATTTTAGTCTTGGGGGCCTCGTTGTATTGGTGCACGATCCAACCAAACCATATCACAAATTTTTCCCGACCTCCCATGGGGTATATTCATAGGGACCATGACGCTCTATGAATACTAGTGCCACTGACGGTTCATCAAACGGTTATCTGGTGCCAAAGATATGGCCAAAGAAAGTAAAGGGTCGGTAGTGGGTCTGGGTCCGGTCCAACCCGTTCGGACCTACACGATATGGGAATACCCGATCAGACATATTGGTTCTGGACTAGCCCATTTGGCGGGCCATCCTTTTAGGATCGGCTCGGCCCGTTGGTCCCCCACAAAGAGGTCGTGTGGGCGGTTTGACCCAGGCTCAGGGCCAGTTCGTCCCGGAGCGCCACAAGGGTTCATCTCGGCGCAACTCGGCCCAGAGGAAGCGACCGTTCCTGTTAGGCCATGGAGCCGCTAGGGGGTATCGTGCCATCTCGGGAGGAATGTATAGATAGGGCATGGGTTTGGTCGATTGTCGGCTTGAGAGGCCGAGCAGACGGTAGATCACCGGGTAATTTGGGGTGTAGGCTGGTGGGGCGCGGCCAGGCTGGCCGGTGAGCCAGAGGTCGATTTGGAAGGGCGCCAGGCAGGCCAACGGGTAGCAGGGCAGGCCCACAGGTGGCCGAGATGTGGCCGTCCAGGCCGACGGTGCACGTGATTGCACGGGGCAGAGGCTCGGCTCTGCGATCTACCCGACCGACAGGGGTTCGGCCAGTGGCAGTTCGGCTGGGGGCGGGCGGGAAGCCGCGGGGGCGGCGTGAATCCCAAAGGCTGCAGGTAGTGAGACCTTTTACTTTTTCACCTTCATCACCTCTTTTCTCCATCTCCACACTGAAGAATATTACAAAAGAGATCGATGGAGGGAGTCAATCCATGTTACTTTGTCCTGCACCCTCTACGATTAAGGTGATAACTATCAGTTCATCAAGGTAGGAAAAACGATGAACAAAAACTCACCCGTCAAATGAAAGATATCCTTTTAATTTTTTGAATGAAAAGAATAATGTGGTACATAATATAAAACAACCCATACCTTGTTCGTTTTTCTCTGATGGAGTCGCAGGGAAGAAGACGAATTGTTGGGAAAAGACAGTCGTCGGTGTCGTCAGCATTTTCCTTGATCGTAGGATTTTTCTCTGGCTCGTCTTAGATGTTGATGTCCTAAGTTGAAGGAAGTCCCATGAAATAATATTTATTTCATGATCGTTCTACTTCGGGATAGAATTCTTCATCGTGAGAACATGTTCTTCATTGGAGAGTGTAATCATCCAAGTTTTGTGCATCACGTCACATTACCAGCGCTTCGTTGCTTGGTGGATCTGTCCCAAAACCTCCTCCCAAGATACATATATATATGAGAGGGTGTAGGTAGGTAAAGATCATTAGAAATTATCACAGTTCATTTATTAATAACATTCTTAAATTACAATGATGTTATTACTTAATTTAAAAAGGGGCAAGACAATTAATTTACACTCGCGCAACGATACGACATTCTTGAAATATTAAGGAATTTCCATTGGAATAATTAAGGTGGAGGAGGTCAATAGGATCTCCCTCATTAATTGTGGGAATTGAGGGTTTCTCCTAAAATAAGAGGGTTTCAAGGCGGTTTAATCCTCGGTCGTCCCCACAACCATAACCTGTAATGGGAGGTTATGGTTCGGGTTGTCCCCACCACATTAAACTCACATGAGAGGTTAAGGTATGGTGGTACCCACTTATCAACTTCCACATGTAGGATAAAAATCATATGGTACCATCTCCACAATATTCACATGGGTGCTTCAAATAAAAATAAAATGTTTGTACAATTTTATTTTTATTTTATTCTTCCAAAAAAAACCCAAAAAATAATATTCACCCTCGACCAACTGTAGTGGTGGTGAATTTTTCCAGAAGGGAAAACATGACATGTGAGTTCAACAGTGCCTTGAGATTTAAATTCTGAGCACCGTTTCAAATGTTATAAAATGTCGCTCGGGCATTTACTAAACATACCCAAAAAAATGTTCAATAAATTATTATATGTCACACTCAACCCACATCGGTCATGGTTAGGCTCTACCTAAGTGAAACATTCCCCATCAAAACAAAAGGTACTACCAGATATTCAATACGAGTTAATGTTTAGAAGTTATAAATTATACAATAAAATAATTGTCACTTAATAATTTTATTTGCGACAAAAAAACTATCTGTTTCTCGTGGAACGTACTGGCCAAATTTATTTTCTTTTTAAATAAAGATTTCCCTCACAAGTTCAGCGGAGGTCTGATATTATTAATCCATGCTACCATTTGAGAGTTATAAGGATTTGAAAAATAGAATAATTTATTTAATTATTTTATTTATGGTTATGAAAAATAGTGTTTTCTCACAGGAGGTCCATGCCGACTAATCATAAGTTGTGCCTAGGCTAAACCCGCTATCTTGAGCACAACGGTGACCCGGATTTTCTGATCCGAGTAACCATTTATGTGTTATTCCACATTTTAAAGAAAACTACATACGTGCATTAACATAAGCATAAAAACACATCGACAGATCATTCCGAGAACTCTGGGCCTAGAAATCGTGCGCCGTCAGATTTTTCGAACTCATAAAATTCCCATTAAATTAAGAAAAATTACATGGAAATTTTGAGTCTTTACATTCTCCCGGCCTCAGTGATCTACAGCAATATAAGCCACAACTAACATCTAACGGAACAAGTGGGGGTACTGAGCATGCATTTGAGCCTCCTACTCCCATGTTCTCTCCTGGAGAATCTCGTACTACCATCAAATGCGCACTAGAGGTATCCAACATCCATAAAGGACCACCCCTTTCAATTGTCAATCTCCCTTGGAACCTCCGTAAAAGTCACCCCATCTTTGAAATCGATCACTATGTGGTCGATGATGTGAAGAGGGTTCTGACTATATCTTCTAATCTAGGATATGTGGAAGACACCGTGAACCCGGTGCAACGGAGGTGGAAGATATAAGCAGTATGCCACATCGGCAACTCGGATGAAGACCTAAAAAGATCTGATTAATCTCAGAGATTAGTTTCCCCCTCGGACAAATCCTTGTAGACCTCATCGCGGTGAGATACGTTACAAGAGGTGTCTGCCATCCTTGAACTCCAGAGGTCTCTGTCTCTTATCGGAATACGACTTCGGCCTGCTCTGTGCAGTCTCTACCCACTTTTGGATGATCTGCACCTTATTCGTGGTAGCTCAGACAATCATTAGTCCCACTTGTGCTTACTCCCCAGGGTCAATACAGTACAAGTGTGATCTGCATGGTCGCCCATATAATGCCTCAAAAGGTGCCATCCATATGGTGGAATGATAACTATTGTTGTATGCAAACTCTTCCAAAAGTATGTCATCCTCCTAGCTAAAACTGATGTAGAGGAAACATGCACATAACATTTCCTTGAGAGTATGGATGGTTTTCTCAGTCTGGTTATCCATATTAGTATGAAATGTGGTGCTTAGACGAAGCTGCATCCCGAAAGCCTCCTGTAACAGCATCTATATCCATGAAGTAAACCACACGTCAGGATCAAAGACAATAGATGAAGGTGTTCAATGTATCCACACAATCTCTTGCACATAGAGGCGTCCCTAGTTCTCTACTGAACCCTACTCTCTGATTGGTAGGAAGTGTGTCGACTTGGTGAGTTGGTCGACGATCACCCAAATCGAGTCATGAACCTTGTATGTACGTGGAAGTCCTTTCACGAAGTCCATTGATATACCATCCCACTTCCACTCTAGGACCACTAATGGTTGAACAAATTCTGCTGGTACCTGGTGATTTGCCTTCACTTGCTGTCAAGTGACTCATCGAGAGAAAAACTTCGCTACTGCTTTCTTCATTTTCGGCAACCAGTGATTTCATCGGAGGACCCAGTACATCATCACCACTACTGGATGTACCGCTAGAGGGTATGTGTGTAACTCCCTTAGCACTTCCTCTTGTTGTGACACTAGTTCCATTGTACATACCATGAAAATAATAATTTGATCCCCACCTTATGAAAATCCACCTTTTTCATGTCTTGTGGATAACAGAGCACATCATGTCTCGCAGTCAATGTGTCTATGTTGTGCCTCCATGACTCGTTGAAGGAGTTGGGGAGTGACTATAAGAGACTAAAGAAAAGCTCAACGTTCTCAATCCACAAAAGATATTTACATAGAGGCTAGCTTCTCTATCACCTCACTCAGTAGATTCAGGCCAGACATCCAGTTGAGTGTGTTTGCTACCGTGTTCCCCTTCCATGGAGTATACTATCTCAAAGTCAAATTCATGTTCCATGAGGGTGAGGTTGGCTGACTCACGAGTGATTGGATTCACCCTCCGATGCATGAATTTATCCTGTTCTTCCTAGGTTTTATTTTTTGCTTACCAAGGAAAACCCTAACCCAATGTTGTTGATAAACCAAAACCTCTTTGCCTAATATAGTCAACCTGAGTTTGAACCATGGATGTCAAGTCCAAACACAAACTTACATCGTAAGGCCTCGAATCTTCCACTAAGAGGTTCCAACTAAAACTCTTTCCTCATGGGTCAGATCACACCATCGGTGTAAGTGTGATTATCGAGACTTCTCCCAATGATATCTCCAGATGTGAGGGTCATGTCAACTGTATAACAAGAAAATATATGTCCTCGACATGATTTATGGAAGGAGGGAATTATTGGTAACTATATATATTGATAAGAAATCTATAGTAGACATAGTCCATACCTCGAATCATTACTAGAGCCCTTGGGTGGAATTCCTTGACCGCATGCAACAACTCTCTTCCTCTGTCCCCTAGTTCCCAGAGCCTGGAGGGGTCCACAAAAAGGGGGTTCTTGTAACATGTCAAAAAGTACACCACCACATGTTTCTCTCATCGCACTACTTTCATGTATGATGTCATGACCCATCCTCGGGGCTCATGCCATGAATACCCCAAGCCCGCCTTCCATAGGCCAGGAGCTGGAGACTACCACCAAAGGCATAAATCCCAATAACTGGGAAGGCATTTCCTATATACAAGTAAACAAACACCACAAGGTACAAGAGGTAACCAACACTAATTAAAACTGAATCAAAAGTAGTGCTGAATGTAAAGGAGCAAGAAAAACAATCCCAACTGTAAATTACTAGGTAATTGACAAAACAGCTGGAAGATGACAAGATGCTCTTAGATCATAAGCATGGATCCTAACTAAAGGGTAGGTTTAGATAGCGTAGCTCCTAGATCGTCCTCATCCAACAACCATTTCTAGGAACTGGCTCGTCGTGAGGTTCTCCTCTGGGTACCATCTCGTCGTGTGGTCCACCTTCGGGTACCGACTCGTCGAGAGATCCACCTCTGGGTGTCGTCCAGTTCTCGTACACTTGGCCTCCATCAGTACAGTATGTCATCTGCATCCAACACAATGAGGTGTGGGCATATCCCATGTAGGGTAGAGTATAACGATACTCAGTAGGGACCCCGAGACACTGTAGGTCTCACTAAATCCAAAAAGGATAACCATAAGAAGGATCTCAACTGATAACTCTTACTTAGGTATACGTTAATACTTTTACCTATGTTATCGTGTAACCCATCTCAATCATGAGGAAACACCACGGATATGAAATTAATATATAACCACTACTTAGGTATATTCCCACACACATACCAAGTTATCAAGTAACCCATCTCAATCATTAGGAAACACCAAGGTCAATGACCCAGCTCAAACCAGGATTTTTATTCATGATGTCAAAACCACAGCTCTTGGAGAACTCCCCCTCCATCGAACACAGTAGTCATGTCATGACTCCAAGGTGCTACTCACTAACCTTAGACTGCTGAGGTACTCATCCTGTCGAGTACCGCGGGTTTTCCACCTCACAAAGTAGTTCTTCCCACCATGGGTCTGCCTCCTCACACAGTAGTGATCTCCCTATAGCCTACAAAGGTAATCTTCATATCGAGTACCACGGGTCTTCCTCCTCCCAATGTAGTGCTCCCCACTGGGCTATACCAGTCACTTTGAATTGAATCGGAGAAGCAGTCATCAGATCCACATATACTAGGTCTCCGCACTCCGCACGCTCGTCTACGAGAGGGTCCGCTCCACGAGAAACTGGGCAATACTCAAAGTATCTCAAAGTCCCAAAATAAAGAATCAAAAAGGACCACCTCATCATAGGGGTCGTAATGCAATAGATGACACGTCAATCGGACACCCAGTCTATGAGTTATTAGCTTTTTAGTCCCAGGGGCCCAGTTTGTTTCATGTATGAACCAACCAAACCATACTCCAGCTATGTCCAAACCTTGTGCAGATTAATATAAAGGAACCGTCTCACTAAGAGGAATCTAATGAAGTCGACGGAACATCAATCGAAGGTCCGGAGCTCATGTTATAAGCGTTTCCTCTCCGAGGGCCCGGTTGGTTTTAGGTTCTAACCATCTCGGCCATACCCAAAGTTCACGGAAACCTTGAATTTAATATACTAAAACGACCATCTCGTTCCAAGGATCTCATCGCAACTGACGGTGCGTCGATCGGTGGTCCATGGCCCATGTTATGGGCATTTGAACAAAACTGTCTGAATTTAGGGGGTTTGGGCCCAGGCCAACCCGACCCAAAACCCCCTGGGTCGGCCCAAACCGGGTCCAGGTCCGGGCCAAATGGCGCAGCCTGGCCCAGCTGGTGCGGCGCGGCCCGGCTATTGCGGCGTGGCTCGGCCCGACAAGGGCGGCCCGGCCCGCGTGGCCAGCGGCTCGGCCTTCGGCCGAGCGGAATGCGTAAGGGGGGGGGGGGTTGCCCCCCATGATTGAGAAATGGGGGCCCCTCTTGAGGGGGATGCCCTTTCCACCTTCTGGGGGTTACGAACTCCAGAATTTCAAAAAATGGACGAACGTAATGGCTGGCCGGAGTGCCACCTCGGGACCTACTGGTCCCGCCTCATGGAGCGCCGGCGACTGACGGAGTCCAGCCGCACTCCTCTGCACCGCCGCGGCCTTCGGCCATGGCCCCTGTCTGACTAGCACGACGTGACGGTGTCGCGCCCCTCCGCTGTGGCATGCCCTTGGTCGCGACATCCTTCGGCTTCACCGGCAGTGCATGACGGCGTCGTGCTCCTTCGTCGCGGCCCACTCCGGCCGCAGTTCCCTCATTTTCGTGCAGTGTCGTTGCACTGTACCACATCTATTCCAAACGACGACGATGATCAACATAAAAAGGTGGTGATGGTTGGTCGGGTTTGTGCGGTATGAACTCCTTCTGTTATATTGATAACTGGCGGCCAAAAGAAAATAACGATGAACATCAAAATAAAACTAGAATGATGAAACAACACCTACCTCATAGAAGTTCGAGGAAGCTAGCATCGTGGAATACATCGTCGCGGATGGGGCTCTGTATACGTCGACGGGGAACGTTCATGGAAGAAGTGACGTCTCCCTTTCTTTGATGTCGACGGAATATGGAAGGCGTGACGACATTTTTCACGTTCTTCAATGAGGAATATGAAGTTATTCAAAGTAACTAATTATCCCTCTCCCAAATCTCCACACAACACATTAACCCAAAATAAAATAAGGCTTCTCCTTATTTTATTTACACTTTCTAACATTTTTAAAATTTTAAAAGTTGAATTCACGTAATTAATTAAATTTGTGTTGTCAAATTATTTAAGTGATTAGTTGGCATGCATTAATTTGGAAGAGTTACTTAACTCATGTGGGGGGGTTAGCGGTGTTTGGGAATTTGAAGGTGTGGGGCTCGTGTGGGACTGACCTCACTTATATCCTATTAAGAGGAGTTAAAATTTTAGTGGGTCCCACCCCAACTCCCACACATTGGGTTTAACCACTTATAAGTGGAATAAAATTTGTAACACAATTTTATTTATCTCTATGCTTAATCCACATTTTTTTAAAAACTCTTCCCGAGTAAAGGAAACTCCAATAAAGGTCTTCTGAAGCAATTACCGACTCTGCGGTTTCATCGGTGCCCTCAGATATTGATTTCGAGCACCGGTTCAAAAGTGAGAAAAACCTTCTTGTTCGTTCACTGAACGTACCCAAGCTACACTTCGTAAAATTATTCCGGGAACACCGGACCTCGAAATCAGGTGCCGTCAGAAACATAGTTCTCTTAAAATTCCAAATAAATTATGAAAATAGATTTCCCTGAATTTTATGGGACTTTACATATGCTTCCATGAAGAGTCATCTATCCCTATCACAAATTTACACACCCCAGTCTATGATACTAGCACCAGTTTCCTTCTTTCCCATTAATAACATTTACTGGTTGTATCCCCTCAGCCAAAGAACATTAAACCAAAAAGGATATCTCTAGTACCCTATAATAATTAGGAATGCATAGAGGAATAGAGATGGCTCATATTTCCATTAAACACACCTCTCTCAGATGTTCGAGCCCTGAAGCACTTTTTGTATCGTATTCATCGAGTACAAGGAATGATAGGTACACCTCGATGAATACTCACCTACCGATATATCATCCCGATAAAGTTGTAGATGTCCTAGAGAACTCTTAGCCACCTCCTCAAACCAGTACTTAGCCACCTATGAGTCGAGCTCGCCTTATAACCTGAGGGGTACCTGATACTGAAACACGTGTAAGGAACTAAACATACATGGGTCCTCTACCAGTACTTCCAGTTGTAACTGCTGACCAAAGGGTAGTGATATAGCTGGCACACTACCCGATGATACTATAACGGGAAATGGTCCATGTAATGAAGCCTCATCACTATGTGTACCATCCTCATAGTCACTCACTAAAAAAGACTAGTAGCTACGATCACCGTCTACACTACTCATGTCTCAACTAGATGGGAAACTGATACAATCTCCTCCATCCTTCCCTCAAATGTGTGGGAATCAATATTGATTCCAAACCTTAGTGGCCTCTACTCCTAGAACTCATGAAATGTTCTCAGTAATCATGCATCTTACACCAGTGTGGTTGGTGGTATCTTCTTCCAAACAGGTGGTGGTGGAGCTTGTACACCTCTTAAAGGTGCCAACATTGTAAGAGGGACCTACACCGGAGCCTCGTCGCTGGGTGGACTGTCAGTGTGTACAACTCTCATAACTCCAACTGGTTTTCTGCATGGAGGCATCCTAAAAAAACATATGTGATGAGGTTAAAAGATTATTCCTGGTGAGATGAACTGGTGATCGTTCATAATGAAAACTTTTGAAAACACACACACAATCAGGGTTTTTGTGATCTGAGATAGAAATCAGAAGTCAGGGCCCTGGTGTATGGATATGTTGGCCTCCTCAACAACACTGGTTTCCCTGAACTAAAAACACACTCATAACATTTAACACTATTTCTTCACAGAAAAGATCAGAGTCCTATATTATGTGGTAGACCAAATTCTTCTAATATAAGTTTGTCCGACCCATTCCCAAGGGCCAATGTCATGACTAACCCAAGCATTCAATGCATAGGCTAGTGGCCGGCGACAAGGTCCAAAGGCATAAATCCCTAAACTGGGAAGGCATTGGCATTATTACCTGAAAACACACACAAAAAAGCACACAAATGGATACGAAACACTAACAAACTGTATAATGAAAAGAGTGTGCTGAAATTAAAGGGGTCAAGAATACAATCCCAACAGGAATGTACAAGTAAAACTGGAAAAAAGTATAATATAAGAAAGGTAAAATAGGTTTTGGGTCATCCTCTGGGAATCCTACCTGAAGGGTAGGTACAGATAGCCTCCTCAGTACACCACGTCTGTCGGTCTCCACCGTGTACCGACTCGTCACAAGGTCCACCACCGGGTAATGTCCAGTCCTACTAGTCTTAGCCTCAGTCAGTACTTTCCATCATCTACATCCAATACAATGTGGTGTGGGAATATCCCATGTATTGGTGAGTATAACGATTCTCATTAGGGACCCCGAGAACCATAAGGTGTCACATAATCAAACAAGGATTACCAAAAAGTATAAAAACAACAGATAACCCAACTTATGTTTATGCCCATACATATACCTAACTTATCATGTAATCCATCTCAATCATTAGGTAAAAACAAATGTTATTGAATTAGATCAAACCATGATTTTATTCTACGGGTAGTATCGAATAACATCCCCAATCAGATTGTCGAATCCTCGGCTGCTAGTGAACTCCTCTTCTATTGAGTACAGTGGGACTGCCGCGACCTCAAGGTGATTCCCACTAACCATGGACTGTGGAGGTAATCCTCCTGTCGAGTACCGTGGGTCTGATGCGAAACCAAGGCACTCCCCATTGTGGGTCTACCACGACACAAAGGCACCTCCCACTAGTCTAGTCGAATAACTTTGAGTTGAATTGGCCAGAAGTCATCAGGTCTAAGCCATCTATTAGGTCACCACACATCAAAATTGTATTATCGCTGAACCGTACAACCAAGGGTCTGGCTTCAGTAATCATCATGAAAAGTCACCGACTAGACTCATATAAAGGGCTGAATCTAAAACAAGTCGTCGGGTAACCCACTGCCCATCCCACCTGAAGGGTAAACCCTAAGAGGTTGTTGAGTAACCCACTACCTAGCCCAATTGGAGGGTAAACTCTAAGGTAAACGGGTAACCCACTGCCCAGCCCAGATGGAGGGTAAACCCTAAGGTTAATGGGTAACCCACTGCCCAACCCCACTAGAGTGTAAACTCAGAACTGGTCTGATAACTCTGCACTATGCTCTATTGTCTCCACGAAGATATTCTTTATGAGCTACAGGTCATTAATTTAATTTTCACAATGTCCCATGTAGAAATATCTCAAAGGCCTTCCTCGTCATCAGGGTGTCAATACAACAAACAACGCATCAATCCAAAACCCAGTCTGTGAGTTATTAGCGTTTTAGTCCCAGGGGCGTGGTTGAATTCTTACACGATCCAACCTTCCATATCTCAAATTTACCCCAAACTTTTGTGGAGTAGACTCAAAAGGACCATCACACGCCAAGAATATCAGCACCACTGACAATTCATCAAATTTTTATATCTTGCCAAAGATATGGCCACAGAATATAAAGGGTTAGTAGTGGGCCTGGGTCCGGTCCGACCCTATTTTTGCTGACCCGGTCTTGGATGACCCGGTCAGACCTATTGGGTCTGGCCTGACACATTGGATGGCCAGCCTGTTAGGTTCAGCTCGGGATCGGGGCCAGTTCGTCCCTGAGCTTCATGAGGGTGTGTCCCGGCGCGGCTCGATTCGGACGGCACGGCCGGGCCGGTTCGTCCAGGGCGCCATGAGGGGGGAAACATGATGATGCTATGAGGGGGGCTATGGGATGGTGCGGCCAGGGTGACTGTTCTGTCGGTTGGTCAGGCGGTCGTGAGGTGTTCGGGAAGTGTGATGGGAAGGGCGACGTGGCGCATCAAGGCTGACAGGTGGCCGGGCAGGGCACGGCCAGGCCGACCAGAAGGCGGGTGAGTGCCCAATCAGGGCTCCACGCAGGCCGAAGGCCGGCTTGGAAGGGTGCAATGTGGGTCGGCAGGAGGCCGATCAGACCGGAAGGCAGCTGAGAGGGGGCCGGTAAGCCGGCAGGGAGGGGGCCAGCGGCTCGGCTCGGCAAGCGACGCGGCCGACAGGGGCTCGGTCGGGGCCGGTTCAGCGGGTGGTGGTGTGGGGTGCCGTGGCGGTGGCTCGGAACATGTAGCACATGGTTAGCATTGCCTTTGGCTTTTCCAGCTTCGTTTCCTCGTTTCTTCTTTCCCACACTGAAGAATATTTCAAAAACGATCAAGAGAGGGAGTCGGGCCATGTTAGTTTTTTCCACACCCTCTACGATTAGGGTAATAAGAATTGGTTCATCAAGGTAGGTGAACGATGAACAAAAACTCACCCATCAAAAGAAACCTATCATCATTCATCGTTTTGAACGAAAATAAGAAAATGACACAAAAATAAACAACCCCTACCTTTTTCGTTGTTCGTCGACGGAGTCGCGGGGAATAAGATGGATCGTTGGGAAAAGATGGACATCAGTTTCATTGACATTTCCCTCAATCATCGGTTTGTGCGCCAGCTAGTCATAGTTGATGACATCCTGTGTCGGATGAAGACCTGATGAATAAGGTCTAAGTCATGGTCATTTTCCTTTGGGAGAGCGTTGTTCGTCGGGAGAACACGTTATTCATTGGAGAGTTTAATCATCCAAGAGTTGGGCATCACATCACTTTACCAGCGCTTCATCACTTAGTGATGCTATCCCAAATCCTAATCCCATGCTCCATATATATAGGAGAGGGGAGAGGTAGGTAATGATCATTGTAATTAATGACGGTTTATTTGGTAGATTCCTTCTTAAATTCTAATGACGCTGTTAGTAAATTTAAACACAGGAAAGAAATTTAATTTAGACTAGCACAACGATGTGGTTTTTGGAAAGATTAAGTTATGTGAATTGGAACAATTAAGGTGGAGGAAGTCAAGAGTATCTCCCTCATTAATTGTGTGAGTTGAGGGTTTCTCCCAAAAAAGGGGGTTTCTAGGTGGTTTAATCCCAGGTCATCCCCACCACCCTAACCTCTCATGGGAGGTTATGGTTTGGGTAGTCCCCACTACCTTAACCTCACATGGGATGTTAGATTATGGTGGTCCATACTTCACAAATTTCACATGTAGAATAAAAATCTTGTGGTCCCACCTCAACAATATTGACATGGGTGCTTCATATAAAATTAAAATGTTTGCACAAATTAATTTTTTTTCATGAAAAATCCAAAAACTATCTTTCATCCATGACCAACTACCGTCAAGGTGAAATTTTAATATGTGAAAACTCGTGATGTGAGTTCATCGGTGCCCTCATATTTCAATTCCGAGCACCAGTTCAAAAGATACAAAATGCCGCTCGCGCGTTTACTTAAAGTACCCAAAAAAATTATGAAGATTGTTATCTATCACCCTCGACCGACACTGGTTGAGGTTAGGCTTGGCCTAAGTGAAACACGCCTCAAAGAACTCAATGGTACTCCCATATTTTTAATTTGAGTTATCATTTAGAAGTAATGATTTTTACAATAAAATAATTTTCAGTTAATTATTTTTTTTGCTGACAAAAAATAACTTTTTCTGGTCGCCCACACCATCCAATGTTAGTATCTTCGTAAATAACGCATGCCCTCGTGAGTTCAGCAGTGGTATCTGATTTTTAACCCGAGGTACCATTTGTGAGTTGTTAGAATTTGAAAAAAAAAATTATTTATTTAATTATTATATTTATTATCATGCCAAAATTCGGTTTCCTCACAGGAGGCCCACACCGACTAATATTAAGTCATGCTAAGGGTAAACCCACTATCCCGAGCACCACGATGCCCTCATATTTTTTATCCGAGTAACTATATATTATTTATTCCACTTTCTCTAGAAAAATTCTTACGTGTGTTAACGTAAGCATAAAAAAACTTCGACAGATCATTCCGGGTACTCTGGGCCATAGAATCGTCTGCCGTCATATTTTGCAGACTTGTAAAATTACAATTTATTTAATAAAATACATATAAATTATAGGTCATTACACAAAAAATGTTCAAGGGTATCGAGGTGTAATATTAGATTGGAAATATTGAATATGAAAGAGGACTTACCATGATATAGAGTGTTGTGGAAGAGACTTGATTCTAGAGACCTACGTTGATTAATATGGTCTGGTTCTAGGATTTTGTTCATGAAGAGATCACATTATGAACTAGATAATATATGAGAGGTTATGTATTGTGATGTTAATTTTAGATGAAAATTATTCATATTGAATATATACATATTTAGTAGTGTTTTCTGATTAATTATAATATAGATGAATATAATTTATGTGATTATTTATATTAGATTTTAATTTGTGGAAGATTTCAACATTTCATACATAAACTCATATTGTTATCCTATCATCATGTCCATTTATGATATTTTATTTTCATGTCACTTGTTGTAAGGGGGATATGGCCCATCATTATGGATGGATTCAAGGAAACCAGTATATAAAGGATAATACTTTCTAGATGATTATCACGCATATCTATTTTCATTTTGTACATATTTATCTTCAAATCGAGTGATAATTGTTTAAAGAATGTCTATGCATCATGGGATTCATTCTTTTTATAGAATGATCATGTTTATATGTTATTTATTATAGGATTTTATAATTAAATATATGAGTTTACTATATTAATAAATTATATTTATGTTATTTATAAATAATTATATGGTATGGTTTCATGTTTATAGACAATTTAAATTCGTTATAGACTTGCACCCCAAATCTGTATTCCTTATTGTATTTGGAGGCACAAAAGTGGTGTGTTGGTGTGCTTTATAATATTTTATTTTAGTTAATTTAGTTATTAAATTTCATGATTACATTAATGAATAATAACAGCTTCAAATATAACAATATAAGTGATACATGAGATTTAAGATGTGAATGAAAATCCAAAGATAGCTAAACCCCTTCATAATTTTTGATTACGTTTCCACTGTATCTTATTGAATATCACATAAAAAAATTTCTCAAAAGTATATATATTTTTTCTATGTAAATTCAGAATATTTTCAACCTAGATACCCCCATTTATTATAATCATAGATATTTTTGAACATGATAATTTTAATCATAATGTAGAGTAGTTGATAGTGATCATCGATACAACAATTAAGCAACCAATAATCAATACCAATAACCATTTCAATGTTTTATATATAAATTATACATATATATATGTGTGTGAAATGGGACCTAGATATGTAATGAAAAAAATAGCAATGTCTATTTTCATCACAGTTATGAAATTTTTTATACAGATGTAGGGAATTAAAACCCCACATTTTATTATGCCTTTCCCATCAAAAATTTTATCATGTCTTATACAATTGTCAATATTAAATATATACTAAATTTCATTAAAATTTATTTAATTAGTATTTTAATTCCAATTTTAAAAGTTAAAAATAAAACATAATTTTATTAAAATATAAATGTAATGTAATTATACGAAAAAATAAAACATAATGAAATAATGTAAAAAATAATATTGATATACTAACGTATTTGTCCTTGATTTATTAATTGAAATCCTTTTCACTATGATAGATAGTAGAATTAATAGAATATATAATTAATAATGTATACATTTTGATAAAAAACTAACAATTAAGATGAAGTATTTTTATCAATCATTAATATTATATAATGATAGTGAAAATAGTAATGTTATATTATATAGGTATTGGGTAAACAATGTTCAACATGATGTATTTTTATTATATTCATAGAATGTAACCCTTCATCTAATGTGATTATTTTATCAATATATTATATTTAACATTTCTTAAATTTTTTATCATCCTCTATATACTAATATAATTGAAATCATTAAATGATTAGATATTTGATCCAAACAATTTATTACATACGGAATTTCAAATATTCAAAAACATTATTATTAATGTATTTTTTTATTAAATCGAATGATAATTTTTTAAAATTTAGAGGTAAAATTTAAAAAATTTGAATTAAGATTTCGAATAAGGACTATAAAATTATTTAAAATAATCATCTTAATTTTATTACATATGAAGTTTAAATAGAAACTATAAATATAAACAATTAAATATAGGAGTCAATATTGGATGGAATAGTTAAAATACCTTTTTCAATTTATAGAAAACATTCAAAGATAAAATTAATGCCTTTAAGAATTTATGAGTGAATCTTTTTTAAGAAGACACTAAAACATATCCTTAAATGGAATAATTTTTTCCTATGAAAATAAATGTTATTATATTTATTCGTATTCAAAATATTTATAAACATAAAAGTGTAATGAAAAACAATATTTTTTCATAACAGCTAACAACAATATGAATTCATGAACAATTAATTACGAGGGAATCTGTTCCAATAGAAAGTGTTGTCAAAATTCATTGCATTATTTCCTTTTGTTTTTATTTATAATATATTTATTATTATAATGAAATACTATACAAAAATATAAATACATTCACTAAAAAATCATTACTTGAATAATATCATAATACAAGAAAATATCTATATATTCAAATTAATTGATAAATTTTAAGATGCTGTTATTTTATTCAGTTTGACCACCGATATAAAAAAATCTGAAACATCATCATTATTTCAATTATGGATTAAAATAACCAAAAAAATTAAATAATATGTGTATTTAATGGGGTATTGTTGGTTATGATTGTTTTTAATGTAAATAAAATAATTAATTACAATACTAAAATAGTAATTTATTGTAGCATAGATGTTCAAAAAATGGGGAATCTTTTAAAATCGTCTTCATAATAATATAATATTATTTATATATCAAAAGTGGAGTTTTAAATTTCACTAAAACCATATTATTCTATAATAATGATATTTTATGACAATATTTGGGTATATACATGAATCATTTAGTAATAAAACCTTACTAAAACACGGACCGAACAATATAAACCACTATCATCCAATAAAGAATACAAATTAAATATATCATTTATTCAAGTAATGAATAAATATATATGGTTTTTATAATATATAATATATTTAAATATGACTATTAAATATACAATAAATATTTTTATGCGTATTTTAAAATAGTTACAATGCATTAAAGAACGATAGGAGAAAATGAGTGTAGATTTTTCATTATCAACCATTTCAATTACACAATTATTAATTTATACCAATGCTAATAATACTATTTCATGGAAATATTATATATAACATCCAATATTTTATATTTTTAATACACTCTTTTAATTAATTGTGAATTACTTATTAATTTGGGAAGGTAATCCTTTTCTCCCCCTTTCATTAAAATATCACCAATATATTATTTTCCAAAACACATTCTTGTAGTTCATTATATTTATCAAATCATATTTCCGATTATTATATGTCCATAAAAAACTATAATCATATTTTTTATTAATAAAAAATTTTCTTCATAAACTCAATAATTTTGAAAATTATCAATAAATAAATTCAAATTATTTTTAATATATTTTTTAATACACATTTTAAAACAATATATATATCATTTTATATAATTTAAAACAAATATTTACTACATTTTATCTGTGATATACAATTCTGTAAGCATCTAATATTATTATTTTATCATTTAATTCATATTCCATATGAAATTTAGTGTTTATGTTGTTGTATTTTCAAGGGTCAATTAGGTTAATATACTGATGGATTTATAAATGTGTTTTTGTTCATTTGTAACTTATATGTAGATATATAAATTTTATGGTTGAGATTATAGTTATATTTCCATCTAATTTGTTTTTAATGATTTATATATCATGATATAATTTTTTATGGGTTATGTTTAATGAACCATGAAATCATTATTATAAGACACACATTATTATCCAATCCCACTATATTTAAATTGCAAGGGTGATAAACCTTCATATATTATTGTGATATCCTATTAATATATGTGTAGGCCTTTGTGAGGAATATTCACATCCATATGATAAAATTTTGGTTTTTCATTCATAGTTCTTATACAATTATGTATGAATTTATTATTCTATTGTTTGAATTCAATATCATGTTTTCGTTAAAATTTGTTCATTATATAGTCATTTGTCTTAGATCACTACATTAAAAAGTTGATTCTCTCATTTTGGTTTATCATTTATATTTCCCATTATGGGTTCTTGAGCTCTGTGACAACATTAATTTTTAATTTCTATATGTTATAAAGATGAGTATTATATATCAAATACCATGAAAATAATAAAATATATTGATTTATTATTGACAAAATATTCATTATGATATAAATAATAATGTTATATATCTAATACAAATTAAATAATCCATTTTAGTTTTTTTATATTGATTAATATATGAGTTTATATGTATAATTATGAAATATTTTTAAAATTAAATGAAGTATTATTATATTGCACTATAAAGATACAATTTCATCAGGCATATTTTCATTATTTAGTAAAATTATATTATAGGTAGAAAAAAATTGCATTGATTTTTTATGGGATTGTATATGAGGATATTTTTAACACATTTAATGTGTAAAATATTATTTATTCTCCATTGGATTAGTGAATGTAGATTTGTAATTTTAGCTATGATAGATTTTTTTAATGTGAATATTTAATATATTTTAAAAATAATTAAAGAATTATAATTTTATGTTCATCACTATCAGTCATCTATAAACTACAATATGTCATTTTTTATTTAAGAGTTTTCATTTATAATTTATTTCTTTATCATACATGCATTTTTTATCACACCATAAATATTGTCTTTAATGTTATGATGTACTTGATTTATAATGAAGACTATGTTAGGTATCCATGTGGTGAATGTATAGACTAATAAATAGGTGTATGGTGAACAATCCATTAAATTTTTTAATTATTTATTATTTATTTGAGTAATAAATATTGAAATTATTAAATCAATTAGTTTTGTTTAAAATAAAAAATAATCCATGACATTTTGAGAGTGATTCAGATAACCATGATCTCTATATAGTAATAAATAATTTATAATCATGATGAAGTCTATTATTGACTAATATGACCACATTTTCTAGAGTGTGACAACCCAATCACATATATAATTTTTTTCTCCTAGTTGTGAAACCCATCTAAATATTATAAGAGTCATAATAAATAATGAAGAAGAATATTAATGGGATTTGGAAACGGAAAATCCAATTGGATATGGGGAATAAATCTTTAAAAAAATAAATTGATGATAAATAATTAAATTAATAAGAATAAAAAAAATTGAAAAATGAGAAAATAAAATAGTGAAAAAATGAATAAAATGGAGAATATTAGTTGAGTAGACATAGTTGAATTTTGAATAAGATCATCAACATCAATCACATATATTTGTATATGATAAAAGATTCAGTACTCCATGATCTCAATAATTTACCATTTTATATAGTAGGGAATTACCAATTTTCAATTATCATATGAATGTAGTATTTCTTATATGTCTATTTTTTATGAATAAACTAATGGAAAACCTCACAAAGATATCTCTAAATTCATCATCATTATGAAAGAATTTATAAATGATAAATAATAGTATGACATATTAGAAAATAAAATCCTAAAAAAATATCTGAATCTTATTATTTAAAATATAATAATAATAATTATAAAATAATCATTATCTAATATTATTATGATAATTCATTAAGGTTATTCAATATTTTCATATCTTTAGGAAATCTAATACGTCAAAAACAATTTTCATTTAGGTTCTCTTTTGCCTACATAACAACGGTCTTAAAATTTTTGCATATATTGAAACCACCTATTTAAAAATTGTACGGATAACACTAGTAAACCTTTCATGGCCTTGTTTTACACAAAATTAGTTATGTTTCAAAATCAGTAATGTAGATTATATAGACATGTGGCTGAAATAGTTCGATGGTCATGTCTAGAAAATCATTCTTGATTTGGATATGTAGATCTATAATAAACACCAATATGACCAATATATATTGATATAGTATAAACATATATGTGAATTGGTCACATCGATAAAAAATATATGCGGATCTAAAAATTATAAACTACACTCAAATTAATGTTGAGACTCATTAGGATACATACATACCATCTTAAACATCTCACCAAAAGTCATTGTAATTTTTGACTGAAGAAAAAAATTACATGTGAAGTTTTCATCAAATAAAAATATTATATTAAAATAAACACATATTTAAAGTGATAAATTTTAATTTTTTATAACCAATGTAGAACAAATAAAATGGATGAATTTTAATTCATAAAATTTATAAATATATTAAATATTTTAACCCATAATTGTTAGATTATAATTTTTTTTAAATCTGATGGACTCACAATTAATTGAGAACATTATCAAAATATTTAAGAAATTTAAAAAAGGAAAAAATCCTTTTAAAATTAATTAAAAAATATACGTAATGTTAAAATAAAATTTATTTGAGTTAACTATTATTATAAAAACACTTATTTTGGAAAATAATAAATTATTAATTTAAAAATTGATATCTACGGATAAATCCTATTAATATAAACTTTTCAAACAAATATATATGATCAATTAAATGAATATCTCAGACTATGAAATGATATAAATTTTTTAATGAGAAATAGTTTTCAAGATTTGAATATATATTATTACATTAAAGAAATATTAGTCATTTGAAACTTAATTTTATAAGATAAAATTCTACCATCCCAGTTCAGGCATTACTTCCTCAAAATTCACAGAATGTAATCTTTTTTTAAATATATCTTAATGCTTATATTATTTTGGATATAATCCCTAATTGATCTACACATTATTAATATGAACTATAAAAATATATTCAAATTTCAATATTTTTTCCTATAATGCTATCACAAAGTTTAATAAGTTGAAATAGAAAATATTATGTAATAAATTTAAATTTAATCATTAAAAATATCAAAATAAGATACAATTTTATTATAAAAAAGAAAATAACAAACACAATTTATAAACATAATGTATACTACTTCATATGGAGAAGTCATACAAAATAATCCCTTATTTAATATCCCAGTTATTGGAAATTTATAGAGTATGAGACACAAACGTAATGTAATTTTCTTTTCATGTGAGCTTCCTTTGAAACTATGTTCTTAATGTCATGGAAAATTAAAAAAATTATATTATTGTTAAAAAAACTTATAATAATTTATTTAACATATAATATTTTTCTTTTAATTTTTTATGAAATTTAATCATTATTTAAAGAAGATGTTTAAAATATGGGGAATGAAAAAAAATATTAATATTTCATATATTAAAATATAATACACATCCTATCATTCCTCTATACATATTATGAGTAAAAAATATTCTTGATTTTTTCTATGTTTAATTTAGAATTATCACTCAAAGGAGTTAAAGATGTTATATCAAATCCTATATTAAGATATAAAATTCAGAAAATATCTTATTTATTTTTTTATAAAAAATCCAAATTATCATTCTAAAATTTGAAATCCAAGGAAAATTTTATTTCACCCATTAAGCTCATTTCATATTCGTTCTTTATTAAGTTCGTTTATTTATTACTAAGTATATAATTTTAAATTCAAATTCAATAGCATAAATATATATTTAAATAAATAAAATATAATTAGAAACATTCCCTATAAATAATCGTGGATCCACCGTTCCTTTATTGAAATCAAATTTTAAAAATAATATATTTAGACTATGATACAAAATGTATTGATTTTAATTTAAACATTACAATATTTTCATATTTTAAAAATATTATTTGATGATTCATAAAATTTGAAACGTGTTTTATAATTACCATAATCACATTTTAAAATTACACCATCTTATACTTCATATTTTCCATCAATTTTAAATAGTTTAATTTTTTTATAATATTAAAAATACAACTGAAATAAATTGAATATATTATAGATAATAGTTAAAATGAATCATAATAATAACTAAATTATTATTTTAAATATCCTTTAGAAACTAGGTAAACCATATTTATAATAATATTACTAGACATGTCCTTTTGTTAAAAAAATTCATTTAGTATTAATGGACTTTTTTTCATTTGTAAAATATACTAAATTCTAAAAAATAGTTCTTTAACCATTATTATTTTTATCATATTTAAATTTTATCCAATTTGAATCATAAAATGAATATAAATCCTTTTAAGGGAAAAATATAATTAATTTAAAACCAAAATATTAATTAATAAATGATTTCTAATACTTATTTAAAAAATCAAAATATCCAATTACATTGTCTATACAATATTATCTATAATTTTTATAATTTTTACGATCATAATTATATGTTTTTTCTCCCCCTACGTTGATACATTATTTGGTTTAGTATGTCTTCAGACAATTTAACACTTTATATTCATATCAAGATGACCAAATAATCATTCTGTAATTTATTTTTTTCAATAAACATTAACAAATGCTTCATTTTTCGACACAAATATTTATTTATTTAATTTATAATATTTCTTATTTATTTAATATTCAATAAATATACCTTTATCACAATAATCCTAAAAATTTCACAAATTATATAAAATATATAAATTATCAATTTGGCTACTAAAATAATTAAGGATACCAATATTGGATTATTGTCATTAAATATTATTTTTGGAATAATTCATAAAATATGTATAATGTAAAATATATATAAAATGTAGTATGTAGTTTTAATTGATATAGACAATAAAAAAAATTTTCTGTTGAAATCATAAATCCTAATTCCTCGAATTTATTGAATAGTTAAATTTTTATTATCCTTAATACCCATTTTTATGGAGATCAATGGGAATAAATGTTATATAGTATCATTTCTATTCAAAATAAATATTAAAATAAATATTGAATAATTATAATTTTAAAAAATTTATAATTAAAATTTTAAAATAAATTTTTTATTTTTAATATATTTACAAAATGAATTAATTGTTTTTGGGGTTTTAGTATTTTGAGATAGAAAATAAATAAATGTGAGTCTACTCAAATCATATGTAATTATCAATAAATATCAAAATATTCACAAATTATAAGTCATCATGTATTAAAATTAGTCATGAATATATAATTGTAAACATTATTGCATATAAAAAAATTAAAAATAAATACATATATTCCCAATTTTTGGCATTTTGATAAAAATAAAAAACAAAACACATACATTTGTTTATTTTTTTATGTTATAAAACATGTACGTGTGTTCCCATAATGTACAATTATTACTGATGAAAAGACATATACCATCATTTCAAAATATTTTATTCTCCTTCAAATACATTTTAATAAATAATATTTTCATTTGTTTGGTATAAAAATATTATGGATTAAATATTTTATTTTCTATTAGAATATAATAAATTATTATCATCGTTACAAAAAGGTAATTAATTATCATTCATCATTTATTAAATTATATCATCAAAATTCTATTATATACTAGGTAAATTTCATTTTCTCCCATCATATATAGTATTCATAAAAATATATTATTTATAATATACCAACATCCCAAAACCTTTGATTGTTTCTTCAGAGTAATCACAAAAACTGACATTGCCTCATTCACGTGAATTATATGATTAAATAATAACAAAATTCCTATGTTATGTGGTCAAAACACTACCTATACATATACGATTTGTATTAAGAACACCTTATGAAATCATAATATAATATTTATTATGAAAATAATTTTTTAACCTTCTGATTTTGGGTCCAACAATATTAGTAAAAAAATATTTAGTTTCAAATTTTTATTTTATACATTTATTATAGAGGATGGTATATGATATGTTTTTCAAAAAACAATCCATTTTATGGTATAATGATAGACTGAATTGAAGTGATCATCCATTAATATAAATCCTATTTAAAAATCATTTAATTAATTTAATACTTGATACATTACCTTTAAAGATTTTTAAAAAATTAGTTTTATACATCCTAGGAATTTGTCATTTATAACCAAATATAGCTTTACAGTTCTTACATTTATATATAAAAATGAACATATAATATTTTTTTCAGGTGAATAAAACATGTAAGTTTACTTTAATATATTAATTACCATTTTATTTTTACTATCCTATTTTTGAATAACTTTATGTCCATCATATAATTTCCCTTATAAGGATAATCATATATTTCATATTTTTTTAAAAAAAATTGTAAATTCCTTTTCAATATTAGTGAAATCACCACAAAAAAGTATAAATCATCTTTCTTCGTCTTTATATGCAATTGAAAATAAATATTTCATTATTTTATTATTATAATTTATATTTATTAGTTCATTATCTACAACCTTTTTCTCTAATTCATTTCATAAAAAAGAAATATTATTTTAATTATTTTGTCCTTTATATCTATTATTTTATGTTTTAAATTACATATATATCATATACGTTTTATAAATATCCAATTGATTCCTTTTTATTATTAATTTTTTAACATAACTTTCAAAATGAGTATCATAACTAGAATTTTAATTACAATAATTTATTACCTTATTAATAGTTTTTTTCAAAAATCATAGATTTTAAAATTCATTTCCACATACTAGTTTAGCATTACTCTAACAATAAACTATATCCATCAATATATTTACATTTTAACTCTTAATTTTATTTATTTTATTATGCTTATTGTTTTATTGATTGACTATAAATTTTAGGCGTCTAATTTTCTCAAACAAATATAATATTAATTCTAATTTTTTTTACTATAAATAATTTAAAAAATTCATATCTAAAATCTTTATTATGGTATTATATAGGAAACTCTTTTAAAAACCTCATTAATTTCAATTGCATAAACACATCATTAGTAAAATATGTCAGTTAAAATATCCCTATATTATGCAACATAGAATCATATGAATTAGTAAAAAGAATTACATTGAATCCAATAAATTTACTTTTGACATGTACTTCACAATTTTCACTCAATAAATATTGAATGTATTGACTAATTTGTCATATTTATTTATCCAAGGATTTATATGTAAGATAATTACTTTGTTAAATCATTAACATCTTGGGATGAGTAATTTATCTTATAATTGATATGTTTTTTAATACATCCATATTATTAAAATATTTACTATAGTATAATCCTTATATTTAATATATATTTGATAATTTTTTATGTTTATATTATTACATATTGATCAGTAATTTTTAATTCTTGAATAATAACCATGTGACATCCCTGCATAGTTCTTTGAATCTTATAAGTTCATCGATGAATGAATTTTAATTAAAAATGGATTTCAGATTAGAATTTACATGATTATATATAGATATAAATTTATTTACAAAAATAAAAATATATTTAATTTGAAACATTATTGCTCAAAATTCATATCCACGATTAATTTCTTGTAAGAATATCTATATCAACCTCGATAAATTTATATGTTTTATCATGTAAAACGTCAATAATTATATTTATTATAAATATATCCATCTGATCATTCTAATCTAAAAAAGAATTTTTACTGAAAGGATTTGGTTAAATTTGATTCAAAAAACTCAAAATCCTTTCATTCCAAAACATATAAATAGATCATTTCAAATACCGATTCTTCTAGATTAATTATTATTATAAAGATATAATTAAATTTTAATCACCAGAAAACTCTCTATGAACCAGTATTTTATATCAATGATAAATCTGATTATATTTTATATAAATATATTTTTTTGGGTCTTATATTGATACTAAATGAGTCCAAAATTGATTTAGGCGGTGTATAGGAATTGTCTGCTTCTCAAAACCCCAGAAAGTGGTGAAAAGGATTAGTCCACATGGTTAGTATAAATTGGGAGAGCTAGTCCACAAGAGTTACAAAACTATGGTAGGGGTAATATTTGGCCTAATGTTTCTGCAAGGCGTCATGAAACTAGGTGTATTGCGGAGTATTCCATTGTTG
The DNA here is from genome assembly GCA_963277665.1 of Viscum album. Lineage (NCBI taxonomy): Eukaryota > Viridiplantae > Streptophyta > Magnoliopsida > Santalales > Viscaceae > Viscum > Viscum album. The sequence goes on along the minus strand of OY728142.1, from coordinate 1,357,732,720 downwards.
TTGTACCAGTTTTTTTTGGAAAAAAAAACATACAATTTATAAAATGTTACTCAAACTGTGCACATAATGACTTGTTTAGTCCTTATATAGGAAATAGGAGCAACAGAGTTGGCTAATGGTTATGAAAACAATGAATCAAATCCATTTGACCTTTGAATTTAGGGTAAAATGACAAATTTAAAATACATATATCTCTACTATCTATATTATTTTCATCATTCTGGTGGCCATAGATTATATTTTTATCCCATAATAAGATCCAAGTCCATCATATGAAATGATTAATGACATATCATTTTTCATTAGAATGATTGAATAACCCTTCATATATTTCAATTCCTCTTGGTAGAAGTTTAATTTCGATACCCACATTTACTTATTTATATTTTCTCATTTTTCACTATTTGGGAATAGGATCAAATTTCTTATTTGAGGGCGTTGTTCCATTCTTTTATTTTCTTTTGATTCAAAAAATTCATATGTAAAATAATGGATTTGGTTATTGTTATTGGTTTGGGGATGGTGGTCTATGAATCAACCCTCAAGTCTCTTTTTTTATATAGCATTGTCACTGTCCATAGGGCTATTTCATTAAGATTTTCTTATTAAATACACATGTAATTATTTTAATATATAATCTATTATTCTAGAACACCTCATATAGAAAAAGCTTAACATTGGAGGTTATAACATCAATAAAAAACAAACCATGTAGGTTATTTCCATATTATTTAATTTAGTATTACTAATGACTAACATCACTACCGGTCAAGTGAGATTGGAATTACATAATTAATGCGATTTTTTTAAAAAAATTATAAATTATTAATGGTTGTTAAATTATTTTACTACATAAACCATATATATAAATTATATTAATATAATCAATTAATTTATATTTTAAATGGATTGTTTATAATATTAACAACTTAGACTGGTTAATGGTAATTGGTTAAATGGCCTTAGCCTACATTGTTATGATTATGAATGTTAAAGGACTGAAACAATAATTCAACATGTAATTTAATAATGACATGGTTTCATGTCCTTTTATCCTGTTTCACATAGTATGAAAGGAAATTAATAAACAATACTAATTATAAAATAGAATTTGTATTACATGAACTAAAATAAATAATCAATTAGGTACATGGTTCGTATTTTATATAGAAATATAAACCATTATAAAAGTTGTTTTAATTGATTCCCCCTTGTACTAGTGATGTAATCCTTGGGTATTGATAGGAATCCATTTAGTATCATGTTGGTTATATCAAAGAGAGATAATCACCATATATCATGGTCAATGTTTACAATTGGATAGCTAGAATGATTATTTCGGATCCCTTCACTATCTAACTAATATTTTGATTACTTGGATATACTCCTTGGATCTAGATTGATGTATATGGACATATGGGACAATGGATTCACACCATTGGTTCTTGTAAAGCTAATCCAATTTAACCTTTGATTAGATCCATTTACTTAATACATACTCTTTAAAATTGGAATGCCTTACATTATTCCCCGTAGAATACACATAAAACCATTTTTCCATGATTCATGTTATTACTAGGTGGGTTGACCCCAGAGATAAATGAAGCCTTTGTAATTAATTAGGAACATTTTTTTATTGTTATCATCCTCAAGGACATCTGGGCTATTACCTTGGATCCTCTTGTTTAATTATCACTATTATATGATTTTTTTTCATATATTGGATCATATTACATCACATATTATAAAAATGTACATGATTAATTTTTTAAAATCTAGCTAAGGATGTATCATGTATTGATGTATTTATATTAAATTTTTTCCATTACATTCATATATGCCTACAAACTATTAGTTTATATTTGATAGACTGAATATTATAGATACAAATAGTGGTGGAATAATGAGATTTATATAAAACAATATCATAAACACCATTATTTCATAGTCATATTATTTTTACTCATGTTTTGATAAGAGGAAGTGTCCCACTTTGGAGATACGATCTTGATAGCATGCATTATGAAAGAGAATTATAATAGATAAGTGGGATAGTGGTTTGGATACTTGGATAGTTTTTGATTTTTTTTCTTCATTTAAATAAAATGTATTTCATAAATCCATGTATTCATGTTTTCTATATTTATAGAGAAATTTCATGTATAGCCATAATTTTCAATATGCTTCATTTTCCAATTATTGGTTATTTTTTATTGCTTGGAGGTCTATTCCTATATTCCACTACATGCTCATTTTAATTCCTATAGTATTTTTATGTTATTATAATAACTATTTTTCCATATCATGATATGATGAAATAGAATCCTCACAAACATAGCTTGTGCCCTTTTGGCTTCTTTCTAGTCTTTAGTGTATAGGGACGCGCGCTTGTGGTCATATGAAAAACATGGGTCAAGGGAATTTTTAGTGGAAACTATAAATGGGTTGTTATAATGTGGTATCTATGGTTACCTTTATAATTTTCAGATGTCTCGAGAATATATATAAGTGATTCAGAATATTTTGGAACTTGGACATGATCCATTCCTAATGGTTTCTCTCCCACGTTTAAGTCAAATAACATATTAATTTGGAATGGGAAATTTTTTTATTCTGATTATTCTAATTAAATTTTATACACATACTCCATTGACTGATGAAAATTTAATGTGATAGTTTTAATATTTATTATATGTGTGGATTACATTATATCCATGGAAAGACCTGCAACAGGTAGGGAAGCATCAATCATGCATAATTATAGGAACCTATATATCACATGACATTTGTATAACATTCCATATATGTTAATTTAACATCTTTTATTAATTATATTTCATATTATTTAAGAGTTATCAGTGGTTTCTATAAGTTTTCATATTCTACTTACATTTTATATATGGTAATCTGATTTTTTATTTACAGTTCCAATGATATTCTAAATAGTATTTCTATGTATAATTTGATGGAAGCAACATATAGAGTTGGATTCTACCCATGTCATCAATGTACCTCTAGTTACATGGGAATATATCTGTATTCAATTGAGTAATAATCAATTTCAATTCATTATGTGTTTGGTCCATCATGTCTTTGAAAGGGTAATTTACAAAATTTATCAATAAAATATTACATGTTTCGTTCTGAGGAAAAACATAGACTGGGATAAATAGAAATTAAATATATGTTGATATTATTGATATGGTGTATGAGACCTTTTCCTCATGTAATGGAGATAAATTTATTCTATCCTTGATATATGTATATTATAAAATGAGTAATTTAAATTAAAATTTTTGATTATGAAATAAAATTGTTCCAAATAAATTAAGACACAATGTGTAATTGAAACATCTTATATTAGGACACCTAGTAAATTAAATCAAAACACATACCAATAACCTGTTCTTTTATATGGGTAGTAGATGAAGATCCTAGTGTAGTGGTCCCATATTAATTAAATCTTATTCATCTACTTATTTTACAGCCCCTTATGTCTTATTTTGAATAATGACCTTTTAATGGGTAATGATAATCAACTATGAATTACTCAAGTCATTTTCTAGGAGGGTTTTGATGACTAAACTATATAGATGGTTGGCTCTAAGCCTCTATTTATACAATCCAGAGTCCCACATGAGGCACCATAGTATAAAAAAAACTCGTATCTAATTATAATAATTGTGATTCTTTTATACATCTGTGGGAGTCAATCTACGGTACCCTAAGACATGCACCTACTGTGAAAAATTTGACTAATGAGTTATTGTATTAGTATCCTTCCATATATTTTGGGGATGGTGGTCTACATGTTTAGTATTGTATAGTGGAAGCTCAAACCTTTTTTTATCATCTTGAGATTCCGATAGGGAAGAGGGTCAATATATCAACTTACATTGTGTGTTATTTAGGAATGTTATTGTGGGATGTGATTACCCAGGATGTTGATCATTTGGGAAGTGTCTGGACTAAATTCAATACTGTCACACCCCGAACCATGCAGTTATTTTATTTTATAAATTCTTTGACTTTAAATTATTTTGATGCGGTTCGTGTTCAGTATCGGACCAGGTCTTTGAGTTTTTGTTAAAAAGTGTGCTTTTTGATGCGCCGTCGTTGGGCGCGTGAGCGGATCCTATTTTGGAAACCCCGCGTGTCCCTGCCCGGGTATTTGTGCATCCTGTTGTCTATGAAAAATTTTAAATAGAGAGTCTTTATATTTAACGCGCACATCAATTATTATAAGTTAATAATTATTTTTATTATTTAACACGAAATGAATATTTTTATCATTTGTATTTTTTATCACTATGATTATCATTATCATTATTATTTTTATCATTATGTTATAAAGAAATAATTAATGAAATTGTTAATGTTTCAGATAATAGTATAATCGTTATTAAATATTATTTGTTACTAATCTTTATTATTGTTATTATTATTATTGTAATTCATTATTATTATGATCCTGATTTGTTTTATTTAATTTTTATTTTTCTTTTATCTTTTATTTTCTTTTCCTTCTAACCCTAGCAGGCCACCCCCTTTATATATCTTTTTTCTTCACCCCGCGGGAGCCACCACCTCCTTCTATTCTTCTTCCCCCTTATAGTGCCGCCTCGGCTTGGCCTCCATCACTGCACTGCACCGGCGATCCAGCCTGCTCCCTCCTCCCGCGCTCATCCCAGCGCCTCAGCTCCTAGCCCCTGTTTCCGCCAAGAAACACCTCCCCTCACCAGACAACATCGGCCTCCTCTTCAACCCAGCCCTTCGGCGCACCGTCCGCACCCTGCACGCCCATGCACCTGACCAACCTCTTGTGTCTAGCCATCCTGCTCGACCTTCCTTGCCCTCTGCCTTGCTGCTCCGGCGCAACAGCTCTCCCCAGCACCCGAAGACCGACCGCCCCATCCAGACTTCTTCTGTTGCAGCAGCCAGCACCGAACCTCCCTCTCCTCCTGTAGCCACATCACCCCTTTACCTCTACCCCGACCTCTGTCCACAGCATCCCCCAGCCATCGAGTCGGCCTCTCCCTCACCCGCTCATTCGTGCCTCCCCGCTCCCACTGTCCCTTGTCGGACCGCCCGGCCGTACCAAGCCACCAGGGCCCCGGCTCCCTTTCTGTCGGCGCGCACCCCCTCCCCTCGGCGCTGCTCCGGCATGCCGCTGCTCCCCTGCTGCACCCACGCCAGACCCCCACCCCCCTTCTTCTTCTCTCCTTCTTCCTCTTCTTCTTCTCTTCATCTTCTTCCCTTCATCTTCTTCTCTCTTTCTTCCTCTTCTTCTTCTCTTCTTCTTCTTCTCTAATTCTTTTTTTATTTCTCCTTCCTCCGCTCCGCTGCGCAGGTCAGTTTTTTTATTTATTTATTTTAATTTATTCTCATATTTCATTTTATTTAATATGTTATCAACATTTTATTATAAAATTATGATTTGTGTGATCATTATTATCAGTATGGAATTGTTATTATTAATATGTTAATATAATTATTATATCATTACTATAATCATTATTATGTTATTATTATTATGTCAATAACAATTTTGTTATTATATTATTATTGTCACTATTATTACATTTTTCTTATGTTACTTTTATTACTATATAAATGTTATTATTATTATTATTATTATCATGATAATATTATTATGTTATTATTTTTATTATTATGTTATTATCATTATTAATATTTTTTTACGTTATTATTATTATTATTATTATTATTATTATTATTACTATTATCTTCATCATCATACTTTTGTTGATGGTGGGTCTTTATTTGTTGGCTTAGGAATTTTAGGACCCGCGCAGGGTGTTTCTGAGTGAGCGCCATCACCGCGCCATGTTCCCGAGGTTCCATTGTTGTCGCACTTCTGTTCCGAGGTGAGTGTTTCTTCTCGCCGCTTGGTTTCGCGTGATCTAGTGAGTTTTTGTATGTTTCTTAGTCCTTGGTATTGACTATGTAGAGTGTCGGACTTTATCACATGGTTTCGGACACACGTTGTGTCATCGCTCCTTGGTTCCGAGGTTGTTTTGTCGTCGCGCTTGATCTTGAGGTAGGTTCCCTTGGCACTACTTTTAAAAGTTATGTTATATTATTTCATGCTGTTTGTGTACCCTAATTATTCAAAATAAATGTTTTATTAATTTTAATAAATATGAGAAAATATACGATAATTAATTTTTAATATAAGACAGTTAAATTTTAAATGGTTATTTAGTGTAAAAAGGAGCCGTTTATTTTATACAGGACACATGAAACATCCTTTTGATGAGCGGACATCCAATAATGAAAGAATGCTCGTTTGTCTTTTAAACATAATTTACGGAATATGAAGTAGAGTTCTGGTTTAATGAGAAATGATTTCTTTTGAAGCATGAACAAGTACTTCGATTCTATAAAGAAGTTGTCTAGTTGGATTTTAAAGGTTATTTGGAAAAATAAAATGTTTTGGTTTGGTTTGGTTTATAAAAATATTGTCAGCCCGTGACGTAGTGTTTTTTTGGGGTTCTTTAAATGGTTTTAAACTGGGTTTTGTATCATAAAAAAGTTGTACCTTTCTTTGAGTAGCATCTGTGAAATGTATTAAATGCTCGTTTGGCACTTTATGGACAGCGGTGATAATGTGTTCATAAAACCCTCGTAGGACGACTCTCATGCCTTGGTTGTAATTGATTGTTTAGGAGGTCGCGCTTAGAGGCTCTCGGGTACTTGAGTAGTTAAAGGATGGAGGTTGTCCCATGGAGTGGCTCAGGGGATGCCTGTTGTGCTTTATATATAGATATATTTGATTGGATGCTCAGTTGGCATCAGTTGGCTCACCCCCCTTTTTAAACAGTTGAGACATGGAAATCTGGCATATTGAGAGAATATTCTAAGAATGATTTCTGCACTGGTAGGTTATGGTACTGACCAGTGGCCCATAGTAGGTGGATATAATGGGTTTATTACTATGGGATTTTCCCTTCACCTGCCCGTGAGTGGATGGTCGAGCGTATTGTGCATTTTGATTTCATCGTGACATGTCGATAAGGATGATTTCTCATGTATTGGTGTCTTCTGGTTTATTCTCGATCTCCTAGGTTCACCCATGCCTATTCAGCTTTTGTAGCTTGCAATAATGATTATGATGCTCACATGTATACCCACATTGACCTAGCTCTGTGTTTTATTTTGAGCATTCTGGTGTATTGTTTTCCTTGGAAGATGGTAAATTTCTTTTGATTAGGTTTCTAAAAAATTGTTTTCAAATGAAATTGCTTAATCCCCTTTGTGCAAATTTGAAAATTTAAACATCACTTTCTGTTTTCCTGGAATGTCATTGACACCAATGAAATAAACCTGAATCTGGAAATGGTCAAGGGCAATGGTTCGTACATTGTTTTTAAGTAGAATATTATAAAAAACATACTTTTATAGATTGTAGTTCAAACTTGAAATGATGTTTCTTTTATTTTAAAAGTAGTGCATTGGGAATAGATATCGGGCTACCCTACTGAGTTTTAATACTCACGCCTATAGTTCTTTTCTGTTTTTAGTGTTTGTGCAGGCTATAGCATGAGTGCGCTCGCCTAGGGCGACGCTTGATCTTTGAGTCGGAGAGCGACCCATGAGGTCGCACGGAGTTTGTTCGGACGTCTTGTTCGGTTAGTTTGACTCCTATTTGTTCATGTTTAGTCACTTTATTTGGTTTATCTTTTCTGCACTGCTCTGTATTATTTTCGCTGCCTTATTTATTTATATTGGGAGAAATTGTTCCAATTGCCTCTATTGATGCCCTGGCGCTTGTCGCCAGCCCGGGAGGATCAAGAATGCCTCTCGGGCCATGTCGCGAACCGACTCGGGTGACAGGTTCAGGGTCGACCCAGGTTGGTTCGTGAAAAAATGGTATCATAGGAGGTTTGCTCTTAGCAGACCTCATTTTTCAGAGCGCCCTTTGTTATTTGGGTTGTCAAGGTAGATGGAGTAGGATTGTTGGGACTTGAGGGGTAGGTGCGAGAAGAGCGTCGCAAACTCTTGCCCATACTGATCCTCAGGTTTCCATGGGAAGTCCGGTTTAATTGGTTTGTTTGGGTTTTTTATGGAAATGTTTTGCGATTGGGGTACGACAAATGGAGTTGGGATAATAGTCCTAAGCCGCATGGCCTGGAAAGCCATGTGGAGCTAGGGGAATGGTCCAAGAAGGCTCTCTGTGTCAGTGACGTGTTTTGCATATGGCCGCCAACCATATGGTCAAGTCACCCACTAACACTAGTCCCCTGTTTGATTTTTTTGGGTTTCCCTTGATTTTTGAAAGTGGTTTGAATCAGAAATGTTGGTTTTAAAAAAAAATAGTTGTTTGAAATGACATGTTTAATTTTTAGTTTGATTTAAAAGAAGTGGTATGAATAAATTGTTTTTTGGAAAATGAAGTTTCTTTGTTTTGGCCTTGGGGTTCTGATGAGGAATCACATGCATTGTGGTATGTTGGAAATTTGGATGGATTTCTGGTATGGTGGATGGATTCCCGAGGTGGCACGAATACTTGAATGTGAGTGAGACTCTAAAGAATACCAATGGCGAGGGTTTAACCCACTATACTTGGTTTTTTAATTAAAGATGTTTTCAAAGAGAAAAGTTTTGATTGTTATGGTAACTTTCTTTCTTGTCATTTGAACTTATCACCGATGCAGTGTCTGATTTTGAGGTTTTTATTCACTCATTGCATTGGCCTTGATTGGGTTTTTGAATTTCCCTTGTCCAGCGGTTATCCCTTTGAAGCATCGATGGGTGATCGTAGTGCGGTTGATCAAACTAAGGATTTTATGCTTGTGTTTCGGATGTTGGATCCACCTCTCTTCTATGGTCAAGTAGAAACTTCTGTGGCAGAGGAGTGGATGCGGAAGATTGAAAGGGACTTTAACCTCATTGAGTTTCCTGAGTCGATGAGGGTCAAGTTTGCAACCTTCATGCTTGAAGGTTCACCTTGGATGTGGTGGAAGTCAGTGTCTCGGAACAAGCCCCATCAAGAGATTACTTGGGAGTTTTTCAAGGCCTCGTTCATTCGCTAGTATTTCTCTGAGGAAGAAAGGGTGAGAAAGGGAATGGAGATGTGTTGTATGCAGCAGGGCGACAGATCTGTGTTGGAATATTTCCAGCGCTTTGTAGATCTAGTACCTTATGAATCAGAGAATGCCACAAATGACCCCATGAAGGCTCGACGCTTCGAGGCGGGTCTCCGCCATGATCTACAGTCGAAGGTTTCAGAGTCCAACCTAACTTCTTTTGTTGATGTGGAAAGACAAGCTCTTCATGTCGAAGCTACAATGGTAGGAGTTCTCGAAGTAGTTCTCCCTCCTTCGATCCCTATGAGCACTGGTGAAGATTCTGGAAAGGAGATGAGTAAGAAAATGGAAGTGGATAGATCAGGTCATGGAATCAAGAGGCCTCATGATCTTTCATCAACCTCTTCGGAGCGAGAGATTATTGTGTGTTATCAGTGTGGCAAGAAGGGTCACAAGAAGTCATCGTGCCCAAGCACTCCGAAGCCCTTCCAGGCATGTGGACACCTGTGTCACTTGCGACGATTTTGTCGGGGTGTTGCCTGGAAGCCTCGCAGAGGAAGTTCTCAGAAGTAATGTGTTGTAGGGTCTTTGATCAAAGATTCTAGTGTAAGTTTCCTTTTAGTGTAAGTGATCTATTATTGTGGCCTATGTATGGGTGTTGTTTTGGGTTTGAAATGTATGGGAACTTCATGGGACTTTTGAAGAACCTCGACTTTCAATGCTGGTGTGTTTTTAATTTTAAAATCTTTTCCTTCAATCTGTCAGATCAAAAGATGTATGTTTCATGTTGGGATTATCAGGACCTGACTGCGAGGAAGGTGATGCTTCATCCATCAAAGCTCCATCCAAACGGTCTCGGAGTGAATCCGGCGCATAGTCAGGAACCCACGGGGGGAAAATTTTAAAGAGACTGGTTAAAGTTGTTCCTCTATCGTCGTGGTGAGATAGTTTTGGTGTGGTTGCTTTGGTTCCTCTGTCGTTGTAGTTTTACCTCGTCACAAAGCGCACGAGGAACTTACCCTCACACAATGTCGATAGTTGTGTCTTTTTTTTGGATGTGAGGTGTCAATTGGTGGTCATGTGTGGACAAACCATGTGAATCAGTTGCGAATTTGGGTTGTGTTTATCACGAATTGATGGGTCGTGAATAGTTGTACGTCGTAGTTTCAGTGATCCAGTCCTTGGGAGCTCCCTCCCCACCCATGGGGTAAGGGTTTTTGGTTTGCAAAAAAACTTTTCAGATCAAATCCTATCACCTTTGGACGAGATTAAGTGGTTTAAATGTTTTTTCTATGCTTTTTATAGCTTGGGAAAGGCCCCGATCTGGCCTAAGTTGGATTTCTGGTTGGTCGCTAGTAGGTTAGTTATTTATGGTGGGGAGACCCACCATGAGTCTCTTTGGGTTTTCTCTTAAGTCATTATCGGGGGCTAGTGGAGTTCTTATGGTGGGGAGTCCATTCGGGCCTCTCCTCTACTGTTGGTATGTTTCAGGAAAGGAGGTCGAGTCCTGTAGATGGTAGACAAAATGACCTTTGGTTAAGAGGTTGGATCTTGTTAATGTATAATCTTTAGGTGTTGATCGATCAGCTGGGTAATGTTGTGGCATTCCGAGGGCGAAAACCGTTATAGTGGGGAGAATTGTCACACCCCGAACCATGCAGTTATTTTATTTTATAATTTCTTTGACATTAAATTATTTTGATGCGATTCGTGTTCAGTATCGGACCCGGTCTTTGAGTTTTTGTTAAAAAGTGTGCTTTTTGACGCACCGTCGTTGGGCGCGCGAGCAGATCCTGTTTTGGAAACCCCGCGTGTCCCTGCCCGGGTATTTTCACATCCCGTTGTCTTTGAAAAATTTTAAATAGAGAGTCTTTATATTTAACGCGCACATCTATTATTATATGTTAATAATTATTTTTATTATTTAAGACGAAATGAATATTTTTATCATTTGTATTTTTATCACTATGATTATCATTATCATTATTATTTTTATCATTATGTTATAAAGAAATAATTAATGAAATTGTTAATGTTGCGGATAATAGTATAATCGTTATTAAATATAATTTGTTATTAATCTTTATTATTGTTATTATTATTATTGTAATTTATTATTATTATGATCATGACTTGTTTTATTTAATTTTTATTTTTATTTTATCTTTTATTTTCTTTTTCTTCTAACCCTAGCGGCCCACCCCCTTTATATCTTTTTTTTTCTTCCCCCCGTGGGAGCTGCCGCCTCCATCTATTCTTCTTCCCCCCTGTAGTGCCGCCTCGGCTTGGCCTCCGTCACTGCCCTGCAACGGCGATCCAGCCTGCTCCCTCCTCTCGCGCTCAACCCGACGCCTCAGCTCCCAGCCCCTGCTTCCGCCAAGAAACACCCCCCCTCATCAGACAACACCAGCCTCCTCTTCAACCCAGCCCTTCGGCACACCGTCCGCACCCTGTGCGCCCCAGCACCCGGCCAACCTCCTGCATCCAGGCATCCCGCTCGGCCTTCCTTGCCCTCTGCCTTGCTACTCTGGCGTAGCAGCTGTCCCCAGCACCCGAAGACCGACTGCCCCATCCAGCCTTCTTCTGTTGCAGCAGCCAACGCCGAACCTCCCTCTCCTCCTGTAGCCGCATCACCCCTTTCCCTCTACCCCAACGTCTGTCCGCAGCAGCCCCCAGCCATCCCGCAGGCCCCTCCCTCACCCGCTCATCCCCGCCTCCCTGCTCCCACTATCCATCGTCGGACCGCCCGGCTGTACCAAGCCACCAGCACCCCGACTCCCTTTCTGTCGGCGCGCACCCCCTCACCCCGGCGCTGCTCCAGCACGCCGCTACTCCCCTGCTGCACCCACGCCAGACCTGCACCCCCCCTTCTTCTTCTCTCCTTCTTCCTCTTCTTCTTCTCTTCTTCTTCTTCCCTTCTTCTTCTTCTCTCCTTCTTCCTCTTCTTCTTATCTTCTTCTTCTTCTCTTCTTCTTCTTTTTCTTTCTCCTTCCTCCGCTCCGCCGCGCATGTCAGTTTTTTTTATTTATTTATTTTAATTTATTCTTCTATTTGATTTTATTTAATATGTTATAAACATTTTATTATAAAATTATCATTTATGTGATCATTATTATCATTATGGAATTGTTATTATTATTATGTTAATATTATTATTATATCATTACTATAATCATTATTATGTTATTATTATTATGTCAATAACAATTTTATTATTATATTATTATTGTTACTATTATTACATTATTCTTATCTTATTTTTATTACTATATCAATTTTATTATTATTATTTTTATTATCATGATAATATTATTATGTTATTATTTTTATTATTATGTTATTATCATTATTAATATTTTTTACGTTATTATTATTATTATTATTATTATTATTATTATTATTATCTTCATCATTGTACTTTTGTTGATGGTGGGTATTTATTTGTTGGATTAGGACTTTTAGGACCCGCGCAGAGCGTTTCCGAGTGAGCGCCATCGCCGTGCCTTATTCCCGAGGTTCCGTTGTTGTCACGCTTCAGTTCCGAGGTGAGTGTTTCTTCTCGCCGATTGGTTTCGCGTGCTCTAGTGAGTTTTTGAATGTGTCTGAGTCCTTGGTATTGACTATGTAGAGTGTCGGACTTTATCGCATGGTTTCAGACACACGTTGTGTCATCGCACCTTGGTTCCGAGGTTGTTTTGTCGTCACGCTTGATCTTGAGGTAGGTTCCCTTTGCACTGCTTTAAAAATTTAAGTTATATTATTTCAGCTGTTTGTGCACCCTAATTGTTCAAATTAAATGTTTTATTAATTTTAATAAATATGAGATAATATACGATAATTAATTTTTAATATAAGATAGTTAAATTTTAAATGGTTATTTAGTGTAAAAGGGAGCCGTTTATTTTATACAGGACACATGAAAAATCCTTTTGACGAGCGGAATCCCAATAATGAAAGAATGCATGTTTTTCTTTTGGACATAATTTATGGAATATGATGTAGAGTTCTGGTTTAATGAGAAATGATTTCTTTTGAATCGTGAACAAGTACTTTGGTTCTTTAAAGAGTTGTCTGGTTGGATTTTAAAGGTTATTTGGAAAAATAAAATGTTTTGGTTTGGTTTGGTTTATAAAAATATTGCCAGCCTGTGACGTAGTGTTTTTTTGGGGTTGTTTAAATGGTTTGAAACTAGGTTTTGTCTCATAAAGAAGTTGTACCTTTCTTTGAGTAGCGTTTTCGAAATGTATTAAATGCCTGTTTGGCACTTTATGGAAAGCGATGAAAATGTTTTGATAAAACCCTCTTAGGATGACTCTCATGACTTGGTTGCAATTGAATGTTTGGGAGGCCGCACTTAGAGGCTCCTGGGTACTTGAGTAGTTAAAGGCAGGATGTTGTCCCATGGAGTGGCTCGGGGGATGCCTGTTGTGCCTTATATATAGATATATCTGATTTGATGCTCGGTTGGCATCGGTTGGCTCACCCCCCTTTTTAAACACTTGAGACATGGGAATCTGGATTATTGAGAGAATATTCTAAGAATGATTGCTGTACTGGTAGGTTATGGTACTGACCAGTGGCCCATAGTAGGTGGATATAATGGGTTTATTACTATGGGATTTTCCCTTGACCTTCCCGTGAGTGGATGGTCGAGCGTATTGTGCGTTTTGATATCATCGTGACATGTCGATAAGGATGACTTCTCATGTATTGGTGTCTTCTATTTTATTCTCGATCTCCTAGGTTCACCCATGTCTATTCACCTTTTGTATCTTGCAGTAATGATTATTATGCTCACATGTATACCCACATTTCCCTTGCTGTGTGTTTTATTTTGTGCATTCTGGTGTATTGTTTTCCTTGGAAGATGGTAAATTTCTTTTGATTAGGTTTCAAAAAAATTGTTTTCAAATGAAAGTGTTTAATCCCCTTTGTGCAAATTTGAAAATTTAAACATCACTTTCCCTTTTCCTGGAATGTCATTGACCCCAATGAAATAAACCCGAATTTGGAAATGGTCAAGGGAAATGGTTCGTACATTGTTTTTAAGTAGAATATTATAAAAAAACATACTTTTATAGATTGTAGTTCAAACTTGAAATGATGTTTCTTTTATTTTAAAAGTAGTGCATTGGGAATAGATATCGTGCTACCCTACTGAGTTTTAATACTCACTCCTATAGTTCTTTTCTATTTTTAGTGTTTGTGCAGGCTATAGCTTGACTGCGCTCACCTAGGGCGACACTTGATCGTTGAGTCGGAGAGCGACCCGCGAGGTCGCACGAAGTTTGTTCGGGCGTCGTGTTCGGTTAGATTGACTTCTGTTTGTTCCTATTTAGTCACTTTATTTGGTTTGTCTTTTCTGCGCTGCTCTGTATTATTTTCGCTGTCTTATTTATTTATATTGGGTGAAATCGTTCCCACAACCTCTATTGATGCACTGGCGCTTGTCGCCAGCTCGGGAGGATCGAGAACACCTCTCGGGCCATGTCGCGGACCGACTCGGGTGACCGTTTCAGGGTCGACCCAGGTTGGTTCGTGACAAATACCATATTTAATGAGTTATATATCCCTTAGTCATCGAGAGATTAATAAGCTAGTTTTTTAGGAACATTAAACAGGGTTCAATGTAAATTATTTACTATTCTATATTTTTTTACTGAGATGACACACTTTACAGAACTATTATCTATTGATGAGTTATCTAGATAATGATGTTTCATGGAAGAGATTAATTATTACATCCATACACATGTGTATATATTTTAAAATCTTAAATATTTTTGAGATAATGAACCATTCTTTTATCAATGAGAAAAACATTATGGAAGGTCATAGTTCTAGGAATTTAGGTTCAATTCCTAGAAAGGGGTATTGTTTTATTAGTATTAGGAAGTGTTATCTTGAGTTTTACTATCATAATAGTATCATATAGTGTACCCACACTAGAGGCTCTATTATATTCCATCAGTGTATAAGACAATTGAATATGAAGCCTCTGTCTGATGGAGACTGTATTGAGTTCCACATGAATGACAATATGGGCCTTCATAAGAGGATTGGTAAATCTATTCCATCTACATCATGTTAAATAGGATCCTCACTTGTAATATATTTAGGACCGGGATATTTTCTTCCACATAATATAGGGACATGGTGTAGCACATGTAAGATAATGTGAGAAGGGTATAATTCCATGTTATCTAGAAATTTTATTATTATCACTAGAATTGTAGGTCTTCATAGGGTACTATAGTAGTTTCTCAAGGATGAATATCATTTTAGATCAGTGACTTATCGAAAATAACTGAGTATTAGTGTGTAGAACCATCAACAATATGAGGTACAATTATAGTAGACAGAACTATTATATCCACATTATTTGACACATGTTACTCCCACTCCATTATCTCATTATCAATAGTGAAATGTCTCAAGATTGATATTCAGTACTTATATAGTGGGATGAATAAGGACACAACATTGGGTGTATGTCCCGGGGGTATATCTACGTAAGGAATTCCCCAAATATGTAGGAATTTATCCCTTAATACATAGCCAATATATAATCAAGATTAAAGGCATTGATATTATTCAAGTGATGGGGTTTTTGGTTCTAAATCATGATTATATGATCTACTATCATTGTAGGGTGTCATTTAAATCACCAGAGTGTAGTATTTATCTCTAGAAGACTAATTGTAATGTCTAGATGGTGGATATGGACCAGTGATTCATGGGTAAGGTGTAGTGACAACTATTTCAAGTCAGTTTACTAAGGTTTGGGTATATATATGATATACAGTCCTTATATGGTACAGTATTTTAGAGAATTGTTTTTCAATGATTTCTTATTCATTTCTAATTATAAAGAGATAGAGTTTACTACCGAGTTCATTCGAATGGTAACTTGTGTATCCATTCCTATATTTAGGATGGTACCATCTAATGTCTAGGACCTCAATAGAAATATAGAGAATTTACAGGACATTGGTTTTATATGTCACAATACTAACTCTCGTGCTTCGCCCATGATTTTTATAAGATGTTCGATAAGTCCCTTCATTTATGTGTGCATTTCCGAATGTTTAACTAAAATACAGTTAAGAATCAATATCACATTTTTAATATAATTGATATATTTTAATTTCACATAGCGGATAGAGTATTATTAAACATCCACTTAAGATCATCCTAATCCTTTGTTGTGAGCTAGGCCGTCAATAATTTCATTGATGAATTTTTGTAATTGGTATAACATATATATGTTGGGGCCAAGATAGAAATAGATGTTTCATGGAAGTATGAAGTTGTTGTTTTCAAAATGTTTTCTTTCGTAGTGAATTATATTTGAGAAGAAATAAAATTTCTCAATATCCAATTAGGGAATATTTGATTAATCATCATACTTTGTAATTTAGACACATCATTCATAAGAATGTATATTTGATTTGGAAGTAAAGATGTTACCAGAAGATATGTAATTTACAATAATTTCCTTGGTAAATATGAGGATTCTTTTCTTGTTGGATTTCAAAAATATCCTATGTAGTTCAATGAAATTTTAATGAAATCATTATGATTGTAATAAGGAAAATAGTTGTTACTAGATGATTTTGAAACATTACTGTTGGTTTTTAGGAAGCATGTTATAATGTGGAGCTGTTTCCTAGTGTTTTCCAGTTTTTTGGTGTACAATAATCAGAGTGTGGAAATAATTGAAAAATATGGATTTTCTTGAAGATATAATAAAAAATGTTAATATAATGAGTTTAATTAAGATATGATTCACGAAGAGTGTCTGATGAGGGATCATATTATTCTAGTTATGTTATCTGTTGTTAGGAGGACCATCGCGATCGGTGAAGGAAAGACACACTATCGGTGGTGCATCGGAGTAGAATGATGTTTTGATGGTAGTCTTTATGCTTACAACAAGTAGTGAAAATAAAAAATTTAAGTGGATATTTGTGATAAATGGTGATTTAGGGAGGAAAATGAATAGCACCGTGAAATGGTGTTGCATGGTTTGGAATGTTATTGAATTGTGGGAATCCCCAATAAATAGATTTCTACCCATATAGATGATTAGTGAGAGATCCCATATAAAATTAGGTTTGGTATTTTCATATGTGGTTCGTGAAGGTCATATTCCAAGATGTTCATCCTGGATATAACCCAACTGAATTTTTTGAGCATTGAAAAGATTAGGGATGTTTACAATGGTTTAGTGATCTTTGAAATTGAACTTGGTTCCATAACGTTAATTTTCTTCATGAACGGTGGGATCATTGAGAAGGCAGCATTGCGAAAGAGATTTTTAATGGTGCTTCCTATATTTTCTTGGATAACAAGTTTAATTGAACAGAATATTCATATATCCTGAAAAAATGAGGTATTGGACTATGTATCATTATAATATCCCGGAGGATCATACAAGCTTCACTGTAAGAATATGAATAATTTATTTGAGAGAAGAAATTTATGAATGTATTCCAAGAATCACTAAGATTTTACATTACCATATTTGTACATAGAGGAATCATGTGTAATGTTGGATTATATTTATTATGCTACATGAGTTGAATAGATAATTCTACTCGTTGTCTTCCACACTTAAGGATTATCTTCTACATGATTGTGTGGTATTGTATTATTTCCATACCATACCATGGACATATCTACTCTTAATGAGTAATGAACCACGTTAATTCATCTGTTCCTATGGATGTGTGTTGGGATTTTGATTAGAAGGGAAGAAGCACTTTAATTGGAGGTGATTGTAGTTTCAAAAATAATATTACACAAAAGAAAAAGAAACCATTGATTCACCCCTTCCAATATCTATGTTACTTGGATCCTGACATGACAACTTCAATATGGATAGATCATTAATCCATTCATTGTTATGAATGTCCCTACCTTTTTCATGTATTAAGTGAATTGTATTTTCTATCCCAATATTAATTACATTGATATGGTATTTGTGAATAAAATATTTTGGTATTATCATTCTAATATTCATTATGCACAACACCTTGAGATAATTTAAAACACATAGGTATAGAGTCATCATTATGAAAAGCTGGTTATGTGACAATTTTGTATGGACAATTCTCTATTCCTGGGGAATATATTCTTTGTCTGAGGAATAATGGTTGACCTAGAGAAATTTAGTGGTTTTGTATCCATTGATAATGAAAAAAATTTGTTTGATATATAGAGATTCATGGGCATGCCTACATGATAATGTAAGTTATACAATACTTATCATTACTTTCCACACATATTACCAATAATAACAATATAGGTGTCAAATTATTATTTTCTAAAGTGTGAAATTACACCATTCATGATCTGAAAAAAGATTGCTTATATAAAACATTTGATTATTTGGGTAAAAATATCTATAGTTGAGGACCCAAGAGAGACTTTACCTGACACACAATCTCTAACTAGAATCAATTTTCTATACGTTACTATAGTGGATACACTATCTAATGGGTGATAGATATTTGGGGTAAACAAGACACAAGATCCTCAAAAAAACCTTTTCACAATCTTAGTTTAATCTGTGAGAGTGTAGATGGGTCAAATATTATCAGTATTTTGACACTGAGTTTACCTATATTCATGGAAATGGAAATTTTGTTACAGATGTGTTGAGTCAAAAAAATCATGCACATGCTATTATGTAAGATACTGATGAAATGAATTTGTACCCCTCTATTCACTACTACATATATATTGTTATGATATTAAAGAGTTTTGCAACATTACATAATTTATGAATACCTTTTTACTCTTTAATAGTGTACTGAGAAGGCATTTCATAGATCTCAAATGATTTTTTATAGGGGAGAGTGTTTTTTGTGAGGATTCATCTCCAAATTGGTCTATAGATGGGTCTGATATTTTATGTATAAATGAGAGTATTTAGGGTCCTTATATATGAGATTGTAAATAATGTGGGCTTCCAATTATTATTATTGGGATATGAATCAATGAATCTCTATGATTCATCAAGGTAAGTGATGAAAATGTTTATGGACATGAGTAAAAATTTTATAGAATGTCTTATCAACAGGTGTTATATTTATCATAGGTCATGGCAGAGCAACAATGGCCTTCTTTCTTATTACCACCATTAATATTCTTGTAATACAAATGGGATGATGTTTCTATGGAGTCAATCAATATATTATAGAGGTCTCCTCAATATAATTACATAGTATAGGTATTCAACAGTTGAATGATGCAAGTATCCAACTTCCTTCCCATTTAGGATACAATCTCAATTTCTAAGTTGGGAAGATTGTATGTATGTGACATTATACTAATACATGGTTTCCCTCATTATATCATTTTATATAGGTTTATGTGTTTAAAAATGAGTTTTTTGAAAGGGTTAAAATGATCTACGAATTCATGGTGGTACTGAGAATATATTTTTCCATTAGAAAAATAGCCTATCAGAAAATATATATATGTTTTTGGAGGACATGCTACGAATATTTGTCATTGATATTAAATGTTATTTGGAGAATAATATATCCCACGCTGATTTCTTCTATAAAAATATCTTTCAAAAGATTATAAAATTGGATCCCTCTAAGGCCAAATATGGAAGGCCCTTTCATTCACCCATATGATGGTTAGAGGAATTATAGGTACTGCAACTTAGTACTCATATCATAAAGGATACATTTGATTAGGTCTAGATGTTTAAGATGCGTATGTCTATAGATCAATAGAAATATAAATATTTTGATCACAATTGATGACCTCTGTAGTTTGAGGTTGTAGATCATCTTTTCCTTTGGGAATATTATAGGCATAAACATATATGTATAGAGAGGATATGTATGTTTTCATTGGGTATTTTCGGTCTAGTTGAGATCTTGGAGAGATTTAGGATAGTATAATATTATTTGTTACTAAATTAGAGTTATAGTTCCATGCATAGTGTATTATTCATATCAAATATTCAACATTATCAGGCTGACCCAACGCATAACCACAATCATGAGGTTGGTGATTTAGAAAATTAATATTATTTTGAGGATTGTCAAATAAGCATCATTGAACAGATCACAATGGACCACCAAGGTAGGTATGACCCCTTAATACAGGTGTCATATTAGTATGGTTGTGTGCAAGATGAGATTTGAGTATGGAGGGATGAAATACATATTTACTGGCTAGAGTTTTTATGAGCAACAATTTCCTCAAAAATTGAAGGTAATCATGGGGATGAGTTCCAATAATTGTGAATACTACATAAACTCTATTTTTTTAATATGGAATGGATCAATTTAAATTTATTTATATTTCAATATTTTTAACCACAAATGTATTCCAAATGTGATGATAAATTATTCAGGTGTATATGGGAATTTTTCATATATTGGAACCATGGACGATGAATAAAAGTACTAGGAAATATGGTTAGTGCAATCCATCAAATCCTATTCTCACAGTTCATTTAAATATTAAAGGGATGAAAATTATTAATATGAGTCTGCATGGATTGAGGAAACTAAGTTGCATGGGGGTCACACCCATAAAATAGGACCCATACTTTTTACAATATCCATTCACATAGTATATGATTTGTTTGTAAAATTGTTCAAATGAATCCATGTAAGGTCCCACATTAGGTAGTGAGAGGAACATTGTGTGTGCATTGTTTTCCCAACCATTTGGGAAAATTATGAAACCAAAATATTTTGTATAAAAAATTTAAATTTCACTTAATGACATATATATTATTCCACCTTCAAATTTCATTCATTTTAGTGTTTATATATTATATTTTTAACCTATTAGAAGATCCATGTAAAAGAAAGATAAGATACTTGGTTTTTATTCCATCTAGATTATAATCTAAGGATCATTAAACTCGTTAGATCTTATTTGGTATGAGGGAAAATCTGATACCTTATATTATATGTTTATCATGGCAGATATTGGTAAATTTTCTTGTAGTATCATATTCCATATTTTCATGGAGTTTATCATTCATCCATTTTCACATAATACAATCCAATATTAGTGTTGAAACATGAAAATGATAATGCAGTACATTCAAGGATGGTGGAATATGATTCATCCCACATGTATCACCATTTTATAATCTTCTGTCATTATGCATACAATGATTTCATTTGGAATTTCTTATTTTATTCATATTATTGTTTTGAAATCTGGTTTATTTTACTCTTTAACTCATTCTATATTTAATCATTGTATAATTGGAGGTTTTAACCTATGCACTGACCTACCCATGTAGGGTGTTAACTATTTTATTCCGTTAGGTGAATGTTATGAAAATATGCCCTAATATTTTAGTTAAATATAATTGGCTTCATACAAGATGTGAATTTTCACCAAATAAAAGAATTGTTAATGGTTGTTACATCATAAAGCTGCTTTTAACCGTCTATAGTAATTATTTTAATAAAATAATTGAAATTCATTAATTATTGGTATGTATATCAAATGTATCACATTGTGTGGTTATATTTAATTGGATTCACAAATTGTTCACATGTTTTCATTAGTATTATAGGTAAAGGAATGAACCTAATAATTTAATATGTAGTTGGAGAAAAAAATGTTTCCATGTATTTTTATCCACATCACATTGTATGAATATTAATGGAATGAACCTTTTGAAATATTAAATGACAAGAGTATTTTAAGGAAGAAATTTAATAATGATTTCCATACAATGATCATATTGAACATAGAACTTTTCATCAATATATGTGCTGATAGACATGACACGGTATTGGATTTTAAAGGGAATGCATTGAGAACTCATATAAACCTATTTCTATAAAAGGAGTTGGTTTTATTGAGAGATACCAACCATAAAACAGATTACTCGTAAAGTAGGGAATTATCATCATGAATCCATATGATACCATCAGTATATCCAAGATATTTTGATTCATTTTACACACATTTTAATCATTATGGATTTCATAGAAAAAATGGATAAATGGATTCACACCATAGTGCACAGTCATTCAGAACACATTTCACATTAGAAGTGATCCTTGAACTCGATTAGAACTATTTACTATCATATTGAATGTGTAACTCTCCTTAGATTACACTAAAAACTATTTTCTATGATTAACATTACTAATGATTTGGATCAAAACCTATGGTCATGGATGAAGTAATTATTACCTTGCATCCTCATTAATAATTATCATCCTCAACGATTGCTTAGATACATAGTTAGATCAATTTTTATCATTATCAATATTAAAGGATTCCCTTTTCATTCACCGAAATATTTTCCATCACTTATAATAAAATTTATGAATATTATTTAAATGATTACATGTTTAGAAAAAATTTGAATCTAAATCTTGTATCATTGTGTTGCAATTAATGAGATATCATTACATTCATATATTCCTTCACAAATTTAATTTAAATTTCACAATATGGATGGATAATATGTCATCGGTGGTTTCCTACTAAGATTTATCTCACAAACTATCTATGACACTTTAGGTACCCAAGTTGAATATTTTTATGTAGATGTTATTTGGGAAATCATCCCTCTGTAGACACTAGATCATGATTTCTTATATTAGTGGGGGTGATTGGTAGTAGATGACTAAAATATTTATTTTGATTCCTATTTTTTGGATTCTATTTTTAGTATGAATATCATGTATTTCATGCTTCCGTGAATATATATTTTCTAGTTTTATAGAGACCTCAAATGTATAATAATAATTTATTATATTATTTAGTTTCCAGATATCAAATATAACATCATCCTTCGAAATTTATTCCATTATTTTTATTATTATATAATATCATTATTTTACTATTTATCTATTTTTATGTTATCTAATACAAACCACTCTAATATGAAGGCATATTCTAACCAATGAATAACCATTTGGAAATGTATCTGGTCTGTAGCCTCCGTCATGTGGAGATCCGTACACCACGCTAACTTTTCAAATGGGGGTTGGGGATACTTTGAGTGAAACATGGGTATATAAAGATAAAAACTCCATAAAACGTACAAATATATGATAAAATTGTTCGTTTGATTTAGGTGTATTGTTGAGCTTCATAGGAAGAATAATCCATTATAATATTATAAACAAATTTATAATTATATATTATTAAATAGAGAAATGGTGATAGAATATTTTTTATTCAAAAAAATATAAAAGATAACATGATACATTTATTTTAACGTTTACTACCAAGATCTTACTGTAATATCCAATCATCTATACTCAATCAGATGTATGCCACTCACTAAATTTTCATTTTTCATAGGATGTGATAACAAAGTTTCAATCATACCTTTTTCTCATATGATGAAATAAGAAACCATATTTTATAGTAATGACAAACCATAATCTATATAGTCATTGTTTTGGAGTCATAAAAATTTGGAATATTTAAAATGGAGTAATATCATATAAATAATGGTTATGGAAGTGAAATTATTAAATGAAATAAATAGTCACAGATATAGGAAAAAAATGATAATATTAAATCAATATATATATTTCACTGTCATTTTATTAACTATTATCCTTGCTTTGTTGTACAACGAACCTTGTAGAGGTTTATTATGTTTGGAATTTTTTTATGGTTTGAAAGAAAAATATAAAAAAACTAATCAAAAACCACCAATACACATCATGAAACTCCGTTATAGGATGTTTAGTCAACTTTCACAGTATAGGAAATTTCATGAAGAAACTCCAAAACAATTTAGATATAATTAAATTAAATGACATGATTCACCAATACAAATCATGTAAATTTCAAACCCAATTCCCTCATTCAAGATCCTATCGAAAAAATGATACACATCGTGCAGAGCATATATTCCCCATTCATGGAGTAAATGTTGAAATATCAATGTCCTCCGAATAGATTCTCATGATATTCCCATAGATTCAAAATTTGAGGAGACAATATTGGATCACAATTACACTATATTAATTTAAATTACACTTCATGTAATATCTCGAATATTTACCAATAATAGCTGTACAGTGGAAAGAACCGTGATGTATCTTCATAAATTTTCTCTCATATTTTCTTTTTTTTTCAATTATCATCCACCATTTCTCCCTAAACACCTCTTTTTTCAAAGCTTTCATATTTTGTTACATTAACTATGGTATGGAGGATCCATTAAAGAAGTATTATTCATTATTTTTTATCCACGAAAGCGGTGCTACTTTGTTCTTAGACTTGATTTTCAATATTTGATGAATCCTTACAATTATTGTTCTTGTTATTATAAGACCATATGTCATTTAAATATTTATTAAATAAAATGAAGGTAAAATATAACCATGACAATCCACTATAGGCCAAAAGAACAATGGGGAAGGATGCCTAAAATAATGGTGACTGATGGAATCCCCTATAATTAGATTAACCCCCTCATGCATCAAGAAATTTAAATTATGAAAAGACCAGTTATTAGTACCAATAATATCAAGATAGTTTAGGTGGTCCACAACTTTGAAATGCTCCCACCATGCGTGGATTACTTTGATATTGTTGGTAATAATGTCTGGACAATTCTTAATTACGTATGAAATAGATCCATGCTTGTTCTTTGATGGCATAATCAAAATTTGATTTGGCTTATAATCCTTGATTGGAATTATTTATCTAATTTTAATATATTCTACCAAGTGATGTTATACACAATATGGTTGGTATTGAGAGTAAAACTATTTTAATATAGTTAATCTTTAATTATCTAATTTTTAATCATAAGGAATAGTAATAAGGGTGCACATAAATTTCTTATACACATCTCTTATGTGACCCATACCTTAAGAAATTTTGACAACACTAACATGATTGGAGTATAATAGTTTATGAAAATTACACTATGAAACATTCATCCATAGAATCTAGGATTAATGCATCTATGTTTATGCATTCTCAGGAAGAAGGAATAGACGTATCTTGTATAGATGTAGTTGTATTTACCACATCCAAATAGTGAGGTTTTTTCTTTATAGCCTAAACCTTTTGACCATACCTAGTTACAAATATTATCATCTTTTTTCCTAAATCCTAAAATTAATTAAGAACCCTTCTTCATATTAAATCAAATTCTATTATTCCATTAGAATTACAAATCACCCATGATAAAAAAAATGTGATAAATTTTACCAAAATGATTATATAAATTGGTTACTATTTTCCAATTAAAATCCTTATTGGAATTTCCCCGCACTTCCCCTATATTGTACCATAGTATAAAGTGTAGTTTGTAAAAAATCAATCAAATATGATTGATATGTGTATGAATTATAATGATGCATGTGGCCAAGTCAAAATTTTGTTTCGTTTTCATGGATCAAAAGGATTTTTCTTCATATGGAAACCTATGATAAGATCCTAAGATTACATCACCAGATTACCCTTCTTCAATTATTTAGTATTTTTCATTTTTAGACCCTACTACATCCTTCATTTACTTCTTGAATAAAACAAGCATATGGGCCCTCTGAATCCTACAAAAATAATTAATGACCATGAAAAAATTTTGTTTGGACTAGAAATCAATAGGTAAATCATTGGACACCCCCACTCATCAAAGGTAAAGTAAAACAATCCTGCATATCCATACCATCCCAACCCACTAAACACAGCACCCACAATACAGGGAGAGAATACATTCCATAAAGAGTGCAACATTATGGATTAAAACATTCAATAAATCCATGGATCTATTACTAGTATTTTTTCCCCTCCTATATAGGATCATAAAATAAAAATGACTCATACAATCCATAACATGGGGAAATTCACTGGATGTCAATGGAATAAGCCAATGATAATATCTCAAACATCCTAAAATTATGTGATACTTTTCCCATGTATGGAGTATCTTATGATTCCATTAGACATAATGTCATTAACTTATTCATTTATTATATAGCCAAATATATTTTATATATTAAATCCTAGGAGTACATAATGAATTGGGATTATTAACCAAAAAATTCATATACATTTACTTTATTTTAATTCAAACTTATAAATTCTAGAACAAAATTCATAATAGTAATCTAGTAGATAAGG
This sequence comes from Viscum album, assembly GCA_963277665.1. Taxonomy (NCBI): domain Eukaryota; kingdom Viridiplantae; phylum Streptophyta; class Magnoliopsida; order Santalales; family Viscaceae; genus Viscum; species Viscum album. The sequence goes on along the minus strand of OY728142.1, from coordinate 1,357,706,558 downwards.
AATCATCATCATAAATATGTGGCCAATTTTGAGGTACCAACTCAATATTTCTCGCAACATTGACTCAATAAGTGTATTCATCTCAATACATTTTAGAAATGCCTCTAACTAGTTTCTCAAACTATCATTAATGGTGTTCCTGATGTAATGTTAATTACTAAAATAGTTGAGGTAGGACCTAAAATAAAGATAAAGTCTCTAATATTTCTAGTTTATGGTATAGAAATCATGGATCTCCATGGCGTGAGATACACCACGTGGAAGAGCATTAATGACGAGGTTAAATGTGGAGGTTTTGACAATGAAGTAAGAATAATTTAAACTACCATTTGAATAACTTCCCCTTTCTTGTGATATCATAAAAATTATGTAATATATAATGTACAGTTTCACACACCATTATCAAGACTTCAAAACAAGTGTTGACTAAAAACCATTCCAATATTGTAATTAAATTAATTTCAATTACAAAATTCAATAGTTACGATTTCTATATTAAAAACTTCAACTTATGACAGTACATGAAAAAAAAATTAATCAAGGATACTACCCCCATTTAACTAGCCAGACACCATTCAGTAACTAAGGGACATCAGCATATCCAATGATGAAACGCGTTCCGTGACACCTATAAAAAAAACCACCCATACCCCCTATATCCCAAAAATAATTAAATCCTACTCTACCGAAACCACTCTAACCCACCACACCTCATCAATGAAATTTATAAAATATACTCACATCCTTTATTCAAATGAAATATATAATGATGACCACCAAATAACTATTAAATAAACAATGTGTAGCACTACATAACCGTAAAAATCAAATGGGATATATCTCAATAAAATTTTCAAATATATTTCAATTTATTATACCTAAAAATATATAGACTTTCTTGAGGTAAAATGAAATGGTAGTGGTTCTGAGGATTGGAAATGTGATGGATATTCGTCACCTATGTTGTAAAGACCCATAAATTTCATGGAGTGTTTTTTCATAAATACTTTGGAAATTTACGAGTCTCTGGTTTCTGATGGCACTTGATTATGAGGACCGGTGTTCCCAGAATCAAATACTGAATTTTTGTTCGGGTACGTTCAATAAACGTACATACAATTTTTTCAATCATTTAAACCGGTGTTCAGAACTGAAATCTGAGGGCACTGATTAACTTACAGCATCGGTATTTGCGTAAGGGGATGTGTACTGCAGATGCTTTTGCTTGAGAGGAGAAGTTAATTTTTGGGGTTTAATTAAAAATTTAAATAAAATTGTTGTGAACAATTTTATTTCTCTTGGGTAGTTATATCTTACAATGGGTAGTTATTGGACGTGCCCACATCCACATAACATCTCACGATAGGATTTTTGTGAGGTGGGGCCCACACAATCCCTAACTTATCACCTCCCCTCAACTCCCCATTAACACCCCCTTTAAATAATTTGACAAATCCCCCTTAATGAGATATCTTTACCTCCCTCTCTCTATATTTATTATTTGCCAACACTTCTTAATTAATGAATTTAACTCTTTAATTTATTTAATTAAAGTGTTTGAATTTTGGATTTCATGTCTGAATAAAATAATAGCCTTATAAATTATTTTATGTTGGAATTCGTTGTGTTGGGAGGGTTTTGAGAAATCCCTAGAGAATGAGAAGAAGTGTGTTATTTATTCGGCGATAAACATCGTTCTTCAACGATGAACAACTACGACAAAGAACCGCCGAAGAATGATGATCATCTCATTCAATCTTCGACCAAGCCAAAAAAGAAGGAGCCACTGATAAGGAACGCCGACGATGTGCCATCCCCAATTTATTATTTTCTTACGTCAATGAGTTTACGTTGCCTCCCTACGACTCTGACTATGAGTGAACCACATTTCGAGGTAGGAGGATTATGTTCAATTTTAACTAATTAAAATTGTTCTTGTTCTTTTTTGAGAAACATGGTTTGTATTTGGCCTTATGATACCACCTAACTTGGAGGGCGTGGGTGGATCCAACACGGCCTGACGACCCTCTGATGTTTACTTGAGTAAATTGGTGGTGGAAACGGGAGGCGGTGACGAATGAAGGCAGTGGAGAACGAAGGCACCGACCATGGGTAGAAGAACCGCATCCTGCAACCACGGGCCACTCAGCCGAAGGAGAACTGGACAGTCGTAGTCGTCCGGGAAGGAGGAACCGAGGTGCCCCACATCGACGCATAGCGGAGGACCACGACCCGCACAGGGTGGGCCACTTCGACGAAAGAACCGGCAGACTCATCAGTCGCCCGAGCAGAAGGAGTCTCAGAGATCATAGGTACCACGATGGAGGGTTCACAGCCCGCAACCACGAGTCGTGTGCACCGGGAAGTCCGGGAAGCTTCGGCCTCCCGGATTTGAGGGCTGCGCTGCTCGGCACCACCGTTTTGGGAAAGCGGGGGGCCACGCTCCCCCACCCCCCCGCACTACACGACCAACCATGCTGAGCCGCGCGGCTAGCCTGGCCGAGTCGTGGCCAGCTAGGCTGGACCAGACCCCAACTGGCCCGGACACGCACTTCACCGGGCCCATCCGACAGCAGCCTCATCGGACCTGCCAAACCGAGTTGACCCGACCCACCAACCCAATGGGCTTAACATTCCTGGTCTGTTACGCTTAAGTGAAAATATCTTTGAGACTGTGCATCTTATTGACACGCCTTCTATGGCCCTAGGATCCTCATGAAGAGATGGTCCTTTTTCGATACTCTAAGTGAGTTTTGGACAACTTTATAAAATTTTTGGGTTTGGAATGAGCGTATTTCCAATAGGCCCCCTGGAATGGAAAAGAAAATATCTCTCAGACCGTGCATCCAATTGGCGTGTCTTTTGTCACGTTGGGTTCCTTTTGACGAGACAGAACATTGGGATAAATCAAATGTGGACTTCATGATAGTTGATGTATCAACCCAATGGCTCGAGGAGTGGACCCTCCCGGAATAGAGCATGCTTTGTGCGGGAATCCTAGAGATGGCTACGACTACATCTAATACCTTACTTGAATCCTCTATAGGTTCAATGACGATGAAAATCATACTGGAATCATCTGTGGGTTCGATGACGATGACATCTGTACTGGAATCCTTCGTGGTTTCAATAGCGATGAATACTATTCTAGTATCCTCTGTGGGTATGAAAGTTTGACTTTTGTACTCGTATACTATGTTGGACTAACAGAGTAGCTGGTCCAGTATCCTACGTGGTTCTGACTGCTTAGTTGGTCTAGTATCCTACATATTTCTGAATGCTTAGATGGATCCGTTACTACATCTGATCATCTCTATCTCTATTTGAATGATGTATACCTGTGTGAGTTGAGACATTACTTTCTATCATTATCATCGATTTTATTGACTTCAATCCAGTGTGGACTGGGTTGTGAGTGACCTCAAGTGTTGGAGACAAACTGGATTGAAGACATAGGTATATGTATGGTCATATAACTTATTAGGGTTGGTTGATGCACCGTGTTTTGTATCTTATTTCTTATTTATCCATAGTGGATATTGTGAGACATTGCAGGTCTCAAGGTCCCTAATGAGTATCATTATACCCACCCCTACATGCGCTATACCCGCACTATGTTTTGTTGGATGCAGACAATAGAAAAAACTGATTGATGTAGAGACATGCGGAGATGGACGGTACCCGGAGGTGGACCACATGACGAGACGTACACGGAGCAGACAGACGGACCCAAGGTGCTGAGGAGACCATCTGTACCCACCCTTCATGTGGGATTCCCAGAGGAAGACTCAGTAGTTTCTATTTTACTTTATTACAGTTGTACTAGAATTTCACATGTAATGTACATTACAGGTGGCTTTTTATTCTTTCCCATTAACATTTCAGCACATACTTTTGTATTCAGTATTACTCAGTGTTTACTTCTGCTGCATACTCTATTGTGCATGTTTACTTCTATAAATGGAATTCAATTCCTTTTATCGGGATTTACTCCATTGGTTCTAGTCTCCAGCCCCTAGCCTATGGATGGCGGGCTTGGGGTAGTCACAGAACGGGCCGCGAGGACGGGTCGTGACAAATTAGTATAAAAGGGAGGCACTACCGCAGAACACCAGACTCTGATCATTCTTTTCTATGAAGTAATAGTGTTATGAGTATTTAGAGTGGTTTTCAGTCTAGGGAGTCAAGTGTTGGTGCGGAGGATGATGTGTCCATACACTAGTACCATGACCACTGATTTCTGACTCAGTGCACAATAACACAGATAGCACATATATTTCAAAAGTTTTCCCTGTGATTACATTGTTTTAGTTCACCTGATATACTATTTGATAGTGGAACACCTATTTATTTTCCGGATGACCTCACGAAGGAATCCATCTAGGGTTCCGAGTTATGTACGAGATGGTAGCCCACTGAGTGATGTGGCCTCAGTACAGGGCCCCATCACAGTAGAGGCACCAGCGGTACCACTACCCACAAATCCATCGATACCACCAGCCCCATCAGCTGAGAGTGCACACCACCTGAGTGCATTGCACAAGTTTCAGTGACAGTTGTCGCCTAGATTCTGCGGGGAGTCAAACCCACATGCATCTAAGGATTGGCTGGAGGCTGTTGTTAGAGTTTCCATATAGGTAGGGACGGTAGCCGAACTTATGGCGATTCTTGCTGCGAGCCTCCTACACACAGAAGAAAGTAGATGATGGAGCCTGATACACCAGGTGCAAGAGGATGCATCTTTACTATGGAATGACTTAGATAGTCTCTTCTGCTCAGTTTTTTTTCCAGCCACCCTTTGTACGGTGTGGATTCATGAGTTTCAACATATGAGGCAGGGCAGTATGACAGTAGCTCTTTAATCAGCATTGGTCACTGACCTCTCGTGCAACTCCACGGACATGGTACAAGACCCGTTCTTCAGGGCCCATACCTTTGAGAAGGGACTTAGGCATGTGATCAAGGCTTCGATGATCTCCCTCAACATTCATACGAAGGTGGGATTCCTGGAGTGAGCCCTTCTTGTGGAGAGATTTCTCGCTGAGCCGACACCAGTGGCGAGACCCACTGTTGGGCGACACGTAACAGATTCTTCTCCAGCCAGTAGTAGATAGTTGACATAGGGGTCCAAGAAGAACAGGCCATCAGGTGCGAGACCCTAACATACAGGTTCAGTTGTGTGGGGCACACGAAACTGAGCTAGCTATACGAGGAGCAGGAATTGATATGCATGTGGCGGGTAGGGTCACATAGCTCCAAAATTTCTGACCCGCCATGCAGACGAGCAATATACAGTAGAGGGAACTCCCAGGAAGAGGAAAAGGTTCCACCATAGTGGTCCATAGGGGGAAGGTAAACGAGGAAGAGGAGCTAGAAGAGCAGTGAGTGGTGGATGATGCTTTGAGGCTCTACCACCACCACCACCACCAGGAGGACCACCCCGACCATAGAGAGCTGGCAGAAAGGGGCATGCCCAGCTCCCAGCAGTCGAGGCCTACGACCAAGACACACCTGAGATGATTCTAGGTATTATGTGGGTCTACTCCACCTTTTCTGTAGTACATATAGACATAGGTGATAGTCATTATTTTATTTTCTCTTCACTTGTTCGGAGCTCGGAGATTCGGACAGAGTCGTTGGCTCAATCCTTATGGCTAGAGACTCCTACATGAGAAAAATCGAAGATTTCACACTGGTGATGACAGTGTGAGCTTACTATAGTAGGCGAGAGATTTATATGTGATCTTCTTGTAGTGGCGTCGAGGCCTTACGATGTCATCATGGGTATGGACTAGTTGTCTACAGTCCATGCTCAGATCGATTGCATTAGGTGCATAGTGATTTGTGTCTGCATGAATGGGAACAGTTTCACCTTCACCGGTTAGAAGGGAGCCTTTTCAGCATATGATGGACTTACGAAGGGGAGAGGTCAGCCGATCAAACATTAGTTGGATAGTCTCATCCTTGGAGCGATTGATGTGCGGAGTCTGAGTTTTCCTGTTGTGGTGGATCAGTATGCGGACGTTTTTCCTGGTGATGTTCCATGATTAACTCCTCAGAGATAGGTATACTTCTACATAAACCTATACCCTATGACAACACCAATATCTACTCCAGCATATTGGATGGATCCCACCGTGATTCGTGATCTACGGGTACAACTAGAAGACTTGTAGGGGAAGGGATTCATCTGACATAGTGTTTCACCCAGAGCATCTATGATTTTCTTCGCCATGAAGGCGGATGGGAGGTTGTGACTCTGTGTCGACTACCATCGCCTGAATCAGGTAACCCTGAAGAAGAGGTACCCACTCTCAAGGATTGGAAACCTCATTGGTCGGCTCAAGGGAGAACGATGGTTCTCAAAGATAGGCCTCAGTTCAGGCTATCACCAGCTCAGAGTTCGAGATGAGGATGTTCATAAGACGACAATCAATTGTCGGTATGGCCACTATGAGTTCTTAGTTATGCCTTTCGGCGTAACCAACGCTCTAGCAGTGTTCATGAATCTCACGAACATGATCTTCCAGCCTTACGTTGATCAATTTGTCATAGTTTTCATTGACAACATACTCATTTACTCGACTACGGAGGAGGAGCACGCCTACCACTTGTGGGTTGTACTGGATACACTATGAGAGCACTGGATTTATGGTAAGCTCTCGAAGTAATAGTTATGGATTCGATATGTTTACTTCATGGGACACGTCATCTTGGAGGCTGTAGTTGCAGTGGATCTACTGAAGATCGAGGCAGTAATTTGTTGGGAGCCACCCAAGAGGGTGATAGAGGTGTGGAGTTTCCTAGTTCTAGATGGGTACTATCATAGATTTCTGTCAAACTTCTCCAGAGTTCTAGCACTACTTTAAACTTTTTAGAAGAAGGGGAAACCCTTCGTGTGGTCAGAGAGACACCATAAAAGCTTTCAAGAGATGAGGCAGAGATTGAAAAGTGCGTTCATCATGAGGATATCAGAGGAGGGTGTAGGGTACGTAGATTATTGCGATGCATTAGGGACCGGACTCTGGTGCGTCCTGATGCTAGAGCACGAAGTGATCACATATGGTTCACAGCAGCAAAGACATAATGAGAAAAACTACGCTACCCATGACCTAGATTTAGAAGCAGTGGTCTTCACCTTAAAGATGTTGAGACACTATTATAAGGGTGAGTGCTTTACAGTCTACTTTGACTACCAGAGTATCAGGTATATCATCTCGCAGAACGAACTGAACCTGAGACAAAAACATTGGCTCGAGTTTTTCCAGGACTATGACTTTGAAATAGTCTATACTCTTAGGAAGGGGAATATTGAAGCTGTTGCTCTCAGCAAGATATCTAGCATTCAACTGCTTGGAGAGGCGACATGGCAGCTAGAAGAATTGTAGATATCCTTTATGGATATAGATAGAGCATCCTTTCTTCAGTCTCTCATACTCAGTCTTCCACATCTTCAGTGAGTCGAGGATTCACAGTGTGGGGACGTTGACTGTGAGACGCGACATGCTCAGAAGTCCTTAGGGAAGGCACCTGATGGATTTTATGAAGGAGGGGAGCATTTCATCCTCTTCAGGGGACGTACTATGGTACCCATTGCACTACAAAAGGAATTGTTTAGGGAGTTTCACACTTCCCCAATAGCAAAACATCCAGGGGTGGCAAAGATGCATCAAGACCATAAACGACAACACTGATGGCCATGTATGATGAAGGATGTCGCAGTGTTTGTATCATGATGCCTCACATGTCAATAGATGAAGGTAGAGCACCAGGTACCTACATTCTTGGTACAACCCTTAGAGGTCCCAGAGTAGAAGTGGGACGAATTATCCAAGGATTTCATGATGGGGTTTCCACGTACATCTAGATGACACGGCTCCATCTTTGTGATTTTTGACTGAATCACCAATTCGGCCCACATCCCACCGATCAGAGAGCATGGCTCAGTAGAGAGCTTGGGACTCCTCTACATTCAGGAGATTGTACGGCATCATGGTGTGCCATCTTTTATCGTTTCTGATCGTGATACTCCTTTGATTTCCTGGTTATGGAAGGGGTTACATGAGGCTTTTGGGACACAACTACATCTAAACACCGCCATGAATCCTCAGACGGATAGTCAGACTGAGAGGACCATTCAGACTATTGAGGACATGCTCTTTTCATGAGTTCTTGACTTTGGTCATAGCTGGGAGGATCATTTACCCTTGGTGGATTTTGCATAAAACAACAATTACCAGTCCACCATCAAGATGGCCCCTTAGGAGGCATTGTACGGCCGACCTTGCAGATCACCTCTGTGCTGAACGTACCTAGTGGAGTCACCACTTTTAGGTCCAGAGATGGTTCTAGCTACAATGGGGATGGTGCAGATCATCCAAGAGTGGATGAAGATTGCACATAGTAGACAAAAGTTCTATGATTATAGGAGTCGGAGACCACTGATGTTCGAGGATGGAGACCACAACTTTCTACGGGTCTCACCATGACGTGGACTATGGAGATTTGGTCAGGGCGACAAGTTATCTCCACGTTTAATCGGACCTTTCTAGGTCCTCATCAAAGTGGGAGAGGTGGCTTACCGCCTGACCCTTCCACCTCAGTAGCACCAGGTGCATGACGTCATCCAGGTATCTTAGCTGAGGAGATACGTGGACGATCTGACCCACATCATCGATCAAGGGGAGATGGGCATCGATGACATGGAGACATTCACGGAGCTCCCTGTGGAGAACTATGATTGACAGGAGCAGTTTCTTTGTGGATGGTTGATTACTCTGGTGTGCATTCTCTAGCAGCACAGGAAACTCCAGGAGTGCACTTGGGAGCGGGAGGCTCAAATGCGAGCTCAGTACCCCCATTTCTTTCCATAGTGTGTTTTTTTAGCTTTACGGGGACGTAATTCCCTGAGGTGGGAGTAATGTAAAGACCCCAAAATTTCAAGGTAATTGTTTTCTTAAATAATTTTTAATTTTTCAGGTCTATCGTTTCTGACGGAACATGATTCCGAGGACCGGTGTGCCCAGAATCAATTACTGAAGTTTTGTTTGGGTCCATTCAGTAAACGTATGTGCGAGTTTTTCTATCTTTTGAATTGGTTATCAGAATTGAAACCTAAGGGCACCAATGAACTCGCAGTTCCGGTATTCACTTAAGGGGACAATTACTGCAGTTTTGTTTTCTCAAGAGGAGATGTTAATTTTTGGGGTTTATTTAAAAAGGTAAATACAATTTATTTGAACAATTTTCATTATCTTGGGTAGTTATATCCTAAAATGGGAAGTTATTTGTGGGGCCCACATCCAAATATCCTCTCATGAGAGGATATTTGAGAGGTGGGTCCCACACACGCCTTAACTTATCACCTCCCCTCAACTCGCCATTAACACCCCCTTTAATTAATTTGACAACTCCCCCTTAATGAGATCTCTTCACCTACCTCTCTCAATCTTTAGAATTTCCAACACTTCTTAATTAATGAATTTAACTCATCAATTTATTTAATTAATGTTTTTGAATTTTTAATTTAATGTCTGAATAAAAAAGTAGCCTTAACTATTATTTTATTATGGAATTCATTGTGTTTGGAGAGTTTTTACAAAGCTTTAGAGAAGGAGAAGAAGAGTGTAATTCATCCGGTGAAGAACACCATTCTTCAACGATGAACAACACCAATAAAGAACAGCCGAATAATGAAGATCATCTTCTTAGAACATCTGCCAAGACAAAGGAGAGGAAACCACCCACTAGGAATGCCGATGATGCACCATCCTAGGTTCCTACTTCCCCGACATCAACGAGTTGACGTTGCCTTCCTGTGACTGTGAATACGAGCAAACCTTATTTCAAGGTAGAAGGATTATTTTCAATTTTAATTGATTAAAATTGTTCTTTTTCTTTGTTGAGAAACATGGTTTGTATTTTTCCGTATGATACCACCGAACGTGGATGGTGTGGACTAAACGGACATGTCCTGACAACCCTCTGATGTTTTCTTGAATAAATTGTCAAGGGAAACATGAGGTGGTAACGAACGGAGGCTGCGGCGAACGAAGGCGCCATACACATACGGAAGAACCGCGACCCGTAACTTCGGGGCGATCGGCTAAATGAGAATTGTCCGGTCGTAGCCGGCTTGGTTGGAGGGACCACAGAGCCACACTACGGAGGACCCCGGCCAACACAGTGTGGGACTATTCGGTGGAAGAACCAGCCAACTCGTCGGCTGGCCTGTCGGATGGAGTTGAGGCCCTCACAGACGTCGCGAAGGAGGGTTCGCGGGCCACAACCGTGGGCCACTCGAGCCAGGAAGACCGACCGGCTTCGACTGACCAGATTTGAGGGCAGCACCACTGGTTCATGAAAGAGACCCCCCCGAATGCACCGCTCAGCCAACCGGGACGAGCCGCGGCCTGCCAGGCCAGGCCGCGCCCTGCCGAGCCGGGCCGTGCCCCACCGCACCTGGTCGGGCCATGCCTGTCTCGGCCATGCCCCGCCAGGTCAGGCCATATGATTCACCGTGCCAGTCTGACACCAGCTGGGTCGGACCTGTCAAAACTGGATCGACCCTACCCGCCTTCCCACTAGGATTAACCGGCGGGGCCCGTTACGCTTAAGTGCGAATAACATCGCAACTGTGCATCTGATCGACACACAGTCTACAAAAATGGGATCCTCTTGAAGAGACAATACTTTTTCCATACTCTAAGTGATTTTTGGTCAACTTTGGAAAACATCCGGGTTTTGAGTGAGCATATTTCCAATGGGGCCCCTAGAATGGAAAATCCAATATCTCTCATACGAGGTGACCGATTGACGCTCCATCTATCACGTTGGGTTTCTTTTGATGAGATAGAACACAAAGATACATCAACTCTGGAATTCGTGATAGTTGATGTATTGAACCCTTGGCTCGAGGAGTGGACCCTCCTGGAATCGAGCATGTTATGTGCGGGAACCCTAGAGATGGATGCGACTACAAAGACTACCATACTGGAATCCTCCATGGGATTGACGATGATGGAAATCATACTGGAATCCTCTATGGGTTCGATGACGAAAGAATTTGAACAAGAATCCAATGTGGTTTTTACAGTGATGGAAACTGTTCTAGTATCCTACAAGTGTCTGATAGTTTGACTTCTGCACTAGTATCCTATGTGGGTCTGATAGAGTAGCTGGTCCAGTATCCTATGTGGGTTCGACATCTTAGCTGGTCTAGTATCCTACGTGGGTCTGATAGCTAAGAAGAATTAGTGACTACATCTGATCATATCTATCTCTATTCTAAATTTGTATACTTGTGTGAGATGAGTGTTGAATTTTTATCATTATCAATGATGTAATTGAATTCTTTCCTGTTTGGACTAGATATCAGCATAATTTTTTCCCCAATTTTTTTGGTTAGCCCTCCGGAGGATCCCCATCAGATGTATTAGATCCTGGTTAACGATCGCGGGATGCTCTTCTTTGTTGGCTCGGGAGTCGAATATTCCTCTCTCGGTGAATGTTGTTCCTACTATTACTTTGACTCATCTTCTCTCCCTCTTCGAGTTTGGCTCAGTTATCTTCCAGGATTTCTAGCTCTATTGCACTTGTTTTTTCGGGTGCGGGCTGGCTACAATGTTTGGGATTGAGGCGGTGTTTCAGGCGGGATCTGGTCTTCTTACCTCCGATGGTTCCTTTTTGCTTGAGGCCAGGAATGAGGCCCTCTCCCCAGGTTTTCCCAGTTCAAAAAATGTGCTATTGTTGGATGATGATGATGAGAGTGCTTCTGGTAAGGCTTCTCAGAGTCAGTATCAACAATAGGTGTCTATAGTAGGGGGCATGCATTAGGGCCTGATGTCTCTTGTATTAACATCCCTTGATCATCACAAATCCCCAAGTGAGGTGAGATGATTTCCAGGGAAAAACCGTTCTCTTCCAGTCTCTCCATGTAATCTCATTTCCCCGACTTCTGGGATCTGTTCAAGGGCTAATGCTAGACTTTTTCAGGAATGGGGTTCTCCCTCTCAAAATGAGTCCTCTAAACCTGGGGGAACTACTGGGCTTTCACTATGTCAATGATTAGGATCATCATCTTGAATTCCCACGGCCTAGGAGCCCAGGTGAAGTTGGACTTCTTAGCTTCATATGTAAAGAAACACAAGGCATGTACTATGCTTTCTTGGAACCCAAACAACAGCAAGAAAAGTTAGGTGAGTTTACAAGGAAAATTTTCATGAAGGGGGGCTTGCACACGGATCCGACAATTTCCACATATGGATTTTTTTGGAAGGAATAGGTGTCGGTGGATTTTTTCCCGGCCAACGACCAGTTCATTACTGTTAAAGAGTCCATAGGCATGGAATCTATTTTCTTGTCCGTGGTGTACAGGAGTTGTGATGTGCAACTAAGGAAGGGGTTGTGGAAGGATCTTTATGCCTTTGACCTGGGGGATTCCCCTTGTTTTGTGGGTGTTGATTTCAATGTTATCTCTGATCCAGCAGAGAAAAAAGGTAGAGGTGTCTTTCCTTGTGCGACAATCTTGAGCTTTGTGTAATTTATGGCTGGAAAGGGTCTTCTGGACTTGGGATATTCATGGGATAGATTCACCTAGAGTAATATCTAGAAAGGGGGCCGAAGATGTTGGGGCCAGTTTTATAGGTGTCTGGTTAACTTAAATGCCATTTCTAGATTACCAAATACGAAGGTGGACAATCTAATCCAGGGTATCTCAGACCACTCTCCCCTGTTGATATCCTTTCCTCCCAATCATGATGGTGGTGAACGATTTCACTTCCAGGAACATTGTATTGGCTCCCCTGGATATCACCACCTGGTCAGCGAGGTTTAGAAGGCCACAACTCACGACATCTCCTGGGTGGCCCTGCACAACAAGTTGAGACATCTCAAAAAAATCTTAGAATATAGGGAGAAGGGATATCAATCTTATGAACAAGACCTTGACATCCTTGAGACGGAGGTAGAGTCCATGGATTAGAGCCTTGAGGATGTATGGGATGACACGGTATTTGAAGAGCCCTCGAGAAAGAAGTCATTTCTGGAGGAGTTGGTGCTAAGGCAGGAACGCATGGTCTGGGAGTGTGCGAGGGTGAAGTGGCTTCAGGAAGCGGAAAAAACACTTCTTAATTTTACACCTACATCAATGAGAGAAGGAGGCCGGTGAATCCCAATATTTGGCATGATGATGGCTCATCCTCAGGTGATAGAGATGTGGTTGGCGGCATGGCCTTCTCCTTTTTCAATAACCTTCTTGCAAGTCCAAATTAGGCAATGCCCAATGGGTACCCAAACGGTGAATATGAGCTTATGGAAGGGGTCCCTAACCTGATGTCTAGGAAAGAACATGCGGCGTTGGAAGCGACCCCGGTTGAGATGAAGGTTTTTGGTGTGGTTATGAGTCTCAACCCGGAGAGTTCTCCAGATCTTGATGGATTCCCAGGCTCCTTCTATTGGGGGTCTTGGGACGTGATCATAGCTGATATCATCGGGGCCATTCAAGACATCTTTCGAGGTGGATCTATCCCTAGGGAGGCTGGTGCCGCTACCTTGGTTCTCATACCCAAGATCAAAGACCAGTTGTCCTTTCATGACTACATTCCAGTTAGTATGTGTAACTTTTCTTATAAGATATTGTCTAGAATTGTGAACTCTAGGATATAAATTGATATTCCCCAATTGATATCCTTAGAGAAACATGGTTTTGTCAAACGACGGTCGATTCAGGGGGTGGTGGTTTGGGTCAAGAAATGATTCGTGACATCAACATCAAAACCTATGGATCTAATATGTCCCATAAGATAGATATGAATAAGGAATAGGACATGATGGAATGGGGCTATATTAACATGGTGTTGGCAAGAATATGCCTTTCAACTTGGGTGGCAGATATCATTTTCAAATGCTTCAGTTCTTCTTGGATGGATGTGTCCTTTCTGGGGAAGACTCATGGTTTCTTTAAGCTGACATGTGGTCTCCGGCAGGGAAACCCCATTTCCCCATATATTTTAATCATGTTTCAAGACACTCTTAGCCATCTTATAAATAGAAAGATGTTATTTGGGTACCTCCATCCGTTTTACATATGAAGGATTCGGCCCTCAGTCTCCTTCTTTATGTATGCGGATGACTCTCTAATCTTTATGAATACCAAAAAAAAGGTCAGTAGGTAGGCTGACCAAAATTCTTGTTGAATATTGTTTCTAGAGTGGAAAAACCATTAACAAGGACAGGATCTATCTTTAACATTCAGGCAGATGCAATGACCATCAGGACACAACCCTGTACAGTATGTTCGGTATACAAAGGGGCCAGTTTCCTTTTTCCTATCAAGGTTATACTATATCTCCAGGACGGATTAGTGTTCACAACTATGATGGGATTGTGGGTAAGATCACCAGTCGAGTGCCTAATTGGAAGAACCAATACCTGTTATTTAGAGGGCGTATAACTCCAGTCAACAACGTGCTTTCAGCTATTCCTGTTTATGTCCTTTCACCTGCCAAAGTGCCAAAGGGAGTTATCTCTTCCATTGAAAAGATTCTGGAAAATTTTATTTGGGATGCTCAGGGATAGGATAACCATCATTGGGCCTCATGGAGGAGGATGGAGATGCCAATCCCTGAAGGCGGGATCAAAGTTCGAATCATGGTTGATTTTGTCCATTGTTTGCATGCAAAGCATGCATGAGAGGTGGTGGAAGAGCGTACGCTTTGGGGGAAAATTATGTCCTTCCAGAGTAGAGGGTTGGAGTGGGATGATGCTCAGGATTCTCCATTCTAGGCTATGATTCAATGTAGTATTCCTTCTATTCGACAGCATTCCGAGTGGAATGTGGAAATGGGAGACCTCTCTTTTTGTCACCACAACTGGGCGGGATCCATCATATGCTTTCCAGAGTTTCCTGCTCCAATGATATCATTTTCGGGAGGCCTGCTCGCACCGCAGTTTTACCAGCACAGTTTTGAATGCGGAGCATCAAGGGGTGCTGGATCTTATTTAGCTAACCTCTGAGCCTGATTTTTGTGTGATCACTTCATCTGCTGCAGTGACATTCTCATCGAAGGTTTTCTGGTGGATTTATCTCCCCCATGAGTAGCGTGGCGAGTGTAATAGTGTGGTTTGGTTTGAGAGGAGCCTGAATAAGTGCAAATTTCTTACCTAGAAGATTAGAAATCATGCGGTTCCTACAGATGATAATGTGAGGAGAATGGGGGTCAGCATGGTATCTAGATGCCACTACTGCAAGGTGCTTAAGGGGGAGACTTCTGATCACCTCTTTTTTGAAGGAGAATGGGCTATGGTAGTCTAGAAGGTTTTTGGTGGTTTCACTGGTATTCAGGATCCTTTTTTTCTGGGTATTCATTTCTGGACAGATGGTGTCATGGTTTGGATAGTTCGGGGCCTGAGCGTAGGGTGAGATCGTTGATCTTCAATGCTGGTTGTTGGTGTATATGGAAAGCACGATATAAAGCCATGTTCGACGATGTTTCTTCCTCTGGTAGAGCAGTGATTTCCCGCTCGAGATCCCTGCTGGTTGATCTGGTTCGGGGAGGTGAGGACTGGTGCGATGCTCCTTCGTTGAGGGATCATAAGAGGAGTGCCCCCTCGCCGCAGAAATCCTCCACTAGGCCGAGGGGAAACTGGGTGTCATGGAAGCCGCCTGTCACGAGACTGAAGCTAAATCATGATGGGTCATATGCTTCAGGTATCATGTGTGGGGGAGGGTTTGTGAAGGACCATAGGGGAAGTCTATTAACCGTTTTCAATGCATATTATGGGGTGGGGAGCTCTATCTAGAGGGAGGCCAAGGCACTGTTCACTGGTCTGGAGTTATGCCGGCAGAAGGGGATCCCACTTCGGCAAGTGGAAACAGACTCCAAAATCATTCATGATTCCTTTCGTGGAATGTCTGTCACTCCATGGTCGATTTCTAATATCATCCTGAGATGCAAAATCATCCTCAGAAACAAGAATGTTCAGGTTCTACACACGTGGCGTGTGGGCAATAAAGTGGTGGATTATTTGGCATCCATGGCGGTGGAAGACCAGGGTGGTAGTGTCTTCTATGTTTCAACTGTTCTTCAACTTGGTGTTGTGGGGGATAACCTAGTATGATGGGATCAGCTAGGAATTCATTACGTTAGGCCTCTATAGGTCCTCTTTCTCATGATATTGTCCATGGCCAGTTCTTGTGTGTTTTTTTCTTTCATAATAAAAATATAGCCATTCATGTTCATGTTGTGTTTTTTACTTCTATAAAGGAAATTCCTTCCCTTTTATCAAGATTTACACCTTTGTTGCTAGTAGCCAACACATAGCTTATGGATGGAAGGCATGGGGTGCTCAAAACACGAGCCCCGATGATGGGTCGTGACACATGCAAAGAAGAGGGATGAAATCATGGGGAACCCAAAAAAAATCATATGACAGTTATAGAAGAGGATGTTGATGAAAAATAAAATGATAATAATCAAGAGATACCTCAAGAAGTAAACCCTTCTCTAAACACCTCAAGATTAGAGAAACCCGAGAAAAAAAAACCTACATTGTTTCACCACCACACAATCCACCTCATATTATTCTTGAATGAGCGAGATAAGGATAAATTTAAGGGAAATAGATGATATTTATACAGATTTTTAAACAAACACACATCAATATTCCATTAAATAATTAAATAATTCAAATTCCTATCTATAAAAATATTTTTAATGTACTAATTTCTAAAAAACAAATAACAATAATGATTCATAACACTAAATGATGAATGATCTTCTATTGTTCTGTAAAAAATTTCACTAAAATGAGATATCCAAGATTTTTCTAAATACCATGCACAATTGAAGAATTCAACATTAGATGAACCTTGTGTGATTTGGGAGCCAACATTAACATTATGATGATTAGTGTGATATGAATGCTTGGACTCAAATATATTATACGAATATGTGTGTAACTCCAATTATATGAATCATCAATGAAATACCATAGATTAATTATTGAATATTTTTTATTGAAATTGAATAAGTTAATTTTTTTAGTGCAATTCCTCATATTGGACATGGATGAGAAAGGATACATTCAAATCATATATGTCCGACCATTCATGGACATTGGAAGGTAATTTATTGGTTTAAATAAAGGATTAATCGTATAATGATTCATAGAATAAAATTCATTGTTTGACTATGAAATTTATTCATAATAAATAGATTATTTTTTTGACTTCCCACCTATTTTTATGATATAAGAATGTGGTGGATTAAATAACACTGATAAAAGGGTGATGAAATTCATAAAACTAAATAGGATGAGGGATATGTATGTGAGGAAATAAACTACATATGATATCTTAAAATGCATAGGATACAACCTTTAATTCCCTTACACAATCAGCCACAAAAGCTATAATTGAAACCCCTTCCTAGTACAGTCACGTATTTCTTTCTAGTGAATGTTGCTTCACTACAAGTCATTTTCAAATTAGAATTGAATCAGTCATATGATAAATTATTTATTGAAAACCTAAAAGGAAAAACGTACAATTTCATGGGGGCGGAGTTGTATTACAATAATAGAATAATTCCTTCTTTATGAACCCATAATATTATATTTTAATAAGGTGTAAATACCAAATGTTTTCCACTAAGCCAACACGATCCAACAATAAAGGAGGATGTTAATAACTTTGTACTATAATGTATTGATTGTAATGATTTTTTAAATATATTTTTGTTAATCGGTGATCCAACTATAGGTTATATAAATGAAAGGTGTTGTCATAGTAAAAATTAATGTTGAAGATGAATTTATCTCAACAAGAACTATCACTAGATAGAGATTGTGGGTACACTAAATGTACATAAATTCAAGAACTCAGAATGATCTTTGAACCCATACATTAGTGGATAAAATGATGGAGTTATAAGAAGGAAAGGAAATCTGATATCTCTAGGATCGATTTTTGGGATACCTAAATATTTTAGTCAACATGGAAGAATACTTTAAAACAACATTCAAAACTACATTTTGTACCTTCCTATATATAAACATGTTTATTGATAAGTATAATTCACCAAAAACATTTCAAAGGTGAATAAAAAATATATTTCACTATATCGAAGAAGTATTCTATGAAATTGTTTTGGAAACATTTCATTATATAGAATATATTTCATGTTCTGTCTTATCAATATTTAGTTAGTCCTACAGCACTGTGATAGAAAGTGTATACTTTTAATCTGAGAGAAATTTTATTTCCTGGCAAAGGATTCACAGTCCGTAGAAATTTTTTTTAAATGGATGGAATTAAATATGATCCCAGCAAGATAAGGGTGGTCAACTATTTACCTAATCTTTCAATGGTTAAAGGCAAAATGAAATTTCATGGCCATTAAATATTATATTAGAGAATTATGAAAGATTATAAAAATGATTCACATCATATTAAAATCTATTATTGAAGGAACCAATATTTTAATTCAAGGATGAATGTTGGTGGGATTTTAGTATTATAAATAACATTGTTTTATAAAATCTTATAATAGTTTAACCAAATTGGGAAAATGAATTGGAATTGATGCCCATGGTCAGAAGCATTTTTGGGGTACTATTATAGGAAAGAGATACAGTCACATATTATCCCCACCTACTATTAAATTCACATATTCAATGACGAATTATTATAATAAAACCCAAATTGAATGATATAATATCTATTTTTTTCTCATTCAAAAAATACACTCCTATATAGTTTGGTCCATAGTCATTATGTACATGGACCATGCTACCCTATGAAATTTGATAAATAAAATAATTCCAATCCACAAATGATAAGGTGAATCAAATTGTATAATGAATTCATAATATTCATCAATTATACAAAGGGAAAATAAAATTTTTATTTTTATGATCTATACCATCTTCCACTACCCCTTATAATGGATGTAGATAATCTCAACCTTGAAGTCAACTTCTCTAATGAAACAATTTTCTTCACAAATAAAAAGGCACCAATGTGGTTTTAAAATATTGTAATATTTCTCTTCATGGTACATCTATACCCTAAACTATCATACAACAATATGATATGACTTTTTGTTAAGGATCTACACTAATACTTGGATTTACCACTCTTTTGGAAGAGAAGTTTTTATAGATTTTTTGTCACATCATCCCATATGATGAATTCAAAAACAAAATTAGACATGGGTCATGGATAACCAATAAGATGAAATCATGGACCATATTGATCCAAATTGAAAATATCACATAGATGAATTTCCCAGCCAAAACTACACCACGTTGTTAGATGTCATATTCAGTATAGGGACCAGGGACAATATACTAGAGCCATTGTAAAAGGGAATGATTTTCACAAAAATATATTCATTAATGAGGAAATATTTTATATGTGGGTAATATATATCATGGGAAAATTTCCTAATTCACATGTAATATACTATATCTTTCATGCCATTTACAATGTTTAAATGTGGGTAGAAACAATTTCTACAAACCATGACATTATAATAGTGGTTATATATATTTTGATGATTTTTTTTCAACAATTCAGATTTTCAATATTAATCATTATTGATTGAGGAACACATTTCAATAAAGAAAATATGACAATGGATATCATACATGATATGGAATTCATTACAACACTAGAACTCAAAAACACACACAAACAATAGGCCATGTTGAATTTCAAAATAGGGATGTTAAAAAAATCATGGAATTGATAATGAACACGTGTTGAAGTGATTGGATTTTGGAATTCAAGGACACACATTGTGAAAACATCATATTATAAAATTATTCCATTGGTACTACAACATTTATATTCATATATTGAAATACATGTCATTTCCTAGTAGAGCATGATCGTGGATCTAATTGGGAAATAAAAAGCAGAATTTGGATTTTTAAAAAACTAGGGAAGCTGTGATGATATTATTAAACAAATATGAAGAACATAGAAGTTACTTTTATGAAAATTATATTATCTATAAATAAAATTATTCAAATGAAATGAACAACACATTGTGAGAATCAAATTATTAACTAGGGAATAATGTTTTATTATTAAAATCACGTATGAAATTCATCCCATATAAATCAAAAATCCAAATGGTTAGGAAAATTTGTTGTCATTAAATTGCATCCTTATTGAACGATTGTTATTCATAAATATGTCTCTACCACAATCAATGTCAATGATCAATTATTAAAAATCCATCAATATCCTTTCTTAACTGGGTGTGTCATAACCTTCAGATTCATCAGAGTGTCATGGCATCTAGCTCTTGATATTATTCAAAGATTTGACTAGGAGGAAACCCATGATATGTATCATTAAACATTAATAGGTTAGAGTATTGGTAGTAAATAATATGGAATTCCAAGATCAAAAGACCTGGTTTTATCCCAAATATGAGAATAAAGAACCAATTACATTTAATTTTGTCATTATTCTTGAGGTCAATCTTCACCAGATAAAGTTTTATAAAATTAAAAATTACATGATGTGAAACCCCAACACACATCATGTAACTATATTATTCTATTTTTTAAATGGCCTTCAACCTTGGATTCATGAAATTCCCCCCCTCCCATACACTCCCACCACTAATGCTCACCCCGACCCCCACTATCTTCAACAACATCCCTTCACCACCTTGATTAAGCATCCCAACCCCACTTCTCTTATTTCTTCTCCTCTCTACAACAAATCATGTGATTATAATTAATCAAACAAAAAATTTATGAACTCCTCCTTATAATTCCTAAACTATGTTGGATGATTCCAAACTAGTCAAACACTTGTGAGGATCTGACACTACCTCACCTTAGGTATCTCCCCTATATATCTCTATTGTGTTCCTTGAACAAAAAACTATCCTAGAAGGGGACCAATCAACCTATAATGTTTTGTTTGACATCCAATACCCTCATATGAACCAAAAAAATCCACTTTTTAAATACAAAACAATATGTGTCACTTAGCCGCATGTACGAGAAGCCAATGATGACCAACCAAACTATTTATATGGATTTCCTCTTGCATCTACATATTATATAGAAGCTTTTATAGCTCTTATAGTGCCATAATATTTCATCCATAATTTAGTTATGTAAGGAGATGTATTTGGATATATTTATAGAGTTACTTCACCATTTTAGTTTTCCATTAAAATATTTCGCTTTAGGAGATCTGGATGACCTCATGTAATTTCCTTCACATATTTCAGTGTGGGCCTCAATATTTTATCTAATGATTTTCAAAAATTAGTGGCATTCCGTACAATAGATATTACTATATAATATTCTCTTTCAAATATGACTCTGAATATAATTTTATGGGATACTCAAACTAATAATGATCCCAAAATTATGAAATGAACCCAACTCTATGACCCAACACTATGCATTCTACATAGGTCTTGACATATGCCTAGTTCACACGAGCTAACAGTCATAGCAGTTTGAGCTGGTAGGATTTCATCATATGTTCTATATCCCTAGGTCATCATTACATCAGCATGTCCTCTTAATTAACACTGTATTTCATATTTCATACATGGATGATTTGGTGAATGCTTATTAGGGACCTATCTTAACACACCATTCCTATCATCATGGCTTATCTCATAGAACCCATCCACTCACCTCCATTAGTACAATCTAATCCATTGCTTTTGATTTTCAACAAAGGAATAATGAACTTACTAAGGATGTAGAACTCTACTAGTGGGAAACAAAAGTAATTTAAGGTATTGATTAGTCTCGTAATGATACGGATGCAGTCCCAACACCCCCCTCAATCACAAATATTGAACCATCCATTCCTAACAAGGACCCCACACAATTTCCTATATCCACAACCACTTGACATTATACTCCTCCCACCCCATAATATCCATTTGATTTCAGGGATATACACGTATACATCCTCAAGAATCTGTGATGGATTTACCATTACCTCTATACCCCCTTTAATGAGTTCCCTAATTTTAGTACCCCTTATCTAACATAATCAACCAAACTAGAATCGTTTCCCCCACCAGAACCTTCCAGCCCTTTATCATTTACCGATCCTTCCCTAACTACCACTCCGACTGACATACCATTGTATTAATTGAACCAACATCCCAACTTTAATATCTAGAAGAGTAAGCTTATAGCGGTAGTGCACCGTCATCTTCCCCATCCACTATAGCGTATTTCATTATTCTAGTTTCCCTATATATTACCCCACTAATTATTTGTACCATCATACGACCCACTCAAATAGGTTCTAACCCCATGACATTTTCCTCTACAATATATTAAAATTCCATATTGTCAATCACATCTAGAGAACCAGAAGGGATGTTTCCACCACACTCTATCTGATAGCGGACTAAAGATGATGACATTACTAATTTTTCCGCTTTGATTACCCTAATCCCCTCCCTTAAATTGTGTATGAAACATGGGTTCTCATTTTTTACAATGCATTTATTTTCGTTGATGTTGTATCATTCATATTCATTCATATATAAGATATTCCATATTTGATATATTTAGATTTTTTTTTAAATTCACTGCACTATTAATATATATAGGTTTATCTCCATTGTTCTATCAATGGTCATCGATGCATCTGTTCCTCTATCTAACATTTTTTTATGAATGAATCATCTAATAGATGATGTCACATTCCATAATAAAGATCTATTACTTTAGATTCATGCTCTTAATCCCCCACTATGACCACATAATCCTTTTCTATCACATTAGATTCATGATTCGTATTATCATGAGGCGATCAATCCATCCTATTGTCCATGATAGAAAAATGATAATGATAGTAGAAGATGAAGAATATTATGTAGAGATGAGACAATGGATAATATAGATTGATAATACAGTTCTTCTGTCTGGATGATGACATAATTTTTATTACAAAATGAGAAACACACATATTTGATCAGTTTCTATCAAATTTTTATTTATAATTTTTTTATATTCATATTTTTATAGCTTTTTATAATTATTCATCAGTAATTATGATTCTTGTTGTAGAAGCATAACTAAATTTTTATTAAATGATTGTCATTTCTTTTATCTTTGATCACATTTCGTTTTATTACATAAAATATGTATTATTTTTATGGATTAATTTATTGTATATAGAATGTTTTTAATTTATAAACCATATTATAGGTATCATATATTTAAAAATAAAGTGAACCCAAACATTCCCCATGGAATGACACTAATTTCAAGGATATCTTGATTCCATCATATATTTTTTTTCTAAATTAACATTTCATTCTCTATAATTTATCTTCCATAACTGTCCCATTGTTCTTCCATGGAAAATGAAGGCATTATCTCATTATATGTGTCTTGGGGGGGGGTCTTGACTATCAATCGTGATACACAATATTTTTTTAATTTTTTTTATTTTTCTATGAGAGATTTATTCATTTAGAAGAATGATTTAAACGAGAAAATCAAAAACCCCATTTAAATTAAAGTATAATGTATTATTTTAATTTTTATAATTCCATGATTTTCTAAAATTTTTTTTTTAGTTTTATTGCTCAATTCAGAAATTTAATTCAAATTAAAAAAATTATATTAATTATAATAATTTTATTACAAGACATTATAACATTATTTATTATTATCTTTCTATATTTTCTCTAATTACAGAGAGTATAACGAGCTTACATTTTCATAATCTTTTTTAATAATATTTCAGGAGTGACACCTGGTACATGTAGACTTATTAGAACCCACATTGAGATCTTATTGAGTTTGTGACTAAAAAAATACAATTTTAATTTGATTATGTCATTTATTTTTTATCTAACATTTCATTAGAGAATATTTACATCTTTTATTAATCGGTATTTTAGTTTCCATGAAATACCATATTTCGGTGTAGCTATTCTAGTATGATTATCCCTTCCCAACCTAGTCCGTTTATATTGCATGATATTACTTTAAAAAATTGTTGGGGAAAATTTTCATCTAGTAGAAAGTAGATGATTTATAGAGGAGATGTGTTGTTGTACACACTAGACTATATGATTTTGATTCATGTGTTACTATTGATATTGGACACCATTCATGATCCATTTATATATAAATATAAAAATATGATTATTTTTTTGTAATATAAAGGTTCGAAATCACATTTTCTAGACATATGAGTCCCTTGATGGTTTATTTGTCGTTACAGGATGGATTTGAGATTTGGAGTAGACATGAACATCGAAAAATTTGAAAAATAGAAATGAATTGGATACTATTGGAACACCATTAATATATACTAATAGATATATTTTTATCTTAAAAGAGAATTTAATTCATTATTAATGGTGTATATGTTTCTTTACTTGATTCAATACATTCATGGATTATACATCAATTATCTCCCTCTTTTTTAGTTTTTTTATATTTACTAACCATCCCATATCCTTATTTCCATTTGAATCTATTCGCTGAAGTCCTTATAATATATTTTTTATTTTTATTTATGAATTTTTAATTATAGTACCAACGCAATCATATGGTTAATAAATGAATTCAATGTATGAGTAGTACTCCGATATCAGTTTACCCCAAGTGATGATAGAAAATTCATCCTGTGGTAAATTACAGATGGCTATAGAATTTCTGGAACATTTAATATCTAGTTACAATAATATTATGAATTATTCAAGAAACTAAAATATAGGGTATGATTCATTTTCTATGTCGGGATGATTCTGGTGAATCATTATTTATCCTAACACATAGTTTTATTAACATGTATATAATGAATGTTTCTTATATAAAAATTATCTAACCTTTCTGGAATCACTATTGAGATCTATTTTGTTGAGAATAAGAAATTGTTCAAGAGTAGGATAATTTGGTTTATTTATATCATATATACAGTTTATGATCATTTTACTAAGTATTTTAAATGTCTTACTTCATAATTTACCATATATATTTTGTTTATTTAACGAATTGTTTTTAGGAGCTCAAAATAAAATTTGGAGAAAATGACCAAAAAATGACCATTACACATCATTAAACTCCATTACAATATGTATAGTCTACATTCCATGAATTGGAAAAGCCTTGAAGAAAGTCATAATGAATTTCAATACATAATAAAATTACATGACTATATTTAACAATACACGTTGTTTAAAATACAAACTCTATTCTTGATTTCATGATCCAAACTGAAAGAAGACATTCATCATGCATACCATTTACACATCATGAATGACGTTAATTTTAAAATATTGAATATATTTGATGATTTTATTTCATTATCAGTTTACATTAAAAATATGAGTAGAAAACCTTATATAATAATTACATCATGTGAATACCCATTAGATGAAATGTAATATCCCGACTATATACCAAAAAAATCTGCACAATGGAAAATTAGATGAGAATTATTCGTGAATATTCTATTGAATATCTCATTTATTCTCTAAAGTTTCCCCCACAAAATCTCCATTAACTACTTTTGTAAAAACTATTTTAAATATTTTACATTTATTCATTCCCTCTATATATATTTTTGTATCTTTTTTCAATGACTTTTTATTTCCATCCATGTTCTACTTGTTTTTTGTATCTCTATAATCAATATATGATGAATTAGTGTTTTGATTTAACTTGTTTTTATTTCATGAAGTTGTATGATTAGATTAATGATTAATTCTAGTAATATAATTCATATTATAGATTGAATATCCACTAATTTATTCATATCAGTCCATTAACATTCATCAAATAATTATTCTTAATTATTGTCGTCGTATAAATTAGGTTTGTAATTATATATCCCTTTTAAATCAATTCTACCATATGTTGATAATCTATATATTATAGGGATCAAAATTTGCGGTATTTGAGTTTAATTAATCATTAAAATTAAACTTAATTATATTATGTTACAATAAATCGGTTAAAAAATAATTTTTTATCCAATTATTTTATGCGACCCTAGCTATATACTGTTTTAATGAATGATTGAGACCTGATTGTTATAGAAAAATATTATAAATATTTTCCTATCACATAATATTTTTTGGAATCCATGATTAATGAATTTAGGATGACTCTTTCTCTATTCCAAGGAACAAATGTATCATAGGTAGATCATGTTGTATAGAACATATAGAACCAGTGACCTTTTCATGATTCACATGTTAAACCATAAAACTATACCTTGTTAGAACTATGATCATCCTTTTTTCAGAACCCTAAAATTGAACTCAGTCATTTCATCATATCTATTCATAATCCATAAAGTAATTATAATTTGTTATTTCCCATGATCAAACAACTTCTGAGTAATCCAACTATAAATTGTTCAAAGCATTAGTACCCTCCATACAATCCTATTCCACATGGGATATACTATGCACTACAATTATAATTAACCCTATTAGGAAGTGTATTTTAGGAAAAGTAATTATAATTTGACCCCATTCCACAGTAAAAAAAATGATATGTGTGGGGGATTCAAATACAAAAAATTGAATTTTAAAAAGTTATTATAATTATCTGTTGATATTATGATGATGAATGAAAAATATCTCCAGAACATTGAATGGCCATATAGGAGATATTGAAATGATAGATACTATACTAATATTAGCAATGAACCAGTTGTAGTTTTAGGGACACATAACCTCAAAATTAACATACAATTTTTATTTTATTTCAATAATAAAATATATTTTGAAAATTTATAATGATTTTATATAGAAATTTTCCCCTTTGATCACATCTCATCAGCTAATCTCATGTAATTAATAAAAAAAAATCTTGGGTATGGAGAGATATCCATATTTCCAATCATATGATGCAAACATATAATATAATAATCATAAAAATATACCCATTTCTGGTAATTTATAATATCGAAAAAATTATCAATTATTTATCATTCTATATTATTCATATAGAAAATAAAAAAAATTACCGTAAATTTATGATTTCTCATGAAATCGTCTATGTAAAAACAATCTATGTGATTCAACATCATCGATTTTGAAATCATGAAGGTAGAAATCAACTACATCCAAATTGGATACGTAAATATTGGACATTATAAAATATATTATATTAATTTAACAATATAAAATATTTATCGACTATATAGTAAATTTTATGTAATAAAATATAAATTGTCACAAAATTTGATACATATTATAATAATCTACATCAAAAACAAATATATGGTTCAAATGACTTCCTTGTTGAAATTGAAATGTAGCCTTGACTATGAATACCTATATGATTAGGCTATGTATTTTTTTACTAAATATACTAGATGACTATTCTATAAGAATAATTAATATAAATGCTATGTGATTCAACTAGGGGACTAAAATTGGTAATTTGGATTTAGATAGTTTAATATATTAATAAATTAAATACCAATATTATTTAATCCACATCTATATCATTATAAACACCACATCAATATTCAATGTTCATGTAGGATGAAAAAAAAATATATTTCATGGAATTAGGAATAAAAATATATATTTTATAGAATATTCATTTTAAATTTTAGTAGTTATAATTATAAAAAACTGAAAAATAAATAATTAATGGGACATAATTTTTAATTATAAAAATTATAAAAATTATAAAATTTATACATCGCAATACTAAAAAAATGTTGTTTAATGTTTATAATTTATTATGACATGGGTTTCCAATTTCTATTTATATTAATGTGGAGCATCAAGGTATATATTCTAATTCATGACATTATAATGGGATGATTATATTTCTATTTTTCATAATATCATTTAGAATATTTTTTCTTCTTTTTTCTATTCCAGTTCCTTTAATTATTTAAAATTTTTATATTCTTTTTTATTGTATACAATTTATGTAAACATGATATGTATTTTATTGATATCTTTATTTATTTATTTATTTATATTTTGAGTAATTTATTATTTAGTTTTTATTTTATATATTTAAATTATGTTACGTTGTTATTAAATTTTTTTATTTTTGATATTTTTATTTTATACGACTTATTATTATAGTATATGAAATTTTTATGGATTATAATAAATATTATATTAATAATTTTTATTGTAAAATGAATTAAAATACCACCAAAATGATTATTAATATTCCTTTAGAATAATTTCATTTCTAATATTGATCAGTAGCACACCTTACGAATTTTGAAAATATAGCTCCACAAAATTATAAGCTAATTGATTTTTATTAATTAAATATTTTATTATAGTTCCATGAAAAAATATATTATTTATGTAATATAGAATAAATGAGAGGGGATAGTTTAAATTCACATGGGATTTTTTGTGATGAAAATTTTTTCTAACAGTAATATTAATGTACCATCAGATAAAAACGGATGTTGAGAAAGTTAATTTTATTTGCAAATTTTAATTATTTTTCCCAAATAAATTTTTGACCAATTAGTTAATTTAATCCCATATTATAATATCACGACTTATTTTTCAACATTTGATTGTTTAGGGAAAAAATAGGTAAATATCCAAATGGATGTTTGCACAAATGTTTTTTAATTTTCTCTTAGCATAATTTTCTTTTGCATTCATTTCTTAAAAATGTTTGATTGAGTTTATTAGGTTTTATTGAATTTTCTTATTTTGAATGATACGTTATATTAACATGAGTTGTAGATAGACATAAAATAATAATTTCATTAATAATGATACGAATGTATTCAAAATTCTAGATAATGGTAATACATTCTTATACTCCTAGTGTCCAGGAATAAAATCATGATCCACAATAAACTTTTAGATTTTTATATAACATGAAAAACGATAATAATTACATTGTATGAATATCTGGGGACATAACTGACCAGAATAAGTGATGTTTGTAAAAATATCCATACTTTGAATGATGTTACAGGATAAAAACACCTGAATTTTGTACACTAGAAGAACACAAAAATGACACTAAATACACCACAGGTAGTCTTATAAATCACAGATTTGTAATTAGTTGATATTTAATATAGAGGATGAATATTAACTATAATATATTACCAAAAAATAGACCCTTTTTCATAAGATTAAATTCATTATTTCCTCGCTTATGGGTAATATATCCAATAAATAAATGTAATTTATCACTGACTGGTTGAGTTTCCCGAAATAGAATGAAATGGGGGTAGAGGATTCATAATTTTTTAAAATTATAGAATGATAATAAATAATAAATTGAAATAAGTAAAATATTATGAGAATATACATACACAAGAGATAGTAAATATTTATGATAAAATTTATGAATTTATTATCCAGAATAATGGGGCATATATTTCTTGTTGAAGACTTCAAATTTTGAAAAACATTTGTTCTTCATCAATGAATCAAGAAAAATTGATATAATATTTAAGGATACTGACCTGATTGTTTGGTCTAAATTAAATGTACTGAATGGAATTATTGTTTTTGGCTATTTTATGACACATCCACTATATGGTTGTTTCATTATAAAGGCATCAGTTCAAGTCCACCTAATAGTGAAAAAATCGATTGAGATAAATATAAAAATTCAATTATTATGTTTTTCTCTATTAAAAGGCATGTATATAGTTATTCATTACCCATGTAATTTTACTATTAATTATTCCTAATGTAAGATGTTTAATATAATCAATGTATTATTATAGGTCATATATAGTGAAGAAGAGAAAAGAAAACTTCTGATTATCTTATAATGTAAATGAAAAAACATCACCTAATGTTTTAAAAATGTCATTAAAATAATTCTGAAATCCATTACAATAATGCTTCATAGATGATATATAATGAATGTATTTTTATATAAGAATGGGAAAATGGATGACATTTTATAACACCAATGTTATGTAATTTTGATGAACGTTATAGATGTATGAGTCATAAATAATAATCATGAAATCCCGATAATGTTCGATAGGTGTAAATATAATTATATTTTAATGGGAAATAAATTGGTTTCAATAAATTTTCATTACAATGCACAAATATTAATTGGGGGAAATTTGAAACACTTAATAACACTGTTTACAAAAAAAATGTTTATATGATTAAAATTTTAAGCACTAAAATTTTATATATAGTTTATTATCAATTAAATTTAGAAGTACCTTATATTTAGTTGGGGAGATGTGATTTTATAGATAATGGTTTTCAATTAGTGTTATTAGATAGAGTCACTAAGTAGTGAGAAAAATTGATTATTGATCATTAATGGATACTGGACAATGAGAATATTATATGTATATTTTAAATTAAAATAGAAGTTTAATTGTAATTATTTTCATAAAAACTCCAAGAATAAGAAGAGTATGTGATACATAGTAGAAAAAATAAACTAGATAAAAGAATGTTTCTTTGGATATACATTTCATATTCAGATAGTAATAGATAGAAGAATTATGGATAATCATTTAGAGAGTACTTATAGATAGTTTCTAAACCATTATTTAATTGTTTGATAAGAAAATATTTGTAAACTAACATGTTACACTATAATTATATATATTGAGAGATTGAATGTTTTTAATGGGAGTTGTTTTAACATAATTTTGTTAATATTATAGAGATTTTTCATGGCACTGTAAGAGTTTCCATGGTAAGTATATGGTCTCCAATATATGAGCAGAAACATAATTATCCTGAAGGATTTCATTCACATTATTAAAATTATATGTGTATGATGTTATTGTACTATGTTTACATAAATCATAAGTATATGAATATTTTGGAGATAATTCTAATATAATTTTAACTATAAATGACCACCACTAATTAGCCCCACCCATATCATAATATCTCTCAAGAACATAAGGAAGGAAAATTTGTATAAGAGCCATATCATCGAAAATATCAGATTATAGAAGAAAATAGTAACAATTTACTTGCATAGAAAAAGTTATAATTGTTTGAATAATTCAATTATAATTATATTATATCTCTTTTCCTAGAAGTATGTGATGTGACTATAGTTGCGCTAATATCATTTGGGAAGGATACATCAGTTAACATAGATGACAATGGAAATTATGAGGTTTATTTGAATTGTATAAATTATATTATTTGTTTTAAATGAGTTTTGGTTTATGTATTGTTTTTGGATATCATGATAGATAATAAAATATTATAAAAAATTAACTATATATTCATGGTATATATGATAGTGATGGAATAAATGTTATATATCTTTCAATAAAGGTCGAAAGATGTCAAGTAAGGAGATGAAGACATTGTTGATATGTTATCCCCCATCATAAAATATGTTTTTCGAAATATATGTTGATTCACCAATAACATTGAATATTATACTATTCCATAGATAAACATGTTAAATATCTATGTCTTCTCTAAATCAACTAATTTTTCATTAAATAATTATGTTGATATATATATTGAGTAATTACAAAAAACAATCATAATTAATATGTGGTGATGAATGGCCCATGATTAAAATAAAATATAAATAATGAAATGGATTTTGAAACATTGAAAATATGAATATCTGACATTGTGATGTTTTTATCAATAATAATTTATAAAATACATAATTTAATATAAAAAATAATAAAATATATCTCGTAACTCAATAAATTCCAAATTAGAAAACAATTATTTTGAGGAAAACTACATAATAAATTTCTTTTTTAGGGAGATTTTTAAAACTAATCTATGAAATTTTGAATAAATAATGATTATGAATATAAATATGAATCTGAAAAAAATTCTTATTTTATGATGTTCATAAAAAATTATATGGAAGATAAAAAATCTATAGAAATAATAATAAGTATAATTGAATCATAATATGTATATTGAGTATGAATTTTATGTTTAAATCTACTAAAAATAATTATTCATAATATTTCAGATAAAATTTTTTTGAATCATCTTGATAACGTTGAGATGAAAATAATATTCCGTAAATAATTAAAATTATAAAGGTGAATAAACATACATTTAATAACATCTTATAACATAACATGTTACATTTATTCAGAAAAACAAAAAAGACATGATATAAATTATATTGATGAATAAATAAAGATTAAAAAAATGTTATAAATGAATAAAATCTTAAAAAGGAAGATGATTACATTGATGAAATTAGGAACCCCAAAATTGATGTTGTCCAACTAGGAATTATGGTTGAGGAATATTATAGAAAACATAAATCCAAAGAAATAAAAGTTTTGTAAAATCTTATAAATAATTGTTTATTATTATTGTATCTTATTTTTGATGAATGAAAATATTATCATTTAATTAGTGTTAAAAATTTTTACATATCAATGCTCAATCAAAACACTTCACCAGATTTAGGTCACTTCTTTACCCAGTAGAAATTAATTTTTCTATTATATTTCAACCAATTTATTTTTTTTAGAAACAACTTTTGGCATTCAAGGATTGGGATGAAATATGGGAAAGCAATCATATCTTTAGAGGGTATAATAAAAAACAAAGAACATTATTCCACATTCCTAAGGGAAAAATGTATTTAGAGTTATGATAAACCTAAAAAAATTAAAAGGGGAGATATTAAAATTTTATATTAGATCATTATTTAGTAAATATTTTTATTACTACTATATGTAAGTCATAAATTAATATCAATGTTTACCAAACATGTATATTATTTTAAATATTCATGAACAAAGGGGGATAAATATTGGATCAAAAGAGTCTAAACATTCTTAATATGAAATAATAATTAATTAGAAAATCACCAATAGAAATAAAATTTTCAATTTAGAAATAATTTTATTTCTCGGAGGAAATTTTAGGATAACATGACCAAATAAGATAATTACCTATAGAATTTTTGTATACTCTACTGATATAAAATTCCTATACTATGAAATAAAAAAAAGTAGAATGACTAGAGCTGACAAAAGTATTATTGTTTCTTTAAAAAAGTTAAATATTTCAAAACAAATAAAAATTTTATTCTAGAAAGTGGTTATTCATTACATATAATTGGTGATATAAAAATCAATTTCGAAATTGAAGACCATGACAGTGGAGAAAGTACATTTGAAAATGGTATTTCTTTAATAATTTGAGGAATTTAAATATCTATGATTTGAAGAATATAATTTAATGTAAAAGAATCATTTGTTTTTTATGGGATAAAAAGGCATATTTATTATTACATGAAATTGAGATCATGTAAATTATGATCTATTTAGGATGTATTCTTTTATATCTTATGGAATAAAGGATATAATAATTTTTTTTTCTAAAGGAGAATGAACTATAAAAATTAATTTCTAGTATGAAGTTATTTCAAACTAATGTTAGATAAGTGACGGGGATAAAAATATCTTATATAATAGATGACATGGAAATATTGGATATTAAATTAATAGAACACATTTAGTGGTTGATGTTTTATAATACCTTCCTCAAATGTTGAGTAAAATTTATTCTATTTATAAATATTTTAAAAAATTGCATAATTTTTATACTAAATCCAAATTAAAATTAAATTTATCCCACATAGATACATGAGAACATACAGTATGATATTTATGTTCTAATAAATTATAAATATACTAATGGTTTTATTTTTACATTATATTTAATTATTAAATTATGTGTATGGAAAATATAATGTTCATAGATAATTAATAAGAGTTTAAAAATTGTGGATATTATAGAAGGGTATATTTAAAATAAATTAGTTTTTTGTACTAAAAATATGAATTTACATTAAAAAATAAAATATAAATTATTTTACACTATATTATAATAAACATGTTTTAAAACACAAGTACTATAATCCACAATCTCCTAAAAAATCAGTAATATAATATGAAAATAATTTTTAGTAATAGGGGTTGAAGTATGATTGATGAATTTAAACATTATATGGTTTTAAAGAATGAATATGTTAGTACTATTATAAATTTACAATATAAATTTTAGTGGACTCTAGAATAAAAAATTAATTATTATGTCATGTGGTACAATAAAAATATTTTAATGAGATATTGGAATGTTTCTAATATTTTTTCTTTTCATCAGATAAAAATTTTGGATCATGGAAAGATTGATTAAAAATTTTAGGAAGGAATTTTGAAGAGAAACTTTGAATATGGAAAATGATATAGGTTTTAGAAGAATTTTTTTTAAAAAATAATTCTTATGATGTGATAATTGTAAAATATTTAATATCATTAAATATTTTTTGACGTTATAGGAGTTTGATTGGATACTTAATATGAGAATAATAAAAGGGAGTATGACTTAAGCTAAAAAATAAAAAAATTATCTCGTATCAGTATCGTAATGATGATTGTGAGACACAAATAAAATTTATTAAATATTTCACTATATAGAAACATTTTTTATCTGAAATGAAGAGTTAACATCTGAATTCTATTGATTATACCAATAGGAAACTAAAATTAGATATTCATACATCATATACCATATAAATTGAAAGTGAATATATTTTCTGTGTTATTCGATATATATGATGTCAAAATCTATTAATGATGAATTAGAACAGATTGGGATAAATGATCATTAATAACATTATTCATTTCCCAACTGGATATTTTTGCTGTAAAGATGTTGGTGTTTAGAAAAAATAATCATTAACATAGGGAAATAATATGAAATAATTAATGAATTTTTTTTCAATGTTTACTCATTATTAAAAGTTGTTTCTGTAAAAAACATTTCCCCCCACTCATATATTAAAAATATAACAACGTTCTTGGATTTTACCAAACATCAATGTGAGATTTTTTTCGATTGATGTCAATTAATATATATTAAATTGAGGGATTAAGTAATATGTGTATATTAAACAACCCACTAGTGTTTTAATTGAGAATGAAAAAATATAGTGTTTATAATGAAAAAATCCTTATATGTATTGTAATGGGATCATCATTCATAGTATAAGAAATATTAATGATTCATTAAATAATATAAATTTGGTAAAAGAAATCGTAATAAAAATAATTATGTTAATTATATGAGAAAATATATGTTTATTATAATTTTTTACAATAATTATATAATATTTACATGATTTTTTAATAAAACATGTCAAATTATTGTTGATAATATGATTAAATTTATTTACATGTAAATTCATAGAGAATAAATATTTATTATGAGATTAAAGGTTTTATAAAATGAATGGTTTATCATTATACCACATGAAATGTGTTCTCAAAATTTATTATAATTGTTTTTAATTGTATAATAATTATATGTTTTTATACATAACTATGCTGGTCTAAAGATGTGTAATGATGATTGTATAAAGAATTTGAACCAAAATGACATATAGATGATGATTGTTTTATTAATATATCTTAATACTCGTAGGAATACATTTTTATGTTGGTACATTATGTGAATTATATCATTTTATTCATAAGAAGTAACATATTTTTTTAAAAAATAATTATCATCTATATTAGTAGAACATTATATTATTTTTTTTGAATACAATATTTTTTCATATATACATTCATGAATAAAATAATATTAAATTGTATAGAGACTATAATGATGGATAATCGATGACATGATATACATTTTACGTTATAGAATGTTGTGTAACATAGAATGGAAATGAACAATGATATGATTCATTGAGTATATGTGAAATAGAATATGATATTGTCACCCTAGTATGAAAAAAACATATATTAATGATTATTGTTCAAGTAATATATGAGAGAATATTTCATAAAACTATTTTATATACATTTTGATAATAAACATTAAATTTATTTTTCCGAATAAATTGTAACAAATTTTATGATAAAGAACATCTTTAATTGGTTTAAAAACATAAAATATAATGTTAATGGTAAAGATTAAATGTTTTAGTACATTTAAACATTGTATCATGTTACAATTTTTTTAACCCAAGTAATATAAAAGAGAATATTATTGGAATTAGGGTTAATACTACACTTTCATCCTCCAATTACGACTTACAAATTATAATAATGAAAATAAAACACCCATAATGATATCAGCAATGTTATAAATTCAATGTATTTAGTATGACTATTAAAAAATTATTAAAACTAATTATTTTATAAATTTAATTATGTTGTTATAATAAAATGGCAGAGAGGTTGAAAATTATTGGTAAATTTTTTTATCATAGAAAAAATATTTATTATCACCAATGGATAGACAAACTAATTTATTTTCATGTTCCAGTAGTTTGGATTCATTATATTCACAATGATAAGGTACATTCTTTCTAAAAAGAATGAAATTGGGAAATAATGTTTCAACATTTATTTTTGACGTTTTTGAAAATGATTATATGAAATATTATGGTGATGATTGAAGATACATTACTTTTTTCACGAAAATCATTGAACATGATTCTAGAATGATTTTTATTATAAATAATTATTTTAAACATGTCAGAAAAATTCCTTGATTTTTTTATTAATCAGTTTCTTATTGATGTTCAGAATCATTCATAACAAATAGTCCTATGAGGTAGAGGGGGTGTTTCCTTAACATTGTTATAAAAAATATCCTTACGATCAATAATGATATTACACTAACAATGTTATATGAATCATAGAAAAACATATATACCAAGATAAAGGTATACATTAAATTAAAATAAAATAAAAAAATGTCATTGAATGTAGACCAATTGAAATAGATAAAAAAAATTGGTGATCTAGTAAGGAGATGATGATTATATTATGAAAACCATGTATGAGGTAATAAAATGAAAATTATTAGATATAGATCAAAAAATGGATAGTACACAATATAACCAATTTTACTAGGGATTGACTTTTAAAAAATTAGTTTTATGAAGTAGAAGATCATTCTTCCATACATAATCAACATATATATATATATGTAAAGAGATATTTTGTAAGGGTAAATTCGATCTACCAATAGATATATGTACTATTAATAATGCATAATGTTAATTTTTCTCAAATGGATTAAGTAGAAGGATAGTGAATTAAAATGTGTATAATGTTTCTATGTCTTAACATTTTTTTGGAAATATAAATATTATAATAGAGAAGTTATAAAATTGTGTAAGAATATTTATCTTTAAGTGATTATAAAATTAGTTGATAGAAATGAAAAAGTAACTAGAAATATAAAATGACTATATTCATATTGAAACCTTCATATTTTTTAACAATGATTTCATCCATCAAAATATCAATTAGATCATATAAAACAATATGAGTGTACATTAGAAGAAAAGTTTAATAAGTTAATAGATCTGAATTTGTTTCCATATGTGAAATGAGAAAGTTTCAAAGAAACAATTTCGTGAAAGTCACTATGTTTTGAAGTTATCAGTGTAAATCCATTAGACTAATGTGTATATAGAATGGTATTTAATTTTTTTCATTACCTTCAAATAGGTAAGGAAATATTTTAATTAATGTTTTGTTGATAATTAGAATTATCTATAATATAATTATATTATTATTACATACATAATGGTAATTACTAAATAGTGGAAATGACATTCACCCTGGAAGATACATATTTAAGAAATCATCATATAAACCTAAAAAAAGTTTTGATTTACGTTGATAATATTTTTAACATATAATGAAATTATGATGTTAAAGAGTTATTTGAAGTGTATATTTATAGCTTATATACCATATATTTAATACATTTATTTTCATATATTTTGTTGAAATTTTACATTTTTCTATATGAGGCACTCTTCTAGAAATTTTTTGAAGACTTTATAATTTTGATACAGATCCATTTAATTTTATTTGGACGTGAAAATTATTTTAGGATCACATTATTTTCTCATTCGATCACAGATATAAACTGGGGGTGCGAAAAAAATTTGTACAAAAAGAATTTATATATA
The DNA here is from genome assembly GCA_963277665.1 of Viscum album. Classification (NCBI taxonomy): domain Eukaryota; kingdom Viridiplantae; phylum Streptophyta; class Magnoliopsida; order Santalales; family Viscaceae; genus Viscum; species Viscum album. The sequence continues at coordinate 1,357,668,623 of OY728142.1, read as the reverse complement.
AAAATGATAACACAATGATGGTTTTTTTAAGTATTATGATTTTATAAGAATTATATGATATATTTTATTATCATTTAAACTAACAAGTTTTACATAAATATAGTTACTAGATAAAAGGTAACGACTAATATAATGGTTTATAGTTATCGAGTGGTTATAATTTCATAATGTTTACCATTCATATAAAATATAAAATGTTTATATAAAATATGTATTCACAAAAAATATGGGAGGAACCACATTTTTTGAAATTAGAATGTTAAAATTTCATAGCTATAGTTTTTTAGGAATATTAGATTATATAAACTTTAAATATTAGGGGTTTATCATATATATATTTTCTATATGGATGAATTATAATTGAACATTCAGGGAGGTGTGCTAGAAATTTTCATATAATATAATAGATCATTTTAATAATAAATTTAATACAAACTAATGATATTCATTAAAATTTTAAAAAAAATGATAGAAAATGTGTCTAAATGGATTTTTATCAATGTATTAAATTTTCTATTTTAGAGAATTTACATGGACCAGTGGTTGATTCAATTGCAATAGTGTAGTCACCTATTGTTGGTGTGATCCTTGAATATCATTCATGGGATCATTTAATTTATTTTAATTAAATTATTTTAGGTTATTATGTATTTATCATAAAAATAATAACACTAACCTGATCGACGGATGGAATGCAGTTCGAGGGAGGATTTCGACACAAAGGATGGCGTGTCATTCAAGTAAATGAGATGGTGATTTAAGAATCCACCAAGGGAATCATTGGAAAAAACAGAATGGTGATTTGGATCTCCGTGAATGGGAAAAAGTTGTATGTGTAATGTGTAGGGGAGAATGGTTCATGGGTGAAGCAGTACACTATGATGGTTGTACCTCACTGAAGAGTAAGTAAATATCATAATCGTAGAATTTTCCAATCTATTTCTGAATATAACGAGTTCTAATTCTAAAATTATTTATAAAAATTTCCATTAGAGAATATATTTTCCATTGGAGTAAATTGCGATATGTCCTGACGTATTTTAGGGGATTTGGTGAAGGAAAATTGGTTCGTGACAATTTTATTTCATTAAGGGTGAGGAAGTTCGAAAAAGAAATTACATGAATGGTTTTTGTGAGGTACTGAATCCTGCAAATAATGAAGTAGATTTTGGAAGAAGGAAGTATGTAGGTGGTATGAAGAATAAAATATAGTTTGTTGAAGCAGTATTCATAATGAGACTGGTATGTAGAAGAATTCATTATGTGGATGTTTTATGAATAAGAGGAAGACCTGGTTCACAACGAACAGATGGTCCGTAGAATCAGTTATTGTATGTGAATAAGGGGTGGTTACTAGAAGTGAGGACTTCCTGCAAACATGGGATTCTATGATTAGAATAGATGGTTCAAATATTATTGGTGACCCAAATAACATAATCACTGCATATAATATATATAATGAAATGTGGTATGCGTAGGAAGCAATGTGGTTCATGGAGGAATAATGGAAGCATTCAAAATCTCTAAAACATTTCTTAAATGAAATTTTCTCTACCATAATAGTACACAGAAAAGTGTATATCATATATGGGTGAAAAATGAATTTAATATTGAAATGAACTATATGTGAGGATGTTTTATTTCAGGAAAATAAAGGGGCATAAATTACCATAAATATTTAGTGGATCCTTTCTAGGAGTAGTGATTGAAGGAAGGGGAAGATGGTGTTTTTTCTATAGGCGGTGAAATAGATAATTAAAGATAGTAGTGACCCATGGGAATAAAATTATCAGACCCAAAATATTGTAAAGGTAGTGAGCCTTTTCATAGATGTTATAAATCCCAAACATTATAAATGGAAGAGAGATTTGGTTGATTTGGTTGATTTGGTACATCAATACATCATCATTTTATTCTCCACTGTCATTTCCTAGTATGGGGGAACCACATAAAATCACTATGTTGTGGCCATGATGTCATCAATATTTACTTACTTCCACATGATAAATAGAGAAGTGTGATTTATATAAAAATAAACAAGATCCAAAGGGGTAGGAGTATTAATCTGTCAATCCCTAATTCACCCTCCTAAATGTATTGACCTACTCTGTCCAAAAATTCATATCACAGGTAATGGATTTAAGTGAGTAGTTATATTTTGAGAAACCAAATGGAGGTAATCAATAATAGTGGAATTCCAATGTTATAAGTAAAAAACATTCATCTTTGGAAGAATTATATGCGTCACTACTTCCAATTAGTTGGAATTTATGAATTCATAGTATCTATGCTGGGAATATCAAAAGATATCAATATTATTACTTTATCATAAGCATAGATGAAGATAATTGGATTTCCAATGATAACGGGGTCAACTGTTATGGGAGATCATTATCCATTGAAATTTATAAAAAATAAATTTCATGTAAAAAATAACATTCTAAGTGGTAATTAATGATGAATATAAATGATGGATATTAAAATGTTAGAGAGGAAAAGTTGTATGTTTTAGGGAATAATTATGAATATCTATCAATGAACCCAAACAAATCCATTGATGCATTATTTGTTGAGGTAATTGTTGTAGTGGATGACATGTGTGGTCATGGATAATTCATTTAAGATATAAATATTATCAAGTACATCTTGAGAAATCATCCACCTTATTTAAATATGAAGGATTCTATATTGGAATAAGATGATACAAATGAGATGACACTGGATAACATGCAGAGTAATATCATTGAATATGAATTGATAAATGACTATAAATATGTAATGGAATAGGGAAAGTCCAGTGAAGTGTCATTCATGGCTTTGTATAATCTCTCTATATAAGTTATTCATATGGAAGATATTTTGGATTATGTCACGTCATTTTTCTCCTCAAATATAAAAAGATGAAAATGAATTGTCAAGGGAAAACATCCTTTTTATGCTTTCAATGGATAAAGATTAATAATTTTTAAGAAATGTCAACAAAGAACATTGATGATGAAAATAATGAATATGATAAAAATAACACAAATAAGTATTCAAGAAAACGAGAATGGAATGATATATATTAATATAAGATTCATCAGGAAAAATAATCATCTTTGAAAATAAGATAAAATTTCAGATGAATCTAAGGATGAAGATTTGGAGGACTGTATGGATCATGAAGTGGATAATTTGGTAGAAGTTGTCGCAAATTCCTTAAAAAAAGAAAAAATGTAATAATGGAGAAGGAGAATAGGAAGGAAGAATTAACTTTTAGGCTAAATTATATTTTATTCTTGAAGATATATATGTTTGTGGATACAAAATAATGAATGCTAACAATGTGGTTCTATATTCCCAACTCTATATGCATTAGCATGATGAATAAAAGTCTAATCTGAATATTGAAAATTTTAAAAAATTAATTCTTCAATGCCATAAATCTAAAAAATATGGTAGAGTATAATAAAAAAAAAAAAAAATAGTGATCAATTGTTTTATGGAAACTAACAAATACCAAGCCCAACATGTTGAATAACATATATAGGAATTCATATGTTTTTTATGATGTGTTAAAGATCAGGAAATTTTTTTGACCAATAGATCATCATCGGGAAAATTTATATTTCATAGGTATATAAAATATAAATGTGGAATGTAATTTTAATACATAATAGAAGAAATAGTCAAATTAAAATGATAATTATGACATGATTCTTCATCGAATAAAATGAGTAATGGTTGATGTTATAATAAAAGCACCTACAACCAGATTAAAAATTGATCTGGATATAAAAAAGAATAAGAAAATTCAAAGAAACCGAGGGATAACTAGTAGTAACATTTTATATATAATAATCTACCCAATAAAAATTCTGTAGTTTTGGGAAGATACGATGTGGAGAATTTTTTTATAATATAAAATTAGTACATAAGGGATCATGAACAACTGAGGAAATCATATAAAGATCAGTTTTCTATGTCATTATTTGATGGTCACTATTTCAACTATGAGGGATTCAGAAACATGTAAATATATTGATCATCATCAATAAAGATTAATTTACCAAAGAAAAATGAGGATGGTTATATGAATCAAAAATATGTATAAAAAAATTAGATGAAAAATGAAAAATCAATTTACAGCTCTACAATATAAATATTGTCCATCATTTTTTGTGGAATCATATTTTTATCAATCTATACTGTGTCTGAATATATAAACACGGGTAAAAATAAAATATATGAGTAGGAAGTGATTGCAAAAATTGTGTTCATGGCCTTAGATCACACTTGGATATCACTCATTGATAGTTGATACACCTACCATGTGACAGGAAATAAGGATCCAACGATAGAAATAAGGTACAATAATGATGGTATTATATGGTTTGTAGTTGATGAAGGGTTGAAAATTATTGGCTCTGGGAAAGAAATGTTTTCGAAGAAATACATGAGACATTCATATTTTTGGGTTATTGATGGTCTTACTCACAACCGTTAGTGTGTAGGTGAATTTTTTTACTAATGATATTCCATAAGATTTTTAAATATATCTAGTGTCATCATGTAAATGGATAATGTTGTTGTGTTTTAGGGAAATAATACAAAATGGAATATCTACCTCATTAGTGGAGAATAATATATATGATTTATATCCAATGAAGGGGAAAATGATATGTGGAATTATCATCATGTTCACTTAAGAAAATGTCTAACGATTTCCATGTGAAATATGTATATTCTAGATATCTCCCTAGATTATCAAGTGATCATAGACACACATGTGATTCCTTTCAACAAGGTAACACCGTTATAAAGTCTTATAAAATACATATAAGTTTAAAACGATTTATTGTATTGGATCATATTGATGTTTGTGGACAAATATCACAAAAAACACATGATGTGAGGATATATTATGTTATCTTCATTTTTTGATATAGAATAATGACATGGGTATCAATCATTACCCATATGCCTGAGGTGTTTAGTTGAATTAGAAGATATAGATTTTTATTTGAAATGATGCTAAATACGAAAATATAGAAGAAAGAGATAGATAATGAAACATTGTTAAAAAAAAACCAAGTGGGGGATTATATAAAGAATCATGGGATAAAACATTATTATTTATCATTGAGAAATCCACATTATAATAGATTATTTGACAGAAGAAATCAGATTTTCAACAATATGGCCCAATAAATTGTCATTGCGAAAGACCTATTTGGGAAAATATCATATGATGTTGTGATGATGAATGTATTCACATATGATAGAGATATATTAAGTTATAATGAATAAAATACTCTATATATTCAATTGTATATAAATAAGACATCATTGTAGTAATTTTGAATATTAGGATGTGAGTGATTCATTCTCAAAAACTAGAAACACAAGATATTTTATTCTTATAGATATTAAGGGATATTTCATAGATACTCAAAGAAAATAAACAGATATAAATGATTAAAATTACTCTATGAAATTTTAGTTACTTCCATGATGTTACTATAGAAGATAATATGTAGATTCGTCCACAAATACATTATCTGTCTCAGAAGGATAGTGAAGATGAAAAATGTATGTCAAATTATACAACAGAATTAGATATTGGTTTAGGAGAAGACTGAAATTATATGAAGGATGAGGATAAATAAGTATATATATAGAGACTGGAGAGAAGATATAAAATTGATAGGGAAAAATATAATTGAATATTAGATAGTTCCAACGTAGAAATGAAAAATAAAAACTATATAGAAAACATCATAATAATCATAAGTAGAGCCATAATGTCTTAGTGAAGTAGCTTGTGATGAGAAGTGAGTTCAGGTTATGAATGATGATCATGACCACATTGAAAAATATATTAGAAATGGGATATTGTTTTGAGACCACTATACATGAATGTACTCAGTTATAAATGTGATTTTCTTACAATACAAGACATAATACTATAGTGTTTCTAAACAATCAACAACTTGTGTCCAAAAGGTACTCCAAAATATAATGAATCGATGTTGATGAAACATTTTCACCTATTTCATGGGAAGGGAAAATAAGATTATTCACGGATATTATAGTGAAAAAAGTTCGATGTTCTTTATATGGTTTTTTCAGTTACAACTTCAAAATGGAATTCGAGAAGAATAATATTACATTAAACAACTCGATAGTTTTTGTATTAATGAAGATGATAACAATGTTTTTCATAAGAAAAATGATTTATAGATTTCAATGAAAACACTAACGGCATTGTATTCTAGGCTAGATCAGTATCTGATGAAGCTTGGATTTAAGTATGGTAGAGATGATTAAAATCTATATTTCAAACATGAATGAAATTTAAGGATTATGGTGATGGAATATGTTGATGCTATAATCATTAGAGGGTCAGATGAAGTATAGTGCATATAGTTTTCCAAATTCATTAAAATATTGTTTGAAATGTTAATTATTTTCTAGCTGATATTTTTCCCTGGTCTGAAGGTAATTTAATGAATGAATGGAACAATAAATATTCAATCTAAATATGAAAATTAGGTTATGAGAAGGTTTATAATGGACAATTACAATGAAATGACCACTCTAATGAATACCCGGATGAAATTGTTAATGGATGATGAAGACAATGCAGTTACTATTACAAAATATAAGAAAATAATATTTTTTCTATTTTACTTGATAGCAATGAGAATTTATATTGTTATTAGAACATCTCATGAAGAAAAATATCAACATAATCCCAATAAAATCAACATGATTTCAGTGAAACGAATAATTTGGTATATTATGGGAATTCTAGATTTCTGGTTGATGTATACTATAAATTCATAAAAAGTGTTATTGGGATAAATAGTTGTTGTCTGGTATGAATATGAAAATGAAATGAATTAAACATAATGAGGTTCATTATATCATAGAAAATTGTTTTTTTCATGGTTATGAAAGAAAAAATATTTAATTTCATTGAGCACTATGTAAGTTGAGTATATTGTAGACACCCAGTCTAGAACACAATTATTCTGGATGAAGCATCATCTTGATGATATGAGAGTTGAAGTAATGTCTCTGATCAGAATCCCTTGTGATAATTCATGTGCTATAAATCTATGTAAAAATCCAATCTGTATCTCAAGGAAAAATCGCATTGAAAATAGTGAAATTTTATCAAGGATAAGGTAGAAAAATGGCATGTGATGTTGGATTATGTTCCAAAAAAACAAAAGTTTGTAGAAATTCATGAATTCTCCCTATGCAAAGAAAAATATGAAAGGAACTGAAAATCTATGGGAGTTTAGTAGACCCCCCAAACATGAAATAGTGTGGCTATGGGCACCCCTCTACATGAGGTATGATTTTATTACCTAATTCATTAACTTATTTCCTTTATCCTGTTGCAATCCTCAATGTAATTACATTTATATTCATTGAAAATGGGGTATCAATTATACTCTTAACATTTAGAGATGTCCTATTCAATATACCAGGAGAAGTTTCTATTATGAGAAGTGAAATAATGAGTGTCAATGCTATTAGTGAGAGATGTGACATAGGGGTTGTATTAAATATGATGATGGAATACATGATTAATCAAAATATACATATCATTGCTGCAATTTTTTGGGATGAAATATGAAGAATGTTTATTGAATACAAGGATGGGATTTCTCTATGATCATTTCATTTTACCATTGTTTCTCAAACAGAGCATGGATCATGTGGGATTATAGTATGATTTGATTAAATCATTGATATATATCATGATCATATGAATTAAATGATAAAATAAATTTTAATAAGATTTAACAAAATATCTAATTATGAATGATTTATAACAAATTCCAAGGAGGAGATTATTGGAAAAAATCCATCAAGGTGTCCTCTTAGTATCATTTCAGTATGTTTTTCTTGTGTATGTTTAGGAATGAATAGTACACGAATTGAAAAGGATAATTCACCAACTAAGAATTATGTTATGAAGAACATTGAAGGAAATCTACAATGGAATGGAACAATGAATTGTGAGGTGCAAACCGACTATGAGAACAATATACACAGAATGAAAATGGTTCATTGGATGGCATGTGGATCACATGATTCATGTGGTTAGCGATATGGATTGTTGTTCACATAAATGAGGCAATGATTTATGATGACACAATTACATTATTGGAAAATTGAGATGGTGATTTGGACCATCATGAAAGATAAAATGATGTATGAAGACCACACATGGAAGAACAATTTTTAGGTAAAGAGGTACATGTTGATTACTATAAAACATTAATGATTTATTGAATATCAGATCAAAAGATTTGGAGGATCAATTTTCTGATATAAGGTGTTGTAATACCATAATTAAGGATATTGTCAATTTAATTAGAAGACATCATTTCTTTTGGGATAAATTAAGCTATGTTTGAAAGAGATCACGTGAAGTAAACAAAACAGAAGTTGTTCATGGGATGTGATTCTTAGAGGGGTAAAGCGGTTCATGGATTCAATTTTATGAAATGTTCTTTCTGAGGCCCTGAATTCCTTAATGGAATAAGTGGTCTATATAAGAACAAAGTCACACTACTAGAATTATTGGTAATAGCGATGGTCTATATGCGACGAAATTCCGTCGCAAATAGGATTTAGCGAAGGGGCCCCATCGCAAATGACCCGTTGCAGAAAATGATGTAGAAAATACAATTATTTGCTACAGACCCATAGCAAATAATTTTATTTGCGAAGAGAAACATCTCTGTCGCAAATAAGCCTTAGATTATATGTATTATATATACATAAATGTTTTCACGATGAGCCCGTCGCAAAAACTATTTGCGACAGGTTCTTGTCCCATCGCGAATGTATATATATATAACTTTTGGTGACGGGCCCATCGCAATAAATGATTTGCGACGTGACTAGTTTCACCATCACAAATCAGCTTGAAAAATATTTTTTTAGACTATTTGCAATGGGGTCCCGTCACAAAGGGTCCCATTCCAAATAATAAATTACTTTTAAAAATTAAAATTTAGTAATATTACGATTAATGGAAAAAATAATATTACTATTATTAAAACAATAAAAAATACAAAATATTAAAATTATCGATATTCAAAAAAAAATATAAAAAGATATTAAAATATTACAAATTAAATTATGTTATATTTTCACTGATATAAATGACAAAAAATTTAAATAAATCATATTACAATGTTAAATTCAAATATTTGTAACATAAAAAATTACAAGGGTTCGTCTTGTGGAGGAGGTGGAGGATCTGATGGAGCTACTGGAGAAAAATCCATCCCTAAACTACGATTCAGACGACGCATGTACTCCATCAACTCATGATGATGATGCTGCTATTGAAACATCTCCTCCTTGTGATGCTGCTGTTGCTGCTGCTGCCAACACATCTCTTGATGCTGCTTCTTCAAAATCTCTATATGCTCAGCCTGAGCTTGCAACTGCTCCTGATACTATGATCCAGAAGATGATGCCTCTGCCCGAGCACCTCTCGAGATGTACGACGACATCACAACATTACCATAATAAGTACCAGGAATCGAATGAGAGCTGATTCCAATTACTGTACCCTTCTCAAAGCCATACTGATTTTCCTCCATCCATGTCGACTCATCGAAATGGTGATCACTGGTCTACTCAGTTGTCTCGTCCTGACCCTCATGTTGTGTCTGAGAGGTCTCATCCTCATATGAATCCTTCGATTCCAATTTAAAATTAAAAATGTAAAAATATTATATGCAGTTAATTGTTATATTGAAAAAATAATACTAACCACAATCTGACACTACCGATCACCTCTAATCTCTCTAGTTGCTGGATCATTGTACATCCTCTGATACACATCGAACTCCGTAATATCAGGATGCTCGACTGCCTACAGAAATATAAAATAAACTCTCTATATTTATAGTTATATAAAATATTTAAAAAATATATTTACCTGATGCTCTTAATGCAAACTGAATGTACAGCTACCAGCTTGATGTGTCACCTCCTGTCTCCCCCATTTCAGTCATCCCACTGAAGATCTCCTCTGAAATCCACCACCCAACCAGTATAAACATAATACATCCCAAACGTGAGATGAAATGTACTCTGGTCGGTGGGCTCTACACGACTCAAAAAATTCGGTCACCCCTGCTTTCTTAATGGTTGTCCTCAAAATGTGCAAAAACTAGTGGAAACGGTCACGCATAGAAACATGCAATGCCTTGTGGATAGCGTCACACATGCTATCATCGATAGCATTCCACAGACCCTACAAATAATTTATAATATCATACTTCTTATAAAATAAATTTAAAAATAAATATTATTAATTTACACACCATCCAATGATGGAACATGTAGCATTACGCATCAACAGGAATATGTTCACATGTGATCTATGGCTGAGAAAAATAATTGCACATATAGAACTCCCATGTAGAATAACTGCATGATTAAAAATATGAAAAAAGAATAAATAGTCAAATAATTAGTATATATATAAATAAATCAATGAAATCTAACTAAAATATACAGGTTACCATACCTCCGTGTGCATGGATCGAAACCAAGATGTGGACGTCGCTCGGGGATAGGGTCTGAAACCATCAGTCTCGCAAGACCGTGACCCCTCTACGTACCTCGTGAACCACTAGTAGGCTGAGGGTCAGCCGATCCCACATCCTCATCATCAAAATGTAGCTCATACTTCTTCTAATCATTAAATAAATCATCGTCCATATGAAACAAAAAATGATTGTTTTTAGCAGATAGATTAAAATAACTAATATATATAGATATATATTAGTTATGATTATAACCATCATTTAACTGCTTCAATGTTCATCTTCATCCTCTTGTCTATAGCTATCAATTTCAATGTCTTCATCTTCTTCCTTAGCATCATCAATATCCATATGAGTTTTAGATTCATCATCTCATGGTATTTCAAATTCATTTGTAACATCATTGACATCTTTATCATCGTCGATACTTAATTTTAGGGTGTCATAGTCGATATTCACGTCTCTTTGTGAATCAGATGGATTTTGAGTAGTCTCTGGAAAAATTTCAATTCCTTCCACTTAAGTGGAACAACATTCAGTTTATGTAAACTGATTTTCCCATGATTTTTTTTATTATGATCCACCAACTGATCAAGTCTCTTGAAGTAGCACAAAACTTTGAATAGTAAATTTTATTATCCTGTTGAGCTAGTAAAAATGGTTCATTTACTTCAAGAATAATATTATATTTAATATTGACAATTCCATGAGTCGGATGAACATGCAAACCTCTTTCAGTATCCAACCACCGACATTTACACATTGTTATGTAATTCTGTCCTAGATAGCACAACTCAATAATTTAATCCAAAATTCCATAAAATTCAACCTCAGTTTCTCTATGATGTGATCCTCTCAAGAAATTTCCAATGTTCATTGTTTTTTTTATTCCACGTATGCAAGTTTATGAAATTGAAAACCATTCACCACATATGCATTATAAGATTTAACCATTTTAGATATTGGGATATGCAATATACACAGTCGTTTTTCAATTTTATCAGCATATTTAGACACCTGAAAATTTGTAAAATAATTATCAATATAATAAATAATAAATATAATTGATATTAAACCATCAATAATTTATGTTACCAGTTTTTGAAAGTAGTGAGAATTTTTTTTTTCTCTGCGTTTTTCAAGAGCAGCAGCTGTAATTTTTGGAAGTTGTTTCTTGATTTAATTATCATATAACCTATAAAATATATAAGTTTAAATACTGTAACAAAATTATATAATAAGTGATAAAATTACTTACAGTAAAAATGATGTCATTTCTTCACAGTTGAGCAGAACGTATGTATGAGCTTTGTGATATTCATTATCTGAAAGCCATCATTCTTGAACTCAACCGAAACCAATATTTGGTTGATTAAAAACTATTAATTGATTTTCCATTTAATCATTATCATTCCCCTCATTTCTCCCCATGTGATTATGTTTTTATGGATTTCGAGATTCAATATAATGAGAGTATAAAAAAAGAAATTTCTTCTTGCAAATAAGCTTCAGCAATTGAGCCTTCAATTTATGCTAGGTTACATATTTTTTTCTTCAATTTTTGCATGCATCTCTTGAATGGGTACATCCATCAAAATTGTACTGGACTTCCACATTTATCTTTATGTGGCTAATGTAATATTAGATGTTCCATTGAGTCAACGAAATCCAGAGGAAAGATTTTTCCCAGTTTACATATAATTACAACAACATCTTCTCCTAATTTTCTTAGTGCATAGTATTCTATTGTCTCTTCACAAATGTCTTGAAAAAAAATATGATATTTCTATTACCGAATCCCAAATCAAATAATACAACAATCCTCTGAATCTATTTGGCATAAGTCTTTCCATTATAACATGACAATCAAGAATTTTTAATCCCGTAATATAACCAATCATAACACATCTTCCCAAATTAAAATAATAGCCATATGGAAGTCTCAAATCTGCAATCCAATGACAAAATAATAAGATAATATTTTTGGATAATGTATAAGCTTCTTTTTGCTTCATTAACCTCTATGATCTGACATTTTCAAATTATTCTAGTTATGGGAACCTGCAAATTTGGGCAAGATCTAATTATACATTTACCGTATCTTTGGTCTTACCTGGTGTATCCAAAACTGTATGAAATAAATAATCAAAGCAGTTCTTCTCAATATGCATAACATCCTACATGTGGTTGACCAACAAATCAGACCAATACAGAAGATCCCAAAAAATGATCTATTTTATCCAGTAATATTATTTCCCAAAGCCATGAATTTTTTGTTTTTTTACTATTCATACAAATGTGATGGGGGAGATGAAAATACAACTGATTTTAACTCTGTACCTGAGATCATCTTTGGATGTTCATATCTTTCAATTATTCCTTTTCTGAAATGAGAGTTTTTCCTCTGAAAAGGATTATCGGTTGGTTGAAATCTACGGTGAAAATCAAAATAGAATGTTTTTTTCATTGACCAACAGAAATGATATTTTTCTTTCATACAGTAAGGACTTGATTTCGGACCATGTGTACGTCAACTAGATAACATTCCATATGCCATAATGTCACTAATCGTCCAAATCAATGCAGCATTTAATTTTATTTTTTTTCGCAACAACATCATATGTGTTAAAACCATCACTCCACAATGCATTTAACTCATAAATAAATAGTTTCCAATATACACAAATATTATATTTTGGATTTCCTGGTATTAATAGAGTCAAAATGATATATGGTTCCTTCATCAACATCCACGGAGGAAAATTGTACTGAGTTATAATGACAGGCCAACATGAATACTGACTACCACAAGAACCAAACAGACAGAAATTGTCAGTAGAATGACCCAATCACACGTTTCATGCTTCTATATAAAAAAAAGGATGCAGACGGTCCAAATGTTTCCATGAATCACCATCATATAGATGATTCAATTTTTATCAGTTTAAATTATGGTTTTGTGCCATGACATCATTGGCACTGTGTTCTGAGAGGTAAATAAACGCTGAAACCTGGGTGTAAGGGAGAAATATCTCATCTATTTTACGGGAATTGATCTAGACTTCCCTAGTTGAGCTTCATTATACCTCCATTGTTGACATGTGGGACAAATATCCAATGAATCATTTTCTCCAGAATATAAGATGCAATCATTTGGATATGCAAGAATCATCTGATAACTAAAGCCCAAATTACAAATCAGCCTTGTTCCCTCATAGTAATTTGCAGGAAACATGTTTCCTTCCGGTAACAATGTTTTAACCAATATAAAAATCTGATCAAAATAGTTGTTTGACATTTCATTATCTGATTTAATTGCCATAAATTTTGCAACCACTTCTAATTTACTTAACTTGAAACCAGGATATAATGCATCCTTAACATACCTCAACAACTCATAAAATTAGGATGGTTCTAACTCAAGAGTTAAATCAATATAATCGTGAGTTTCTATTTGTTTCTCAGATGGACCTGAAACATCATGTACTTAATTTTGAAATCGTGATGGATCCAATATCAAGTTATTAGAATATTCTCTGGAACTACGTTCACTGTGTTGATACCAAAAAACATAATCTGGTAGAAAACCAAACCACAAGATATTTCCCCCAACTTTATGAAGTGTGGCAAACATTCTCAGAGCACATTTTTTACAAGGACACTCAATTGTGCATTCTGAAACATATTCTGGTTTTGATGATGAAAATGATAAGAAAACTTCAGCACCCTCAATATAGATAGGATTTAAACCAGAACCATTTGGATTTCTATGCTGATTAATCAAAGATCGATCATCTAATAATTATTGATGTCAATTTCCTTGTTCCATATTTTGCTACATGAATTATAAAATCATCACTATTTTTGAATAGTTTGAAATAATAAAAACACTATCTGAAAAATAAGATAAATAAGTACAACTACAGAATAATTATCATTAATTAAGGGCGACAAAATTCGCAGTGGATTGATGACTACTCTTTTTTCCGACAGCTTATTTAATTGCATCTTTCTCACACTTATTATTGCTAATTTTTCCTAATTTTTCCAATTTTTTCCTAAATATTCCAAATTATTGCTAATTATTTTAAATTATTACAAATTATTACTAATTGTTACTAATTATTGCAATTTATTACTAATGATTACAATTTATTATTAATTATTACCAATTTAGCAAAACTTATCAATACATAATAAAAGGAAAACATCTTGAATAATGAACGGAAATTTGGTTATCATCTTTGTGGAGATGATTACAAATTTTCACGTCATTATCCAAGCAGATTTCCTTTACTAATTATTAGTAATAAAAAAAATAATATTATGAATATTTATGAAAAAACTATATTAATATTATTTAAATAATAAAAAATTTATAAAATATTAAAATTATCAATATTCACAATAGACTTTGTTCTATTCATAACATGTTCAAATATCATAGGGTCGTCAGTTGTCAAGTCATGCGCAATAAAACTTTTACGTCTATCATGTCTAATGTAAACTCTATAATTGTACTTGCATGGTTGATTACCTTTCAAGTAGTGGTGTAATAGGACGACCAAAGTAATGACATTCTCGTCTCTAAGAATCATCTCACTTGACACATTACATAGATCATTCTTCCTTAAAAATTTGAGGGGATATAATTATTTTTCCCTTAAATTTTCAAGGAAGAATGGTATATGTAAAGGTTTAAGTGAGATAATTCTTATAGATAAGAAAGGCATGACTTGATTTGTCCGATTTCAACACTACTTGTGAGATGATCAACCATGCAATGGAAATTATAGAGTTCGCATTGGACATTACTGACACCAACTTTTTATTGCACGTGACCTGATAATTAGCGACCCTTTAAGATTTTGACATGTTAAGAATAGAGCAAAGTATGTGGTGAATCTTTATAATATTTATAATTTCTTTATTATTTTAATAATATAAATATTGTTTTT
Source organism: Viscum album (assembly GCA_963277665.1). Lineage (NCBI taxonomy): Eukaryota > Viridiplantae > Streptophyta > Magnoliopsida > Santalales > Viscaceae > Viscum > Viscum album. The sequence goes on along the minus strand of OY728142.1, from coordinate 1,357,653,094 downwards.
TCTTAAATATTAATAATTTAATTTTCTGTTGCTAATTCTTGCTAATTGTTTCAAACTGTTTCTATGTGTTTCTAACTGTTTCGAACTGTTTCTAACTATTCTTAACTATTTCTAACTATTGCTAACTGTTTTAAAATATTCCTAACTGTAGGTATCTACTACTATCTTCTGCTAACTACTTTTAATTGTTCCTAACTGCTCTTAACTATTCCTAACTATTCTTAGGTATTCCAATGTACTCCATAGTATTCCTAATTATTCATAATTATTCCTTATTATTCCTAAATATTGCTAAATATTTCTAATTATTGCTAATTATTTTTAATTACTGCTAATTATTGCTAATTATTTGTAATTATACCTAATTATTCCTAATTATTCCTAATTATTACTAATTATTACTAATTATTAATATTTATTACTAATTATTACTAATTATTACTAATTACTAATAATTATTACTAACTATCAGTAATTATTACAAATTATAACAAATTATTACTAATTATTACTAGTTATAACTACTTATATCTAATTATATCTAATTATTACTAATTATTACTAAATATTACTAATTATTACTAATTATATCTAATTATATCTAATTATATCTAATTATATCTAATTATTACTAATTATTACTAATTGTTAATAATTATTACTAATTATTACTAACTATTACTAATTATTACAAATTATTACTAACTAAAAATAATTATTACTATATATTACCAAAATATTACTAATTATTACTAATTATTACTAATTATTACTAATTATTACTAATTGTTACTAATTGTAACTAATTATTACTAATTATTAATAATTATTACTAATTATTACTAATTATTACTAATTATTACTAATTATTACTAATTATATCTAATTATAACAAATTATATCTAATTATTACTATTTATTACTATTTATTACTAATTATAACTAATTATTACTAATTATAACCAATTATTACGAATTATATCTAATTGTTACTAATTATATCTAATTATTACTAATTATATCTAATTATTACTAATTATATCTAATTATTAATAATTATATCTAATTATTACTAATTATATCTAATTATTACTAATTATATCTAATTTTTACTACTTATATCTAATTATTACTAATTATATCTATTTATTACTAATTATATCTAATTATTCTTAATTATTACTAATTATATCTAGTTATTACTAATTATATCTAATTATTACTAATTATATCCATTTATTACTAATTATATCTAATTGTTACTAATTATTTCAAAATATTTCCAATTATATCTAATTATTACTAATTATATCTAATTATTACAAATTATTACAAATTATATCTAAATATATCAAATTATTAATAATTATATCAAAATATATCGTATTATTACTAATTATATCTAATTATATCTAATTATTTCTAATTATATCTAATTATTACTAATTATATCTAATTATTACTAATTATAACTATATATATCTTATTATTACTTATTATATCTAATTATATATAATTATTAATAATTATATCTAATTTTATCTAGTTATTCTAAATTTTATCTAGTTATTCCTAATTATATCTAGTTATTCCTAATTATATGTAGTTATTCCTATTTATATCTATTTATTCTTAATTATATGTACTTATTTCTAATTATATGTACTTATTGCCGATTATAACTATTTGTTGCTAATTATAACAATTTATTGCTAATTATATCTAATTAATATTAATTATTACTAATTATTCATAATTATACCTTATTAATATTAATTACAACTAACTATTTATAATTATAACTAACCATATCAATTTCATAGTAAAACTAAATAAAAATAAAAATAAATTGAAATCTAATTAAATTAGAACTAATAAGCAACAATTAAAATTAACGTAATAAATAAAATAATAATAATAATATATAAATACCTTAAAAATTGATATTCTGAAGATATTGACGCTCTCAAATTTCTCTTGTATAAAAAACATCAACAAAAAGAAATTTTTTCATTAAAACTGATGAATAAATAGAGAGAGAGAGGCCAAGATCTGAATGATTTGAAGAAAAAATGGATGGGGGTATATATTGGTAAGATTAGTTGCGACTGGGTTATTAGCGACGGGCTTCCCATCGCAAATGGTGGTAATTGCGATGGCCCCTATCACAATTTACCTCACCCGCATTAATTACTGTCGACAGTTAAATTGATATTTGCGACGGGACCCGTCGCAAATAGTACCTGCCGACATTCTTTTTGCGACGGGATGACATTTCGTCACAAAAATTTATTGACCGCCGTTGGGTATTTGCGACGGGTCCCATCGTAAATATAGTTGCGCGGTTTGGTGCGGAAGACACACGGTTTGGCACACAAGTCATGCAAAACTATTTACGACGGGGGAACATCTCCCTATCACAAATGATATTCGCGCGGTTTGGCATGCAAGTCGCGCCAAACCATTTGAGACGGGGGATGAAATCCCGTCGCAAATAATTGGTTATTTGCGACGGGCACTTTTCCTCGTCACAAATATCATCCTAGACAGGTTATTTACCACGAGCTTTCTTCCCGTCGAAAAAACCCCTTCGCAAATAGTCATTTTTTCCGTAGAGTCAAAATTTGTTATGGATATTCAAAGACGGTACGTGGAATATAGAAGTGTCACATGGATAGATTTCATTACCTGAAATGAAGTGCTATGTGGTAGTGGTATGTAGAAGAGGGATACCCACTATGAAGAGGATATAAGATCAAAATAAGCAAAAAATTATGAGGAAGAGATAAAACGGTTCTCGGAATCAATTTTCACTAATCTAATAGTACTCAGAAAAGTGGATTTCATCAACTAGGGAAAAATATAATTCAATTAAGAATCTACCTATAAATGATGATGCATTATTTCATGAAATATATGGGACCTTCAGGTATGTAATCTATGAGTGGATCCCATCCAACATAAGTGAGTTAAGTAAGAGGAAGATGGTGTTCCTTTCCACAAACGATGATCTAGAGACAGTTACATAAGAAGTCTCCCTTGGGAATGTCGTGAGGAGACCATAAATCATGCAAAGGTAGTGTCACTAGGCATAGAAGTGATCTTTACCGACCATTGTAATTAATAGTGATTGTTGGTGGATTTTGTAGTTCATTACGTAACCATTTCATTCCCCTTAGATGTATTCTAGGGAGGGTGAAAGAAATAAAATCTTCATGTCATGTGCATGATTTCATCTCTGATCATATATTGTTACTGGAGAAATATTGAATGGTGTTCCATTTAATAACTACACAATATCTGATGGGGAAGAATTTTTAACATGTCATTCCCTGATTCAATCCCCCCTGTCATGTTATTTGGCCTAGTGGACCAAACCATTGGTATCATAGGGAATGATTTGAAGTTAGTAGTTACATACCATTTATCTAAATGCAAGTGTTAAATCATAAAGGAATTCCAATCACCGACGAAAAAAATTATCACCTATAAAATAATTTTTTTCAACACAAATTTTTGATCATTAGGAATGTATATCTTTATACTAGCTATGAATGGAATATCATCCAATATCTATAGAGGTGATTTATCATATGTTAAAAGAAGATAAATGGATGCTGAGGAAAACGTGGTCAATTTTTATACACATCCCTATAAAATGCATTTTAAACAAAATCTATAACATTTATAACATCACATTAAATACTATAAAAGCTATTAAATATCTACAAATGAGATTCAAAGGTCATAGAGGTAGAGTTTCATGATTTTTGGAATAAATATGACAACTAGAGAATGATCACAAATGAATATATTGATGCATTATTTGATAGGGTGAATGTTGTAGTGAAAGGCATGTGTGGTCTTGGAATGCAATTGATGATATTAATATTGTAAAATTCATCATGATAAATTTTACTCCTCATGTTATTTATAAATATTATCTATTGGAAGACAAATATTTGAATGAGCTGACAAATGATTACTTTCCATGTACCCTCATTTTTTATGATGTTATAAATGGAGGTAACAATGTAGTGGAAAAGGGGAAGTCAGAAGATGTGGTACTCAAGGACATGGAAAATATCTCTGTTGAACATAGTCATGTAGAATACAATTTGGATAATGTCATTTCATTTCACTCCTCAAAAATGAAGATAGGAAAATGAAATATTAAACATAAACATCTGTTTTCATTGTTTTGATATTGAAAGATTACGGACTTTCATCAATGATTCCTAAAGAAAATTGAAACTTAAATTTAAGAAAATGATTATATTCATAGAAATACATATTCACCTAATGTGATACTTTTTATATGTAATAAGATAAAACTCTTAAAAAAGAAGAATTTGCATTCAAATCAACAAGAAATTTGAGAATAATATGAGGGTGGAGAGTTGGCTGACTGTAGGGATCATGAAGTAGACGGTTTGGTGGAATTTGTCATGAATTATTTAACAAAAAAAATGAGTAAATGAAGAAATATAATTTTAATGAATAATTTACAATCAGGACAAATTAAAATCTTTTCATGAAGAGATTGATGTATGTTGAGCTAACACAATTAAAGATAATAATGTGGTTTATAATTCTTAACTCTCTATATAGAAGTAGGAAAAATAAAAGACTATAATGATTGAATAAATTGATAAATTGTGTGGTTGAATTCCAAAATTCTCAGAAAAGGAAGGTTGAGTATAAAATAAAAAATTTATAATTGAAAACATATATCGATAATCTTACTAAAACTAGAAAAGATTAAATCAATCATACTTATGAACATATCTACAAATTACTCAGTCTACAATGAAGTGTTAAGGATTACAACATTTTTTTGATCTAAAAAAACCATTGGTAAAAAAGATAAAAGATAAAACATAAAACATGAATCTGGAGCTTGGTTTTCTAACAAAAAATATGTAGCATTAAAATTAAAATTAAAACAATAAGGGTTGTATGAGTCTTGACCAAAATTGAATGTTGTACAAGTATAATTTGAACCATAAGAAACTACTCCATTATTGATGATAGATATGGTTATGAATCATGATCATTATATTCCAAAAAACCAAGGGATAACCAATGGTATAGTATTCCGATGGAGCAATGTATCCCATATAAGATTATATTGTTGCAGAAAGACTGGAAACACACAAAAAGATTTTTCCATATCAATGATGTAGGGAAGAACATGTCCAATAGATTCATTCATAAAATTATCAATTTTATAGGCCACCATTTTCTATTCTCTATATCAGGTGTGGAGGTTTTAGATACATGTGATGATATTTCTCATCAAAAATATCGAGGAATGTGTCAAATATGTATAAGGATTTTTATAAGTAGCTGAAAAATTTATCATCAAATGAGTTGAAATGAAAAATCGATTTGCAGCTCTACAATATTACTTTTTTCCATCATATTCTATGGAATGTCAAGGGTATCATTCAATACTATGTCTTAATTTATAAAAATGGGTCATAAATAAAATACATGAGTATGTAGTGGATATTTAAATTGAATTTAAGGTATCTGATTTCATTGGGATATGGATCATTTATAGTAGATTCACCACCCATATGAAATGAAACAATAATATTGTTATTGGAATCGTGTATAATAAAGATGGTATTTTATGTTTTTTAAATAATGAAAGGTGGAAAATTATTTTATTGAGGAATGAATTGTTTGGGGTAACAACATGAGACATGCATATTTTTTTGTTATTTATGGGCATAGTAACAATGTGTTAAGTGTGAGTTAATCGTGTGACATAAGACATGAAATATAAAAAATTATGTGTCATAAAATAAAAAAATAGTGCTATTTTATTGAAGCTAAAATGTACAAAATAGAATCTCTGCCTCTTATGTGGAGAATAATATATTATCTTTCTTTATAAGGAATATAAAAAATGATCTATGACATTAGCATTTTCGCCATGTCATACAAACATCCTTGGATGATCTTGTGAAATATCATGCTTATCAGGATCTCCCATGATTATGATGGGATCATAGACATATGTTAGATTCCTACCAATAAGGGAATATTATTCTAAAGTCATGTAAGGAAAAGTAGAAATGGTCAACAATATTTAATTATTTGGTTCATATAAATGTATTTAGACCAATATCACCAAGAATTCATGATGGGAGGATACATTATGTAATATTTATTGATGATTATAGAATATTTCAATGGTTACCTATCATTACACATAATTATGAGATATTTAGTTCTATTTTAATATATCGATGAGAAGTTGAAAAGATGAAAAATAAGAAAATCTAGAAAATACATATAGATAATGGAATAGAGTTCGCATATAACTAAGTTAAAGATTATATCTAGAAGCATGGTATATGAAATCACACATCAGTGGTGATAACTCCATATCAGAATAGATTATTTGAGATATTAAATTATATTTTCAACAATATGGATAGAATAATACGCATTCAGAAAGTCCTACCAAAGAAATTTTTAAAAAAAGAAGAGACGACGGAAGTCCACAAATAAAATATAGAGATGATATTTCTGAAGGAAGTGAAAACACCATATATGATATGGAATGGAATGAATCCATCATTGAATTAGATTCAAATATTTGAAAGTATGGTTTTCATTCCCAATATTAAGAATACAATATGTTTTAAGACCGTGGATATGAAGGGATATTTTATATATTCTCAATGTATAAAAAATCATATAAATGCTTAAATATGAGGCTAGGTAATATTCTTCAGGAAAATGATGTAACCATATTTGATTATTGATAGTTTATTCCATAGATAATATATTAGTCTAAAAAATATAATGATGAAGAAATAAGTAGATTATGGGATACTTCAGTTCTACATGATAATTTATAAGAAAAATAAAATTATTACAAGGATGAGGATAAATCAATGTCTAGAAAGAGACCGGTGAGGAGAGCTAATTATTATTTTGAAAAAAGTAATTGGATATCATATAGTTCTATTTTAGATAAGGAGGATAAAAAATCTACATCATGAAAAATAATTATCACATGTAGAGACTAAATTTTTTAGTGAAGTAGATGGTTATTATAGTTGGGTTCAGTATATGAATGAAGAACATGACAAAATTGGGAAAAATCATACATGGGAGATTGTTTGGACACCAATAAGTATTAATTTCATTGAAAAAATGGGTATTTCATAACATGGTGACTAAATATGGGGTTGATATTCAAATAAATACGACTATGGGGCAAATAGTAATCCAAAATAGAAGGAAGTGATGTTCTTGAAACATTTTCACATATTTCAATAAAATAGGCAATCATATTATGATTGTATATAAATGTAAAAACAATATGGAAAGTGCCCCAGATATTTGTCATGTCAAGAATTATATATATTATTTTGGGAGTAGAAATTTAAATTAACCCATTCAATGGTTTTTTGATTAATTAAGATGAGAAAAAATATTTTGTCTAATGAAATATTTATATGGATTCAAATAATAAAAAATAATATGGTATTCATGGCTAGATCTATTTTTTAAAATGCATACTTTTTAACATGGTAGAGTTGACTACAATATAAATTTCAACCATGAATACAATAAAATGTTGATGGTGCTGGGATATGTTGATGACATCATCATTGTTGGATTAGATGATGAAAATTAATAATATTTTTAAAATTCATGAAATATTAGTATGAAATGTCATTTATTTGTGATTTATTTGTTTTTCTTTGGTTTACAGGTAATATAATGAATGAATGGCACATTCATCTCTCAAAATAAATATGATAAAGAGGTTTTGAGAAGGTTTGGCATGGATAATTCGAAGTAAATGATGATTCTTATTGGTTTATCAGATTAACCTATCAAGTGATGATGATAGAAATGTAACTAATGTTACAGAATTTTAGAAAAATAATTGGTATTCCATCATACTTGAAAGCAACAATACCTGATATTGTTTTTCCCACATCTCAAAAAGCACATTCTCAATTAAATCTCACGAAGATCTAAATGACTACATTGAAAATAATTCTTCAGAATATTAAGAGAATAATAGATTTTAATTTTTTGTACAATGAAAAATCCCAACAAGGATTATTCCAGTATAAAAGAGTAGATTGGGGTGGATCAGTAGAAAATTGGAAATCAACATCAGAACATGCTTCTTATATTGGAGGGTTGTGTAATTATTGGCTATGAAACAAACAAGACTTTATTTCATTGAGCAATGTGAACGATTAGTATATTAAGACAACTCAATCAATCACATAGTAATTAGGGATGATTATGTAACATAATGAAATGGGAGATGAAGTAATTTCTCTGATTGGAATAAATTTCAATAATTCATGTGTATAAATATGAAAAAAATAAAATTCCATCACTCAAGGACAAATAACATTGAAATATAGTATCATTTTATTAATGATAAATTAGAGAAATTTATTTTAATTTTTTATTATGTAATTTTTTAATAATATGTTATGAAAATTTTAACAAAGGCCTTACTCAAATAATCATGGGAATGACATTGATTGGATCTAGGAGTTCAGTCGACTCCCTACACATGAAAAATTGTAGATTATGGTTCCCCACTCCCAGAGGTATGATATTATTTACACTAATTCATTAATTTTTGTTCATTACCATGATTTAGATAGCAGGATAATGGCCTTTGGGTTTATAGGAAAATGGAAGAAACTAGTCAATAAATCAGGATAAAATGTCTTAGTCAACACAAGGGGATATTTTTCTAGAGGAGTACTGAAATAAGGGGATTTCGAAATGTTAGGTTGGTGAAGTAATGATGAATGAATATTAAATCCATGGATTCTAGATGTGATCGATCAAATAATACATTTCATGATAGCTATGTTTTATGATGATAGTAGAATACTGTTTTATAAATGCAATGACATAATTAATTAATGAACATTTCATTTTCATATTGTTTCGCATGCCCATCTTGGCGCCTGTGGGATTAGATTATGTGTATAGAAAATCCATGATTACTAATATGATCAAAAGAATAAAATTCTACAATATGTTCAATAAATCTTTAAAAAGATATTAAATTATGAATTTATTGACAAAAAACCTAAAAGGTAATATTGTTTTGAAAAATTCCCTCAAGGATTCCTCTCAGGAGGCTTTTGTTTTGGGGTGTGGATTATCGTTTGTGGATACAATGCAGTTATATATGAAGTTAAAAATTTTGTCGTTGGAGAAAACAAGATGGTGATTATGTCCATAACGTATGGGGAAATGGAGTATGTGGACTACATAGAGAATAATAGTTCACAGTTGAAGAGGTTTGTGGTAAAGGTTGTACCACATTAAATATTTAGTAAAAATTGGATTATTGGATTTTAAGGAACAATTTTTATATATATGGAGATAAAATACCCTAATTTAAGAGAGACCAAATTTCATTATACAACATCTGTACTCTGGGAAGAAATTTTTATATTCCTAAAAGAGTTTTAGGGGAGTCCATGAAGGATAAATGGTTCGTATGGAAGGGATTCGACGATGGGTAAAGTGGTTTGTGGATGATATTCCGTAGGGGGTTCATGGTTTCATAGATGATACGTGTAAGTTGGAAGTGGTGCGTAGAAGGAGAGTGGTACATGGAATGAGGTATTATGTGCATGTGATACAAGGAAGTGAATAAACTAGTACACAATGGAGAGATAGTTCATAGAAGAATGTGTAGTTAGTGGAAGAGAGATAGTTTTTGAAAGCTGAGACAGACTAGGATGTAAGGACTGTACATAGAGGAGAGATGGTCGAAAAAAGATGGGTGATTTTCATATCATGCCTACTACATAGTATGCAGAGGTAGCATGGTGGTACCCAGAAGAAGCTAGGCGATTCACAGAGGACTCAAGGAAGCTTAAAAAAACTCAAAAATAATTCCTAAAATAATTTGTTTCTAACCTAATAGAACACTTAAAAGTGGAGTTCATATACTAGGAAAAAAGGTACATAAATCATTTATCTTCCAATAGTTTAGGATGTCGGAATTCATGAAAATTAAGTGTCCTACAAGTCCAAAATAGCTGATGGGAACCATTGCTAGAGCATTGAGGAAAGGAATAGGAAGACAATGATCATTTCTAGCAATAGTGAGCCAAAGAAAGAGACATAGGGGGTGACTCTGGGAAATTAATTGATAAGAAACTAAATATTTTAAGGGATATGATCCATATAATATATGTTATCAAGAATGAATCATGTAATTTGTAATGATATTTAGCATATTTGGTATATCAGTACATCGTCGTTGTATGCTCCTTGGATGTAGCCTGTTGAAGATGAACAAAGTAAAATTGTTGCGTCCTAGGAATGATATCATTTATATTCATATATTTCAATGATAGAAAGTGAGAAGTGTGTTTTTTAAATTATGAAACATTATCTAAATTTATATGAGTTTTAATCTATCATACCATTGTTCACCCCACTCTCTTGGTATTTAACTTAATGGACCTAACAATTTCATTGAGTATGTTTGGATGTATGCTATTTTTTACTATACATAATATACTTTTTTATGTTTGAATAATGTTAAGATTTTCTAAATTATTAGTGTAATTTCACATTTAAGAGTACGAGGGAACCCTTCATAATGAATCAAAATAATAAATTTTCACCGTGTCTTTAATTTGTTGATTAAATATTTGTAAATGGAGTTAAAAAATAATATTACACAATTAATTTTCTATATTTTTAAAATTTATTTTTTTATGGTAATCATCCTCCTATATCATTTGGTAAAAAAATATATTAACTAGGTAGATCAATTACTATATTATATTGAGTTATTCCAATATTTTATAAAAAATATCAAAGACCACTTTATTAAAATTCTGTACATTTTTACAATAGGTATGATGTTATAAGTAGTGTATATCTATAATTAATGATATGTTACATTATAATGTTTAATTTATTGACTTAATTTATATTTTTAGATTAAAATTTTACCAAAATACCTTGTTCATAAGGACGATTTTTTGTAACATCAATAGAAAAATTTGATATTTATGTATAATGTCATTTTTTAATTTTATGCTCAATTTATATCCTTCCACTAATGATATAAAGAAAAAAACAAATAAATTTCATATTACCTAAATATTATATTCAACATGATATTTTTATTGTTATATCCTAATTTAATAATGTCCATAAGGAAGTGTTTGTTGAGCCATACATAAATGATCTATCACTTATGTGTATTGGTCCACATTTCTATAAATTTTGATAATGTGTGGTTTTTATGAATAAGTGGAAAAATAATTTGATCATTTTTAGATGTGATATTACCATGATTTGACCATATAAATACACAATATTTTCCCTTATAGAGAACAACCTTAATAATTTGTATGTATTAAATGTTAGGGTCCTCTATGATGTCTTTATAAATACTGTTTAAAATATATCCTTTATAATGATATTCATGATATTATTAGTATATTAATACAATTCCATCATAAAAAATATTCTTCTTTATACTATTTTACCTAAGGGATATAATTTACAAAAAAATTACACAAATGACATCGATCCATGATCAAATAAATATATGAAACATATTTAATCTCCTTATAATTATATTTATCTATGCAGTGAGATAATATTAATTGAAAATAAAATATGTATCCTAAATTAATGAAATTATTTTTCTGACAAAATATTCATTCTTATTATAATTATATATATTTCCTAATTTTCAGTACAATTCATTTTGGATCATTAATTAAAATGTTAATATTTATTATACATTTCTCTTAAAAATGAATATATTGGTTATTAGTTGTTCAATTACATCCTTTTATTCATCATAATAATGATTTTTTGGATTTGGATACATCTGGGAAAATTTATTCGGATTTAGTGCGTTGTGTATTATAATAATCTTTAGTGTAACTCCCCGACCCAAGTTACCTAGAGTCGGTGCATTATTACCTAACATTTTCCTGATCACAAAAGATCATGTCTCAAAAGACCGACTAGTTTAGTAGCCTTGGAAACACTAGATATACTCATAAATGTTACTTTACATGATAAAGTGGAAACAACAACGACATCTTGTCCCCATTAAACACAATTATACCTTAGACTATGCCTACAGGACAATCATAATATGCTTCTTCACATCCTGGAAAAAATAAAACATAGAAAGGGGTGAGCTCAAATGCTCATTAAGGATAACAATATTGAGGAAACATTCATAAAAAAGCATAAACATTTAAGGAAATTTTATAACTAAACCAAAATCATTTAAAATATGAACTTCAGAATGAAATTGAAAAAATAAAATGAAATAATTCCATTTAATTATTCACATGGATATCCTACTAGTCATATAATCACATGCAATATCAATAACCACTTTCATACTGATAGAATGCATAATTCTAGATTATCATGACCACATAGTCAAGGACGTGTGCCAAGACTACAAATAAGATGTTGTCAAGGCCTTGTGCCAAGAGACTAGTTTGTCTCATGAGACCTACTGATGCCTCGAGGAGCTAAATTGGGCTCCACCCGTCACATACTAAGTCCAATTATTTCCTTATATTAAAAGCATTAAACATATCATAAACCATAACATTATCATATTACATAAATCATGAATATTGAAAAAATAACATTTCTAAATTTTAATAACAAGATATCAATGCAAAAAATTGATATAATAAAACCATTTTCAATACCAAAATAAATGAAAAGTAAGACAAGGTATTTATTTTTAATTTTAAAAAATTTTATGGCTTGTAGAGGAAATCGAAACTCAAATAATGGTCACGGCGGCAGAGAAGCCATTGTCAGCGCATTAATATGACAAAAAAACATTCCCTTTTGTAGTTTAGTAAAAAGCATCGTATAAAAAAGATTCATTTTGAATAAATGTCACATTCATAGGGTTTTATACACTGTATATGAGAAAGTCTCATATTAAAACAAAATATGCCTCAAGGAAAGAAGATTGAGATGAAGTCACTTACCTCATGTCCGGCATGACTCGATCATTCTTTAATCTCATGAATAATAAACTAGAGTTAATTTCTACTTTCTTAAGAAAATTTTTCGAGTTCATTATTCCTTTTATATCAATTATTACCTTGTTATGAACATTATGTACTTATTTTAGTTAATAACGGTCGTTTTTTGATCTTTGGTACTTGAGTCAAAAATAAACTACTTATAATTACAAGTTGTTCATGTGGTAAAATATCCATTATATCCAAAATTATATTCGTGATTTAGATATCATATATATCATATATATCCAGTATATACTTGCATTTATAATATTAAATAACATTTAGTGTTGAGAAATGAGATGCACCATTCATGGAGACGGAAAGTCGTACGTACGCATGAACGCTACTTCCATTCCTATTTCCAATTTAATGGATAGAAATCATAATGATAAAAATGTATATTATAATTCCAGTATATTATCATATATAATATCATTTACTACATCATTTATACATCCCACATTTGGCATTAATGATTCAAATCACTTTGAGGGGGCGGTAGTCCGCACTTCCTAAAATAAAATTCTCGCGTTTACCCGTAACAGAAATCATAAAGGTATTCCATAAACAAAAAACATAGAAGCATAACGAAAACATAAACATAATATATATCATATGTATATATAGTGACATCTTAATGGCCACCATGAGAGGTATTAAAATAATATTGAACAATCATCGTTTCGTGAGGCAATAATTCGCCACCCACATAAATTGTATGTTCATTAACCATTAGAGAAAGGTGTGTGAAAGTGTAAATCAAATAAATATCATAAAAAAATCCTATTATATTGAAGATACTGTTTTTGTTACAAAATAAAGGAATAAAAAGACTTTAAGGTGCTAGAGAAGCAAAATAAAACAAAAGATCATAAGAGAAGACATTACCTTAAAATCTGGTAACTCTTTTTGATTTGAGCCAAAGGCTTCCTTGGGAGGACTTCTTCCCAAATTGAGTCTTCTAGGAGTAATAGAGGGATGTTGAGAGAGTATTTTGGCAGATGTTTTTCGAGCCAAATGGCTTTGATGGTGTGAATAAGGTGGTAGTGGTGGGGGCCTTTTATAAGATGAGAGGAGGGCACTCTTGGAATGTCATGAAATGTTACATTAATTATGAAATAATTTTCGGATTTTAAAGGTCCCAAAATAATATATTACTAGGATAAGGTGATTAGGGTTCTAAATAAACCCATACAATAGGTTTTAGACAAGTTCAAGTCTTACATTTTACCTTATCTTTTCATGTTATTTAAATTGTTCATTAATGAGGTAATCACTACATCATCATGGTGTCATAAATAAATTTATTTATTTAATGTGTAAAAATTATTAAAAAAATTACCATGATTTAGGAAATCCCTTTATATTTCCAATGAATATTTATATTCTAAAATATAACTTATATAACCCCATGTAATAATTGATTTAGTAACACAACACATGTTTCTGACAGTTTTTATTTTTTACTTTAAATAAAAGGTTATTAATGACATTTTCATACCCATGTGGCTCCATGGAGTCCCCAAGTAGGCCCATGGATTGTATTGGTCGTCCATGACTCATCCAAAAATGTTAGGACAAGTGTAGAGGAAATTTTATATTATTATAACAATATATTTTCCCTAAAATTACACCAATTACCTTTAAGTGCGATTAATAAAAATTAAAAGTTACTATTCAACAAAAATTAAATTTATCCCATTGAACAAAATTTTACTTAATAATTAAATCCATGTATGTAGTATTTATGAAATTCAATTTATAGAAGTGGTAATGTTTCATTTAAACAAAAAAATTGTTTTTTAACTACCATTTAGTTGATTCACTATTCATCAAAAATTGAAGTTTTTCAGAATAATACCAAAAAATCACCCTAAGCTATATTTGATATTTCAAATTAAAAAATTATGTCTATTTTAAAAAATTAAAAACATTTATGTTTCATTAATTAATTTTATAATTAATTTCTGCTGTCAAAACAAATAACATGTTTTTAAGAAACAATATCAATCAAAAGATTGACCATTGTTTATGTCTAATTTCAAAGTGAATTTAATTATAATGAACACCATTGAATAATATGGTAAAATTTTATTCTAATTATAATTTAAAACCACTCAATAGTATAATTTATCAATGTAATTTATTTTTATTTAAAAAGGTGTTTTTATGTATTTTTCACTATTCATCGAAAATTTGAAGTTCACTGAAAAATACTATAATTTCAACATAGGATAATTCTTATATTCTGAATCCAAAAATTACTTCCATTTTGAGATATAAAATTTACATAATTTCAAAAAGTGGGTATTACTATTCATACCGGCTACTTTGATTGGTTGTGGGGTGTTAGAATCTCGAACTTTCATACAGTGCAAGCTATTTCATTATTGAAAGAGAAGCGTACAAAGAAGATTGGGGTGTTACATTCTCCCCTCAGTCAATAAATTGCGTCCTCGATATTTAAAATTATTCTTCAAAAATATAAGGTGGATAATAGAAAATACCTTTGTGGATAACCCATATCAGAAATAGGGTTAATAAAATTACTCTTAATAAGAGGGAAATGGAAATGAGAATGTCACCACCAAATTACGGTTTCCAACAGGAGAACATTGGCTGAAATTATAGATGCATAATTAGACAGAAAACGTAAATATTTATAGCAATTGATTAAGGTTATCAATCACAAAAAATTGTAAAATTGAGGGCCTCAAATCCATCAATCTCTAATGAAAATATCATTAGTTGAACAAAACATAAGGTATTAGGATAACACATTTTTGTTTTAATATCTCTTCCCTAAAGTTTAAGAAATAATTTATTCATAAATAAGAGAGAGGTATATATATATATATACTTGACAAGTAGAGTTTGAACCCTCAAGTAATTTCTACCACAAACTCATCTTTCACTGAAAAATATTATAGAACTCAAAAATATTATATTTATCCTAATAGTACAAATTTCCATAAATTAAAACATACCATTTATATTAGGAAAACTATTTTTTAATAACCAGGGACTTCTTGTAGGGTAGTGGTATGTAATAAAGGTCTGTCACACTATGGTTGTTGGTTCGATTCATGCTGTTTTGTCCGATGCGACGGGTTATCCACCGACCTGCAGGTTGTCCTTTTACAAATACTATAATATTATAATATTCAAAAAATAATCTTCAGAAATTTTTTAATCATAAAAAATAATATCCAAAGTTCATCTTAATCCATTCCAACCTTTATTGTTATCCCAAGTACCTCAATCCATACTTTCTCTAAAAGGTATCTAAATTCTAAAATCAATTGCGACCTTAGATTCCCCAAAAAAGGTAAAGTTTCACTTATTGTCAAATACTAAAAATATGATTCCCTTCATCATATTAAAACCTTAATGAAAACAACAAGTACTGCAGTAAAATCCTTATATATATCACATTATTATTACAACCATAATATAGTTATTGAATCGAAAAACACAAATACAATAATTATTCAACTTCATCTTTAGTAACAACATAATCTTGGCCTTGCTCCCTTGGCCTTTTATGAGGTAAGTTTCCTTGGCGAATATGGAATTAATTTGTATAATTCCCCATTTCTCTACAATTGTAGCATTCAAAATTGACAACCTCTTTATTTCCCTTGCAATCACGAGCCTAGTTTCCTTTTTCACAACACTTGTAACAGACTCCAATTCCTTTTATTCAAGTACCAAGGTTATTCTTCCCATAATTATCACATAATGGAAAATTCTTCTTTCCCCTTTTCCCTTTATCTTTCTTTTGTTCCACCGTTCTCTTCTTAACTTACTTTACTTTGTTGTCATAAGACTTATAGAATTTCTTTTCTATCTTGATAGCTCAGGAGATAATATCTTCGTACAATGAGAAGGATTGTGATACTAAAGCTCGACGGAGAAATATATTTAACCCATCAAAGAAATAATCAATCTTACTTTTTGAGTTATGTATATAATCTGCAACATGTCTCTCTAACCTTGTAATGTTGGCCTCATACATTGCAACATTCTCATCTTCCTTTTGTCTTAGACTCAGAAATTGTCTTTCCATATCTGCTCAATGGTCACGAGTATAGTATTTTTCTAAGAAAATCACTTTGAACTACCTCTATTACATATTTGATAATTCATCATATTCCTTTGTGTTTTCAATCAATGAACACCATTGATCAGCATCACCAGTGAAGCGATTATCTGCCATGATAACCTTTTCCATTTCACTACACCCCAAGGCATGGATAATTTCTCTATGGAATTTATCCATTGCTCAGCTACTATGTAATTTGTACTCCCATTAAATGTTGGTGGTTTTTGCCTCATGAAGCGATCTAACATTGATCCTCCACAATCCAGATCAAGGCGCTCCATACGAGTAAGGTTATTATTCATAACCTGAATGAGTTGTCCCAGTTTGGTGATAAGCTAATCAACACCAGTTGTATCACCATCTCCACCATATTTATCTTGAGCATTAGGGGAATCCCTACATGGATTATTTGCATTGATACAATTTCCATTCCTTCCACTAGGTTCCATTTCTAAAAAAATGGCATACACTAGTTCAATTTATGAATCAAAATACATAATTCCATACTTGTAAAACATTTATCATAAATTTAACGGTTTATGGATATAATCCATAATAATAAAAATGTTTTATTTGAGGAAGTATATACTCAAAAACTCTTCATAATGGTTTGTAATGAAAATGATATTTATCATAAGAATATCCCTCTAGAGTGTCGTAACCAAGAGTGAAGAAAGGCCCGTTTTCGTGCACCAGTTCCTGTTTGAGTCTAGCTCAATGTGGTGTTTTCAGGTTTTACCGCTAGGTACCTCTGTGCCAGAGCCGCCTCTACCTGCTCCTATGCAGAAATGGATTTATTGCTCAGAATACTAACAAAATCTATTTAATACCAAAATCATAACAAGTTATTCTATAGTAATCCTCAATGTATATCTTAGGGCTATGTGCTCTAATCAGATTTTATCTAAATCTAGCTTCTAATGTTAGTACTAAACTACCTCTGATACCAAATTTAATTCCCTGACCCTAATTACCCAGATTTTGTACATTATTACGTAACATTTTCATGATCACAAAAGATCACGTCTCTAAAGACTGATTTGTTTAGTATCCTTGGAAACACAAGAAATACTCATAAATGTTACATTATATCATAAAGTGAAAAAATAACATCTTATTCCCTTTGAACACACTTATCATTTAGACTATCCCTACAGGTCAATCATAATACACTTTTTCACATCCTGGAAGAAATAAAACATAGAAAGGGGTGATATCAATTGCTCAGTAATGATAACAATATAAGAGAAAATTTCATAAACAAGCATATGCATTTAAGGAAATTATATAACAAAAACAAAATCCTTTAAAAAATCATCTTTAGAATAACATGGAAAAAAATACAATTAAATAATTCCATTTACTTATTCACATGGATATTATACTTTTTGAATAATCACATGAAATATCAATAACCACTTTTATACTGATGGAATGCATAATTCCAGACTATCAAAACCACACAATGAAGGCCTTATGCCAAGACTAGAAATAAGATTTTGTCAAGGCCTTTTTACAATAATCTTGTTTTTTTCATGAGACCTATTGATGCATCGAGGAGTTATATCGGGCTCCACTGATCACATACTATGTCCAATGCATTCCTTATATGAAAAGTTTTAAACATGTCATAAACAATAACATAATAGGATCGCATAAGACATGCATAAAGGAAAAATAACATTTCCACATTTCAATCACAAAATATCAATACAACACATTTATATAATAAAACCATTTTCAATACCTAAATAAAAAAATAGTAAAACATGGTATTAATTATTCATTTAATAAAATTTTATGTCTTGTAGAGGAAGTCAAAACTCAAATAATGGTCACGGCAGTGGAGAAGACGTTGTCACCGCATACGTATGGAAAAAAACATTCCCTTTTGTCATTTAGTAAAACGCTTCATATGAAAAATATTGCTTTTGAATAAGTGTAAAATTCAAATGGGTTTTACACCGTATAAAATAATGTCTTGTATTAAAACAAAATATGCCTCAATGAAAGAAGATTGAGACGAAGTCCCTTACCTCGTGTCTGACTTGACTTGATCGTTCTTTAATCCCCTGAATAATAAAATATATTTAATTTATAATTTCTTAAGTACATTTTTCAAGTTCATTATTCCTTTTATATCACTTATTACCATATTATGAACATTATTTACTTATTATGTTAATAACGGTCGTTTTTTCAATCATTGGTACTTAAGTCAAAAATAAACTTCTTATAATTAAAAGTTTTTCATGTGGTAAAATATCCATTATATCCAAAATTATATTAATGATGTAGATTTCATATAGATATCATATGTAACAAGTATATACATGCATTTATAATATTAAATAACATTTACAGATAAGAAATGAAATGCACCATTCATGGAGACGGTAAGCCATTCGTAAGCATGATCACTACTTTCATTTCTATTTCACATTTAATGGAATGAAATCATAATTTTATAAAGGTATATTATAATTCCAGTATAATTTCATATATAATATCATTTACTCCATCTTTTATACTTCCCACATTTAGCATTAACGTTTCAAATCACTTTTATGGGGCGGTAGTCCGCACATCGTAAAATGAAATTATCGCGTTTACCCGTAACCGAAATCATAAAGGTATGCCATAAATGAAAAATACAGAAGAATAAAGAAAACCATAAAAACAATATATATCATATATAAATATAGTGAAATCTTAATGGCCACCATGAGAGGTGTTAATAGAAGATTGAACAATCATTGTTTCGTGAGGCAGTATTTCGCCTCCCACAGAAACAGTATATTCATTAACCATTAGAAGAAGGTGTGAGTATGTTTAAATCAAATACTTATCATAAAAAATCCTATTATATTTAATATACTGGTGTGGTTTTAAAATAAAATAATAAAAATATTTTAAGTGGTTGGATAATCAAAATATAACAAAAGAACATAAGAGAAGTCATTGCCTTAAAATCTGGTAACTCTTTTTTCGTTGAGCCAAAGTCATCCTTGAGAAGACTTATGCCCAATGTGAGAATTCTATGAGTAATATAAAGAAGATGGGAGATTATTTTGGTGGAGTTTTTCTGAACCAAATTTCATTGATGGTGTGAATAAGGTGGTAGTGGTGGGGGCGTTTTATAAGAGGAGAGGAGGGGCACTCTTGGAATGTCATGAAATGTTACATTATTATGAAATGATTTTCGGATTTTAAAGGTCCCAAAATAATATATTTTGAGTATAAGGTGACAAGGGTTTGAAAAACACCGGTCCAATAGGTTTTAGACAAGTTTAAGTCTTATATTTTACCTTATCGTTTCATTGTATTTAAATTTCTCATTAATGATATAATCACTGAATCATCATGGAGTCATAAATAAAGTTATTTATATAATGTCTAAAAATTATAAAAAAATTACCATTATGTAGGAAATACTTTTATCTTTCCAATGAATATTTATAGTCTAAAATATAACTTATATAACCCCATTTAATAATTGTTTTAGTAAAACAACACATGTTTGTGAGAATTTTATTTTTACTTTAAATAAAAAGTTATTAATGTAATTTTCTTACCCAAGTGGCTCCATGGGGTCCCCAAGTTGACCCATGTATTGTCTTGGTCGTCCATGACTCATACAATATTGGTAGGACAACTGTACAGGTAATTTCATATTATTATAACATTATATTTTCTTTAAATTACAGTAATTAACTTTAATTGCGATTAATAAAAATTAAAAGTTACTATTCACAAAAAATTATTTTCACCTCATTGAACCAAATTTTATTTACTAATCGAACCCATGTATGTAAAAATTTTTAATTTCAATTTAAAGTAGTGGTAATGTTTTTTTTAAACAAGAAATTAGTTTTTTAACTACCACTTAGTGGTTTCACTATTCATCAAAATTGAAGTTTTTCAAAAAAATACCAATTATTCACACTAATATATATTTGATATTCATAATTAATAAAAGTTTTTGATTTTAAAAAATTAAAAACATATAAGTTTCATTAATTAATTTTATAATTAATTCCCGATGTCAAAACAAATTGCGTGTATTTAAGAAGAAATATCAATCAAAAGATTGACAATTGTTTATGTCTAATTTCAATGTGAATTTAATTATAATGACCACCATTGGATAAAATGATTAAAATATATTCTAATTAGAAATTAAAACCACTAAATTGTATAATTTATCAGTATAATTTATTTTAATTAGAAAAGTGTTTTTATGTATTTTTAACTATTCATCGATAATTGGAAGTTCTCAGAAAAATACCAAAATTTCAACATAGGTTAATTATGATATTTCAAATCCAAAAATAAAGTCCATTTTGAAATATAAAATTTATATACTTTCAAAAATTTGGTATTACTATTCATAACAGCTACATTGGTCGGTTGTTGTGTGTTGGAATATCGAACTTGCGTACAATGCAAGCTATTGCATTATTGAATGATAATCATACCATGGAAGATTGGGGTGTTAAAATTATTGATGATTTAACAGATAAAATTCTACTAAATATAATATCATGCATTAATATAAGTTTTTGAATTGGATTAAATGAAAATATTAATATTTTATATATACACTTCTACATAACAAGGGTTATTTGTTTCCTCTTATATGATTTCATATGTATTCATTGGTGAATGATATTATATATGTGTTTAAATTAAACTAGTAATTCATATATTAATGACTTTTTTAGTATTTTCACATAATTTCATATCCAATCAAGAAAATATGAATCAATAAGTAAGATATACTCTTCTAGTATGGTATATTCTAGATGTCTTTCTAGATTTTATTTTTTTGATTATAATATATATATATAACATTAATTTTTCATCAATCATATTCATAATATAATTTAAATATATATACCAACTAAATATATATGACTATTAAAGTAGAAGGTGTTGATGTAATTGTTGGAAGATATCATGGTTAATGTATATATTCATCCATGATATTATTTATGGGTAGCCCATATAATATTCTATATGTAGGATAATGGGTTTCTACCCCTCAATATTGACTTATGAATTCATATTAAACTACCTATTAAATATTTATATCCATATAATAAATGACATCTTATATCAATTAATGGGGTAATATTCATAGTTAAATATGGATAACTTGTTTTCCTTCTATCGTGTGAGGGAAATAAAATTTATTATAACTAAATTTTTATTTCAAATTATGTATATAAATGTTTAATATCTAAAAACACATTTTCATTATGATTTGATCATATGGGATTCAAGAATCTTATGAATGGAAAATTCCAAGAATTCATCACCCATTCTAATGGTAATTTTTCATTGATAATTTTTTTTTAAAAACAATTAAAAATGATCTCAAGAACAATTTAAAAATAATTTTGGTAATGAAAAAACAACTAACTTAAAGGTAATTTTTTTTGGATTACTACTTAATTTGATAATCAAATTTAATGAATTTTTTATTAGTAAATATTAGTTTATTAAGAAATTTCTAAATATTTAATGGTTTTAAATATTCCAATGAATGAATTTTGTATTTCAATCCTCCTATATTTCAAAGGATAATATATAATCTTTTCATAATATTTCTCTAAATTATATTTTCAATTAACTAGTAATAAAAATATATATGTGATATTTATATAGAGTACTGAATGTTAGATTTCATTTGATGATATTAAATATTGAAAATAATCTTCTCAATTTTTTATTACAAAATTTGTTGACTATTATATTACACAAAATGATTATTTACACAGTGGAATAGAAAAGTGAGCTTCAATAGAAAAATATTATAGTAGCATTTGGAAATAACTATATATATATATATATTAAAATAACATCATAAAAATTGATCATGAGTTGAAATAGATATATCATATGTATGATTATCCCAATAATACATTTTTGAAAAGATAAATTTACAATCAATTCCAATCATATGAGTATGAGGTAAATGTTTTGATGAAAATATTTTATTTCCAAAAATCAATTACAAATGGAATATAAAAATATATATATTTGTTTCTAACTTAACCGCATTTATATGGGAATATTTTAAACATTGTGGTTTATAGATTGATTCTAGTATAAGTAATAAATAATAAAATTAATGATTCTGATATGATTATTCAAATTAGTAAGAATAATTTTTAATTTAATTATGAAATTAAATAAATATTTCTCTCTTATTGAGAAATTAAAAATACTTAATAATAAAATATTTATCCATATAATAAGTCATACATTATATTTTAATGAATAAAATTAATTAGTATGGTAATGGATACTATTAGGGAGTGGCCTATTTTTTATAATACATAGACATGATATTTAATGTTTGTAGTAATTTTACTATCTGTCAAATGGGTAAAAATGATATAAAATATCATTATTAATGTTTTATTATTTAATAAATATCGATTCTTAGAAATATATGTTGATTTACATTGTTTTATAATTTTTTTAGAGTTATATTATATAACACATTTTATGTTTCTTCTATTATTAAAAATTTAATTGAGAACTTATGAATCTTATAACCATGAATTATCCCTTACCATTCATACATGGTATAATAAATATGTTTTAGTTGTCCATATTATTAAACTTCCTATTACCCCCCATGGATGTAAGACTATATATTTTGTCACTGAATTTATGAAAATTATATCTAATTTTTTCTCAAATAATTAAATTTGGAATGTTGATATTTTTTATAAAAAACTATGTGAATGGGTTTTTTCAATTTAATGTTACATATTTAGCTTCTTTTTATATTAGTGATATTCTACTTTATATATCTTTTTTAGTAATCCTCAATATTCCATGGAATAATAATTGAATCTTATCACAAAACATCATTGTAATATCTATATAATGATGGGAATGGATATCTAAATAATAAAGGATATATTTTGAATTATCATTTTTCATTTGGAGTAATATTTATCGAGACATTTATCCTTAGTTGAATTTCTATATAACAAAAGTTATCAATATTACTTATAATATTCAACCATTTGAGAATAAGTATCATATTTCATGCCAATAACCATTATGTATGATTCTAATTGGTATTCTTATTTATGGTATAGAGGATATTATGTCAGAGAATATGAATGATTTAACTTAACTCGAATCATTATTTTATCTCAATGATTCACTATAAATAAAATAAAATTTATTATGAAAGGCCATTATAAATTTTTTGATTGACCATATGTTACTAAAGATTCATATTTACTATATTTTATATGATTTACAATAATTAAAAATATATATAAGTTGTTATTGTTTGGTTTGAATAATACAATGATGATAAAATAAGGGAGGTGGGATTAATTGTATCATTTAAATAATCTTCAAAATATCATTATTTAGACTACAATGATAAATTATGCATTTATGAAGCATTTTCATCTAAAAAATTAATCGTAGAAGACAATCATAATGAAAAAATAGAAAAATTATTATTGTTTGATGAAAAAAGGACACCTAGTACATTACACTAATTCTCTCTCTATGATCTCAGTGAATTTCTTTAGAAAGTTCCTCTTATCACAAGACATTCATATCCACATCTGAGTGCAGGTAGATGACACCTTTACAACTAGGCTACAAATAGATACTTCTAGTTCATTAATAAGTAACTGAATATCAACATCAAAATCGAAGAAGATGAAAACACTCTTCAACTAAATCTGAGTAGTCTATTGTACAATAAATAAAAAGGCGTTGATTTAATTTGTCGTTCATGTGGAACATCATTATTACAGTAGAAACAATAGACTATGGATGAACCATATTATTTAGAAATGAATATCTTCAAGAAAGAGTAATTTATTAGATATCCAGTTTGGAAATGATATCCAATATGAATATTAACTAGAAACATATAAAATCTAATATAATCATGTGTTTAAAATATGTATAACCACTATGTTTTGAGACTTATGTAAATAATAGAGTCAATCATTAGTTGCATCAGATCTATAATATTTATTCATGAAAAAGTATTTTTATGTATATGAATATTTTATCACCCATATGACTCGTATATATGACATCAAAATACTATGTTAATTAATATAATTAAAATTTAGTTGAACTAATCCAATAAAATCTCTTAATAGATCTTGAATATTCAAATTAAAAAATAGAAAAGAGGAGTCATAAATTCAATTAGTAATACGAGTGAATTTCTCCTATGAATATGGTTCTTTGAAATAATCATAATGATCCTTGAATCGTCCTCAATTAGATCATGACCATTGTATAAATATCAAATAAAATCATGAATTTAAATCTATGACATTGAAATGATAAATTTATGTTTCCTTCATAATGTGAAAAATTACAAAACGTAGGGTACAACAACAAAGTGATCATTTTTTGAGTGTAATATTTACAATTTAAGGATGATATCATAATTAGTATTATAATCCAAATGATATTATATCTAGTTTTGGGTTCCTTACATACATAGGGTTCTTTATCTATAATTGCTTGTCTAAAATACAATAGGCTCCATCCATATTTATGTTTAATTAAACATTAATTTATAATATTTTTGGTTTGATTAACCATGTGTTTTATTATGAATGTAGGGCCCGTTACTTATATGATATCCGATGTGTGTGGTATATTCCTAACGTAGCATTTATGATTGTAGTACATGAACAATGTTTCCAAATTAAATTAAAAGGCATTCTAAACATTGTAATGGATATTCACTAAACATAAAAATATTTAATATAAATCTATAATAAGATTGAAATGAATCTTAATTTTCTAAAATCCAATTAATGTAATATCATTTGTAAAAAATGATGGGAATTGGGAGCCAGAAAATCAATTTTCATTAATACAATATTGTTGAAACAATTCATTCCAAACAAACTCCCACATTGGATGATAATAAAAGCCATTAATTAAATAACTGAAAATATACTATTTTGTAAAAACATTTAATTAAAAAAAATTATTGATTAAAATTATCAAAACATATATATTTATGTCAAATAAAATATTGAATAAAAACATATTTAAATGAAATTATGTGTTTACCCAATTATCTCCTCCTATTATTGTTATAAAAATTATTGTATCCAAAAATAGTTCTATCACATTCTATTATGTAATAATAATAAATGAATTTCTCTAATTGTAGTGACTATAGATTTTTTGTGTATGAATTTGGAATACGTCGGCATATATTTCTAGTCCCAGGCAATGAGATGAAATGTGATTCCAATGGCTGGTGTTACCAGAAATTTTTTTATTAAAATATTTTGTAGTTTTATTCCATTCACAGAGAGGAAACATGTTATCTCTTAAAAGGTAGTGGAGATTATAAAATGGATGAAATGTTTGAGTATATAGCATTCAATTTAACCTAGGTGGGTATAAATTGTGTGGGTTCATGCCTTCTGTGGAAAAACTTTTTGAGGGCGTTATTATAAATAGATAAATTAATTTTTTTCTAGACATCAAGTAAAATTTAATCCTAAATAGTATCAAATTGAATTTATGAAAATGCAGTTGATTTCATAATGTAGTGTTTACCTTAGGCACAACATAAACATTATCAGCGCTGGGTTTTAAGATGTAGGAGAGATGGGATGAGTTGTTACATGGATAATTTTTTAATTTAATTAAAAAATTATATCTCTCATCCATACTTCCCATTGGTAATAATAAGAGAATCACTTCCTCTTCCCCTCATCATAATAGATGAATGATCTTGATGCCATATCTACGAAACGATGTTTCATCGGCTCTCAGATCAAGATGGAGGATGCTCATGAATGATGCATCTTTAGCATTAGAGCACTGATTCGATCATAATTCTTTATAAGTGTTCCTTAAGGGAGGTATATTTGAGTTATAATCATGACCCCCTTGTTTATGAGCCAATTTAGGTTGAAATGATAATAAATGCCTAAGTCTATGTATATTTCTTCTTGAGGATTCTAGATCTTCAATCAAATTAATATTTCAAGCATCGATATGGTATTGGTGGTCTATGGATGGTGGTGGAATCACTTAAGCGAGGAGGTTTCAGTTATGTTCTGGCACAATGGGTTCCATAAGTATGGTATGTGGCCATTCGGTGGTGCGTAGCACCAGAGGGAAGAGTCAAAAAGTGCACTGGGTGCACAGGCAGTGGAGTGACAGGCCATGGTGGTCGAACTACAGATGTGATTATGGTGGTCGAATGGAGTGGGTGGGAGTTTCCAGAATGTGCCATTCTAGCCAGAACATGCTAAGGGAGTTTTAAAGCCTTAAAAATCTCAGACCAGACATCCGATTAATGTGAAATTGGCAGAAACATGACCCTATCTTCAATATTGGGATTTTGGAGATAATATGAGAATTTTATTTCATTTAGGATCAATTCTCAAGGGAACTAAATGACTAATTAAAACAATAATAATAATATAATTTTTATTATTTAGATATTCTTCTGTTGGTTGTATCTTCATCATCTAATTTTTGATTGATGCATTGTTAGTGTCTTTGATACCATTAATTATTTGCATAGTTCTCGGGACTGATTTTGGTGTCTTAATCCAAAACTGAGGTTTGGGCACCTTGAGGAATGATCTGGGCATTTGTGGTGAAATGTAAATTTTTCACAGGATGTCCCTTTTGGATGGATGAGTAGTTATTATCATGTGTTTTGAATGTGTATCTCCATGGTGTGAGGCATTATATGTGTTATAGGAACATGGTTTAAACCCCAATGGGCTCCTTTTGGGAGTAATGTGGTGAAAAGATCCCATTTCACTGGTTTAATGATTGTGGGATGTAAATAGCCTATCTAGTGTGTTTTTATGACATAGAACGTGATGGTGGACAAATTTTTTGAATTGAAGGTGTGGTGTGTAGGTGAGGTAGTTTGGGTTTCTTGGGCCAGTGACACCTTGATAAGTAGGGTTGAGTGAGTCCCCCTAATACTTATAAAAAGTGGTTTTTATGAATTATGTGTTTGGAACAGTTTTATGATCCCCACGTTATGATGAGATCAAATAGCATTGTAGCATCTAATCAATGAGGTCAGGGTGAGATCTTCTAGTTTATCATTTCCTAAGATCAATTTCATGTTCTCTTTGTGACTATCACTAAATGGCGAGTGATTCCTTATCTAGTAGGGTTTTTTTGCATCTTTGGATATATGACCCCCGATGCAACAGGTGATGATAGAAAAGTTATTATATCATTTGTTATATGATCCACTGATTAGTGTGTGGTTTTGGTAGGTTTTGTGGTATCATCGGTACGATCCACTACATTGTGAGTTATACTATAAGGGGGTTTTGGCCTCACTGTGACAACCAATACACTGGAGATGATGCTATATTTGAGTGATGTGATCTATAGAACATCATATCTGGTTATAGAATCCCCTAGGGAAATATGGTTGTGATCCCCTATCTAGGATATATTTGAGTTACCATTTGTGTTCTAGTATACCTAAGATATCATTATGAGTGTTCACCAATTAGAGAAGTTAATAGTGATTCCAATGATTTTCATTATGAAATTTTCTACAGTGATATCATAATAATTGGATCTCTCAGATGGACAATTGGGGATGGTGGTGTGAGACCCAATGGAATGTATCTCTCAGAAAATTTTCATCTAGGATGATACAGGTCATGGACTGTGAACTAATGGTTATGTGTTTCCATAGGGTATTGAGTAGAATCATTCTCTATTAGTGATGTCAAAACTCTTTGTACTAGGTTATTGATATGGATATATCTTGTGATCTTTTTGGGATTTCCATCTGGTGTTTTCAAATATTGGGTGACACACCCAATGTTTTCAGTTGACTAGTCATGTTTATATGATCTTGGACTTGAGATGGAGTATCCATCTCATAAAATCCATCTGGATGGGTTGATAGGACTGTTCCATTTTAGTTCCTCCTTTTATTTTTGGATTATTGGGGCACCTACTAAGTATCTTTATTCTCATCCATGTACAGTATTTGGCCATACATTTCTTATGTCCTGTGCAAACCAAAAAAATTAAATGATGTCTTAGGAAGTCCCGAAAAAGGTAGAGAATAGTGAGATAGACCGAGTAGGGTGTACCAGAGCCTGAATGAGGATCTTTCTGGGGAGTATTTTTTAATCGATCCATTCTATCACAATAGGTTGGATGCATTTTCAATTTTCATTAGGTGGGCCCTATATTTTACATTTTTTTACATTAGTTGTACTTGGTTGGGAATAAATGTATGCATGAATTTGTTTTAGTTTATATATATATGAATTATTTTATAAGGATTTGTGTCGGTGTGTGTGTATAGGTATGATATGTTAAGGCCTACCATGTGTTTCATAGACTAGTCGGCATTAGGCACAAGCACCTAGCCTACTAGAGGTGAGATTGAGGATTTGTGGCTTGAGCCCCATCAGGTTGGGTCTTGACATGGTGGTATCAGAGGAGGTTTCACCTTTAGAACAAAAATGTGTAGTTATTCTAGCTGTGATTTTGGTTTGGATTTCATGGAAATAATGATAGGATGTTTAGAGTTTTAATTTCGGGCCAGAGACTCTAGTGATGGTGCATCGACTAATGTATCCATTCACCCAGACTTCGATAACATTTCCTATTGTATAAGGACATTAAGACACTGGTTGTAGGGATATAAATGTACATGAATCATTTAAGATTTTGTTTTTGGGTATCATTGTCCTTCTTATGTCATATCCCCATATATACTCTTTGAATTTGTTGTGCCTTTATGTTATTTCTTGACACCTCCATGATGACAGGATGGCGTGTTTCTAGGATGATATTATTTTCTCTTTCCACCCCATGTGGAGGCTTCATAGTTGGGCATTGGATAAAAGGAAATAAATCCATGTTATCCAACAATTTATCCACCACCTATTGTGTAGTAGGTTATGATTTCATTTTTTGAGGAGGACGCTCATAAGTTGAGTCCACTATATGAGTTCTAGAGGCAATGAAGTCTACAGTTCTGTGGTTAGCCAGAGTCATATGGAGTTGATGATTGGATTTTAGTAGTCACATTCATATTTCTTACTTGATAGGACAACAACCAATTAGATAGTGGTCTTAATGGGGTAATTTTATTTCATATAATGAAAAACCACAATGAAGAGTGACTCCCTTATGATGTGATTGACCAGCTCTTTAGGGAGAATTTTTATCATTTCACATTGATGTCAGTACATATCCAAGAGTTTTTCCAACATTGGAAGTATTGTAGGACTGTGGAGGAGTACCAGACGAGGTACAAAAACCTATCACATTACTCATTTTGTATGGTTTAGGATATGAATTTCAGAATAGACCATTGATAAGGGCTGACACAATGAGATAAGGGTGTCTGTGGTGTTGTTGGGCATTCCAAATTATGCTACAGTTTTGGAGCGGTCTTTGGTGGTGGTAAGAATCATAGAAGAGAAGGACCTGGTAATCAATTATGGTAATATGGGAGTTGGGAAAATCACATCTAGTTCGATAGAATTTAGCCGATGAGAGGATTAGCCATCCTGGAATGTGTTATAAGTATAGAGGCAACCTCATGATGGAGGATCTATGGCTCAAGGATTTTAGGGCACTCAAAACAATTTTGGTCGGCCACATGAGAGGTGGTGTTATGCTTGTAAAGTTCACATAATTCAATCTAGAGATCTTATGACACGTCATAATACTGAGAAAGAGATAGTTGATTAAATTCCTTGGTAGGGGAAACGTTTTGAGCGTGGGTGTCTGTAGGATGGTGAACATGGAAGGGGAGTGGGTGTAGCACCAACAGGTGGAAGGTGGTATGAGTTTCCAAAACAACCACCACCACATACATGTAGTCCATGCTAGGCTCATCGAGATATAGAACATTAGTAGGTAAAACTGCAGGCTGTAGATTATGTTTACCTAGAGGCTATGTGGATGGATATAGGTATGCTATGTGTGTTTTTTACTTTCTACAGTAGTTATGATATGCATGGTTGTTTAGTACTCTTTCATACCCATTTTGTTCTTGATGTTTGACCATCCACTTTATAGGACACTATGTTGGTGTTATTCAATGTATTTTCTAATGCATTAGGGAAATGAATCCTTCACCCACTGAGTGGAATTTATGTGACACAAAAACAATGTGTGTAAGAGTCAGTGCTTCCCAATGAGGATAGTGTCGAGGTGTGGTGGACGTGTCTTTTGGAATTGTGTGAATGAGGTGGGGTTGTATGTTAGGATGATTGTGTCATGGTCCTGGTAAAACCTAGGTTTTGTTCTTTTAAATCCTTATTTTTATATGTATATCGTCGTGTGATTGGATTCATCATCGTAAATGTGTAACACGAGGAGGTTGTGTTGTTTTTTAACTTGGCATCAGACTCACAAGAATGAGGGACACTTTCCTCACTATTATGTGTTATTTATAAGTGATAAAAACTAATTTGGGAGACAATGTCCCA
The DNA here is from genome assembly GCA_963277665.1 of Viscum album. Taxonomy (NCBI): domain Eukaryota; kingdom Viridiplantae; phylum Streptophyta; class Magnoliopsida; order Santalales; family Viscaceae; genus Viscum; species Viscum album. The sequence goes on along the minus strand of OY728142.1, from coordinate 1,357,621,436 downwards.
CACAAAGAGGATAATATCAAGGTATGTTTTATGAGTCCATTTTAATTGTGTTCATAGGGTAGGGTTGTCGGTCTCTGCATTAGGCTAGCAAGGTAGCATACTTCATTCTCCTTTGAATTTAGGAGAAAAGGAAGTTAATTATTCCTACCTATCACGTTTGAGGAGACATGTTCCCGGTTGCATGATGTCATCCTTTATTGAGCTATACATAGATATGGTAACCCTTGTGTTTACCCTGAGAGCATGCTTCTTGTGTTTTTTGGATCCCTTGGTGGCCTTGTGTGGATTTTGGTGAACTTTCTTTTGAGGGAATCCTAGATAACGGTCCAGTTTCATTCACATGTGCCAAGCCTATTGCATTTTTGGATGAAAATCATTTAGGTGGGGAGGGTCTACTGACTTTGGATCCCTATATAAGACATTGGAATATTCTGCATATATTTCTATAGATAGGTGCTGATACGTCACCCATTTTTGTGAGCCGATGTTCCCATAAATTATTTTATATAAATATTATATATTTTTATACTATATACTTGTAGGAAATGATTTGACCCTTATATAGTAGCTTTGATCATAAAAATGAGGAAATAATTGAGTTTGAATCATGTTGTTTACTCTAGGAAGGGTATAACATTTTGGGGCGCTTGACATTTGTTGAAAAACTTATCGAGGGAGTCCTCATAATTAAATTAATTAATTTATTGTGGGTTGTTGGATTGAATTACTTGTGAACAACGTCTAGTGCCAAATTCCAGAGAAACATGTGGAGTTTAGAACGACGTGTTTACCATAGGTGTGACATAAAAATTATCTACCTAGGGTGTCAGGATAGAGGTGAGTCAGGTTTTGGGTGATAAGTGTCTATTTTTTTAATTTAATTAAAATAAATATCTCCCTCCACTTCCCTCCCATTGTTGTGTAATGTGGAAGCCCCTTCCCTTCTCCTCCTCTTTGGAAATGAATGGTTCGGAGGTAATATCAATGAAATGAAATTCGATCTGTCTCAAATTCATGAGGATTGATGTTCCCATATCATACACAAGTAGAATCGGAGCACTGATTCAACCATTAAGCTTCGACATTTTTCCTCCCAAGTTAAGATGATTTTATTATTAATCCAAACAACCATTTTTTATGAATTTTTTCTTTTCAAATCATTGAGTAATGTTGATATCATAATGGACTGCATCACAAGGATCCCAAATCGTTTCTCAGATTAATATTCATATCACTATATTTTCCCGGGTGGGCTTCGGAAGGTTAATGCGACATGATCCCGGCCAGGCGACTTCTGTCATACACCGTTGTAGTGGGTTCCTATGGTGTGGTAGGTGGCCAATGGGCGTTGTGGTGATGGTTGCTGGGGGGGAGCGATAGAGGAAATTTGGAGGCACATTGGCACATATAGATAGAGGGTGGAGATAGAAGGCATGCTTGGTTCAAGAACCATAGATCGCAACAATAGGGTTGGTAAGATTGAGCCAGACCTGCCGGAATAGGCCAGTCCATTCAGAATGGGCATGTGATGTTTTTAAACTCCATAACTCTCAATCCAGACATTTTACTCATGTTCTATTTATAGTTACATGACCCCTTTCTTCATGGAAGACCATTTGAGGATAGTTTGAGTACATTTGGCGTTGGTCTAGAGGCTTAGTGTCATGGATCATCAATTAGTAATGACATTAAAATAATTATTATTTTGTGATTCTTGTGTTAGACATATCTAATCTGTCCAATAATGGATTGAACTCTATTAACGGTGTTGTGAACTAGAATTTTATGTGGATGTCTATGGACTATTTTTGGGTTTTTATCCAAAATTGGTGTGTGGGTCCCTTGAGGCCCAATTTAGGAATTTTAGATGAAATTTGACTTTTTCATCATAATTCAATTCTGGACGAATGAGTAATCAATCCACTTGATTTTTATGAAAGGATATACTTGGTGTGATGTGTTTGATATGTTTTTGAATTGAGGTGTGGGCCCCACTGGGTACCTTTATGATTGCTTATGGTGAAATGAACCATTTCAGTGGTTGCCTATTGTGTCATGTAAATAGCCTGTCCAACATTTTTTTCTGTCATAGAACGCAATGGTGTCCATAGTTTTATCCTAAGAGGCATGATGTGAAAGAGATGTTGTCTGGTATACTTGGGCCAGTGACGCCTTGATTAGAATGGTTTACAGAGTCCCATGGCCCTTATAATATGTGTGTTTTCAGCATTACATCCTCAAAAAAGTTTTTTGATCCCCTAGATAGGATGATATTAGATAGAGTTATAGCATCCCTCTAGTGAAGTAGCGGAGAGATCATCTAGCTAAAGATTTACATAGATCAGGTTGTTGGTATTGTTTTAATAAACTATACATAGGTAGTGAGCCCCTATCTAGTAGGACAACATTGTATGGATTTGTTGTGTATTTTGGTATATGATCTAATATGTTGTAGGCAATTATAGTAGGGTTGTTGTGTCATTGATTATAATATCCAATGCTGATTTTGTTGTTTCGGTGGGGTGTGTGTTATTTTCGGTACAATCCCCTACATCAAGAGTTATACCAAAAATCGGTTTTTAGAATAATTGTGACCAAATATACATTGATCACTATCCTCTATATGGGTGGTGTTTTTTGTAGAACATCATATCATGTTTTCGAATTTTCTAGTGGAGCCTAGTATTGATCCCATATCTGAGAGATTTTTTATTTAGAAGATTGGTTTCAAGTATCACATAGATGTACCAATTAGGGATCCAATATCTGATATGTTGTTAGGGTTTCCTCTGAGTTTTTTTATGAGGTTCTCAACAGTGATATCGAAAGAGAGGGATCTCTTAGATGGGATATTGGTGGTAGTAGTGTGGGGATCGACGGTGTGAATCTCTCTGATGTGTGTCATATCGGATGACAGAGGTTATGGAGTGTGATCTTCTTGTTATGTGTTTGATATGATCCCCAAGTGGAATCAGTGAATGAATTTAATTAAAAAACCACCTCTGGATCGGTGCCAAAGAAGTGTAAATAAATATTAATTATAGTTTTTTATTTGGGGTTCTGTCACATCAAGGGTGAGACAGCCTATGGTTTCAGCTAACTGGTCATTTTAATTTGAGGATGGCCCTGAGATGAAGTTTTTATATAATTTTTGTTACCTATGGCGGGATGAGTGTACGTTTTCCATTCACTTTCCCATTCCATTTTTGTTTTTTTCGGATGCCTAGTGAGTGTGTTTATAATAACCACTACATGTGGGTTTTCCCACACATGTCTTGTGTCTTATTTAGACAACATGTCTTTCAATGGATTTCCAATTGGACAGATAGAATGGATATCATAGTGAGTTTGACTGATCGTGTTGTACTAGAGCATTGATGAGGAGCTTCCCATTGAGGTTTTTGATAGTTATCCAATATATCAATAGCAGGATGGATGCTTTTTACGTTTTATTTCGATGGGTCATGAATTTTATCGATATGTACATTTTCTATACATTAGTTGGGAATAGATTTAATTATGAATTTTATTTGTATTTATAAACCTCTTCACACTTTCATGTAGGATTATATTGTTAAAATTGTATTGGTATTATAGGATAAGTCATCCATTATGTGTGATATCCAACTTGGTGCTATTTTCCAGCACTTGGCCTATTGTTAATGTCCTTAGTGTGTTGCAGCATAAGACTCATTAGGCCGGGTCATGAAATTAATGTACTATTTGGATAAAAAGTCATTGACTCTAATATAGGGATAAAAATATTTTTAAAAAAGGAAAATGAAACACAAAATATATAGAGAAAAAATTAATTTTATTATTACATATTGTTTAACAACATTAGCGAATTTAGATTATGGAAATATATTAAATCATAGTTATTGTAGAAATTGAAGCGGTTTTGTCAAATAATCTTCTCGTAGTGGTTCCAGAGGATCTTGAGATACTTGAGAAACTCATTTAAATTCTTCCAACTAATATTGAAGCATCTCTAAAAATAATATGGTCCAAATTGGTTATGAAACTTTTAGAATCATGATTGGATATCATATTTTCATAAAAATTTGATTTTAATGAGTCGGGAAGGTTATTTGATATCTAAAGAAATATAGCCCATCACTGAACATATTAACCAACAACCTGATACCTCATTCACTTGAGGTAAGTTTATCAAAAATAAAATTTTTGAGTTGACAACATAACTAATAAGGATGTACTATTGAACTGAAAATTTTAATCCTATAATTTATATAATCCATTACAAATATGATATCTTGAAAATGTCTAATAAGATCAACTTTGGCTTGAGGGAAAGATGTAGATGCACTAGCCTTATTAGCAGTCCCCTCGACTGATCAAATTGGATTCTTAAATAACCTTTTTAATTAGAAAAATATATTCTAGAATCATTTTCATATTTGATCTTCCTAATTTGATCCAAAATGTCTCATTTAATCACATCAAAACATAATTTGGACATCGATGAATTTTTGATCCCATGGAGATGAGTATGAACAGACTCTAATTCAATCTATGGAGTTAATGAATTTTTCAAATCATCTAATGATTTCCATGATGCTTCTAACTCCTCTCATATAAAAGAGTTCTCTTATTAAGACATGATAAAATTTACTTCAAGACCACCAATTTGTTTTGACAAAAAATTATATGTTCATTCATATAAAATATTTGAAAAATTATCAACTTTTAAAATAGCCATGTATTTATAAAATGACTTCTCCATAGATCACTCAATTGAATACGAAACACCATATAGGACATATATCCATTAATCAGTAATTGGTGCAAGGATTTATATTGTAGAGACATCTTAAAACTCAATAGTCACATTGACCGAAGGATGAACTTGTTGATCTTGTGGAGATGATTTTTCATGATGATTTTACTTAGAAAAAACTAGATTTTCTTGGTCTTGTATCTCATTCTATTGATTCTCATCATGATTTGTTTCTTTTAGTGAATGGAACGAGTTGCATCTCTAAATCATAATTCTAGATCCTCAAGCTATTGTTCTTGGATCAATGGTCATAAAAAATGTTCCATATAAACATCTTCTTCATCGCCTATTTATTTGGAAGGATTCACATTTCCACAATTCTATGTTTTGGATAGCTAGACATAACACCCATTTTGATATTAATTTTCTAAGTCCATCATTTCTTCAAGTACATTTATCCACCTAAGAAAATGAACTCGAATGTTTTTTGTTCCATAAACACCAAAATAAAACAAAATTAATTTTATTGTACTATTTTGGTAACCAAACATCTTTAGAGTCCATGAATTCATAACATTTTAGTGATGAAATTCATTTTGATAAACAATAACTCAAATGAATAGTTTAATAGATTGAATATGAGATAGGATCATTCCTTAAGGATAAAATAAAATTCGTTCTTCTAATCTGAAACTATAACTCAAATATCTCATAATATATATTGAAATGATCTATTTTATGTCACTGATAATCTAAAACATTATATACATGTTTCCATATTGAATCATACATATCTTAGAAAGTCATGGTGGAATTGATTTTTGATTACATATGACCAAAACACTTTGATATTCCTCTAGTTAATCTATGTAGATTTTCCATATGTTCAGTGAACTATAATGAAACATAACATCTTTAAATTTAGGATCACAATTTTTAATATGTCAAAAATCAATGTTAAATATACATGAAATTGGGAATTTTAAAATCAGAGCAATATCTACTACAAAAAATGTAATTTCCTTATCATCTATTCTGTCAGATATAAAATATTTCGTTTCACCAAAATAAAAAATATTTTCATGTAAAATTGATTTAGTTCTACCATAAAATGAAAATTTTTAATTCATTAACTAAATAGAAACTCCAAAAAATGAAATGTTAGAGCTTGTTTGAGATTACGTTTTTTCAAATACAACCACTCAAAATAAAAAACCATTTCTTGGAGAATATTTTTGTAGGTAAATTGTTTATGATTCAGTTCACTTGGTCAATGTAAATTATTATAATATAATTTCTTACCATTTTCAGATTCTAGTGATTAGGAGAAAAAAGATAGTTTTGGGAGGTGAAACTATTCAAAAATGAAAGGGTAATTACATTTTAAGGGTTTTATGATATATTGGGACATAATATAGTTTCTTGTGCTGGTTATTTTGGGTAATCATTGATTTTTAGTTTTTCAAAACAAACTACTAAAAAAAGATGATAAAGAATAAATTAACAAATTAAACATCGAAATTAACAAGAAAATTTAAATGAAAACCCATTTTGACCATTTTAATTTTAAACAAACTATAATTATAAATACATTTATATTAAAACATTTATTTAAACCCAAATTACACTAACCTCTGATTAATAAAATAAAAACATGCAGTGGGAAGTTGTTTAGTGAATATAAAATCAAATTGATATTCTTTATTTACTAATTTTAACGGTATATCCTTTTTACAACATGTTATCATAGAAAATAATGCTTTAAATCATAACTCTTAGTCCAAGAATGACATATGGTATTTTATTAATATTTATTTCACAAGTATTATAAATGAATCGTTATTAATAAAATGAATTCTGTTTTCATGTGGATTATTTTTTATCCACAATACATGTACACAAAAAATTCAAGTAGAATTATATTATAAATCAGATGTTGTCTGGGGAACTGGGATTTTTCTCTTACTCCACCATGATATATATGATTTTCCTAAAATTTAATATGTTCATCGGGTTCATTATTAATCTAATATAAATACTCTAAAATCATATTCTGAATAATGAAATTAAATTAAAATTGGATGTTTTATGGATAATGAATTAATTTATAAATTGTTGTTGTTAAATATCTTATTATTATTATAACAACTGTAATATGATATTTTTATTTGTATTTCACTGAAAAATATCATATAAAAATTCTAGGTACATAATGTACTGTCCTTTATAAAGATGATACAACAAACTACCCATCATTAATTTGTATAATTGATTATCAAATTAATTTCCATCTTCATTCAAATCACATTTCATATTACTTTCCATAGGAGTTGTCTATGTCTTTCTGTTTTCATGTCCAGTGATTTTCAATAAATAAATAAAATTTTAATATTCATTTAAAACATATCTATAATCATTTTTATAAATATAAAATCCTAAAAATAAATATATCTCTCCCATTATAATCATTTAAAATTCTTTTTTCATTAGTTTTGAAAAATCAATACAAAACATTCTATTTATTGAATGGAAAATTACATCATCAACATAAATTTTTACAAATATGAAATTATAACAATTTTTTTGTAAAAATTGTTGGATATTCCAATTCTACAGTAAATACTATTTTCATGGTAAATGATTTTAATATTTTATAAAAATACCTAGGTAATTTTTTATGTCCAAATAGATCTTTAATATGTTTAGAAAAAAATTAGTTTTTGTTGATCATTAAAACCAGGTCGTTGTTCAACATAAACCGCCTCTATTAAATTTCCCTCTAAAAAGAATGAATTAACTTCCATATGTTTTAATTTAAAATTATAATGATATATAAAATATAAAATTATTCTAAAGGCTTATACTATAAGAAATTGAGGAAAGATATCATCATAATCTATACCTTTTACATATTATATCATTTTCTACTAATTGGGATTTGTATTTTGTTATGATCCCTTGATCATACATTTTATTTCCAAATACTCAATTAGTTCATATTACATGATAAATATGTTATTTTTCTACTAATACCCAAGAATCATCAATTTGAATTGGTTTAGATATTCTTGTATCGATAACTTCCTACTCTCATCCAATATGTCTTCCTAAATATATTTCAATAATAAAAAATATAAGAAGGATTAAAATTTGGCAAGGTTTCCTAAAATTTATTCTAGTTATAATTCATGTTTCTATGTCTTTTATAATAGTTTCTAAAGTGTGGTTTATTATGGTTTTACACTCTCTAGGAATTAAAATATCAGTTTCTTCATTTTCATGTGCTTTTGAACTTGACTAACTTTTATTTATATCATTTCAAAATCATATTTATAAATTTGAAGCAAAATTTTTTGGGACAAGTAAGTAATTTCATCATGATGATAATTAAATTTACTAAAATGATCGATTTCAACAAACTTCTCTTGAACCTATTCATCATAAATCATTGAATTTTTATCAACCACTATATAGGATTTATAAGTATTATAATATGCTAAACACATTTCTTCGTCCTTTTTTGTTTCAAAATTACCATGGTTGTTCTAATAATTGAGGATATACATTTGGCATAAAAAATCATTAATGTATATTAATTTAGTTTTTTTAATTTCAATATTCATATGATATCCATTTAAAATATGTCTTATTAAAAATATATTCATGATATAAAAGGGTTTTATTAGATATTTTTACCAAAAATAAGTAGGAAGATTATAGTACGGGATGGTATTGTGTGGGCACTGTGGTAGATTCTTACTATAGCAGAAATATTCAAAGAATGGGCATTGGGTCAAAAAATTTGGCCAACTGGCCATATAATGGGCTATATTCCCATTGGGCCTTTTGGGCTATGTGTTGGGTCTCCCTCCACCCATATAAAAGAGAAATTTTATTTTCATTAATAATAAAATGATGCTTCGGACCCAACCATTAAAAATATATATAATTTACCAGAAAATCCTCATAGTCCAGATGGTCTAAAAAATTCATATGGATAAGATATAATGGTTTTCAAATAGAAATTTTGTTAATATATTTGAATGATTATATGTGTTTTTTCAAATTTGGAGTGCATCATAGAATCTATTATTATCAAATTTAAGAAATAGAAAAATAGAAACTCATGTTTTATTAGAAAATTTGTATCATGCATATATATTAGATTCATTAAGTCTCCTCTTCCAGATATATGACTCATTTGTCTTATCAGTTAAAAAATTATTTTTCTATTGATATAATTTATTAAAATCTAATTGTAAACATATTTTGTTTTAGGTTCTCTATATTTATGAGGTTTTTTCTTAAATAAAGAGTAATAATTTTTAGAAAAATTAACATAAAGAATATCAACTCATTTTTGTGAAATACAAAGAAGGTCATTCATTAGATCATTCACATATAGCACTTTGTTGATTATGATAGTATTTGGACTTCTAACAGATCCAAATTCATCAATAAATTATTTTTGAATTATGACCAAAAGTGAGTAGAACCCCATTAATTTGAGTTAATACATACAAATTTTTGGTGTCTCCAATTATGCATCTGGTACATCTACTATCCATATAGTATTTATCTTTCTTTTTTCTTGTGGAATTTTTCTTGCAAATGAATTTAAATATATGTTGGGTTTTTACACATATTTTCTGGGATCTTTTATTGTTAGCTAATATTGATCAGAGAATTCATGTATGTTGATTTTACCATAATTGACATTACTTTCATTGAAAATAAATTTAGAAATATAATTATTTTTATAAAGTTAATTTTACAATTTCACAAATATTTTTTTTTGAAATTAAATATTTTCCCACATTAGCAATAGGATGAATTTAATGAATTGGACATGAATTTATCCTTATAAAATATTGATTTTTCCCATGAATCTTATTCGTAAATTTTCACTTTTAATTACATTCTTTCGAATAAAATCATTTAAAATATTTCATTATTTAGAAAAAATAAAATTAGTACTTTTTGAATGATTATACTTAATCATGTAATTGTTAATTAATTTTTCTAATGACCAATGTAGTATGATAAAGAGGAATAGATTTTTTCAACTTGTTCTTGATGTTGTTTTGAAAAAAAAATAACATACACCTAAAAAACATTGTAATTATTTTCCAATGATTTATTATTTGTTATTAAATAACAAATTTTCTATTCTAACATTGATTAGTATGAAGCCAATATATCATATGAGTAACTATAAAAAAATGAATCAGAATAGTAATAAGTTTAAACATCATTTTTTCATCATCTATAAATAAAATTTTGCCTTTTGATATTTTGTGGAACTTTTTATAAATATTATTTAGGAGAGGTATTTGAGTATTCAGATAAACTCTACATAGCATTCCTGACACTTTTTTCCTTTATGTTTATAATTTATAATTCTTATGATATTTATTGTCTATCCTTATTCTCTCATCATTCAATTGTGGAAAATTAGGTTTTGTGCAATCCATATTTTTTCATTCACATCATCACAATGATATTGGATATTTTCAATCCATATTCATGGTTTTTTAAATCATAATTTGTTCTAGTAATGTTTTCTGGACATTTTGGCTAGTTCTGGTAGTTCCATTTCACACTATAAGGAGTTGAAATTCTTGTCACTTTTTTCATCATTTTTATTATTTCATTTATACTATAGTGATTTTAATTGTAGGGATTTATTTTCCACATTCCCTAAAATTTTATGATCTTAAAGTTTATCTTTCATTTAAACTCCTTACACCATTAATATTCGAAATAATTATTCCATTGTCAAATTCACGACAGGTGATGATTGATGGATAGTAACAGACATTCCATTCCAATTATAAGTTTTTAAACTGAGTACTTTCATTCATTATTAGATATGTTTATTGGATCTCAAAATGCAGCAATATTGTTAACAATATATATTTACCTTCTATTCATTTGAACAATTATTTCACATTAAATTTTTTTATACCTGATCAAAGTGAGATTCAACTGCCATGAAAAACTCGTGGTTTAATAGGGTTTGCTATAATTTTATTAGGGAAAAGTGTATTTCATGGGGATTATATTATATTAAGTAATTTAATACAAAATAACATCATTGAAAAACACCACACACTTCACTATATAATAGGAAAAAATTATGAGGAACGGGACAAAATGAAAGGGACCAAACCACAAAATGTTTGGTCAATGGAACATCCAAGAAACCTAATGATATCCATTCTTGAGATTAAATCTCTATGTTAGAGAAATTTTTTGAAATGAAGGTCTCCATTCATTATACTCTACCCTATAAAAAATTAGCGTATTCCACATCCCAGATAATGACTAAAAATACAACAAAAAATGAATAAAAATATGTGAATCCTTTTTCAAGATACTATATTACATCTCTTAGATTATGTAATATCCTAATATACTCTATTTCACATCTAGAATGACCATGATTCCGATATTACATGAATCTATGTATCTCTAAAATCATCTATCACATCCCATTATAGATAAAATGGGCTCTCAACAACTCATTGGCCTACCATACGATGATCTTTATGTCTACATTTCGCACTCATTTATAAAATTGTAGTGCAACCTTTGGTGAAATTATATATTCTACGATTGTATCACCCCGAAAAGGAATCCACTAAAGGGGTGTTTCGACCATGTTGGATAATAGTCCACATTTGTGCCTCCTTGTATTCTATAGGCTGCTAACATACAGAGAGGGATTAGGGATCCATAGTAGGGACTCTATGTTTTCATTTTAGTGTAATTAAACATATCAAATATATATGTATTATACACATCATAATGTAAACAGAGTTTGGAAGTAGTAAATAATTGAAACATAACAACCTATAATAATTAATGAAATGACGAATTAGCAATAAATTCCATTTCATAGAATAAAACCCTGGTCACCCAATATTACAATGATATAGATACAGATACAGAAGATCAAAATAGATTGAAATTTGTTGTATATGGATCTTTTACTAACATAGAGCCGAAACATTTTCCCATTATCGAGACAATGACGAACTGCACTAGCCTGATGAGACAAACCATGCAAGCATCTCCACTTGATAATGAAACACTAGTCTTTATCCCTATCCACCATGAAACTCATTATCAACCTAAAATGAATACATAAGGTCTACACGAACACAAAGGACCATGTGCAGAGGTGATAAAGAATATTAGTAGGACACCATGACAAGAAGATTTTGACTATTAAGCTATAAGAGTTGACAAAAATAGAGTGGTCCGCATAAGAGAGACACTACAAATGTAAGTAAACCAAACATGAAACCAAATTCTAACACGGGTCCTTAATCCCTTTAAACATGGAAATATCCACCATGGAGTTCATAATTTTATTCGTACACATGTGTAGTCCCATACCTATACATATATACAAGTATATGAATATTAATTGGTAAGTGAATCAAATAATAAGAACACATATCATAAATTGATCCTTGGGAATATAATCTTGATTGCATGGACATCCTATTTAAGGGAATTAAGCTACACATCATGCCACTCAAGCTGCATATCATTAAGTCAATCACTTTTTCTGCAATACCATTGACATGTACTTTCATTGGATAATGATAGAATAATAACTATGTGAATGATATATCACCGTAGGTGGATACTCATCCTACACATGGGTTCACACATACTCAACTAGAATAATTTAAAAAAGAATACCATATACCTATGGTAAATCATTTAAAGAAGGATATCATATTCCGATTGTCTATCCTGAAAAGATTATTATAACCCACTACGGTCTATACTGAGTAAAAAAGTATAACATCCATCAGGGACACACCATATAATAATATATAGACCAAGAAGGTCCAAATCATGGGAACTTTTCAAAGGAATAAATATATGATGTCTAGACAATGAAGGGTAGGATCCAAGGAATTCATTCAATGAATCCAAATCGAGTCCCATGGGATTCCAAGTGGTATCACTATCTAAAACCAAGTGGGTTCCTTGGTTCCTGTATGCATCACATGTCCTATGTAATACCAATCAAGAAGTATCCATGGGTTAGAAAAGCATGACACATCCCATGTAATAATGACCCAAGGGGAATACTCAACCCACAACATCCACTATTGAATTATACATTCATAGAGATAATTCCATGGAATCTATTAAACCATTCAAGAATTAGACATGAGTATACACAGTCCTGTAAAAAATTGATCATAAGACATGGGTATACCATCCCAGTCATCACAGGCCGAGGAGAGAATAATCATCTCCGCCACATATCACTATACTATGAATCCTTCCAATTTATTACTACATTAGGGAATCCAATTATACCCAAGTCATAAAAATAAACATGTACATCTCAATAACCAATTCTCAGGTACCACCTATTTGTAGTGGTAATACATCAAAAAAACATGTCTTAGAAGTAATATCTCAGTATAACGAATCTGGAAATCCTAAAGAAACATGAAAGATGCCTTATGTTATTCTCAATGATCACTAACAAGGGAGAAATTCTAATATCCCACAATACATTAGAAACAACCATATCATGAATTAAACAGATGAATATGGGCGGACCAAACCCACAATCCTATACATCATCCACAACCCCACATGTGTACATGTTCGAAATAGGATCTAGGTAACACCCTAACACCGTATCTACCCAAACTCATTATAATATTCATGGTCAGTCAAGCAATAGGAACCATTAGGTCCCTCGAGAAAATCATTAAGAGTAATCCTTATTGGCATCCCCCAGGTAAGCAAACAAGTGTAGGGATCCACAACATGGTTCCCCAAAACAATAAATGTGTAAATGGATCCTATAAGGTACTCCCTAGATCATTATGTATGAAATTGAATCCCTTATGTGATCCTTACAATTAATTGGTCTCATGACCTCATAGTCCAAAAGGACACGTCTCATAAGGGGAATGTCCAAAAAAGCATAGGTCATGGGGGATAGCTCATAGATCATATCAAAAAAAGATATCAACTATGTTGGTCTGAAAATCCATCCAATTATTCACAACTTTTCAGTCCCTCAGCAGATGACTTTTACAAAAACTAGCAGGAAAAACCTTGTTATTTTGGTCAAAGTCTTTGAACACCCATTATGGGTCCATAAAACGCTCCACAGGTACCACCATCACAATCTTCATAGAAATCTACATATAATGTTATAATAACTAGACTAAATCTAACATTGAGTTAGGAAAACTCAAAAATATATCACATAGTTAAAAGGGGATCATTACACGACGTTTCCCATTAGGTACACGATGTGTACTCCCGCTGCACCACCAGGGAATATACCTCCTCCATATTGGGCTTGTAATCACCCTTGGTAAACGATGTGTATGTTGGGTAAATGGAATGAACATGATATGGGGTCTATTCCTATGTCCCTCAACCATCATGGTCTTTTACCTAGCCAATGCATATATATCTACCTGGTGTGCTACTCTCCATGGTGTCTCAATGTGTACATCACACAGTCGGATAGCCTTAAATGGGTAGACAAGCCTAGATACTCTCATACACGTCTGAGTATTAGTACATGATGATTATACCAAATACATGGTATGTACTCTATAAAAAATTATTTCCTAAATGAGACAATCATAGAGAGTTTCACCACTTAATACACATCATGTAACCATGTTTCGTCTAACAGGAATCCCTCAGATAGCCCATAACACCCTTATAGACAACCAAAATAGATGATCAGCCCCCAAAAAACAACATATAGTCTAAATAGGTTATAAAAACATGAAAGAGTGAATCTAAACGGATTTTGTGGAAAATGTAAAAAACAAATTAACATTGGGTGGAAACCATCGATGCTTCTCTTGACATTACAATCCACAATCTCCACACACTAACTCAACGCATTGAGGGATTTGTAGTTGTACCCTTCATCCCTTCACTCTCAATATTTATCTCCCTCCTCATTTTCTCCCATAGTTCATAGTGATGGTGGAGCAATGGGAGGCATCCATGACAAGGAGGAAGGAAAAAGAGAATAATAAAAGAAAAAGAAGAAAAGAAATTGAGAACAAGAAGAAAAATTGGACAAGGAAATCCCTGACACCCTACTCAAAAACATGCCTTACATAGGATAAAATACCATATATGAACTAAAAAACGAAGAAAAAATCACAATTAGCCACTCCTTTCATATGATAACTCCTGTCAGATATGCATGAATGATTTAAGATTTAATATAATAAATATCAATTTAAATTTTTTTTGCAAATTTTAATGGCTTAGATTTCTTACAAACAAGTTTTCGAGAATAATAACTATATTCTAGGAGGAACAGATTAGTAAAAAATTATTTGATATTTTTTCCTTGGGTAAAAACCCATTATAACCCCTTAAAACAATATGAATGCAGAAAATTTTCATTTCTGCTCAAAACTACAGTTCGAAAATCAACGAGTTCCTTTAAAAATCCCCTTATAAACATTATTATCCTTGAGAAGCCTAGATAATGAAAAAATATCCATGCTATCATCGCCAGAATTTTCAAAACCAAGCTACCCGAACATTCCAACATCCAACTTCATAACATCACCATCACCCATCTACATGGAAGACATTCTTACTGCAAATGATTTTTTACTCCCCACCATAGGAAAACATTTTTTATTCAACAGAAATAAAACTCCAATATCAATTTTCCAGGTAAACACCAATTAGAAACTAAAAATGAGGGTCACCACTGTAAAATAGCCAATGGTGTACTATCCAACATATGGATTGCCTTACAACGCTTCTCCAGAACAACCATAACAGGATCCCTTCTTCAAAACTAGTGGATATCCTTTAAAAAATAAAAGGGTATTTATGTAAGGCCACAACATTAACTTTATACTCTATAAGAATCAATATATCGAATGATTGTCTCTAACAAGAGTATAATACAATTCTACCAACTGGTTGTACTACTCTCTCCAATCCATGCTCATATCCAGTCAAACGTGACCCAGATTCAGCCATGTGTCAACAATATCACTGTAACCCAACATTTCAAAATGTAACATCATCCATTGAGGAATATTCCATTATAACTCCTAGGATCCAAGAAGATGAATGACTTGAAACATCGGTCCTTGGGTCACAGTTGGCCCCTCACCATTTTTTGATTTAAATGATACCCCACATAACTTGCATGCATTGTTATCACCCGACTCATACACACTGTGTCATTTTAGTTTGATGCACCCATGCCCTGAATACATACAAAGTAGTGATAACACTAGATGTCCAGGATGCGTACTTAAATAGTCTTTCCTATTAATGAAAATTTCATAGAACAAAATCACCCATGGTGCATCATGAAATGATAAAGGCATCTACATGCCTATAATGAAATATTCAAGAACCTATCATACGTCACTCTCAAAACGAGTGTAAATATAATTTCACTTTAAAAAATGTCATATAAAAACATGGACCATCTGCTCACAAAGGTTACCCTAGAATGAATTAGTCATCAAACTAGAAGGTTCCATGTAAAAAAAGGGTCTCTAGGTCTCCCACCTAGTTATAAAAATAATTCATCATAACTGGGTTATATGGTCCAACATCCTACACCAAAACCTCCAACCTCTCAAAATATATAGATGAAAACAATAAACTACTACCATCTGACCCATTGACTGAACTTGTTTGTGGCACAGCCTGATGGGTGTTCCAGATCCAAAGGGGATAGTACATGTACCTGTGTATCAAAAAATAGTACATGGTAACGATTTACCTAAAACAATACACATAAAACAACCTACACAAAAATAGAATAAACCTGAAAAAAGAAAAACATATTATACCACTACATATATTTAATTTTTAAAAATGTGAGTAAATACATCAATGGGAACCATAATGAAATGACATAGAAAAAAATCAATATGAACATTAGTGAAAAATTAGTTGTCATCTTCTCAAGACACCATTTCCAAACCCACATGAGAAGGCCATTCACAACATTAACCACCAATACTAAACCCACCGTCATTACGTAGAATACAGAAGGATTATGATCTATATAATACCAATGTTGTATATATGGTGTGACCTAATTCCCAGTATGATGCCACCCAATAGAAATGGTCCATCACATAATATCAAAAAGATATTCTATCATGAGCCTAAAAATTACAGCTTTCAAAACACATTTATGAAAAACATACATGACATGAATATTTATAAATGATCTCATTGGATGAAATCCATTTTATAAACATGCTTAAAATGTGAGAGCAAATTTATAAATAATGCACACAAAATCTAGTGGTCCTCTGTTTGTCGATAAATGACACCACATTATGAATAGTAGTGTAACATGGGTAAATCCACTAGGGTTCTACTTTTTTGAGTGGGAAACTAGAAACACATACCATAGTGGAAGGTTGTATAGAATCCAAAAAAATAGTACCCTCATGAACGATCCGTTTGGTAGGAGAGCATGCAAAATCATAATGGTGGTCAATAATCATCTTAGTATAGTTAGTGTTTTAATCATAAATCAAGCTATGTAAAACAGGGAAAAGTAAATTATGAATCACTAAAAAACTAGTTTTAGTCATCCAACCTAGATACCTTGGGTTTTATATGGGATCGTGTTAATGTTCACATTCCAGACATACCTAAACACTCAAGATAAATTACAAAAATTTCTATGAAATCACCCTTCTCGACAAAATAATTATATTCCATTTTACAGACACCATGGAAAATACAATTTCAAATAACTTTTTCATCAAATACAATAATTCCATCATTTACAATTGATAACAAAAGATAAACACACAATAATAAAAAACAATGAAAAGGGTACATGTCCATTAATTAAATTATCATACCTTAAAGCTATTTCCAATGACATATTCTCACCATTGAACAATTTCCCAATTTACACTAAAAACAGCACAATAAGGATAAATTCAACAAAATAATTCATTTTCCATTGAAAATACTCATTTAAATGTACACACATAAAATAAAATTTAAAAACAAATTTATCACCCCCAGTTATCTTCTAAAACCCATCCTATAATATCAGATTGGATCCCACACAGAACATGGCCATTTCCTTAGTTAAAAATCCAATTATCACTTATAAAGCCAGAAACCAGTTCTGAAAAACTATAAAACTCACATAATAAAACCAATAAACACATATATAAAAATAGACATATGTATAAAATTCATATAATCATGTTAGGGTATGGAAACACCTACTAATAAGAATAAATTTCACGAAATTAACACGAAACCCCATCATCCACACCACAAGAAACAAGTAAGCCACGAATAGAAAAAGATTCAACAGTATAGAACTATATTATAGAAAGTAAAACCCAAAAAAAATACACTGAATCCACTAAAGTATAGAAACCCAATATAAAAGTGATGAAACCAAAAAAATATAATAAAGAACCAATGTAATGAGTGATTACCTTAGGGTTTCTCAATGAATCAAATCCTAAACCATAATAGTTGGGGAGATCCATAGGATCCATGAATGGTGAAGGGGGTTCCTTAGGTGGAATATTTCAAGGGGTAAATATAGAAGAGATGGTTTGGGGTTTATATTTGTGGGAGAGGGAAAACCACCCTCATTTTTAATAACCTGGAAGACGTGCACGATTATAATAGGGTTTAAGAAACTGTGTGGTAACCCTGCAGACAATTATGGCCTTAGGGGAATATTTCCATCATAACCTGAGATTGAGTTTCATTATGGATTGGGATGAGGATCAGGGATTCAATATCTAGTGGAGCAATTTGAGTGTTTATACAGATTGGGCTAGTGGATTTTGACGATGTTAGTAGATACTTGTTCTGTAAAGGGTGTCACAAACATGGACATTTTTACTCTGCCAGTCGTCCCGGGAACAATGTTAGACAAGCTGAGATCATTGCAACTGAGGGTAATGTTGTGTAGTTTAAACCTATTGGGAAGCTGAAAGAGCATGGCTTTTATGGTTGGGATGATAAAAATAAGTGTGCAGGGTTTCTCTTGAGGTGTTGGAGATCTCATGGAGAGAATGTGTGTGAAAACCAGATAAGGTCCATCCTCTAGGACCTTGTGTGGTGGAAGTATTGAAGAGGCTGTGAAGTGATTTGGAAATTCTTTCATGCAACAAGCATACAGAAGGGGGCACTCAAGCCTTTAGAGTGGATGAAGTAATCCTAGACACATTCTTGGTACCTACTCAGGCTCATGAGGATTTAATTGGAGATACTGGCCCAACAGCTGAGGTGGAGGTGATAAATCCATGTACTAATTCTATTTCGGTGTAGGTTTGTAGTGGCATGATCTCATTAATGGAAAGACTTGAGTAGGAGGAGACATCACATGGGGTAGGTCGGCCAATGGACACCAATGAAGACACTAACTCAAGGAGTGACCTTTTTTTCATTACCCTCAACAACTGATTTCGAATTTTCAAAAATGGGGGAGGGTCTGAGGGAATTTCTAAGGGTCCTACTGAGGCTCAGTCTGGGGTGTTGAACAACTCTTCAATGATAATGTTTTGGGAGAGGTGGGAAAAGTCTTGCACATTCAATGATGGATTTAATGGAACAATGAGAATAATGACCTATAGAGATGCATTGTTTCTAGGAAGTTGAATCTAAAGTGGCACAAAGAATACTCTTATCTTTCTAGACTGATGGAGACCCATTTGTCCAAAAAGAGATGAAACTCATGGAGCTCGAGATCTATCTAGTAGAGGTAGTTTATTTTTAGAAAGTCTTAGTTTCCGAGTGTCATGAGAAAGTTATTGAATCCACATAGGAAGGACTTCAACATGAGGAGATTCACTTTCATTTAGAGAAGGTGAGATCGATGGCGGGGAATGATCCATCCCCTAGTTCGTTGAGTATGGTTGGAACCAACAAAATTGATATGGTAATTGGAGAGCATTTGGAGGTGCATGTGAGGGAACCGGTCTCACATGATAAGGAGGGAGTAGAAGGGATTCTTATAGAGCTGGAAGGAGAGGTTGGGATCAAGGAATATTCAGGGATGTTACAATTACAATCTGAGGAAGTGACGATAGAGAAGGTTGTATACATCTGTGATTCTACTAAGGTTATGCAACAGAAGCAAGAAAGATCGATTATATTAGACACCAATGATGATAAAAGATAATGGATATAATAACAACCCTTAAATCTAGTTAGAGTGTTGAACAAAAAGAAAATAATTGAGGAGGAGTCCTAGTGATAATTTGGTATGATGGATTCTCATTTAAAAGACGTTATCAGGGATATAATCTGTAAAAAACATAACAAATCATTCCTTGAAATGTTTATGGAAATATACTCCAATTGGTTCATGCTAGTTTTTAACAATTTTGTAATGTTCTATAGTGTTTTATGGATCTGTTGTACGTGTTGGTTTAACACATTTTTCATAAAGGTGTCATTTCAATTAAAAAATATATATGTATGATAACAACATGTTAAATATCTATTATTTACAACTTCTTAGTCTGTTTACATTCCCCTATTTATGAAACTGACCTATATCTATTGTTTTTACTCTAATGTGAGGGAATTTCCCCCCCACAATAACAGCATAGGACCTCCCACCATGTCAAAAACCACATTCATATGGGGAGGCACACATGAGACCAAGTAACCCACCAACTCATAGCACCAGTTTAGTGACATCCATGTCAGGAACATAAAGTGTCGTACTAGAGTATTTTTCTATTACTAGTCTTTACTAATTGAGATATGTAAGACTTGAGTATTAGTAATTTGTTAGAACCTGTGATGGATATGGAACCAGTGCGTCAATAATAATCTCTCCTGTAAAAGTACTCATTTCAAGGGTTTGGGATTACTATTATGATTTGAAATGTTTCAGTTGTATATGATTTCTCCTTGAGTGATGCATTTTTTGTTTGTGGATGTTATGATTTACTACGGAAATCTTTATTTTATCCAATGGAATGGGGCCATATATGGATTTAAAATCATGGATGTTAAATGGTAGACGTTCCACATTCATCATACTATGCACATAAGATTCAAATTATATAGGACTTATTGTGTGTGTTTTTTTAAAACATAGAATCCTATTCATCTGGTCATGATATCTAATATTTTTTATCTAATGGTAGTATATGTGTATCGACATTGAGGAATATTATTGTGTGAGTCTAATGACTCAGTACTCATCCACATGAGGTGAAATGACCTTGTTGGTTGATATGGCATGTGATGCCACTATGGTTGTGACCAAAATTGTGTGTTGGTTATTTGGTCTGTGGTTATCAATTCAAGATGTTGAATACGATGTTGACTAATACAATGATATATCTTGTGAACTAAACCTACATGGTTTATTTTCATATATCGATTCTTGATGAGTTGTATTATATTTTCCCTTATTCCGTGGTTGTGACATCTATGGAGAAGTCCCTTATATGGATGCTCTGTGAGAATCTTTGCCTGTTTAGGTTATGGTCCAAAAATAAACCTAAAATTTTTCTTTTGTATGTGTATGAAAAATTATAGTGATCAGCCTCACTGAGCCACTAGAAAAGGACGTAAACCAAACGTGCAACCACAGTCAAACCCAGGATATAGAATTCATATCAATGGTATTGTGCCAACATGGATTTCCATAACAATATACATACACACGTATAGTCCCATACATATAAATTTATCCATAGATATTAATATTCATTTCTATTTGAATCAAATAACATGAAACCACATTGACAGTCTTTTATTGGGTCTTTAATAATGATGACTGGACATCATGTTCAAGGGAATTGAGCTAGAAATCATGCCACTCATGTAGAATATCATTAATTTGATATTTGGGTTCTTAATCAAATCAACTTGTACATTATCGATCTGTCATCATATTTATTTCTCTATGAAATATACATAACCATAGAGGGATTCTCATCATACACATGGGTTCTCATGTACTCTCCTCCAATTCCATAATCAATGATACCATATACCGACATTAAAACCTGTAAAGATGGTTATTGTATACTTAATGTCAATCCTATAAGGATTATTGTAACACACTTCACCATAGGATTATTAATCAAGTATCAAATATATCACCTCCATGTCGTATAATCTATCTCATACCATGATGGGTCAGATCCATGGAACTCAACCATGGAATCCACATTGAATCATATGGGTGTCCTGGTAGAAAATAGAAAATGAACTAGTAGGGGTCCTTGTATCATGTCCACAATGCATGTCATATGAGAGCCCAAGAAATTTGGATCCACGAGGTATAAAATCCCATGGCATCCCAAAAAATCAAGGCTGAAGGGGAATAATAAATAAAAGGACTCCACTACCATGTTCAATATCCATAGAGAGTAGTCCATGTAAACTATAAAACCATTCAAGAATCACAAATGCCTATAAAAAATCATGTGTAACATTTCATCATAACACAATATCATACGCATCAAGTAAATATAGGCTGAGAAGAGCATAATCATCCTCGCCACATATTACTAGCCAATAAGTTCGTCTGAGGAACTCTTATATCAGGTAATAGAAGTATCACTCAAGGATTACAAATCAACACATAGTGATCAACTTCAATGTCCTAGGTACTACCTATTTTTACCAGTAAAAACATTAAAAAAACATGGATCAGAACCCAGATCATCGGGGAGCACATCAGGGTATCCCAACAAACAATAAAGAATCATTAAGTCTGGCTCAACAACCCCCAACCAGGGAGATCCTCTATTATCCATAATTGCATCAATAATAACCATGTCATGATATTTTTATATGTGTTTGGGTGTCCCAAATCCCCAACCACGTACTATATCCACATCCTCACAGTCATACTAGTTCCACATATGTTCTAGTTGACACATGAAGTGTATGTCTACCCAAAATCAACATAAAATACAGGTTCGGTCAGACCACAGGAACATACTAGGTCCCTCAAGTAAAACATTGGGAGGTATCCCTCTTGGGATCATCTAGGTAAACTAACAAGAGGAGTAATTAAACTACTGGGACCCTCTAAATTAGATATTGATGAAGCGATTTTATAAGGTTCTATAATAATTTTTTTAATTTTAAAATGACACATTCCAAGGCTACGTGTGAACCCTAACGACAACACCCAATAAAAATCATTAAAACGAAAGAAATCCCAACTGAAGTCTAAAAGAAACACCCCACCCCACCGATTATATCCTAATGACTAGACTCCCCCATCCCATGACCGTTCGACAAGTTGTCCCATGAATGGTTGCATGAGCCTAGTAATGATGGAAAAAACCATAGCCTCTTGTTCTTCCGAATCCGGGTGGCTATGCTCTGGTGAATGCATCATGCTCTTGAACCTCATCTAAAGATAATCATTGTAGCATGCCAGAATTCATTCACATTTTAGAATAAAAAAAATCACCAAAAACTCATAATGATGATGAAAACCCTGATGAGTCATGAACGAGCATGAGAAAAATCAAAAATCAAATATAAAAAGACCTTCATTTGTTTCCAAAATCCACGCCTCAACCTCATCAGAACCATAAATCCATCGAATAACATCAATGAGATCAAAAATTGATGGAGAAACCAGATGATGATGATAGTCACTATCCCTCACATCCAAAAGCAGCCATGAAGACCACCACTTAGATCAGCATCGAAGACAGTGGCAGGATCTTGAAGTAATGACAGAGGAAGTTCCAGCCAATGCCCTTGGAAGAGTACATCTCCAAGCCCCCAAAATTTAAATTTAAAATAAGAAAACACAAATAAAAGGCCAAAAAATCATATTTCCTCGAACTACCTGCCTCTTACACAAACACATCCCAAAAATTCCTTGGAAACCATCTCACCCAACCGACCAGAATAGTAGTAGTGAACCTGGACATCAAAGAGGCGTAAGAGTGGGATGGAACTCGAGAACGAACCATGATGAAATGAGTACCATCAAAACTAAAGGAATAATCATCATCAAATCAGTACTTAAAAAAGAATGAAAAAAACTTCAATCAAAACTGATGCTTGAAATCCAAACCTCAAAACCACCAAAAAAACTAGGATCCAGTAACAACATCAAGATTCCACAACAGAGGCAATGATTCAGCTCAAGGAACACCCACTTTGACAAAAATGAACGCCAATCCATCTCTCAAGAAATAGGCTTTGATTAGAATGACATCACGAACTCATTTTCATCACGAGTAGAAGGATAAACTTGACAAAGATGCTTCAAATCGGGCAGCTTCATCGCGAATCCTTGAGGTACAAAAACCTCATAAACAGCTTCATTTGGACCGATGGGTCCAGATCTGGATACAATCAGACTTGAATCAACAAATCCCTAGCTCAACCTATGATGGAGCCCTCCATGACAAACATGACCACCACACAGGATCCATGGACGAAGACTCAGATGAAGAAGCCTGCAAGCCGTCGGTGCTGAAACACCCATTGAGATTTCTTATAATGCTCCACGAGTCACACCATCATGATCATTGTGGAAACCTACTCAATTGTAAAACTAATGGGTACAAATATGACATCGGGGAATGAAAAAATGAAAATCCTAAAAGGGTTATAAGGGATCAGTACATGACGTTACCCCATTGGTAAATGATGTTTACTCCCACAACCCCACCTGGGTGTCTACCTCTGCCAGCTTAGGCATTTAAACACTCAAAGTACAGGGAATGTAATGAGGGTACATGGGATGTATCTGAAACGGGGTAAATTCATGTGTCCCTCAACCATCATGACGATTTATCTAGCCATTCCATGTATATCAACATAAAATGATACCCTCCATGGGGTCTATTCGTGTACTCCTCAAGGCTATGTATCCCTACATCAGTTGATAAGCCAAGATACCTGAATACATGGGTAGGAATTAGTACACAAATAGTATACCACATACATGGTGCGTATTCCAATAAAATCATATTCATCGAACAAGATGAACAAATGGCATGTCACCATGGACTACATGTTATGTAACATCATTTCCCTGAACGACAAACCCTTATATCTCTTGTAACACCCATTAAAACCCCCAAAGACTCATCTTAGACAACTAGAGACAACATAAAATCATAAATGATATATAAAAACTCGAAACAATTTATCTAAATGTTTTTTTTAAGAAAATATCCAAAATTACCATCCATTGGGAGGAAACAGGGGAAGCTTCACTTGATTTCAGCATCCATGGTCACCATATGTCGACTCAACGTGTTGAGGGATTTGTGGACATTCCATTATACACTTCTCTCTCCCAATTTCTCTCCCTCTCCATTTTATTTAATCATTCATACTGATGATTGAGCTATGTGAGTCATCTGTGACAAGGAATTTGAAAAAAGGAAAAATAAATCAAATTGAAGTTTAGGAAAAATAGAGAAAAAAGGGGGCTCTGGTTGGCCCCTGTGCCTGACTCGATTTTATGTATCGCCATGGATAAACTTACTATTACAGACACAATGGGTAGGAGATAATCTCAATAATATTGTCTATTCAAATCATAATATCCAAAAAAAACTCAGTGAATTATTTAATATTTAATTTAATATATATTAACTATTAATTATTACACAAAATTATAACAGCTCATATTTCCGCCGAACTCCTGTTCTAGGCTAAAGATCTAATTAAATGACAAATTGAGTTGTCAAAAATCATTTTCTAACTCATATTATATGGTAAATATATCATTTTACCAATTTATAACCATCTAAGAGTAGCAATTCATATTTATGAATAAAACTGTAGTATGAAAAAAGGTTATAACAATTAGAAACCACTAAGAACCTATAACAACCAATATTAAAAGTGGATGGGTTTCATAAATCTATGACCTTAAATTCTATATCTATATAAATATTATAAACAAATATATTTTAAAACCATCCCTAAAGTGAATAGAAGGAAAAATGGTCACCTGAATAACCACCCTAGCGATATCTACAAAGAATCACTCCATCATATTATATAAACCACCTCATATTAATGGTACAAGTAAAAGGGAAAAAATATCTAGATATAATAAAATCATAATGAAATGATACCTCTTAAATGGTGGAAATTTTCCAATAAAACAAACAGAAGAGTAAAAAATATCATAAATTAGTTAAAAAGGTAATAAACCATGAATGTGATTCACTATAATAAAATAATAACCATCCAAAAACTACAGATACTTAGCTCATTTCTGTAACTGAAATTTACTTGTATTATTTTACATGATATTTTTTCACCACAAATAATGAATCCAATATATAATAGGGACATTGAACCTCTTATCTGGTAGGTTTGACATATCTATAGGACACTCTTCCATGGTCAAATCATTTCCATTACCTATCTTTCCAAAATAATTGATGGAATTTTCATTAAGAAAAAATAAAAACATGTGACAACTAGGAAACACCACGTATCTAAATTCTATTACAACAATTTTTTATATTATTATCTATGATTCCATCATGATCCAACACCTTGGATTTCCCAACCAACTAGAGAGATGACCAAATACCATGAGTAAACCATCACTACCCAAAACAATGATTCATGTTTTTTGTCACCTGATCTATATCATATAACACTATATGTCTCCCCAATATTAATTAAATATCATATAAATATTATATTCCACCTTCATCATCTTATAAATCAGATAAACCATCTCTGAATTACGCTGTATTAGTTCGCTTATTATAAATTTAGACTCTCTAAGATCATTATAAAATTATGGATAAAATAATGAAAATATATATATAATCACATGGTTACAAAACCATTAATGGATGACCGAAATTTACATATGAAAAATCAACAATTGGAAGGTTAATCGACCATAATCAATCAAAATCATGACATAGTATCAAAATATGAATTCAAAAGTATGGATATCCCGATCTATTTGACCATTTTTTATTTGTATAATAATTATAAAAACCCAATACATCATAATCATTAATTTTTATAATAAATTTAATTGAATTTATATAATTATTTATATACAATGTCATGTTAATATTTCACTACACAAAACACTGAGTTAGCATGCATTACACAGAATAAAGAGTTTTACCAAAAACTTTATATTATGAAAATATTACTATTTAATATAGTAAGACATAACCTATTCATAAAATCAGATTTTATAAATTATATAGACAAAATTATAAAAATATATTGATTAATTCAATGGATTCAAGTTATTTATAAAATAATATAAACGATAATTGAATATAATAGAAACGTTTCTATATAATTTTTTATAATCCCAAAGTAATTTTTTATTAATAAATTAAATAAATTACAATTTATTAATGATATCGATGAAATATTAATATCAATAGTTGAATAATGATTTTACAATCACTTAATAGAAATAATAAATATAACATAACAACAAATTTAATTTTACCAAAATAAGGTTTATTTTTTTCCAATGAATGTTGTGCCACATTTTAATGGAACACCTATTCTATATATAATGTTTGACACATTCATAATTTTAATTTGACAAAATGAATTTATTTTTAAATGTGCTGCATAAAAAATGAGGGGAAACCTCTTTAATTTTATGTAATACTTCATTTTTTGATGAATTGAGAAATTACTGAATTATAATTGAAACATGATTTATCATCTATATAATATACAATGTTAATGTTAATGTTATATTGTTTTTTGATGATCCAATATTTGAACTATAAATATATTAATTAATTTTGTGTAATTATGATCATATTTATATTGAATGTAGTTATAAAAACTGATCATACTGTTGGATATGTTTTCTTTAAAACATGATTTCCTACCTCATCAGAATGATTATATTTAAATTAGTTTCATCCTAATTTATAATTATAAAATAAAAATATTTTTTCTATACTTGGAATCATTAATAATTATCATTTAAATTATTTTTATTTGTTTCCTTAAAAAAATATCAATGAAGGTAATTAAAACAAATTACTTTGATTATAATAATAACTAGATAAACACGAGATAAATAATCATATTTTAAAAAATTACCATTATAAATTTAAAAATTAATTTGGGTGGCCATTTAAATAAAATATTATCCCTTTTACTGAATTTTTACCATTATTGTAGGTACATGTTATTTGGGATTCATCCCAATACTGTTTTTTTATATTTATAAGAATTTCACTCATTCTCCTCTATAAAATGAAACTCTCCCCCCTATTCCCACCACTGAAAAAATTAGGATTGACCAAACCACACAAAAATAATATCCATAAATCCTTATCTTCAATGTAAACGCATATTATTATTCATAAATCTATCAAATTAGTTTTTTTATTACCATAAGGGGTTAACTGAAAAAGAGGTATCATTCATCAACGAGAAATATTGTTAAGTTATTTATAATCTTATTTTATTTTTTGTATAGAATAATTATATAAAAACATACATATATTATCCATTATAATATTTTTTGAGACAATGATATTATCTACACATACACAAACTTCCATCAAATTTAACACACAGTCATCTTTTGGGTGTACGACAGACAACCGCTTCATGAATTGACGGCGTTCGTTCTTCTATTACCACATCTAAATGTTGATAATAATGATATATTTTGAGTATATATATATATATGATAATTTATATTAATAATTTATTTCTTATTTTGTGTTTATTATATTGTGTATTCCTTTATCCTTTCCATTATGTGGAAATTCAATAACATAGATTGTGGATGGGTGGACTATCGCCTCAACAATTTTGGGTGATTCGTTCACTTGTAACATAAAATGTATTAAGTTCGGTCTTAATAAAAATATGATATTTTTATGAGATAAATACGATATATAAATTATAATATAAATAAATATCATTTACATTTTATTCTATTAATACAATAATAAAATGGAAACTACTTTCACGTGTATTTATGGATATAATCTCCATAAGTGGTGTCTTTCATATCCTATATGAAAATATTAATGGATTATTTTGAATAAATGTTTAATGAATATATATGATATTTAAATCCTATTTTACATTATTTTGATGTTGAAAAAATTTTAACATATGGAGAACATAGATAAAAAGTAAAAACATACACCAAAAAAATTCAAAATTCACACTAGAAATGAAGAAAATAATGAATGATTATTAACTAAATGGGACATAAAATAATATATAACCATCATATAATAAATTATAAATATGATTACGGTTTGGTAATAATATATTTACTCTTTTAATAAACTAAACAAGATGTTAATATCGACACATCTAAAAAGATTAATAAGGTCAGTGGTTTCATAGAAATAAACATTACATTAAGACATATTAGTTATTATGAATAAATTCATATTAATTTGGTGTGTATACTGCCAATATTTCATTTAATATCATGCACAAATAATAATTCATTCTATTTTATGTTTCCATTTTAATGGTATCATTATAGGTTTTTTTACTTTTTAATTACAAACTAGTAAAAGTTATCATTACAATATCACATTGTTTTGTGTTTGTAAACATTCCCTGTAAAAATAACATCCTAATTAAAATTTTATATAGGTTAATTTAATATTAAATTAATATAATTTCATAAAATGGATAATAATATTTCCCATAATATATAACATTTTTATATAACGTGTTTACTTTAAATGATACTTGGTAAACTGGTGAATTATTAAAATATTTGTATCTTTTAATCAACATAAATTATTGATGTTATGTAGTGTTATTCATTATTATAATAGATTATTTTATATGAGGGGAATTTATTTTAAATGAACAATATATGTTGGTGAAATGTTAATGAATTCCCCATGATGAATTTTTAGTCTCATGAAATGAATCAGTTGGCCAAATCAAATGGGTTTTTTATCTAGAATCATTTAAACTATATTGAGGATAATTCTTTATAATAAATGTATAATGTCCCTAAATACCATGAAATCCAATTATTAATCAAAGAAATTTATTATAATTCAGTTATTATAATTATTCATGTGATTTTTTCTTTGACATTATATATCTACTCAATTTCATTTGCATTTTTTAATTTCATGGAATGTGTGTTCAGTTATATATATTTTATTAATGATTATGAAATATATATTTTTTTAAATGGAATGTATGTTTAGTAATTTCCATTACCTATGGATTATTTAGTTTTAATTCATGATATCACCTCAACCATTATACTTTATTGATTATTTTATATCCCCTTAATTTGGTTTTCTTTCTTAATTAATGGTGAAAAAATCATTGAATAAATTTTCAATGATAATATTCATTTATTTTTATAATTTATAAATATTCAATTTATATTTAACTATGTAATATGGGTATCATTTATGTATCTTGGTTTTCTAAATCATCTAATCTAATTGATATATCGACATATATTACTTGTTATCTTGTAAATACAATAAAATAAGTCACTAACTTAGAGATTTTGAGGGCATGGTTTTACAAAAAAACATCTATGAAATTACTATGTTCCAAACTGAAGATAGATGCCTCCATCAAGAGTGATTTAAAATGCGTATAATAATTAGTGATGATCATTCATTATAATCTTTGGAGTGACACAACTTCCACCAGACATAACCTCAATAATCCATTAAATGTGCATGACTCTTTAACCACTATATAGTGGTATGATTTCATCTAATGGTCCAATATAACCCATCAATAATCATAGACTCACTAAAATAGAAGTAAATTAGTAATGTAGTCCCTAATTATTTCCTTCTACTTCAACAATAAAATATTTATTAGATATAATTAACAACTAGGATCATGGTGCTCATCCTTCTAATTATTGTAGAACAAACTATGTACAAAACTATTGAAAATAAATTAATCAATCCAAGACACCAAATATACTATCTCTTATAGTGGTAAATGTCTGTTACACCATGATTTATTTTCGACAATGAGATATAGAAGTCATTGAGAACATTCTAACACATAAACAAAAGGATGATAACCTTCCTTGGGAATATCACTCATTATAATTCAATTATAGACTATCCAATAGGGGTATCACTAGAAAAAACACATTCTCTCTATAGATAAACCACATAATTCCCAAGATTTTATTATTACACTACTTTGATAAAATATAAAAACACCATAATATGAAAAATACAACATCCATCACCATTTTCTCCCATTTTATATTACATTAATATGATTGCTTCTGTAAGACAACATGAATATCAAGATTAATCCATATAATATTTACATGAATAATATCTCCATGAGTCATCTAAAACATTACACATTCTTAGAGTATACGAAACATATATTTCATAATTGTTTAAGAATTCCTCCTCATTTTCTACATCCTGTTTAGGTCACACTAGGGGAAATCAAATGTTTGTCACAAATTATTGGTATAAACAAAAAAACATCACCACTGAGGGAATTTCACCACAAAATCAAGAAAAACAATACTAAATATAATAAATATATGATGTTTCGAATAGTTATGACAATGGTTACATAACTGATGAGACCCATGAGAATCAAATGATCACTACTACATCAAAAAAACTAAAAAAATTGTAAAATATTACATATAACATTAATCTAAACCCCCACTTGTACAAAATAAAAAGAGTATTGACTGAATATTAATTCATATACTTTACTGATTCTTAACAATGTTTAGTCTACAAAAATTTTGGATACATTCTATTCAAGGTTGGTAGATGTGTTGCAATTGTATAAAATTTTTATATGAAACATTATTACTTTCCTACAAACCCACAGAATCAATACATCACTACAATTCAATTTTCATATTCTTATAAAATGAGTAACTCAATCATTAAAATATTTTCATCTAATCCCTATTTGGATACCACATGTCGTATGAATCATACATCCAATACCTAAACACAGACATTGAAAAAATATTTATTTCCTTATATAAATAATGGATTCCCAAAACAACATGATAATTGTCTACATGTTCTTCATTGGTCAAGGATTTCACTAGAATATAATTAATGAAAAACCCCTATGAATTTATCGTGAGTTTCATAGATACCTACTTTTATAAATCACATGTAAATTGATAGTGTGTTGAACATGTCTAACAACATTAAATTGATCTCATGTTTACCATAATTTAATTTGAATGAGGTTCTCAGAACATCCACATATTTCCCACACATATAATGATTACATGAACATATATTGATTTTTTAAAATACAAATAGCTTCTTTCGGATAATAAAGTGCGTAATTAATCTATAATATAGTATATCATTTCCCCAAAATCACCCGAATTATGTATCATTAATCAATATGAAGACACAAACTACCAACAAAAATCTTTATAAATAAATTTGGTTCACCATAGGGTGTAAATATCCTTAAAAACCCCCCAAATAAATTAGGAGAGTGGTCTATACTCCCAAATCCCATAATATAAAATGTTTCATCATATATGGATATATTGAGATTGGATAAACAAGTAGATGTTGTTAAATCCATAATACCCCAACTCATTAAGAGGGTAATTCTATAATCCCTGTTGGAGATACCTTTGGGTACTCTTCTAATACTCTTGATGACACATTAGAAAAAATTTATAATGATCTCAACATCATCTCATAAATCATGGAATTCTAGGAATAAGCATGCCTCTAAACCATCTGTGGGTTACTTTCTCTATTCAACATGATATAATATTTGTCAAATTCAATGTATATAATCATCTACTTGATGTAATCCACAATATCATATACTAAATACAAAATTTACCTATAAATATAGTTGTCTTATGTAAATATCTATAAAAATATAAAGAGACAAAATGTTTATTAATACCCTAATATGAATTTATATTCAATACATACGTCATATATATATGATTGACCAATAACTAGTGTATTCAATTCCATGGGAATTGATAATCATGACGACACATGTCTCAAAAAATTTACTATATAAGGATATATGAAAGACTATATAGGTATGAATCAATTAATACATGCACCCATATTAGTGAACAATAAAATGATACCATAAATTATGTAATTCTGTCCTAGTTCCTTTAATATGAGATCTTGAATTTAACCACAATCATCTATATGGATTCACAAACCCTAGTGTTAAAAATCATCACAGCCTCCCACTACTATAATATGATGGGGATAATCCCTAGAATTAATATGCTTCCCCAATATCTCTCGTACAACCATAGAATAGATAATACTATTGTTGTTGATATAGGAAAAACTAGGTCAGTTGACGAAGAAAATTGTTACCAACTATATATCGTTGCCTACTGAGAATGAATGGGGATTCATTATAATGATGACCTCAGCCTAAATAAAAAATTATGTGTCTAATACTATGTAAAATTAATGAGTATCTCCACCTAAATAAGAAAATCATACTATTTGAATGATTTTTATCATGAAAAACCTAAACACATGAAAATAAACATACCCAACAAGGAATCCTGAGGACTCACCATTCATTATGACATGGTTCATTCCAAAATCATCTCAACAACCTCTAGTATATGTACCACATTGATATATTTTACACTATCAATAATTTGACATGGTATTAGATCTATATATTTAAAAACTCCTTGTAATGGTGTTCCATATCATTCTAATCAAAAAATATTGATCGATAATGGTGAAGGTTCGGTAAATGGATTTGGAACTCCAGCATGATGGAAATAACATATTATATGATATATGTTCTTGTTACCTGCCACCATCAAAGTTGAATAAAAAACACCACTTAAAACTAGTTCATAATCATCTCCCATGAAATCTCTATGTCATCATGTTCTTTAAGGATCATGATCCTATAATACAAACTGAAATATACACCAACACCTCTATCTAGTCTGATCTAACTATTTCTATAATGGAGCCTTCATTATTATATGGTATGTCACATTAAAACTATAAGAGTATAAAATCTAGTTTTCATATTCATCGACCATCACTTGACTATGATCTCGTAGAGTTTCCTACTAATCTACATTAGAGTGAAATTGATGAGGACATCGACATACAACAATATCAATAAATGAAAAAATTAGTTTAGGACTCTAAAAAATGTATTATTGAATATTTATGAATACAAAGTAATTTATTTATTTTATTCTACATTTAACCATATCTCATTGTCTAGTCATTTCATATACTAGAATTAGTAATAGCCCAAGATTTCATGTTATGGTTTCTTTTACATAATTCTATTTGTTTTAATGCACACAATATAGAGTTTGAGAAAACCATGGCCTTTCAAACAATCCATTTAAAAGGGTTTATGAATAGTTTTAACAATATTAAGAAATGTATAAATTTTAATTTCAAAAATAAACTTCATTTTTTTAATTCGGATTATTAAAATTATATTAGGATTAAAATTTTGTGATTTTCGTTAAAGATTTATTTTTTGATGAATAGATAAAAATACCGCATTGTTGTTAAAAACTAACTAATTTATTAAAATAATTACATTTGTGTAAATTTAATTAAATGTTAAAATTGATAAATAATGTATATATTAGCCCAATATATTTCATTGAACTCATTTTAAAATAGACTTATATATAAAAACTTATTAATATTTTGAACATCTCTTTTACCAGCCTTCTAGCCACATTTAAGCAATTTACGTTGAATATAATTTTACATCTATTGTGCAATGAATTCTTAAAAATTGTCATACATTGTTTAAATCAGAATGAAAAACGTGGTCTAATAGGATCAAAATAATTTTTGGTAAATAGTAAATTTTTTATTTTATTTACCACGATTAATGTTAATGAAGATATTTAATCCTAAAATTAATAGTATAATAGTATAATTTTGACAAAAAAACTTTTATTAATTGAATCAGATATGTTTATTTCAACCAAAATCATCTATAGGATTAAATCATGATCGTTTTTATGCCACTTGTGTTTGAGTAATACATTTATTATATTTTATTTAATGATAAGTTAAAAATGTCATATTTAAATTTTAATAACTAAAGGATTTTTTATATAAGACTATATGAAGATAAATTCTTCTATAAAAAGTCATTAGAATTATTTTTTTACTCATTTGTTTTTTGAATTTTAGGAAATAAGTTATTAAATGAAATATTCAGAAAATAATGATGTAGTAATTGAATTATTTAACGATGAATAAAATAAATTATATATAAAATTATAATATAAATACAATTTCACATAATAAATGACATCAACTAATTTTATATCTGACATATACATGTTGGTGACATATTAATATTTTTTGTTTTAATTTATCATTTTGTTTTAATATTTTTAAACATTAATATTCATGTAATATCAAAATAGACATAAATGATCCTTTCAGATAAAAAATATTTAATTAAATGAAATAAAATTAATTAAAATGTAATTTTAATAAAAATAACTCGTCTAGTGTTAAATATAATATTAATGATCCAATTATGTTTTGTTTGGTATTTAATACAAACTATATTAACCCTATCATATTAGAATATATGAAGACAGAATAAGTGCTAAATTTTTTAACTAATGGTTAAACCCAAGGATAAGGTAAATTGCATGACTTAAACTTGACTAATAATAATTTTCTGAAATTATATCATCCCATAATCAACATATATTATAAATAAATTACATTGGAGGAATTCTATCTTGAAAATAACTTTATTAAAAATTAATTTTTTCTGATCTACCAAAAGTTCCCCTCACTTCTCTTATAAAAGAGAACTTCTCTTTCTCTTTTATTTACTTCTCCAATGCTATTTTTCTATTCCAAAACCTTTGAAATTATTTTCCCAAATTCCCTTAATTCATCATGGAGGCCATTATTTTTGAAAAAAGAAAACCGATGGAGAAATTTAATATAATCCAATATGAGATACCCCAAAAAGAGTTAATTGTTTTTCACCTCATTCATCATTATTTTCTTCTTATTCCACCCATTCTATGTTGATTCCATATAAAAATAATAAAAAAATTTTAATCCATATTCTAAGAAGTTATTATGTTTATTTTAAAACTATATTACTCATTTTATATATCATATGAATAACATATCACCACGTGTGCGCACATACACTTGACTGTCACCACACCATGGTGTAATTTATTATTAAACACTAAATTATTTGGATGGTTATAAGGATTATTTTGAAAGCTATAATTAATTAAAATAAAATGTTTATGATTATATCTAATTAATATTCCATCCCATTCCATACCATTAAATAATTGAGGTAATGATATCGTCACTCATGTGTTTGTATGGCCTATTGGTTCCACAACACGACAATATTAATTCTCCCGGTAAACCATAAATGAATGATTATAAAATTTATATTATTATTAAATATAATATATATAAATTTAATTTCATTATGGATATTAATAATATATATCATATTTATAACAAACATGATTTACAGGATGAAATATGAATTGAGAAATGAAGTAGCTAACACCTAAAATAATAGAAATACTGAAATATTATTACCTAATTGATATAAGGGGATAATATTTGATATCATAAATAAAGATATGGTAATATTTTAATTTAATAACTTATTTTAACCATTATACAGGATGATAAATCCATTTCATTTAAATAAAATTATAAGTTAGGGGTTAATTTCACAATCTCTTTATAATCTGAGACTACTTAGTCTTATATATATACTGGGAAAATCGTATAATCCATGTCCATGTTTCTAAAAATTTAGTTAAAAATATTATCAACAATTGATAAAATTCATTTTTACCCATGTTTTAGTTTCTTGAAAATATTTTTAGTAGTACCATTCCATCATTTTCCAAATGAGGTACTTTATATCCATTCTGACAAATTTGAGGAATTAATTTTTTTTAACATATATTCCATAAGTGTTTTGATTTCTTCGTTATGATGCCATATCATATTAAATAATTACTTACTATATTATAATTTTATTTTCAAAAGAAATGTTTTCTTTTATAAATTTTTTGCATCTAAATGATTTCAATTAAAAAATAGGATATTTCTATCAATGATTATTAATGATTTTGTTAGATTATATTCATATATGACTCCATACATTGTTGAAATTTTTACTTATTTGAGGTTTATTTATTATGATAAAATATTAAATTTTGTATTGAATGATAAATGATATATTTGACTATGGGTATACTATATTAATAACATTCATGGTTTAAGGTTAATGTATTAACATATAATAAACTATTTTAAATAAAATTGATTAAGATTTATTTCATCTGTTTCATAAGAGGAATGCATTGGACATAGTATGTGATGGGAGGGGCCCTCTATAACACCATGATGTACCAGTAGGGATCATGATACAATATAATGTATTGGAAGAAGGCATTTATGGTATGATAATGGTCATGTCACGAGGCATTGATGGTATTGTTATGACATCATGCATTATGCAATAACACATTAGGAGATTAGTTATTGACATTGCATTTCAGTATTGGACTAGTAAAATATCCATGTTATTCTGTAAATTGAATTATTTGATTTTTCATTTCCATATTTTACTGAATATATTTTTACAAATGTTTTTGTTTTAGTTTTATACCATTCCTTAAATGTCTATGCTTATTTATGATAGCCTTCATTATATTGTTTAGCCATACTGAGCATTTGATATCACCCATTTCATGTCTTATTTTTCCATAGGATGTGAAGATGTATATTATGATTGAATTAAATATATTTTCTAAGGGATATCATATTTTTGAAGTGTGATAATATGTTTTTTTTTCATTTCAAGAGATAATTTACGACTTATTATTGTGTATATTGTTTCTAAGTAATCTAACCCAATCAATACTTCTAGATTGATATTCTAATGATCATTATAATGTAATAAAATTTTTCATGGGCTCTAGGTTACCAGGGTAGGGGTGTTACATCTGGTATCAGAGATTGTTTAGAAATAATGTTGGAAACTATATATATAAAAAAAATCATTTGGGAACAATAGACTAATATATCATTTGAGGATATGTATAGAAGTCCATCCTATAATTTTGGTAATATAGTGAATATGTGGGTATTGTTTGATAATACATTCATTTTTAGATACTAAAAGTAGACAAGGATATGGAAGAGATGTACCAATGTGTGAAAAATATGACAAAGTGTTCCATGCTTGGCTTGGGTTATCTTGGTATATGAGAATGAGCTTTATTATACACCATCTATGACACTCACAGGGGATATGGTTTCGATAATTCAAAATTTCTTTTCAATCCATTATGAGATATTTCTTATTATATATTTTCATAATGAAACATGTTTCGGATTATGCATTAGATATGAATTATTTTTTCAATTCATGTTATGTATTTTACTTGATTAGAATTATTCATTATGGTTCATAACCAAATCTAGTGTATTATATTATTTAGATATGGCGCCTAGTTGAAAAAAATGGAAATCATATAAATGTACAAAAACCATGTAAGGACTTTCCTCCTATTAAATATAATGATAGTGGATCTAGATGTACAAATAGTGATGAATATCTTATAACCATATAGG
This sequence comes from Viscum album, assembly GCA_963277665.1. Classification (NCBI taxonomy): domain Eukaryota; kingdom Viridiplantae; phylum Streptophyta; class Magnoliopsida; order Santalales; family Viscaceae; genus Viscum; species Viscum album. The sequence goes on along the minus strand of OY728142.1, from coordinate 1,357,583,072 downwards.
GATGGGTGAATTAGGTTATGAAAATTGACCATAACTATATAGAGCACCCTGATCCTCAATTTAGAGGATCAATGTTAGACGGATTCATTAGACAACAACCTCAATAATTTAATGGGACTGTAAAAAAAATTGTAGTAGAACAATGGATATGTTTCATAGAGAACATGATTATTTCATTAGGGATTAAAAAGGGGATATTTTTTTATAGATGTTTATTTTATATAAGGATATGATGATCTATGATGGGCATTAATATAATGAATGAATGAGTATGAATGAAGTTAAAAATATAGGATGGAGGGATTTTAATGAACTTTTAATTGAAAAATACTTCCCTCATGAACAAAAAGCTTATATGGAAAAGAAATTTATTAATCTAAAGAAAAAATAGATGATACTATTGAAATGTATGAGGCTAACTTTGAAGGATAACATGGCATGCTGCAGATTACATACTTAAACCATGAATTAAGATTGATCGATACATTTATGGAATAAATATATTCCTCATACAAGAATTTGTCTCATATTATTTCTAATTATATGAAGATTTTGTCTCATGTTCTATCAAAAAATAAATGGATTTTTTATTACACATTACATTAATGGGAATAAATAGATGAATACTACCACTAAACACTCTGGGAATATAAATAATGCGAATAAGGGAAAAACTGACAGTCCACCATGCAGTAATTTTAGGAATATACTCCCTAATACTATCCTAAATGGGATGGAAGTTTCTTAAAAGTATAGATAAAAGGGAGAAAAATATCATGATATTAAGGGGATGAAATTAGTTGTCAATGTAGATTGCTACACATGTAATGAAATGGGACATAATTAAAATGTTTTTCCAAAGTGTTATGGAAACATACTTTGGAGAAGGCCAATGAAACAAGGACATGATTTTTTGATCACAACTACTAAGGTTGAAGCTATTAATGACATTTTGGCATGTACTATAATCATATATTCGAATTTTATAAAAGCATTATTTGATTCGTGATCCAAATATTTCATTATATCATTCCAGTTTTTATAAAAAATTAGATATTTTTAATTCACATTAACATGGCAGTAGTTAGTAAAAACCTACAAGGGAAGTCCCATTGCGATAAATATGTGTTAGGAAGTTCAAATTATGGAATATAAATACACATTATCAGCTAACATGATTTTCCTACCTATTATAGAATATGATATAATCCTAGTTATGTATTTCCCATAAAAATTTGATTTGATAATTTACTACAAGAAGAAGGATTTTAATATTTTTGAGAATGATTTAGAATCCAATATATTTATAGATGAAAAATCACAACATTATTCTTATCCAAATCCACCCTAGTAGCTTTAATGAATGAGATTCATTGGGAGGAAGAGGTAATATCATAAATGGATGAAGATGAAATAATCAATTTGAGAATGTACCTATTGAAATATAATATATTAATTTTTTAAGAATATTTACATAGTCACCACCTAATGTGTAATATTGGTTTTTCTATTGATTTAATCCCTGATCAAAGAAACCTATTATAATATACACTTTGGAATTAATAGATATGAAGAAATGAACATAGGTGTTGATAAATAAGGGAATTATTCTCCCAAGTGTTTCTCTTTGGGGATCCCTAATTCTTTCTTCAAAAGAAAAGATGGATGAATGATGATATAAATTGACTACAAATATATCAATGCTATTAATATAATGAAAAAATATCCCCCACCTCACATTGAATGATTTATTTGATCAACATTATTGAACTCAATATTTTTCCAAAAATGTACTTTGTTCTAGATATCATCAATTTTGTGTAATAATAAAATATATTTCATTGATTGCATTCCAAATTAGGTACGGTAATTATGAATTTATGGTAATAAAATTTGGATTGATTAATACAACTTATCTTTTCATAGATCTAGTGAAAAAAGTATTCATGTAATTTAATAATGGTTTCGTATTAGTATTTATTGAGGTTATCTTGGTATAATTTAAAAGCTATGAAGACCATGAGAACCTAATATGAATTATTATAAAGGAACAAAGACGAAATGAACTATATGTGATGTTTAGAAAGTGTGAAATATATATTTATAAATTTCTCTTCATGGCCATATTTTCATGAATAATGGAATAAATTTTTTAACTACAATGAAAAAAGAAATCAAGAATATCCATCGTCGGCAATCATATATAAGGAATGTAGTTTTGTTGGTTTATCAGGATACAATAGACATTTCAACTAAAAATTTTTCTAATTGAAAACCTATTATCTAAGAATGCATGTAATGGGGTTAAATTAATTTGGAAAGAAGAGTTTGAATTTTTTTTTCAATAATTGTTGAGGAGATTATTCAACACTTTTATATAGGATAAAACATCTTGGGATAATAAGTTTATGATTTTTAGTGATGAATAAAGGAAAATAATTTGTTGTGTCTCGATGAATAATGATTAGGCTATTAGTTATGCATCATTGTAAACACAAATTCATGAACAAAACTACCCAACACAAGATCTAGTGTTATCAACAGTGACATTTTCCCTGAATATTTGGAGACATTATCTGAACTCTGAAAGACATCAGATATATACTGATCATAATATTTTGAAATATATTTTCTCAACTAAAGAAATCAAAATGACACAAATAATATGGATTGATCTACTTAGAGATATTACTGCACAATAAACTACCACCCATCGAAGGAAAATAAATTGGACATTTTTTTGATTTGAAATTTAAACAGAGTTCTATACAAATTGATAGTTGAAATGGAACCTATGTTTGTAGATCTGGTAAAGATGGATATGGTAATTATCATGGATGATGAAACATCATTAATATTTAGAATGGTTTACAAACCTTATTTACTAGAGAGGATAAAATGTAATTAGTCTGATGATGATGAGATTAAATGGAAAATTAATTTTGTGAATTATGGGAGACATATTAACATCATATTTAAAGATGGTATTTTGTAATTTGTGAAAAGTCTTAATGTTCCTTCAAAACGTGATATAAAAAGTTAATTATTGGATTCTAATAACTTCTATAATTTCTATATACTCTCTATAAATAAGATATAATGTGATTTTAAGGAACATTTTTGGTTGGCCAACATGAAGAGGATGATTGGAAATTATTTGTCAAGATGCATGGTTTATCAATAACTGATGGTTAGAAGACAACATACAAGAGGATCCATGTAATATATTCATATATATGTGTTGGAATGAGATGATATTATGATGGAATATGTAATGGGGCTACTGTAGACTCATGGAAGAATGAAACTATATGGGACGTTGTTGATCATCTTACCAAATATGTAAATTTTCTTGAAATAAGATATGATTTACCACTTGAACGTTTAGAAAGAATATATATTAATTAATTTGTAAGAATTCATGGGGTACCCAAATAGAATTTTTCCCACCATGATACTCATTCTACCTCAACATTTAAAAAATTTATTTAGAAGTCCCTAGATACTGAGAATTGTTTGAGCACTCCCTACCACCCTCAGTCTGAAGGACAATCAGAAATGAATATTCAGACCTTTGAAAACAAGTTGAGATCATTATCTACTAACATTCATGATATATCGTTTCAATAATTACCTCTTGTATAATTTTCATAAAACAATAGAATCCATTCATGTATTTTGACGGAACCATATAGTGTGTTATAAGTAATGAGATTTTGTACCCCATCATTTTGGGATTATATTGGCGAATGAAAACTCGTAGTCCTAGATCTTGTGGAAGAAATGATGGACGTTGTAAAAACTATTCTAACACATTTAAAATCAGTCAATGCGGTGATTCTGTTTTCATGAATGAATCTCCTTGGAGGGTGGTGTTTGATTCAGTAAAAAGGGAAAATTATATCCTAGGTACATCGAATCTTTATGATACTAGAGAACATTTTTTGATAAATTAAACAACTCATCCAGAAAATATTATTTTGAATAACCATAAAATGGAAGAGGAAAAATTGGAACATGATGATTGTATGGTGAAGAACTATATAAATCATCTTTTGACGTGATATTCTAGAAATTTATAGGAATAAATTACCTGATGGTTGGAAGAATGTTACACCCCAAGCATCAACTATTTTCTTCCATTTAAAAAAATTATTATTATGCGCTATACGCAATATCAATTTCGAGTGTACCATGACCTTTCAAACGTGCAGTTTAAGAAGAGGTCATTAATAGTATTAAACAAATTATGAAATTAATAAATTTTATTTCTCAAAATAGTCTTCATTTTTTAATTCTTAATATGTAAATTATCTCTGGGGTAAATTTTCCTAAATATATGAAAATTTTTAATTTTTGATAAATAGTGAACAATATTAAATTTTTGTTAAATAACGACATTTAATTTAAATAATTATTTAATAATAAAATGATTCCAAAGTTTAAATTTATAAATAATATATACAATAAGACAACATAATTTATTGGAATCAATTTTAGTAGAATTAAATATACAAACATAATAAACATTTACATTTCTCTATTACAGGCCTTCAAGCCACATCTACGGGATATTCATTGACCTTAATTTTCCCGCTTCTCAGAATTGAATTTAAAAAAAATAAATATACATTATTGTAATTAGTTTGAAAAATGTGGTATAATAAGTTCAAAATTATTTTTGGTGATTACTATCTTTTGGATTTTATTTACCATGATTAAATATAAATATTGTAACTAAAGGTAAAATTAATACTATAAAAATATTATTTTACAAAAAAACATTTCCTATTTTCATTGGATAGGTTTGATTCCACCGAAATCAACCTTGGATGAAATTAAAATATTTTTGAAGTCACTTTTATTATATTAAAACATTTATTTTATAAAATTTTATGTAGAGTTAAAAATACCATATTCAAATTTTATTTAACAAAAGAAAATTATACAGGTATATAAATTAGATAAAATAGAAATTAAATATTAACTAGGAATATAAAATCTTATCTAAATAATTTTTTTTAATTTAATGAAAACTAGTTTTATATTAAATAGTGGCACAATAATGACGCAATAATTGAATATTAAACGTAGAATGAATTAAATATTCCCCACTCCATATCTCAAACTCAGATCCTGGATCTTCAGTTCAATCTATTTTAGGCCTGGTGCTTTCCACATCTGAGAATGGGACAGGAGTTTCAACCCCTATGAATTAGGTAACACCTCAGCTCAGGTATGGATCAAAATTTTTTGGTTTTCAATTGAATTTTATGGAATCCTAGAATTCTTTATGATATTGCTCTTGCCATTGGAGTTCCTATTATAATGGATAGAGAAACTGAAATGGCCAGATTCAACCATTATGCTAGATGCCTTATTGAGATTGATCTCTGCTCAACTCTTGTTGATAGGGTTTATCTTTCCACGGATGATGAAGAATTAGAGCTGAGAATTGAATTTGAGAGGGTTCCTAGATTATTTCAAGACTGTAAGGTTCTAGGTCATGATGCTACTTCATGTAGGATGTCTATAATGTGTAGCATATGCTCTCTTAAGGGACATGACTCTAAGTTATGTGGAAAAGTTGATAGATTGAAGCCTAACCCTGTTATTTTGGATCAACTGTACAATGATCTTTTGCCTACTGATTATAACAGTAGGGATGTCCCAAGAACTGACATTTCAAATCCTTTGAATTCTAACAAGATATGTAATCCAATTAGGAAGTCCTGGGTTGAGATTGTGGAATAGGGAGAACCCCCTTCACCCCTGCATGGTAGGCATGGGGCTATGAAGGATGATAGAACATCTTCGGTTTTAGAATCTCCAGCTCATTTTAATGTTGGTTCTAGAAATCTGGGAACTGTGCAGACTGTCACAGATGTGATTAGCACTGATTTGGGGTCACAAGAGTACTCGCAACAGGTTCTTCAAACTGAATCTGATTCTGGACAAAAACAGAATGTAGCTGTGGCTACATTTCAGACTTTGACACCTTAAGATATCTATGATGCTAATGAAAAAAAGAATGCGAAGATGGTTGGTGTTTCTGCTGATGTGAGGTCTCAAACTATAGGATGCTTGGAGCTCCAAGTTGGGGAAGGGTCCGAGAAGACCTCTAATATTCTCTATTCGGTGGATAAATTGCATGTTGTCCAATGCAGGGATGTTGATCCCACTGATACTTCTTTAAATTATTTGAATGTTTCTTCTAATACTGCTATTGTTTCTCCTGTACTAGGAGACTCAGATCCTTCAGAAGGTGTTGTGCATCCTTCGGGGGGAGTTTATTGTGATTCTCCCCCTGCCAAGACGAAGGATACTGTTTCAGCAGGGAATGAGGATGAAAAATATGAAGCAGTGGACTGCATGTCGTAGCAAGCATGAACAAGAAACCAAAATAAGAAACAAAGAAAGGAATAATTGAAGAAAAAAAGAAGATGATCAAACTGCCAGTTTTGATGAAGACCTTCAAACTCTAATGCAGTAAGCTCAGGAGATTTCAGACCGCTACTCCATTAGAGGTAGATGGTGTCTCAGCGGCAAAATGGGCAACGTGATAAGAGCACAAGAGCCCAAAATTGGCGACAAGATTAGGGAAGAGATAGGTCTCCAATAATGTATGTCTTACATTGTTTCCATGTTATTCTCCCCTTAGACCTTTTTTTTATAAATAAATTTATGGGTCTTGTCCCCTTATCCTTTAAAAAAAATTAAATTATAATTTAAATATTAAAATAAATATAAATTTACTTATTTAAGGAAGTAAAATTATATTATAGATAACAAGGAAATGTTTTTTATATATCCGAATTGTTGGACCAAATTTATCAGGATGCTTTTTTTTGAAATTGATTAATTTGAATATTATCAAAATTCACATAAATGTGCTTTAAAATAAATAATATTTATTTAAATTCATTAAAACTAATAAGAAATATCAAAATCGAAAAAATAACAAGGATGGTTCTAAATATGATATATAGGATTTAATATGGATTCATTTTTATTTAATAGTGTCTTTATTTTCAATACAATGTGAAAATAAATGAAGATACAGTAAGAGTTAACCTGTTAATCTAAGGGTTAACCCCAAATGATAAGGTCAGTTTAGAGAAATAAACAGTCTAAAATAGCTGGATGAGAGAATTTTGACCAATTTTTAACTTATTTTTGAAATAAATCAATTCTAAATTATTTTAAAGGGAATGTAAATTAATAATAATTTGATATTTTAAGATTTTCTAAAAGTTCCCCTCACCTCCCTTATAAAATCTCACTTCTCCTTCTCATTAATTGAGACACCCAAACCCATTTGGATCGGTCAAACACTAACAATTTATTCTCCCAAAACCCTCAATTCATTATAATGGCCATAAATTTGTGGAAAAGCCATACTATTTAGTTCTCTTGAGAAAAAAATGGTGAAACTTAAAAAAGTGGTAATTGTTTTATCACTTCCAACAAAGTTCATTTCTTCTTCAACTTAGTCTATCTGCGTTGACTACATTTCAAAGTAATAAAACCTATATAAAAAATTTAATGATATTTTATTATAATAATGGTACAAACATATTAATCATTCTATCCATCATAATAATAACACTATCAACATGAGTGTGCACGTACGACTTATCATCTTCACACCGCGGTGTAATTTTCTCTTCAACACTACATTTTTTGGATGGGTATAATGAAGATTATAATAGATATAAATAATGAATATAATATGATAAATATTATTTATAACTAATATAAAGTACAATTATGAACTGATTAACTATTAAAGGAACGATATTGTCACTCACACGTACGTTCGGTCTATAATCACAATGACACATTAAGATTCATTCTCTATATTAACAATTAAAGAATGATAATAAACATTATATGGTTATTAAAAACATTAATTATGAATTTTATGTCATTATAGATATTAATATTATATATCCTATGCAAAATAAATATGAATTACATGACAAAATAAGAATTAAAAAATGAAGCGGCTAACAAATGAAACAAGAGTAATGCTGAAATATTAATCGCAAAATGATATAATAGGATAATATATGATATCATTAATATGGATATGGTCCTAGAATAATTTATTAACAAGTTTTAACCATTATATATGAGGCTAACCCACCCTATACTAAAATAATATATAAGGTAGGGATTAATTTCACAAACTCTTTATAATATGAGATTTCATTAACATAAGTATCAACTGGGACATATTTATCGTCCAGGTCCATGTTTCTTAAAATGTAATTCAAAATAATTTAAATAATTGTTTAAAGTCATTTTAATCATTTTTTTTATTTTCACAAAACTTTTTTAATGTATTCGTTCAATTTTTTTCCAAATGATCCACTTTATTACATTTTTTACAAATTTAAGGCAGATATGTTTTTTAACATATACCAAACAATCATCTATTTTCTGTCATTATAATGCCTCAGCATTTAAAAGAGTTCCTTAAAGGTATGTAAGGTTATTTTCAAATAAATTGTTTTCTATTATAATTCAAGGAATTCAAAATTAAATCACTGTAAAAATTTGATATTTCCCTCAAAAAGTTTTAACGAATTTAATATATTATTTTAATATTTTTCAACATAATTTGATTGATTTTATTCTTATTTGAGTTTTATTTATTATGATAACATTTTCAATATTTTATTGAAGGTTGTTTGTTATATTTGATGGGGTTTATTCTATATTTATACCATTCAAAGTTTATGGTTAAATTATTAACCATTCATATGTTAGTTTTAATATGAATGTTTATGTCATGTTTCACCCCATTTATATGAAAAATGAAATTGACATAGTAATTTGTAGGTTGGGCCCAATATAACACCACGATTCATCAGTCGGTATGATGAGATAATATAGTGTATTGGCATAAGGACATGATGGTTTGGTAATGGTTTGGCATTATGCCTTGACTGTATGGTAATGATGTACGCCATTATGCATTTACTCATTATGATATTTGTTATTGATATTTCATGTGATTATAAAACTATTATAATTTCCATGTTAATGATTAAATTGAATTTTTGTATTTATTTTTTACATATTGTGGTCAATAATGTTCTAAAAATGATTTAGTTTCAAAAAATTCCTAAAAATTTTGTTATTATTCATGATAGCTTCCCCTATATTGTTTATCCTTATTAATCATTCAATCTCAACCATTTCTTATGTTTCATTTCCCACATTATGTGAAGAAGTATATTATGATTGACATGTAGTGATATTCTACGGGATATGAGTTTATTGAAAGTGTATTATATGTTGTTTTTTATTTTAATGTGTAATGATTGTTAATGTATGTATCTAGAATTTTCGGGGCTACTAGATCGATCTGTCCTAAGTGATATGATTTTATTGTGATCATGAAAATGTAATGAAATATTTCGATGACAGTAGGTAGTGGGGTTAGAATATTAATGTTTGTATCAAATAATGTTTTGTAAAAATCAGGGAAACTAGATTTATAAAACAACATTGATTTGAGAAAATTACCCTATGATACGATTTGAGGATATATAAAGAATAAAATACTACAATTTTTCTAATGATGAAAATATGTCTGTATTAATTGAAAGTATATCCATTTATAGATTATTCAAGTCAAAATCGATATATAATTGACGTAAATAGGGGTGAAAAAATTGATAGTGTTTTCAAATATTTTCTTTGGGAAACCAAAAAGACAACAATGGGCTTTACTACGAGCCTGGCATGACATTCTTGGGGGATATGATTAGGATAATTCATATATTCCTACATGCAATTATATTGTATTTATGATTAACTATGTACTAAAAGCAACATGTATATGATTATGTATTATATATGAATAAAATTTTAAATTTATTTTATGTATTTTAGTTGTCTGGGTTAATTCAATATTGTTCACAACTTAATCTCCTATAAGTCATTGTTTAGAAATGATGCCTAGTGGAAGAAATGGAAATCATTTCAATGCACATAATCCTTATGAATATTACCCTCTTATTGAAGATAATTATTGTGGCACTGGTGATACAACATGTAATGAAAATATGATAAATTTAAAACGACCTATAACTCAGGTTATGAATAATAACCGTACACATATAGATCATACAAATCCACAAGATAGAGGATCAATATCAGACAGATTAATGAGACAACTATCTCCAACATTCAATGGTAATAAAAATCCATCTGAATATGAAAATTGGATAAGTTCTTTAGAAAAAATATTTATAGCTATGGGGAGTAACAAAACACAGAAGGTTGTAATAGTTGTTTATCATCTCTCAGGAGATGAAGATCAATGAGAGTCATTAATGCAAATAACTAATTAGGATAATGAAGTAGATAATATGGAAGGGAGATAGTTTACAAAACTTTTACTATAAAAATATATTCCAAGTGAATATCATGATCTTACCGATGGAATTTTATGAGTCTTAAGAAAAAATCAGATGATATTTTTTCAATGTATGAGGGTGACTTCATAGGATTCGTATGGCATGCTGAAGACTATATATGTAACCCATGATATAATATTGATCAATTATTTTATTGTATAAAACCATTCACCTGACGGTCATTGGACTCACAATATTTATGACCATTCAATGATGCAGTATCATGTGATATCAAGAAGTAAAAGGAATTATCTATTTTACATGACATTAATGTGAATCATGAGAAGAAGAGGGATGTTGAACAGTCTAGTAAAAAAATAAATGGCATATGAGAAAAACTATATTTCAACCAAATAATAATTCTGTCACGACACAGCCTGGTATTTGCCTAAAGGGGACTGGAGATTGTTACATGTGTGGAGGAAAAGGGCACCAAGATTATGGTTACATGGTGGAAAAAAGCTATGAATATTATATGATACAATTAAATCAAAATGAGACATTATGCAATTGATTTTCTGACGATTAAAGGAAAATTATCTCAGAAAATGCTTATGGATCATGCCTACTATTTTTCTATCCCAACAGATGAGTTTAAAACTATTACTAACATGATGAAATGTACTATTATTATCTACTAAAATTGAGTAAAATCATTATTTGATTCCCCATATTCAAATTTGATAATATATTACTAATTTTGATTAAAAACAAGATATTTAAAATTCACATTAAAAAATGAGTTGTTAGTCAAATCCTAGAAGGGTAGTCTCATTGAAAAATAGATGTGTTAGGTAGTTTCCATTATGGAATACAATGATGGCATATCTGCTGACTTTATTATCATAACTATGGTTGCCATTGATATAATACCCATTATGGATAGACTGTAAAAATATGTTATGAATGATTATTACAAGATGAATGATGTTACAGTTTTTGAGAAATATGTAGAATTAATTTTATTTACATGAGAAAGACCATCATGTTATTATTATTAATATCCACAACTAGTATCTTTAGTGAATGATATTATTGGGGAAGAAGTGTAAATAACATCTATGTTTGAGGAATGAGATATTCAAATTAATTATATTCCTATTGTAAAGTAATAAATATAGGTTTTTCATAAATATTTATATGGAAACCCCCCAATATCATGAATTTTGTATTCTCTATTGATTAAATATGGGATTAAAAATCAATATGAATCACTTATTATAGAATGCCCATTGTAGAATTATTAGATCTGAATAAAAAACTATAGGATTTGAGTACTGAGGGATTTCCCCCCCAGTGTTTCTCCATGAGGAGGCCTAGTTCTTTTTGTTAAGAACAATGATGGATCAATGAGGCTATGCATTATTTATAGAGATATAAATGTGGTTACAATAATGAAAAACTATCACCTGCCTCACATTGATGAAATTTTTTATCAACATCATGGAGGTCCATATTTTTTGAAATGTAACCTGCATTTTGGATATCATCAATTTTGTGTTAAGAAGGAAGATCATGAAATGACAACATTCAAAACAAGGTAGGTTCACTAATAATTAATGGTAATGTAATTTGGAATGACTAATGAAACCTGTTTTTTTTCATGGATCAAATAAATAGTGTTTTCAAGGGATACGTTGTTGATTTTTTTAGTATTTATTGATGATCCTTGGTATACTCAAAATGTTAAGAAGACTGTGATGAATTTTTTTTGATTTTTATGAATACATTTAAAAGAAATGAACCATATGGGATGTTTAACGTGTTTGAATTCTAGCTTCAGGAAATTTCATTTCATGGCCATATTGTTTCAAATTATGGAATCAATGTTGATCCTGAAACGACTGAGGCAATCCAACAATGTATTGCACTAACATGTTTAACTATGGAATACAATTTTATTTGTTTATCATGTCATAATTTCCATTTCATCATGAAATTTACCTAACTGGATAACCTATATAACAAGACCAAACAAAGAGGGGTCAAATTAGATTGGCCAAAAGAGTGTGATGAATATTTTCTATAATTATAAATAATATTAGTAAATGATCTTATATTGAAACAACAAAATGGGAATGATAGGAGAGTAGAATGATATTTTTTTCTTATGCATCAACGAAATAAAAAAATCTGGAACTAAACTACCCAACACATGATCTAGAGTTAGTATTTGTGACATTTTCTCTAAATATATGGAGATACTAACACTATGGTAAATTATTTAAGATATAAACTGATTAACAGTGTCTTAAATATATTATCTCAAGGAAGTAAATAAATATTATACCAAATAGATGGGTTGATCTACTCTAGTATTATGATATCAAAATAAAATAACACCCAAGGAAGGATAAAATGTGGACATTTCATTGAGAAAAAAATATCAGAAAGGCATAAAAAATGATAGTTGAAATGGATCCTATGAGTATAGATATATTAAATATTGATATGTGAATTACCATGGAAGGAAAAACATCACTATGTTTTCAAATGGGGACCAATTATTTTTTACTATAATGGTTAAAATGTTCTGTTCCAAATGATGAAGAGTTTTATAATAAAATTAATGATGTAAATAATTGGAGACTAATTGAAATCATATGTGAAGATGGTATTTCGATATTTTGGAGAATGATTTTTGTTCTTTCAATAACTGAGCTAAAAATGAAATTAATTGATGATGTACATAACTCCAATTTCTATATACACCATGGTGGACCTATGATTTATAATTATTTAATGGAATATTTTTTTTTGAAATCATGAAGAGGTATATTTATAAATATGTTTCGAAATATTTGGTTTGTTAGTAGGTGAAGGATGAAAGAAAAAATATTAGAAGAGTCATGAAATCTATTCCAATACCTTTGGGAAAATGGGATGATATTACAATGGACTTCTTCATGGGGACACCAATGGTTTCTAGAAGAAATGATGTGTTCTGGGATATCATTGTATCATCGTAAAAAATAATTACATTTTATTTCTATAATATAACATTTAACACGTTAATATTGAGAATGAATATTTGTTAAGGTTTTTTTAAATCGTCGCGGTGATACCCATATCGATGGTTTCTGATTGTGATCCTCATTTTACACCACAATTATGGATTTTTCTTCATAAGTACATAGATAATGAGCTTCATTTGAGGAATTCCTATAACCCTCAAACTGATGGACAACCATAAAGTATTATTAAATAAATAAAATACAAATTATGTGCTTTATATCACGACATTCAATTAATTTGGGATCAATATTTACCTCCGGTAGTTTTTTCTAATAATAATAGATTTCATTCATGTATACAGACAACACCATATAAAACATTTTTTAAAAGAGATTTCATACACCAATCTCTTGGGAAGAGGATGTTGAAAGAAAACTCATAGGCCAAGAACTTGTGGGGGAAATGATATAAAAATTAAAAACAATTTTGACGCATATTAAAATAGCTCAATGTATGAAAAAAGGGCTATATTGATAACTTAAGGAAGGATTTGGAGTATCATGTTAGAAATTATGTTTTGCCATTATATCGTGATGTAAGGGTGTTATAAGAGTTAGTAAGAAGGGTCAATTGAGTACCAAGTTCATCAGACCTTTTAGAATCATGGAATTAATTGGAGATATAGCTTACGATTTGTAAATGCCTTAATGTCTCTCCAATGTTCATGATGTTTTCCATGTGTTAATGTAATAGAAAATACATTCAAGAACTAACCCATGTACTCACATACAATGAAATAGAAGTAGAACCCAAACTATCTTATTGTTATTCTCCTATCAAGATTATTGATACCAGATCACAAGTGTTGAGAAATATGTGGACTCATTAGGTAAATGTTCTTTGGATAAACCAAAAAATAGAATAGGCGATGTAGGAACATTATGAACTTATATTGACGAAAAACAAAAATATTTTATGAAGTGAAATTAATCAAATTATGCTGATGTATTTGTTTGAATGATGGATGAATATTACACCCCAAGTTTCCAAGAAACACATCCTTTTAAATAATTTAATATCTTTTGAAATACATAACATTGATTTCAATCATACCATGACCTTTAAAACATGCCTTTTAAAAAGAGGTTATGATTATTATTATCAAAATTATGAAATTTATAAATTTTAATTTTTTATATAATCATTGTTTTTGAATTTGGAATAAAAAAATTATATTTGAGTGATATTTTTGTAATTTTCAGAAATATCTTAACTTTTGATGAATATGAAAAATTCTGCATTGTTGTAAAAAACCTACAATGTCATTTAAATAAAACATTTACTGGTTTATTTAATTTAAAATAGATAAATAATACATATATTAATTTAATATAGTTCATTATAATCATTTTATAATATAATTAGATATAAAGAATTATTTTACTTTTGAACATCTCTTTTACTCGCCTTCTAGAAACATCTACATAATTTTAATAAAATATAATGTTTCCACATATGTGAATTGATTTTTGAAAAGTAGACATATATGGTGGTAATTAGTATGAATAATTTTTTGAAATAAAATCAAAATAATTTTTGGTGAATAATAACTCTTGGATTCTATTTACCATGATTAATGGAAATATATTTGTAATTAATGGTAAAATTATTACTATAAAAATACAATATTTCCCTAATACATGTACTAAATTTTTTTATAATTAATATTAGGCCAAAATAATCCTTAGGTTGAAATTATGATATTTTTTAGTCCAAAAGTGTTACATTAAGACTTTTATTATATTTTATTTTAAATAAGAGTTAAAAACTGTCATATTCAAAATTTATAAAGTAATAAATTATTAATATAGTGTTATAAATAAGATAAATTCGACTATAGATACTATTTTAAAATTTGAAATGATTATATACATAATGGTATTTTATTTATATTTTTATTAAATAAATTTTTATATTAAATTTTGGAACAATAATGATGCATTAATTTAAGTATTGAATGACTAATCAATTAATTGATATTTACAATATTAAAATAAATATAATTTGACTTAATTAATAGAATAATCTTATTTAATATCTAACATATATATTTTAGTGTCATATTAAGAGTATTTTTTAAATTTAACATGTTTTTTATATTTTTTAAAATTAATATTTTTAGTTGTACGAAAATTGACATAAATGATACTATAAAATAAATAAAATAAAATAAAATGATATATAATTAATAAAAATATATAGATACACCAAATTACTAGGATAGTGTTTTATATTTTATTAATTATTCAATTGGGGTCTGTTTGGCATTTTATATTAACTATATAATCCATTTCGTTAAAAATACCAGAAGTGACAGTAAAAGCTAACCTAATTAAGTAAGGGTTACACCCAAATGATAATGTTACCTTAATAACATAAACATTTATAAAAATAATTGTATGAGATTATTTAGACCCATATCCATTTTAGTCACTAAGTAAGTAGTTTTTTAACTATTTGAGACCTATAATTTATTCATAGAAATTTATTATTGTAAGAACTTCTCAAAAGATCCTTCACCTTTCTTATAAAAGGGAACTTCTTGATATCTCGTATTTACACATCCAAAGCCATTTCTCTCCGAAAAAACCCAACATAAAAAATCTCTCACCATATCTCAATTTAACATAGAGGCTACACAATAGAGAAAAATCCATCATGTGGGTTCATTTTGTGCAAACCAAAAGAAAATTCCCAAAATAGAGGAAATTGTTTTATCTCCTCTTTCAAAGTAATTTTATTCTTCTACATCTACATTCATTCTTGTTTTCATATATAAAAAACTACTATAGTATAATACATATACTAAAATGTGATTATAATCATGAGACAACCATATTACTCATTTTATCCATCATACATGTATCAATATCATCATGGGAGTATACGTATAGTTTACGATTTCCACGTCATGGTGTAATTTATTATTCAACAATAAAATATATTGGTGGTTATAATGATGATTATAATGTATATAAAGAATGAAAATAACATTATAATTAATATTTATAATTAATATATCATCCAATTCCACACCATTTAACCATTAAGGTAAGGATACCATCGCTCATGCATACACACCGCCTACTATCTCTACAATGAAATGATATTCATTATCTATTTTAACCATTAAGGAATGATTATAAATTTTTTATAGTGAGTAAAAAGATAATTATGAATTTAGTTTATTTATTAATATGAATAAAATATATTCCATTCATAACAAACATGAATTACATTATGAACTAGGAATTGGAAAATGAAGACGTTAACAACTGAATCGGCTGTAATACATAAAAATTAGTTAAAAATTATGTAAAAGAATAATATATGATATAAAAAACGTGGATATGGTCCTATTATAATTTAATAAGTTTTTTCCATTATAAAGGATATTAAATCACCATTGACTAAAAGAAATTATATTGTAGGGTTTAATTTCACAAAATATTTGAAATTTGATATTGCTTCTAAGTGAGTATCTATCGGGACATCCTTATCATCTCTATCCATGTTTCATAAAAAGAATTTAAAAATATTATCAATAATTTTTTAATTTTATTTTTACCCATGTTTTACTTTTTTGAAAATCCGTTGAAATGAACCCTTTATTATTTTCTAATCAGTGGGCACTATAACCATTTGAATAATTTAAGGAATGAATGTTTTTCATGATATACGGAGCAAGTGATTATTTTCTACAATTATGGCACCTCAAAAATTTGAAGAATTCCTTAAAATATAATAATTTTATATTCAAAAGAAGTATTTGTTTTATTATTGCCTTGACTCTACATGATTTCAATGTAAAAAATGGTATTTCCATTAAAGAGATTTAATGAATTTGTTTGATTATTTTAATCAATGTGAACACCATTTGTTGGATTTTATACAAATATGACGTTGATTTATTATTATATAATCATCGATATCATACTGAATGATTATTGATATATTTTTTTTGGATATTCAATGTATATACCATTCATGGTGTATTTTTAAAGTATTATCATTTTGTATGCTAGTTTTTCTATGAGTGTTTATGTTATGTTCCACCCTTATCAAAATATCAATGCTTTAGACTTAATAAGTATTGTGTAGGGCCTGATATATCCCCTCGATGCATTGGTAGGTCTAACGATACACTCTTTTCTTACAGAACGAGACCTTGATGGTACAGTAATAGTATTGGCACGAGGCCCTAATGGTTTGGTTATAATTTCTAACATTATGAATTTCTTTATTATGAGTTGTGTATTGATATTTCAGCTTATTATAAGACTATTCGACAATCCTTTTTAATGTTTGAATGGAATTATATGATTTATTCATTCAATTTTGTGCTGAATATTTTGTTTAAAAGTCTTGTGTTTCAGTTTTATACAATTCCATAAATGTTTATGCTTATTTATGATAGCATATGGTATATTTTTTTATCCTTATTAATAATCTGAGATCACCCCATTCTTATTATGTATTTTCCCTAGAATGGGAAGATGTATATTATGGTCAACATGTAGTGATAGTATATGGGACATGATAGTTTCCAAAGGGGATAATATGTCATTTTTATTAACAATATGTAATGAAAAACAGATGTTTGTATCGATTATTTCCATGGAATCTAATGTTATTGGTCTTGAGTATATGATTTTATTGTGATCATTCCAATGTAATAAAATATTGAACATACTCTCAGCAACTGAGGTCGAGGAAGTACCCATTACTAGGCCTACACACTACACATAAAACCAAATTTCATTGTAGTCTATGTAAAAATAATATTTTTTATATTATATCATATGGGGCCTCAAATACAATCTTCTCAACTAGTACAAATTTTTAATATCTCTTTCAAAACACAGGGGACAAAATTTACTAGCCAACCGATGAAATCATCACATATTCTTATCTCAAAAATCCAACCAATCACTCTTGTTGATTCTGTTATACCACACAATCATGAACAAGTCCCCAAAATGGTACCCTCCTAGCATTACATTGTGTGAACAGATGTTTTTAAGACATGATGATCACCTTCAATTGAACTTAAGTTAGTAAAACTCATGAAGGATATAATATGTATACAAATTTTTTTCATTCCACTATATATTTTTATGATTAATTAAAGAAAAGGCATTAAAATTAATAAAATATTTGTAATATATATTTAATTTATTCCCATGAACATGAATGTATGGTCATTAACAATTAGTATAACTAGAATATGAAACTAAAAGTACTTAAAAGTGAACTCAAGAATTTCCATGAAAACCAAATAGAACCCATATAACCATGAGAATCTAATAAAAAAATATTATATAAATCATTTTCATATTTTAATGTAATATTACTACATATATAGGGTGATAATAATAGATATTATAAGTAATATCCACCGTAAATCTGTTCCTAGAAAACATAAAAAATGATCATAAATCCTAGTGAACATCAAGTGTAACAAACTCTTCCCCTAAACAGATAAACTTATTCCCAACACTCTCCAGGAAAATATCTCATCAGGTAACAAAAAAATAGATCATATAATATAGTAATGAAGCATGGGTACCTTGTAACCTTGTAAACACTTGTTTACCACTCTACCCCTATGTTGATATACGTAATCATTATCTCCCCAAAATATTTCATTCCAAAGACATGATATATAATTGTCAAAACATGAACCTCGTGAATCAAGTCTTCTCATCATCCCATGAAACATATCTATGTAGTAAGAAAAAAATATCTAAGACGAACCAAATCATGAATGTCATCTATCATACATAGAGTATTGTACCTCAATAAATCGCATCCCATTCCAGGGGTATGTAACTCAAACCATCACATACAAGAGAAAACATACTTATAATTTGTTCTCGTACTATATAAAATTACATTTTCATGTTAAATTATAGAATCAATTATAATTATTTACAAATATTAAATTGTAAACTAACCCCAAGAGTATTTGAACACTAGAATAATAAGAGATCTAATTGGGATAATTGGGGGTATTCAACAATCCGTCCCTCTCTAAAAAAATACTATAGAAAACAACATCCTAGATTCAACTAGGTTTTTTTCCCAATCCTACTTTGGTGGGGTGGAAAATGCAGTCCCAATAAATATGGGATAAAATATATATCACAACCACCCATGTGGTAAAATACACAATGTTTGTATGAACTACATCTATAATCACTCATACACCAATATACCACTTATAATTGAACGATATCATATCGGTACATGTGAAATCATAATGTTTCATTTAATTAATTTTCAAAATTTAAGAATTGTATAAAACATTAGTTATTTTATTATCAATAAGTAAACAATATTTTTTAATCAATTTCATTAACCATTAAGGAAAAGTCAATTTCATGTAGAATAATCTAATAGATCCCATGGTTCTCCATAATATCATGATGTTCATTATTATAATATCCCACACCATGTGTAAAACATATAATTATTGTTTGAAAATACAATATCATTAGGAAATATAAGAGACCACCTAAGAAACAACAAAATAGTTTCAGGTCCAAGAATATAATGCTACCACATGAACATGATAATGAAATATAGGTAACCAAAAATCTAGTCCATCTAATCATAAAAAAAATTATTCACAATGTATAATTTCATATTAATGGGAAAAAGTGAACTCATATTCAAATAAATCATATACCATGTTCCATCCCTAAGACCGTGATGCATATAAAAGAGAATTAAGCCATCACAGGTGTTAACTATCACAAAAATCATGGTAATACCTACCCATATCTCAATATATTATATTCATTAAGGTTACCATGAAATAATAAATCTATAAAAAAAATTAATAAATATTTAATAAAAAAATTTCACTCAGGTATGGATCATTTAAAATTCAGTCTAATCCTTTTATTTGTGCCAAAAATGGATGCATATTGGGTTATTAAAGGTGGCCTGGGTTCTAGAGAATTTTTGAATTCCAAAACCAATCTGTTTGGGAAAATGTGATAGGACTCACTATTATAGCTAGTTGGTTCACAATTTGGCCAAACATATAGTGTAATATATCCAAAAAAACAACATCACACAATTTTCAATCAACCATGTAGCCTAACCATGCAATTTTCCCCTTATACCCTCAAAAAACTCAAATGGTTTGTGTACAATTTTTCAATCTATGCGGATAAACTGTGAATAAGCAATTTTCCTTGGTAATTAATAAAAATGTTTCATGATCAATTAACCTATCTACTACTTCCATAATATCATATTATGCAAGATTTACCTCCATTGATCTCATTTTGGATATTTTTGAAGGACAAAGCTATGGATTCAAGGACATCCTCCCCATGTTATTTGACTGAGCTTCTGTTCATCATGTTGGATGTGAAACAATAAGTACCCAAGTCTTTTTTAGTCATTTAACTTTTCTCTTTTTCTCCACTGAGTTATTGGGGAATGATTTTATTTCCCTTTTTTTATAGATCTACTATCCTCTTATCCAAATCAAGGGATAATACCATAGGTGGAGAATCATGAATCCCTAATGTGATTGGACTATAATTTATCCCAAATGTTCATCAATTTTGAAATATATGTCTGCAGACCACCAACTTAATCCGGTTCCATTTCATAAATTTATTTTCAATCCTTCAACATGTTATAACTGTATGGTTATGATCATTCCAAATATATGATTAGTTCATTGTGGTTACACCCACATTTCCCTTCCTTCCACGTTGAATGTCATTTCATATTTGGGTTTTATGTGTTTTGAAATATTTAATCCACCATTTCGATGTGTTTTATGTTAACCATTAGAATGGTAGTATTTAATATATTAATTGGAATGTTTATAATGAGAATTGTATAATGTAATCCACCATGTATGATCACCACATGACCTGCTTATGTTATGGGATTCAATTTTATAATTAAATGTGACATGTGTATTGGAAAGTTTACTAAGTATGTGACATGGAAGGAAATGTAAATGAGAAGTGGTTTCATGTCTGTTGAACCCCTTTCCATGTTTATGTAAGGGATCAATGTGAGCCTTAATTATTCCGTATTCTATAAATGGGTTTAACATGGGTTTCATGCTACATGGACTTATCACACTAATGAATGGAATGGCTACAACAAATTGAACATAGTGATTGATTATGACTTGAATAAAAGGATTCGTGTTAATTTTCCTTTACACACTAATTAATAGAAAGTCTTGAACCCTATAAAATACTATATTAAATCATAATGAAAATAGTAGTGGTCGATTCGAGGTCACCTTTGATTCTTAAAGGAATTCCTTGAGAACTGAAGGACAAATTCGGAATTTACAGACATGTTTTTTATGTGCGCAACCACCTAAAACCGTATCATTTTCTAGATTGTATGACCAGTAAGAAACCTTTGGGTCTCACCCTACCGCATGTAGTACAATAGTATTCCTTGGAAATAATCCTTGGGTCTCATGATGCCTTTGATACCACTTTGTGAAATCTTAGACATGGATGCCAAATAATAGGTGCCCCATCCAGGTGGGCCACATGGCCTCAAGTGCATCATCCCAAATGCCAGCGGCTACTGACTTGCAATGAGGTTATAGGGTTTGTCCATTTTGATACTAATCCCTCATTACTAGAGTGTATCACATCATATAAAATAATAGTGTTAAATTGATGAATCATTATCTATAAATAGACAAAGCTGATAATATGAATAGATATTTAATAAATAAAAATAATTGTTAAACTAAAACAAGTCTTACCTAATGGAGTATAAAATGAGTCACGTCCTATTTTACATGATTTGGGTATTGGAACCCAGGTTCCTTATAGTATCATATTTATCATTCATTCCATGCATGGTACTCAATGGATTGCACATAGGGTGGATGATCTGACTCATGAATTACATCATTATCATCATCCTACCTTTTCGGGGGATGGTGGTCTACAAGAAGCTAAGTCTTTTCGAGATGCCACACTATATATCATTTAGCATATATAAATTCCACTATACTGGAGAGTTATTCTTGTTAAATTCATTCATTGAAATTTGGCCAAGCATTGGTGGGATTGGGTTACCCAGGATTATCACCATCAAGTCCTGATATGGGCTTACATAAAAATTTGTATCATTGATCAGTTCATTGCTCATAAACTAAGTGTAGATAGTTCCAGATATTTTATGCATCTTGAGTAGGGTTCTATTTCAGTTATGGAATATTCAGCATGTTTTTCCTATTTAAAGGGATATTCACCACATTTATTCAATGATGTTATTTTTATGTGAAGGATGTTAGGAGGGTGGGATTCAGTATGACATCCATTTAAATGTGAGTATAATTCACCTACCTACATTTTCATTAATAGTTGATTAGGCTCTTATGGCTTTGTGATACCTGAGGGATGAAAATAGCTCTGGGTTTAATGAATAAGGGAAACGACTTTCCAGATGTTCATAGGGTGGAAAGTAACAGTCCCTCATGGTTTCCCTTTAGGACAGTGTAACGACCCGAATCCGGATCCCCTCCACTAGTGCCCCTAACCCGATTCTCCACATGACCTCAAGCAAGATTCCCCAAATTTCAGAGGCTACCGACTAGCAGCGAGGGCCTTGGTGAGTCAGTGGGGATACTATGCCCTCATTCGGTAAAGTATACAATGGAAAAACAACCAGACACAATATCTGAAAAAATCAATATCCTAAAACAAAGGTAGCGAACAGCCGGAGCAATGGATAAATATTAATGTTGCAAAATGGTACATATGTCTATGGAAAGCAGTAAAGAAACCAATGTGCTTAAGTACAACCGACAAAAAAGTTCAAAAGAAAACAAAGTAAACTCCTCAGCATTGCAGGCCTCGACTTGGTCCTATTCTCTCCAGCTCCAGTGAATCAAGAACCCCAAGTATAAGGGTGCTTACCCTTATCTATACCTACAACAACATAGTCTGGTTGGGCCCAAAAGCAATGCCCAAATAGGGTGTGAGATACAATCCCAGTAGGTAATCTCCAATATATCTGTACCTAATAGTCAATGAATACATGGTAGAAATAATACAAGAAGCAGTAAACAGAAACACAAGAAGCTACTATCTACAGTTCTAACAAAACAAGTACACAAGTAAATTACCATAAAAAATAAGGAAAAAGATCACCCTCTGGGTAGCTCTCATAGTCTAACCCCTATGGTTCAACCTATAATAATTAATAGTCTCTCTGGTGAAGCACTCACTGTCAATTCCCCCTATAGTCCTGTATCGTACTAAAGGCTCTCCGGGGAAGCACTCAACGTCTATTCCCCCTGTGGGCCACATCGAGGAACTATAGTCTCTTTGAGGAAGCACTCATCGTCAATTCCCCCTATGGTCTCACATCGTATTTAAAGACACTCTGGAGAAGCCCTTATGTCAATTCTCCCGTTGGTCTACTACTCTAGGTTCTCACAGTCCTGAGTGAAAATAAACATGCATAGCATG
This sequence comes from Viscum album, assembly GCA_963277665.1. Classification (NCBI taxonomy): domain Eukaryota; kingdom Viridiplantae; phylum Streptophyta; class Magnoliopsida; order Santalales; family Viscaceae; genus Viscum; species Viscum album. Next base: position 1,357,559,140 of record OY728142.1, on the reverse strand, counting down.
CGTGTATCTTCCATGTAATCCTGAAGAACTACTTGGCTACCATTCTAAGGATCAACAATAATAAAGTAGCAGTTCCACTATCCTACGACAAGCCATGGCAACTGGAAGAATGTCAAACAGGAAAAACAAACATAGCCATGCATCCTGAGAACAAAATAAATAACATTACTTACAAGAATAAACCACTACTATAGAAATCAAGAAAAGAAATAAAATAGTATGGGAAAAATAGGAAACCCACAATTCCCCACCCAATGGAATTTGTGGAATTTACAAAAAAATACTCATTGACATTGAATAGAAAGGCAGAAACCACCTAATTCGATTCCAGGAGATCGATATATGTGTACCACGATGATTGATTTCCCTTAGAACTTTGTATATCTGAGAAAATGCACAAAATTCTCAATCCATGATAACTTGAAGAGGAGAAGGAAATAGAAAACAAGGCTCAAGCTGAAGGAAAAACTCAGTACTGTGATTCGAATGCAATTGACCATGCTCAAATCGGAGAACAGATGAAGGGGTGGCAGCCCGTCGAAGATTCGGTTGTAGGGGTCCCTATCGGACGAATGAGACCTAGAAGGAGGTGTTTATGTGCGTCAGGCATGACTCCGGTCAATTTAGTGAAAAAAAGAAATGTCCATGGTGTGTATTTTTAAATTACACGGCGTGAATTGTATTTTTTGATACTCTTCCAAAATCGGCCTCCATGTCACCCCTACACACTGTGTGTGTGGCCTGGGTACGACTAGTACACGGCTTCGAGCCGGGGAAGAGTACACGGCGTGTACGCAGAAAGTACACGGCGTGTACTTTGAAAATATACATAAAGTTCATTTTTCACAAAAACTCCAGACAAAGGAAAAACATACCTGAACGAAGATCTGGGTTCTTACAAACTTCCCCACTTAAAAAAATTTGTCCCCGAATTTCCTTAACGTGGCATAGAAGAAGAATACCCGAACAACTCTAGCCACTGCGATCATACATTGGACTCCCTTTCCCAATTCTCGTCTGGTACTATCCCGTGCTACCATAGCACCCGTACCAAAGGAACTGAACACCCGCAAAGAACCTTTCTACTGTGATAGAAAAATTGGACTGGATGCTTCTCGAATTACGCATCTGCTTCAAGTTCAACCTCATTAGGCTAAAAGATATGAGACGAGTCTGAAAAGTAACGTCAGAGATGAGAGACGTGGAAGACGTCGTGCATGACCCAATACTTCTAAGGTAGCTGCAACCGATAGGCGATCGGTCCCACACTCTCCAAGACCTCAAATGGCCCGACGTACCGCGGTGAAAGCTTAACTTGTCTCTGAATCCTCTTATGTCCCAACCTCAGTGCGACATGCATGAAAACCTGATCCCCGACCTCGAACTCCAGAGGTCGTCTCTACTGATTAGCATAAGACTTCTGATGAGACTGTGCTGTATCCATCCTCTTATGAATTAGATCTATCTACTCCGATGTCTCCTGAACAAGATGAGGTCCCATCAATGCTACATCTACTTCCCCTTGCAAGTATAAGGGTGATCGACATGGCCTACCATACAAAGCCTCTAAAGGTGCCTTCTGAATGGTCGCCTGGAAACTATTGTTGTAGGTGAACTCCACCATAGGGATATTCTTCTTCCATGAACCTCCAAAGTCTAGGATGCAAGCTCGAAGCATATCCTCAAGCACCTGCATCATGCGCTCGGACTGGCCATCAGTCTGAGGATGGTATGTCGTACTCAGAAGTACCTGGGTACCCAAATCCTTCTAAAGTCCCTATTTGAATGAGGAAGTAAAGTGTCCATCCAAATCTAAAACAATGGAGTGTGGAACTCCATATAGACGAACGATATATCAGATGTAAAGTCAACCCAGATCATCAACATTGAAGGTCTCCTTGATCGGTAAGAAGTGAGAATCCTTCGTGAGTCAGTCGACGACAACCCAAACTACATAATTCCCCCAAGGCATCCTCAGCAACCAGGTCACGATGTCCATCGAACCTTTGTTCCACTTCCACTCTAGAATGGGTAAATCCTGTAAAAGGCATGTTGGTTGCTAATGCTCCAACTTCACCCGCTGGAAGTAGAGCATCTAATTACAAAACCAGCAACAACTTTCTTCAAACCTAGACACCAGTACTGGCGATGAAGATCTTGATACATCTTGGTGACGCCAGAATGAACTTCCTAAACAGAGGAATGAAAATCTTACACCATCTCCTCGTGTATGTCTTCTGACAACCATACGCGCCGCTGGAAACACAAGATCTCATCCTTTCCGATTTTCCATCCAGGAAGAGGGTCCTCTCCTGACACACACTCCCGCAGGACAAAGCCTTTTGGGTCTGATAGCTGCCTCATCTGTACCCGATCAAGTAGTATAGAGGTAACTGCAACAGAGGATAGTAAATTCGGTCCCTTACTATCGTGCACCTCTAGATGCATCTCAGAGAACAGATCCAGGAGCTGAAAATCACTGCTAGCCTCCTGAATTGTCAGAATCTGATTTCTCCTGCTCAACGCATCTGCCATTATGTTGCCCTTTCCTGGAGTATAGGCAAGTTTGAAATCAAAAGACTGAAGATATTCGACCCACCGACACTACCTTAGATTCAGATCACACTGAGTGAAGATATATTTGAGGTTCTTGTGGTCGGTGAAGACCACAATGTTCTCTCCTATAACATAGTGTCTTCAATATCGTAAGTATTGAACAACAGTTGCCAACTCCAGATCATGCATTAGATAGATCCTCTCATGTGGCCTCAACTGCTGAGACCCATACGCAATGAATCCATCTCCCTGCATAAGCACATATCCTAGACCGATACATGAAGCATCACAATAAACAATGTAGCTCATTCTTGAATGGGTAAAGACTAGTATCAGTGCTGATGACAGTCTTCCATTCAGCTCCTGAAAGGCTGACTCACAAGACTCTGACCATAAGAACTTCGCCCCTTCTTAGACAGTCTTTTCAATGGTGCTGCTAGGCGTGAGAAGACCTGAATGAAGCGTCTGTAGTATCCATCCAGCCCTAGGAAACTCCGTACCTCAAAGATTTTCTTCGACTGCTCCTAGGAAACTCTAACTCTCACTTTCTCTGGGTCCACTGATTTTCCTGACATTGAGATGAAGTCACCCAAGAAGTGAATCTGATCTATCTAGATGTGGCACTTCGAGAGTTTATCGTAAATATGATCATCTATCAGTGTACTCAAAACGATCTCAAGATGGGTAGCATGGTTGTGTCGAATGTGAGAGTACACCAAGATATCTTCCATGAAGACCACGAAAAAGGAGTCTAAATAAAGACGGAACACTCGGTTCATCAATTCCATGAAAAATTCTGTAGCGTTCATGAGACTGAACGAAATAATTGCATATTCGTATAGACCATACTTCCTCTTAAAGGCTGTCAGAGGTATATCTGATGGTCTAACATGCAACTGATAATAGTCAGACCTCATATCGATCTTCGAGAACACTGAAGCTCCTCAAAGCTAATCGAAAATATCATCGATCCTCAGAAAAGGATATCGGTTCTTGAACGTCAATTGGTTCAGCTTCTGATAATCCACAAAAACCCGAAGGGTGTCGTCTGCCTTCTTTGCAAACAGGAATGGTGAACCCAAAGGAGAAGTACTAGGTCAGATGAAACCCTTTGCCTATAACTCCTCCAACTGCTTCTTGATCCTTTGCAACTCATATGTATCTATCCTATAAGGGAGAATGGACACCATTGCAGCTCCTGGCACGAGCTCAATAGAGTAGTCTACCTCACTCCCCAGAGGAACACCGGAAAAGTGCTTTGGAAAGATGTCACTGAAAGGATCCACAGCTAGAGGAATGTCCAATTGCAAAGTCCCATGATCATCCAAATAATGACTAGCAATATGGGCTATCACCCTTCCTAGACCATGATGCTCGAGTCCTGCTCGACTCACATGAACATCTCATTTATCTCTATGAAGAAAAGATTCACCCTTATGGTGAAACAAAACTCACCCTACAATGATAATAGTCAACGACATCTTCGAAGGGAACCAACCAGTATATCCCTTGGATGACATCATAGCCTGTCATCACTAGAAGACCGAGATCCCATAAGAAATGATACCCTGCAACCTCGATAGGGCACTCTCTACACTAGCGCACAGTAGATGTCCTCATCCCCAATGGTGTGTCTAATGTCAACGAGTCGGTAGAAGAAAATACACAGAGCCCAACACTCTCCACAACATCAACAGAGATAAAACTATGCATAGTACCAGTATCTAAAATAGCTGAAAATAAATCTGAGGCTACTAAAACTGTACCTCAAACTGTAGAAGGGTTGAGATCCTTCTCCTGATAGGTCAGCTCCATGGCGAAAGACTGACCTATACCGCGGCCCTGTGCCCCTGTTGTTGAGAGACTGGTGGCTGACCGCCACGACCTTGACCTCCACCTTGGCCAAAATAGCTGAAAGAACTCTAGTCTCTGACTGGTGGGAATCTGGTGGTGCTTATCTTGAACGAGGAGTCATGGAAGAACCCCAGTCACCCAATTCGTGTGAGAAAACCTGGCAAAAACGCTGAAGGTGACCCATCTTGCTGTCATCTAGAAGAATACTAGCTCTGGAAGCTGACCCACCCTAGTTCGCAGCTCCATGGTCTCTCAGATTGTGCTCCGCAATCAGTGTCTAGTTGATAATGGATGTGATGGATTTCATCTGGAAAATGTTCACCTACGAGTGGATCTCCCTCCTAAGTTCATCCTCATTATTCCGTGCTATGAAAACCCCACTTCAATCCAGGAGGGGTGTGAAACACTAATACATGGTGAATCGAGATGAATACTCCATGATAGAAAGAATACCCTACTCTAAGATCATGAACTCCCAAGCTCAATCGACTCTCAGGGTCTATGGGTAGAAGTAGTTGTAGAACATGTGCTGCAACTCCTCCCAAGCCATAGCCAACTCTTGACCCGCGTGTGAGATCACATTCCACCACCTCATGGAAGAGTCTCAGAGCATGTAGGTGGCGAGAATGACTCGCCTCTATGGAGGTGTCTCTAGATGGTCGAAAATGGTCAGCATGGCCTCCAGCCACGACTCTACAGCCTGAGTTCCTCCTTCCCCCGAGAAAGTAAGAGGATGATTCTACTGAAAAACCCGCATCAAAATCTTCCTTAGTCATGACAGGATGTGGTGCTCCATGGAAGGCCTACATCATCCTCATGGAACCTTCCCTAAACTGAGCATCATCGCCTGCAACTGGAATAATTGCTGGTGCCAAGGCCGGCCAAACTGGATGATCGGTAGGAAGTCCCTGATCAGCACTGTTTAGTGTCTGATCACTGCCTGACGACAGACATATAACCAGAGGACGTCTCAGAGGCACAGCTCTGAAAGATCAAAAGTACACCTTATATAAGGAAAATAAGGATAGAGAACAAAAGTGTACAAAATGGAAATAAGGAAAAGAAAACACACAAATTTACAAAACTCGACTACACGATGTGTATAGAAACTAAACGACGTGTCTTATTAAATGACTGCCATGGGTGTTTTCTCATGCCTTACAAGTCGTGTAACACCTCAATCTACAAGTCAGGTTGACCCAACACATGTATTGTACTTGAAAAATCTTCCCCTTCCCGGGTCTCTATACACATCTAACCCACACGGTTTTCTTAACATGAGACTACACGACATGTTCTTAATAGACACGACGTGTACTAGACAAGGCTTCGGTGGCCCGTGTTTGTTAAACACATAGATTTCTACATGGCTGAACCTTAAATGGAGTGTTTCGAACAAAGATGATGTTTATAGGTGAAGGTGACATTGTCCCTTGTTGTTCGTGACACACCCAGTAACCAGAACAAGACTACACGGCATATACCTGAAAACACACGGTGTGTCTAAGAGAAGGTACGCCGACCTGTGTTGTTCGTGACACAACCAGGTACCTGAACAAGTCTACACAATGTCTCCCTTTACAACACGGTGTGTTCTAAGAGAGCATCCCCGACCCGTGTTGTTACTGACACGGCTGGTTTCACAGCTCCGAACTACACGGCGTGTATCTCCCATACATGGGGTTTTCCTGAAGTTATTTTAACGACACCATGTTTCTGCTCACACAACCGGTGTAATTTCCTAAAAAATATATGGTGTGTATCCCAAAAGTACACACCATGTATTCTGGGTTTTTCTGGGCAGTAGCTTAGAAATTGCACGTAAGCCCATAAACACTGAAGACAAGGCAAAGAGGTTCCACATTCCAATCCGTGAGGGACCATACTCCCTGCGAATCAAATATTGGCATCTCCTATAGTCACATACAAGGGAAAACAACAACTCTGTAACATAACAACCTGGATTCTATCAAGCATCTATCACAATATCATGCATAATCTGCACAAATCCTATCACAACATCATTCAATCGCTAATTCACCCTAGATGTCATCACAAGAATGCATGGAATTTTATTTCTAGAAGTTCCTATATGATGCATTGATGGAATACCCTTATCTCATCGGGTTGCGACCGAAATATAACCATAATATCAAAACAATAATCACAAAAGTCATGTGAATCACTCTAGGTGAAAACATATCAACCATAAAAACTCAAACCCATTAATTGCAATTAATGAGGTATTATGGCTTTTCCGTGTACACGGGTTGGATACTCTTGAGAACAGATTAACAATAAGTACCTAGTTCATCCTATCCCTAGATAATGTCACCAAAAAGTAATGCAAGAGAAAAGAACTCCTCTGATACCACTTTTTAATGACCAGAATCTGGAGCCTCTTCACTGGTGCCCCGTACCCGGTTCGCCACATGACCTCTAGCGCTTTTCCCAAAATTCCAGAGGCTGCCGACTAGCAGCGAGGGCCTTGGTGACTCGGTGGGGAAACTATTCCCTCATTCGGTAATGTATACAATGGAAAAACAACTAGACACAATAGAAGAAACAATCAACAACATACTACTATTGAAGTGAACAACAGAAGAAATGGATACATAATAATGATGATACATGGTACATCTGTCTATGGAAAGCAGTAAACAAACCAATGTGTGGAAGTAAAAATGAAAATAGAGTGAAAAAGAAAAGAAAGTAAACTCCTCAGCATTGCAAGCCTCGGTTCGGTCCCATGCTCTCCAGCTCCAGTGAATCAAGGACCCGATGTAGAAGGGCACTTTACCTAATCTATACCTGCAACAACAGAGTCTTCTTGGGCCCAAAATCATGGCCCAAATATGATGTGAGATACAATCCTAGTAGGAAATCACCCAAAGATTTCTGCCTAACCGTCAATGAATACATGGATGTATTAAAAAAAGAAGTAGTAAACATAAACACAAGCAGCTACAATCTACAATTCTATAAAAATATCTACACAGGTAAACAGCCAGAAAAAATAAGTAAAAAGGTAAACCTCTGGGTATCTATCGCAACCTAACCCCTATGGTTCAACCTATAAGAATTAATAGACTCTCTGGGGAAGCACACATCTTCAATTCCACCTATAGTCTCATATCGTACTAAAGGCTCTCTGGGGAAGCACTCAACGTCTATTCCCCCTGTAGCCCACGTCGAGGAACTACAGACTCTCTGAGGAAGCACTCATCATCAATTCCCTCTTTGGTATCACATCGTATTTATAGACACTTTGGACAAGCCCTTATGTCAATTCTCCCTTTGGACTACTAATGTAGGTTCTCATAGTCTTTAGTGAATATAAACATCCATATCATGCGTGTATCGTCTATGTAAACCTCAAGAACTACTTGTCTACCATTATAAGGCTCAACAGTAATAAAGTAGTAGTTCCACTATCCTACGACTAGGCATGGGAACTGAAAAAATTCCAAACATGCATAAGAAAAATGGTAAAGCATCATGACCACAAAAAAAATTACTCTACATACAAGCATAAACCTCTACTACAGTAATCAAGAAAAGCAGACAAACATCAAGGGAAAAATAGGAAACCCAAAATTCCCCGCTCAAGGTAATTTGTGGAATTTTCAGAAAATACTCATCAAATTTCAATAGAAATCCAGAAGCCACATACCTTGATCCTAGGAGATCGATATACGTTAACCACGATAATTGATTTCCCATAGAACATCGTAGATCTGATTAAATGTACAAAAATGATCAACACAAGATAACTCAAAAACGAGGAGGAAACCGAAAACAAAGCTCAAGAAGAAGGAAGAAATCACTGCTGTGATTCCAACACAATTGACCATGCTAAAATCAGTGAACCGACGATGGGACTTGATCTCTTCAAAGATTCAGCCGTACGGGTCGCTCTCGGACGAACAAGACCTAGAAGGAGGTGTTTTTCTGTGTCAGGAACAACCCCGATCGATTTACTGAAAATAAAAGAAAAGTACACAACATGTATTTTTAATGTACATAGCGTGTAGTTGGTTTTTCTGTACACCACTAAAATCGGCCTCCACATCACCCCTACACACCGTGTGTGTGGCCCGGGCACAGCCAGCACACTACTTCAAGCCGGGGAAGAGTACATGGAGTGAACTCAATAAGTACACGACGTGTACTTTGAAAATTTCTAGAAAGTTCATATTTCTCAAAAGCTATAGAAAATGGAAAAACATTCCTGAATGAAGATCCAAGTTCTTACAGATAGAGACAACCAGGTTTTCAGTTTTCATAGATCAGTGATGTGTCAACAATGGGGAGACTAATCCCTAAGAAGACACATTCTGATAAATACCAAATGGAGTGTTTGGCATGAGGATATATGGGGAATCTACAAGATTTATACAGGATTATACCACTATCTTGAAGTGGTAAAAGATCAACAACAACTCCACCTTCTGGATCGAGTTATTTTTTCTCCATTTTAGGTAGGGAGTTGGTATAACACTGACAGGACTGGACGGGGAGGAGGTTGTGACTGAGGCACCCATATCCATCGTAACATGTAGTTCCCATATAGTTGTTTTGATCATGTTATTCCATATATAGCATAGGGTCATGTTTAGGATTGTTACATGCACTACTGTCGATACCAATGAATTGGGCTATGATACCATCTATAGTATGAGGTATAATTATAGTAGCATCTACTAAGGTAAATTCATTATTTGATAATGGTGATTCAAAATAATTTTTTCTATATCTATCATATAGATTATTGGACTTGAGATATAGTATTACTATGGTTTAAGGACACTAGATATCCCATTGGGGATTTGGATAGAGGTAATATGCTATTTAAGGGCCTTCCCCCTTAAGGTAAGGAGTTACCCTTTATTATGGATCAACATCATCCTCTAGAAAATGGGCCTCAATGTCATTCTTGTAATGTAAAGGTTATTTTATAAATATGAATGTATAGAATTCTATTGACACTTGATATATTTTACATCACCATATGGATGTAGTAATCTACATAATGGTTTATTGAATGTGTGTGATGCTAGATATGGGATGAGGAATCATGGGCTAAGTAGACTGACCGCCAATATTGGCGATCTCTTCATGGAGGATATTTATGTCATGCTTTATTTCCTCTAGTAGTATATTATTTCATGGGAATAAATCCCAATGAATTAAGAATATTCCCTCCTGATATAGAGGTAGAGATTAATGTTTTTCTAATTCTGGGAGTATCCCAATATCCATTCCATCATAGAGGATGTCACCGATTGATTTTCAAGAGCTCAAGCGGTAGTTAGATGATTTAGAATCCAAAAGTTTTATTTGACCCATTACATCATTTTTGGTTTCTAGCCATGCTTTTTTCCAATAATTTGGATATAAAATTTCATCTATGCATGTATTTCAAATGGTTGAACCAGCTTACATCCATGAACTGATATCCACATCCCCAAAGGGATGATCTCTCTGACTAGCATTAAGAAGAATATGTCTTCTATAAGATTGTCTAATGATTGAGTTATCACCATGTTAATGTTAGAACATCGGACATACCTTATACAACTTATTATATTAGTTACTATCTATATGAGTACCTTTGGTATATTGTTCAGTTTTACGAATGCAACCGATGTTTTCTTGTCTCTTATGAATAGTGGTTTCCACCACTATTTGGTATCATTTTTCCTTGAATTTGGGGATGGCATCATGGTCTTTTTTAACTGTTGTAGAAACCATGATAAATATCTATAGATTATTCTATGTACATTGAGATGGAATCATATTTATGCCAAGAATGGTAGGTGAAATATTTGGATGGACATGGTTTGCTTCATGTGCCATATTATCTTAGAATCTGTAATCTATGTTGAGCTAAAAGGTTATATCTATATTTTACATTTAGTATCACATGAATTTGTTTGATATCAGGTCATTCAGGAGGATTGAGAGATATTATAGTCAATTCCTACAATACTTTTCATATATTCCTAAACATCATTGTACTCTTACAAAAAAAGGATTTCATGTTCATGTGGTCCGAAACATGTGAGAAATCTTCTTAGGATCATAAAGGGATTCTTGTCTCTACTCTGATTCCGATTCTACCAGAGTCGGGAATAGGATATACCATCTTCTGTGATTCATCAGGCATCAAATTAGAGTAGCAATGATGTAGGTTGAAAATGTAGTTTCTTTTGGATCTCGGTAGATAAGGCCTCATGAGAGAAATTAAATAACACACGGAATTCAAATTATAGTAGTTGTCCATGCCTTACATTTCTAAAGACATTATCTATTGGGTAGATGATACTTGGTGTAAAAGGTCCACTAAAGCCTCATATATATAATTTCACAATCTTACTTGAACCTCAGATAGTGTAGAGGGATAGACTATGTACAATACTTTGATTTTGAGCATTCTTATATACATGTTAAAGGCAATGTATTTATAGATGTGTTGATTCGGAAAAGACGATCTCATGATGTAAATGTATCCATTGATGTATAGAGATTTCTATTACTATTTTCTATGATTCATTTAGAGATTCATTACAATAAAGAGCAATCATACCTCTCATCTATGACATATACCTCTTCACACCTTTAAAAGGTGAAGTGTAGACAGTTTTCAGATCCTGACGGCTTTTTCAATGTGAGAGTATATCAGAAGACAACCTGTCTCTGGATTGGTTTGTGGATATTGATGATGTCATCCATCTTTGTGTATGTATCTGGGTACCTATTGATATGATAGAAGTGTTTATAAATGATTCCCATTATTCCTAGCTGACAGTTCGTCCTAGAATATCCAATATGTATCAAAATATGTGACACCAGTATTCATGGCCTATAATAAAATTTTATAATGTAGCCTTTGACAATAGGTGTTCCACCTATTAGAATGTGAAGGATGATTAATAAACAAGTACAAGTTTTTTACATCCATTTCTAGTTCAAAAATGTAAATGGAAAGATGTTGATATGGATTTTGTAGTCGGATTTAAACAAACCAGTGGACTAACGATGCATTTTCTAAAGCCATTGATTGACAAAAAAATCATACCACATTAATTTTATTCAGGAGAATTTCTCAATTAATGATATTGGAAGATTGTATGACAATGAGATCGTAATTCTCTAGGTTGTCCCACATAATATCAGTTTATATAGGGATTCTTGTTTCACATCATGTTTCTAGTAATGAATGATGAAGGCTATGGAAATATAGGTGATTCTATGGGTAAACATTCACCCACATACCAATGGAAAATCAGAACAAACCAAAAATATTATAGATGACATGATGTGAGCTTGTGTCCATGATATTGGTGGTTCTTGAGAGAAGCATATCCCTCTTTTTTGAGTTCTCCTATAATAACATCTTTAAAGAGATAATTCATATGGATACTTTTGTGGCCTTATATATTAGGCCATTCCATTCACCCATGTTCGGGTTAAAGAAATTTTTGGTAGTCCTACTTAGTCCTAATATCATTTATGAAACATCGGTGATACTTCAGCTGTTCAGAACACGTATAACTACAATTCAGCTTGGTCATAAATATTATACTGATCGTCGTAAATAACCTACGTAGTTTGATGTTAGGGATCATGTTTAATTTTTAATGTTTCCCATGATTTGTCAAAGATTATTTCAGAATCAGGTAATGTTGTCACATCATTTCCGAGGTCCATTTGAGGCTCTAGAGATAGTTGAGTTAGCAGTTAATCTATTTTCACCAACTCAGATGTATTATTCTTTGCATGACATCATTAATGTTTCAGAGAATCACCAATATACTACAAATCTATATCATACTGCATGTCATGAGGAAGATAACATTGATGTCGATCTAGGTTTGAGGAATATTCAATATGCATCGTTGATCAGAGAACAAAGGCTCTCAGATGCAATTATGTCCCTCTTGTACGGGTACATTGGTAGCCTGCCAGCATGTAGGATAAGAAAATGGAGTGTATGGTCGATGTACATTCTCAATATCCATAGGTGTTCTTGAGATATTGTTTCTCCATCCATGGATGGTGATCTTAGGGTGGAGTTATATTATTGGATGAATACTTTAAAACCCTATTTTTTACTAAGGTATGGATCCATTAAATTTTTTTATAAATCATTACATTGGGAGTAATATGGATTCCCAATGGGTTAGTAAATGTCTCATGGGAGTCTGAGGAACATTGGAAGACCAAAAACCATCTTTTTGGGGAAACTGGATAGTTCGAACAGTTAGTGCATGTTAGTCATAGAGTTTGGATAACTTTCTATGTTGAAATATTTTAAAAGAACCACTTCACATGGTTTTTTCATGGCCATGTGGCCTAACCATGTAATGCATCCTTTCATCCCGAAAAACCTCACATGTTTTGGGACCAATTCATTAAACCATATAGACAAACCATGAACAAGCTAATATTCTGGGTTATTTTACAATATTTCCTTTAATGGCCTATTAAATTACCTCATTCTCCCCTAATATATGATTATTCATGATTAAACTCCATGGATCTATTTTTTCAGATTTAGTGTGTTTATTGTTTGGGATTAAAAAATAACCTTCGTCCTTCATCTAACTAAGCTTTTGTTCATCATGTTGAATGTGAAACTATATGTACTTATGTCCTCTTGAGATGTTATCCTTTTCTATTACTCTTGACGATGTTATCACAGTTTTAGAATTATTCTCTTTTTAATATATTTACTTTGATCTAAGAAAAATAATTGGCATACAAAGGATGAATAGATTCACACAACCCTAAAGTGGGTGGCCTATAATTTATCCCTAAATTTTTTGAACATTAAAATATATGTGTGGGGCCCCCCGATTTGACTGGGTATTGTTTCTTAAATTTATATTTCACACTTATACACATTAGTACCATATGGTTAATCTCATTAGAAATATATGAGTAGTTGTTTGTGGATATTCCAAAAACGCCAGTCCATCCATGTCAATGTTTATGCCATATTTGGGTTTTATGTGTTTTGATATATTTAATCCACCATTCAATTTTTCTTTTCCTTAACCATTTTAATTGTAAAAATTCTTTATATTAAAAGAATTTTTTATAATATGAATTTCATAATTTAATGTTCCACGTATTCTCACCAATTGACCTGCCAAAGGCATGTTCTTCAATTTGAGAATAAAATGTGATATGTCAATTGGAAAGTACATTACGTATATGACTTGGACTTAAATGTAAATGTAAAGTGGTTTCATGTCAATATCACCCCCTTTCATTATGATGGACGGTAAGAGAGTGACCCATAATTAATGAATATAACTAAATTTGATTTAACAAGTGTATTATGAGTCATGGCCTTGTGACACTACTGGAATGAAAGACTTGAACCAGGTGAACTGAATGATTAATTATGAATTTATTAAATGTATGCATGATACAATAAATTGTAAAAATAATTACTATAATGTCTTTAAAATTTGGAAATTCTATATGAAATCATTATCCAAATCGGAATTAATTACATGAGACACCTTGGATTTCTAAGTGAAGGACTTGAGAAATAATGGACCAATTCTAAATTCCATGAAATATTGATTAAGTTGAGACCCACCTAGATCCCTATCAATGTCTAGATTGGATTCCCGGTGCGACACCATTTGGTATCCCCAAACCCTCATGTTGTACTAAAGGATTCATTAAATACACACCTTAGGTCCCAAGATACCTTGGATAAACTCATTGGATTTAGAAAAGGCATGTAGGTTCCAGGGTAAAATTCTATCTGGTGCAGTCTTTGTATAGCCTCATTTTACATTGTATGCACTTGATGGACTAGGTAGGCACCTCATTGTGGAATTATTTGACTATGTTCTTTGGATTGCACTATTACCTCGTAGATATACTCAGATAATATGGATTTAGAATCCCTATAGTCTTATGATTCCATGGATAATACCATGGAATATACACTACTACAAATACGCCCTTTATCATTGCTAAAAAGGTCCTTTAACAAAGCTGGGAAAAGCGTTGTTAAAGCCGGCGAATATAAAGGGGGGGTCCCCTTTATTAGTGCTCATTAAAAGCACTGCTAAAAGTACCCCTTTATTAGCGTTTTTTTAGTGCTGATAAAGGGGACCTATATCAGCGCTTCCTTTATCAGCGCTTTCATTTTAGCGCTGATAAAGGACACGTTTATCTGCGCTTTTAAAAATCAGAGATAAAAGTTAAAAAAAGCAAAAAAATTTAAAAAAAATTACAAAAAATTTAAAAAAAATCATGCCAATCGTGGGGGGCTTCTATAGTGCTTGATCCCCCATTCTAACAGCACTTTTTAGCCCCTCTTGTGCCCGCACACACCCCCTCCACCATTTATCAGTGCTAGCCCCCAACATCCACCCCCTTGCGCGCGCCTCTGCCTCCAGCAGGTTTTGAACTCCAGACCTCCCCACTGCGCGCCTAAGCCCTTACCACTACTCTATTTTGATTTATTTTCTATTTCAAGATATCTATATATATATACTTATATTTTTTCAGATAGTAATATATATTTATATTAATATATATATAGTTATATTAATATATATATAGTTATATTAATATATATATATATAGTTATATTAATATATATATAGTTATATTAATATATATATAGTGATATTAATATATATATATAGTTATATTAATATATATATATATATATCCATTTATATATATAGTTATATTTATTCGTATAGTAATATATATAGTTATATAAATATATTTATAGTTATATTAATATATATCTCTATTTATATATATATAGTTATATTAATATATATCCCTATTTATATATATATATATTTAGTTATTTTTATTCGTATAGTAATATATATTTATATTAATATAAATATATATATATATATGTGAATATATATATTTATAGTGATATTAATATATATATTTACAGTGATATTAATATATATATATATAGTAATATTAATATATATGTAGTTATATTAATATATATATATAGGTAGATTAAAATAGATATATACATACAGTTATATTAATATATAGTATATATATAAATATTAATATATTGGTATTTTAAATAAAATGGATATTAGATATTATTTATATAGAGCTAATATATATTATAATAAATATGCCTAATTATTTATTTTAAAATTTTAATTTTTAGGTGTGAATATATTAAAAAATATGTACATATAGTTATATATTTGATTATAAATAGCAGTGCATTATAAAAAACGATAAAATTTCAAAAACATAATATCAATATGAATGTAATACCATGGAATAAATTTAGTCCCCACCAAAAAAGCCAAATATTCCCCCTCAAACGTGGCTGAAAACCCACAAAATGTTAAAAAATCAGGATACCCCGAATAAAAACTCAGTTTTAGAGGCATTCTGGGCCTCTTTTGGCCTCTAAAGACGCTTTACTAGAGTCCCCCTGGGCCACAGCGATGTAGAGCTCGTCACAGGATTCGATTTGATATGTGGTAAAGTTTAAACAGACACCCGTATGAAATGTTATGGCCATTTAATATTTGAGTTGCATTTTCAACTTAATTTGGATCATTTTTCAATTTTTTCAATTTTTTTAGTCATAAAATTGTTATTAAATGACTACTAATACATAATAATTATCAAATTATTAATTAAAAATATTTTTTTAATTTTTTAAAAATCCATTTTCACTAAATATATTATATATTATGTATATTAAGTATTAATGTACATTTATACTTATCTAAAATATATTTTAGAATTATATATTATATCTCTCTCAATATAACTATAATTATATATTTATATATTAATTTTTTTTTAAATTTGACCCTCTATCAGTGCTTTTAAAAAAAGTGATGATAAGCCCCCCCCCCTTATCAGCACTACTAAACAAGCGCTGATAAAGTGTGTCCCGTTATGAGCGCTAAAAAAGAGCTCATAAAGGGGGGGGGGGGGCGCTGGGAAAAACTGTTTTTGTGGTAGTGATAATTGTTAATTATCATAACTAGCTTCTTAGTTACATCTTGGAAAAAATAATATTATTAACCAGTGACATATTGAAGAATTTTTTTAATAATTTAATAAATTTTTTACATGTTCAGACACTAGTGGAGGGATGAAGTAGGTACTATGATATTTAGATATATTTTACTAATTTACATTATACATACATGCCTACATACTATTATATTCCATTACATGGGTCAGATGTTATAGAAACTATTGGGGGTGAATGATTAATATTTATCTCCCCCCATATCCAGGTACCATCTTTCACCTGGGGTAGATTACATTACTTTATGTATATATAATGGTAAGCACTCAACATCAAAAATATTAATGCTTTCAATTCAAGTTGGTTCTTGATTGGAGATGACCAATTTGGATCTAAGTACGCTTCAAATAGAATTATATTTTGTTTTGTGTTTTATGGAATTGTTATACGTGTGGTTTGGTATCCATGTTTTCTAGTTTTCTAGTGACATCACATATTATAATCAATTGATTAATTTTGTTTCCATTCTATAGTTTTTGTTATTTCTTTTTAAAATATTCATATAATCTAATTATTTTTTTAACTTTTTAATATTTCTATATATACCTCTATTAATTTTATCCTCAGTGCTACAATCTGGTAATGAGTGCATTGTCCCCAATGGACACACTATAGGATCTATATGATCTCACAAAAGCTCTGATGTTCCGGTGATGTGCTATAGGCCATGTGTACCAACAGGGTTGAAGAATCAATTTAGTGGAATCCACGTCTTGGATGTCACAATATATATAAAATTTTTTAGCCAGCAAACATGTTAACATTGAAATCTATTCCATAGAAAAATTGAGTAATTCAATTTTCAACCTCTAGCATCAATGGATTGATGTAAAAACTTATAAAAGGATTATTTATTATATTTGTATCATTATTAAAATAATTATATTTGGTAACCATTTTCAATGTATAATTATTGATACCACTGAACCAAAAATGTTTTTAATAATGAAAGAGATGTTACTCAAAAAAATGATTTTAATAATTAATTGATAATAAATCAGTTATAAACGTTTATAATTATATAATTTATATTATTAAATATATGATTATTTTTCATGAATATATTTATTACCACTATATATACAATATTGTTTTTTTAACCTGAATTAATGATGTTGAAAAAAATGTAAGGGTATATTTCACAGTAATATCATTGTTTGATTTTTATTTAATTCTATATTGGAAAAAAAATTTATTTTTAAATATTAATAAAAGAATATTTTATTTCTATATTTTAATTAATGTTAAGTACTTTTCGCACTTTAAATTATCCTTATCTATGTACTCATTATACTAATGTAATATTTTTATTGAAAACATACCTGGTTTTTATCCTTGGTCGAGAATCTATTTTGTCCTCGAAGAGTGAATCATTAAAATATCAAGAATTTTTTTAGAAATATAAAAACATTCATAAAATTTAAAAAACCCATTTTAAATATTTTATAAAAATTATTTAAATGAAATAATTTTTTTTATGATAAACAATTATTTTTCTCTTTAATTTTTTTTTTGATTTTTATAAATAGAATTTTATGTAAGAAATTAATATATCATCACCAATAATTTTTATTAATCATGAATTATGTTTTTAAAAGGATACATTAAATAAAAATGGATTTCATTATATTTGTTAAATTTTTATATATTTAATAGGTTACATGAATTGAACAATGATATTTTCCTCAATAAAGTTGTTAGTTATATTTTGAAAATATATTGATCAATTAAAATATATTTTATTGAATATTATGAAAAAAATTAGTATATTGTTATTTTTTCGTCAACACTATTTTTCATGATGGGTTTTGACCAGATTGATTGTATAATGTAATGAAATTTTGTATTGTAGTTATTCTAATAGTGATAATAATTTTTTTTATGGAATTCTGGTTATGTTATATTTTTTCCCATATATTGACATAATTATAATTAATAATCTGTGTCTGGTTTATATAGTAGAATATTCCATAAATTATTATATATGTATAAAGAGAAATGCAATATTTTGTACATAGATGATTCCTTACAAATTTATTTAATATTTCGCGGAAAGAGGAATCAACATTATGTTTCAAATGTCTAGGGTTATTCATACAATCATTATGAAATAATTTATTATTGTAAATGATATTGTTAAATTATTATGATATCCATGTACATGTTTTTACCTCATGAAATTATTAAAATTTTAAAAATTTATCATCATTTATTATTTCTATATTATTTATTCCTTATTAGCTTTTTTTGTATGTATAGTCGTATTGATCATCGATTTTTCCTCATTATAATAATTAATCTTACCATGAAATAATTAATTTTATTAATATTGATATTTAATGATATGAAAAATATAATACAATTTATCATAAAGGAAATAACCTATTTTATTTTCATTTTTCAAATGTAATGTGATATTAATGTTTTAATGTTTTTCCCTTTCTAAAAAATTACTATATCTATAGAGAGGTGAATACATTTATCTATTACTGATATAATTAATTAACCAAAACAATTGGGCCACTAGAGTTGGGGTATATATATATTCTATGTATTATATAATTTTGGATGATTAGTATTTATTATATCAAAAATAATATTTGTTTAGGGAGTAGGGTGTTTTTCATTTCCCAAAAAGCATGCGAGCAACAGGTTGGGAAAACTATTTGTTAATTAATAATTGGATGGCCATAAATATTGAGCTAGGATGAATTGTGTTTTGTGATTGGAGTTATTGATTATTCTTCATGAAGTTAAATTGATGCCTAATATTTATATCTAATGGTTAAAAAAAATTCATTATGATGTTATTGGATGGTATTTCTTATTGGCGATAAATCTAAACAAGGTTGGTGAAAACGAAATGGACTATCCCATGATGGGTTGTCATTTTATGGTGTGAAGTTATTGTATGTACACAAATATAAAAATCAATGGATTTATATTTAATATTAAATAAAATTCATCAATTTTAATGATATTTTTGGTTTTAATGTTTTCGAGAATTAGGACATATCTATTTCATAAATTTTTTTATTAAAATGATAAAACTTCTCATTAGTATCCATTTTCTAGAAAATATAAAATATGTAAAAAATTTACAAATTTCAAGACATATAACTATAAATATCATCTTTACCTCTTCCTTTTGTATTATTTTCCAAAAAATCCCATTTTTTTTTTGAAAAATGTTTGATGAGCCTAAAAATATAATTATGTGACAGAAAAAAATGGAAAAATTAGAGTTTAGTTTGAATGATGAAAACCCATTAAATGGATACCCTTATCAAATAATGATTTATTGTATGAAAGAAAAAATATAGAAATGAAAATTACAATCATTTTTAATCAATGAATCCCCCTTAACACTATTTTGGGAAAAATAAAAATACATTTTTAGTTATATAGAACATTATAACCACAACTCATGTGAGATATAACTTATTTTTTCCTAAATCGTTACATAAAACAATTATAGACAACTCAATTAATCAATCAATTGAATATATTTAATAGTATGTATTGAATTGGAAAACATTAATGTGGATCATTCATCACAAAATCTGTATCGATCTCACTATTATGTATAAGATGTATCAATCTCCCTCTTGCATGTAAACATTAAATAGACCACCAATTTTGTAATATGTATTGGTATCACCGATTATTTATATATAATATTATATTTTAAATAAAAAGAAATAAATTTTTAATATTTCACATTTCATCATATAACCCTTTAAAAACACATTCAATCTAATATATAAAAATTCTTTGTATATTTAAACTCTCATTAATTTTGAAAACCCATTTTAATAAAATATTTAAATTAATTTGAAATATTTTTTCTCAATGATTAAAATATTATTGATATTTATGTAAATGGATAAAATGATTCTCATGGAACCAGAAATCCCATAATATCATTATATTAAAATAAAATATTTATTTAATTATTTATTGAAAAATTATAATTATTCCATATAAAATGCATAAAATATTTCCATTATTTTTTCTATAAAATTAAAATGTGATATAAAATAATATTTATTGATCATATATTTTCAAGAAAAAAAGTAATAGAATAATATTAAAAATATTTACATGGAACAGGGAAATCTAAAATAAGTATTTAAAATATTTAAAATGTGTTTATGGTAAATAATCTTAGTCATTATAAATTAATCATCAATAATTTTTATAATTATCCTTAATATTAAACTAATGTTAAGAAGAGTTACTCTTAAGTACGTATTTATGTCTATTATTAACATTATTTTAAATATTTCATTATTTTATTCAATTAGATGATAATTTATGATCATGTGGTGTGTTTTTAAGGTATTAATATAATATTTCCAAAATGAAATGGGTAGGTTAACTAGTTTAAATGTTTCCAATATTAAATCATCGGTTGAATAATTAAACTGACATTATTATCACTTTAATAAATAAATTATAATTTTTAAACCCATCTTTAAAAAATTAAATAAATAATGAATAATATAGTAATCATAGAGATTGTACGTCATATATATTCAGGATTAACATTTCTATTTTTTAATGATATTGATAAAAAAATTATTTAATTTTATTATTTTAATAATTGTCAATATTTTTTAAAAGAATCTTTGGAAAAAAACAAATCATAGAAAAATGTTTCATTTTAATTGATTAATATTAAATATACAATATAACTATCAATACTAGGATTATTTAAATATTTCCGCTTTGTATAGTTGAACACTTCAAAACCAGGCCCATCGGTAAACAACATCATATACCACTTTGATCATCAAAACTAACACCCTTCCTTAACATATAATTTATTATTTATTTCTTCATATAAAAATATATGGATTCATCGAATGGGTGAGCTCAGATTCTCTGTATGGCTATAGAAGATTGATATCAATATATAAATATCACATGTGTATGAGAACATGAGAATACTAGATCAAAAACAATAATTCACTATCAATGATCATAAACATATCTCATCACATAAATATTGGAAATTCAAAACAAATATATTATACTTTAATTAATAACTGGAGGATTGATAATATCAAATTCGAATGAGATATAGAATTGTGGAATATATTTAAGGAAAGATACTCATATGTGATATCTACCCATGAAGACATTAATAACTTGTTAAGATTGGGAAACCTACCCATGTACCTACCTCAGTCTTGGAATAACCTCTCTTATACCCACAATTGGGATCAAGATAACATCCATTATACCAATTTTTCACAATATGATAACATACCATATTACTTTTGAAATCATAGTACATTAATGATTACCCAATTCATTGGGAGAGATATAGGTCCCACCAACATTGGATTTAATATTAACACCATCCATGTTAACAGAATAACTACTTTCATGTTTATAATGTAACAACCATTACATAATGGAAAACATACATGTAGGTGCCCTAAAATCATAAAATATCATCATATCATAACCTATTTAATGAAATGTGTTTAATAAGTATTGCATCAAACTATAATCAATGTAAAAAAATGTTATATATATATATCATTATTTTTTCACTTCATATCATGTAAAAACACTAGCAGTGTTCTTCCTTATTTAATTATTGTATAACAGATTGAAATGAAGCAGGTATTTATATCATCCATTCATAATAAACAAAACTTATTTAGAGAAATAATATTAATGGTATCCTTGTGACCAAACCCTAGTAAATTAATGTCTCATCAACGAATATAATTATAGACAGATATTTATTATGAAAATAAATGTGGAAAATTTCTTGAAAATTAAAACATTTCCATAAAAATTATATTGTATGCTAAATAATTCATTAAATTCCTTCAAAATAGTTTTGATTGGATATCTTCCTCGGAACATATAAAAGATTCATTATTTATCATTTAAATCATTTCATTTTAGAAATACCCCTTTAATTTTAAAAATCAAAATAAATTCCTAAAATATATTCAAAATTGAATATTTTTAGAAATTACTATTTGAAACATATCATGGAATAATTAATCATTGAGTTTTTTTGAACAATGAAAAAACTAATCAATCCATACTCATTATGATAATTAAATTTTTAACAATTTCATTAAAATAAAAATGATAATTTTATAAAAAATTCAAGAATATAAAATAATTTATTTTATAGAAATTTAAAATTGGAAAAAATGTCTCTAGTAAATCATTTGGATAATTTTGATGAAATATTTTAAAACATTATTGGAAAACATTATTTTTGATGAAAAATGATTTCAAACGAGATAATGAATATAATCTTTTTTCATTAAATTATTTTATCCAAAAGGGAATATTAATAATATTAAAATAAAAGGAAAAAATTTATACTAATGACATGAATTACGTACAATAAAATTAAAGTATTTATCAAGCTATTGATAAAAATATTTCATCATAGAAATAAAAAAAACAACTCGGAAAATAAATGAATTTGTAACATCGACCCTTCAACACATTTTTATCCATTGAATCATTTAACACATTAAAGAATAATATACAATAATAAATTTAATATCGTGGAAATAAATATATTAATGATATAACATGTATAAGAGGAGTTATAAAAAATTACGAGAAGTGAATTTATATAAACCTCTGAAAAATTAATGAGATAATATATATCCATTACCATAATTAAATATTTCCTTCAAACATGATAAATTTATTTTTATTAAATATATATTTATTATAAATCTACTTATGTCACATATTTATATATATATATAATATAATAACTTATATTATTTATTATGAAATATTATTACATGTATATTAACAACTCCATGTTAATTCCACAATTATTGAAATAACTGATTTGTTATTAATTTTTATTTAATATTTTTGTTCCACATACATTGATCATGATTCTATAATATCCATATTATTATATATAAAATAAATATTATATATATTCAGAATATATTTTTTATTGTATTCCATAAAATTTTGATGAATAAAATGAAATATATAATTCATGAATACGGTAGGCAACATATATACATTATCATTGTTTTCATTTTTTCAATATATCAAATTAAATAGTGGAAAATTGTAAATTATATTTCAAGAATCATTTTTTTGATATATATCACATATATTAATTAATACATTTAACTACATATGATTTTATTTTATGAATATCAAATTCGATATCATTCATGGAAGAAAACACAATTTTTTATCGGAATATAACATCCCACAAAATTTAAAATTAATATATTTATTTCGAATATATTATATCTATTAAATAACATCAACTACATGTAACACTAGGATAAAAAGAAACATGATATTGTATCAAATTATTATTAATTAAACATGAATATTACAACAAATACATTAAGTTGGTAACAGTTAATAGAACTGAATAAATTATTAAAATTTTATTGTTTCTGCATGCATATAATCAATAAAATGTATATCTATTGATTGGAGATAAAATTCAAACCATTTAAAAGAAAAAGTAATTTTTTTAAAAGAAAATGTATTTTTCTAAAAGGTGGTATAAATTTTAATTAATCTTATAATATATAATAAATTTCTACCTCTGTTAGAAAATGAAATTTACCAAATAAATTCTATTTTTATATCATTATATAATAATTATATTATAGTGAATTCCTGGGATTTTTTTGAAATATTTCATTTACGATGACTAGTGGAAACATAAATTTGTAATTGAAAATTTCCATTTCAGATAAATTATTTATAATGTTATGTTATATAATAAAATGGGTTTTAATTTAAATTTATTTAATTATATATTTATTAATCCAATTTATGTTACTATAATTTTTTTCCTATTGAAAATTGACATAAAAACAAAATAATCATATAGTAATATTCAATTCAGTACCCCATTTTTTATAATGCTGTTATGATTCCATTAACGTTATACATTCCCAATTTTATGAATGGGATTTTTAAAATGGATTACTTTTTTGAAATTATCATATTTTAAATTCTCAAATAATTTCATCATCAATGTTTTACCATAATTAATTGAAATAACATTACACATTGATTACAATTAATATTGTAAAACAGATATAACTGGTTTTAAACTAAAATGATAAGGGTAGAAGTGACCTATTAACATGTATAAAATATATTGGATGATCATATTTAGACTTTATCATGACTATGTATCTGTAATACACTATTTTGGTTTGTTTTAGAATATACGTAATATAAAGATTTATCCTCAAATGATACATGGTTCATTTATATTTTTACACCAGTTTCATTTACAAAATATAATTTTGTTTTTGAATTTAAGATATTTCAAAATAATTTTTATATATTAATCCCATACATGTCAAGTTGAAACATAACAAATATATATTTGTTTCACCAATTGAAACCCATGTGAAATAATACATTATTTATTTTTTGGAAATATGTTCACAATATTAAACATGATAGAATGCTTGTCCCTACTCATACATAAAACATTTGAAATATAATTTAAATTTGTTGAATGAGAATAACAATATAATTAAGGGTTATACAGAATGGAAAATTATAGTCCTATAAAAACATAAAAAAATATAATATTTTATTTTATCTAAATATTTCAGAAGATACTGAAATAAATCAATTTTTATGGAAACATACACATATTTACCTTTTATAAAATCAATATAATCTATTAAAATAAAAACAAATCTCAATTTCGGAGACATAGAGAATCAAATTTGTAAAACCAATTTCAACAACCAATTAAATTTGATAACCATAAAATAAACAAAAAATTATTAAATACCTAATGAATTATCCACTACATTATATAAGTTTTAATGGGTTCACAAAACAAAATGTGGGATACACAATCATATAGCCTATAACGGGCTCACGAGGTGCTCTATGGTCCACCACATCATATAATCTATAGAAGGATCCCCCAATGTTATCTAGGAAACCCCATCATATAATTCTCACATACCATATTTTGAATAAATATATTAAAATCCATTTCTTTTTCGAGAATAAATATTAGAAGAACTGATTTCAAGTCAGAAAATATATTTGTTTATTTAAAAACAACTATTAAAATAGAAACACTATACACATAATATAGTAACAATTTAATTTTAAATTAAACATTATAACATATAACAGATAAATCAATGCATTATATTTTTTAATTATGTCATAATCTAGTCATTCTATTTTAAGTACAAAAATCTGACATCATTATTTATGTTGAACAAGATTCAAATAACACCTTTTATAAAATAGTAGAATAATCATTTCAGAACGTTTTGTAAAAAATTCCAAATTAATTAAAAAGAATTTTTAAAAGACAGAAAATAATGTTAAAATAGTGTTTGTAAGTTGATTTATAATACACAATCATGAGTAATAAATATAATTTTAGGGAAAATTTATAAGAAATAATTTTTTAAAGGTTTTATATTATAAATATCATATAATTGACGTGTACATTAATAAAATGAATATAATATGTGTATCGAATGTAAATCCACACAAATGTTTTTAGTACTATGTAATTAACTAAATTTCAATTTCATAAATATTCTTTGTGTGAGATATTCATTGAAGTAGAAGTTTTAACTAAAAAACAAAAGCTAGTTTAATAATTTGATTGCAAATTTGTAATTTGTTTAATCTTATTCCCCATAAATGTTCCAATTATAAAAAAACTCCAATTCATTTTATGTGACCCCACTACATTAGTAAATATCAAATATTTATTGATGAAAAAGTGATGGAATATAAATAATTAATTCAAAATATGGTACATGGGAAAAAAATGATGGGGTGAACCAGATAAATTGGGAGATCCCTCTATATATTATATGATGTGGTGGCCCAAAGAGCATCTAGAGATCCCGTTATAGGCTTTATCATGTTGTATCCCAAATTTTGTTGTGTGGCCCCATTACAAATTATATAATGGGGTATTCTAGTAGAACCAAATTCCAAATAATCGTAATAATTATCTGTATAAAATATAATACGTTCAATATAATTATATTTATTACACAATATATCAGTGTTCATTATATATACAATAAAAAAATGAATTATTATTTAATAAGGAATATATTTTAAAAAAGTTAATTTGAGATGAGAAACCCATACCTCATGCTTATTTTGAGTTATTTCATATCATAACCTCATTTGTAATGGATTATATAATTTTTATAATTCATTACATAAATATAATCAAATTTATTATAACTTATATGATATTATATAATATCGTTCCACCAAATTAGTAATAATATTTCATGGCTTTAATTATTTATGGTGGGTTTGTTTCATGCTTTTATAGTCAATTTACTTGATTATAATAATGGATTTTATTATCATGTGAAAATAATATTTAGAAATATAATTGAAATGGTATAAATAATCTTACATAATTTTAAATATTCCCATATATATTTTTTTATTGCATTAGGATTATTAATTTTTTAAAATGTTAATGATAAATGTATAGATTATTTTGACGGGTTTTCATACCATCATGAACTAGATTCTTTTTCATAAATATTATGTCTACATAAATTCTAAAATATAATAAATAGGTTATAATTTAAATATTTATAAATTTTTACATATCAATAAATATTTTATGAACATCCTTTACTATGGAATTATTATACTAATGATCATTATCCATGGAGACGATTCAGAGATACAATTTAGGCTATGAATTCATTTCATTTTATAAGGGGAGGTGATAATGTGAATTGAGATAATGTATTAAATTTGAAACATAATTTTATAGTATAAAAATTATATTATAGTGATTTTTATATATATATTAAGAATGGTAGTATAATTCTATATATGAAATTAAATTAAGAGACATTGATTGAGGAAATTACATATTCAATATCAATAACATGAAGGATCCCTTAATGATATTGTAATTAGAATTTGTGTGAAAACAGAAACACATAGATGTGGTGATAGTGGGGATGAGATGTTTTGGATGATAATTTAGGTTCTTTAAGTGTATTTAGGAAAAACAATTTGTTGACAGAATTTTTATTTAAACATGTAGAGCGGTGGGTTTATGTGATAAATAATGATTATATTATATTTAAATCCATCCACATTTGGATGGAAATAATTTCAAAAAATTTCAAAAGCAATTGACTCTTTATAGATTGTTTATGGCTAGGAAACATTTCAAAGAACCCTATTTTTTTATTTTAGAGTTATTTTAGTCATCTAACTCTTAACATTAAATTATTTGTTAATTTAAAATATACTATGATAAATTATTTTTTAAAAAATTATTTTTTATTCTTATAGTAAAAAATAATGATAGTCACTAATTTAGATAATATTATCCAAAATATTGAATAATTGTTTCTATATTATTTTTTAAAAAAATTGAAAAAACCCATGAATGCAAATAAAAAGAATATTGAAATGTATTATTCAAGCAAAATATTATTTTATATTAACTCAAGGAGATAAATTAATCATCATATGAAATTATAGATAGATTTAATGATATATAAGATATAATTTTAATTTATAAAAATTCACCATTAGTGATTATTGGAATTAATCTAAAAGGATTATCAATTTGTACTTTAAAATAGTTTTCATAAAAATCATGTTTAAAAAATGAATAATACATACACTGAAATAAAATATAATGTTAATCAGAATTAATTTATATTTATTAAATATTAAAAAATTATATTTATGTAAAATTATACCACATTGAAAAAACTAAGGTACTTTTAAAATAAATAATTTATTGAAAATAATTTACATTTTAAAAAAATGGAATTTTCGATATTCACACGGAACACAATATTTTCTAAAAAATGATTGAAATTTCACTGATTTTAAAACATGGTATAATTGTCTAAATTTTATATTAATTTTATGAGATTCATTTATTATTTTCTCAAAAAAATTAATTATATTATTCCATCATAAATTTGAAGAAAATATATTATTTTTAAAAACATTATTTTTGAAGAATAAAACGATAATAATAAATAATTGACTTATTATTTAAAAAATAAATAAATAAATTATATATAATTAAAAAAACGTTTATATATTTCATAATTTCATTAATATTCTTCATACCAACCAATTTAATAAATATATTATAGTGGTATAATTTAAATAACAATATTTAGTCACGTTTTATGAAAAATCTGACATATAGTATATAACATTTAAATTAATGTTTTGTTTTAAAATATCATGATGTATCATTATACAACAACTGCCACCATAAATAAATTATGTCATTTCAATTTTTAAACAGTATAAAAAAATTGTGGGTTTACTTTTAAATATACCGTTGTTGAATCCCACGTCGTAAAAAGTATCAACAGTACACCCACATAGATTGTGAGAAATAAAATAATGATGTTCATATGAGATAACTCATTTTATATTTTAATGTAGAAAAAATAGAATATTGATGATAAGATCCAATTCTTAGAAATTAATATAGAATTTTAGATATCACGGTTGTGAGAAACTTTTCAGAATATATATTGCAATATAATTTAAATTATCGACACAAGTGCCTCATATTGTTGCCCTAATCAGGTTAGTTACATGACATCAAATTCACCTCCCCATATTCCATAGGCTACAGAATTACAGTAAGGTCCGAATAGATATATAATGGTGATAATATAGTACCATTACATTTAAAACCATGTAAATCATTGAAATGTATTTAATCATAAATGATATTATTTCTAGACTAGGCGCTATGATGAGTTACTATTCTGAGTCCCAATGTTCTTGGAATGATCCGTCTATAAAATTTTATGTTTTAAATAGCATTCATGAGTTATTATCATGATAGAGATGAATAATTATTAAACCGGATCTGGGATTAGAAATTTGAGGGTAGTGTTTCGTCAAGAAGGAAGGTTTTTCTATAGACGTGAGTTATGTTTAGTTGATACATGCCTCCAGTAAGAAAACCCCAAAATGAAATAATCATAAATTAAATAAATAAATTAAATTATTTATATTTAGAATTCATATCAGCCACAAATAGGGACTCAAATATAAAAGTTGAAACCACTATTGTCCTCACGATTGTATAATTTCCTTCGGAATAGCCTAACATTTTCTGGCATGGGTCAGAGAAGAAATTATTAATGGACTCAAATAAATTAATTGAATAATGTTATTTTATTTGAAAATTATTATAACTCATAAATGGTAAAATAGAATTTAAATTTCAGAGTATCATTGAGTTTGAGAGGGTATTCTTTCCTTAGGTAGAACCAATGATCAGCCCTCACAGTCTGATTGTGAATGATGATTTTGGGACATAACCAAAAATAAAATAATTTAAATTAGATTTTTTTACATTCTAATACTAATAACTCATAAATGGTAACTCACATTAAAAATCTGATACCACCATTGAGTTTTTAATGATTTGTTCTCCTTATAATGGACATAAATGCGACCTTCTTGGGTCAAGGGGAAAATTTATTTGTCGAATGTTTTATAGAAAAATAAATTTAAGTAAAAAAAATATTTTATTCCAAATTTTTCACTGAATTGATACGAAAAGGTGATAATAAATATCGTTAATGAAACATATTAAGGAGTAAATGTAACTATACTACAATAAAGCATAAAAGAAATGATGATTCATATTTTTTCAATTAATATTCTATCATGTAATGTTGGATTGTTGGTAGAATCCTAAAATTGATCCATAGATTTAGTGGGTGGTGATGACGAATGATGAATGCTAATGAATCAAACAACTATGCTCATACTCTTGGATAGATGATTCGGGATCCGATAATGTTAGATAATGAAGAACTATCATCCTCGAGAAATCACCTTTCCGATATAGGGGTTTATATTGTTAATGATTTGTTTTCCACTCTTTTCCCTCTATACAAATAATGCATATCGACTCTCTAACAAATTGTTTCAGGGATATATTTCACTTTTGGGGTTGGTAAATATATTTTTGAGTTAATATTAGGATTAAATCTTAGTGATTCATAATTTATATATTGGCATCCTAATAACAAGAAAAATCACAAAAAAAAGGACGAATAATGGTTGGTCGATCATATAAGTGTACATTGTGACCCCCACAACCTCCCTCCCCTAGTTTTTCAATGCTACAACTGTAGGGAGCTAGGGCACTATAAAAACCAGTGCACTAAACCTCAAGCTCTCGAGGGTAATCAGTGTCAACAACCACCAAAGCCAAATGAAAATAGGAAGGATTATTCTATCACTACTGTGAAGGTGGAGCATGATAATGATGTTGTACTAGGTAGACTTCCTATTCACTCAAGAATGGAAAAAGTATTATTTAATTATGGTTCTACGCATTATTTTATATCTTGTATGTTTGCTAGAACTATAGAATCGAAGCCCCGAAACCTTGAAGTAGAGATATCTGTAAAAACACAAAGTGGTGCAATCATTGTAACCTAAGTGTTTGAATCTTCTCCTATTGGCGTATGTTGGATGATTCTTCCAAAAAATCTCGTAATTCATCCCTTGGTGGAATTCGACGATAAAATGGGAATGTATTGGCTCTTGTCATATAGGGCACATATCAACTTTCAGGAAAATGAAATATCATTTCATATTCCGAACCATCCCATGATCCTCCACAAATGCAAGGAATATCATGAGTATCCTTTGAAAAATACTTTAATGGTGTGGGTGTTGATTCACTATGAAGAAGCATATCTCACCCAAATGGTTGAGTCGAAGGAAAGTTACAACCTTTAGGAAATTCCCATCGTGAGGGAATACAGTGATGTATTTCCTGAAGAGTCACCTGGAATTCCCCTGGATCATGAGGTAGAGTTATTAATTGAACTCATACCTGGAGCTACTCCTATTTTAATGTTTCCGTATAGGATGCCTCCTATTGAATTGGATGATTTAAAGAAGCAGCTGAAAGAGCTTCTAGACAAAGGGTTCATATTCCCTAGTGCATCACTTTGGGGTGCGCTAGTGCTCTTTGTGAAGAAGAAGGATGGAACCATGCCGTTGTGTATTGATTATCAGTAACTCAACAAGATAACCATAAAGAACAAGTGTCATCTCCCAAGGATTGATGACTTGTTCGATCAGTTAAGAAGAGATCAATACAGTTCAATGGTGGATCTTCATTCTGGATATCATCAGGTAACGACGAAGAAGGAAGATATTCAGAGAACTTCCTTCTGTACAAGGTATGAGAACTATGAGTTTTTGGTGATTCCCTTTTGACTTACTAATTCCCCTGAAATCTTAATGGATTTTATGAATAGAGTCTTTAGTCATTAAATATACAACTTGGTTGTAGTGTTTGTTGAGGATATCTTCATCTACTCCAATAGAAAAGAGGAACATGATGAATATCTAAGACTTGTGTTGGAGTCATTGAGAAAAAAGATGTTGTATGCCAAGTTCATCAAGTGTGACTTTTGGATAAATCAAGTCACGGTCTTGGGACATGCGATCAAAAATGGGGAAATTTTTGTGGATCCTTCAAAGACAAAGGTGATTGAGGAATGAAACAGGCTCTCTTGTTTCACAGAAATCCATAGTTTTCATGGATTAGGTGGGTAATACCGACATTTTGTGAGAAACTTCTCATGATGTTCAGGCCCGCTAACTGTGTTAACTAGGAAAGGGGTAAATTATGTCAGGAAAAAAGAATGTGAGGGAAGCTTCAAGGAGATAATGAGAAGGCTGATCACTGCACCTGTACTCACACTACCAAAAACTGTAGAATGTTTTGTGATATACAGTGATGATTCATTGAAATGCTTGGGTTTTGTACTCATGAAAAATGATGATGTGATGGCCTACGCCTCACGACAGTTGAAGATCCTTGAGAAGGACTACCCGACGCATGATCTAGAGCTGGCAGTTGTGACTTTTGCTTTGAAAATTTGGTTGCACTACATTTATGGTGAGAAGTGTGACATATACACCAACCACAAGAGCCTAAAGTATATATTCACACAAAAGGATCTCAACATGAGTCCAAAAATATGGTTAGAGCTAATCAAGTATTATGATTGCTCTATTCGCTATCATCATGGAATGATGAACAAGGTAGCTGATATTCTAAGTAGAAAAGAACCTGCTACTCAATCCATGCTGTGGATTGAGAAATCCACTATCTTCGTGGATATGCAATGAATGGATTTTGAAATCATAATGGAAGGGGATACATCCTACCTTTCCCAAATGATTGGGAAACCATCCATCCAGGAAAAGATTAAAGCAGCACAAAGGGATGATGTGGAGATACAAAAGAGCGTGAATGCAGTAAAGGAATAAAAGCAGCAAGAGTGCCATATCGACGATGTTGGTGTGATTCAGTTTGGAATTCGGCTTTGTGTTCCTTTATCACTCGAGATAAAGAAGGAGCTATTGGATAATGCACATAGCTCAACTTTCTCTATCCATCATGGGAGTACCAAGATGTATCGTGATCTCTGAGAACACTTCTTGTGGGATAACATGAAGAAGGAGATTGTGGAATATATATCAATGTGCTTGGTATGTCATCAAGTTAAAGAACAGTAAAAAAAGTACAAAGGTATGATGCAGCCATTACCTGTAGCCATGTGGAAATGGGAAACTTTTAATATGGACTTTGTTATGGGTCACTCGAAGACGTCAAAGGGAAATAATGCGATATGGGTTTTGGTTGATCGGCACACCAAGAATGCCCATTTTATCACTATTCAGGAAGACCACTTTCTTGAAAAACATGGATAGATATTTGTGAACGAAGTGGTGAGACTGTACGATATTCCACTCTTAATTGTCTCTGACTGTAATCCACAGTTCACATCTATGTTCTGGAGGGGCCTTTAATATGCTTTGAGTACTGAATTAAATATCAGCACGACCTATCACCCCCAAACTGATGGCCAGTCTAAATGAACTATTCAGATGCTTAAAGATATATTAAGAGCCTGCTCTCATGAATTCAAAGGTGGTTGGGATCATCATCTCCCATTGGTTGAGTTCTCATAAAACAATATCTTCCACTCGATTATTCAGATGGCTCCGTACAAAGATCATTATGGGAAGCGATGTTGAACTTCAACCAGTTGGAATGAAGGTGGAGAAAGAAAGCTACTTGGGCCCGATCTTGTTCAAGAGATGACAGAGAAGGATCAAGTCATCCAGAAACACATCAAAGCTGCTCAGAGTCGGAAAAAGGGCTATGCAGACAACCGTCGAAGGGACTTTGAGTTCAATGTTGGAGATAATGTCTTCCTTTGAATATCTCCATGGAATAGAGTCATGTGATTCGGGAAGAAAGGGAAGCTAAACCCAAGGTATATTGGCCCCTTTGAGATCCTTGACCGTATATGAGCCATGGAGTATCATATAGAACTTCCATAGAATATGGATCAACTTCATGATGTGTTTCATGTATCACTACTGAGGAAGTACATACCAGACCCCACACATGTACTAAACTCATAGGTGGTGCAGTTGGAAGATGATCTCTTTTATGAGGAGCAGCCAATAAAGATTCTAGATCAGAGAGATAAGGTTCTACGCAGCAAGACATCCCATCTTGTCAAAGTGTTGTTGAGGAACCATAAGTTTCAGGAAGCAACTTGGGAACCAGAAGAGTCAATGAAGGAGAATTACCCTCACCTATTTGTGTAAAGTGAATTTTTGGGGGTAAAATTTCATAAGGGGGAAGAATGTAACATTCCAAATATTTTCCATGGAAAATTCCCATCTTATATTTATGTCATAAAATAACATGAAAAAATAAAATAATGAACTAATAAGTTATATGTGACATTTAAGAATAATTTTTTCACCCCTATGTTTGGAATTTTTGAAATCCGACATACACGGTTGTGTTCAGCATGATTTTTGGAGTCTAATGAAACAAAAATAAATTTTGGTGAATAGTGACCTACCCTTATTAATAGTAACATAATCTTATGAATAGTAATATGAGCCTTATGAAAATTAAATCATCCAACATAATATTTACAATAACTATTAATAATAAAATAAAATTTAGACATCATAGAAAGTGATAATTTGACCTTAGTAAATGTTTTTTTATTTTATAATTAATAAATAATTAATAATAATAAATTAAATAATTTAAAATAATATTTATTTCCCTGAAATGTATTCATAAATTATTGAATCAATTTCTAATAGTTTTTAGATAATTTTATAAGACCCTATGTAATTTTTTAATGACCTATAAAATCAGTTTTAATCTTAAAAATTGTTTTTTAAGTAAATTATGATTTTAATTAAGTATTAAATTAATAAAATTAATAAAATTATTTTTGAAAAATGGACTTCATATTTTTATTCCACACTTCAAAAAATGGTTGGGGTAAATTTTTGGGATTTTTCTGAGATACGTGAATTTTTGATGAATAGCAGAATCTGATAATTCACAATAAATGCAAAATAATATATTATTTTAGTCATCGATGATATTATGCTGATGTAAGGCCACTCGGTTCTAGATTACATTATAAAATTACCATTATTGGTCATTCAATACTCACTATTACTTGTCTTATGTGAAATTAATAAACTAATCAATTTTATATTAAGGAAACCCCTCTCCCCTCGACTATAAAAGCCACCCTTCACATCCTCCTTTCCCCACACCTCTCAAACTCCAAGAATTCTCTAGAATCTGCCAAACAACCTTTCCTAGACCCTTCCCCACGTCCAAATGCTTCTGGTCTCATCAAAAGACCAAGAATAGATCCCTCAAGGAGATTCTCAAGAGGAGGATTCTAGAGGTGATTTCCCTCCCTCTTCTCCTTTAATTTCCTTTCAAGTTCAAGTTCTTTTCTTGATCTCTCCCCCCCTATATTCATCCAAATTATTTTTTAACTCCAGTATTATACATATAATGTAATTTTATTATTCTAATTTCATATTATGTCACCCCACACCCCTTCCCTCTTCCTTTTATTTTTTTAAAGAGAATGTTGTTCTTGAGGTGTTAATTTATCACCTTAAAAAACGACATGCTTTCTTCATCCATTTCTACCTTCAGATCTGTTCATGAAACCATTTGTATGGTTGAACCAGAATATGTTATATGTATTATGTTATATTTTATGTTATGGAAATAACCTATGGCCTTATTACTAAGTGAATATTTAAAACATGTTCGTTATGATCCAAAAACTGTCCAAATTGACCCAAATAACTATCATTTAATTCTTATCTAATGATTCACCCACATGGATATAATATAATTCATTATAAAATAATTCAAGATCCTGTAATATAACTAATATAATGTAATATAATTTCTGGATGTTTACCCATGTTCCACCCAACATCAATTTATGAATACAAGTGAACCACCCAAGAAAAACCATAAAAACGAACATTCCCAAACAATGTCTTTAAACTCTTTAAGTCATCCAAAAGAACATAATAAGACATAAGAAAACATGAATGAACCCTATTAATGTACAAATGGTTCTTTATTTCTAATTAATGAATATAATGTCTTTATACATTACATTAAACAGAAGGAAGCATTCAGGTACAAGGTAAGGGTAAATTCTCGAACCCAACTTTCATCCTTCGGGTTCTACCTCTTTCACTATATTTTTGATATGGTCACTCCTTAAATATCATTTTTTCATCATTGTATTTACTATTCTGGGATATAAATTTTTTATACTTATATTTATTTCAATCCAATTGTTTTCAGAAAGAACCCTTCTCTTAAGAACTCAACTTTTACCTCTCATTCAAGGTTGATGATTCTTGTATAAAGTATAGTATTCCCTCTTTATTTTCAGAACCCAATGTTTATGAATGTGTCATTGTGATATGAAAACCATTTCTTTTCATGGGTTATTTATGTTCATTTATTTCATATGATCATTATGGCATGCATGTTAAATGATAATGATAAGATGTGACGGGTGCACCCGGAATTATATAGCGCTCCAATGCATTGGGTAAAGTGATGAATCTCATGAGTAAATGGGAAATGATGTGATAACAAGATTCTAGATTTTTTCAAAAGTAGTATGTGGTAGTTAACCACTATGACATGATCTTTCATTTTGATGCATTTCCAAATTTCAGGTCTATTATTTATGGTCCTCTAATGTTCCTGATATTTTTGCCTATGTTATGATTATGCTGACCCCATGATATATTGTTCTTATCTATCCTCTTACTAGGATTTTAGCTCACCCATTTTCATGTGTATCCTCAGGTGGCTACATGTACGAAGGAGAGGACAAGATCCACTATTAATCTAGTGAAGAAGAAATTAAATAAATGTTTTTTATTGATGTTGTATTTGATATGTGTGGTCCTAGTTTTCCCAAGAATCTAAACCATTGGATCCTCTATGTGTAATAATATTATGTTTTTTAATGTTGAAATGATTTAATAGTAATTAAAGAAAAGGCCGGGATTCTATACATATACCATTCAATACCCTCCTTTTATCCAAACAACCAGCATCAGCATAAAGGGATTTCTCAAAAATTCAGAGCACACAACATATGATACATGACACTGAATTATCAAATTTATATAACAGGGTTTTGGAATAATTAATAACAATTAACCCCATATAACTATTCATATTGTTCAAAACTGAGGCACTATCACTATCCTTAAACATCCCTCATTTAGGTCATGGTTGATTAAGTGTAAAAATTGTTCACATGTTAATATTTTCTATAGAATCGCATTTATCAATGTAATTTACCACATTTAGAATCACATTAATATTTTGTTTTTTGTGTTAGGATCAATTTAATTTAACTGAAACATGTTATGGAATGAATCTAAATTTCATAAACTCCCCTATAACATAAATTTATATGTGTTCCAAAAAGTGAATCACGTCATAATATTCTATGAGTGCATCACATGATGCATTTATATATAAATCATATTAAGAACTAGTCCATATATAAAATATTAGAAAAATCATTACATCACATAAAAAGTGAATCACATGAGGTTAAATATCAATTATCAATAACAAAAAATAGGAATAACAATAATCCCCCCACATGTGCATGGGTTTTCCAATGTACATTGGTTATCTACTCACACACATTAGCTAATGGACATGGCCCAACTATTCCAATTATTATTTATACCATAACATAATTGTATGAAAATAGAAATGAAATTAAATATTAGCTATTATACCACTTTATAACATCCCAACCTTGGTAATACAGACTGATCACCCAAGATGGTTGGTTATAGGACCTCAAGAAACACCTCTTTATAAGTCAAAGGTTTCCAACAAGCAACAAGAGACTAATAGAGGATCATTGGGAGACAGTTCAACCATTATTTTAGTATGACAATAATAGAAATAAACTACCTATAGATAATTATAATAATTTATAACTAGATCTGATTCCATAACTAAGAATACCAACATCACATAATAATACCAAAATTAGTATAAACATCCCAAATAAATAAATAATTTTTTCATGAAATATATGTATCATGTGTCAAATGAAAATTCAAAATAGTGACATTAATGACTTCTATAGAGGTTCCGAAATCTTATATGGTTCCATTATCCAGGATCTATACCAATACAGACATCTATTATTGGGACCATTCACTTATACTATAAATATATCAAGAATTAGATTTGTGTATCAACCATACTTCCCAATTAGGTTGTGAGTACAACTTAGACATTAACCACTATCATTGTTAAAAAAACAATAATCTATAGAAATTTAAGCAGTTTCATGAATAATAGAGTATAATAATTTATGTAAACTGTTGTCAAATTTCATTATTATTTTTATAAACACATAATCATCCAAGGTTTCACTAAAACCATCAATACATTCTTTTACATATTTTTTAGTCTAAAAAATATCACATACGAAACAAAAATCCATTCAAAAAAATAACATAATTATTCATGTAAATTAAATTTCATAACATTGATATATTTAATGCGAGTCCAATTTCAATATCATGGCCCTAAAATTTCATTTATACCACCTCGTGGGTATTTAGAGCATCAATACCAATCCCAGACACCATGGGTATATGGATCATTTGTTTCTAACCCATATATTTATCATCAATGTATATAGTTCATTATTGAACATCATGTCTATCACATCGAGTGTATTTAGAGCATTAATCATTATTCAAATCCACTTTTATGAATCAATCACACTACTAAAATATGTATCACATTTATTGAGGTTATTCATTAATAAAAGTTTTATGATACATTATATTCATGATAAACCATGAGATGTTTTCACAAAAATCATGGATCCTGATTTAAATACCATGGAATAATATGAAAAATTCAGTATTATACACCTTTTTAGCATTTAATCATAATATCATTCAATCCTACATGGTTAATACAAGTAGGCCTTTAATTAAAATTATCAATAAATATCATAATATAATTAATTATAAAATTTCATAATTCCACGTTCCAATAATTCAATAATTTCAATAACCCACAAATTTCATAACTCTATTAATTAGTTTGACCAATTAATTAATCAGATTCAGGAGTTTATTTCCGTATCTGGGAAGAAAAATTACATAATTATAAGAAAGTAAATATAATTAATGTCATTAAGAACTGAAATATAGGCCACATACCTAATGGTTACTAATGATAAATATACAAACCAAATCCCCAAATTGAAAAAAAAATGATCAAGATCAAAACAATGTTGTAGCTATATGAAAAATCCATAGAAACAAGATCATATTGAATATGATCCAAGAGAACCAATATATAATTCTTCCTTAATGGTGGATAAAATAATTAAATTTATATGAAATTATTTATGACATAGAGATAGGG
Organism: Viscum album; assembly: GCA_963277665.1. Classification (NCBI taxonomy): domain Eukaryota; kingdom Viridiplantae; phylum Streptophyta; class Magnoliopsida; order Santalales; family Viscaceae; genus Viscum; species Viscum album. The sequence continues at coordinate 1,357,519,778 of OY728142.1, read as the reverse complement.
ATAGAAACTCAAACAAGGATGAAATCACTTACCAAACAAGACATAATACTTCAAATTAATCATCAACTGATCTAGAATAGGGTTAGAGGAATTATAGAGCCCAAAACAGAGCATCTAAATTCATAGGAATAGGTAGGGGGTCAAGATAGATTATTGAGGGGTTGAAATCGATTAGTTTGGGATTTTAATTGATATTTTTTGATGAATTAAATCCACAAGATTTGTTCAAAGGGGTGGGGAATTGGGTATGAAAAACTGTGACCCATAAATGTGTGGCCCATTTTGGGAGTTTCTTGGTTTTTAAAATGTCGTGAATTTTTTAAAAAATCATGTTATAACCCTGAAACTCCCTCTATATGAGTTTGCCTAGTTTTGGGTGGAAATATGCATGGATTGGTCAAATCCTGTGACAACCATGCGCCAACTCATATCTCACCAAACTAGGTGAAATATTTCTAAGGGAAAGCTGTTTTGTTTCCAAAAACATTACTAAAAATAATCACAACCCCACTGTCTTTGAAACTTCTCTAATTCCTCATGAAATTTCCCAAATAACCCAAAAATTCAATACCAAAAGTAATTGTAAAATATTTTCTAATAATGATTATTAGGTATATACATAAAAGGATGGGTACATGTAGTCTCTGAAAAAATAAAATTCTATTAATATGTCTATTAAAAAAGTAAAAGTAAATTATTTTGGATTTAAAATCCCTTTCTATAGTGTGTGAATTAGCTTACTTCATATAATAAGAACTAAATAAAAAATACCTACATTAAATGTTTAATTTCATACTCAAATAAATTTCTTAATGAAACTCATCATTTATCACAATAAAGAGTATTCATGATTTATTTTTCATACCTAAAACATGAGAGTCAACTTCCATGGTTTATAAAATCCAAAAAAGTATAAAAATGTATTCCTACTATCTATTCATTTTAAGAAACAAAATAATTTTAAATAAAAGATATAATATTCCAAAATCAATTATCCATTATATGAAGAAAATAATAATTAATCTCTAAAATTAATCAATTATACACAATGGTCAAAATATATTATTAGAAAAATAACATGCCTTAAAATACTTGAAATCATTTGAGACTATATTTTAAAACCTAAATATAGTCATATTTGATCTCATTATCTAGAAAGATAAATTTATTACCAATAACTATTAATTTATCATTCAATTACTTAATTTATATACTCACATAATCATCATGATAAAGAAATAATTTCCATAAATTATTTGAATATAAAATTTATCATATATGCTTCTGAAATATAATCAAGAAATTATTTCATAAGTATAATATCATAGTTTTATATTTACAATAATAGGATATGTTTTTCAAAAAACTGAACATATTAAAAAATTACATTAATCACTTAACAAACTAATAATTTTCCTTATCTAATGGTTATCTATCAAAAATATGTTCTCAAAATAAACTTATTGCTCTTAATTAAAAATGATTATAGAAAAAGAAAATTATCATTTCACTCTGGTATTCATGTAGGTTAGTGGTAGGTGATGAAATAATGTCACCCTTCAATTGTTTCTAAAATTCTAATGTCCTTGCATTACATGGAGGGGTTTCTTCCATCCTATAAGTTGTAATTTAAAAAATATAATTATATAATAAATATAATGTTCTAGATATGTCCTTAACATACTAATATAAAGTAGTAATATATATAACCTCAATTATTATCTCATACCATTCATCATTATCAAAAAAATAAACCCATAATTACCTAATATTATAGGATCCTATAAACCTAAACAACATTCAATACCTTTAGAATTATGTTAACCAAATGTTGGGTAATTGTTCATCTAATAACCTTGTTCGTATCATAAAATTGAGGTTTATATATACATCAAAAATTATATCCTTTCTCTGATATTTAAAAGGTATCAATATAATTCCAAATTTAGTAAAACAAGACATTCAATAGAAAAACCCATATGAATTCCCTACATCTCATAATATTTATAAAATACATCAATATAATAAAATATAAAACATAATATACAAATACATACATATTTCAAATTCATTCTTCATATATTATAATGATTCATCATCTTATTCCTCAAAACATTATTCCTAAAATATAATTTGTGAATATTATCCTTACTATTCACCAATATAAACCTAAAAATAATAAAATAATTAAATATATGAAAATAATTCATACCATAAATCTAGAAATCTCGATTTCATTGATATTCAATTTACGATCTGCTAATATGACCTAACTCTAGAAATATATATGATATTTTTCTTTTTGGAATTTAATTGTTGAATGAGATCAAAAAAAATGATATTTTGACATTGACATATAATGAACTAAAAACTATGATCATAATTTTTTGGAAAAAGTAAATTTTGTTATACAATCCAAATATACTCTTTCATGTGATAGAATACTCATATAACATCATAAACCATTTAAAATTTAAAAAAAATAATAGAGATTACAAAGTAATATTTATGGGATAAAAATATTGTGAATGATACCATTCCTTATATCATGATAAAATATCCATAATATTTATAAATGAACATAATTATAAAATATTATAAATTAATTCTTATTAAAAAGAACATGGTCTGTGAAGAAAATAACCTTATAAATTCAAAAAATAGTAACGATTAAAATATATTATATTGAAATTGATTAACAATAAATATTAAATCTCAAAAAATATCATTAATAACCATGAAATAATTAACATTAAATCACAAAATAGGTGTTCAACATATTGAACATTTATTCATATTTACTTTTTTCAGTCCATAATTACATATATAACTCTAAAGAAACACTGAAAAGAAAACATCATAAAATTCAAAACTTACTAAAACTCGCATTTATAATAACTATAAGGACAATACCTTAAAAAATACATATTTTATTTCATTTAAAAGAATAATTTAATTTATTTATGAAAATAATTTTTTTATTAATACTTTTAAGAAATTGGGAAAACATTTATTTAGTGAACCCTGAAAATAGAAGTTAACACATAAACACAGTATCTATTTTTTAACCATGTGAAAAAAAATAATGTAATATTTTTTTATGAAATATACTCAAGAATTATATAATTATATCATCTTTGTCCCATCTCTTATAAATATTATTTTTTAAAAGAAATTTATGAAAAAAATATGTACAATAACATACATAAATATTGAAATCTTTAGTCCATTGTACAAAATGAAAACCCGTGTACTATTATTATTTATATATAACTTATATTATATATTTAAATAAATCTATTTTTTGTGAAATCAAACAAAAATTAATCTCATAATACATAATTAAAACCCACCATATTAAAATAAAATCCCATATTTAAAACATACTGGATCATAATAATAAATCAAATTATGAGAAAAATTTATATAGAATAACCATATAACCCAATTTTAGTATATTAATTATAAAATTAATTTGAACAAAATTTTGGTACATGCAATTGAATTATGATCTCTCCATTAACAAATTGAGCCATACTATCATATTATCTGTAATGTTCCCACAGTGTTCTATTTAGACCACCCTATCCTATAAGCTGTAATGGTATCACTCAATATTATCTTACCCACACCATCATATATGATGTTATGGGATCACCTAGTGATATATGTTCTACACCATAATATAGACATCATTTAACATTTTAAGGCTAAATGATTTCTATTCATTCACATTTACATCATAAAATATTTGAAAAATACATTTCAAGTCAGAAAATACACATTTATTTTCAAAATATCTATTAAAATTAAAACTATTGTCCGATTATAATGTAATTTTCTTGAATATAAACATAGAAACTAATTCCAGATGTATAAAATAATAATTACATTATGATGGCCAAAAAATATTCTAATGCTGAATTACCTAAAAATATTTATTCAAAATTTCTATTTGAAACATCCCAATAAACGTTATTTATAAAATGCTAAAATAATTTTTCCAAATAGTTCATGAGAAAAAATAAATCATGTATAACAATAACTTTATATAATCGTGAATGTTTAGTAAAAAATGTGAAATACATTTAAGAAAACAATGACATGAGAGAGGAGGGTATTTTTTAGGGAAAATTAAAAAAATCCATTCTATATATCATATAATTGGATAAATAATTAATAAAATGAATCAAATAGTTGTATCCAATAAAAATACAAAAAAAGTGAGAATAAAATATTATATATTAAAAATTCAGTTTACAATTATGGTCAGAATGACATTGTCAATGATACGGTAGTTTAATCCAAATAGTAGATGTTGATTTATGAATTCCCTTACAAGATAATAATTTGTCGAATCTTTTGACCCATAAAATTAGTAACTTTCAAATGATTATTTTGATATATTAAATATAATGAGATTCAGTATTTGATAATCAATGAGTTGTAAAAATAAACTACACATAAAAAAATTGGATAATTTGTTATATATCTCACAGAAGTAAAAGTTAAATGCGAAAAATTACCACTTACATCCCTTTTGGTTTTTCATAATTTAACCTCATTTATAAAGGTTTATATAATTATTTTTAATTTTATTATTAAGTATTAAAATATTTTTAATAAATTATATGATTATTGTAAATCATACAACCCATTAGTTATTAAAAGTATTTTATAAACTTCATTGTTTAAGAGGGTTCATTTTATTGTTTCATGGTTTGTTCGGTTTGTTATAATTATGTACTTTTATATATAATACAAATAAAACTATAAAAGATAAAATAAATGGCACTAGTATATTTATATATTCTAGAATCATCCAATAAATCAAATTTCTTTTTTTCTTCAGAAATAGTCATTTGATAAACCATTGATAACAAATGTTTTATTTCTTTTGTCACTTTTTCTACCCATCATGAACATGTTTATTTTTATTTCATATTAGTTCTATATATTAGTTCCAGTTCATGAAGTGAGATATAAAAAAACATAACAAGATAATTTTACCAGAATAAATATATATTTACAATCCTTTAAAGAAGTATTGAAAATTTAAAAATAACTATCCATGTAGAATATTAACCACCATAATTTGGAAAATAGTTTTATTCTTCAAGTTAGAAGATATAATAAAATGTATTGATATAATATATTCAAATTGGAATATAAAATATTAGTATTTAAATGATAATATATTTATTATTATTTTATTGGTTATGGTTTTGAGGAGACAATAGAGGAAGAAAATAAGTTAGTTAAAATGGTTTGAGAAATTACATCTTTAACATCACCTCCTTGAGGGCTATCTTAAAGACGTTGGTGTATGTTTTTTGGTGGAGTCATATGAAAATGGACATGGGTATAATTTTTTAGTGTGGTTTTGGAAGATATTTTATGAGACTCATGAATTCTCATATAAAGCAAGTGGTGAGTACTATTATTTATACTAGAGGAGGGTAATTTTAAATGATCAAGTAATAATTATTTTAGATTTAATGCGAACCAAATTTTAGTGGAATAAAATAAATAATATAAATCGAAAATTAATTATGTAAATGATTTTTATGGAGAGTAAAAATATAAAAAAACCATTTATATTTCTGTTTTTATTATTTTATTCTTTTACATTTTATCTTTAACAAGTTATAATATTATACATATACTACTGTTAATCTATTTTTTTCGATGGAAAATTTTTATTCCTATATATGAAAATGATCATACTACCTCAAATGTAATATTTTATTTCAAATGGGGAAATATGTTTCATGTTAAAGTTATAGAATTGGTAAAATTAAAAACAAAATACATATTTGCGATGACAAATAGGGTTATCGGGTATTTTGTTTCATGAAAGAGATGATTTTATATTAATATTATGACAACAGTAATTATTGTATGAAACTAAGTGAATAAATATTCATATATTATATATAATAATTATTTTCAAAAATAATCATTAGTGATTCTTGTTATTAATTAAAAATGAGAAACATTATCTATGTTAAAATTTTTTTCTGAAAATTATATTTTTAACATAAATAATCATATTCTAAAATAAAATATTAAAATTATTCAAAAGATTTTATTTTGATTAAATATAACTAAATAATATTTAAAGTACATTAAAACCAATTTAAGAACATAATTTTTTTTAGTTTTTTTAGATGGCATTTTTAAGAAATGATGTATTTTAACTATTCACTAAAAACCCAATATTTCCATAAAAACATCCAATATTCCACCCTTAGTAAAAAAATTAATATTTAAATATCTCTTTTAATATAGTGAATTTAATTTAATAAAATTCTATAAATCTAATTATATTATTCACTAATAACATGAATGTTAACCCATTTATTAAATGAAATTTATTTTTGAATCATAAAAAGTCTTCACTAAAATATTGTGTGATTATTTATAAATAATTAATTAATATTTTATTAATGAGTATAAACCTTATCTATTTTATAATATTGTTAATATTATTAGTATATGTAAATTTAATGGCTAACATGTAGTGAAAATTGTTAAATAATACTAATTTGTTGTTGATTAGTGACGATGTTATGTATCTTTTATTATATTGAATGAATATTTTTTAAAAAGATATGGATGATACAAAAAATGTCGGCACACATTTTTCTTTTTAAATTTATGAAGGGCACAACTCACATCACTTATAAAAGTCCACTCATTTACTCCCTAATTTACACATTTAAAGCATTCTAAATCAGTAAATACCTCACCATATAAAATAATAGGTCCCCTCCGATCATTAAAGAATACATATATTTTATCAAAATACAATAAAAAAAACTTTTTAGTGTAAACGTTATGTAGAGTCTAGACGAATAGGTAACATTCACCAATGATTGTAATTATTTTATTTTTTCCACAGACACCTTCAATTATTTAAAATCCCTGATAATATAATAACATCAGTAACTTATATATTGATATATATTTTTAGGTTCATTCATGACCAATAACCTCCACCAATTCAATATAATTTGTTATTAAATCATCATTCATATTTTTGGAAGTTGACCACCTCACAAACTTATGTCATATGATTTCCCATTACTACATGTCACAACTACCTATGATGGTGTATAATATATATATATAATATTAATAAAATATTTATACCTTAACAGTACATATATTGTATATATATTTTTAAAATTTCATTACATACGGGATATGATAACGTCGCTCGTGGGAATGTAAGACAATGCCATCATAAAGAGATGTGATTTTTTAAACAATGGATTACATGAATGATATTAATGATAATTTATATGAATATATGTGACATAAATGAAACATTTATTATTTGAATTTCATAATTTTCAGTATATATTAATTGTATATCATTATATTTCATAAACTAGTAAACAAAAAAATTGTGAAAGTGTAGACCTTACCTTCCCAAATCAATGTGAATGTCTTTTCACCGCCTAAAAAACAAAAAAAAAAACAAAAAAGTATATTTAATGAAATATTATCTTATATATGATACTAATATCATTATTTAATGATCAAATATTATAAAAATTCACTGTATAATGTTCATTGTAAAATGAAAATGTCCCTCATGCATATGTACGACATAATCCCTCTATCATTGTAACATAGATATTTTTTCATAACCACAAATTATTTTTTTAATGTATAAATAACGTGTAAATATGAAAATAATTTTGTTCTAATATTATTGATACTCTTTTATAATTACCACTTTGACCATAGTCTACGCATCATGGTCTTATTTGTCGAAAAATACAGATATTGTTGTAAAATCATACATGAAATCAATCAATTAATTTTTTTCCTATAAAATTATAATAAGTGAATTATAATAAATAATAAGAGTGAAAAATATTGTTGGACATGTAAATAACAAATATGTTTTAATTATGTATGAGGAAAAATAATGTAATTCGAAATATAAACACAATGAAATGATTTTCCATTTTACATTTTCTTCATCAATAGATACACCATATCTACCAAGACACTAATTTTTGTGGTGTATGTAATATAATTTTATTAATTTTATATAATTATCATATTTTTTCTCTATTTAATTTAATTTTTTATTTAATATTATTTCATACATGGGGATTATGGTAAAAAAGATTAAAAATTATAATGGGTGTATTTCTGAATATTTTTATTATTGATGAAATTTCTAAGTCTTCATTGGCATAATTATTTCTTATTTATGTATAAATACATGTAATTTTCATATCCAATGGTGTTTTATTGAAAATATTAATTAGCAGTTTCATTTGTATCTTTTTGATACTTATAATATGTAATGAAATGTTTATAAGAAAATCATACTTGATTTCCTTCTTTTCCATGAAATCCTTTAACATAATAATGAATTGTGTATAAAAATGTATCCAATTTTGTTATTAATTTAATAATTGTTTTTAAATAAATTTTAACACATTATTAATTTTTATAAAATTCCTCATAGGAAAATTTCTTTCATTTTTTAGAAAAATATACAGTTTTCTTTTATTGAATATGTGAAATAAATCATTATTTTAAATATTATTTAATGAATATAAATTTCAACCCTCATTATTTGTTAATTTTTAAATAATATTTTAATATTCTTACATGTTTATTTTCTAATAAATTATATTTTAATTTTAAAATTAATTTTACACTATGATGTAAATTTTCTTGTATTTTTTAATATTTATTATGCTATATATGGTGTTTAAAAATTAAATCTTCATTAGAGAACATTTTTAAAGAAATGTGTGAAACCACAATGATTAACCAGGAGAATATCTGTCATAAGAAGTCACAGGATTATTGAAACACAATGTAAGACTATTAGAAAACTAGTCATTAAATAGTTTCTAGGTAATGAATTTTACATTTTATGTGTTGGGAATAGTACACTATAGGCCCTCCATGCATTATATGGTTTCATGGGTCTTACATAATATGGATTTATCCATGTCCATAAAAATTTATATTTGTGTATTAGCACATATATTATATAGTTTACATTTTCATTTAACGGGACCATTAATTTGATGTCCATCATTATGTGTTCCATCATTATGAATTAAGATATTTATATTCCACACGATTATATTATTAGTTATAATAATAATAATTATATCCAACCACATGTTAATTTTTATATGGAATAATTTTTTCATATTTTATTAATGAATATTATACAATTGTTACTGATAAGATGAAATATTTTTTAGTTACTAACATTGAATTATTTATTATGGATAATTTATTCATATTTTATGTTATACTCATTATATTATTATATATATTATATCATACCTTTAGTATGATTTATTTTTCACATGATATAAGGATTTTATTATTTTAATTATATATTGGGATAGTCTAATTGTAATAAAAGCATTATAAAATATATTTTTTATTTTATTTGAAGTGTCTTCTACATTTCTTGTATATATCTAAATTACCAAGAAAACTAAAATATATATTCTATTGGGATGTGATTCCTTATATCTTATTCCAAGGTGATAATTTTAAAACTTTTGATAGACTACTGGGGTTGGGGTCTCAAAATTTAGTACCAGGGAAATTTTAGTAGAATAGTATGGATTTATATTTAAAAAAACTATATTCGAAAATGAAACCCTATTATATAGTTTGAGGATAATAGTAAAAAAATATCCTAATGTTTTGGTATGGAATAGATTATGTATTTTATCATTGAAATTGTCTCCCGATGTCGATACAAAAAGTTAACATTGTTCTGGAACTTATGTACCTAAGGGTAATTATTTGAAAAAATGATTATTAGGATATACCATTGAATTTCCTAGTGCATGAGAATATTAATTATTAGACACATGGTTTGAAAATATCTATTTATAGTTCAATTTTTATTAAATACTATTATGATGGATTTGAAAACAACTATAATCCAAAAGAATCATTTTTATGATTATGAGATCATGAATGTATTAAATATTCAATTTATGTTTATAAGTTCACATATTATTGGATTATAAATTATGATTAACATTTATATGATATAATATAGTTTATTTTGTAATTTTAAAATGGATCCTAAATAGAGTAATGATATCCTCATAAATTATTATAACCAAAATATTTCAAATAATGGTTTTTGTGGTAAAAATCCTATCATTTGATGTGATATAATCTCATTAACATTTACATCATATGAGGAAATTGTATCATGTTCTAACAATACAAATATTCAATAGTCCATGTATGTTTGGTTTAATATAAATTTATAGAATAATATGAAGATGTATAAAAAGATAGATAAAAAGAAGAAGAGAATAATTTATTTTTCGCTCGTGAAAAAATTTAGAATGAATCATTTTATAACATGGTAAATGGGAATGAGTTTTTTCAAATATTTGTAAAAAATGACTCCATGGTCACTATTTGATGGGAATTTAAATGGTCTCATTTGTTCAATTATTTCATTGTATGTGTGTGGACACTATGGAAATTAATTTCTCAAGAGTCAAAGAAATATTCATCAAAAACAAAAATTTAATCATGGTCAAAATTATTTATTAACATAGTCAAATTTTAATGATTAGTGTATATATGTTTGTATTCATGAATTTTTTCATTTTATTATTAAATAAATTTTTTCTTAGTTGTAAGAATTTGGTATTGAAAAAAAATATTGCATTGTGGTCCTTATTAATTATTGATTTATAAGTCTCTATCAAACAATGTCATTGACCAAGAAATATGAAATTGTGAATGTTTGAATCCTTGTAAAACAATTTATGGAAGGAAAAATAGCACTTAATATTATCATTATTATTTATGAAGATGTTGGGATAAAGAAGTAATTATTATAGATAAAGTAAAGTAGATATTACTAAATATCAAGGATGTAATTATTGTTTTTGCTGAACATGTTTTTTATGATATCATTAATAGATTTAAATTGAATTTTTTATTTAAGTAACATGTAGATTATTCTGTATATGATTTATTGAAATAAATAAGTATGCATTATTTCAATTAAATTTTAATTTAATTTCTGTAATTACCTTGTTTTGAGAGATTAAATGATGAATTTATTCTAATGTCTAGTATGGGACAAATATGTCATAATTCATATTGTTTCGTAGATGTTTGATACTCCCAGTTTTAGAATATAATGACCTTATTTATAATTTTTGGACAATAATCATTTGTAAGGGGAATATGGTTAAATATTTTTGAAATGGTTATAGATAAAAGTTTTTATATGTATTAGTTATTAAAGATTAAAAAAACCATATAAATATTTTACCATATTGGATAATCAATAATATAAACACTGTTATAATAATAATAACTATATTTCAAAGGAACTACTTATCAGTCATTTATATATCTTGCGATCCATTATAATATTGTTTTACTCCCACTACCAATAAATTAGTCATAGACATCCATTTAATATAGAATGAAATAAAGTGTAAAATGATTTTATAAGAACAAAATGATTGATGTTTTCAATGAAGAAAAAATATATCAAGTATTTATTATGTTTTATATTATTATTATTGATGTATAATAGATTCCTAATCTCACAGAAAATGAAATTGAGAAAAAAATTATTATAATACTCTCATTTATATTGAAAATATGGTAATTTAAATCATAAATGATTTATGGTATTCATGTCCTTAACATTACATCGACAAATAACTTTGTATGGATCAATGACCTCAATAACACTCAATATATATTTAATTTTTTCTTTTTATAATTTTATTATCTCATCCACCATGGTGTCCTATATAGAAACCATGATATGTGTTATCCAATTTCATTTTCATGATTCACTGTTTATATTTTCAACAGGATTTTTTTCCAACCCTTATCTTAGATTTTGATTTAAAAATAGGTCAATTCAAATAACAATATATTAATTATTGAGATCAATTTTAAATTTCAAAGATAAAATTTATTTATTTTTGGTATAATGTACCATCCCTTGATTTTAAAATATGAACATAATATTCCACAATATGTATAGCATGAAACATAATACAAAAAAGCGAATATATCTTCTGGATTTTTTATTATGAATTTAATTTTCAAAATTAAATTAAATTTTTTCGATATCATTAAATGAACTAAACCCCATTTTTGATATAAGCGCTATACTCTATTGAAATATATTTATTTAAACATGTCCATTATAACCAAGCAGATAAGCTAAAATGTATGAATTATACACCCTGAATTTTAAAAAATAATATTCATATGCATTTATTAAATTTTAAAAAAAATATTAATTAATTATGAAAATCCTATAACCTTTTTAATGAAAAAAACTATTTTCTGAATAAAATAATTTTTTTTCTAAGAGCATGTTTTGTTTCACATCAAAAAAAATTTAAATGAATTTCTAAAAAAATTATAAAATATATTAGACAAAGTAGATATAAATTTTAAAATCATAATGATAAAATGATCTTCAGGTGAATGTTTAGGTGTTTTCTGAATGGTTTTATTTTTTGATAAATGTTAAATAATACAAAAAAATTATTGAAAATTTAAATTTCATTTAAATTGTTTATAAAGTAAAAATATTTTATTAATTATTTCAATATATAAATTATTTAAATTATTTATCAATTAATATAATTTCATAAATATTAATAATATTCATATTGAATTTTTATATTATAAAATATTAATGATTTTAACATTTTATCACTGGAAAATTGTTTTCAGGTCGCGTCTATGATATTAATTCCAGTGATAATATTTCTACTTATGTGAATATAATTTAGAAATTTGTATTACATAGTATTATTACAAATAAATTTAATTATATAATATATATATTTCATATTTTGATGATAATTAATTTAAAAATTAAATTATTATTTACCATGGTTTTCATAAAAACTGATTTACTGGGAGTAAAAATAAAAATATAATGATTAATAAGACCTGAAACATAAATAAAATCAATAATATAGGAATATTTTTACCATATCATGAGTTACGATCATTTATAATCAATTTTTTACAATTTTGGAATCATAAATACATGGTTACGCTATTTTCCAGCCTAATATTATAAGTGTGCTACTCACCTCCCCTATTAAGGCCATCCCACCCAACTATTATCAGCACCATCAACTATTAGATTCTAAAAAGTCTTAAAGATAATATTGAAATTTCTTCATTTTATCTTATAATCACCATTTGGGAATAAATCCATCATAGGAAGTATTTTTTTGAAATCTTAATGATGAATCCTAAATAAGGGATGACATTCATCAACAAGCATTTTTATTTTATTTTGTACTCTACCTCTATTTATTAAATATAAAAAATTATGACATGGTATAATTATTATATTTAATATAATTATATTACGTTATGTTAATGTAAATTACTATCTCCATCTTAACAACCATCATATTGGTTTTTAAATAATAAGCTAGGTGTACAATAGACTAAAACCTCACGAACAGATCTCATTTGGTTCCCCATTACTATATATTGTAGTTTTGTATAAATATTGGTATAATATATATATATATGATTTTTAATATATAATTATAACACAATATTAATTAAATAATAAATATTTTTTCATTACAATCATTATAATATTCAATAACATTTCCCATGTGTTTGATGAACTCCAACATTCTGAAATGATGTGATTCTTTTTTCCGCAATGCATTACAAGAAAATTATTAATGATATATTTAGTAAATATATTTGATATATGTGTAATAATTATATTATTAATTACTTATATATAATTACATAATGAAAATATGTTTTTTCATTCATACATGATATAATGATAACAACGTTTGCGAATGTGAGGAGTAATATCTTCCTAAAGCAATTTGAATATATTTTCATCAATCCACCATATGAATTATAAATATAATTAAATTAAATTCAATTAAATTTTGAATATTTTATTATTATCATTATATAATTATAATATATTAATTCACATTATTCCAAGCATATAATAGAAAATTGGAAAAAATACATATCTGTACAAATGAGCTCCTATATCCATTAATGCAACCTAGTTCATTTCTCAACCAAATAATTCATGATTGGATAAAATGTATATTTGATATATAAATATTATAATTCATTCATTATAATTATTATTATTATTTTCTTTTAAATTCTATCTTTTTCCAAATAAATCCTGCAACAGAAATTTGGGACACAAAATCCACATATCATCGAAACATCCAATATAAATGTAATAGATTGAAAAATCATATATGGAATTGTAAATAGTTATATAAAATTAATAATATTATTTAAAAATGGTTCTTATGAAATTATTTAATTAAAAAAATTATTAGTAAAGATGATAAAGAATATATGTTCTAGGTTAGACCCAAGGTTAGAGTTTCTCATCTTAATTATAGTTCCTTGATACACACACCATATTCGTAAAATATTTCTTTGGGTAGGTCTCATGATAAAATTTTATTTTTTTTATTCATCAACATTATCATTTAAATATATTTCATGGCCCATGTACCCATATATATTTTATTTATTGGAACATGGCCACAAAAGTAGGTTTTATATGTCCTGAATTATGCATTCCATCATTATGAATTATTTTTATTTAAATTCAATTTGATTATTAAATTTTTCATAATATACATGTATATGTGTTCTAACTCATGTAATTATTTAAAAGGAATTATTATGGAAAAGTATATTCATTCCTTTTTTATTAATTTATTAATTTAGTGGAATGTGATTATTTTATCTACCTTCCTATATTTATTATTATATATTTATTCCATTTCCCCACTAAATGATTACCAATTTTTAGTACCTAATATCTACAATTTATTATGTTTAATTTTACCCTAGATATGAATATTATGTTTTTATTAATATGAAGGGATACAGTAAGGGTAATAATGAAATTTTCAATGATAATTCTTTTTGAATTTTATGTTTTAAAATATAATTTGTATTTCACATCCCAATGTAGTGTACCAAGACTAATAAAATATTTAGTCATTCATCATTTGATTCCAATCAATATATATTAATGTAAAAAATTTACAATGACTATAGTCTACTCGAATCAATGTCTCAAAAAAACTAACCATTATTATAATCCATGTAATGTGGGAAAGAATAACCACAATACATGAGATAACATGCCCTCATTCAACAAATAAATGTTCTCATATTACCTATCAATAGAATGTAAGAATATATATGTCATATAATAATTCCTGAATAATAATAATGAAATATATATCATATATAATACTTTAATCCGTCTTTAAATCCTTCTTTGTGAAGCCGTTATGATAAATGAATAACATCATTTCTCAGGGTGGTATTCTCACACACACACAAATGTTGATTTTAAAAAAAAATTAATTGTGGTGTATATTGATATAGATTTATACATTAAGATAATGATTTCATAGTATATTGGAGATCATGGTTTATTTATATCATAATAATATATGAATATTTAATGGAAGTGGGAGAATAAATAAAACAAAATTGCATTTTAAAAAATGCACCTATTGTTTCTGAGAGACTCATTATGTATATAGAAAGATAATTCACATGAGATACCAATAATTAAAAATGTCTCTATAATGTCCGGAGGAAACTATAGTATAAATTTGGATTGGTATTGGACTAACCAAAGGGTTTTGGAAATGTGAACAGGAAATTAGACGAGTTGTCATTTTATATGTGAGGTGAGTTTCACAAAGGTAATTTTTTAAAATGAGTTAACCCTATTTTACACATTCTATAACTCTCTAATATAATAAACTCTAGAGAATAAATGAGATAAGGTAAAACTATGGATATTAAATGTGAATTGGAAATGTTATTTGGTCTTCTTATCAATTATATTTTTAGATTAAGAACCTATCAAACCCATTATCCAAATAACTACAGTAATTAATAATTATTTCATTTAATTTTGAAAATTGAAAATAATAATTTTTACCATATTATTAAATAATTATTATTAATATTTCAGATATAAAATCCATTTATCATATATTTATTCAATGAAAAAGAAAATATAAATTTAAAATTAACCTCCCAAATGCGAAAAAATATGTTTTTAATTAAGAAATCTGAAATATATTAAAATATTTTTTCATGAATACTATAAAATAAATTCATCAAATGACCTAAAATATAATAATAAAAATTTACTTGAAATTTGTTTAATTTTTAAACCTTTTTAATACAGTTTATATGATTTTAAGTACATTAAATTAAAAGACAATTCCTAATAAAATCATGTATTTTTCACTAATAATAAAAAAAAATTAACTTCTATGAAATTTATAAAAAATTATACATGATATAATGCTTTTATTATAATTATAAAATTGGATTTCATTTTATAAAAATAATTTTTTAAATTTTCCAAACAAAATAATGAAAAATAAAAAAGAATCTATAAAACTGTATTTTAGAAAAACTATTGTTTTATGTATTGAGTAGGAATGTATGTTATCTACTATCTAGATGGTACAAAAAATTAATGTAAAAAATGTATTGAATATAAAATATCAAAATATCAATAAAATAATTCAATGAAGGTTATTTTTTAAATTATTATTGTAAAAAACGTTTGTGTTCTAAAAAATAATTTTATGTTAAATATTTCCAAAATTTTAAATAGTTATTATCTTCAATTCATATTAATTTGTCATGAATTAAGTAATTTTATATACTTGTGTAAAAAATATATTTTCAAAAACCAATTACTCTTATTCATACATATACATCTAATGGATATGTAATATTTATCTTATAAAATATTTATATAATAATTATAGGTAACATTTTGTTTAAACCCAATCTTGCATTTGATGAAAGGTAAAAATTCTGATGCATGTAATGATTGGTAAAATTGGTGTTTCCTATGACAAAAAACATAAAAACAATACATTTTTGCATTTAATATTACACATAAATATCAAGGTGTAACATAACATTTTATTTCATCAGTTATTCAAAATTTAATCATCAACGTGATGCCGTGATGAAAAACGAATTGTGGTGCTTCATAGAGTTGGTAGTCTACACTTATATAGAAATTACATTTACATTTTTAATGAGTTTAATGGTATAAATTCGATGATATATTAATTTTTATAAATTATAATTATTTAATTAATATCAAATAAATTCATCAAATCCATCATTATTACCTTACAAAAGAGGAGGTGAATGAAAAAAATACATCGGTTATTGAGGAAACAGCCTGATGTAAACATGATCAGTGGTTCTATATCTCATTAAATATAATTGGATAATGATATAAGTTATTCCATAATATTTATAAATTATGACAATATAAATCGTAAGTAATTTGTTATCTCATAATTGTTAGAGATTATTTGTTCGTGGTTGATGAAAAATAAAATGAAAACATGTGGATAAATATTGTCACATTTCTTTAAAAAATCACATTATTTTTAAAAATAAATTCTTTTTATGAAGTATTACTGAAAAAAATAATTTGAGGTGTAGGGATTATTTTGGGGAAGGGACTTTGGTAGTGGTTTTCTGGTCCAAATAATTTATTACATGTTAATAAAATATGACAGGATGTACCAGTTTATATGATAAAAATTGCTTATATTGGGAATTACTTATAGTATAAAATTTATATTTATCCATATTCAATGAAAAAAGGATATCATATAATATAATTCAATTATAAGATCATTACGGTTGTATATAATGTCATGAAATAAAATTTTGCCTATATTGTATTAGGTTTGTACCATTATCTTTTTTTTAAGATTTGATAAGACATTTTTGAAGATTACTATGACTAAAATTTCATTTATAGTTAAGGTGTCATGACCCATCCCCCGGGGCATATGTCATGACTACCCAAATCCCTCCTCCCGATGACTAGGGATGGGAGACTAACAACGAAGGCATCAACTTGAATGTGAGATTCATTTTACTAAGTAACTATTTGCACACACATGACCATAAAAATCCCACAAACATAAAGGAGGAATCATGTATACCCAAACAAGTTCTAAGTATAAGATGAACTGAAATCAAGTGGACCGGAATACAAATCCAACAAAATGAACTGAACCCAAAAATGATGAAAGGGACTCAGGCAACCATCTGATGGAATCACCACATGATGGTAAGAGTAGTGTAGCTACTAGAAGTCAAAGTATAATGTCCTTCCCACCTGATCTCACTAATCCTCTCATGTTCCTAGGCCACCATTTACTATATTAAATTGCCCATCATCTGTAATAGACACTACCCATATGGGCGAAGACCATGTAGGGGTGATTAACAAAATAAACAAAAGTGGACCCCGAAACACAAGGGAAATACCACAAAGCAATGCTCAATGCAAAGAACGAATCAAATGAATGAAGAATGTTCATAAAGGACAAGCATGAACCAAAAGATAGATAACAAGAGGTATACATCTAGGGTTGTGATATAATTAGCATCAGTCACATCATCAAACATCTCATCTTTTGGAGAACTCCTCCACTATGAGTACATCGGGCTTTCCAGGTCACAGAGAAGCCTCTTCCCACTATCTATGTACTATTTCGGTACCTATCCTTGATTATTACTATAGTCTTACCAAGTCTCATAGTCTTGCTCCCGCCATGGGCCAATAATGTCACACGGAGGTGCTTCTCACCTTAGCCAACTGAGGTACTCCACCCCATCATGTACCGTGGGTCTACTGAGTCACACATTATCGCTCCCACCATTAACCTATAATGTGACACAGTGATGCTTACCACTGGGCCGTAGTCAAGTAACATAATTTTTCTTGTTAATAGTTTTCAGGTCTTAGCTAGTAGTAGGTTTTCTTACATTGAGCGCATGGTAAAACCTATCCTCAAACCATTATTCAAATCCAATAATCTGAGAAATTTTCTTTAGAGAATAACAAAAGATCTAGCTCATCGAGAGGGTCTCAACATCACAAGAAGACCTTCAATCAGACCCACAATTTTCACATTATTAGTGTTTTAGTAAATTGTGGCATGTGGTATCTTAGCCATCTCTGACCCGATTAGACTGTCCCGAACAACATGGCATGGGGGTCCCACATACCAAAATTTAATTTGACTAACTCAACCTGTCCCGGTTTGTGTCTGGGATGGTCTAGTCTGGTCTGGCCAGTGGGAGAGGCCCAGTGGGACACGCTGTACTAGGCTTCGTTTGGTGGAAGATCCATCCAGCCACTTCATCCACCGTCCAAGTATCATCCCTCCCAGTTTGAAGAGAGTGGATCCTGCCTGCCACTATAGGTCCGTCCTGGACCACTGGCTTGGGTAATGATCCACCATCTGGAGGCCCTCCCCACATTCTACTGGTGGTGTTCACTTAAGATGAAGAATCTATAGTCCCATCTTATCCTCTGTGATAATGTGGGCCACAAAAAGTGGGCTGCTCCTCCTATGTAGTGCTCACATGTTTCTAGGTCCTTCACCTTCCATGGACCATGGGAGTAGTCTCCCCTTCACCATGGTTGATGAACCGCGGATCTCCAAGTCGTCTGAGCTACTCAAATGTGGAACTCCACCTCTACGCAGTTCTAGTCAGCTTCAATCCTCCATTTCTTCACTGTGTGCTGCCTCCCTCCTGTCATAGCCACTGCCATGTGACACCGATGTTTCTAGAATGGTTTTGTTTCCCGATTATCCTTCTCCTACAGGCTCCACAGGGTGTAACCATCATCGTGATGGTCTCAGATGCACCTTGCCTCCTTCTTGGAAAATCTGTTAACAATTAACACAGAAATAGAGCAGCTCAAGCCATGTTTTTGTTAGCTCATGCCCTCCATATAAGATGTTTTATAACTGGGGAGAGGTTTGGGGAATATGTTCACTCCATGATTATTTAGTCCTATTTTGATCCCGGAAATGTGTATCGTCCTGCAATAATGATTGACCTACCAACCAACATGTTAGTGGGTTGATCAACTTTCAATTTTTAGAAATAAAGTACATGGAAGACATCCAAATAAAAACCCTGCCTCATTAACAGTGTATGCCATATCACTTCATCCCCAAGGGTTCAAGAAGTCCATAAGCCCATTGTTCTTCATGGTAAGTAGATGCCAATAATTTCCTTATGACATTAGTCATTTTTCATTGAGGAGGAAATCCGTCGATGGTTCAACATATAATCCTCATAGTTTAAACCACATTATACCATTGCATCATACTGTTAAAAAGAAAACATTTAGCAACGTTTTTGTCACACTGCAACGCCATGCCATTACAAAAATTCATTTATAAAATACTTTCAATGTTACATATCATTGAAGAATGATTACATTTGTGTGTTAATGAGACACTACTAAGATCTATTAATTCACCTCTTCTCTATCTCTTAACATTTCTGCACAATCTCAAGGTCACCTCTCAGTGGTGAGAAAATATATTAAATATGTATTAAAGATAATTTTTTTCTTGAAATTTATAAAATATAACATTTCTGTTCGAACCTAGTCAGTCTAACATAATTATTTTTAGTAGAATCTTGGTGTTATGAGTTTAATGACTCTCTTGGGTATTTAATTTGAAGAATATTTCAGATGATGGAAAAACGTACTCATATTTTTACAAAATGTACAATAAAAAAATTTCAAAATTCTGTTCTTGGCTCACTAGACTACAGAATTAG
Organism: Viscum album; assembly: GCA_963277665.1. Classification (NCBI taxonomy): domain Eukaryota; kingdom Viridiplantae; phylum Streptophyta; class Magnoliopsida; order Santalales; family Viscaceae; genus Viscum; species Viscum album. The sequence continues at coordinate 1,357,499,057 of OY728142.1, read as the reverse complement.
CTACTGTCAGTGCAATGCAGTCTGGAAATAATTCCATAACTTTTTTAAAAAAATTACACAAAAATTCAGATACATTAAATTCTTCCCACCATTAGTATTTACGTACCAAAAATCTAAAACAAGGTATAATGAATCGAATTGGGGTACTGAGCAATAATCAGAGCCTCATACCACCATGTGATCTTTTATAGACTATTGTTCTTCCACAGAATGTGCACCAAATGAATCATACTCTAAAAAAGGAACTAATCGTGTGGATTCCCTATCTCTGCTGGGATCATCGCAAACACAGTCGCATCGTCAATGTCCAACTCACCCCATTTGATGACATGTGATGGATAATGCACGTACCTCCTCAGCTACGACACGTGGAATAGATTGTTCACCCTATCCATCTACGGGGGAAGAGCTAAGCAGTATTCCGTTACACGGATTCTAATTAGGATTTTAATACATCCAATGATCCTTAGAGAAATATTTCCACCCCATCCAATTCAGTGACATCCTCGTTAGGGATAGTGTCATAGGGACACTTTATCCCCCTCCTCAATCTTCTATGGTCTATGTCTCCAGTCACCAGAAGAATTTTTTATGCACTACATTTTATTAATATTCTACTAGATGATGTACACCATCTCGATTGTATAAAGTACCAAATATAGAACCATGCGTGTAGACTCCCCTAGGTCACTCTCATATAGAGGTGATATGCAACTCCACCTGTATAAGGCCTAGAAAATTTCCATTCCAATGGTGGAGTGATATCCATTATTTTATGAAAAATCTACTAGTGGTAGGTGGTTCTTGTAACTACGAATAAAATCAAGGATGCAAGAAGGAAGTGTTTCCTCTAGGGTTGGTTTGGTCCACACTTTCCAATAATCAGTTTGCAGATGAAAAGTTGTGCTCAAGCCTAGTTGAGTCCTGAATATCTCATGTAATCCATTCAACAAAATATATGTGAAGTATGAATCAACTTCTAATAAGATCATAGATGGAACCCCATGAAACAACACTATATCTTGAAAGTAGAGGAGTCGAATTCCATCTATCTGTATTTTATCCAAGATGGGTACGATGTGATCCATCTTCGTGAGCTGGTCAATGGTCACCTAGATAGAGTCATTGCCTCTAAATGAGAGTGGTAATTATATGACAAGGTTCATTAAGATACCATCTGATTTCCTCTATGGTACCTCAATGGTTTGTGTCAAGCCTACTGACACCTAATGCTCATACATAACTTGCGGCTAAGTGAGGTATCATGAAACGAACTCAGCCACTGTATTCATTATCATTTTCCACTAGTACTAATTTTTGTAGTCTGGGTACATCATTTCCACTCCATGATGAGCCACCATAGGGGATGTATGAAACTGTTTCCACACATCCTCCCATTACATAACTAGTATTTTTGTGCTCCTCTTGAAATGTTTTATGTTCTTCCCACCTATCAAAAAGCCTTCATGAGCATGCCCTAAAAATAACATATCATGTCCTTCCACACAGTCGACATCCACCAGTTTTTCATCCTTGACAGGATTTTAGAGTGGGGATGTATTAATCATCAATGGAAGGTAATATTACCCATCCATATCCAGGAAGGATATTAGCATCGCAGATAGCTGCTCTGTCGACTCACTCAGAAGCTATAAACCGGTCCTCCGTAAAAGCACTTCTACTACCACGTTCTCCTTACCAATAATAGAGACTATCTCAATGACATAGGCATAGAGGAACTCTAGTCGCCTCTTTTTCCCAAGGTTTAGGTTCTTCTATAATAAGATATTCATAATATTATTATGGTCATAGTAAACTATAAATCATTCGCCCATCATCTAGTGACTCCTCATCGTCAAGGAAAAGACCCCTGCTACATACTTATGGTCGTGAGTCTTGTAGTTCTTCTCCTGTTTCCTAATGTTCTATGAGGAGTAGGTGATCATATCTTGCTCCTTAATCAAGAAAAAACATCATCCTACCCCTAATGAATCAAAAAAAACTATTTTCTCAATCCCTCCTTAGATAGTCTCAGGATGGGCGAACTAGTTCATCTCTGCCTTAGCTCCAAGAAACTCTACTGAAATTTATACATCCTTAATGAGGGCTTCCCCTTCTATGTAGAAGCCAATAAGGGTTTATCCTTTGTAGAATTATCGGTCCTAAAACTACAATAGTAACCAACCAACCTCAATATGTTCTTCACCTCAATCACATTCTCTGGTGGCTCTAAGACTAGAATTTCCTCTATATTCACCGAATCCACTAAAACACCATCCTATGAGATGATGTTTCCCTTAATGTGGAACTCCCGAGTCCAGAACATGAACTTTGAGAGCTTATTATAATGATAGTTATATCGGAGTGTATCCAAGAATATTCAAAAATGTGTAGTGTGATCCTCTTCTGATTCCAAATAAACAAAGATGTATTTAATGGTGACCACAATGAAATAGGTGAATGTTAGCATATAAAATTATATTCATGAGCCCCATGAACATTGTTGGGGCATTGAACATGCCAAAAGGAATAACCACAAAAACATAGTGGGCATACTTTCTCTTGAATGATGTCTTCGTTACATTCATATCTCATACCTAAAGATGGTGATAGTCTGATCTAATGCATATCATGGAGAACCACCTCACTACCTTCTTTTAATATAAGTTGTCAAAATTCTCAGCATTAGACAATTTTTCCTCATGGTCACCAAGTTCAATTTTGGGATGTCCATACATAACATCAAACTACAATTTATCTTATAGGAACACATCATTGTAGCTACCCATGGGGAAAAACTAGGTCTTTCGATCCCCTTTTCTTGCAGGTCCTCCAGTTGTACCCTCATCTTATCAAGCTCCACGAGAGCAATATGATATGATAGTGTATATTTCGGTACCATCGTATGGTATAGGTCAATGAAAAATTCTACCTCTATGAAAGGAGTTAGTCCTGTTACACCCTCAAAAAAACATCATAGTACTCATCATCCACTATAAAAATGCATTTAACCCTCACATTCACATCACCGAGGACAAGGCTATTCAACTGTTATGTGATTGGCTATACCCTCCTCTGAGAAATTGCATCATGTGCTGCAAGGGTATCCTTTTCACCGGTGAAGGGAAACCTAGTCTTCTCTCTACATACAAACCGCAATGCAGGCCTAAAACAGTCGATATGATCATGGAATATGGATAACCAATACATAACCATGATGAAATCATAAGTCATTGATGCTGCTACCTGGATATCATAGTCGTAGCTCTTGCCTCATATATTAAGATCACACTATCTACACTAGTGTGTAATCATCAAAATCCTTCTGGTAAGAGTATATAGTTGTAAGGATCGAGCTAATGGCTTCACAAGAATATTTGTGCTCATAATGTTTGTTGTGTAAAAGAATGATATATTATCACTTATGTCTATAAGAACTCTAGATTGGGTGGAGAAGTCATCGATCATAACTCAGATCATCTTCGATGATTTTGTGGTCATAATCATCCACTGCCTGAATCTAAGCTCATCTATGTCTATATGTTCACTATTGTAGAGGTTGAATACATAGGGGTGGTGGCTATTGTACCTCAAATTATCGCTCACTGCCTGCTTCTTGGAATGATCCCATGCCACATCGGCTTCCCTGTAGAACACCTTTCTCTACCATATTCCCCTGTCTCGCTTATCCCTCAACCTTGTACTGGTTTTCTGTATGGAGGTTCAGAAGGTCATGTGCCATGTTCCCCTCTCCAGCACATGATATGAGAATCTTGGCTCTTGGTTGACCCCATATCGTATGGGATCCCTGAACTACCCACATTATGTCCTAGGGTTGGCCCTGAATGACTTGGCCCACATTGGCCCTATTTTTAGTTGTATGATTCCAGCTAAAGGCACCAATGCCTGGGGATTGGGGGTAGCATTGGCTGTCAGTGCCTTATTTTCACTGAATCTCTCCACAGTAATGGCCCACTCTAGAACCCTACCCTACGTAGGGATAATAAGAGGCACCATCAATGCCTTGATCTCCCACATGGGTACCTTCTTAATGGGTCAAGCTCTGAAGAAAGTGTCTCAATCAATATTTTTATAGCAGTGGGAATGATTTGTTAACCCTGTTGAGTACTCAACCACCATCATGTTGCCCTACTGAAGGCGAAGCTACTTCTGAATGCCCATATAGGGCATGTTTATGGGAAAAACATAATCCCAAATAAGTTAATCACTGTCTGACTAGGTAATGGTCGCCCCATCATACGTATGGATGGTAAAACACCACCATCTCCATGTTGATCCCTATAGAAGGCTCACCTCCATGATAAAATTATGGTCAATAAATGTCCTAAATAAATGAAAGACCCACGTTAAAAAATGTAGTCAGTTCTCAGAGACCTAACGATCTGTCTCTTCCCTGACACTAGGAGGTCTCTATCTGCGAAACTCAGGAAAGACATCGTGTCTGTGTACATCCTTTACCAATAATTCTAGCATAAACTGTTGATCATTGGGGGGGTGGAAACATCGTTGCACCACCCTCTGGGGACATCTCTCGAATAGGTCCTTAGACCGATGCTCATCACTTGGCATGGTGTCCACATGATCACGTATTGGGGTCTTGGTTGGTCATCAATGTGTAGGCATCCTATGATAGACCAGGATGTCCCAAGGTCAGAAAGTTACACCTTGTGAGATGAATATTATTCAAAAATAAAATAAATAGTCACATATTCCAATGTGTTTTCATGATTATATATAGAAAATTGAATTCGAGGTCCTAGTGTATGAAAATGTTAGATGCCACACCAATAATGGAAAAACTAATCTAGAATTTGTACTCGAAACACTTAGCATTTTTTCATAAAAAACAATACGACAGACTCTTATTCTAAGAGCTGGAACTAACCACCCTTGGATTAAAAAATTTCATGACCCGCCCCCTTGGTCCGGTGTCGTGACTGCCCTAATATTTCATCTAGAAGGCGAGGGGTTGTTTTCTAGAACCAATGGTGTCTATATGCATTTGTGAGGCATTTTTTGAGTACCTATACAAACACACACACGCAACCATGTACCACAAACTGAAAGGGGAATAAACTATACAAAAAACAAGTGATGTGTATAAGTATAAATGAAGTCTTGTGGTATAGAATAATATCCCAACAAAAATAAATATAAATAACAATGTACAAATGGAATCGTAAAACCATCTATTGAAAACTCCACCTGGTGGTAAAAGTTGTGTAACTTGGAAACAAAAGTACAATTTCATGCTAGCCAGACCTCATTGGGACCTACCTATTTTATGGCCATAATGTTCTACATTGGAGTGTCTGTCGTCTGTATTAGAAATAACACATGTAGGTGAAACTCATACAGGTGATGTGTAACAAAGAACTCAATAGCATACCCAAAAAAAATAAAATACAACAATCCAATCCTCACAAAAAATCATGTATCAAGAGCATGAATCATGAACATGAACTAGAATAAAACATCAAAAGATATCTAACACATGGTATAAATCTAGTGTGTTGATAGATGAATAATCATTTACATCAGCAAACACCTCAGCTTCTAGATAACATCTTCACTATGAGTATAATGGTCCTGTCGAGTCGGAATGAAGACGTTTCCTACTAACCAAGTATTTTTTTGGTATACGACCCTATTGAGTAATGTTGGTATGTCATGTCACCCAGTATCACACTCACCTAGTGCATATAAAGTCACATAGAGGTACTTCCCACCATGGCATACTAATGTAATACTCCACATCACATATTGTGGTACTACATAGTCACACAGTCTCACACCCACCATGGGCATGCAACATCACAAAGTGGTGGTCATACTGGGCTGTAGTCAAGATACACATAGTCTCCTGTTAGCAATGTTCAGGTCATATACAACTGAAAGGTTTATTACATATCATGATTTGGAGAACTAAACCTCATTCCATTCATCACATCTCAACATCCATAAATGTATCAATTGGGAATTCTAAAATATATTACACTTCAGATTGGTCTCAACACCGCAAACAAATCATCAATAGGACACTCATTTTACATGTTATTAGTGTTTTAGTAAAAGGGGGACGATTGCATTTGTGCCTAGTCCATCACTGTCGAGACGACCTGAAAAACCCAGCCCTGGGGTCCCACATACAGTAGTTTAATTTGACTGACTCGATTGGAAATAGTTGGGATTCACTGAACTTGCCCCATTTTGGTTGAGGGTGTAGCCCCTCGGGTCAACTTGCAACCCCGTCTTATCTGGCATGGTCCAAAGGGCGCAAGTCTTTACTTCCATTGCGGGACCTTCTAGGCATGATGTCTAGTGGTGCGACCTTCCAGCTAAAACTCATCTGCACATGCATCCAGTGTTGTTCACCCAGGATGTAGTAGAAACTGATGAGTCCCTTACTATATTCGAACCTGCCATGAAATGAGTAGGCCACTACATATACGGGGCACTCTCCAATCACTGCATTTAACACCTAAAATGGCTGAATGGATGCCAGTTACTCCCCACTGTGGTTGAGCGACCTTGGCAATCCAGGTCATCTGGGTAGCCCAGACATAGACCACCGACTCCATGTTGTTCAGGATGTCAAAGATCCTCCAAACGGATGTGGAACACTACATTTCTCTACATGTGGCCTCTATAATTGGCCACCTCCGGCCACTAGCAGATCCTTCGAGGGGGGCACACGTGTTTTTCTAGTGGTATGCTTCCTGATCTGCATGTTCCTAGAGGCTCTGTAGGGTGTCACCATCACCATGATGTTCTCTGATACACCTTTCCACCATCTTAGAAAATCTGTTCACAATGAGAGCCCATTCGGAGTGGCTCATGAATTTCTTGTGTCAGCCCACACCCTCTGCATTAGAAGTTTTAAATTGTGGGGGCTGTTTGGGAATATTTTTAATCCATGAAAATTTATTCCGATGTTGTAACCCAAAAAGAGTACCCTCCCAGAAGAATGAGAGTCCTTTGGATCGACTTGTTCATTGGTTGATCCATGTTCATTGTATAGAAATAATGGACAGAGAAGACATTAAAATTGAATCACATCCCTATTGACATTCATCTCTACAATGCTTCTTCTTCAAGGGTCCACGAGGATGATGTCGTGCGTCCATCTATGAGGTATATCGAATTAGATGACATCCCACTAGCAATATTCATTCTTCTTTGGAGAGGAATATCATCAAAAGATCATCAGATAATCCTCATAGATTAATCTTTTTCCAGAAAACACATCAATCTATTATAAAGAACACATGTCACAATGCTTATATTATGTTGTGATGTCACATAGTTAAACTGTTTCATTTATAAAACATCATATTTGTTTCGTGTCATTAATTCATCGTAACGATGCATGTTAATGATCCATTAATGAGTTAAATTAATTATAATCATTGCTACCTCATCGTTGTACTATAGAGTCGATGTGTTTCCGTTTTTAGTTAATAAATATGTAAAATAAATTTTTATATTAATTTATAATTTCTCTTGAAAATTATGAAAATAAAGTTTTTTATTCGTCCCTTGATGGTCGAAGATAAATCATTTATAAATGAATCTCGACGTTATAATTTCAATTTTTCCTTGGATTTTCTATTTGATCACCTATTCGAATGTTGCAAAAATCTGCTGACACATTTAATGAACATTCCTTAAAAATGTTCAAAATTTCATTTCGGGATCACTAAGTCTCAGAATTATGTGCCTTTAGAGCCTTTAGTCTCGAAATAATTCCATACTTTATTTTATAAAAACACATGATGATTATGTGTCATTAAAAAGGGGTCATTATAGATTATATAAAGGAAAATATATTGATAAATTGACAATGGGTAATATTTTTGCATTCCAGAAAAAAATTTATAGAAATTATATTTCTGGAAATTTAAATTATTTAGTAATATATAATTTATTATAAAATATCATACATATAATTTTTTGAATTATTCATTTAACTTTTCCTTAAAGAAACAAAATGACAATTTAAATTTTATATATTCCTTTCACATAACCCAAAAATTTGATATTTATCTAAATAATTCATGAATTTAATATTTACAATATATTTCATTACATTTTATATTTTTGGAATCATATGAATTTTTTTATATTAACTTAAAAATATTGGGGAAAATTTATAAAATCACTTATGATATTTATTTCATCACTAAAATCTAGAAATAAAATTCAATGGTATAGGAATAATGTATCACTCAAATAACTATTCAGAAGAAATCATTTTATATTTTAATCAAAATTAACAAATATTAAAGATATTAAATGTAATTAAATAAAATTTTCACATTATATTTTAGAAAAAACTATCAAGTTAAAAATGAATGGAACATGTAGCTATGTTTCCCTATTATTGAATCATGGATAATAATAGATGAACTATACTAACACAAATGGATATTGTTATGTTTTTTGGGTCATGTTTTCATCCATATCATAACATTGTTAACCATTATTACCTGATTTAACCATACCATCATGATAAATGTTAAATACTACTACTATTCATAAGGATAATAAAATAAAATTGAAACAAATTACAAAACATGATATACATAATACATTATATGAAATACATTATTCATTATTAAATTTCTAAAAAAAGGTCCAAATTAATTTTAGATTATAATTCAAAACTCACAGTAATTAGTGATAATATAAATTTTAATTCCTATGTTCAAATATATTTTTATGACTAATTATATCATAATTAATGAAATAAAATATAGTTTTCAATAAAAAACAAAAATTTTCACTCTAAACTAGGAAATTTATTAACAAACATATCAAAATTATATTTTATAACAATTTTGAAAATATTCGTTTAATTATTATATCATAGTTTATCATATAAATTTTATAAATATTTTATAAATTAACTATTATATTTAATCACAAGAAATTATAATTTTTTAATGAAAATATATTTATGTCGAACAAAATGACATTAGTTAAATTTATGTTTTTTATTTCCTAATTTTAAACATAATTTTAAATTATTTGGTCCATTATATATATTATATACTGTAGAGACCCAATGTTTGATGTACATGGACATTAAATCACATTGGATGAATACTTATTAAATTACAAAAAGCAACACTCAAGGATCATAATATTTTTCTGTCTTTCGAAAATCAGAACATAATCTTCTAATCATGGTGAAAGATCTTCAAAATCTTTGATAAAGATCTTCCCCTTTTGTTTTCTTACCTAAAAACATTCTTTATATCCTGGGGAACAGAAAAATTATAAAACAGTGAGCTCAAATTCTCAGAAAGGGTAAGCATGGAAAAAATAAAACAAACCATATACATTTGAAAATAAAAACATGAACACAATGTTTAAACACCAAGATCATGAGAAATGTCATAAAAAATGGCAATACGTAAGGCATAGATCATAAAGAAACATTAATCCTGATAAAATAGAATGGGAATAAAACATGTAATTGTGGAAAGCATTATGAACATGTTATGATTTCCATAGTTGCCAAGGCATCGCTACCAAGACCATCTTAGTGGACAAAGTCCCTTTCTGAATCAAGTTCACTCCTCGTTCCAGTCCTGTATTACTGAACTAGATTAACATAAAGTTCTAGTAATGTATATCTCATGAGATATAAATAATTACCCAATTCATTGGAGGGAGATAGAGGTACCACCCATCTAATAATGAAATCACTCTTACTTGTGCCAAAAAATAAACTTAAAACATGCATCATGACACAAAGAATAAAATGGGTTTCATAAACATCATCACATCATCACATAATCTATATAAAACAAATGGATATTTCATCATATTAAAGTAAAACCATGCAAATCATCGAGACATTGTACTTGAAATATTCACATATTACATAATGTCATATAAATGGAAAATGGTTTTGATAAAATAGTTAAAATGAAATCTTGCAAAAAATATCCTTTCTTCTTCAAAATAATTTTATATTCACAAAATTCCAACAATTTTAAAAGAAATTTATTTTTTTGAAAATAGTCATAAAATATAGTATTGTAAGCTTCATGAAAATGAGGCTTTATGAAACCATACAAATATGTTCACGCCATGTGAGTTAAAAATAACATTTTCTCGTACTTTTGTCAGAAAAGTCAAAAAAATTCCTCATAAGGTAAATAATTTAAATATTCCTTTCATAACATGTGGTAAAAGTAAAAAATGCGTAAAAATTACTTTAAACATACATAAATTTTTTTAGAAAATATGTGCTTGGATGATAACAATAACCCCAGTAAATACTTATGAATAAACAATCGTGGATAAAAACAAGATTGGAAAAGTCATCCCTTACCTTAGGTCCGATATCCTTCATACGTATCCGAACCTCTTGTATAATGATTTAAATAAAATAATTGACTTATTAAAGAACTATATTCAATGTTATGATATCATATATGGTTGACTTATGTCTTTATATTACCCGTTCTTTTTTAAATCTCATGTTAAAGCAACGTTTTGGGTAAAATCATCTTATTTATCGTTCATGTTTGGACATGTTGTTATTGATGATATTATTACTTATATCATGATTTACATACGTCCAGAATATGAATAATGATTTATATATCATATATATTCATTGTACATCCATCTTGTACATGTATTTAAAATAGTCCATAACATATGGAGGTAAGAAAGGAAATTTATCGATCATGGAGATGGTAAGCCGTACGTACGCATGAACGTGAATTTAATTTCTATTTATTATTTAATGGAATAAGTATCTTATAATTCCAGTATAATATCTTATATAATATCATTAACTCCATCCTTTATGCATCCAACATGAGGCATTAACAAATCACATAACTTTGAGGGGGCGGTTTTCCTTAATTCCTCAAATGAGATTATCGTATTTACCAACTATGGAAACCATAAAGGATTGATATACATGGGAAGTAAAGAAGCATGAGGAAATAATAAAAATAATATATATCATATATATATATAGTTCCATCATAATGGACACCATGATAGGTGGTAAGAGAAAATCGAACAATCATTGTTTTGTGATGTGTTAGTTTTCCATCCACAGAAACATTATGTTCTTCATCCATTAGATGAAGGTGTGTGTCATTGTAGTTAAAATAATTCTCAAAAAAACATACAATTATATTGAGGATACAAATTTTGTTAAAAAAAAATAAAGGATTAAAAAGAGTTTAGGGGTTGGAGAAGTAGAATAAAAGAAAACAACATAAGAGAAACAGTTACCATTAGTTTGGGTAACTTCGTTTGATTTGAACCAAAAGGTCTTCTTGAAATGCCTTATGCCTAATGTCATGCTTCTAGGGGGAGGAGAGGTATGTATAGAGATTAATTGGGAAGATCTTGGATGAGCCAAATGTCTTTATATGTGAGTGGAATTGGATAGAAATGGTCTCCTTTTATAAGGGATAGGAGGGGCTCTTTTGGAAAAAGTGAAAATATTATTTTATAATATAATGATATTTGGTTTCTAATGGTCCAAAAATCATTATAGTCAAAGATAAGATGACTCATGGTCGAAATATAATTATAAAATCATAATTGTACATGTTTTGGATAATGTTTTAATCATTATAATCTTATTAATTTAAATCATTTATTAATGAGGTAAACACTGCATCATTATTGTGTCATAAATAATTTAATTCATTTGATGTCTAGAAATTATGAAACAAATACCATGATGTAGGAAATATTTTTATATTTATAATAAATATTTCTATTACAAAATATTACTTATATAACACCATATAAAAAATTATTTACTAAATGATTTTTGTTAATGTCAATTTTGTCTTTACATTAAATTAATTAATCTAATGTGTCATTGGATTTCATAAGTGGCTCCATGGGGTCCCAAAATCAACCAAAGGATGCCCATGGTCGGTCGTTACTCATCCAATAAGGTTCAGACATGTTTTAAGGTAATTTTGAATTATTATAATATTCGTTTAACCTTGAATTACCCTATTTACCTTTAACCGCAATAAATAAAAGTCAAAAGTTACTATTCACCAAAAATTATTTTCATCTAATTGAACCACATTTTACTTCATAATAACGACCATGTATGTCGGATTTTTGAAATTCAATTCACAGAAGTGGTAAAATTTTATTTAAATGAATGATTTGGTTTTTTAACAACCACTAAGTGGTTTCACTATTCATAAAAAATTTGATTTTTTTCAGAAAAATACCAAAAATTCAGCCAAAGATATATTTGATATTGTCAAATCAAAATTGTTGTCTATTTTTTGAAATTAAAAACATTTAAGTGGAATTAATTAATTTTAAAATTAATTTTCATTATCCAAACAAATAACGTGTTTTTAAGAAACAATAACTATCAAAATATCGACACTTTTTTATGTCCAAATTCAAAGTGAAGTTAATTCCTGTGCCAAAATTGGATTAAATAGTAAAAATATATTATAATTACACTTTAAAATCAATTAAAAAGATAATCTAACGATATAAATTATTGCTATGAAAAAATTTGTTTTTAATTAAAATATAACGTGTTTTTACTATTCATTAAAATATGAAAGTTATCAGAATAATATGAAAAAATTATCCAAATTAAATATTTATATTCTAATTCAAAGAAAGAATTTTATTTTGTAAAATTGAACTTATAAACATGTCAAAAACTAGATTTAATGTCTGTGCTACATCAAAAGATGACAAAACATCTTTTTTTTAAAATAATTATTTTACCCGAACAAATTATTTTGTTCTCATAGCATTTCTAGAAAATATGTAAGATGAATAATAATGTTATAAAATTAAAAATTTAGTTAATACTATACATAATGTCTAGTCGATAATAATATTATAACAATATATCATTGTTTAGTGAAACACAGTATTGTGTACTACTCACACTATCGAGGAAGGTCACGATTGCATGTAACGCAAGCCAAGTCAGGGTTGCATGTTGTGCATGACTTATTTTTTGTTTCGTATAATAGAATCCAACCATATTTCATATATTTATTTAATATATATATATACACACACACAATGTAGTGAAGAATGACTACTATCAAACAAACTTTAAATTGTGTGAAACACAATCCAAGAATAGTGTTTTGTATACTACAAGCTAATAAGTTGTTGCGTATAGCACAAGATAATTTTTATGTAGATTATAAAAAAATACATCATTGAAACTAAAATGAATAAATATCATAAAATCTCATGTTGTTACATTCTACCCCCCTTAAAAGGAATTTCTCCCTCGAAATTCATCGGGGTTATAAATGGTTTACTACTTAAAAGTTTCTTCCAAATAAATCCACATCGTAAAAATTAATACTATAACTTAATTTTAAAAAGAGTTTTTAGAATCATAACGTTCCCCCAAAGTAACACAGCACTGGGATTCCACACTGGACAACATATAAAATATTGATATGGATGAAAAATCTAACAATCATGTTCTGATGGAGAGTGGTAGAGAACAAGTCTATGAAAAAGCCAACAATCACAAAGCCATAGATTTGTGATGATCTAAGGTACCATCGGATTCCTCATATATAAGAGTATTAGGAATTTTTTTTGGATTTCAAGATAATTTCTCTAATGTTGAAAAATTTTTTAATTAAAAGAAATTGTTACTTGATTATTGTAAATTTCCATTGTTGTTCATGTCATGAACATTTTACACTTCATTTCAAAAAGAAATGAAGTTGAATTTGTTTTCCATGATGTGTTAGCGGATCATGTGATAGAAGGATTGGTCATTCCATCTATCTCAAACATAAGGTTAGCAAAATTTAGATACATAATTCCATCTATGGTTATATTATTCATATATGGTTCCAAAAATGGACTTATACTTCATCTATCATACCGCTTAAAAAAATAAAACTAGTTTCTACTAACTAGGGATATCCAGTAGGCCAGTGGTAGGCGATAAAGGCCTTCCGCACATCGGTTGTGGGTTCGATTACCGCAACCTTGTCCGACGTGATGGGTTATCGCTCATCCTATCGGTTGTCCTTTTATTGAAAATACACTATTATAACATTACCACAATAATATTGAAAAATGTTCTAGCCTCAAACAATACTTTCATAATTTATTCCAATCATTAGGATTAACCAAAATACTTCTGTCCAAGCTCATAGTATAAAGAAAACAATTACTATAAATTTCATCTACCAAGCTTGTGAATACCATCATTTATCCCCCAAATATCATAAAATATATCTTGTTGTTCACATTCCAGACATGTGAATACCTTAATCATGTATTGTCTTGTAAAATGAATACCCATTGAACCTTAGTGAAAACATGAATGTTGTCAAATGTTAACTCTTTCCACATACCAAAATCCCAAAAAATTCTATATACTCAAACCATGATATCACGTAGTCCATATATCAATCATGAGCTCATGAATACAATCAAACATCTCATTATCTCCATATCCCTTCATTATGCACATATCATCTACTTTCAAAAAATATTTGAAAAACCATTCATGGTTACCAATACCATTCAATATATACTTTCAAATACATTAGAAAAAACAATAGTGTAACAATCCTTAGATGTGTCTTTATTCCGTAGTACAATTACTTATACAACATAAATCTTGATAAACATAAATCATTCCACTAACATCTTAATATATTAACTGAGATTTAACAATTCTTGCATCTCACATATCATTTGTAGTCTCTTCATAATCATAAACATAAATACTACCCATACGACAATGCTAATTATCTTTATGAGACTTTCCCATAGAGAATTTTTTTGAATAATTCTCATACATTCCACATTTAAAACATTTAATCATTATTGATGTCATAGCAATACCATTATCCTTGTCCATGGTGTTAAATGAACCTTTTCCGTTACACTTACTAGCATTGTGTCCTTCCTTTCCACACCCAATGCATATTCCAGTTCCTTTGAAACATTCTCCTTGATTCCTCTTCCCTCATGATTTACATGAGGGAAATTGAACTATCTTTCTTCTATGATCATCATGAAACTCCATCATTCTCTTATTAGTTGAGGCATGAAACTTACCAAAGTTGAGATTTTTGATCATATTATGAGATTGCTGATTAGGAATAATAACGATGTTTCACCTTCCAAATCCCATTTCATTTTCTTGATCATGAATAATATCATTCCATTGTTCATCATATTCTCCATTATCGTGAATCGTCCTGTTTCCAACCATTTTCTAAAACTCAAAAAGATTATTGTGAGAGGTAGAAATCATGATAGGTAAAACAAAATAATAAAGGGGGAGTAACTTCAATATCTAACATCTTAGGTTTAAATTTATGATCGTTACCATAATTCTAGGAGTATAAACTATACTAATATTTGACATTAGGGACATCCCTATACATACCTTATTAATATCTCTAGGTATCTCACTAATGTTTTCGCATCCTAGATTGTAATGTTTGACTAAACCCTTACTCTAATACCAACTATAGAAACCCAAAGCATGATGTACATGGAAATTACATTACTTTGGAGGAATACTTAATACATAACAAAAACCAAAAATCAAGGACCATAATAATTTATTGTCTTTGGAAACTCGGAACATAATCTTCTAATCATGGTGAATGATCTTCAACATCTCCGATAAAGTTTCTCCCCTTTTTTTTTCTTACCTAAAACTGTTCTTTATATCCTGGGAATGGAAAACATATAAAGGGTGAGCTCAAACGCTCAGTAAGGCTAAGCATGGAGAAAATAAAACAAACCATATATATATGAACTTAATAACATTAACACATTGTTTAAACATCAATATTTTGAGCAATGAAATACAACATGGGAATACATAATGCATAGAACATAAAGAAACATTAATCCTAATAAAATAGAATGGGAAAAAACATGTAATTGTGGCAACCATTAAGCACATGTTATGATTTATGTAGTAGCCAAGGAATTGCTTCCAAGACCATCTTAGTGGACAAAGTCCCTTTCCGAATCAAGTTCACTCTTCATTCCAGTCTTGTATTACTGAAGCCGATTGACTTACCGTTCCAGCCATGACTATCTGATGAGATATTAATATTCAACTAATGCATTGGGGGAGATATAGGTCCCACCCATCTCAAAATGAAATCATTCATACTTGTGCTACAAAATAAACTTAAAACATTCATCCTAACCCAAATAATAAAATGGGTATCATAAAAATCATCCCATCATCACATAATCCATATAAAACAAATGGAAATTTCATTATATGAAAAGTGAAACCATGTAAATAATAGAGACATTATACTTGAAACATACACATATGAAATAATGTCATCTTAGATGGAAAATGGTTTTGATAAAACACTTGAAATGAATTCTTGAGGAAAATATCCTTCCCTCTTCAAATCATTTTATTTTCACAAAATTCCAAGCAATTTTAAAAGAAAAGTATTTTGTTGAAAATATTGATAAAATATTGTAGAGTATGCTTCATGAAAATGAGGCGTTATGAAACCGTAAAAATCTGTTCACGCCAAATATGTTAAAAATAACATTCTTCTCGTACTTTTTTCGAAAAAGTCAAAAAGATTCATCGTATGGTAAACAATAGAAATATTCCATTAATAAAATGTGGTAAAAGTAAAAAAATTGGTAAAAATAACCATAAACAAACATAAAAACATTTTTGAAAACATGGGCTTGGATGTTTACAATAACCCTAGTAAATACTTACGAATAAACAATCTTGGATAAAAACGAGATTGGAAAAGTTATCCCTTACCTTATGTACGATATGCTTCGTACGTATCTGAACCTCCTGTATAATGATTTAAATAATAAAATTGATTTATTATAGAATCATATTCACGGTTATGATATCATATATGGTTCACTTATGACTTTATATTAATCGACCTTTTGTAATTCCCATGTTAAAGAAACGTTTTGGGTAAAATCATCTTATTTATCATTCGTGTTTGGAGTTGTTGTTATTGATTTTATTATTACTTATATCATGATATAAATAATTCCATAATGAAAATAATGATTTATATATCATCTATATTCATTATAAATCCAGCATATTCATGTATTGATACTAGTACATAACATGTGGATGTAAGAAATGAAATGTACCGTTCATGGAGACGGTAATCCGTACGTACGCCTGAATGCTACATTCATTTATATGTATTATATAATGGAATAGTTATATTATAATATCAGTATAATATCATATTTAATATCATTAATTTAGTCATTTATACATCCCACATAAGGCATTAATGAATCATATCACTTTGAGGGGGCGGTTGTCCACACTTCCTCAAATGAGATTATCATATTTACCCAATATGGAAACCATAAAGGTTTGATATAATTGGGAAGTAAAGAAGCATAAGGAAATCATAAAAATAATATATATCATATATAAATACATTGCCATCATATTTGCCACCATGAGATGTGGTAGGATAAAATCGAACAATCATCATTTCGTGAGGCATTAGTTTTCCATCCACAGAAACATTATGTTCTTTATCCATTAGATAGATGTGTGTGTAAGTGTAGTTAAAATAATTCTCATAAAAACATCCTAATATATCTAGGATACGGGTGTTATAAAAAAATTAAAGTATTAAAAGGATTTTAGGGGTTGGGGAAGTAGAATAAAAGAAAACAACTTAAGTGAAACTGTTAGCTTTAATTTGGGTAACTTCTTTTGGTTTGAACCAAAAGGACATCTTGAAGTGCCTTCTTCCAAATGTAAGGCTTCTCGGGGGATTAGAGGGCTATAGAGAGATTAATTGGTCAGAGGTTTTATGATCCAAAAGGCTTGAGAGGTGTGACGAATTGGATAGAAATGGTCTCCCTTTATAATGGAGACGAGGGGCTCATTAGGAAAGAGTGAAAATATTATTTTATAATATAATGATATTCGTGTTTTAATGGTCAAAAAATAATTATAGTCGAATATAAAATCACTCGTGGTTGAAATATAATCATCCAATCAGAATTGGACATGTTTTGGATAATATTTTAATCATTATAATCATATTTATTTAAATCATTTATTAATGAGGTAAACACTGCATCATTATTGTGTCATAAATAATTTAATTCATTTGATGTATAAAAATTATGAAAAAAATACAATGATGTAGGAAATATTTTTATCTTTCAAATGAATACTTATAGTCAAAAATATAACTTATATAACACCATATAAAAATTAATTTACTATAATATTTTTGTTATTGTCAATTTTTTTTATATTAAATTAATTAATCTAATGTGTCATTGTCATTCATAAGTGGCTCCATGGGGTCCCAAAATCGACCCAAGGATTTACATGGTCGGAAATTACTCATAAAATAATGTTTTGACAAGTGTTAAGGTAATTTTAAATTATTATAATATTCTTTTAAACTTGAATTACCCTATTTACCTTAAACCGCAGTAAATAAAAGTCAAAAGTTACTATTTACCAAAAGTTATTTTCATCTTATTGAACCACATTTATTTCTAGATAAAAACCATGTATGTTGGATTTTTGAAATTAAATTCACTGAAGTGGTAAAATTTCATTTAAAGTAACGATACAGGTTTTCTAACTACCACTAAGTGGTTTCACTATTCATCAAAAATTGATGTTTTTCTGAAAAATACCAAAAATTCAGCCTAAGCTATATTTGATATTCGGAATTCAAAAATGATGTCTATTTTTTCAAATTCCAAATATAGAAGTGGAATTAACTAATATTAAAATTAATTCCCTTTATAAAACAAATAGCGTTTTTTAAGAAAAAATAACTATCAAAAGATCAACAATTGTTTATGTCCAAATTCAAAGTGAAATTAATTCCACTGACCAAAATTGGATTAAATGGTAAAAATATATTCTAATTACACTTTAAAACCAATTAAATTGATAATATAACCATATAAAGTATTGTGATGAAAAAAGTTGTTTTTAATTAAAATATATCTTGTTTTTACTATTCATCAAAATATGAAAGTTATCAGAATAATATGAAAATTTTATCCAATTTAAATTTTTATATCTTGATACTGAGGAAGAATATTATTTCATCAAATTTAACTTAAAAAAATATCAAAAACTAGATTTAATGTGGATTCTCCATCTAAAGGCGGCAAAACTACATTTTTTAAATACTTATTTAACCCGAAAAATTTATCTTGTTCTCATACCATGTTCTACAGAATATGTAAGATTAATAATAGTGTTATAATATTCAATATGTAGTTAAACTATTCATAACGGCTAGTCTATA
This sequence comes from Viscum album, assembly GCA_963277665.1. Taxonomy (NCBI): domain Eukaryota; kingdom Viridiplantae; phylum Streptophyta; class Magnoliopsida; order Santalales; family Viscaceae; genus Viscum; species Viscum album. The sequence goes on along the minus strand of OY728142.1, from coordinate 1,357,479,726 downwards.
ATACTATTATAACAATATATCTTTGTTTTGTGAAACCCAGTATTGTGTACTACACACGCTATCGAGGAAGGTCATGATTGCATGTAATGCAAGCCAGGTCTGGGTTTCATGTTGTGAAAGACTTCATTGTTGTTTCTTATAGCATAATCCAACCATATTTAATTTATACATTGAATATATATATATATATATACACACAAACACACACTCAATGTTGCGTAGAATGACTACTATTAAACGAACTTGAAATTGTGTGTAACACAATCCAAGAATAGTGTTGTGTATACTGCAAGCTAATATGGTGTTGCATAAAGCACAAGATAATTTTGATGTAGCATATAACACAAGACATCAATGAAATTAAAATGAATAATTATCATAAAATCTCAGGTTGTTACATATACACTTTTTGATCATATTAATATATATAAATTCTTTGTCAATGTTATATCCATCATATATAAATAATGATATTTCATCTTCCATTTAATTTCCATGGATTGTATTATTTATTATATAAAACATATAATTTGAATTTAAATCATGGGATATTACAGTATGTTCAATTGGGGTTTCCCATGTGATATTTTTATCCTAGACCGAGTATACCATTAATGTTTATTGAATATTTTGCGTGTCACGTTAAATCTCAAATCATGTGTGTTTTTCTTATATAGTTTCAATGATTATTATATATTATTCATCAATATTTCATCTCAAATTCCATAGGAGTGGTTGGAGTAGATGGTAAACTCATATGAGATAATTTGTTAATGATATTATGAGATGATATCCATAAACTAATGACTTGATGAATTAGTTTTTATGATACATAATTCAATTAAACATTCCCCACCACATCGAATGTCATTGGAAATCTTCTTTCATTTGAAAAAATGCGTATCTTTTTAGAATAAATTTTACTATCCCCATTGATTTAGATATATGCTTATACTTTTATAATTCCATTATAGTATATATTTTATTAATCAATATTCTTATTCATTAAGAATGGATTTGATATTATAATTTGGTTCATCTTTATCATAATTTTCTAGGTGGGAACTATTCCACATGACTATATTATTATGTGGTGTTATAGATCCTTCGAAGATAATATTTAATTACTTTTAGGTTACTAATGAATTAAATTAACATGTGATGATTATTTGATGACATGTATCCTACTTAGTATCTAAATACGAATCAAGGAACAACTAGACTTAACAGTGATGAAAGCATGGGTTGATTATTCAATTAATGTGAATCATGCATAAGTGGTGCTATTATATATATTATATAAAAATGGATATGAAATGGTATTTTTGTAAGAATGAATTTTTTTTACTTGTTATCAATGTTCATTATTTATTGAATGGTTTATTTTAAAATCACACTATGGATTTATGGTGTGGAATCTAAAGATATAGATTATTTTCATCAAAGAAGTTTTTATCAAGTATAGAAAAATACAAGGTAGAATACATTGGTTTTACAACGATTCACATTCAAATGGGTGGTCATATAATAGACCATGTCATATATTGAGAACATGATTTTGAATAGTTAAATTATGGTGTTTTTAGGATCGATGAAAGGTACACAAAAAAATGAGTGGATGTGTTGACATATGTGTACAATATAGGATTGTATTTTCATTTTACTTTAACTATATTATGAACCATGTAATTATTTAATGAAGTCATGGATTCATAATTTCCTAATGTGTTTTTGATGCTAATACATTTATCATTATGATGTGGGGTCAACGAAGATATATTAGTTGTTGTGTGGTAGTAAAATGGGATTTTTTCCTTGAACATGATTTTCATGACGGTATGTTGATGGATATTACATTATCTCATCTAAATGATTAATATAAGGAATTTATTATTTTGGTAATTGAACCATTTTACATTATACGGTGTGACCCTAGATGTTTTATTTTATTTCAATAATTCTGAATGATGACATTCAATGACATTCAGGAGTTAATAGTGACCAAATTTCATTCATACGCTTCAATATAATCCAGATGGCCAATGTCATCATTATATATTGTAATTCATACGGTGTGAATTATTATGGAACAAAACAAAGGTGTCTCGGTTTATAGGTCTGATGAAACTAATCATTAGATTGTCGAGTTTTCATTATAATGACAGTGATGAAATGGATCTTGTAATAGTTTTTTATACAGAGAATACAATATATATGATTGAGATATTTTTCTATTTAGAGAGTTTGAATATGATGGAGGCACTTGTTTATGTATACCTCATGCGGGGTGGATTGGATTTATGCTATTCCATTTTCTTGGTGAGATAATGATGGATTAAATTAGAGTCAATGATCCAATAATAAAATAACCTAAACAATTAAGTTTGTATATAAGTTAATTTTTTCATGATATCATGATGAGAACAAAGATCTATGAATTTTGATTATGTGGAATGATCGTGAATCAATCATAATTTCTATTTTTTTCAGAATGATCCATCATGAGGGCGGCCATGTAGAATTACAACATTTAATTGAATCTATTGATATTAAAACCTCATTTAGTGGGTCATTGCACCACTAAAAATGTGAAGCAGTGGGAAATTATGTTAGCGGGGTGAACTATATCTCATAACCATCCCTAATGTGAATAAATATATAAAGGGATAAAAAATTTGTGGAAGGTAAATCAATTGATCTAACAATAGTGGATCGATATGGTTCACTTTTCTTTAGTGTTCTCTACATATTCATAAGGATGACTAAAGGGTGGATATTGATCATAATGGTTGTATTTTTATAGTGTATGACCATTAATAATTCCAATATGAGCACATTATTTTGATCATTATTTTATGAATATGATAATAACTGTTAAGGATCATTGGTACATCCCCTATGTGGGAACTATATTAATGTGATAGTCTTAAAAACTATTATTTTATATGATGTGAAATAGTAATGGAATTATAATTTTGAGCTCCTAATGTCTATATATTTTGAGATATAATATTAAATTTGGAATTTATATGTTTTCAAAATATGTATATTTTTTTTTATTAGAAGATATCTATGATGTGTGTTTGGGTGTTCAGGTAATCAGTTGAGTTTTTTCATGTAGGATATATTGTTGATAATTTACATATATTAATCCACCCATGTTTTTTCATGTGTGGTGATGTGTGGTGGCCCATGATTGTTGACAACCATGGAGTATTTATAATAGTAATAATCATATATAGTGTGAAGGGACATATGGTTGTTGAATCCTTTTTTTTTGTTTTTTACACTAAAACCAATGGGATACACCATAATTTTGTTTAGTGGGGATACTACACCACAGAAATAAATTTTTGGGACTTATATGGAACCCTGATGTATAAAGAAAAATATCCCATATGTTATACAACCTAGACGGTTGGACATTTGGTTGGGAACCCTTACCATTTGTGGGTGTTTGTTTGAAAATCTATGGCCATGTTACGATGGGTTTTTTGAAAAGGGTATACCTCCATGAATCCTGTAGAAATTACATAAAAATGGGGCCATGTTTTTATCCAATATTGAGTATTCTATAATATTTGAAGACAAAATATGGATTTATGACCAACTAAGATAATAAATGGTTATTAGAAATTTCTCTCCCCAAACATTTTTCACCATTTGATTATCCATTTCAATAATTGTTGTTTTCTTGTGTTTTTGTGTGGATTTGAGATATAATCATTCTCTGTTATTCAGTAACACCGATAGAAACTAGTTAAATATGATTTTGGTATTATTATAGATGGGGATTCCACCAAAGAACATTTTAATATGTCAATGATGTGTAGTTGTTTTATCAATGCTAGAGAACATCTCAAGATGATTTATTAACATCATCACATGAGTTTTTCATTAAGGAAAGCCAAAAAATATTCATTATTATATTTCATAAATGTATACAATTTGGATATTTAATTTTGGTTTTGTGTTTGGTATTTCATGTTTATTTTGATAAAAAACATGTCAAGAGAGGACGTAGTTCATTTATAGTTAGGTAATCCTTGATTCAGTAGGTTGGGTTCTAATAGAAGAATAGCCCATATGAAATGAGTTATAAGAGGTATTATAGTAGGGAAATAATCCCGAAATTAATTTTGAATTAATTAATGGGATATTAAATATATTCATCAAATATTACATTTTAATAATTCATTGGAAACTCTCAATGGATTTAGATTGACATTTATAAATTTACAAGGACTTATGTAATACAAATAGATTATTACTGTTGCATGTCTATTTAAAATTTCATTGGTTATCATAATTTGTTTTGAATGATTGAAATTTAGGTAAAATTACATTATTAATACCCTTTGATTCGGCTGTAGTTGTATATTATGAATTGGACTCTATTCCCCTCAATGGGATTTCCCGACTGGGTTCTATTTTCACCAAACAAACATTATGATATTATCTAATACATTGGTATTATAACATCCTGAGTAATTATAGAATTAGATATTTCTTTTATTTACTAATATATAAGAATTATGAAGTGATTTTACGTTAATGATAATTCAATTTTGTTTAATGTGCTTGGTACTCAATACTGGATTTCTGAGAAAACGAACATTGCACAAATGAGTGAAATAAATCAAAAAAATATATTATTAAAATTATTATTTAGGTTAAATTTATCACATTTCCCATGTATTGGTTAGAGTCAATAAATAAATTTAAATTATATTTAAAAAATTTTATTAAATTTTTTTACATTATTTGAATAAATTTTATAGGCTTAAAATATGAATTCATGAATGTTTCATCACAAAAAGATCACATATTTTCTTATAGTAGATTAACACATTTTTATGGTGAACCTATTTAAATATGGTTTTTGAGAATTCTATCAGTTGTATTTGACAATGTAAACATATTATTTTGAATTGGGACATAAAAATTTAATTTGGTGAAATTTTTGGTATTTTAATCATTATATTAATTTCTAATGAATAGTGAAAAATATTGGATTTTTGTTCAAAATTTCATTTTTGAATAATTTAATTACAAAGTTAGGATATCGATTAAATTATTTATAATGTGTGTCTAAATAATTTTTTTTTTATAAAATAAGGTCCTTAGAATATATTTTAATTTGAAATTAAATATAAAAACATAGTAAGCTTTTGATTTTTTTTAACTTAAAAAAATGTTTCCTCAATCTGTCAAAAGGATTAATTATTAAAATAATTATAGAAATCACTATGAGTCAAATTTTAAAAAATATATATAAATGGGTGTAATTATTATATAAAATGTGATCTAATAGGATTAATCAAATATTATATGAATAATAACTTTTCTATTTTATTTACCATCATTAAAGGTAATCTCATAATTAAAGGTATAATATTATTATATTAATATAAATCTACCCAAACCTAGGTCATATTCTTATTATATGAGTTATTTTAGACATTAAAAACTCTTTGGTAGATATTTTGGCTTTTTGAAGCCAATAGATTATGAATAGGGCATTAATAATATTTTCTTTAATGTAAAAAATATTTTGTTATAAACATGTATCATATTACTAAACAAATTTTAATTTGGTGTTAAATAAGTGATATATTATACTTTAAATATTTACTTTAAATCTAAAAAAACTATTTATATCATGATAATTGTTTTATTTTTTTCCACTTGAAATAAATTTCATTTTATTATGAAACAATTATGATGCAAGAATATATTTATTAAATGATGAATAAAATAAATGACATTAATAATATAAAAATAAATATTAATTAAATCATTTCAGGTCAAAATTTAATTTTATTGATGATTTTCTCATGTTATTGATATTTTAATTTATTTTGTTCTAATGAATCATGTTTTTATAATTTTTTTAAAATGTCTCCTAATGAATAGTGTAAATATTAACAGAATTCATAACATAAAATATTTAATATTTAATTTATTTATATAAAATTTTAAAAATGAAATATTAAAATAAAATGTTTAAATATATTAATAAATATCATTAAAGAATCATTAATTATTCTTTTAACATGTTATGGTTATTATTTTGACTGTAAAATTTTAAATTACATAGAAACAGTTTGATTTTAAAGAAAAGAAACATAATGATAATGATTAATGAATATCCAAAACATTTATAATTTTTATTGTATTAATTAATTTATCCCCATAACCATTCAATATTATATTTATTCAAATTGGATCCAATTATAATAGAATATGAATTTCAATTAATTTAATACATTTAAAAATTCCAAGAGTGACCTTCATCTCTCCTATAAAAAGAATCTATTGTTATCAATATCATAAAATTAATAAAAAATATCTTTTTCCCACGATCTTACTAAAACCCCTCCTATAATCCCTCCCCACATTATTGCAGACAATGTTTAGGCAGAACACAATTATTTAAGGTGTCAAGCTGTTACAAAATGTCATCATATGAAGGAAAATAAATTTTTTAATTTATTTGATAATATTTTATTTCTTCTTCCACTTCATTAAAATAACTTTCATCCAAGATGTGTTCATAACTATATTATAGTAAATATATTTAGATGGTATTATGTCAATATAATCTTGTAAATCCATATCCATATCTATCAAATGGTAATTAATGAGGGTTTACTCAGTTATGAAAATGTATTTAGATGTAACTAATGCCTGCATACAACCTACCGAATCCATCATTTAAATCCAATATCTTATTTCCACATCCATCACATAAATTCATTACCTGATTTCCATAATGATAAATGAAAAATAAAAATGTATCTCATTAATACGTATAACCTACCATCTTCATGATTTCTACATTTTTCATTTTTTTATCCATAATAATTGTTTTTATTTAAAAGTATAATTACTATATAAATGATATCATTAAATAATGAATATTTTTCTGGGTATGATGGAATTATTTCCAAATTGACAATTTACAACATACAATATTTATTTTTGAAGTCATGTACCGAATACTGTCAATATGTCTGATGTGAACATAAATAATTATGTAAATGTTATATCAATATCAATAAGTGATATCAAATAAATAATAAATTTAAAAAATGTTCTCATATTTTTTTAAATCACCCAATATTCATTATTCAATATATAAATAACCTATGAGATGAATCCGAATCGAGGTGATGGATTTTGTCTCAAAATTATATCATTAAGTTTTATTTTAATGTTATACAAAAAATTATTTTATTAGGAATAAAATAAACCAATATGAATTTAAATTTCATTCAAATGCCTAAAAATGTATTTTTTTATAAGAATAATTTTACAAAAAAAAAGAAATTTTATTAATGTATATGTTGAAAACAACTTCTTCGTTAACATAACAGTTATATCATATTTGTCTTTCAATAGAAGATTTAATGTTTTTAAATGAAATAGATATAGCATATTACCTTTTCTCTTTATTTTAAAATTGAATATTTATTTTATTATGATTAGTTTATTTAAATATCATCAAATGATTTCTTGTGATTTCAACCGAATTGTTATGACTAAAATGTTGATAATTACAATCTTTAATGTGTTGTGATTATATAATGGAAAAAGAAATTTGATAATAGCTTATGCAATAAACCATTGATTTGGGGTTAAATGATAAATCGAGGATAAATGATTACATTATAACATCCATTTAATTGAGTATTGAAGTTTGTTATATGGATATTAAACTAGTAAGTGTGATTTATATCGAATTCAACCATATAGTTATTCAATTTAAGTATGATTACACCCCATGTAACCCAACCGATAATACCAACTATAATGACCTGTGGAAACACCCCCCACAATATTAGAATATGTAGATGGTTTGAATAAAGAAAGAATATAGTGAGGGATCAGTTGAATTGGGTGATAAATGGTGGGAGTGACCATGCATGATATCAACTGGATCAACCATAAAGAAAAATATCAGTAGTGGAACATTTCATGAGAAAAATTCCCCAACCATTTATATAATCATCATGCATCCTTCTAGTAGAATAGTGGATTGAAGAACTAGAATTGTTTTTTGATGTAATGGAATTTTTAGACATTCATAATGTCAGTCTTCGTGTTTATATTTTTAAAGGTGAATCCAATCATTAGTGTTATGTGGATAAAAAAATATGAGGATGTGAAGATATTTATTCCATGGATTGGGACGAATTTATGAATATATTTCGTTTGAAATATTTTCTTAATGATATTCAACATGGTTTAGAAAAGAAAATTTTGCAAATATGATAATAAGACAGTGATTCAATGGCTGTATATGAAGAAAATTTCACAAATTTGTCAAGGTCATCCTAATTTTTTTCTTCAATATTTATAATAAGAAGAAAATTTATTACTTAGTATTAAAATCGAAAAAACTAAGGGTATTAGCCTCTTGGGAGTCCAAAATATATGAAAAACATGTCTGATGTGCTGAGAAGGTAGAAATTATTTCTTTTATGATCATTTAGCTCATGAGAAGAAAAAATGAAGAGGTCCAGTAGGCTGGTAATGGGAAAGCAGTCATCAAAGATGTTTGAAGGTAATGGAACTAAATTTCAATCCAATGAGAAGTTTGGTAAAATAAATCCCAAAAAATGTATCTCAAGGTCTAGGAAGTACTTTAATTGTGGTATAGATGATTATATTTCTTTTGAATGCATTGTAGATAATCAATAATTAATTGAAAATTCAGAGGTGAGATGATTTAGTTGCAATGAGTTACGATATAATTCCATGGCCTATCCCAGGTTGATAACCCAGGGGGGAAACCAAGATCACTGAAACTATAAGGGCATGGATAAATCAGTTCATAATACTATGATTGATTTGGGAACCTCAAATGAAGTAGTGACTCATATTTTTAAGGTGTTTTCAATATATTCTAATACTATTTTAAAATATTTTTCATCTTATTCATTCATTTATAGAAATATAAATATTAAATATCTCCACATTAGTGTGATATTGAACATTGGGTAAAAACTCAAGGTGGACGTATTAAAGAAAATGTGAATTATAAGAATATTCATCTTATCATAGTTGAAGAAATATTTTCTAATTTAGGCTAATATTTCACCATTTTTGGTTAACATTAGAAGCACTAATATATACATTGTCCTTCTAGAATTTATTTTTTGGAAGGAAGGGAATTATATATTATGGACATTCCCATGAAATGTTTGACTTTGTAGTATGTTAAATCACATAAAAAATTTATAAACGGGATGCTTCATCCATTTCCAGGGCTAGAATGGAAATGGGAATATGTATCCATGGAATTCATTGATGGATGACCAAATATGTTTCATGGTAACAATGAGATATGGGTTGTTGTTAATATTTGGTATAAATATTCTCATTTTCATCTTATCAGTGATAATATATCTTTACATCTAATATCAAAACATTATATTAAGGAGATAGTCTGGTTACATGAATATACCTTGTCCATTCTATCTGATTGTGTTCTTGGTTTTAGTTATATGTTTTGGAAAAATCTTTTAGATGTCATGTGGAATTGAATTAAATTGTAGTAAGACTTTTGATCATTATTTATATGGGCTATCAAAATGAACAATTTAGAACATAGAAGATATGCAATGTGTTTTTTCAATAGATTACCATTGATTTTGGGATCAACACCATTCAATTGTAGCGTTTTATAAAAATAGTAGTTTTTATTCCTGTATACAAATGGAATTATTTTAAGAATTATATGTAAGGAGGTGTCAAAATCGTACAATCTTGGATGACATAGTGAATCAAAGTTTATGGTACCTGAATTGGTAGAATAAATAGTAGATAATGTACTGATGATCTTGATTCATAATATTATGTTTTTATTGAAACAAATATGGGTGAAGAGGTGACACCGAAATATGAAAATTCATTGGTGGTTAAATATCCTCACATATTTGATAAATGAATAAAATTTATAAGGATGTAATTTCAAAAAGGGGGGAGGATGTAACTTCCCAAATAATTATAGATAAGTCATTTTAAGAATATTAATATCTATGAATTATATATTTATTTCACCTTAACTAGTATGTTTTACCTGATAGCACACTCGATATATGAAAATGAGTTTGATCGAAATTTTATATTTCACATAAGAATGTGTTATATAAATATTTTATATGATTAATATTATCATTTCATGTGGTATTTAATGCTTAGGTTTTGTATATGGTATAATGAATAGAAATAACTATATTAAATTTATAAATTTTTACTAAATTTTCACACTTTTGTTGAAAAATTTTTCTTCCTTAATTTGAAAATAAAATCCATTTTAAGCAAAAAAAGTTGTAATATTGTTAAAATGTAGTTTTACCTCATTTTATTAGTGATACAATATTAAAGAAATTTTGGTATAGGTTTATAAATTTTTTTAAAATAATTATCATTTTTGAATATGGACATCAAAAATTTTCTTTGGTCAAATTTTTCTTATTTTTCTAATAATTGATATTTTCAATGAATAATGAAAAATACTGCACATTAATTAAAAACTAATTTTTCATAAAATTAATATATATAGTTTGGTAATCATTTAATTTGGTTTTTAGTAATAATTATATATTTTTTTAATTTAATCCTCTATAAAACATTGGAATAGATTTCCAATTGAAATTGGATATTAAAACATTAAGCACTTTTGAATATTTTTTATATTAAAAACATGTTTTTTCAATCCTTCCACAAAATTTATTTTTAAATAAATATTAGTAACTTATGTGAATTAAAATTTTAAAAATGTATATAAATATTTTTTTAAATTATAAAAATCGTGATATAATAGGAATGAAAATAATTTTCGTTGAATATAATGTTTAGTATTTTATTTAAAATTATTCATGTTATATTAGGTAATTAAATGTCAAGATAATTTTGTAATATTATAAATAATACTCAAGACATGTCCTAAAAATATTGGATGATTTATTGTCTACCAATAAAATACAATGGGATAAATTTTGGATTTTATAAGGAAAATGGATGTGATTATGAAACTAATAAAATTTTATTTAATGTTAGAACTAATATGTCACAAAATTATATCTTAATACTAAAATAGTTTTAATATGGGGTTATATAATTATATATTCTACTTTACATTGTATTTATAAAACTCATAATAATATAAATATATTGATAATTAATTTATAATTTTTATTCATTATATAGTTAAACATATTTAGGAAAAAATGATGATTTAGAAATTGATTGATTAAAAGAATAATCATATAAATGATATTAATAACATTAAAATAAATATAAACTGAAATATATGATTCTGTTGAAAAATTTAATGGATGAATTTTACATGATATCTATATGTTTATGTAGTTTGTTTGAAGGAATCATTTTGTTATGAATATTTTTTAAATACTCATGTAATAAATAGAATCAAAATTGATATAATTCATAACAAAAAATATAAAATATTTAATTAAATGATTTAAATTTTATAATAATTTTAATATTATGGAAATATGTTTTTATAATTCAAAAAATTTCATTGATGAATCATTAATTAGTCATTTTATTGGTATTGGTAATCATTTTAACTCTTATATTGTAAATTACTTAAAAATGGTAAGAGTTAAAAGAGCTAAAACATAATGATACATATTAATGATTATCCAATATTTTTAAAATTTATTATAGGATGAATATATTTGGTCCCATATTCAGGATATATTTAAAATAAGTAACCGTGTTCCGATTTTTAAAAGAAAAAAAATTTATATTAATTTCATAATTTTAATAATTCAAGGAGTTCCCATACCCTATCCTATAAATGACACCCTTGTTATTTATTCATTACACTTAAAAACAATTTGGATATGAAAATATTTACCTAAATATATTTCTATAATAACTCCCCACATTCTTGAAGCCATAATTTAGGCATACAACCCTTCTTAGAGGTGTTTTGGTGTTATAAATAGTTATCATCAAACAGAAATGTAATGTTTTTATTTTAGTATTTCTATTTTATTTCTTCATTAACATCCATCAGATATTTTCCAAACAAGTTGAGAAAATAAATCTAGTATCCTAAACATACTTATATTTTATTATTTTAATTTAATCACCTAAATCCATATCTACTTCCATAAAATGGGAAAATAATAAATCATTCGTGCGTATTTGTGAACTATAACCTTCACGAACTGATTAAATTCTTTTTCCATGTATTTTACTCATGGATGGGTACAATGATGGAAATAATTTTAATATGTTATATTCATGAAACTTTAATAATTATATGAATAATTTATACAAATTATTTTCTTCCATTTCATGCACATAAATATGATAACATCATTAGTGTGTATAGGTGAACTATCACCTCCATGAAATGATGTGATTAACTTTAATTCACTACATCAATTTTACGATATACAAGAGTATATTTCATTTATTAAAATAATATTAATGCGGATATAATAAAACAGGAAGGTTATAATAATTATTATCTTATCTCTATAATGATCAATGAAAAATGAAAATGTTACTCATTCATACGTATGACCTACCATCTCCAGGTTTATAACATTGTTTATTTTTCACAACCTTAATTGATGTTTTGATTTAAAATTATAATGTATGTATTAAATTGATCATTTATTCATTAAGATTATTCTATAGATGATATAGTAATGGCCAAAAATGGAAATTTACATCATACCAAATTGATTTTTTATCTCTAGTATTGAATCATGAAAAAACATCAAACATGAACATAAATAATTAAATAATTGTTATTAAATAATGATAAAGTGATATGAAGGGAATATTAAAATTTTAAATGGTTTATAGGATATAATAAATTAACCTCATTTTTTATTTAGGAATAATATGAATGTGTTAGATGAATCAGACTCCAGGTGAAGGACTTCATCACAATATCAATTCATTGAGTCATATTTTGATGTTATATGCATATTTATTTTATAAGATGTAAAATCATTCCATTTGACTTATAATTTCAATAAACAATGTTGAAATGGAATATTTTTATATGAATAGTTTAAAAATGGAATAATGGAATTTAACTATGTTACACATAGATAATAACTTCTCCACCAATATAACCACTTTTTGATATTTGGATTCCTCCACAAGACTTAATGATTTAAAATGAAAATGATAACACCTATAATTGTTTCTATATATTTTGATATATAATATTGTTACATTAATGGATTGATTATTTCAATAACATTAAATTATTTACTGTGTTTTCAAATGATTTTTTATTGGTGAAAATCTGATAATTTCAATCATTTATATGTTATCATTATATAATAGTACATGGAATTTTAATGGAAGATTATGTTATTATCCAAACACAGGTTCTTCCATGATAAAATGTTTTTGGATGGTTATGTTATGACCATCAATTCATTAGGTAAAAAAGTGGTTTATATAGATATTCCATTTGTAATAGTGACATGATTGGAATTCGTCCACATGGTTATTCTATTTAAATACGGTTGCATCCCATGTTACCTTTTTATTTTATATGTTCATTATGTCCATTTTAATGAAAATTTTAAAATAAAAAAATGTTATCAATGATATTATAATCCATTTATGTTATTTACTAATAAATTAAGGTGAAAATTATAACATTATGATAAATTTTTAATGGTTTTCATGTTTTTTCAAGACTACTAGTATTAATTATTAGTACATCCCTTAGATTTCTTTATATTATAATACAATGTTTTGAAAAAAAATTATTGATTTTAAGAAAGAATAGAGTCAATAATTGGATCATAGAAAAGTTATTATGATTAATCAAAAAATAAAGCCTTGTTTTATTTTAAAAGTTATTATTTTATAAAAAATTTACTATTATTGGATGTTTCCACTTTATATTTATATGGTTTCGTTATTTATTGGTTACAATTTTTTTAAAATATCGAAACATTAAATATCCCCAATCTGAAATAATATAAATTTTTTTGACATATCATAAGATAATGTAATGTTAATGGATTGGTCTATATAGGTAATATTCTTGGATATATTATAGAATTTGAATATTTTTGACTAAAAAATAATATTAGGACTAATGATTAAATAATTCTTATGGTACAACCCAGGATCCATATTATGAGCATGTTATTGTTGGATTGCAAAGTAAATCCTCATCGTAACCAATTATTACTTGATAAACAATATGTATTTTGAAAATTTTTTTATTCATAAATAAATTACCTAATTAAATAATTAAATTAAATTAGATTTCATGTTTCATAGTAAAACATGAGAATAAAAATTGTTATATTAATTATGGTTTAGTATTTATATATACTTTTATAATAATATCACATGTACATACAATATTGTACATTCTCAGTATGTCTCCCTACTAGTGGTTTCATTATATTGTATTCCCCCAATATACTTGATTGACCATATAACTTGGAAACCCATGTAGACAATGTTTATTGTACATTTAAGTAAGAGAGTGTAAAAACATTTCATGATCTAACTAGTGAACTCGAATGATATGATAAACTACAATGTGGTGAGGTATGTGGATTTCATAATAAGCCTCTTGTATTTCGAAACATGTTATTTGTATTTGTGTTTGATCAACCTAGGGAGTGATCAAAAAATATATTTTTAATATAATTCTTGTTAATAAAATTTTAGGAATCAATATTTAATTTCAAATAGATTTATTTTTTATCATTTACTCTTTATTCTTTGGGGATTATACATTATGGTATTATTTGGTTATTTAAATTGTGTTTTACATTAATATACGTTATTAGTCTTCCAATAGTAGAAACCAAGACCCTCACTACTATTTAGAAGACAATAGAATATAGGCATACATGGAAATGGTAACATGATTATTTAATTTATGGGTCCTTGTACAATGGTCTGAGGAGGGACGATATCCCTCAATTGGTGTCATTCCCTATTATGTCATCATTCATCATTATTGTTCATTACAATATTCTAATGAATTATAATATAATACATGACCTCTATAAGTAACTATATGATGAATTATTAATACTTATGAAGCTATACATGGAATCATTCATTCTATATTTGATTCCATTTATCACATAGTCACATTATCCCACCACATTTGTTAATAGTTTTCATAAAAAAATTCTATTAATGTATATTTATGAAATAAAAAATTTTAAAAATATTTATATCATTTCATATAAATTATATATTCTCATTTTGTTAATCTATTTATTTTAAATAAAATGAAATACTATAAAAAAATTACAATAAAATTTCATATCACCATCCAGTGTGTTTTCCATCTACCATAATATCATTTTATGATATAGTTTCTTAATAATTCATATAGATAATTGGGGAAATGAATTCATAGAAAGGTCTTATATTATTCTCATAATGATTAATTTATATTTTATTTAAAATTTACAATATAACATATTTTATTCTCAAGGGATCATTATATAATGATTTAATATTGGGTTTATTGTATATAATATAGAAATATGTAAATTTTTTCATAAATTGGATTTAGGGAATAAAGGTATATTTTACAATAATGATTGTATAAAATAATTATATATTCTTTAATGATAATATAAATAATTAATATGATATTTTATCAACAGATATTAGGTTATTCATGAGAAAAACATCATTACCATTTCTAAAATTATATAATGATCATAGTATGGATAGAAGACATAAATTAAGATTTTCTAGGCCATTAAATGTTCCAAATTAAAAATCTATTCCACCCCCTTATATTGGAAATGATTTTATAGTTGATTTATCATGTAGTTCATGGAAATATTTTTGGATTATACCTCTATACCATTCTATTTTTAGTATTCAAAAGAATTTTTACCATCATTATGATAACCAAAGATGATATAATCTATTATATACTATTTAATAGATTACTGAGAACATGATGTCAAACTTTTATTATAAATAAATCTAACCAAGGTAATATGTGATCATATTATTTATGATATATCTATAGGTGTGTTAATTATATAAAATTATTTTTAACACTGTGGAATTAAAATTATTTAGTACATTGTATATGTACTTAATCATAAATTAAATTAAATATTTTGTTTTAAATACGGTGTTTATTTTTAGATGAAATTTATAATTAAATTAATGGAAGAAAATATATTTATGCTACTATTAGTCTTCATAAATTATATTTAAATTAATTCAAAACACATTAGAATAATTAAAAGAACCAAATAAAATTTCATAATGAAGAATCATTTTAATATAAATTATAATGATTACAGAAAAATTAGTTATCAATACGAATTTCTTTATTTTAAAAAATTCATTTCAAAATAAAATTTATTTTTCAATCCATTAAAAACATATATCTAAAATTGTTAACACAATATTAACCACATTAATAAATTCCCTATTAATAATACATATTTCTCATAATAGTATGTCTACAATCAACATTAAATCATCCATTTGTTTTAAAAAAATTATTTAATCAATCTAAAAATATTTGTAGTAAAATACGTCAACATCCTCTTAGTTATTGTATTATCTACACCAATATATAATATATAATTCATTTTAAAGAGTTCATCACCTAACCTCTACTACTAGTAAAATGTGTCATTGTGTATAAAATTGGTAAAATATTGTTAAAATAAATATTTTCTATGACGTCATCTAACAAATAGTTTCATATCAACATAGATAAAATAATTGTGTAATTTTTTTTAAAAATACATATTTTACATATGAATATATCCTTGAAGGGATAAAAAAAATTTAATAAATATTTCTCTTATATAATATGGTTATTTTATAATAAGAAGCACATGATTAAAAAATTAATTTTCTCCAAAGTATTATATGATAATGAATGAACCCTATAATTTCATATTTTCAAATATTTTATAATTTATTTCTAAATATTCCAAAACAAATTCATGAAATATATATTTTTGAATATAATTATTCAATGTAACAAGTTTATATAATTTTTATATTGTTATTTGATGAAATTATAATATATATACCAACCTAAAATATCAAAATAGATCTAGAAGAACACATTCAAGAGTAATACCTCTCAAAAAAGCTATTAATACATGAAAATATTCATTAGATTAATTTTCTATGAAATATATTTTTTATAATAAACATTTTAATAATAAATTTCTTAAATATCCAAATAAATATGAGCTTTTCACAATAAAATATGTTTTAAAATTACTATATTATACCACATTTGATGTGAAATTGTTCAATGTAATTAACAAAGGTAATCTACATTTGTGTATGAATGATGTAATGGAGGTGATATAGTGGAATATTTTATGATAATAACATTTAAAATGTACATATAAATTGATAAAAATAAAACCCATGAAGTGGAATAACCAAAATAATATGTTACTATAATTATATAGTCCCATTACATATTGAACTGCTATAAGTACACAAAATGGTAAGGGTGATAATATATATATATATATATATGAATTTTTCTTATGTTTCACAAACCAATAACATTAATTTATATTAATCTAGGTGATGAGTAATTTTACACTTTTAATTTGTTTATCTGATATCAATATTGAATTATATAAATGGACAAAAAATCTATATGGAGGTAGTAATTGAAGATACCCATTATGGGTTTATATTCGGTATAACATAATGATTGTCTAGTTGTGGATAGAAATAATAAATATCCTATTTTTATTGATAACCCAATAGTATTTTTCAAAATCGATATCAATTTTAATGGTAGTATTTTAATAAAATTACCCTAATTCAGGTTATTTATAGGTTATCATGTGGACAATATTATGTGGACTCCATAATAATTAATCATCATCAATCTTAATTCATTAATAAAATATGTTTTTTTCGTTTTTTGTTTTAAAATATCTATTGTTATTATTATTATTTTCATTTATATTGAAATATTCAAAATATTTTTCAAACATCTCATTAATTATATTTGGTAACGGGACATTCTCATATTGGATGTATGTGTTTTATGATGTTTTATATTGTTATTTGGGGTCCCATTGATGTAAAAAAATTATTTATTTTTTAATCCCTAGAAAATATAATTTTCATATTAATTAAATGGAATTACATATTTTAGGACATGGAGAAAAATTTATAGAATATGATTTTTTATTATAATATTCTTTTTATTGTTATAAAATTATCATTTAGAAATTATAAAGATTATTATTTACCAATGTGAATTAAAAAATCTACAATAGTTATGAAAAAAATAAATTATATTATTTATAGTATACTTTAATATTCTAAATTAGTATCCCACATGATGTTATGAGACAATTTATAATATTGGTTTTGAGTCATAAATAATTTAAATTGTAAAATGAAAAACATATTTTCACAAATCATGGATTAATAAAACAAGAAAAATCGTGTAGTTACTCTTTATAAAAAATCTTGGATTTATAATTTTTGAATATTGATCGTTTATTAGGAACTACCCCTTAATTTTTTAGAATACCGTTTTATTTTTGAGATGAAACTAGTATATGAGGTTGTGGTTTGTAGAATTAGGGTAAGGGAAATAATGGATTTTCCACACATTTTGAAATTAATTCATTCAATTCCACCTCCATTAGACATTATATGAAATTAACCATTCACATTAGAAGAAGTAAAACCATATAAAACATTAGTATACGAGGCATCACAATAATTCATTAAATATATTTGACATTAATTTCGATGAATCATTAATACATCACATAATAAAACAAGACCAATATCCAAACATGTTTAGTCTATTTTATAACTATATACATAATCAACTAATTTAATGAATAATAATTTAAATAACTCACTATTTTATTATCACATTACATCCTTCTCAACCATAACCTACTTATTACCGTTCATTATACCCTTGGTAAATGGAAATTTGTGAAAGGGTGAGATCAATATCCTTGAAGGGAAGAACAAAAGAGATTTTAATCAAATATCACAAGTGATCATAAGATTAAACATATATATTTATAGACTGAACATTACATATTAATTTTATTCACAATAAATTATTGATCATAAATTATGAGACATGGAATAAAACATTATCATAACAAAATAAAAATTCATAAGAGTGTTTACACATAAAAAATATGGACCCATGTGAGAATATAATTAATATATATGGAATTCATAGAAATGTGGAATAATTTTAAGAACAAAATGTTCATTCATGAGTCATGCATCAATATAAATCACATAATATTGTTGATAGAGTCCCATAGTGGATTGGGTGAACTTCTCATTCCATTATAACTAATGGTGGGAAGAATACCATATATGATTTTATCCAATCCCTATTTTGTTTTATATCATCACATGATATCTGAATATTTATCCAATTTATAAATTGGATATATAATTTGATAACCACCATTTATAAAATAAAATATAATTATGTGTTCATTTTATACATAAAAACATTCATATGTTTATTAAAACATAACTATCTAATGGGAAATAGCAAGTAATCATATGTATTTTTTCATTATATAACAATAATTAAAAGAGATAATTTACATGAGTGGTGTCATAAATGGATATCCTTGATTAATAATATTCTTATTTGAAGTAAGACACATCAATGTGAAATTATTTTGTGAATTTATTTGAAATTTTAATTGAAATCAAGAGGAATCATAATTTAATATTTGAAATATAAAGTATATTCTGATAAAAATGTGATTATTATTAGCTTTGTAATATTATGGAAATTTGAAATTGAATCATAATTGTGAATAATGGTTATTAGGTTGGAAATATTCATTAATTTGGAAAATTATAAAAAATATTATTCAATCCTTTCAAAAAATATAAATAATAAATATATAGAATATATTATAAATATTAAATTTTAATTCATTATTATGAAATAATTATATTTTTAAGGATGAAATTTTATATTGGATAGGAAGTATATAATATTATTCTAGAATCATTCTTAATTTCTAGGACATGGGGGAATAATCATCCAATCAATAAATTTAGGATAATTACAGCATTTCCTAATGTAATTGTTTGAATATTTGTTTTTACCAAGGTGGCATATATAGAAGAAATAATACAAAAAAAATTAATTTTACAGAGGATAATAACATATATGGGATTTCTGATAGATTTAGTGAAAGAAACCATTGTTATTGGATATTTAAACCATAATAATCCCAATAATAATTGAAATTTCAATGCAAACCTCTTCCATAATTTTATATAATAATTATATGTTATATATCCTCATATATAATAAATTTATATTTATTATAAATATATATCATAACTATATTAAAACATTCCTGAAAATATATGATTCAGTTAATATTTTATAGTAAAATTTATTAATAATTTTAAAAAATAATGTTATATGTGTTAACTCTTATGTTATAAATTCATTTTTCAATTTGAAGATTATGGAATTTTAACCATGTTCATGGTTTCATCATATGAAAAATCATATTTATTTATTAATAAATAAATTAACTAATATGGTTAAAAAATCACTATAAATCTTCTGATTATTATTTTTATCTATTCTTTAAAACCACCACATCATCTCATTCTTTTCTACTTGTATGATTGAACATCCACTTCATACATTTTGTTCTAATTTATCCATATTAATATCCTATAAGAAATATTGATCTCAAATTATCATCTAAATAGTTAATATGATACATTAATTAGATATGTTTGTCTTAAATACTCATCAAAATTATTTTTCTTATTTTTTAAATGTTAATAAAAAATGGATTTTATGTTTCCACCAAACAAATGTTCCTTTCTAGTGATTAATACCATTACATGTGATCAATAACTTCTATACTACTTTCCGACTCATTATTCGTCTTATTCGACCATGAAATTACTTAGTTTAAAATATATATACTTAATAATTAACATTCATGATTTCACCTGATTTCACCTGATTTCAAAATTTAAATACAATTTTATAGTATATAATGTTATTCATGTGTAAAAAACACATAACAATATACAATATTATAAATATAATATATAAATTCATTGTATATTATAAATTATAGTTTCAGATGTTCATTTCATGCTCAATGAAAACATAAAATTGAAAATACCCAGAAAAACAAATTCATTGAAAGAATCATATAACATCATTATTATTTCTATGTAATTTCAAATGTATGAATATCTAGTTACGTCCTAATATTTCCCCAAAAAATGATCTATGTCAATTTTTTCTAACAATATACTTGCAGAATATATATGTCAAACTTTCATTTTAACTATTCATATATTTATAAAAATTATACAATGATAATTTAACCATGTACAAAATTATACCAATAAAGGATCCTATGATTCAGATTTGTTCCTTTGATTCCACTTTTTTCATAAAAGTATACTTTTTTTTCTAATTGTTTATTGGTTATTTGATTCAAAATTGTACATCTGATTTATCTATTATTATTGACTACACTTTGTTCATTTGAGTCATCATTTTTCATTAGATTCTACATTGGTTTTCTGATTCCACTTTTTTATTCAGATTTAAAAGTTATCATTTGATTAAAAATTATTCATCAAATACCACATTAATCTTTTTTAATATTCAATTTTATTATAAAAAAATAATTTTGGAAGGAAAAAATATTTAGAATGTTTATATTAAAAAAATTTCTCGCATGATTTGCAAAAAAATAAAATATATCTTTATCACCACTAATGATATAATATTGACATTTTCTAACACCGATGATACAAGGATCAAAATAATATCATATCCTTTTATGTTTTTGTTTCCTAAAAAATAATTTCCCAGTGATTTAGAATCTAAATTGTTTTACATTACACACATTACAAAGCATGAAAAAATGTTATAAAATTGGTCATCCGATTGACATAATTTATAAGTTTCGTCTAGTAAAAAATTGATAGAAAGAATATTAGAAATTAAAAATTTTGATTGAATAAAATATGAAAAAAATTCCAAAACAATTCAATGTAAAATATATTTACATTAGAAACTACTCTAATAATCATTGTCTAAGCATTCTTCACATTTGGATATTGTTTTCATGCATGGGACAAAAATAAATATATAATTGAAACTCATTGTATTGTTTATATATCAAATAAATCTAGGACTATGTTGTGAAACTAAGTATAAGAAATAGTAACCATTAAAAAAACAAGATATCCCAAACTAGGTACATGTATATTTTTGCTTAACCCACATATTCTACTTGTAGAATTCATAAAAAATTACCATTTCTTATGAGAAAAACATTTCAATACCCAATAATGATATGTGATAAAATAGTTTAATCATTATTAATTCACTACTTACCAATTTTAAAAACATACCCAAAATAATTTTTCCATTAAAAGTTTACAAACATACAAATTGAAATATTTATATTAAATTTTTTTTATCCCAATTAAAAACAATAAAAAAAAGTGATAAAGAGAGATGATAGATATCACATAAAATATCCTTGAATAGGGGGAGGGAAGACACCCATAATCAATTTAAGGTCATAAAATGATTTCATCAGTAGTGGATTTTAAAATATTTAATAAACATTTTTATTTATATGAACAATCTGTAAGAATATTTCATTATTATTATCATGCTCATCAATTAAGTGTTATTTAATATCAATATTAATTATATGGGAATGTTTTATTAAAATTTCAGTGAAATTTTCATGACGCAATTTAAAACATACCAAGAGATGTGTAATATTGATATATATAAACTAGACTCTTTATATTCCATGATCCACATAATATTTTTCTATCTTCTGTGGTGGAAACATACTCATATTTCATTTTAGAGAATGTTATAGAACTCGGTTTATTTATATCCCAATTATAAAATCATTTTATTATGAAAAATTATAAAATATAACTTTATTTTCTATCATCATCTCTTCCTACTAAATTTTCATCCAAACAAAGAAATAAATAAATTTTCTCTATATTATATTGTTTGATCCAAAAAATCAAGAGTAGCTTTCTTATATCTGAGTCAATTCTTTTCTACATGATATGAGATTATTTTCAAGCACATTGATATTTGGCACATTATGTAATACAATACATTACATTATAAAATTATATTTTAAGATATAAATATAATATAATAGTATTATAAATGAATTATGTTCTACATCCATTCCACAAGCATGTTTTCCCAATTTTTCTTTCTATTTGTTTAATATGATTTTAATTATTCTATTACATACATATTTAATTGTTACATAGGATAAAATTATCATGATTAGAATGAATATCTATTTATTTCACGACATGTATGAAAATAAAATATCTATTTATTTCAACATTGATATTTCAAAAACATTTTTCATCTTATAAGTAAAATTTTCAATATATTCTTCTCCATTCCTATGAATAAGTTATCATTAATATAAAAACTACATTGATGGATCATAATTATTTTCTATTATTTATATGCTTATATCAACTAATCCATTCATAAATTTAAAATTATAATTATAGAGATATAGATTATAATATGAATCCCTCATAGAAAATTTCCATACATTCAAAACCTTTTTCAATATACACAAAAAATATTAATCATTCATAATTTTGATGCAACATGGTATTCTAAATTTTTACATCATTATATATTTCTCAATTACAATATTCTAAATATATATTCTTCTACAAAATATTTTAAATCAATTTTTTAGATATAGATAGAATGAATATGATAGTATATAATAAATCTCAAGGGAATTGTATCATCAAAAATAATTCCACAATTTTTTAATAAAAATTAAATCCATATTTGAATTATTTAATTAATATTATCCTTTTTCATTCAACGTGATTCATAATAGACACGTCATTTCAACCACCTTTGAACTATATTTTTAGGTTATAAGTTCCCACGAATCATTATTTTAAATATGGTCTATATATTCATTTATAACATCATTACAAAACATGTTCTTCAATGATTAATCGTCATATTTTGACTCAACATTTTATAATAATGATGAATGTGATTTTGACTATAAATAACAGTCTGTTTCACCCTATTATTGTTCACTACAAATAATATTGAAACCATAAAATATCTTTTTTTATCATAGGATGAGTTTAATTTAATTGTTCTACGTCATTTCGAATAGCTTGTTATGAATTTTTATTTCAATAATAATTTACATTTTTATCTTTTTTATTATATTATTTATATTGGTAATATAAAACCACATCATATTCATGTTCTTTCAAATAATAATCTATTTAGGAAACATTATTATAATATTAATCAATAACCTTCTCATCATCTGGATAAATAATAATTGATATTTCATTAATAAATAATTTAAATCCATTACCATTATAATTATATCCAAGTAATATTTTATAAAAAAAATCTATAATCAATCATCCCAATATTTTCTCATCAAATTTTTATAATATATGGAATATCATACTCCCATAAGACCTTAAAATATAGGGTTTGTTCAGAAATTATTTCACAATGAGACATATTAGAGTTTTTCTGTTATATGAATACATTTTTAATATAGATTTATTCACTAAAAAATTCTTCCAACAAAATGGAATAATTAGGTTGTATAAACATTTTTTGTTCCATGAACAGTAAAATTGTATTTCTTATTTATGAAACACTAGTTTACTATGGGTTTTAGGGTTCACTTAATTCATGATGAATTCCATAATTTTCAATATAGTCTATAAACATAACACTTATATATTATTTACATCTATGATAACATATTTTCTTTATATAACATAAAATAACATTTTACTCAGTTATCATATAGCATTAGAATATATTGAGATACTATGGTTTATTTAATTGAGATATAATAGTTTTAATACAAGTAAATTTTTATCTGCATTAGTTGAAATAATTGAAATACTTATCTACATATGTTTACTGTATAATCATGGAACCATTAATATAATAATGTATCATCCAATTCAGGTGGGTTGAATATATCTGAACATTCTTATGAACATACTTTCTAATCATCACATTCATATAAACATAACATCGCCTATATATTTTTATTTTCATATTGAAAATAACAAGAATTACTTTTATCTTTTGATACTTGATGAGGATCCTTTGTATCTTTTAGGAGAGTATGAATTCATTATCATATATTAGGAAATCAATTATTTTATAATATATTAGAAGTATAAGTATATATTAAGACACCAGACAACATAAACATAATGTATAAAAACTATTATCGTGACCCACCATCGATGTTACAATATAATAATATATAAAAACAAAATTAATGGATATAAATACTCAAATATGTTTATTAAATCAATTAAAAATGGTTATTATACCATTTTATTCTCTATAATGATAGAAACTAGAATTCATATATCTAAATAAAAAACATGTATCAAAATATAAAAAAAGACAAAAAATATAAATCACATATTGTATCATGAGGCTCAACTCACTCTTATTCTCCCATAATCATAGAAACACCACATAGTAAAGATACGTACAATGAGTTCGTTCCATGTTCCCTACCATCATAAATATATTCTATTTATATACCAAATAGAGACCTGATATTAGGTGTGACATGAAATCCTAGTAGGCCATCACCAACAACGTCTATAATAATTCAGACTATTAAATACAAGATTACAAGTTTTATTTTATATCAAAAGAATAGAACAAATTAAATATGATCCTATGGAATTTGTAATACAAGTAAATGAAACATTTTAGATAATAAAGTCTCCCTAATTTTTTTTCCAGATCCTGTATCAAGGATGTCATTATAAAGAAAAAATTAAACACAACAGCCTTATTGTATGCAAAATATAGCATATCATCTATGGCCATGTTTTATAACCTATACATCATATCAATGATGAAAATGAAATATAATAAAAAATTTCAAATTTACCATAAATGATTCATATAATGAAAAATTTTAGACCAAAATTGATCATATCCAATGTATAGTGATCGTAGGCTTCCTTTTCATGTCCCAAGATCATCTCTATAGAATCTTGATTAGACATAAAATGGTGCAGAAGGAAAATTTCCATATACTTTTTCAAATTTAATAAAAAAAAATCTAGATCCAACGTATTATATGGTCCTTAGAATCCTATCGAATTAGAAACCATTAAGATATATTATGCATGTAATCCACTTCTATTATCATGATCCATAGAGCTAACATTAATGGTATCAGATGGAATCAGGACACAAGGTACACCAACCAAGGCATTTACTACAATTAAAATTCATCAAAGTTTATTAAAAAAAAATTTACTTATAATCCAATTGTTTACTCACTAATATAACAATTGAAATTTATACAAGTGTACAATTGATATAACACTATCTCATGGAAGACATTTCAAACCATCGACTAATTAATCAATTAATTTTATATTATTTTTCAACGGTCTTACTCGAACTTGGATTGATCCACACAACACATGGGTTTTCCAATAATATAAAAAAGAAATATAACACCCCATGGGTTGTCTAGGTTGGTGAAACAACCTCTATTAATATTAATATTAATCAAAGGTAAACTAAGAATGTTCTAAATCATTCATTTAATTTATTAAATTAATTATCTAGGAACCATTAAAAATACCAATGTGTGTAAAAATAGCAACGAGGAAATAAACCACCAACCATATGGGAATCATATAGAAAACCTATCATAGTT
This sequence comes from Viscum album, assembly GCA_963277665.1. Taxonomy (NCBI): domain Eukaryota; kingdom Viridiplantae; phylum Streptophyta; class Magnoliopsida; order Santalales; family Viscaceae; genus Viscum; species Viscum album. The sequence continues at coordinate 1,357,452,925 of OY728142.1, read as the reverse complement.
CTATATTATAGTGTGTATCCATTATATTATAATTATTTGACCTTGATTTATGGAAAAAATAAAAGAAAATGATGAACATGAATATACAAAATATTAAATTCCATCAAAATAACGTCATCGATACAAAAAAGAATGAATAGAAATACATGTAGAAAATATTACTCAATTAAAAAAATCTAATGAGATGATCGATGTTAAATTAAATTTTTGGATGGAGAAAATACACTGCAACCATTGATTTGGCTTTCAATAGGCACATCAAAAATACAATATTTTCCAATAGAGTAATAATGAAATTATTTTCAGGTGTAATACACCATTAAGTATAAAATGGTATATTTTTCAAAATACTAAGATATATGGTTAGGTTTCACAGGTGGCCAAACCATTCACAAAATATTCTAATTTTAATAAATTTATGGTCACCCCACATGGTTACAATGCACTAGTTTCCAATCAACTCAAAAACAGTTCAAAACTTCTGTAGTAAAAACTACAGATGCAAGACATGGGATTTGGCTACCTATTCAGGGTTTTCTTCAACCGTGTGGGATATATAGGCCCACATACCGTACCTCATATGGTTTTACAAACAAAGAGACCAACCCCAAACAAAATATACAATATTTATGGCCTAACGTATTTTCCATTAAAAATGGTACTTCGAGCTCCGAAAGCAGACTCAGACACCCCCAATTCACCAATGATCACATTAGATAGACACATTACACTGTAAAATAAATTAATTAAAAAAAAACATATTCAAATCACATTGAAAAAATGAGATGGTATAATCATCACCCTTTACAAAATGGTTCAAGAAAATGTCCATTCATGGACGGCCAAGTAATAAATAAGAATAATTTTTACTAATGTGAACATATGAAGCCTCACTCACACACGTCTCATCCAATAAATTTTGTTGATTCCATATATACCATAATAGTGAAACTTATTATCCATATGGAACCATCGAGCTCTGGTCATATACATGTATTGGGTTATACCCAACGGACACATATACATGTTTCTCCAAATCCTTAGGTGGAAGAGTGTGTAATGAGTCTTATTATTAATGGTGTAGTAAAGATACATTAAATACATCAATATTGGAATGAATCCTCCGATATAATTTCAATCGATACGATAATTGAATCACTATTTAATCAATCTAGAACTTCTTACAAAATTACAGTGAAACAGTTCTCTGTCACCTATTACATTTGTGTCCCATCCTTGGTGAGATATGAAAAAATACCGGATCTGTTCACTCTAACTCTAGCAAACATCAATAGTTGTAAATTTAATATTTAAATCATGATTTTAGAGTATCCATCCACTTTTAAAAACATAACCTTTTCAAATGTATCATTCAAGAGATGTTTTCCTCGTAAATCATCGTCAGCTACCTCTATCAACTATAAAGGATATCAAAATTGAATACCATAAATAGCAACCCAAGGTTCCATATGTAAATTCAAATGATATATATTCGCTTAGGAAAACTCAACAAGTGTAATAGTTCTCTCCCATGATCCCCCAAAATCCAAGATGAATGCCCTAGAAGTATCCCCAATGATGATTATCATAACACATGACCAGTCATCATTCTGTTGGTGATATTTCAGGATCAAAACAAATTATGTAGACAATTATATATGAAAAGTAACCTCAAAAATATATTTACAATAGGGTTTTATATATTAATATTTAGTGATAGGGTCCCAATGAAGTTGTATTATATCATGGATATACAACTTCATATTCTCTTCCACAAAAGAGGTCTCGATAATCAGTATTAAATAAGAAACCATTCTTTTCCTACCCATAAAAAGATAAAATAATCCCTACCTCTATGAAATAATGGAAACCCATTATGAAATAGATAGTGACATCATTACATTTACACCTTGTAATGAGAAACATTTGTATATTCCCATCTAGTCACTATTGTCCCCTCATCACCTACTGACTAGTGGAACACCTCATAACAAAACCAACAACTTCATGTTAAATACTCTTCCACTAGTAATGAGGTGGTTATGTAATGATAGATCTTCATGAAACCAGAATAAATTCCCATGTCATGTAATTAACCTACAACATTATATTTGCACGTATGTATACTAAACTGCATTTGAATCACATAAATCATATTTATATGAAATCACCCTCTACTGACCTATAAAACATCTTGTATCAGTGTCCTACAACTTAGTGAAAAATCAACATCCGTTCCATATCCATGATTGTGAGAAATATAGATTTCAAAATATAATTGGTACACAACCCCCCCCCCCCCCATCACTACAAAATATTCAAAACATTATGAATGAATATATAATTTAGACTTTTTTGTTTCATTAACATCGTAAAACACTCTCCAATTCTGTAATATCTCCAAAAACACAAAGAATGAAAAACAAAAACCAAATAAATAAAATGATTTTTTTAATTCATATAATGTGTCTTAAATGGAAAGGCCTATAAACCATAAATATACCACCCTATAACAAAACATATCATTGAACTGATTGCAGATGCACTATAATTCATTTTGTATCATCATCCCAATTATATAATAATTATGACCAGTGTTTAATTGAATATTCCATTAAACACTTGAATGGTTATCTCACAAGTGTCATATAATAAATACATAACACCCTACATAGTCAATAATGTAAATGGATGTGATTATAATGGTAAGAAAAGTTTGAAAAATTCTAATTTAATGATATCCCATGAAAAATCAAATATCAATATTGTTCTTGTGATGCTTTAAAAAAACTAAATCCTAAACCTTCTTTTGGCGAAATTAAACTCATATCTCTTAGACTACATGTCCCATGATGTGAATTGTTTCATTCTAGAGGTAGAAAATTTGGTGATTGGAATATAAATGAAAAAAACTTATTGTATTGAAAATGATATCCAGTATTTTGGAAATGTATATTATATTGGGAGAATACATCAGGATATCTTCCTTGAATACAACCAAAAGAAATTTCACATGAGGATTTAAAAATTATATCACTTTTTCTATATATACTATTTTTATTTTTCTGTGACTGAATAACATAACTACATTATCATATATATATTACGATATATAGAAACCTATATTGGTATTATATGTGGTTCTATCACACAACTAATGGTATCTATATCTCAAATAAATTTTTAGAAACACCGTATCTCCTTATAGAAGATAAAAAATGTCAACAACAAGGTAATGTGATACATATTCATTAAATGAAACTACATAAATTTTAGTTAATAGACATATAAAAAATGGTAATATCTAACTTCTTCCAAAAAAAGGACAAGTTATCCCCACTGATAAGTTCGGTGTCGTATGAAACATGTTGCCTCTAGGTCCAATAGCTACCTCTTGTGATCCAACATTTCGATTATAGAAATCCAATAATGTTGAATATATACCAGTGATGATCCTGGAACTAGCCCGACAGAGAACTCCAATAATATTACTCTAGAGGATAACTACAAATTTCAGTCCAGAAAATATCCTTGAAATGATTACCCACTTGAGTTAAATCTTCCTCATATGATCCATTATCATCGAAATAAAAAATACCAGTATGGGTTTTAATTATTCCCATAACATGATGATCTAGTTCATATCATCTCACCTAGACATTCCATTTACAGTTGATAATAAAAACTCCACCCTATGTTAATGTTAATGTCACCCACCCATAATAGTGATCATCATCAAATAAAATATTATCTACCCAGTCCATATTGTGTATAAAATCAGAATCTTTAATCACATTTTCATAAATATTTCATACAAAGTTCCACCCACTAATCTCTTTCAGTAACTACCTTCAATGGTGTTTACTATCTCTTATAATCCCCAATAGCCTATCGAGTGTCTTGACACACTCATAATATTGATCAATACTACCATGGATTTATACTACATGTAAATATATGAAAATTTGAACTTGAAATGTATCAATATGAAAATAAGAAATAGAAAAGTTAACTAAAATCATTCATGTGAGTGTAGAGGCTATAAATAGTATATCTATCCTTAATTATGGCCATTTCACACAACCTCCCTACTATGAGTAGCCCTGCTTTGATGTCTGGAAACATTTAATTTTGAATAGCTCATCTAGGACCACCTCCTCTCCTTGATCGACCAATACTAATGAATATCATATCGAACATTGATCTGTGAAACCTTTTCATGATCTTGTAGTTGGCTCTCCACCTCATTCACTAACTACTGGAGGAATCGTTTTCTAAATATGTTGCACGTGGACCATCCTACCAAAATAGCGGTGGATGACTAGGTACCAATCACACTAATTCCTTGCATTTTCATATCTTCCATAATGATAAAAAACAACACAACGAACACAAACAAAATGGATGGGAATCAACTCACATTATTCCGCAAAATGATGCTTCCTTCCACAAGATGTGGAACTTCATAGCGAAGAGACTACACTTTTCTGTTATCACCGCTTTTATTTGGTTTCTCATTGTAATCATCTCATGATTAACTATATAAAAACATAGGTAAATATAAATATGTTTAACTGATAACAAATTACATGTATATTACCTTCCTCCCAGCTTCTCACCATCAATGCCTATTCAGCATGGTATAGCAGTGCATAGCACTCAAGGTATGTAAAACGTGTTGAATAATCCATACCTATCAAAGCACCTTACTCTACCTACATGAACTAGAATTCCCACTATACTATCAATGTATTGAGGTCAATTTATTCATAAATGAATATTTTTCAATTAACTAAAATACATATTATAGGCATCTACCATAGTACAAAACATCCCAAAAATATTTTTCTTCTCCTTGAATAATGTATGTCAAGATCATCACTCTCCTATCACGATGACTCTCTTGTTGATAAAATATTTAAAACATAGTTACAAATCAAAATTATATTGTGAATGTTCCATTAAACCCCCAAAATTTGTGAGGTCAGTTTTTAGAACACAAAAATAATCTCTTCCACATTTATTTCATGATTTTGTGGACCATGAAATGTCTATATATAATAAAAAAATACATATCGGGTCTATGAATCAACACATCTAATCATTAAAAATGTTGATGCCTCATATATTTCAATAGGAAGATCCACCGATGGACAATAGACCACCACATCAAGGTAATTTTTTTAGACAACCTCATGTAATAGTATTGTAGCTCATCATGGAATAATGTATCTATAATAAAAGACATGCAACTCAAAAATAATTGATAACCAGAAGATAAAAACTAATTTTTAGACAAGTAAAAATGATCCAAATAATAAGACACACACATCATCCTACTCAAAAATCCTGAAATAGGTAAACATAATTAGTTATAAACATTACAAGTGATGTTTTATAAATCCCACTCAAATGCATGGTTATGGTCAAGGTCATGTTCTCAATATTTGATGTTATATTTCATTAGAATTATTATTATTTTAATTAAATTCAAAATGGTTGATCTAAATGGTCCATAATTTACTATATATAAAGTCCCATACACCACATGAACAAATAAATGGTGTCCCCTTAATCCATAATATATCTTATTCATGTCATTTTGACCAGTGGCTTATGATTGAACATTCCACAATTTCCTGACTAGGGTTTATATTTTTTAATAATTTTGAAGAAAATGATTATGTTATGGACTAACATTTACTTAAGAACCATGATTACTGATTCAATAAAATAATCATTCATCAAATAACATTTCTTTCACACATTGACTATATAATAACCCTCTCCCTCTCACCATATATGGAAATTTACTTACATTAACAAAATACATAATACATTACCCAAAAATCGACAAATTACTATATTTGTTTAGTTCCATTGAAAAACTAGAATCATGAAATATTGGGCATAATTTAGCTACATTATCTCATTCTAAGACACTATTTAATATCATCATCATTAGATGCATCAAACAAAATACATATAATTCTATCCTTGGTTAATGTAAACATAAAAATGGTTGGCCTAAGCATCGAAGTAAGTGTTTAAAAGGGAGATTTGGATGAATATTCATGAGTATATGTGTTTATGAAAAATATCATTAAAATATACGATCATACCCAACATAACAATGTTAAAAACATGAATCATGGTATAAATAATAAAATTTTATAAGACAATAATCAAAAATAAATAATGGAAATAATCCATGAATAAATAACATAGGGATAACACATGTAAATGTGGTATAGACCTAGGAATATAAAATTATTTTCATAGTTGTAGTGCAATTGTTGAAATGGTTTTCTTAGTAGTATGTGTGCACATCCCATATCATATTGGAAGTAATGTTTTTCTCCCACAACTATTTTTGTACTCATGTTTCTTTCAAATAACAATCTCGATCGATAAGGCCCATTATATACATATGAGGAGATATAAAACATTACCCAATTCATTAGAGGGAGATATAGGTCCTACCCATCTAATATTTAATTAATATATATATTTAATTCAATATTATAAATAATTATATCATATCTAATGTAATTAAATTTTATTAGTAAATAAGGAATTATATCTTAACATGTGGTAAAGATACACGGTTCAAAATAATTTAATCAAAAGCATATCCCATGAAAATATGTGGGTTTTTTAACATAATTCCATATAAATATAAAGAATTCAAGGAATGAATATTTATTTTATTCTTTAAAAATAATAAATCCTATCGTCTGAAATAGTGACGGGTTTTTGAATGATCACTTGGACCATGAATTTTTTGTAAAAATATCCATTTAAAATATAAATCATGTTTCATGATTCATTTATTTAAAACCAATTTGAGTAAATATAGAGAAATCATTAAAAACCATTTCAAACAGATATTGGGGAAAATATAATTTGTTCATTGAAATCATTTTCACTTATTCATATTTCATGTAATATTAAATGAAATTATTTTCATTTAAAATAAAATTCAGGATTATAAGTGAATCCTCATTAAATTAAAATTTCATTAGTGGGGAATATAAAAATCATACCATGTAAGTTTAAAATAATTATTCTTCTTATAGTTTTTCATATAACTATAAAACAATTCCATTATTATGAATATAATAAAATATTCCATTCATACCATTTTATAAAAATTTCAACATGGATAAAAATGACATTAATTTTTTTTATAATAATAGAAAAAATATTTTGGATGATATTTTTAAGAAACATATTCATTTAAGATTAGTATTTCCTTGAAAATATATAAATATAAATAATCTTGATAAAAATGAGATTGTAAAATTATCCGTTAAAAAAATAATTATTTGAATAATATTCCCCATGGATTAAATGAAATTATATGGTCATGAAAATAACATATTATATTGGCTAATACTAAAAAAAGTCATTCATTGGAGCTATATAAACCATATAGATGAAATATATAGTGTATTAGGCATGTGTCTCATAAGTGATATAGAAATTACATACTACAATAATTGCTTCTGAAAAATTATTCTTATGAAATAATTAAATCATCTAAATATTGTATGATCATTAAATTAAGAAAAATTATGACATAAAATTTCACATTTCAGTATATTCAACTAATAAAATAAGCGAGTGGTGAATATGATATGTATCTCAGAAAAAAAGTGTGATGAAATTCACTTGATGAAAGTATGATTCAATCCATACGTGTATGAAACTACTATATAGTGGTTCATAAAATTTTATTTACTTATAATATAATCATAATAATATTTATGATATTATATTTGATTTTTTATGACATTATTTTTAATATTTATTAATTATTTAATGTTAAAGTATTGTTTTATTTAATAACCACATGGATATAAGTATATGCATTGACTTGTAAATTTTTATACTATTTCATATTTTATGAATTAATTACATCCAAAATTTAATAAATTATGAATATATAATATATAATTGTTTTATAAATATATATGAAAGATAGATATATGAAATGGAATACACGTTTCATGAGGAACATAAGTTATATGAATGCATGAACGCTACTTCTATTTCTCTTGCTTACTAAATTGAAGAAGGTAACTGAAATATATATTTTATTAAACTATAATTATAATGTAATATAATTCGTATTTATCAATTATATTTTTTTAATCATTATGAAAATGTATGGTATGAAGATGATTCTCATTGCATTATGGAGAGGGAATGTCATCCGTACACATGAGTGAGGGTATCCTATTATTAATTGTAAAATGGTGAGGAATTATATGTCATATTATTTATAAAAATAAATATATTTTCTGCTAGTTATATAGATCAACTATATCCACCGCTATCGCCATAAAAATAATGTATTGATGAAAAACATATTTCATTGTGAAACTGAGTCGGTATGTCGTATGAACACATGTGTGGTACTTTCATTTTACATTTGATGAATAAATGTTGGAATATAGTTCTACCATAAAAATAATAACTTTTCATAATATATTTGATATTTGTATTATATAATTACAATTAAATGAACTCATTAAGTGTATGTATAATAAGATACAATTTTGAATGATTCAGTAGGAATATTAACACTTTTTCGAGAATCTGCCTCTAGAACTACTCTTAGGGACACTAGAGTTGGTCTTTATAGATGTCGATAAGGTTTATAATGTTAATAGGGAAGTATATAAGTTAAATATTTACGGTCTAATCGATATTATATACTTAGAGGGTTCTGAATAAGTGGGGGAGGATATTCTATTTCATAATTAAGGTGAGGCTCACTTAACTAAACTATTAAAAAAATAAATCAATATAAATTGATTTTATAGATAAAATATCTAAAAGTTGTTATATTTATATAAAATGATGATTATGGATATATTTCTACATTACCTATGAGTTTTTTAAAATGTTAGATCAAAATAATAATCCCATTGTACGTCATTATCCCATTGTCAAACTGTGTAAATTTTAACATGACAACATAGAATTTTACTCATTTGGGTTAACATTGAAACATAAAAAGTGGTGAGATCATATTATTAGTAACGATAAACAATGGATAATTATATTCATATTCGTTAATAGAATTTTTTGATAAAGAGATAATGAAAACATACGATCATGACATGTATATCAAAGATAATAACCTTGAATTTTGGCATTAATATGGGTTTTTATATGACATTAATCATAATGAAATAATAGACATAATACATGAAATAATAAAATTTCAATAATACAGGTAATTGTGTGATATATAATCATATAAAATAATATCTATAGTTTTTATGTCATCATTGCCTAAAAAATCTATTTAGTATGGGATTATATCCCATGAAATCATGGAATTCATTGTTCACTCCCATTACAATCAAGGTAGTCATGGTTCCCTCTGAAAACCATCATGGAAAAAAAATGTTATGTCTATCACATAAGATATATGTAATTTCACAATGCATTGGAGGAATATATAGGTCATACCCATCTTATAAAAACATCATACATACATCTTCATAAAATATCATAAAAAATATTATCATAGAAAATGTAATGGAATGGGTCTGATAAACATGTAATCAAATCATAACATGTGGAAAATTTTTAGTTTTCAAATTCTATTCATCGAAATCATATTCCATGAAAATACTGGTTTCTTGAACATAATTTCATAAAAATGTTCATTTAGATAATGAATATGAATTTTATTCTGGAACAATAACAATCCATGCAATTTTATATAGGGAATTATTTTGAAATATAACGTGGAAGATAAATTTTATTAAAAAATAGTTTTTAAAACAAAAAATATATTAATAACCCATTTATTTGAAGCAACATATAAAACACATAATGGAATACAAAAAAATCATTTAAAACCATTCTTGAAGAAAATATCATCTCTTTGTTGAAATAAATTTTTATTTTTAAATTGTCCAAAAATATTAGAATAAAAAATTGTCATTATAAATTAATTTCTAAGAACATATGGTATGACTGAAGGGATTATGAAATCATTAATGTATGGAAATATATTAATGTGATATAATTTAAATAGAATAAATATTCCTATACTATTTTTGGGAATGTAAAAATTTACCTCGTTAGGAAAATAATAAAATATTCTTTTAAATCCATTAAATAAAAAATAATTTATGTGTAAAGATTACATAAAATAATTTTATATTAGTAGTAATTAAATTTTTAATAAATTTTAATGAAAAATGGACATGGAATGTAAATATTATTTAGTATATTATTACGTATAAATAATCGTCATAATAATTATTTTGTGGAATTAAATATTACATATTTATAATTATTTGAATCACTTAACCAATGAAGTAAAAAAATTATATGGATAAGAAAATTACATAATATTATTTTTATGAATCTCATATGCCATTCATGGGATATATATATACAATATAGAATAAATTAGTAGTTTGTGAGGCATGTGTCTCACAAAAGTAAATATGAGAAAATAATTCATTACTATTAGAGTGTCTTTAGAATCATGTTCCCCATGTAATTATAAACAAAATTAATACATAATTTTCACTAAATTAGTATGTTTATTTTGATAATTTTTATAGGGTATTGTATACACCACACAAAAGAAGATAGTGGTGAATATGGCTTGTATGTCATGAAGAAAATTTAGTTGAAATTCATCTTACTTTAGTTGGATTCCCTCACAAATGATTGAAAATTATATATATTAGATTTAGTTATATTATTAACAAATAAAAAATAATGATAATATTTATGACATAACAAAGGGTCCTTCAATGAATTTATACTTCCTTTTTTTTAAAATTACAAGTTAAAGAAATTTTTTTGATAATAACCAATTTTTTATCACACATGGTTGGACATGTAATTCCTCATCCTATTACATTGATAATAATTTACTTACTTCAATAAATTATACATGATTTAATGATAATTTATATTTAGTATGTAATTAAAAATAAAAGATATGTATATATATATATGAAATGGAAAATATTGTTCATAGAGACAATATACCTCACATATGCATAATGAATTTTCATCATTCCTTTTCATATAGATTAGAATAATTAAAATTAAATATATTACTAAATTACTATTATTATATCATATATATTATTATTTATTTATTAAATAAATATTTATAATCATTTTTGAAATGGTTATCATGGAAAATTAATGTCATCGCTCTGTGGAAATTGTTGGTCATATGTGTGCCTGAGTTATGATATCATTCTGTGAATAGTGAAAGAGTAATGAATTAGATGCTATATTAATTATATATAATCAATATAATGTAAAATTTATTTTATATATCCGTTATATTCATTAGTATACCCACCAAATAAATTATCGATGAACAATAAATTAAACCACGACGTGGAGACAATAAACTATACATATTCATGGGAGGATCTATAATTTATAATAAAATGAATAAAATGAAGGCAGATGGATGTTCTATAGTCCCAAAAACATATCATAAAATATATGATAATGGAATTTTGAATTTTTTTAAAATCAAAAAAATTAATAGGAAGTATAATATGATTTTATTTTATAGATTCATTAAGGATGATAAAACATCTTCAATGATCTCCATGTAGATATCCTCATAGAGAGAAACTAGATTTGTTTTGAGAAATAAAATCAACTCAATAATGTTAGTAGTAATGTATATAATGGAAATATGAATGACTTGGATGATCATGAAGGATAGATTTAATCTAAAAAATGTATGGTGGATGATGCCTTTTATTACTAATGTGACTGTCCCCCCTATGAAACCATTAAAATACTAAATTTATATAAATATATTATTGATTCAAACTATATAAAAATTGATTTATTCATAAAATAATATAATATTGTGTTCAAATCCTTCAAAAAAGCTTTTATATACATGTCAATCTAACAATATTAACCATATATTTTGGATTTATCCCTCTTTTAATATTATTATGTTCTACCCTAACAACGTAGCTTTTTACTCTGTTTGGTTAAATTAATTATAATAAATTTCGAAAAGAACACCATGTGGATAGTTTATTAAATTTGAATCATTATTATAGTTAGTTGGATTAATAATTATTTTATAAAATAACATAATTTGGGGAAATATTATTAATTTTAAATATGATTTATTTCTATTTTGATATTATTCATTATTATTCATTCCAAGAACTAACATATAATCAGTATAACTTCGAAAAGGCACATCTAATATCTCAATAATATATCAATGTTCTCAATAAATTTCTTTTTATTCATGAATAATTTAAAATTATATTAATTTTAGTAGTTTTAATATTAATTATCTAATATTTCACTTAAATAAACAATTTCTGCATCTACATTATGCAAGACTATAATTAATAAATTTCAACAACAAAATTATAAAAAATAATGATGCATATAATATTATTATATATAAAATTAAAATTTATAGTATATTTTATATTTTATATGACACTCGATTGAAAATAATATACTTATTAAAATAATGAGTATGAGATTTTTAACATATCTTTAAATAAAATATAAAAATGTCTTATTCCTAACTATGTAGATTAAAAATGTTTTAATTTATATATAATGTTTATTTTGTATGAAACCCACTCATACAATGAAACAAGGAAATCTTTTACAATAATATTATAATATTATAATATTAATTTTACCACTAATTACCTGATTTAACTTTAACTGTAGTATGTAAGAATTTACTAAATTAACAATTCATAATATCAAAAAATAATAATATGATCACCTTATTAACTAAATAAAATACCAGTTATAGCCATGTATGATTTTTTTTTCAAAATAAATTCCATAAAATCAGAAAAATTATGTTTAATGAAAATGTGACAAATGTGGTGAGAATATGGGTAAAATGAATGTTCAAACGTATAATATGTTTTTATATATAATTTTAATATAATAATTATTACCGTGACCTAAATTTTTTTAATATATGTATACTTTCCAATTTTTCATTTTTAAATAATAATTTAAATTTATACTAATTGTTTATATGAAAAATGATATTTTTTCTACAACATAGTACTTATGAGTACTCATCAACATATAAAACATTCCAGAAAAATAGTAAAAATTCACTCTGAGATAATTTTTAAATTATAACATAAAAATGATCCTTATTTTATCAATTATAATTTTAAAAATTTTGTATAATAAATTTTATTTTCTTTATAGAAGGGTAGAAAAAAATTCAGTTGGCATTATAGTAATTTTAAATAAATAATTTCATAAAAAACTATAATTTTTTCATGATATATGGGTTTTATTTATATAAAAATATATATATAATAATTGAAAAGTATTTTTAATTATTAAGATTAATAATTTTAACTTCTTGGTAATAATCATATTATTTAAATAACTATAATAATGAAATTATGTTTTATTAAAACATGATGTTTTATTAAAAGAAATACATGTTAGTGTTGTGTGTTGAACAATCCTAAGGTAGTATTTTATTTTACATAATATAATATAATGATTATATATAGTAAAAATAATTTATATAAATTTTTCATAAATAACAAATAACAAGATATGTTAAATTATTTTAAGATAATATATTTTACAAAATATCAGGGTTTTAAAACACATATCAAAAGGGAAAAAATCATACAATGCATCCTTAATGTAATATAATTAGGAATGGAAAGGGAACCATAAATAGTTCCTAAAAATAATCTTGATATGAATTCCCAAATTTCATCTGGAAATTATAAATAAAAATCTACATTCATCTCAATAAGAATAGTTCAACTCAAGTTGATTAAAAAGAGTAAAATCTAAATTAATTTTAATAGGAAATAATGGAATACTATAATTTATATTTTAGGAATGTTGATTTTCCTTATACATAGGTTAGCTAACCCAAGAATAAATAATAAAAAAATTCATACATGTTTGTAACTGCCATTAATTTGTGTTAACATAATAAAGAATGAAAATAACTTGTCTGTAGTACAACTTTGTTCCACCCTCCATGTGACACTACCTGGTTCCCCAAGCTATTTGGTAAAATTTCCACACACAGATCACTTAGAATGCTAGGGGATTTTGACATGCACTGGGGGCCTTTGATAAATCCATGGGGAGACCATGTCTTCTTCACCACATTATATAAGATTGTGTATATAATATGATATCTAAATAAAACTAATATTAAAATTGTTGGATCAAAATAAATAAATAATATAAAAAATATACTAGTATCCCACTTTAGCAGAAGTTGTATAGAAATAAATTAATACTCATGAAATTTGAATAAATAATAAAATTAGGAAACTAAATTATAAACATAATGATTATGATAAATTTCACATATCTATTAGGATAGAAAATATATAAAAACATCCAAATAAAAAACATGAACCAAAACACACAAAATACAAAAAAGTGTTATCCCAACTAGTATAATGATCACCATCTCAATAGTGTCCTTCCTTTCTCCTTTATATAAATAAAAAATGAATTATCATTTTTTGTGAGAATTCTATGATCCCTACATACATACATATTTTTTATCCATGTACCCAATGGTGGAACAATACATGGTGTGATATAAAATCCATGGAGTCCACAAAAAACGGTGTGTATAAAAATCCATGTCATGTAATACAAGAAATGAAATGATTAATGTATTTCACAGGTAAAGAATAAATGAAACAATTTCTTATAGTATATTTAAATATATTAGTGAAACTATATATCCAAACAATGATCACTAAAAAACAATGGTCATTCTCCCATAATAATAATTCTACAATGAAAAAACAAGTACACACTATAGAAATTATTTATACAAATTATATCATATATACAAATTCTAATCCAAATATAATGTACATAATAAAATCTAAAACCAATACTTATAATCAGGCATGTTAAAATTTATATTGATAAGTATTATAATCTAATGTTTCCAACCCCATAGGTCCAGAAAAAATGTATAGGGAACCATGGAATCCTTTTTGAGTACTAGAATCATATCGATGGAAACATAGATAGACATAGAATGGTATCCATGGAGTATGTCATTAGCACAATTCTATTGTTATTAAATGATCATCATATCCAAGGGGTTTCATCTCAAAATTTCTCCTTTTAGATAAATACCAATGTGGAACACTTATCCAATGTGTCCACTATGGATAACATGATCCATAGAGGTAATATCGAGGTCATATGATGGATATAATATCTAACGTATACCATCCAAATTAACCACTATGATTTCAATTCATCACAATTCATTCATGAATTTACAAGACCATGCAATCCATGATATTACACTATAATATACCAATTTTCATTTGAATGATTAAATAGTTCACAAAATGATATCACATGGAAAAAGAGAAAACCCACATGTTAATATATCAATTAATTTCAATTAATTTATAATTGTTAATTTTCTATATGATAAATCTCAAACAAAATTAATTTTTGGTATAAAATTAGGAAATGTAAAAGGACAACCCCATGGCTAGACTAGGATGGTTAAACAACCACAAACAATCTCAATGTTACGACGGAAAACCAAACATGTTACAAATTGATTAGTTAAAATTTTAATTAATTATTGGGGAACTACATTATAGTCCAACATGAATCACAATGAAATATAGAATACAAATCACCAAATTGATGGTACCTATATAGAACACAAAACATAGATCCATAGTAAATTCCTCATCCATTATCAACTTATGATCTGACTCAAAGGGAGAAAAAAAATAATGGATGAATAACCTATATATAAAGAATGTTACCTTTCACCTAAATAATATTTTTAATACATAGAAGTAAAATTAATGTAAAAACAAATGGTTTATTCGGAAACCTAAATCAAATAAGATAATTAGTGCTCAATTCTGTGTTTTTTGGGAGACACCACATGAAAGAATATGATTTGGCATTTAGGTGGAGCTTCTAATGTTTACTATTATTCAATAGTAGATTATTGAAATTAGATTTATGTTTGAAATTAAATTAAGGGATAAATAGTTATTTTTTCTTCAAAAAAATGTACTGCACAGTTTTTACACATGGTTGTCCAAGCCATTCCACAAAAAAATTCCCCTCACATAATCGAGGGGCACCTTTCATGATTACTATGAAAAATTATCCTACCTATGTTAAAATCATGAAAACTACTCAACATAAATTTGTAGGTTCCTTATATAAGTGAATGTGAATCCCTCTGCATGGTTTATTAATTATATATGTGGTCTATAGGCCCATTTTCCAGGCATCACATAGTTAAAAAACCATGAGGCCTTCCACACATTTTTTCAAATATCCATATTTCATGTTTTTGTAATAGTAGGGCTTGCTGATCCAAACCATCCAATGAGAACCCCAATTCACCCATTATCACATTGGGAATTCACATTATAATATAAAAAAATTGTACAAAAACCCAAAAAATATATAACCCATTTAAAAATTCATAACATTATAGTTGTTTCATTAATGGTGTGCGGGATATAACACCCATTTGTTTTTTTGAAAACACTACATTTTTACCATACATGATATGCCATGTCCATCGAAAATGTTCACAGAAATTTAATTATTAAACTGTTTTAATTATAATATAGTATTCTAAATATATATATTTAAATGTATTAATTTAATTGTGAAAATATTTTTTATTCATGTATACATAATTAATAACTTAGTGAAAAATTAATTTTTAATGAATATAAAACATTTTTTAAATGATAATTATTATATATTAAAAAAATTAATTATAATGAAGTGTGTTAATTATCCCTATTATAATTTTTTTAATGATATATATATAATATTTAATTTTCACTATATAATTCTTTTATAGATGATATAATAACAAATTAATTTTTTTTCTTGAAAATTAGTATTTTTCAAATTTGGAAATGTTGTTACTATTTGGTGAAAAACCCATTTTAAATCTTTTTTTCATTTTTATAAATTTTATTTTATTTAAATAAAAATTTTATTTCGATTTTGAGAATAAATTTTTTTTTTGGTTTAACATTTGGAATTTTTATAGTAACTATCATATTTTGAGGAATAATAAATAAAAACACATTTTCAATGATGTAATAATGTCAAATTTTTTTATAGATAAATTATGTTTTTAATTAGTAATAATGTAAAATTTAAAAAAATTATCATTATATACAATTTAGGTCATTTTTATCAATTTTACATTGAAATTTGATATGCAAATATTTTGAAATGCTGAACGTATTTTAAATATAAATTTTTTCATTCCATTAATGACAATAATTTTAAATTAATTTTAACATGTTCTGTGCTTTGAATTTTAAAAAAACTACATAATGTGTTTTAATTATTATGATATTAATGATGTAATTTTATCAATAATTTTTTTTTAAAATATGAATTTTAATATTTGTAATTATGTTAATACCACAGTAAATAGTAAATTAGTAAATTTAGGTTAATTTTTTAATAAATTACCATTATACATGAAATAATTATAATGGCTAAGCTTTTCACAACCTGAAATAATAATTTGTAATTAATATGAACTTTACAAACCATATGGATGATTTTTATACATTTATATAATTTTATTTAAATAAAAGAAAATTCATTAACTCTTGTTTTTTAAAGGTAAAATAAATTTTAAACGGTTTATAGTAGTGATTTTCTCAACTATAAATTTTGTTTATAAATCTTAAATGTATAAAAATTTCATACTAATTTATTTATAATTTATTGGAAAAAAATAAAAAATAGTGACATAAAGATGTTGTATTAATTACTTTAGTAATCGATGAATCAAATAAATTATTTTCATAATATTAAAGTAAATATAATTTGATTAAATTTATTTCCTCAAAAGATTTTATAGTTGAATCAGAAAAAAATAGATGAGATAGTGGAGTGTGTTATTAGGTTTAATATTTTTATAATATTTTTAAAAATTAAAATACGGAATGGTGTCAAAATTGAAAATAATGATATATTAAAATAAATAATATTTCATTAAAAGATATGAAATAGAAAAATAATAATTCTGAATGAAAATTCTGATAGGTTATAAAATTAAATAAATTGATCATTTATTTTTATTTTGGCATGTTATACTATTTATATTAACCCTCACTGTTTATTTAAATAATATTACTTTTAAAGCTAATAAGGGTCAATAAAAGAATATTAGGATTAAAAATTTCCAAAGTGTAACTAATTTTAATTGGATGAATGATATTCAACCAATAATAATAATATATTTTAAATAAATCAGTTTTTAGTCATTGATATAATAATATTAACTTATATTAACTTATTAATTCATGAATTTGATTAGTACACCACCCCCTCATATAATGGGAACCCATTATTCTCTATTCTTCACACAACAAAACCTATTTGGATAAGATGATATCATCACAAATAAAATCCTAGAACCCCTATACACATTTTATAGTTATTATTTTAGATATAAAACTCTCATTATAGGCGATAAGGTGTTAATAAATGGTGATTATCAGGAAAATATGTATCGTATATAATTAAGTGTATCTGATTTATTTGTTTTTCCACTTCCATAAAATTGTCTCGAACTAATATAATATAATAGAAATGCATAATCACTATTATTTGATGATAACATGTTAATATAAATACCTAAATACTTTTCAACTTCCTTTAAATAGAAAATAATTAATCACTGATGCATATGCGTGGATTGTCACCTCAATGAAATAATATAAGTCATTTTCTTATGTCATGCCTTGATACTTATTATAATGATTTAATTAATTGTTATATATGTTAATCATTACATAATTATAATTATAATATAATATAATATTAATAAATTTCCGACATTATTTGCACATGAAAATGATAATTTCATTCATGTGCATGTGTGAACTTTCATATCCACAATGTTAAGTGATTCATTATTAATCACCAGATAACATAAATAATATTTACAAATATAAGTTTATTAGCATGTATAATATGATATTAATGATAATATGACACATATTGTAATTTAAAAAAATATATACCTTCTTTCCATAATGTTTTTCTGGAAATGGTAATGTTACTCATACGTACATACGATCTACCCTCTCCATCATTGTAATTTCGTTTATTTTTCATAACCCTACATAACACTTTTTATTTACAGGTATAAATGATATATAAAGTTTAATATTTTTGTGAGATATATTATTGTTGATGATGTTTAAGAATTAACTCAGTGAAAAAATTCAACTTACAATAATTAATTTTCAAATATTTAATAAATATCATCAAAACATGAGATAAGAAAATGAATAATAATGTAAGTTCCATAACATGGTAACAAGTGATATGAAATGAATAATAAACATAAAAATAAGTTACTCAATAAAATATAAATTAGACTAATTTTTTTATTCATGAATATAAATAGAGAATGTCATGAGTCTAAGTAACAATAATAGACCATTTAACTAAAACATCGTTTTTAAGTGTTTTAATGATTTATTATTATAAATTATTTTCAATTTTCCCCTTTATAAAATTCATTTTATTGATTTATTTATATAAAAATGAAATATTTCAAATTTTTTATTTTAAAATATATGTAAATATATTATATGTGATATGTGATATGTTGATTCAAAAATTACTTTTATAAATGTTTTAATTAGTTCTTGAAAATTGATTAATTATTTCAATAAATGTTTTTATATGACTGAAAATAAAATTTTAAGAGTAATATATTATAAAATTAATGTTATTAAATTTTATTAATATATAGTGGTACAAGGTCATTTCAATGGTTCTTATGAGATTACCAAATTATTATGGGGTCTATGATAAACCAATGATGGGTGGTTAGGGTAAAAACTCTTATGCATTGGGATTGGAAATAGTTTTAGTGAAATTATTTATCAAGATACTTAGTTATATCTTATCCATTATGTTTTTTCCCCATGGAAATTGTTTCATTTCAAATAAGAAATATATAATCTTTTTTTAATGATAAACACAATTTAGGGGTAAAAATATATATATTAAATTAAATGTTTTCATGGTTTCCCCTGGAATAATGATTTTATTTATTTATGTCACATACTGAGCTTTCTATGCTCATAATTTTTTTTAAAATAACTTTCATGGGTCTTATGATTGGTATGGGAAAAATATATAGTGATGAAAAATTAATATGTGTCTCAAAAATAAAATTAAAAGGGTATCCATTTGTGAAAAAAATAGAATCTTATTATATTTTTACACATGTAATTGATGGTTAAAAATTGTATGAGATTTTACTAACTCTCTAAAACTATAAAAAATAAATATCCCCATATTTTAAGTCTATTTTAAAAAAAAATTGAATAAAATATGTTTAAGGAAATTTCCTTTCAACTAAAAACCTTTCTACAAATGTCACAACATCATAGAAATCTATCATTTCATAATAAATGTTTTAGGAGACATAGGGAATATTATAATTAAGATGTGATATTTATAAATACTCATTTATCATGATAAACTATAGTGTATGTTAAAATTGTTAAACTACCCATACAATACAAAAACACACCTCGAATTAACTGGTAAACCGTTGAAATAAAAATCTCCAAAAACATTACCTCTAACATCAATGATTCATGGAAACCCTCATGATTATTTTTTCCCAATCATGAAACACTATAAAACACCACTTAATATCCACATACATAGATTCCCCAAACCAGCATTCCATGACATGTTGCTAATGAGTAATCTTTAAAAACTATATTACATTAAAACATTGATATAATAATAGTTATTTGACATAATTTCTATATTATTAACTCTATATATAATGAATACTGACGACATCTATTGACTTGAAAATTTTCTTGTAATCAAGAAATAAGAATTTGTGGATGTTACTTTTTTACTCATCATATGTTATAGATAAAATTGAAGCACACTAGAATAACTTTTATACTCTTTAAAAGTTATACTATTTATCAAAACCATGGGAGGATAATAATAAGATTGGTTTTATCTTGAATGCGTAGTATGATGAAAATTAATCATAATATCCTCAATATTGAGATAATATATATATCAACAAAATTTATCTTGGGAATACTATATTTTGATAAATAACATGGAAAAATAAGTATTTTACATATGTTAGTATATTATAGACTTCATTATCATACAATAAAACAAATTACATTGAGGTTGAGTGTAGAAACATGAATCAAATAACATTATCAATTATTTTACAAAAAAATATAATAATGATATGTGGTATGCATAAATTTTTTGGAAACAATAAACTATTTAAGTTGTATTGAAACATAATTACCAGTATATAATGGGATTCAGCTAAAAACTTATATAGCTTCTTCTATTTTTTATGAACCCCACAATCTAAAATATTGTACAAGAGGATTAAAAAACCAATTAGTGCATTGGAGGGTGACATTGAACACCAAAACTTAATAATAATAGTTCTTATTTTTTAGCACAAAAACATGAAAACAATCATATTTTTAAAAAATAACTAGTTAATATATAAGGGATTTTATTATTGAATATTTCAATTGAAAATAATAAAATAATGTAAATATAATAAATATGGGAATTTCTTTATATTGTTATATATAGTGAATGAAAAGTATCATTATGTGTGTGAACAGAGATAAATCATTCATTCATAAACATATGGAAAATAACATTGAAATATAATATGAAATAAACATTTTTATTTTAAATTGATATGAAATTGGGTTTATTTTAAAAAAAATATACAATTCAATGGAATGTTACTTTAGAATTATAGAATATATATATTAAAAATGAATTTGCAGGGGAAAACAAAAAATATTAATACTTTAATAATATTAACAAAAAAGTCAATATTAAATGTTTCCTTAAAAAATTATTTTCACATGCCTGAAGAGAAATTTTATTAATATAAATAATATTTAAAATGAACATTCAGTGGTGAATATTTGATAAATGCATAATGAATTTTCCAAATAAATATGTAATATATCATACAATAAATACAATAGATGGAAAAAATGTAATTATTTTGAGATATATTTATTGAAATTCCACCTTGATGAAATATATAAAAATATTAATTTAAAAAGGAGATGTGTGAAATATTAATATAACTTGAGATAAAATATAATTATTTTCCCATATTTAATGTACTACATTAAGGAAAATAGAAAATCTAAACATGGATGAATAATTATCATTATAAATAATTGTATTTATTCATTACAATGTGATGATTTTATGGTGATGAATGTATCAAACGATATTTAATAATTGTAAGTGAATATTTTATTTTCCATAGTATTTAGTACACTTCACATTAAAATTTTATATTTTTTAGTTTGAATATCATCTTTGTTCTTACAATGTCCAAATATGCCTAGAGTTGACTTATAAAATATTTATTAGATAAAATATTTGTTGAATAATTAAAAATGTATTATTGAACTTATCCACATATAATTTATAATTTTCATAAAATTAAAAATATATATTCATTAACTATAAATTCAATAGAGAGAAATAGATGATCTTTTTAATGAAGAAATTGATTTTTTTCAAAAAAAAATTAAAGCATTACGATTTTCCATTATAAATAATTAAAATAATATATAATAATAAATATATTAAATTTAAGTAATAAAAATATACAGAAAAATATTATTTTATTATTATTTAATGATAATTAATATGTTGTAGAATTAATTCCATATCATCTTTTTACTGAGAACTAAATTTCACCAAAATATTTGTTTTTCATCATATTATGTGGGACTATTTTTAATTTATATTTTTAAAAATATGTGGATAGAATTTTATAAAACAATATCAATATTTTTAATCATTATTTAATTATTTTCAATGATATATATTAAACGTTTTGGACTATATGAATAGTAAAAAACGAAAACAAATGTTTAACTCTTTAAAAAAGAAAACTATATTTCCAGGTGTAAATTAAAAATGAGAAGTAAAAAAATGACCCAAAAACATGTATAAAACTTATTTTTAGATTTTATTTTTATTAAAAAATAATCAACATAACATATTTTTTATTTGGATATTTTTCAAATATAATGAACCATTTTATATATTAAAACATACAAATATTACAAGTGTACCACAAAACTCACTTATAAATGGAAACATACTCACCACACTTATTTCCACAACCCATTCCATTTATCATTACTAATATATTAAATCCATTTTTCATTAAGTGGTTATCTGAAGTATATATATCAATGAAAATATAATAATATTAACTAGACAATTTTATTTTACTTCTTAATTTAAAATCAATATTTATTTTTAAGTAGTAAAAAATGAACTAGGAAATTCCATATATTTAAATTTCTTATGAATATGGAATTTTATTTATCTAGCCCCACCTCCATTAACTGTGAATCAAAACTATCATTTTGTATACGGGAGACCACCACAATGTGTATTATATGTATTTTTCCCATCAACCCCCACATGTATATTATTAATTTTTGAAAAAAATTAATATATATGATATTTATTAAGAATTTACAATTCTTTAAATTTCGGACCTCATCAACTTTGATAGAATTCCACACGTTAAAAAAATAGAAATATTTCTCATGCATATGTGTCAACAGCCACCCTAATATATCGGTACAACTTATATTTCATTTCCAATTTTAATTAATTAGTATAAATAATTATATAATAAATTTTAATGATTCATATATAACAATTTAAAATATGGATGTTATAAAAAATAGTAATTACAAAAAGACCAATAATTTTGAAAAAAAATTACATCAAATATTGAACAATTAATTCTCTAGTCTATGATAATATTTAATTATTTTTCACAAATAAATGGTAAACCATTATATGTTGATGACTTAATATATTATATATATTTATGTAATTATATTTTGAATTTATAATGATAAAAAATATATTAATCAATATGATAAAAAATTCTCAACATAGAAGAAGCATGAGGTAAAGTATTTGTTTTAAATTTACACATCATTGAGGGATATTTGGTATTATGAATTTAGTTTATTTTATATAATAAATATAATTAACCATTGATGTACACAACATGATTCAATATTTTTACATGGTTATTAATGTTTCAATTCGTGTTAAATATTTAAATATATTTAAATTTATAAGGTACTAAATATATAAGAATTTCTTTTACATTATTTTTTGTTTTTGATCGCAGTTTTTTAAATTTATTAAATATTATAATTTATTACTCTTAAAGATAATTTATTTTATTACAATATTGATATTTAGGTAGAATCTAGTATTTATTCCAAATATTATACTCTTTTATGTATTAATCAATCAAGGAAATATTTACAATATTACATTTATTCACTACCTGATTAGGTATATGATTATTCAAAATCCATATCTCTCATAATTAATATTAATAATTATGTTTATTTTACTGAAATATTTTTTTTTATAATTTCATATTTTTCATATTTGTTTTTTGAATTTTTATGTATTATTGTTTGTAATAATTTATCTAATGCATAATTTATAAAAAAAATTATAGACATTCAAATTAAATTCCCCTTTTTAATGTATAACATGTTAAATAATATTCCCATATACATATTTTATATGATTTAACTTCTTATGAATTTCAAATTTTTTATCATAAAAATTTATTTAGTAAAAATTATTATAATATATTTTACATAAATTTAAGGTTATTATCCCTAATATGTTATATAATTAAATATATATATATATTGATGAATGTAAGGTTATATTTTATCATTAAGTAAATTTTTTGTCATTAGATTCTTCTTAAAATAATCAATTTCATGTGATCGTAATGAATTACTCATTTCACATATCATCCATAGACATCGCCTTTTTAAAATTGATATCATTATTCCCAAAACCATATGAAATATCAATATAATGTTTTTTATAATTAATATAATTATTTACTAGGGAAATATTATTATTAAATATTCAATACTCATTACATATATGAATAAAAATATAATATTTTTATGAATTAAATTGATCATTCATTTTATGAAGAATTTAATGGACCAAATGAGATGGGGTTAATCAAACTTTTCATAGCCCCATGATGTGATCCAAAATTTCATTTTTATTATTATTCAAAAACGGAGTCTCACCCCTCCCAGAAAGAGTCAGGGTGGTCTAATGTAATTGGGCCATCTGGAATCCCCATTTACAAAATTTCTAATTACCTTTGGTTGAGGACCCAAATTCGAAAACAAACTTTGAGGTTCCTCTGAGATACTCTCTCTATAAAAAGTGTATGCTGTAAAGTTAGATTATATTGGTATATTATGGATATAGAAGTCGTTGGGGATCACAGCATCACATCTATGAACTATGTACGTTAAGGCCCACAATAACTTCAATTTCCCATGTAACGCCGAAATCAATATTTCAGAGTCTGATTCAACTTACGCACACACCAATGCGACCCTGTTACAAATATCAGTACACATGTGAAAGGCATGGACTTCCTCCCCAAGATAATTTCCTTGATCACGAAAAATTATTAAGGAAATGAAGACAGAGCCTTTCACATCGCGGACCATGCCAACCCCCCACATCATGTCGTCCATGAACGAACCATCAACATCATGCTTAAATATTATTTATGAAGGATGCCACATTAACCAGTACAACATCACCCTAGTACATGCCATTGGCCTCTTCAAAATATTATTGAGGGTTGAAGATCATTGTCATCATTTGACTAGAGAACCCAATTTATGCATCAAACCTTTCATTTTCACTAGAAATAAACAATTAAACCATCTAACCTCTAACCAAACATTACTCTGGGACTCCCAAGTCATCCAGAAAACCATTTTAAGCCTAACAATATGGGTTTTCGACTATATCTCATTCTGAATAGTGCCCGAGAACCAGCTGATGATAACTCCTTCGTGGAGGATAAATCAGTGTTGAATCAAGCCCATTAGTCTAAACTGGACGAGAGGAGCACAAAACAAATTCTCTTATGAAACAAGTGAAACATGACTCTTCCCGGAGATTAGAAAAACAAAAACATCTTGACCCCAGTTGAATTCATGTCTTTTTAAAATTGTCATCTCACGGAAGGGCTTGGTTTCTAACTCTCCAAGCTAGACATGATATCATTGTGGGAAATTATCTCCACCATAATCGTGATCCACAGTCATCATGTACACTATTTTGATTAATCATAATATTATAATATTATCCGTTGAAGTTACCAAAACATGCCTCCATGAAACAGAGTCTGTCAACCTCCTCCAAGAACATCACATCTTAGATATCATCCATCTTGTCTAAGCTAAAAAATTCATCATTAAACAAGGGATATTGGTTGTCCTCTTTGATGGATAATTCTGGAATTAGCCAGTGATGAAAGAAGAACATCTTCCCAGCCTATTTGGAGGCCTTGATCAATGTATTCAATTTTATTGATTTCATTTATATTGAATTTTATTTTATTATTCATGAGATTATTAAATTTATATTTTTTTGGATCCATTTTTTATAATGAATTAAATTATATGTAATTTTTAAAAGTATTTTAATGGATATATTGGTTATTCGTTACTTACAAGTGATATATTACTCTTTACAAGTCAATTTGAAGAGTTCAAGCTCAATATTAATAATATTTTATTACCCCATTTTTGTGATGATGAAATCATTTAATGAGTGTCAGAGATATAGATAATTTATATTATCATTTAATTATTTTTTATACCAATATAAAATTTTAATGAGGTATATATTTTATTAATATTGGATAATTAAATGATTTATAATTAGTGATTTGATCACTGAATCACAACCTAATATATTGAAACAAACATCTGCACTGGGAAAATAGATATTTTTTTTTCTTAAAAATTCATTTTTATGGATGATTTGAATAAAAAATTATAATTTTTCCATTCATATAATGAGAAATTAAAACAAAGAATCATATGGTGTCAAAATAATATTATATAGAAAATGTTCTATTAGGAACATTTTATCCCAAAAAATTTGTGTTCCTTTTAAGAAAATACTCTTAAAATTATATTATATTTTGAATTAATAATAACATGAAACATATGAATGGAGATTAATTTTGAAATTTTATATATTTCATGAAAAAATATGATAACATAGATCGATGTATTATATATATATAGACCAGGAAAATAAAGGGTTCAATAAAAATCATATGTCAATAAAGAAAAATAAAAATAAAAAACATTTACATTTAATCATATTTAGCCACACTTGATCAAACCACTGATCTAAAAAAATAATTATCATAATCAACTATTTCATAAGATAATTCTCCCATGTAATATTTTAGGATGATTATTTATAATAAATTCTTATAAATATATAGCATTGTTATATCTGATTATAATAAATAGATTTTATTACATTCGATTGATTGTTTAGTACTTGTTTTATAATGTAGGTAATAAATTATAATTTTATATTAAAATATAATTAAATGTATTTTAATTTTTTTATGATTTTCACTATGACAATTTAATTTCTTGTGATATTTACCTTTTATTCATGATTATGATGTTTTTTATGAGATTCCATAGAAAATTTGTACAAAAATGTGTTTTTGAATAATACTTAGTAATATATAAATATATTGTTACAAATACCATCAATAATAATATAATAATAGTAATGTATAATAATTATAAATTTTATATTTCTGTATTTATCTATATTAGATATTTTCATCATTTTTCTGGTATGTTTTTAAAACAACCCAAACATGATCATGTTAAAATCATTGGGGGTACTATTAAGGAATTGATTATATAAAAAATATTTTCTCTCCAAATGATGTTGAATTTATTTACAATTATATGAAATATAATTATAATGTGATAGTTTTTAATTCTTGTTAAAATTTCCATGTTACGAAAGTAATTAATTTCTTTTATAGAGGCGATTTATGGTACATTTCCACTTGTCGAACATCATACCACTCGTGAACAGGACGAATTCATGGAATGTTATATATTAATATGATATTAATAATATTATTGATACTATATTAATAAATTTAATATAGTTTTAGATATTGATGCTTTATGTAGTGATAATAAATCAAATATGTCCTAAATTTATTAATATGATATCTATAAGAATTATAATATTATAATACTACATATGGTTTATTATCTTCATCCAGTTGAAAAGAGATATGTTGATTAACATGAGGATACATGATGATAATCTCCCCTATATAAGATACATATTACTTTCTTAAAATTAGTATTTTAATAGGAATCAAACCCTATTATATTATAAATTTATACCATAAGAATTAATAAAATTAAATATTATTTGGTGAAATTGTACAGTTTTAAAATAATCATTTATTTAATAATTCCCATTGTAGATGATAAAATAAATTTTTTGGGTTGTTTTATCCATATACAAAAATAATGTTTCCAATATAAGAGCTTGTACAAATTAATGCATGATGAAACCTCAATTTTTGAATAGTTTTAAAGAATAGTATAAAATAGATATTTGAATATTCTAATAAAATTTCATAAAATTATTAATATTGATATTAACTAACATTCATGGATTCAATAAGACTTTTTTGGTATACTATGAGAAATATATTCAGATATTGGCTTTCAA
Source organism: Viscum album (assembly GCA_963277665.1). Taxonomy (NCBI): domain Eukaryota; kingdom Viridiplantae; phylum Streptophyta; class Magnoliopsida; order Santalales; family Viscaceae; genus Viscum; species Viscum album. The sequence continues at coordinate 1,357,424,170 of OY728142.1, read as the reverse complement.
CATTATCCCTCGCATAGGATAGTGTTAATTGGCTAACATTGTAAGGATAATTAAATTGTTATTTTAGAAATAGAAAGTATCCTTGAATTTGAGATGAGATTTTTAGTGGAACTAGGGAGTAGTTATGGTCTGGATTATTGATTTGGTGTGTTCATTGACAAACCGATCAAAATAAAAATTAATGCACTCTTATTACACACCTTGATTGTGTCAATAATGGTAAAACCCAAAGGATGTTGGTGAGTGATCACCGAGATAAATATAAAAATATTATCAAATAGAAAATATATTTTGATATTTTTTAACAATATTACATATTTAAATAGATATAAAATAATTTGAAGAATTTAATATTATAAAAAATTAAAACAATTATAAAATGTAATGATAATATTAAACTACTATTAATGGTAAATTATGAATTTCAACTATTTTTTTCAAAAAAGTTATTCTTACACAATAATCATATTTCATGTTCATCTAAAAAGAAAAATAATTAATTATGAATTAAAAAATTGAACATCGATATGGATGATTCTTGTAGGTAACGAAAAACAGGATTTATAAAAAGAATATAATTAAAAAAATTTATATCAAAATGAATCTCTATAAATATTTATTTTGTTTTAACATTAAATATCAATGGTTAATTTAAATAAGAATAAATTTTATCATCCTATGAATAAATCCAAAACATTTTATTGACATTTATATAACTATCTTATGGATATTAATTAATAAAATGAATGTGAAAAAATAAAATTGATAAATAGAAGGAAAAAATTAAAAATGAGAGATAAATATTATTCTATATCTTGTAAAATGATTTATTCCTTACATTAATATTCAAATTTCGACCTTTTATATTGTATATCTCATTCTCACTAACAAAATTTTTTTATTCTAATCAATAAGATCATCAAATTTATATAATATGGGACCTCTCCAAATTAATTTCATCTTCTCTAATTAGATTATAAGACAAATGATTAATATAATATGTGTACATATCATTTTTAATTATAATAAATATTTTCTATTCATATTTCTTATAATCTTCCATATGTTAATAAATATCTCATACGAATTTGGCTACCTACATAATGAAATAAAATTTCCACCTGAAATACATTATTTTCTGACATCACAATTTTGGGACCTCTACATTCATCTCAAATATCTAATTTTAATCAACTATCTAACTAGAATTATAATAAACCAACAAATATCAGAAAAAAGATCCCACTGAACGATTATTAGTACATATTTCATCAATGTCAAACTTTATCATTTGGGATATTCAATGTTTGGCCCATATATATTTCCTTCTTAATAAATGAATAATATATTTTAAAATGTGAAGTAGAGTTTAAAATAAATGATAGTTCAAAAATTATATTCTTATATTATTAGTAATTTCAATATGAATGATTCCACTCATAGTCTAATTTAGCAATAGTTACAGACCACAGTGAAGTAAATCAATTATCAAGTATTGTAGGAATTATTCTTAGGACACTTGTTTTAAAGGAATCCAAGTATTGACCTCAATATTTTCCTTAATTGTAGTTGTTTTCCATGAAAATATCACACACTCAACAAAAATAGTTAAACTATTATAATTAATCCAAAATATACACTATCAATAATGAAAACAAAAACAAAAATAATTGAGGAATAAAAGTAATCGTCATTATCACATGTAGTTGGAAATTAAACTTATGAAAAGTCATCATAGTTAAATTTCATAAATATGTTTTTTCATCCTCATAATCATTATATTTCATGGTAATTGAACCTATGATTCCATTATTCATCCAAGATTGGTTTCATTATCAATTTCAATATTTCTTTTTATTCTCCATAATATTTTTTGTATCCCATGATTTAGTGAAAGAAATTCTTCATATCTCCCTTGTGATCACACCTAATCATGTTGGACCTACATCTATCAAAAAAAATTTATGGAAGATTGATTATATATCAACATCATCAAATAGTTCAATGATGTCACTAATAACATCATTATTAGTCTGAATATGGTTGATGAAACATTATCAGATGGAAAAAATATTATTTTCCTTGTAGGGCCTATTATTCCCATAAAAAAGGTCAGTTAGTATTTATTTGATTATTAATATGAAAGTATACATTTTTTATTTGTATTTGATTGATTTATCAGAAAAATTGGTTATATTTACTACTCTATGTAAAATTGAACATGTGAAATCAGTTGATGATTTAATTCCTTGATTTGGATATGTGAAAGCATGTATTGTTCCCTTATATAGACTAAGAATCAATTGGATACGTATACAAATAAAAAATTTGGTTATGCGAATGGTACTTCTTGAAATTTATCTATATGAGAATAATTTTTACACATTTTCAAAAGTCGGTTTATGGGTTCCCGGTACCCCGCTACATGAGTCCAAAAAACTACACTAACCAAAACACAAAAACACCAAAAACCACTAACCATGCCCAAGAAACCACAAACCAGGGCACAAGAACATCATAGAATATAGTCAAATCAACCCAAGATTACCTTGGGCAGCCTCCGGCATGACCATCATCACCGACCCAAATCATCCCACTGGAAAATTCCAGAGGAATTCTCCTAGCCTTCAAGCGATGGAATGTACCCCCAGGACCCAACCCCAAGGACATCAATGAAATCCAGAACGAGGATGACCATCTCCTGATACCATAAGCATCCAAACTGCATGCTCCCCAAAAAACCCCACAAACAACTTAAATGGAAAATTGAGAGACAAACCAAATCAGTCCGAAGGTGAAGCCTTATATGAAAATGAAAAGTTACCAAAACATATCCTTATCCTATTACCTCTTTCCTACCTATAAAGATTCCAATTCATTAGCCATACCTTAACTTCAGGATCCTCCCCAATAACATCTTCAAAACGGTCTGTCATTTTGTCCCATGTTCAGATATATTATTCATTTCTGATTTCTGGTCATTGAAGCCACTCATCAGGATCAAATCCTATTTTTCAATCCACTTAGCCTTCTGGTTGTTGACATCCACTCTTACAACTCATCCCATCATATCATCCTCTTCCTATAGGATGTCAACATACAATAATTCTTCTATTATTTCCTCCTCAGAGCGAAGGATATGTTACTTTATGTTCATTACCTTTTTAGTAGATCTTCCCATTTGATTTTTTATCTCCTTGATTAAAACCTAAGAATCCTTCTCCACTGCATTGGGAAATAACACCGGAAACTTCTTGGCAGAGCGGGTCTCCAAAGGTAGGTGGAGCGGGGAGTAATCTTTCATCCCCATATTCTTTTTTAAAACTCATGTTGTTCTATGGAATTGGGACTTCTTCAGCGGAATGGTACAGTTCATCCAGATTGGATTCCTCCATGCCAACCTCATCCTCCTCACCGGGTGTAAGTTGTTCGAAAATCACATTATCCTCTTATTAAACTTCAAATCTGTTACATAGGGGGACTGATGTCTGAACCAAGACCGGACCCCTACTCTCGTCCACCATTTGTAGGTACCTTCTAGGTGTAGAACCACTGCCACATGAATGCTTATTTAGAGTACCCAATTCATCATCCTCAACAAGCATTACTCGTCCAGTTGCCTTAGCCTTGTTGGACTGTATGAGGCTGCGTCCAATGAACTAGTTCTGTCTATTAGTTTCCTCTAAAGTCACCTCACATTTTTCACTAGTAGCTTGTTCCGTAGACCTTCCCTCGTTGAGATCCGGTTGAGAAACACCGACAAGTCTATCCTGTCCAGACCTGCCATTTGCATTATCAATCAGAACAATGACTTTCATGCTCACTCTGTTGAAGACACCTAACAGCCTACAAAATACGTCTTGGTATTTCAGCCTAGGAGGCGGAGCAGGTGGTTTCTCCGACCTCGCCTACATTCCATCACCATCAATCAATGATCCCGAGCCAACTATAATAACACATCCCTCTTCTTAATCTTGAACTGCACCATCATTATGGACAACTTGAGAAAGGCAAACCAGATCACTACCTTTAGGGGGTCTGTTGAGGGAATCTACACCAGGTTCTTCCACCAACAAATTCACCACCATGTGATTCTCTGAGAGGTTACGATCACCATTCCTCTAGTTCCAAGTAATGCTACAATCTCCATTGCCCGCATTCCTCTGGGAGACATCATACATTGCCCTCTGCCTGCATTTCCCTACTGAATGGCCCATCCATTTGCAATCAGAACTGTAATGAACCCATGATTCATATATAACCCACTGTTTACACCGGAACTCTTCACTGACGGTGATCCAAACAATTTTCAATGTAGCCCTTGAGGTTTCCACCTCCACATACACTCTAGGGTTAATCGGATGGCGGACAACCATGGTCCAGCTATCAGAGCAAAGATATCACCCCAGTAGATTACCATTCATGTTAATAATCGATGGGTTTTGAAATGTTAAAGGGTGATTATGAAAACTAACACAAATAGCCATGAAAGGTGAATAACGCCGTATATGGAAATCATATGACCATAGATAAAGATAGAACCGCGATCTATTGCAATTGCGAGGGGATCTCGACCAGGCCCTTATCAAGTCTTCCTCCGATGCAAACCGAATAAAAATATTCATGTTGACTAACATTCATGCAGTTGCCTTCTTAGGAAAATCCCAGGAACTGATGAAAAATCTATCGAACAGATCGATCGAGGGTATTCTCTTCAAAAATCGAGCAACCGACATCAGACAATGCAGAGCCGAGGCTTTGTTAAACTCTACAACTGAAATCGGAAGATTAGGTCATCCATCGTGTAGACCTAGATCCATATGGATGAGAAAGATTCGGCGAAATGTAGTGAAATAAATAAATTAAAACAAGTTAATGTTAAATATAAATACATATAATTTTAATTAACTACATATATTAAAATATATGTTTGAAAAAATAATATATCAATAATAATGTATAAAAACTATTAATAAAATAATTTTATAAAAGATAATATTAAAATTTCATTGTTTAACATATTCAATTATTGTTTATGAGTATCCATTAATTACCTTAAAAATATATTATTTTTAAAATAATAAATTGTAATATCCATAAAAATAAATTTTGAATAATTTAATAAAATTTAGGCTAATTAATTTTCAAAAAACTCATGCATCGATATTCCACCATCAACCATAATGAAATTTGTAATTTTATAAAATATATATCAAAAACTAATAATAGTTCCCTGAGAAATTTATTTTATAAATGTTTTCCTATTATATTTTAACAAGAATTAAGAAAAAAATAGAATATAAAATTAAAATATATTAGTTGAATATAAGAGAATTATTTATAAAAAATATTAATATTTATAATATTGAAAATAATTTAACCCAGTTAAATTTTTATGTATTTTAATGTCATCTAATTTATTTACCTTTATATAATAGTGCCAAGATAAATAAAAATTCATAAAAATTAGAAAAAATAATATATATGGGCAAGAATATTATAAAATTGTAATTATTTATCCAATATATCATTTAAATGAATAAGGAAAATAAATATTCCCCAAAAATTATTATTTTTATTTCACAATCCATCTCTATAAATATTATTTTAGTTAAATACAAAATAAAAAGAGTATTTTCAATTAAAATATTATATATTCTCAAATAAATTTCTATAGTAATTTTTTTACCAATGGAAAAGTAATATATTTTACCCAATTAAATACACAAGGTAATATTGTCAACCCTCATTATGATGCCAAAAATTCCATTTTATTTGAGATAAAGTAAACATAATGGTCATTTTATATTTTAATTAAGACATAAAGATTATAATATTATGCTTTTTAACGGGTTAACGATAATGTATAGATAGGTACAAAAAAATTAGCCTCCCTAAAACATTAAAAAAAGTTCTTCCAAAACGATGAAATTAATGGTTATAAAATGAAAATATACATTTTAGTTAAGAATATATTTTTATATAACTATTTCAATGACAATGTTGATGGTGTATAATAATGATGAAACAACATTTTTTCCATGTTTCATTAATTTTTAAAAACATGATTTATAATGTTCATGATATCTTCTATTTTGAAATGATTATATATTTTTCATCTAATCTCATAGATAAGCATGTAAATTCCATGATAACAAGAATACCATTATTCTCTACGCCATATACTACATAAGAAATAGAATTTAGAATCATTACATTGAATTAAATTTTTCATTTATTGATAATTATCAATGATGTTTTCAATGATGTATATAAAAATAATTCATAACCATGAATTCATGGGTTAACGATGTAAATTAGTAGAATTTTTTTCATGATTTTCATTAAATTACATTGGAATCAAAACAATCTATATTAATTTTAAATGTTTTTTATTAATACCGATAATATTTTTTTTTCTAAATTAAAATTAAAATAAATTGAATATGTTTTTCAATATAATATATTACTGAAAGTAAAAACACCCAATTTTATATGACATACCAAATTAAAATTCACCATCAATGGATATAAATAATGTTTTTAAAAATTAATTTTTCATGAATAATGAAATGAACACCAAAAATATTTTTTCCTTATATTCATAATAATTAACACTATCATTTATTATTTCATTCTATATTAAATCTTACGGTGAATTTGACTCCAATGATAAACAATAAATTCATTATTTTCACACATTGATGTTCATTTAAATAAACCATGAAAATAGTAAGAGTATATAGAATATAAAATCTACATCTATAAATGAATTAATTGATAGGGAAAGGAGAAAAAAAGAAATAGATGGTGTTTAATACAACAATATAATGAAATAAAAAATAAATACATTGAACCACATGTTACCTCAAATGTGTCGTGATATTTAAGGTTCACATTAAAAAATAATTATATAACTATCATTATTCACTTTTTGAGGAAGTTTTCAATATATATAATACTACTTTTGTTTTTCCCTTGTATAATTAATTATTTTTCAATTATAATTGGAACATATCCATCTACAAGGAAAAAATATGGCACCAATCATCATTCAGTAATCATTAAAATACCCCATTTCAAAAATGAGCAAGATATTAAGTAAAAATATTGAAATAAAAAATGTCGTATGAATTCTAAAATGATTATGAAATATTTTCACGATTTATTATTATCGTCATTGTGAATTAAAATAATGGTTTCTACAAATGTTTTAGAAAATATTTTAATCATTCATTTTCCAGAATCAACATTAAAATGAAATCAAATATAGGAGAAAAATTATGAGTTCTAAAACATTAATGATGATGAGGTTATAAAAATACAATTTGAAAATATTTTGAGTGATCTAATGGATTTTGTTAACGTCATTGAATTTTTTTTGCAACATATAAATCATATTTAGAAAACTCTATTTATAGTTCTAGATTAAAATATACCATTGAATATTTAAATGAAAACAATGATGTTTAGTTCAACCTCAATGACATAAAAACCTCTAAATTGGATGGCAATTTAAATATGATGATTTTGGATTGTTTATTTTTATTACTAAAAATTGGAATTTATTTCATTCTAGATATGTTCTATTTTTCATAAAATGTAATCTTATTTTGTTTTGAAATTGTTAATTTTCTTTTCATCATATTTTACAATTACATAATTTATATCCCAAAAACATTTTTTCAATTGATCACATCATTAAAATATTAGTTTCATGAATAATATTATTTCATTAAATTTTGGAATGTCATAATTAAATAACAAATAAAGTATGATTCATTAATTTATGATCATTTATATACATTATTATATTCACTACTATATAGAAAATAATTTATCATTAATTTGTTGGAATATCTTCCTTTCATTAAAATATATATATTATAGATAAATTCCACAATTATTCATCACTATGATAAAAAATTCACCAATTCATTTGTCAAAATCAAATCACACATAATAATAGAATATAATACAGAAATAATATTTCAATATTATTATATTATTTTTTTGATCAATAAATTGTCCTATTAATTCACATAAAAAATTCATTTCCAGGCACAATCTATATTTATATTCATTATTGATTCATTTAATGAACTTGAAAAAGAACATATTCCATTGGAAAATTTTTATATTAATTATTAATTCTCTAATATTTGATTTAAGTGTAGGAAAATATCACAAAAAAACTATTCACATAGAAAATATTTCATTAAAAACGTCAATTATAATTATATCAAAATAAGAAGTTTTCATAAATATTATTTTATTATATTTTATTGTTTTATGTTCAGTTTTATTAATTTACTTTTTATTCAATTGACACCAACATGGTATTTCCCAAAAAATAATTCATAAATAATGTCATCATTTTGTCACTAATGTGCTAATAAAAAATAAAATTTATAAATTCTCACCATATAATCTGATGGTGAATGGATGTTTCATGTCCATGTGAAGTGGATTTGTGAAAAAATAGTTTATTTTAATGAAAAAACAGAAAATGATATACATTTGGAGAGAATGGTGGATTTTTATATTAAATAAATATAAAAAATGAATGTGATAATTGAATTTATATCCAATAAAGAAATAAAATTAAAAAAAACTTGTGAACAATAATATACAACATCAAAACATTATTTTAATTTCAAATTTTTGGGTCATAATAATTTTTTCTTTCATAATATTGTTTTCATGTGAATCTAAAAAATTGATATGGTGAATATCCATCACAAATATATTATGTTTTTGGGGTAAAATATTTTATCCTTATCAAATTCATTTTCAATAAAAATGTTTTTTTTTGAATGATGTGTTATATAAATTAATCTCACTAATTAATTCGATTTTCTAAAATTAAATAAAAATAGGAACACAATTTATTAATCTGATTGATTAGTTGATGGAATAATAAAACTAACCATTTTAATACCATAATAAATAATTCATTAACAATACTTAATACACAGAACAAGAAATTGAAAATTTAAATATAGATATAGTATAAGGAACATTAATGTGAGAGGTCAATATTTTTTTATGTCTACTGTAAACCCCCCAACCTTCTTTGACTTCCTTCAACAGATAATGTCCCCCTTTCTGTAAAATATATAACATTCCAACATTAATTGGTTCTGTAATATAAAATAATATATCCCCTTTTTAATGTATTCATATTTTACCAATGAATATACCAATTTAATTTTCTATGGAGACCCATACATATTTTTATATGTTTACATGTTGGTTGTCACCAGAAATATCATTCGTTTTCAGATAAACCTCTAACCTGTTACCTTTAAATTTGTTTCTAGGAAGCTATTCCATTAATAAATACCTCTATCAATCAATTATGCATACTCAATAAACTAAATAGTTCGTCAAACACACAAAAAATTAACAAAATATTTTATAAAATAGTTAAATAAAAATAATATTTCTATTTCTATATCTAATCCACAATAATAGTCAAATTATAAGAATATGAAAAACAACATCTCTTAGAACCAAATTCATCACATTGAGTACACATATCATATATACAAAATCATTAAAACTAGATAAATTCAATGTTATTCTACTGGTCTCTTCTGGTAACCAGAAAAAAACAACATACTAATGATAAGTATATATGATAATTTGTTACTTCCAAAAAAAACATTGAATGAATAATTAATATCATCCTTCATAGTTAAATATTATTTAATCTGATAATACTAGAGATTCTAACCCATGTATATATAATTGTTTATCGAGCACAATTATTATTATTATTTGTTGTTTCCAAGTCCAAAATGCATCAAAGCCTCAACCTATAATTTTATCATCATTATGGAATTCCATCAATCATATGATGTTATGTAATCGGTAATGCTCATACTACTGTAATAAATAAATTAAATTGTTATCATGAATGTAATTTTATGAAAATGTAATGAATGATTAAAATCAACCACATATTTACAAAAATGTAACATTTTTTCCATATAACCTCCCAATATTTGTTAATTGAAAAATAATGGGGTTTTTCCCTTTAATCCTCAGTTCATGTGGTCTTATTATAGGACCCAAGCCTTAAAAAATTATATAATCTTGATTTGAATAAACAATTAACATTGAGGATCTTTTTAGGTTTAGTATTTTAGGGAATTAGGCCATAACTAGTACATTATATCTCAAATATTACAAAGGTGGCCTTTCTACTCAGTATCCATTTTTTAGTAAAATAAAACTACCTAAATTAAATCATTAATTAATTTCATGATATAAATAATCTTCAATTATTCCTTTCTTTTACCATTATATATTCCTTGGGAATTTTTTCTAAAACACTAGATTAGCATAAAAGGATGAGTAAGGGTTGTAAAATAATGAAATAAATCATTAGTCCATCAATACATAAAATACCTAAACTCTTTAAAATAAATAATGAAATTATGAGAGTTATGAAAAACATATATAAATAATAATACATAGATGTTGCTTGTCGAATCCATATCATACATACATTGTAGCTTTCACAGCTACATAAAGAGTTATATTTGGTATAACCATCACATTATATTCTCTAAATCTCATAGGATAAAAATTATCATTTATCACTGTCACGTTACCCAATTCATTTGTGAGCTATCTTGAGCTCACCCTCCATAGGTTTATCAAGGAAAAAACCTGTATACGTAAAAAATTCCCAATAACCATAACAGAATCATAACAAATGAACATGAAAAAAGATAATATTTTCAAACTACAATCTAATGATATTATTTAAAGATATTGAAATAATATATAAATAATAATAACAATTTTATTAATAAAATACATAAAAATAGTATATGGAATTTATTATTCTTTTTAAAACATTTCATATTGATATGTAATCCAAATATCATATAATTATCGCTGCGACAGAAAGGTTGTTGTCACCGCATAAGTAAACAAGAATAATTTTATTTACTATTTTTTAAAATTATAAATATAAACAATATTCCATTTGAATTAAATAAATAGTTAAAGTTGTTCATATATCGTATTAAATAAATCCGTTTATAAAGAAAAATCGCCTCAATGAAAAGAGATTGAGAAAAAAGAAATTACATTGTGTTCGACTTGTCTTTCACAATCATTATCTCCATGAATAATAAATATAAGTTAATAATGCATTCATTAAAACCATTTTCTTGTATATTATTTCTTTTATTTCACTTATTATAATTATATAACAATAATTTAATTATTTTGGATCATATTGGTATTTTTGTTGATGTTCGACACTTGAGTCATAATGAACTTGTTCTAATTACAAATTTTCCTTGTCGTAAAAATTATATTATCCCGAAAATGATATTCGTGATTTAGATATCATATATATCATATATATATAGTATATATGTATTTATAAAAGTCCATATCATTTGGATGTATGATAATGAAACGCACTATTCTGGGAGACGGTAATCCGTACATATGCATGAACGCTACATTATTTTTTTCCATTTTTTATAGGATTGAAAACCATATGATACATAAGTATATTATTATTTTTATATAACATAATATTTTATATTTGTTATATAATTTCATTAAAATCATACTAAATATTCTCTATGTATGAAATAAATAAGTCATATCACTTTGAGGGGGAAATAGTATGCACTTCCTTAAAAGAAATTACTGTATTTATCCATTAAGGAAACCATAAGATTATAGTATAAATGAAAAATACAGAAACATATAGAAAATAACAATATAATATATATCGCATATAAATGTAGTGTCATCATAATAGAAACCATGAAATATTGTACAGAAAAATCGAACAGTATTTAATTTGTGAGGTAGTAATTCATCGTCCACAAAACCAGTATATTTTAAATCAATTAGATGCTGGTGTGTCTTAATGTAATTTTAATAATTATCATAAAAAACCTAATATAATAAGGATACTATTTTTTTATGTAATATACTAAAAAGAATAAAATGGGAAGTGAAGAAGTAGAATGGTGGAATGGAAATGTAGAAAACACACAACCTCTTAAACTATTTAACATCATTTAATGTGGGGAAAATGACACTATCTAAGAGCCTTAGTACCTGGGGAATGATCCTAAGAGGAATATTAGGATGCGTAGAGCTTCTTGGAGAATATTTTGTATTATACAAGGGGCTTGATAGGTGTGTGTAATGGGTTAGAAGTGATGGCCTTTTATTATAGGGTGGAGGGGCAAGTTAGGAATATATGAAAGTATTATTTTATTATAAAATGTTTCAATGATTCAAAAGATTAAAAGTTCATTAAATTGGAATATATGAAGACTTTTTTTCTAAATAAAATCAACCAATAAAAATTGTACACATTTTATATATATTTTAATCATTAACTTTTTTATTTAACCGTTTTTATCTCTTACTATTTTATCACGCATTTAACACATTAAGAGTCAAAATAGTTACCAAAACATGAAAAATATTTAATTAAAGAGCCCATAATAATATTTATGACTTATTATCACAATTTGGCAGAATCATAGATATATTTTTTATAATATTTAATTAGATATATTATATATTGAAATATGAATTATGACAATGTTGACACTATTTATATCATGACATTTTTAAAAATCAATACAAACATCATTTATTTGAAAAAAAATCATTTATATAAATAAAAAATGTACCTATCATCCAAAAAAATCATTTCTGACATCAAAATTATCAAATTATATTTATTTCAATACTTTTATTATCATTTATGTGATCCTTTATTATTGACGAAATCACTACATTATCATTGTGTCATAATTAAATTTCACAATTTAATCTCAAAAAAATTTAATTTAAATACCATGATTTAGAAAATATTTTTATCATTATGATTAATATTTATATTGAAATATAGCACTTATATAACCTCATATATTAAATTATATTCTAAAGGATATATTTTTAGATAATATTTTTCATAACATTAAATTTAAAGAAATTAAAGGTCATTTTCAAACACAAGTGGCTCCATGGGGTCCTAAAATTAACACAAGGATTCCCATTGTCTTAAATATCTCATCCAATATGATTAAAACACGTTTTAGGGTAATTTAATATTATTATAACATTATTTTTTAACAATATTTATCAGATTTACCAATTAAAAATGATAAATAAAATATTTACTAAAATTACAATTTATATGGTCTAAAAATTATTGTTACATATTTACAAAATATACACCTCCTAATTCAAAATATATAATCCATTTTTATATATTCTTAAAATTGATGTTGAAAAAAATTAATTTAAACTAAATTCTCATTGTCTAACACAAAAAGCATGTTTTTATGAAATAATAATAATCAAAAGGTCAACATGTGATTATGACTAATTAAAATGTGAAATTACTTGAAATGAACAAAATTAAATTACATGGTAATAAAATAATATAATTACTCATTAACCCCAAATATAATGATAATATAAACATATAAATAAATAATATGAAAAGATAGTTTTAAATGAGAATTCCTTATATTTCATTATTCATTAAAAAATTGAACTTTATTAGAAAAATGCGAAAAATTTATCCAAAGATAATTTTTTGTACCGATTCTTGAAGAATAATTTTATTTTGTAGAATATAATATATAAAAGTGACATAAAATTGATTTAAATGGGGTTCACAATCAACAGGCGGTAAATATACCTATAAAAATGTTTAGATAATTTTTGTATAAATTTGGATTCATTATCATTTTACGATTGTAAATATTATTTGATAAAATTAAAAACTTTTTACAAACATGTTAAATCATAATATGGTTAGTTATTTTCATTCATTCCAATAGTAAAACTAGTGATTATCTACTATTTAAAATAATATTTGGTTATTATTTTTTAGTATGACTCAGCCTTGTGTGCCACATGAGATTTCAGAGAATATTATTGTTGCATGTTAGGTATTCCATATAACATATAATCACATTAAATGTACAATTAATATCATATTCATAAGTATTTATATAAATACAAAATTATTTTTCTATAAATACCGGGGTTGTTATATCCTTCCCCTCATTTTGGAATTGTGTCCACACTATTCTATTCACTTATCTATTAAGTGGCGTATTTATACATAATATCATTTTCACATTCCAATGTTTTCTCTTCATCCATGTGGGTATTTAACAAAACCATTACATGATTAATTAATATATTCCCAAAAACGTTCTCTCTATGGTCATGAATCTTGACTTATTATTCCTCGTAAGAATGATTCACTTCCAATTAAACTACATCAAGACTCAAAACATGAGATGGATACAAAATATAATTTGTCAACATTGAAACATTAAATAAATTGTATACCAAGGATAAACATAGAGGTATATCCAAATAGAAGGAAACTGATCCAACTTTCTCTATGATTCAGTAGGATTCAATGAACCTCAGACTCAGCTTTCTATTATTACAAGAACATATCACACTTTTCTATAGAGAATCATTAAGAAATACATGATCACATAACACCATATAATGATCTTTCCTCCGGTTATCTGCATATAAGTTCTGCCTACTCTGAGATATTATAATTTTCGATGAAATAAACAGAACATTTTCTACCATCTCCTCTACTAATTCTTTTCCCATAAACATCCATTCAACTACATCAATCAAAAAATATAGAGTTTGAAACCAATATCCATATAATTCCCCAAATTGTGGTAACTATATACTGGAATGAGACTTTTTATTATAAGAAAACTAAACCGAAGAAATAAGTTTGTCCCAACATCCCTAGTAATCCATTGAGCAAGCACATTGCTTATCTTCCAATGTCTGACTTGTTTTTTCTCACTACCCGTATGATTTTGTATGAAAAGTTGTACTAAAATTTAATTCATTACATAATGAATTCATAAGGCTTTTCTAAAATATAGAAGTAAATCATGGATCATGACCATATGCAATAGAATGGGAAACTTGATGTAACCTTACTATCTCTTTAATATAAAATCATTTAAGATTATCTAGAGACAGAGTAACTCAAATAATAAAAAAATGATAATATTTAGTCAATCAATCAGTTATTACCTATATTGTATTTTTACCTCAATATGTAGTTAGAAATCCCACAATAAAGTTTATTGATATATGTTCTCATTTTCAATATTTCACTGATAAAGGTTAAAGAATCCATTTACGTAATAAATACTATAATTTAACCTGTTGAGAAGTCAACTACTTCATAGAAAAGTCAACAATATCTCTTTTCATTTCATCCATCCAGTAATACTCCATAAGATCTTTGTACATTTTAGTACTTCCATGATGAGCTGAAAATATAGAATAATAGGCTTCATATAATAACTCTTTCTTAAATTGGGAATCACATGTCACACATAATATCATTCCAAACCTCAAAACAATGTGTTTATCAATGTTAAATTTAGGTATCACACCCTTCTAAAAAAATATAACTTATTCTACAACTCATTATCATCCTTATCATCTTGCATTATTCTGTCATCTAGGGATGATTTCACTAACACATGAATCAAAAAAGAATAATATCCTACTACAACAACATTTTTTCTAATGTTAATGAAATTGTTAATCAAATGATCTTCTTCCAAATGATTCATGGTTAATGTATTATTACTCTTTCTGATAAATTAATCTCCCACAATATTTTCCATTCAGGTATTGTAATGGATCAAGCAATCATAATCCTTGATTAAATTTAACCACGTCCTATATCTAATTTTTAATTACTGATTAGTATATATATACTTAAAAATATTATGATTAGTATTTATTTCATTTTTAATATAAAACAAACTTATGCCTCAAATTTTATAATGTAAATAACCTTAGGTAATTCTAAATAATTTTTAGGGTAATTTAACTAATGTGGGATCACCAGATGTGATGCATAAGAAATTAGTAGATCAATATTTTTTGGAAACATCCAAGTCTTTTCAATGAAGTGTCAATATAGACAACAAATTCACCATTTCTGGAAAATAATGGTAATACTAGATCATTCACCATCATTCTATTCATTTCATGAAAACAATCATCACATTTGTTTCAGATAAAATTGACACATTTTATTATTAACATAGTTTGTGGGGTATATAACCATTAAAAATTTCAAGAAAACATATGTTATACCCTCCAATCCAAGAAAACTATGAATATCTATTATATTTGTAGGTCTTTGATATTCATCCACAGATTTTGTTTTAGAAGGATTAGAAGTAATGGAATTTTTTTGAAACAATGTGACCAAGGAATAAAATATTTTGCAACCAAAACTCTCACTTTTTCAATTTTCCATACAATTTTTGAGGTTATCAAGACAACCCTTGAATGATTTTCATGTTCCCCTTTATTTTATGAATATACCAAAATATCATCAATTAACACAAAGTGAATCTTATCCATGAACTCACATAAAATTCTATTTGCATGATCCATGACTACATTAGGTGGATCGGTCAACCCATAAGTTATAACTAAAAATTCATAATGGAAATATCTAGTATGAAACACAGTTTTCATAATGTATTACTTTTTTACATTCAAGTGATGGTACCCCAATCTCAAATCGATCATTGAAAAATACTTAGCTCCTTGGAGTTGATAAAAAAATAATGGATATGTGGTAAAGGATACTAATTCTTAACGGTGATGTTATCGAAGGATCTATAATCAATGTAAAGTCTCATTGAACCATTATGTTTTTAATAAACATGATAAGAACACCCCATGGTGATGTTCTAGGTCAAATGAAACCTTTATCTAACAAAATATAAAATTATTTATGTAACAGTAAATGTAAAATTTGAGAAACTCTATAAGGGGGTTTTGAAGTTTGATTAGCATTAGAGACTAATACAATAGTAAATTAAAATTTCTGATTAGTTATAATACAGAGAATATAATCAGGATAAAATTCATGTTTCTCATTTACTACTAGCGCATCATTAATCGGAATAGTTAAATTTTTTTTAGCAATATATGGAAAGTATAATTTATTTCCATATTTCACTAGTTTCTCAACCTCATGATATGTTATCAGAGATAATTGATCATTAATGTTCACATACTGAAAGTCTTTCAAAAAAGAATGCATTTTAGATTTATATTCAATCTTAGCAAGGTAAACAGAAATCCAATCCATTAACAAAATAACATCAAACACTACTCAAGGGAAAACAATGATGTTTACCATAAAATTCTATCCACAAATAGAGATTTGAAGGTTCGTATAAATTATTTTTTCCTCAAAATTTCTCCCATGTTGTTTTTATATGTTAAATAATCATATCTTGAGATGGAATTCCCAATTTTATTAAAAAATATCCTAGAAATGAATGAATATGTAGATCCTGAATCAAACAACACATTCTCATAATTTGAAAAAAAATAAGTTCCTAATATCGTTTCATTTTGTGGTCCCACATGAACCGTAGTATTATAAAAATATTTTTCTCCAACATTCTTATTTTTATCTATTTGTTTTCCACCATAGATAATAAACTTTAGACACAAATTGGAATAATTTACAAATGCATTGAAACTAAAAGATAATACTACCGATTTTTTATTTCCATCTTAATCATATTCCCTGCAGTCACGAGCAATATGACCAATCTTACCACTACAAAAGCACATTCCATATTTTGAGAGACAATATCTAGGATTATTTTGACCACACATCATACAAGATGGAAATTTAATTTTCTTACCTCCAGTTTTCTTTGATGAATTCATTACCTTTTCATGCTAAACTAAACGTTTTTTTATTTCTCTCTTGGAACTCGAGATCATCAAGAAAATCCATTTCTATTTTATTGTCACATTAGATAAGTTCCTTAATTATTTTTAACTCATGAGAGGCTAAATACCTTTGATACATTGGGTTTACTCTTGAGTAAAAATTATTGATTTTTCTATCAAGATCATATATGAAATTTAGATCATACCATGCACGTAAAGTAAATTTTTATTTCTTAAGAAGCCACTGATTCATCATCCTTCTTCCATTCAAGAAATTGTTTTTCCATCTTAATTTTATCTTTCGTGGGAAAATATTTCTTAGGAAATGTACCATGGAATTAATCCTAGTGAAGATCATCATTATCCTCACTATCCCAGATATTTTTAATGATCGACAACCACTGATCGACCTTACCTTTAATATGATAAACCACAAGACTATCCTTTTGTTGTTTTGAACTCCCCGTGTCATCAAAAATCATTTAATGTGCATTAATATATCCTTTAACTAGTACCTAGTAATATGATCTTCTAAACGATGGGGATTATGTCCTCATTAAATGCTCTACTATAGACATGTTCCTCTGGGGATGATCTATTTGATCTTGTTCATTTATTCCACCACCATTTATAACATGATTGAAATGTTTCAGCACTACAAACAAAAATTAGATCCGATTTGGACAATCTATGGTTGCTGATTTGAATGGTTGTTTTCCTCTTTATGTCATCCAAGCATAGTGGCCATGTTTCCTCTCTTGAAAACCATTTTGAACAAATAAATATAATAGGTGAAGTGACATGGTAATCTGTAAATTCTATATCATTTTAATCTTAACATGTATTAATTTATGGATATTAATTTAATAATATCCTAACTCCTACTGATTTCTAAACTGACAGTAGATACCATCTATAAGGTCCCGACCAAAAAAATACATTATTAAGATATGAATTCATAATTAACAATTTGGTAATTTTCTTGTTAAGTGTTTTAGAAAAATTTTCCTCAAATATTAAATTACATCTCAAATATTTCAACTAGACTATTATACTCAGTATGCAAAATATTCATAAAATGAAAATTCATAAAATAGAACAAGAATTCATTTCTTGGTAAAAATCATCTTGAATTTTTCCTTTATCTTACCCACACTTTTACCATGTGAAATTTTTTTCAAAACATGGTATGAGTTTAAAAATATCAGTAGGGGATATAAAGTAATGAAAGAAACCATTATTATATTAGTACAAAAAAATCATAAACACTTTAACATAACTCATTAAATCATAATATTTATGAATAACACAAAGAAATAGTAAATAATAAAAGTAACTTGTGGATGCCATATCATACGTACATTGTATCTTTCACAACTATATAGGGATTTATATTTGGGAATCACATCACAATATATTCCCAAGAAAAACATAAGAGAAACGTTAACGTTTACCTCTGCCACGTTACCCAATACATTGATGAGAAATCTTGGTCTCACTTGCCCTATGATTATCCTATAACAACCCATATACATAAAAATTTCCCAAGAACCATAACATAATCATTATACATGAACAAGCATAAAATAAACATATATTTTACATATTAAAATCACAAGATATATGTTCAAGACATTGACATAATAAATTCATTATCAAAACCATTTCAATACCAAAATAGGTAAAAATATTATATGGTATTTATTTCTATTTTAAATAAATTACGTCCTGTTAAGGAAACCAATTATCAAATAATGCTCATAGTGGCGGAAATGTCATTTTCACAGCGTATGATAAAATGAAAACAAAATTACTTTTTAATTTAATAAAACCCTAAGTAGAAAAAAAAATTACATTTGAATGAAATTAAATGTCATGGTGGATTATACACTATATGAATTAAAGTCATGTATAAATCAAAATATTCCCCAATGAAAGGATGTTGAGATAAAGTCCATTACATTCTGTCCAAATTGTCTTGTTTATTAATTATCTCCATAAATAACAAAAATATGTCATTTATACATGCTTCAGATCGTTAATGATGTTTATTTTACTTTTATATTAGTTATTACATTTCTATAAAAATCATTTAATAATTAATGTGCATATTGGTTTTTTTGTCAATGTTCGTAACTTGAATCGAAATAAACCTATTTTAATTTAAAATCATACTTGGGTCAATATTATATTATCTATATAATGATATTCATAATTTTGATATCATATATATTATATATTTCCAGTTTATATTTATTTATAATAGTCTATATTATTTGGATATATAAAAATTAAGTGCACCGTTCATGGAGATGGTAAGCCTTACGTATGAATGAACACAACTTTCATTTCATTTTTTTTATTTTTAAAGAATAAAATCCAAATGATACATATATATATATTAAAATTATTTTATACTATCATATTTTATATACTTTACCCTATGTTAATTAATACAATCACTCATACTCTCCTTGTATGGCATGAACGAGTCATATAACTTTTAGGTGGTGGTAGTCTGCACTTCCGCAAATGAAATTATAGTATTTACCAATGATGGAAACCAAAATGGCATGATATAAATTAAAAAAACATAGAGATAATATAAAGATTATATATATATATCTAATATAAATATTATTCCATCATAATGGCCACTGTGAGATGTGGTACAAAAAAATAGACAATCGTCGTTTCGTGAGAAAGTACCTCACCTTCCAAAGATAAAGTGTGTTCTAAATATATTAGATAAGTCTATGTGTAATTTTGGTATTAATATATATTATAAAAACAACCTAGTATACTAAGCATAATTTTATTGTTATGTATTCAATGAAAAAGAATAAAATAGTGTGTGAAGAAGTAGAATGATGGAAAAGAAATTTAGAGAAGATGTCGCCTCATAAATAGTGTAACTAACTTTGATTTGAGCCAAAATCCTTTATTGAATTACTTTCTACCTATGGTAAATCATATAAGATTAATAGGTGCTGTTGGAAGCTTTTGTGTGTTGTTTTTGAACAATCCAATGGTCCTTAGAGGTGTGTGTAATGGGTTATAGGCGGTGGCCTTTTATAAGAGGAAGGATGGGCTCTTTAAAAATTTCTAAAAGTCTAATTTTATTATAAACTGTTTTTTAGTATCAAAAGATCAAATAATCATTAATTTATAATATTATATATATCTTATTCTAAATTAAATAATCCAATAATAATTGGAATGATTTTGGATATTTTCTAATCTATATCTTATTTATTTAACCTGTTAATACTCTTACCATTTTATATAGAATTTAACAATTTGAGAATCAAAACAGTTACCAAAACATGAAAATAATCTAATTAAATGGTCTATAATGAAATTTTAGACTTATTATCAATATTTTTTTAGAATCATAAATTTTTTTTAATTTTATAATATTTAATAATATATATAATATTTTAAAATATTAATTCTGTCAATTTTTACCCAATTCATATCATGACTTTTTAAAAAATTGATAAATACATCATGGAATTGAAAAAAACCATTAACACAAAGGTAACATGTAAAAATAATACAAAAAATTCGTGTATGACATCAAAATAACAAAATTAAAGTTATTTTAATATTATTTTTACCATTTATTTGAATCCTTTATTAAGGAAGAAATCACTACATCATCATTTTTTTATAATTAAATTTATATATTTTATTACTATATATTATAAATAAATTACCGTGATTTAGGAAATATATTTATCTTTATAATTACTTATTATAGTTTAATAGATCAGATATATAATGTCAGAATAAAAGGTGAGTTACTATAAGATATATTTTTAGATTATATTTTCCATAACATCAAATTAAAAATAATTAAAATTCATTTTCAAACACAAGTGGCTCTATGGAGACATAAAATTGGTTGAAGTATTCCAATGGTCTGAAATATTTCCACCCATAGGATTATTACACATTTTTTAGTAATTTAATATTATTATAATATAATTTTATACTCTTATTTACATGAGTTAAAATTTAACCATTCATAATGTCTAAAAGTAAAAGATAAGTATTTACACAATTTTGAACCTATAGATTCAATATATGGAAACCCCTTTTCAAAATTCAAAACATAGAATCCACAAAAATTAATTTAAAATTAATTTCGGTTGTCCCATCCAAAAAGCGTATTTTTATGAAATAATAACAATCAAAAGATTAACATATGTATATATCTAATTAAATATTGAAATAACATCCTATGACCAAAATTATATTAAATTGTAAAAAAAATAATTTAATTTCATTTTTTATCCATTTCGAATGATAATATAACCAAATAAATGAATCATATTAAATAACATTTTTTGCATAACATGTAGTATTTATAACTATTCATTAAAAATTGATCGTTTTTCATAAAAAAACAAAAAAAATTAACCCAAATTGATTTTTGATGTCTTTCTTATAAATAAAAATATTATTTTGTTAAAAGATACATATAAAAGTGGAAAAACATGATTTAAAAATGGTTCTCCATCAAAACACGTTAAACTACCTTTTATGAATAAAATTTGAATCATTAAAATTTTATGCCTCAGAATTTTATTTGACTAACGTAAAAAAATTAACATATATGTTAAATAATAAAATGGTTCGTTATGTTAATTCTTTCCAATACAACAGATAGGTGTTAACTACCATTTAAAATAATATTATGTTATTATTTTTTAGTATGACTCAACCTTGTGTGCAACATGTAATTTTAGAGAAACCCATTATTGGGTTCTAGGTACACCATCTAACATTGAATCACATTTATAAAAATTAATTTCGTATTCATAATTATTAATATAAATAAAGTGTATTATTCAATAAATATCTGGGTTGTTACACTTATAATCTAATCATCTGTTAATTTTCTATGTTGTGTTTCATTATTATTTTGAAATAATTGTTGTCCATCATCCTCATTGAGTCAGAATGGCATGATATTGTGAAACAAAAGCATCAGATATAATGATTCCACATCCAGTATAGTGTTTGTTCTATCTCTGTTAGTACATCATCAATGAAACTATAAATCAAATTCTTCATCTTTTGGTTATTTAATAATAGAAAAAATGTTCTCCTTATCATACTCAAACTAGTAGGATACACACTATTATATAAAATAATGTTTATATTCATAACGTGTAATATCCAAGTTGAAGAAATCAATTTTTTGTATTCATTCAATGATGAAAATAAAATTATTTAATTTTAATATATGATTGGTAGTTGAAAATTTAAATATGTAGATTGAAATGATCATCTATGTAGATTCCTCTTTGTAAAATTGGTTATGTAATATAATGATTTTATTGGAAATATTAATGTATAAAATACTACATACTTAAATGGGATTGGTAAGGTGTGTTGAGCCTTAGATAAGGGGATAAAATTTTAAGATATTATATTTAATAAAACATCAAAGATTATTGGATATGTTTTTTATATTATTTATTAAATAAACAAAATGGAAATGGGTTAGGTGAATTGAAGAATATAAATTAATTAATTATATTTAGAACTATTAATGAGAACATTAAACATAGATGATAATGTATACGGTGAAATTAAAATATTCAATTTAATATATGTTCTTGTTTGAATGAAATTTAAGGGATTTTTATCTACAAAATTTATACGGTCATTCAACATTTAAGTGTGTGTCAATAATAGAACGATTAATATTACATATAAAAAATTACTAAATCATACATCTACAATATCATTGATATAAGTTTAATCTAGATCATTCATGCCAATTTATTATACTATTTTAGAATTTAATATCAATAGCTATAAAAGGATTTAATATTATTATGTTTAATTATTATTTAACAACCCCAACTATTTTAATCACCTGTAAAAATTAATTAAACAGATTCAATTCATGAAACATGCCTGAGAAAAATTAAATAGGTTAATCTAAGAAGAAAAAAGAAAAAGAGACAAATTGATTTTTCTTTATTGAGTGTAAAAATATCTTTGTACACTTCATCATAGTCATTATCTATTTGATAAAAAAATTGTTGTTCTAACCAATAAGAAAAAAACCATCTTCCTTATAAAGGTTTGTCAACGTAGCAGAATATTATATTGAATGAATACATTTAATTATATCCAATCTAAATACATCTATTATTTAACTATGAATACAGTGAAATAATTATATTTGATTACATCTGGATCATCACATGAATTATATTTTAGCTAGATCTTTTTTCAACATCCCCATTATATAGATAAATGCGTTTAACAAACTATTATATGAATATAATCAATTAATTATTCCATTAATTTCTAAAAATATTCACATAAGAAAATCATTTTGAACATCAACATTATGCCACAATTTCAATTTTTTATCCCATATCTATATCTACTATAAATCATATATAAAATGTAGTAGTATTGTACATATAAAACATATTATATAAAAATTTATTTATTTGAAACAATCTAACACTATTGTAACAAAATGTTATAGATACCATCGTCACCCAAAATAAGAATCGATAATTTATTACAGGACTCATATATAAAATCGGAATCAATGATTCAACAATCTCAACCATCATGTTTCATTATCAAATTCCATCATCATTAATCGACAATTAATCTTCCTTAACTAGATTTGTAACCTTTAATTTACCTATTAGTTAAATAAGAATTGATAGATTTCATATTCGGTCTCCTATCCATCAAAGTATTAGATTGTTTAATACAACTTTAATATACCCTGGGTAATTCCACTAGGATTATCTCTTTCTCTAAATATGGTGATGTTATTTTATATAAGAAATATAACCCTCGTAGGAATAAAAAATATGAATCAAATAAAAAATTGAAATCATATTATTCATAAAAATAGGTCTATATCATTCATGTGACATCTAAATGGATATAAATTATTGAATCATGATATTTCATCATAGAAATATTCTATTAATTTGTTCATAGATCACTATCTAATTTTCTTTAACAATATATAAGAATCATATTTAATTTCAACATGTCACACACATCATCCATATTGATTCAAATTCATAAGATATTGTAAATCAAATTATTTGGATCTTATAATTCTTTATGGCTTCTTGGGATTAGGCAATTTACATCTAAATTGCTTAAATTGAACATATATTCAATTTCATCTCCATCATATGCTGCAATTGTGGAAAAAATTCTTCCTTTATTTTAGTAGAACTGGTGGGAGACACATATTTAGATAAATAGAAGCCCATTTTAACAATCGGTACTCATTATCAAAAACAAATATCAGTAATGTATTATTTATAAATGAAAACATAGGACTATAACTCAGATATGTTGTGTTAGTAGGATGATAAAATACACAGTTCTACAAAATTATATATACAACCTACTCTTGGAATAATTTAATACATGAATCTAGAATATGGTTTCCTTCTCATAAATTGATATTTGGAAGATTTATGAATTCCCATACATGGTTCATGGGAAAATTAGATATATAAACTCAAAAAAAATATTTACCAGAATATTTTCCCTAGAAATTCATCAGTGGGATAACTTCATATTTTTTCTACGTAGTTATTGTACATATTCACCTACATAACCACAACCATATTTTAAAAATAATGAACGAGTTGAAAAGTTATACTATATCACCCATTGATATAATAAAATATAAATATAAATATGTTTATATAAAACTAGAAATAATATTTTAACTATACATTGAAAAATCAATATTTTATATTAAAACCAAAATTATTTGCAATAAATTTATACTGAATATAAAAACAATGAATATATATAAATTATTTTTATAAAATACATAAAAAAATTTGATATGTAATTTCAAAAGAAATCCACAATAAAAAATATTTGTTTTAAAATTTATAAAAATGTAATTATGAACATTTTAATTATGAAACATAGAAAAAATAAAACCTTAAAATAAAAAGGTCAATGATCAGCAATATTAAATATCTTTATAATCTTTATCATTATTATGAAATACAATTTTTTTATAAATTTAACACATTAAACATTACAAAAAAATATGATTATGAATGTAATTAATTTGTCCCAAATAAGAAATTAATTATGAAGAGTGTATAAATGGGGTGTATGTGGGATATTTCATTTAGTGAATAGAATTAATATTCATTAAAAATGAACTTCACATAAAATTCAAAACTTTTTTATATTCGAATAAATAAAAAATCTATGAAATAATTGATTTTCAGAATATTTATAGCAATTATTCCCTCAAAAATAAATTTTCACGTGTGTTATATATTTTTCATTTCATTTACACATTAAATATTTCACTTTTATTATTTTTATTAACTATTCTAATACATTTTATCCTCTATAACATAAATTGAAACATATAAAATATAATTTTATTTTCATAATAATTTAGAAATAATTATTAAAAATAATTTTTCAATTTAATCAATCAAGATTTATATTATTCTCTAAATTTTATATTTAACATTAACATATATAATTTGTATATTTATTTACAAAAGATAATTTTAATACATAAATGTTTCATCTATGAAAAAATGATCCATTATAATGATATTAATTACATTTTTATTATTATTAACCCATAGAACTATGATTAATTTAAAATAAATGTAATATATATTTTTAATGTTTTAGAAGAAAAATAAAATAGAAATAATAAAAAATATTTTTCATAAAAAGTATTACATAATATATAAAATGTATAAAATTGTATTTTAAAATGCAAAATTATTTTTAAAAACTAATAATTTCACTCTTTATACAAAATATTGTTGATGGAAATGAAATTATATTCTATTAGCTAAAAATTACTTTTTGGTATACTCATAATCATTACGGTTTTAGTAAAAAAAATATATTTCACTATGCACCTAAAAGTAAATAATATTATTAAATATACATTTTTCATCATAATATAATTGTTACATTTTGAAATCAGTAATCAATTATATATTATAAAATTTATATACACTATATTTTAAAAAATATGTTTTAAATTTTATTACAAAACATAAAAAAACTATATATATAAAAAATTTAATTTATAAAATTTTATTAAATATTAATCTTTACCAATTTATAGTTTATATATTTTTAATATATTTATTTACATTTATTAAGATTTTTGTCATAGTAAATTTAATTTATTATGATATAATATAATAACATAAATGAATATTTATTTTATAATAATCAATACATATTTATATTAAATCATATTAATTATATATACAATAAAAGTTACCAATTTTTGGTGGGTGAAAATATTTTTTTACCTGATATTTTATTATTACTAAAATACTAATAATAATATACTGGTAATATGTCCGGGGTTATTTTATCTTATTTTCTTATTTTAAACAATCAATCTAAAAATAACATACATTGTCTTAATTTGTTATAATATCCTCCCTGTATATAAATTTCATCCATTCAATATGAATCATAACACTAAAACAATAAGAGATATAAAAATTTAAAATTTTTGTATAGAACAATATTTGAATTATCGAGTGATAATTGATTTAAAAAACATTGAATCCTATATTTTTTCCTTGGATTTTTTTAACATTATATTGTGTTTTTCTGTAACGATTTGGGCTAAACATCTCTCGTGAGTTGTAATCATAACTCCAATTGTATAATTAGTTTTCCTTATGAGCTGATAGTATTCCACGTATTTATATATGTTTATCATTTCTTTTGATCGATGATTTCTTCATTTTGAGATTTAATATGGATTCAATGTGATAAAAGAATATCCTTTAAAATATAACATCATGTCCATATGAAGTAATAGAGACACATCATAGATGATGAAAAATACCATAATCATAGAATAATATTTGTACACTATTTCATTCAATAATGATACAACTATTTTTTTAATTAATTTTTCAATAACATTTACATGGTGAAACCATAAATTATTTAAATCAATTGTAATAGAAGACTTGAGGAGTAGTGAAGAAATAAAAAATAATTGTCACTTATTAATATAATAGTATTATATTCATATGACATCCCTTATTACTATATTTTTTGCAGTTACTAATTTTTATTATTGTTGTTAGCTCATGGATCATGGAATCATTTTTCATTATTCCATAGATCCTTACATTTAAGGAATTGTAAATTATTCTCTTATATTTATTTGATTGAAATGTTATTGTCAACAAAATATTTAAATGATTGATATAACAAACATCAAAACTGATACCATTTCCATTTAAAATTGATACATTACATTAAAAGGATATTTCTATATTTATTACTTACAGAACGATGAGTCTTATTTTTATTAACATATTCAACACATGGAATTATTTGATAGACCATCCTTCTCATCTTTAGTGCACTAGAGACTTCTTATAATGGTCAAACAATTCATCCAAACATGAGATAATTTGATGAAAATATCAAAATAATTTTCAAAACTGTATAAAATCTAATAATCTTTTACATTATGACCATCATCACATTATATATCATATATTTTGTATTCATTGTTCCTTATGGACCTATCCAATATTACTATATTTCCTTCTCCTCTCCTTTATAACCACTATATTATTCCATAGTTATTTAATCCAAAAAAAAACGGGTTCATTAATTATCATTATTATTTACATATTAGAGGAAAAGAGACATATAACAATACAAAACAAGATAACACTAGGGACATCGGGTCATCGGGTCCTATAAAAATGTATACCGAGGGAACCAGAACAACAATGTTCTCTCCCTCAGCCTTGAGTATTCATTTCCTTTCTAGTTTTGATGAAATATTATATTAATAACAACTGGAAGATAGATGATCTTCCACGTTGTTTCCCTCAATCCAGGAGAGAACAAAAATTATGTTGATGTGGATGAGGAAATTCCAACTTCTTATAATATAAGAGAATGGCCATAGAGTATTACTTTTCCCCTGAAGAGTATTATAGAGAGTCATGAATTTTATTTCCACATCACTAATATCGATATTATTTCAGCGACATAATTGAGACCTGTGAGTATATCCATTTCATTAGCCTATAGAGAATGACCACAACTGTAGTGTGCTATAAACACTATATTGAAAAATCTACTGGAATATCAGGACACCCCTCCACCCCAAATAATTCCATTCATATACAATCCATCTTTTCTAGTTTTGATACCAATGTAAGAAGATATCCATCGAACCCAATGTCGTCCAATAGTAATGAGGGACAGATAGAGCCATGCATATATGATTGATGAAGTCTGACCATATGAGTCACCCACTTGTTTATATGCATCCAGATCAGGTCGATGAGAACATTCATTAGACTGATGATAATGGAGATCCCAAAATAATAAACATCCTCATGCCTGGCTTTGATTTTTATTTTACTAATTCACTAACAATAGATGATCAAGTCCATAACCTTTACTTTTATCTCTAGACCAGCCATTTGGGATCCATGTAACCATCATTTTATGAAGATATACTAGAATGATGTATGTCTGGTATATAAAGTGAAATATCATATGAAACACCTCACATATAATTCCCAGTTCTCCTGTGAAAACTGAAATGACCTATTCTCCAGATATACACAGAAGCACATACACATAGACATTAGAGGGATTCCAATTCTACTAATATTATCTTATGTCTACACCACATGATTGCCCGATATCCAAGGGAAGATAATTAAACATAATGGATCTCTTAATACACCATATTTCGTATTTCCATTTTTCTGAACTATTTTTTGAAGACACAACCCTAAAAAATTCTTTGATAGAAAAGGACATTGGAGATGAAGGTGTAAACACAAATTGTCTAGAGTCATGTTCACATCAATAATGTCAAAGATATCCTTATGATCCTTATCCAAAACATCCCTGATAAATTAAGGGCGCCATATTTCATCTAAAAAGGTGATCTAAGTATGAAAACATCTAGGATATCCATTACACTATACTACCCAATTATGATGTTAGAAAAAGATATCTTATTTTCAAAAAACCTAGTGAGATAAAGGAATGAGAGTAGAATAGTGAGTGGATATTATACACCAAAGGGGTGAACAATAACAAGAACCAACCCCTAGGACTGAACTACATCTTGTATAAATCACCATTACCAAAAAAGAACATCCCTCCAAATCATTCCACGATAACATGACATGCATGAACTAAATGGTGTAAAAAATATATCTAAGGTCAATACCTCTAACCAAAATTGGCCTAGCCATTCCCCGCCATGAAACCCAATGGATTTTCCCTTAAGACAAGGATTAATAGAGAAAATCATCAAGTATCTTATCAACGGAGGTAATACCTCCCTTTGGAACTCTAATTAATGCCATCTCAGGAACAAGAATATCTGACATAACACTATTAATTAGCATTATCTGGCCTCTAATGGATAGAAAGAATTTATTAAAATTGAGTACTCTACCCATGATCTTGTAAAAAATGTTATCAAAGTCATATATGATAATTTGAGCGGAGAAATTGGCATGCCCATAAAATCAAAAGAGAAATTACCTCCTTGAATACCCATACATTTGTATATGTTGGAAGTGCACCTCACCAGAAATCTATTTGAGATATATTGATTTCTATTTGAGAAGTAGATCACATGACCACTCCTATGACAATACTCTTTTATAACCATGTTAAAACTATGAAATAGTCTTTTTATACCATTCATGAAGATCATGGTGTTGTTGATGAACATGAGGTGGGAAATCCTGGAGGATATCACCAGACTCGAATATGGTAGAATATAACCTTTCTCCACACTATTATTAATCAAACTACTAATAACATCTTATGAAATAATAAAGATGATAATGGACAATTGATCCCCCTTCCCAAGACCTCGGGTGGCCTTGAAAAATCATTTAGTCTTACCCATAAAATATATAATATGCCATGAGTTGTGAAACGTCTAAGAATGATGTTAGTGTCCCATGGAAAATGGCTCATATCTGACAAAACATTATTGAAAAAGAAACATTAAATATTTTCTTTGGACATATTCATGTATAATTTATATCAATGTTTGATATATGGTCAATGATGTTTATATTAGGAATCAGCTCATGAGCCACCGCTACAGCCCCATGATGGACCTTCCCTTCACAAATCCATGATTCTCTAAAGAAATATATGGGCAATGCAAACCAGTCATACGTTTGATCGTGATAATTGAGACGATTTTATATGGGACGTTACACATTCTTAAAATATTTTAATGATGGAGAGTGGAGGGGTCTTGGATCATGGGATTAAGAATATGCTTCCTTGAACTGGACACACAAGGGATTCTACCTCGTCATATGAAATATTTAATGTCCAATACATTGTATTTATTAACAACATGGAAATACTGTCTATAAAACAACCTATTAAATCCATACAATCTCGGATCACTCTAAGGAATTATACTCATCATGGCCTCTTGAATCTTTTTTTTGGTCTGAGAACACTTCTATGGTTGTATTATCCTTGTTAGAGGCATCATAAAGGAACACATGTAGAATGGTATCCCTAACACATGAATATATCTCAGGGATAGGGGGGTTGGGCCTGCAAGTATCCTTTTGATGATGAAAAAAAGGAAACCCGCCAACAACATCCATGTCTTCCATGTAGGATCGTTTCTAAAAATTTTAATAGTGTTTGATATGAAATCACATATCCTTGATGTAGGAATGGATGTAAGAAGTAATTTTATCCCAATCAAGCATCCATTTGACACTCTATTGTTCATAATCCATACATTCTTGTTTATGTAACATATTTGAATAGCTATCATTCTTCCTAGAAATTACATAAAACACCTATTCATTCCAAACATCATCAAGGATTAATTACTAATGTTCTACATCATTAATTAGACAATAAATTTCCTTATATATAGGGGTTTAGGACTGAAAAATAATAAATGGTCCTTCCAGAGGAGTCTCAACATGTAATGAAGCCTGATCAATGTGTTTTCTTGTGTATGAATCACTACTATAAATATAGGCTATATCAATTGACCAATATCCATAGATGTAAATAGTCATGGATATTGCTTCATTATGGCCATGATTGAGTGATATATTTGTGGCTAAAATGGTCCCTCTCTTATTTTTCCTATATTCATCGATCTCATCCTCCCTTCTCCCTGATACCCTCTATGCGCAACCCTATGAACCGTCGACATTCACATCGATGCCCTCCCCCTTGATACCCTCTAATCATCACAACGACACCCCCTTCCCTGATACCCTCTGCAAACGATCCTCCAAAACCTCAACCTTCATGACAGAACCCTCCTCCTTGATAACCTCTTAACAAAACCCTCCTTCCCCAATGTATCCTATTGTGACCTCTCCTCTCCCCGATCTCCCTCCACTGATGGTTCCCCTCGTGATAAATCCCCTCGTGACGGTGACCATTGTGATGGTGCACCTCGCTGTCACTTAACAAGGGAATCCCACTATGAAATCTCATCATAGATCCACCTCCCTTGATGAAACAACAAAATGAGGGACACCCCAACACCCCCTATCGATGCTTCTCTTAGGTGGCCTCCCCACCTTTTCGGACACGTCCAACACCCACTTGGTGATTATCCTATTTCTTGATTTGAACCATTACATGTTCATAATTTTGTTATTAGTTATTAATATCTTTGTTTTATCAAATATATATGATTATTTTGACATTTAATGAAATTTAACCTTTAATATCTCTTTCACAACTAGCTATTTGTGGATTGAGGTAGGTATTTTTGTGTATTAACATTAACAACATGTCATTTTGTGTTTGGTGTTTTCAAAAACATTTTTTATTAATTGAAATATATAATTAGTATATATAGTGGGTTTAATAAGTTTTATAAAAGTTTTTATCTCTTGGAATAAATGTTTTATAATGGATTTCAAAATTTAATTTAATTGGTTTAAAGGACATGTGTTTATGGGAATGCCTATATATCTTGTTTTAAAATAATTTATATAAAAATAGTTATTTGAACCCATTTAGGTATTGATATGATTTTCAATGTTTTATATAATATAATTTTTTTAATATATTTTAAAATGACTTGAATGAAAATGATAGTTGGTTTTAAAAATGATTTTATGAGTGGTTTCACATAAAAAAGGTTTAATGAAAGTAATAAATTCATATTTTAAATTGTTGAATTTACATGGAAATCCTAGATGGTTTCTGGAAAGTTGTATTTTCACTTTATATAATATATATTTATAATGAATATGAGACCATCAATTATTCCGATATTTTTAATTATGCCTAATTTGAATTGTGGCCCCTCAGGATAGACATTCAATTAATTTTTTATATGGATGATGTTAGAGAGGTTATTTATTATGATGGAGTTAGAGTTGGATGTGAGATGTGGTTTATTTAAAATAAATGTTTTTCAATAAATGTGATTAATTTGATTTTCCACCTAAATAATATTGATTTATCATTGGAACATTTGTAAATAAAGTATGGTCTAGATGCATGTGATACTAGTTTAGATTATGTTATCTGAATAGCACCATAGGATATTAGCACCCTACCAGGGGTCTATTTAATATGTGGAGAGGCCAAACAGGGGAAGCTATATTCGATGATCTGATTTTAAATAGGTTCCCAATTAATAATACGATGAACTAGGTTATGTATCATCCAATATATAGCCTATTGAGTTTCCCATTATGTCTATAATACATTTAATATTGATTAGAGGATCTCGTCCCATGCCTTATGTTTATCCCCACTATTACAATAGTTATTTATTATTATAAATTTACCATGTATATCTTGTTTTTTGGTTGTTTCTATATTCCAATTCATTTATAGTTTTAGTTTATTTTTAAAATCATTAAAAAATTATTTGGAAAGTATATTATTAATAGGAAAAATAATGTTTTATTTAATGGTATGGTTTTGATATATGGATTTGAAAAAAAGTGGGAACAGATATGTTATCTTCTAATTAATTTAATACTACTATTTTCCTTAGTTGGAAATTATTTGCTTTTAAAATTCGAATGGAAGTTATTTTATAAAAGTAGTTATGGGATGTTAACATTTTTCATTACACAATATTTTGGAAATCCAATTCACTACTTATATTTTAAACTGTCATTAATATATTTTATTTTTAAAGGAATTGTACAAATTCCATAGTGAAATACTACTAGAAAGAGTTTAGTTCACATAGTGCATACAACAACGAGTGTATGAAAATTTCATGGTTAATTTCAATATCCCAGGTTATGTTCTTTTACTATGGTTAATGTTAGAGATGGTCTGATCATAGATGGTATAAGATTATATGGTGGATTGTGGGTCATAAGGAGGTCTTTTGTAGTGACCAAGGCTTGGTCATGTTTTTTTATGTTTATATATATTCCTTTTTTTCCTAGATATTTATTTTTGTTAATTATATACTTTCAATTATTCATATTACTTTATTATGTAATGATGTGATGATGTGATTTATAACCTTTTTATATTTCTAACTTATTATACTATGTTTAATTGTTTAATTAATATTGAAATTTTTTATTTTGTGCATTAGTGACCTATGTATAGACGAGTCATGTGGGATTTATGGGTGGACTACATGATATGTTTATTAATATTTTGTGTTTGAAACACAATAACAATGGATATACAGTGATACCCAAACACTTTTCACCATATAACAATAATTAGATAAATTTTATGGATCTTGTGGAGATCTAGGTTGGGTGACATGTTAGGTCAATCGGGCCCAGTCCATCATGAAATGGTATTATATGAACCTCTTATTATTTACAGTGCAAATTAATATAATGATGATATGATCATCATCAGGACTGAATATTTTGGTCAATAGTATTTTATTGATCCACACGTATCATAATAAAACATGATATTCCAGGTGTAGTTGTTATTTCAATCATTGTTTTGGATTCAAGCTTTATTTATTTTTATAATAATTCTTAGATCCCCATTGATTTATAACAGATACATTGGGGATTTTTTTAATGATTAGGAGGAATGTAGGAATGACCAGAGTATCATCATCATGTCACGTAGTCTGATAAAATATATTAAGCCTATACATGTAGTCTCAGAAATTTTTCAGATTCTTTTGTATGATTTTTGTATGGTCAGCTAAACCAGGTGGTTATGTCATGAGAATAATTGCTTAAATTTTTTATTTATTTTCAATTTTTTTATTTTTAATTGATCCTAATAAATTTTACACCAATGGGATATGGATAAAAGGTGGGTTCATTGATTTTTTGGTTTTATTATAATGGATTTTGTATATTGTTCCATATTAATGTTTTCTTATGTATGGTGATTTAATTGTTTTGTGGAGAAGTAAATTCATTGAATATTTAAAATTAAAAACCTTATTTTTGGGGGTTATTTGTAACATATTATGAATATCATGTATAATTTATTCAATACTTTTAAGTTTTATAATGAAATAGGGAAATTATTTATAATGAAAATACATTTCATGTAGTTTTTTAATTTAAAAAAAATTCATGATTAATTTTAAAATGGGACACATGGATTTTTTAGATTTAAAAAAATGTTTTAGAATTTTTTTTGAATTTAACATGATTTTTTAAATTTTATTTATCACATTATATAATTTGGGAAGTTATTTAAAACAAACTGGGATTCTAGGAATTGTTTTGGTGTTATGATGATATTCATGAGATGTTTTGAAAATATAGGTGAACATTTTGATATTTTAGTGAGATTTTATTATATATAACATCATGATTTTAAATCAAATATTAATATTTTTTAAAATTATGAACTTGAGTATTTTTATTTTTAACCAATGAAATGGATTGTTTAAAAGATGTGATATTCTTCTCAATGTTATTTTCTATTGGAAATAATTTTTCATACATAATTTCTAATTTTTTAGATCGTTAATAAATTCCTTTTAATAGGGGGAGTGCAGGGGAGGGGGATGTGGGGATAGGGTGTTGGGCATGAAATGGGATGGGGGGATTGAGAGGTGGGGAGGGTCGTGTTAGGGGAATTTTGGGGAGAATGGGCGAGTGACTGGGGCTTGGGGTATTGGTGCAGCGGAAGGGGGTCCTGGTGTAGGGGGTGGTGTTGGGTAAGGGGGAATGGGTGTATGAGATGGAGTGGGGATGGTGGTGTGAAAGGGTTTTGGTGCTGGGGAAGAGGAACGTGGTGTTAAGGAGGGGTGTGAAAGGGGTCTGTAGGGGTAAGGGGTAGTGCGAAAGAGTGTGAAGGGAGGAGGGGTGCAAGGGGTAGTGGGTCTGATGAGGAGTGCTTGGGAGAGGGGGCATAGTGGTGAAAGGGGCAGGGGGAGGGGTGAAAGGTTGGGGGATGAAGGGGAACATGGGGTACAGGTTGGGAGAAAGGGGTGGGAGTTATAAAGGGTTGAAACCATTTTATAAAGTAAAACAAGCTTAATACAACATATTATAATATTGGTCACCAATGGTATACACATATCCATTTGATCAATATAACAACTTTTTATATATATAATTATTACTGCCGATTTATAACCATGTTCTTGTGATCCCAGTTCAATTATTGGGATATTGTTACAATCCATTACAAGCCACACTATGTGAACTATTCGTTGAGATATTTTTAGGATCTAACAACCAAGATATTTCAACCATGACCAATCCTTCCATGGAACACCATTGCACATAACACATAGGAACCACATGCAGAAAGAATTATTTCCCACAATTGATGCAATAATTTACCACACCTACCAGTTCTATTGCTGACTATGATGGATACTTAACACAATCGATCATTACATTTGATTTTTCAAGGAAATGGTTAGTGTATTTAACTTTTTTACCTATCCAAATGATGATGAATTGCTTCAATGTTCTGTCACAAATTTGATAACTGCTATTATATAAGAATTAGTACGTTGCATGTCCCATTGGCATAACATTTCACAATATTTCACTTATAAAAATGAGTGCCCCCTGTATGTTATGCCTGGTATACTTCTCCGGATATCATACTCAAAGGAATAATTCTATGTCTCAAATTAATAGATTCATAGGTTCTATGTTTCATTGAAATTTAAATGAAGTTTACATAGTATCACAAGATGTGTGACCATACCTGGACAACATGTAATTTCTTCTTCTACAACTATCATGTTCATGCTTGTGAAATTAAACTTCGTTTACATTGGGAACACAAAATATTTTATCTACCTTTGGGTATGCTTGTGTACTACAATAAATTCTAGTGTACTATTATATATTCTTGTGTACTCTATATACACAGATTGTCTATCCATGTTCAAAGACATTTAATATCCACTATGGTATAATTAATTCATATCCACATGGTGTAATTACTAATCTGGAACCATATCGTAAATTAAATCTTACATTTGGTGATATTTTTTCCATGAATTATAATTTATATTTTTTTGACTTATGCTTCAAACTAAAATTTAATCTGGTTTTATAGCAATAATATGTACCAAAAATGTATTTTTCCAATAAATTATGTATAATCAATATTCATGAAGGGCTTCGATCCTGAAAAAATATTGACATGGTGGAATAACAATCACTTTTGGTGAAATACATTGTCATGAATGATTTGAGGAACAATATATTTTCATGCAATGGGTCATTTTATTTTCTGCTAGTTAATATTTTCTTTTAAATGTTTTAAATATGATTTGTCCATGTTTTTTAGACTACATATAATATTATTGAGAAGTGGAAGATTTTATATAATTTTAGTCGTGGATATTTTTTTAGACAATCATAACATTTTTTTGAGTAGTGGTTTTTTATTGAGAAGTAGGTAATTTATTAGAGAATTGGATTATTACATTATGCATGAACGTACAGTAACCACTATGAGGGGGGGGGGTCTATCAAGTTGGGTTGTCCAAAGGTGGTGGTGTGCATGGGGTAGATTTTCATGGGGGAAGGGGTGTTGAAGGGGGGGTCATGTCTAGGGGGTGTGTCTGATGGGGGTTCTGTCCCTGGAGGGAGTCTGTAACAGGGGGATCACATTCTAGGGAATGTCTAGGTGGTGGTAGTCGAGGGGGGATTGGAGGGAGAATTTTCATGGAGTAAGGGTTGTTGTATGGGGTGGGAGGGAGGTCCTGTTTGAGGGGGTCTGTCCTATGGGTGTCTGCAAGGTTTGGGGGCTCAGTCTTGGGGGGTTTTCTAGGGGTGGGGGGATCAAACCATTATATGAAAACATCCTTCTGTCTTTGTGGTGAACTATCTCATGTAAACTCCTTGCGGTAAAATGGAGTTCTTGTCCATTGCTTTATCACATTCTTTATTTTTTGAATTGTCAACGCTATCATAAATTACATTAGTTTTATTAGAAAAATCTTGGGCATAGGAGATCTTACATCCATCATCTGTAACCAATGTAATGGCCAACATTGTGCCCTTTATTTTGGGAGAATCCGATTTTCATTAATTATCATAAGGTGCATGAATATTACAAAATTCCTTCTAGAATTTATCACTATCATCAATATACATTATAATTCCATTAGTGTTGTTGTACTAAACATTAGGATTTCATACTCCTTCCACGTCCTAAAAAAGAGTCTAAAACTCATTATATGCACCTAAATAGGTTGATTGAATGATGCTAAAATTTCAACCCCAATCAGTATCTGGCATGGCAGTGGGTTTTCACACAACCTTTGGTGTATTAGTGATTTTGATAAGAGTCTTGATAGAAGGATCTAAAATCTCATCTAAATAATATTGATAAACTATTCCCCCAATTCACATCTATGTACTATAAAAAGTGGTTTTTTATCCTCATATGTTGAAATTATGATGCTATAAATTAAAATTGGGCCCTACACTACTTCATATTGTAAGGAATTAGGATACATAGCGTGAAATGGATGTCCATCATCTGTATTTTTGGACACTCTCCGCTAGAAAAAGAGTTATGACAACCATGTGATTGATGTCATCTCCTCCTTGTGACCCCCAACATTGTTATCCCGTTAGATATCATCATACATATCTCTCTATATATATATTCTTGTGAAGCTGTAGACGTCCTATATACCGTTGCTGACCTCACAACGATGTAGTGGGTATTTTTTTGTCCCTGGTGTCCAATTTCTCAACAACTTCGCAATGATGTACATATTTTTGTAGACATAAAATTTTGATCACTATGTTGGCTCATTGATCCCAAAACACTATATATCCAACTAAAATTCAAGAGAGGAAAAACATACATAGTATTCTATAGCCCATCTCATAAAGAATTTTTTATAATGAAGAAGGTCCATGTAATATATCAATATTACTTGAATTGAAATGTGTGAATAGATTAGTTTTGAAATGATGGGTTGTATGGTGGGAGGTGGAGTATGTATAGTAAGGAGGGTAGGGAGTTAAAGGGGGTCTATCCAAGATGGGAGTGGTGTCCTAGAAGTGGAGGAATTTTCCAGGTGTATGGAGGTCTTTCCAAGGAGGTGTCCTGTAGGGATGGGTATTTTACAAGGGGGTTTGTCCGAGAGGGGGTCATCTGTCTAGGAAGTAGAGGGCCGTCTAGGGGGATATCTATGTGGGATCGGGGTGTTTCGGGGGTTGGGGATGTCTAGGAGGATAAGTATGTCTGGGGGTGGGGGGTGGGGGTCTATCTAGGGTGGGGGTGAGTGGGTGGGGTGGGGGACTTTCTAAGAAGGAGGGGGTGTGAGGGGGTGTAATCATGAAAATTCGATTTGGATCTCAGTAATTTACAATGTTTTTTTCTGATTATTTAATATAATCTAATGATGATTAGAGTAATGGGAATGTAATGTTGATTTTCCTTTTTTTTATTTTCTTTAATGAGAATAACCTAGTTCATTCAAAAATATAAGAGTAGGGTTGGATCATTAAAAAAATAAAAAGGAATCATATAATTACAAGGGATTACATAAATTGGGTTTTTAATTGTTTATAAAAAATAATTCATGCTTCCACTTATTGGAACTATTTTTAAATTCTAGATTTTTGGATTTTATTCTTAGTGAGTATATGTGCTTTAACTGTTAAATACTTTTCATGCTGATGTTATTGAACTAAATTTGTTTACGAAGGTTATTGAAACTATTCTGTCTTGTAGTAAAACATGTTGATTGCTGGGTTTTATTGTATGATAATGTTTATTTTGAACCATATATTTTATGATTTGTATGTTGAAATGATGATAAGTATTCATTAATGATGGTATATTGGTAATAATGTTTTTTCCAATGTTATTTTAATGTTAAATATTAAATGTTTTTCAACGTGTCTTAGAGAAAAGAGTTTCATTACACATTGTTCTATGTGTTTGACTAGAAATCATTATGGGGTTTCAAAGACTTTATTCATGTGGATGTGGGAAATCATTTTTGATGTGTGGTTTTTTTATATCATTGGAACATGTATTTTTAGGTTATAAATGTATTTTATATGGTTATCCTTCAGGACGTGTCCTAGATGGGGGGGGGGGTGTTGTCCAGGTCTGTCCAAATGGGATGGGGTTTATCCATGGGGTACAAGGGGGGTCTGTAGGGGGAGGTGGGATATCCAGGATTGAGGGGGCTATCAAGGGGGATTTCAAAGATAGAGGAGGGGATATCCACGAGGGTGTCTTGAAGGGAGGGGGGAATGTATACGGGGTGTCTAGTTGGGGGGGAGGGTATGCCATCCATGGGTTTTGCCGAGGGTGGGGGATGTCCAGTTGGGGTGTGAAATCTGGTAGGGGGTCTAGGATAGAGGAGGTTGTTGAGGGGGGGTCCAGAAGGGGGGTGTAGTACAGTGGTGTCGATGAGGGATATGCGGCTGTCTCGGGGGATAGGGTTGCGGGTTCATGGGGGATCTTATGGGGGAGGGGTAAGTCAAGTATGGAGGGCCTATCTAGGGGACTTCCAGAAGGGTGGGGGGATTTCATGAAGGGGGGGGGGGTTGTCACAATGGGTTAGCAGG
Source organism: Viscum album (assembly GCA_963277665.1). NCBI lineage: Eukaryota > Viridiplantae > Streptophyta > Magnoliopsida > Santalales > Viscaceae > Viscum > Viscum album. The sequence goes on along the minus strand of OY728142.1, from coordinate 1,357,383,344 downwards.
GGGATTTCCAGGTGAGTGAGTGTAACGCCTTGACCCCAGTTACCCATAGTCAGTGCATTATTTTAATACATTGGAATGATTAGAAGAAATCATGTCCCAAATGAAAAATTGTTTAGAAACCTTGGAAAATAGATTACATAAATAAATGATACAATATACTTTATAAAATACATCACAACATAAACAATAATACTTTATAAATTCCATTATTTCCTTAGTTTAAACCTGCATGTTATTCACAATACAGTTATTAGAATCCTAAGAAAAATAAAACATAGAAAGGGGTGAGCTCAAACGCTCTATCAGGGTAAGAAATAGAGTGGAAGATAACATAAATATTAATCATGATGTATAATTGAAACCACATGCCTTTAAAAATAATAAAAATTAATACTTTTACGGTATGAATAAGACTAGTGTAAATGATGCAATAGTAAAACCAAATCATTATTATTCTACTAGTAGAATGACCACATGAACCATCAATATTATTTTTATAATATTGGAATGTATAATGCTGACATTATAAAACATTTTTTTAATTCCTCGACCAAGATGTCTAAAAATGATTAAGGTTTTATCCAAAACCATATATCAAATTGGGGAAGGCATCAGGCAATTCCACATCTCTTTTCACATGAGACATACTGATGCATCGAGGAGCTATTGTGGTCTCCACTTATTACTTACTAAGTCCAACACATTCCTCATATGAATGTTTTGAAACAAAACATAGACATTTATATGAAAACTATCATACAAAATGTCAATACATTATCCATAAACCATTAATGGTATAAAAATAACCTATCCAAAGTCAAATATATCAAAATACCTTCAAAACAATATGAATGGTTTGTATCATAATAAATAAACCTTAATCAAGAATAATATGTCATAAAGGATGTTGACATTGTTGAAAATGATCATTAAAAATCATTGAGAGAAATATCTCATTTTTAATTAAATCATTTTAAAGTCGAATAATTTATAAAGAGAGTTATTTAAATGATCCTTTTTAATCAAGTGTCCAATAACACTTTGATACTTTTTTATGTAATTAACATTTTAAAACATTAATGTTCTTATAAATAAATCCTTAAAACAATTTTGAAAACATGGACATTAATGAGAAAGGTTTAGATGTATAAATCATTAAAACATTTAAAATGATGTTATAGAAAAAAGTCCCTTAAATTAATCAATTTTAAAATTATATTATAAAACATGGTCATGGATAAAAACATATTTCTCATTAGATACTTACATAAAAACAACCTCAGATAATAAAGAGATTGTGTAATTAACCCTTTCCTAGCACTTTCCTTTAGTATAAGGAACATTTAACCTCATTTATAAAGAATGTAGTATGTTATTAAAATATATCCGAACCATATTAATATTTATGATATCATAAATGATTCATTTATGACATTATACTACCCATTTATTAATAATTTCAATGTTAAATTTACATTTAGGGTAATAATCGCTTCATTTATCATATGCATTTTAACTTGTTATTCTTGATAGTATCATTAAGATCATGATTTAAATACTTCCAGAATATAAATGGGGATTTATAAATCATATATATTTATATTATTATTATTTATAATATATAGAAATTTGAAATTGAAAAAACCGTTTATGGAGACGGTAGGCCGTACGTACGTAAAAACGTTGTTTCGGTTTTCATATCGTATTGAACAGAAGTAAGCGAATAAGATATATAAATGTACAACAATACATTTATATATATAAATATATATTTATCCAATAGAATTATTATGTCATTTATTACATAAGTATTAGTAATAAATATATTTATAATTGACGGTGAATGGTGAACATGGAAAGGAATCCCCTCACGTCATGGAGACGGTAATCCGTACGTACGCACAAGCGACAATATCATTTCCTTAATGGTGTGGAATTGGATGGTATATTTATTTTACAGATACATTATCATGTTAGTTACATTATTTAAAAACATATTACTCATTTTTATATCTATAAAAATAACATAGTGTTCTATAACAAATTACACCACGATAGGGAGACAGTAAGTCATACGTACACATGCATTGTGACATTATAATTCACAGGATGGACAAAATGATGAATATGGTTTTTCCATATTTACAATAACATCACAGTATATATTTGGTATTGAAGTTATTATTTTGGTATGTTAATAACAAATAACGTGTAATTGGATGTAGAAAATAACATGGAAGAGGGTGGTGAAATCATTACCTCTTCTTCGGTTTCTTCATTTTCATTTGATCAAAAGGGCTCTTTAGTTTGGATTTCTAACCAGAGGAATGACCTTAGGATCACGGGAAGATAGTTGGGATAATATTTGGGCATGGGATGGCCAAGACAAATGGCTTTTAAGGTGTTCGTAAAATATAAGGGGAAGTTCTTTTTTATAATTGGGGTGAGGGGTACCATAGGAAATGCGAGAAATATTATATTATAAAAAAATAATTTATACTTTATAATGGATCCACAATAGATTATTCAAAGTATATGGTAGGTATGGTTCTAAAACCTCTCAACCATAGGTTTTAGACTTGTTTTTGTAACTATATTAACCATATATTTTATATTTAACTCTTAGTCATGTAGTTTGACATTTACCATGTCTCATTGTATTTTTATATTATATGGTCAATAAACTTACTAAAAACATTAAAGAGAACCCAAATTGGGTCATTAATGACATATATAATATTATTTAAGCTCTTTGGAGTATCCTTATATTTTTAGGACTATTATATCAATTAGTATTGAAATATTTGTTTTAAAAACAATTTAATGTCACTTTTGACACTATTTGGTTTTTTGTTTCTTCTAAATTCTTACCAGCATTATTACATCGAAACAAATTCATCTAACCAACCCCAATATTTCATATTAACATAGAAAATTATTTTAATTCATAAAATGTATCAAATTAAATTTATTTTGATATTTATAATATCAATTATTTCAATCATTCATTAATACGGTAATTACTACATCATCATTGTGTCATAAATAAATATAATTATTTAATGTCTAAAAATTATAAATAAAATACCATTATGTAGGAAATATTGTTATATTTATTATTAATATATATATTCTAATTTATCTTACATATAACCCTATATTAAAATTTTATATTAATTGAAATTTGATTTTAAAACTTTGAACTCTTTTTTGAATTAAATAATAATAAATGTCCTTATCTAATCCATTTGGACCTAAAGGATCATATTTTATTCCTATGGTTCATTTTGGTCGAATTACATTTATCCAATAGAATTATAAGATGTGTTTAGATAATAATAATATCATTTTTACCCTTAATTACCCTATTTACTTTTAACCATGATAAATAAAAGTAAAAAGTTACTTTTCATCAAAAAATATTTTCTTCTTATTGAACCACATTTTATTTTCTAATATTAAATTTGTCTCTTGTATTTATGAAATTAAACTCACAAAAATGGTAAAATTATGTTTTATGTGAATTTGTAATTTCTCCTAGGAGGTGGGTAAAAAACAGTAAAAATTCAATAAAAATTTTATATATCTAAAATTATTATAAACTGACTCCAATGATTTATATTGAACTTATATAGGTATTATTTATATACTTTGATATAAAATAATTTTATGTAATTTTTTTTAATTAAAAAGTTGGTTTTAACCAATAAATTAGTGTTTTTCTCTATACATAATAAAAAATGTTTTCCGAAAAATACCAAAATTTCAACTGATGATAATATTGATATTCTTAATTAAAAAATTAATTAAATTTCACAAAATTAAAAATATAAAAGTTTCATTTATGAATTAAAAATTAATTCCCATTCTTAAAACCAAAAAGAATGTTTTTTAGAAATAAAAATTAACAAAAAAAAGATACTTGTTTATGTTCAATTTAAATGTAAATTTATTTCCAATGAATAATATTGGATTAAATGGTAAAAATATAATCTATTTATACTACCAAAACATTAAAATTTATAATTTAACACTAAAAATTATTTTGATTAAAAATTTTGTTTTCAGAATAAATATTGCATTTTTACTATTCCCCGAAATATGAATGTTATCAGAAAAATACCAAAAATTTATTGAAACTAAATTAATATGTCCCAATTCTATAGAAGTATATTTTTTCAAATTAATATATAAAAGTTTCAAATATTTGATTTAAAAAGGTTTGACATTAAAAGACTGTAAAAGTTCATTTAAAAAAATATTTCTTTTATCTAGAAAAAATGATTTTGTTTTTCATTATGTCTAATAAAATTATAATATGGATTCTAAAATTATAAATACTATATAAAGTTCAATATTCAGATAAAAATATTCAAAGCATCTTTTGAATAGCTAGTTTAGTAAGACGTTGTGCACCTGAATTCATTGTTGTGTGTAGTGGAAGTAACTGAATTAAATTGAAGAAATAACGTACTCTGAAATATTAGGGTGTTAAATTATCTAATCATTAAATAAATTACTTCATAAAAATTTTAAATTTTTCTTCAAAAATAAAAGGTTACAAATAGAAAATACCTTTTTGGAAAAACCCACATCATAAATTGGGTTAATAAAATTTATTCTTAATAAGAGGAAAAGGGAAATGAATGGGTCACCACCAAATTATGATGTCGACTAGGAGAAAATTTGTGGAAATTAGAGACACATAATTGGTTGATAAATGTAAATATTTATTGGGGTTATTGGGGTCATAAATCACAAATAAGTGTAAAATTGAGAGCCTCAAATCCATCAATCTATGATGATTTAAAATACCATCGGTTCAACAGAACATAAGGTATTATGATAACACATTTTTTGTTTTATGATCCATTATATAAAGATTAAGAATTAATTTATTCATATAAAAGGAGATGAAAAATATATATACTTATAATGTAGAGTACCATCCTTTAACTAGTTTATAGAAAAAAATCATCTTTCACTAAAAAAGATAATAGGACTAAAAACTTATATTTATCTTATTCGAACAGGGTTCCAAAAAATGAATTTATAATTAACCTATCAGACCCTTTAAAAAACTACATAATAAAATCAAGGGACTTCACCCAGTCTACTGGTTGTTGATAATCTCTATCACACTATGGTTGTGGGTTCGATTCCTACAACTTTTTCCAATGCAAAGGGTTGTCACATGGTCTATGTGTTGTCTGTTTTATAAAAATCCAACCATATCCTTAACAATAGTATCCAATTTCAAACATAATACATTCCAACCTTTAGAAAAATCCAAAATACATCTATCTAAACTCACAATCTAAAATTTTTATGGAATTTAAACACAATAAATATCTTTGTTCCCATGTAATAACATGTGAAAGCCTTCATAGTTTATTTTTTTAAAACATGGTAACATCATAAATTAACATAAAATCTTATCTATTACATTAATGATCCTTTATCCTTTATGTAATAATATACTATATATATTCCTTATATACAAAAATATTTAATATTGCAACAATGATGAAATAAAAAAACTATTTATCAGTTGTAAGGAAATCGAGAATATCCAATATAATTTATCCAAATCAACCATCTCTTATTCCAAAATCACAACCTCCTTATTAGGACCATATTAAGGATTGAATTTCCATCAAACTTGTATTTTTTCCAAAACTGTATCTTAATATTAACTCACTTTTCATAGAACCATATATATCTGAAATACTCAATAAAATAATACTTCAGTGCAATCCTTATTTATCTCCACAATTCAAATAACCATTATATTGTTGATACAAAAGTAAAATTAAATAAATCTACAATAACAACATAAGAACACAAGTCAGTCCTTTTCATCTAATGTGGTATCATAACATGATTATTATCCAATAAAATTATATTATGTATAATATGATTACTAAGAAATTGATCAGTATAGTGACCCAATGCCTTGCAGATGAAGAATTTTACATTTGAAAGCTTTTTCTTACCCTTGCAATCACGTACTTGGTGTCCGTTTTCTACAAACTTATAAAAAACTCCAATTTCCTTCATGCATTTACCAATGGTATTATTTCCACATTTATCACATATGGGAAGATCATTTTATCCCTCTTCCCTTTATCCATATTTCCCTCTACCAATTTTTTCCTTATCTGGCATCCCCTCAAAGCCATAGGACTCCGAAAATTATTTACTTATCTTATTAACTCACAATTCTATTTTTTCATATGATGATAATACATGGGAGAATATTTCCTTTAAAAATGTTGTCATAACACCATGAATGATATGATCCTTTTTACTCTTTGTATTATGCGTATTTCTAGAGGTCTCATTCCATCTATTGGGTGGTATTTCTAAACAATGGCATATAATGGGTTACTTTATGAATAGCAATGCATAATTCCAAACTTGTAAAAAAGTTATCATTAATTGAATCGTTTATTGATATAATATATAATCATAAACATTTTTTCTATTATGATGTTTACACTAATAGACCCTTTATATTGGTTTGTAAAGAAAACTTGACTTATTCTAAGCACATACCTCAGAAGTGTCGTAACCAAGTGTGAAGCAAGGCTCGTTGTCGTGCACAGGTTCTTGTTCAAGTCTAGCTCAAAGTGGTGTTTTCGGGTTTTACCTCTGCGTACATCTGTTCCAGAGCCGCGTCTACCCATTCGTATTCAGGTAGGGATGTATTTTCATGGATGACTCATAAAATCTCTACATTACCCAAATTCATGGAAATCCTTCTATACTAATCCTCGAAGTCTATCTTTTGTTAATGTGCTATAATCAGAGTTTATATAAATCTAGTTTCCATGGTTATTGCTAAAATTAATCTAATACGAACTGTAACTCCCTAACCCCTGTTACCCAGAGTCAGTGCATTTTTTTAATAAATTAGCATGATTACAAGGAATCAAGTCCCGAAGGACCGATCAATTTAGCATTCCTGTAAACTACATTACATACATTAATGTTACAATACAGTTTATAAAATACAAAACAAAATAAATAATCTTTTATTAATTCCATTATTCCCTTAGCTTAACCCCACATCTCATTCAAAATACACTTATTGGAATCCTAATTAAAAATAAAACATAGAAAGGGGTGAGATCAAACTCTCAGTAAGGGTAAGAAATATAGCGGAAGATAACATAAATATTTTGCATGAAAAATAATTGAAACTACAAACCTTTGCCGATAATAAAAATTAAAACCTTTTTGGAAGTAATATGATCTATGTAAATAATCTAATGATAAAACATAATCATGGGTATTCTACTAGTTGATTGACCACATGAACCATCAGTATTATTTTTATAATGAGGGAATGTATATTGCTAGACATTCTGAAACAATTTGTTAGGACCTCGGCCATGAGATTTAAAATTTACCAAGGAATCGCCCAAAACAATATATCAAATAGGGAAAGGCCTCGGAAAATTTCACATCTAGTTGTCTCATGAGACCTACTGACGCATCAAGGAGCTATAGCAGGCTCCACCTATCACTTATTAAGTCCACTACATTTCTTGTATGGAAATGTTGAAACATACCATAAACATTCATACTAAAACTAGCATACAAAATGTAATACTTTAACCATAATCAATGAATGGTATAAAAATAACACATTTATAGTCAAATATTCCTGAAAACCTTCAACTCAATATGTATGATTTGTATCATAATAAATCAACCATAATCAAGAATAATTCTCTGTAAAGTATGCTAGAATAGTTAAGAATTATCAAAAAAAAATTTAGAGAAAAATATGCATTTTTTATGAAATAATTTAAATGTCGCATAATTTATAAAGGAAGTTATTTAAAATATAGTTTTAAATCAAAGTGTCTTATACCTATTTGAATCATTTTATATTAAATAACAATTTTAAACCTCCATGTCCATATAAATAAATCATTAAACCCATTTTGAAAACATGGTCATTAATGAGAAAGGATTAGATGAATAAATCCTTAAAACATATAAAATGAAATTTTTGTAAAAAATTCCCTTAAAAGATTCCATTTTAGAACTCCTTTATGAAACATGGCCATTGTTAATAAATAGGTCCCAATAGATACTTACATAACAATAACATCGGATAATAAAGAGATTGTAGAATTAATCCTTACCTTGTACTTCCCTTTAGTAGAGGGCACGTTTGACATCCTGTATAAAGTCTGATGTCTGTTATTAAAATATATCAGAACCATATTAATATTTAGGATATTATACATGATTTATTTATGACATTATACTTCCAATTTAATAATAATTTCCATGTTAAATTAACAATTCGGGTAATAAATGATTTCTATATCGTATGTATTTTGACTTGTTATTCTTGTTAGTATTATTTTGATCATGATTTAAATACTTCTAGAATATAAACCATGATTTTTATATCATATATATATATAATATGATTATTTATAATCGATATTAATATTAAAGGGAAAACGCCATTTATGGCGATGGTAGGTCGTATGTACGCATAAACGTTGCTTCTGTTTTCATATCGTATAGAACAGAAGTAAGTGTATAGGATATATAAATGTACATATTTTCATATAAATATATATATAGTTGAATAATTATTTCATATATTACATACGTATTAGTAGTAATATTTTTATAATTTTCGATGAAAGGTGAATGTAGAAATGAATCTCATCATGTCGTGGAGGCAGTAATTCGTACATATGCATGAGCAACAATATCATTTCTTTAAATGTGTGGAATTGGATGTTATATTTATTTTAGAAAAACATTATAATTTCATTTTCATTATTTATATACATATTAATCATCATTATATCCGTCCAATTAAGAATTTTTTTTTACAAATTACACCACGATGTGGATATGGTAAGACGTACGTACGCACATATGGTGATATTATCATTCATAGGATGGATAGAATATTGAATATGGTTGTGAAATTTTTAAAATTAAATCACAGTATATTATAGGTACTGATTTTATTATTTTGGTATGGTAGTAAAAGATAAATAGTAATTGGAAGTAGAAAATAACATGTAAGAGTGTGATGAAATCATTACCTCTTCTTCATGTCCTTTATTTTGTTTTAATGAAAAGGGCCCATTAGGTTGGTTTTATGACTAATGGAATGACCCTATGATAAATGGACGACTGTTGGGAGAATATTTTGGTAGGGTTTGGCTGAGCCAAATGGCTTTGAGGGTGTGAATTAGAGATAAGGTGAAGTTCCCTTTTATAAGAGGGGTTAGGGGTACCATAGGAAAAGGTGGAAATATTATATTTTAATGAAAAAATTTTAGGTTCCTAATGACACAAAAATTAATTATTCAAAGGATAAGGTAGTTATGGGTCGCATTACTCTCAAAAAATAGGTTTTAGACTAGTTTGGGTCATTATATTAACCATATCGTTTATATTTAACTCTTAGTTAAATAGTTTGACATTTATCATGTCTCTTTGTATTTTTATCTTATATAATTAATAGATATAAGAAAAAACTTCCAAGAGAACCCCATGTGGTTAATTAATGACACATATAATACTATCTAAGACTTTTGTTCGAAACATATATTTTTAGGACTATTATATCAATTAATAATATAATATTTGTTTTAAAAACAATTTTATGTCAATTTTGACACTGTTTGGTATTTTGTTTTTTCTAAATTCATACCATCATTATTACATCAAAAAAAATTATCTAACCAACCCCAAAAGGCATATTAACCTATAAAATTATTTTAATTCATAAAAAATATCAATTTACATTTATTTAGATATTTATAATATCAATTATTTTAATCATTCATTAATATGGTAATTACTGCATCATCATTCTGTCATAAATAATTTTAATTATATAATGTCTAAAAATTATAAATTAAATACCCTTATGTAGTAATTATTTTTAATTTTATAATTAATATTTATAGTCTAAATTATCATATCTATAACCCTATATTAAAAATGTTTTAGTTATCAATCATTGATTTTAACGCTTTTATCATTTCTTTGAATTAAATAATAATAAATGTCCTAATCTAATCCATGTGGACCTAACAGATCATATTTTATTTCTAAGGTTGTTTTTGGTCAAATTACACTTATCCAAAAGAATTAGGACTTGTTTGAGAGTAATAATAATTTCATTTTTACCATATTTACCCTACTTACTTTTAACCGTGTTAAATAAATGTAAAAAGTTACTATTCACCAAAAATAATTTTGACCTTATTGAACAACATTTTACTTTATTTTATCAACTGTGTCTCTCATATTTTTGAAATTCAACTCATAACAATTTTAAAATTATGTTTATTATGATTTTACAAACACTCCTACGAAGTGGGTAAAAGATGGTAAAAAGTTCAATAAAACATTTATGAATCTAAAATTCTTATAAACTGACTTCAATGAGTTATATTGAAATTATATATGTATTATGTATATATTACGACTTAAAATAAATTTAAAAAAATAAATAATTATTTAATAAAAAATTAGGGTTTATCCAATAACTCTGCGTTTTTCACTATTTATAAAAAGTTTAATATTTTCAGAAAAAAAACCAATATTTTACCCTAAGATAATTTTGAAATTATGAATTCAAAAATTAAGTCTATTTTAAAAAATTCAAAACCTATATGTTTCATTTATTAATTTAAAATTAATTCCCGTTGTCAAAATCCAAAAGCGTGTTTTTAAGAAATAATAACCAACAAAAGATTAGTAATAGTTTATGTTAAATTTCAAAGTGAAATTATTTCCATTTAATATCATTGGATTTAATGGTAAAATTATAATTTATTTATAATTACAAAAAATTAAATTGTATAATTTAACACAACAAATTATTTTGATTAAAAAAATTGTTTTCACTAAAAATATTGTATTTTTTACTATTCATGAAAATATGAAAGTGATAAGAAAACACCAAAAAATTATTGTAACAAAATTCTTATGCCCTGATTCTAAATAAGAAGTTTATATTGTCAAATGGAATATATTAAAGTTTCAAATTGTGTAATTAAAAAGGGTTCTCCATTGAAATGTGGTAAAATTAGAATTCTATAAAAAATACTGATTTTAAATTAAAAAATGAATTTGTTTTTTTATTATTTCTAAGAAACTCATTATATGGATTCTAAAATTATAAAAATTATATAAAGATAAAAATATAGTTAATACTATTCACAATAGCTTTTAAACGGCTAGTTTGGTAAGCCGTAGCGCACTTGAACTCAGTGGTGGATGTAGTGCAAGTTACTGAATTGATTTGAAAAAATAATGTACTATGAAATCATGAGGTGTTACAGGGAGAGGGGTCTAGGAGGTATAAGGCTATCCAGGAGAGGTGGGGGGGCTCTCTAAGAGGGTGTCCAGTTGGGAGGGGGTTTTATAGGGGGTTCTAATGGGGGGAGGGTGCTTTCTTGGGGGCGACTAGAAGGGATGGGTGTGTCCATGGGTGGTAAAAGGGTGTCTTATGGGTCTAAGGGGGTTGTGAGTGGTTGATTTCTTGGTAGGGGGTTATCTATGGGGTTTTGGAGAGAGAGGTGGATGTTTCATGTGTGGTTTCCAAGTTTCTTATCTAGGAGGGGGGCTATCCAGGGGTGTTATCCAAGAGAGAGGGGGATGTCTATGGGGATTCCAGTAGGTGTGGGGTTGCTATCTAATAGGGTGATCAGGGGGGATGGATGATTGATATGGGTTTAATGAGGGCTTCATGGGGGAGGGGGTTGTGCTGGGGGTGGTGGAGGGGGTCTGTCCATGGAGGGGGGGTGCTTTTGGTGGTGTTCTTTTAAGAAATTCTAAGGGTTAAATCCATGATTTTATACTTTGTCTATATCATTGAGCGACAGTTTAAATAATGGATAAATTTATATATCCCTGGTTTAAAACATTTTCTATATCCCATGTGTGTATAATGTTTTATCCACTATTTTAAACTCTGACTATAAATCATTAACCACAATTTGAACTGTGGCTAGCTGGTTATATAAATAGTTTGGACCATGGATATAGGCATTTATATATAGGCAGAAATGGTGGCTATATTTTTTCCAATATAACCACGCCAATACTAGCCACAATTAACTATGTTGTTGATATAACCTATATCCAAAATATTTGGGCTTATAGACATGATTTTGAACCATGGCTATAGTCTTAATTTGTATTAGTGGATCCCCCATGAGAATTTTTTCTCGAGATAACATCCTTACATGTGGGTCCAAAAGTGATAGAATATGACAAAATTATGTTTCCCTTGACTTAATTATAGATAAAACAATATAGGGGAATGATCAGAAATGTCCTGAGTGATATGGTTTACCTGGGTACTGGGGTAGGTAGCGATGGCCTGGACTTTGGCCAGACACCAGCCCAGTTGACATAAAGAGTGTTATCCACCTCTTTGATAATTACACCACGTAAATTAGTCCCCAGTGTATCTTATTTACGATAGACTCTTTCCATTCATGAAATTAATAAAATACATGATCTCTTTCTAAGGGAATGTGTCACTACCTCTATTATCATATGAGTCTGATGTGATATTGAATTTAGCACCAACAATCTAAGGAGAAATTATGGGGTAATTTTTTTTATCCCATTCCACATGGATTCTCTTTTGTGATCATCACATGTCCCATAAATGAAGGAGGAAATAGAGAATAATTTATAATATACTCTCATTTTGTAATGATCATGTCATCTACATATATCAAATCTAAAAAAATACATTACTGTGATAATATCCAAATGTGACTCTTAACCAGATTAGTATTCATAGAGTCATGCATCATAATCCTAGGGGAAAACGCCCCAATCCTAAATTGGTTTTCCATATGTTCAATGATCCCCACAATAGAGTACTTCGACCAAATAAACATTGTTAAAATTTAAAATATCATAACTCAAAAACCCATTCCATGAGAGTTCAAGATAAAAAATTTCAACATTGATTAATAGGGATCATGGAATTTTTTAAATGTGATCATAGCACACACGGATGAGTGGATTGATCATCTTTATTGCTTCTAGACTTTTTCCTCATGCGCATTTTGGAATATTACTTCGGATGAAGTGTTACTGGTGGGGAAGAGATATCCTACTGGAAATAGATAGGTTCCACCAACCTACTGGTCGAGACCTTAGTGAAAAGTGATATATCTATGTTTGGATACTATTTAATTGCTCACAACTTTAGGTGTGGAGGGTCTCTAGTCCTACTTATAGGTGGGCTCAATAACCTTGGATGGTGGAGGGAGAAACTCCCCATATGAGGGATGTCATTCCATCAAGGTGGTTGTTGGGGGAATGGGAAACATGTCTACAAGGGACAGACTCTTTATAGGGAGAACACATCCCAAGAGGTTATCAAAAATCAAGAAGAAACTAAATATCTGACCAAGGAAATTGGTAAAAACACAAGTGCTGAGGTAGTCCCATACATACATGGGACTAGATGATGTTAGATATAAGAATACACCCATTAAGGAATGGATAGCAGTGACCAACCATATTGGATAACCCTCACATGATCAACGACATGGACATTAGAATATCTATAATAAAATTCATGGAGGTTACCTATTCTGGTACCAGATGGAATGGAGGACTCCAAACCACCCATGAAAAACACATATTGGTCATCCATCTCGAAGCATTAATGTGGGGGATGAAAAAAACCCCAGATATACTTTCGTTCTTAAAGGAATGATCCTAATGGAATTTCTTCCTGCGTTGACTTTCATAATTTTCTTGAAATTAAAAAAAGTGGAAGTACCTTGGAATTATAGGATAAAAGAAGACATAATTCCACACTATCAAATCCTTCACCTACTGAAATATACACCATTACAGTGGAAGTGATATATCGGTCTTTACAAATATCCGAGTGATCGATGCCTCTGCCAAACGCCAAGTGCAATCATCAATGCACTAAAAACCACATTGAGGGTCACCAATAACATTGAGGAAATAACAATTCAAAACGAATAGAGGTTTTGTAGGTAATCTAATCCAAACCGAACCATAGGGACCCACCTTACCATTCTGAATCACGAAAAATGATCACACCAGGATGAAGTGCCATCGACACAAGGTCCCTAGAACATTACACCAATCTTTAGAAAAGTCATATTCTGGTTCCAACGCCACAAAAAATTAATTTAAATGAATGTGAGAGATAGAAATATGGCATGGATAGGCCTCAGGAATCTAAAAAACTATGGAAAACTAGAAGTGGTGGCTTGTTGTCACCAAACCTAGAGAAAAGGGTCTACATGAAGAAATAAACTACATCCTCAAAATCCATAGCATAGACATATATGGATAAGCATGGTCCATCCCTTAAAACAAAAGTAATATTTGAGGCTTATATCTTGTCAAAATGGATATGAATAGACTGAATTTGATTAACACATTACATTATTGATGGATACATTAAACCCCAAGCTTGGGTGCATGTTGGAAGAGGCTGAAGTCAACAGAGGATCAACAAGCAAGATCAATCCATGGTTGAATACCATCGGAGATGGTTATAGTAGCTAGAGTGAAGAGCTGTATTTCATGCTAACTGGGGTAAATATTTGAACCACAAGAGGAACATGAGGTGAATTTCGATGAAAGGCAAATAAAATCTTGTTTTATCTATCCTCGGTTCATTCATGGATTCATTATTTTTTTACTGTACTGGTAAAAATAATTTTGTAATAGAAGGTAAAAATTAATATCTTAATATAAGATTGTGATTAAACAAATAATATTCCCCATAAGTTTTTGTCTATTTATTTTGTCTGAGTACCACTCATCATCAACTGAAAGATGATTATTCTGTTAAAATATTCACATTTCTAATGATTATTACACTCAGGTCCACCTATTTTACAAATGTATGTTCATTCTATTATCTAATATAGGAAATAATTTATAGGGTAGTTACATACTAAAGGTATTACCTAAACAATATAATGGTATCATATAAATAGATATGTATTTTTGGGTTTCTATAATTTTATAACATCATAGCACTAAAATGTAAAAAACAAATCATTTAATACTAAAAATCCCTATTAAGATACAATCTTGTTAAAACCACTCATGACCTCTTAGATATTGTCGTATAAATATTTCATTAAATATATTATTTGATAAATACCGATTCTAATCATATATTTTAATTTCAAAATTTTTTAAATTTATACATTGAATATAAAAAATTCTCACACATTACTTATACATTTAGGTTTTTATAATTTAATATCACATATATAATAAATATAATTTATTATACTACAAAAAAATATCATATAATAATGACAATAAAGACTCCATTATAAAAAAAATATATTTATACACATCATCCTAAAATGGGGAATGAAAAAATATGTAATCCATGAACTCCAATTATATGTATGTGGAATACTCATCAACATATGATAAATTATAGAGAGAAAATCCCTTTAGGAAATCATGATAATTAGTGAAACACCTTACTACAAATGAAATGGATTAATAAGAGTTGTCGGTAAGGAAAATAAATTTTACAATAATCTTAAATTATCAAACATAATCCATGCAATATGATTGTATGAACATGAAATAATATACATGAAACATGGATACATATAAAAATAAATAAACACTAAAATTTTGTATAAGTGATACCATAGAACAGAACCACGAAGAGAAGGTAGTGCTACCAAATTCCCATTAAATAGTGTTCTTGAAATAACAACTAGAGTACCTGCTTCGACTGGGGATAACATCCCGGATTTGATCTTGGCTTTATAATAGAAACACTTATACATTATTAGGGTTTTCCCAAAAACAAATGAATCTTCATGAGATTAGGATATTACTACTATACCATTTTATAGTTATGAGATCGACAAATATACCAATTCATTAGATAGATAAAAAAGAACCCACCCATCAATAATGGTCTAGCATAAATTTTGTTATAAGAGATCTTGAAAAAGGTATTATTTACATTATAACATAATTAACCTTTGGATAAGGTATTCAGTTCATGAAAACATCAGTAGAGAATTTCATAATCATTGAAATGAATTATGGTTGGTGATGGTATGTGTTCATATCTTTTATGTAGAACATTAATAAAATTAATGTAAATAATAAATTATTTCATGAATTTGATAACACAATTCACAATAAAATATTCAGCACATTTCCAAAAATGATTAGTGTTGTCGAGGATAACATAAATAGGAGACACAGGTGATTAGTTTTCTATTTCCATGTTCTAATACAC
Organism: Viscum album; assembly: GCA_963277665.1. Classification (NCBI taxonomy): domain Eukaryota; kingdom Viridiplantae; phylum Streptophyta; class Magnoliopsida; order Santalales; family Viscaceae; genus Viscum; species Viscum album. The sequence goes on along the minus strand of OY728142.1, from coordinate 1,357,367,038 downwards.
ACCTGTATTGATATCCCACATGTAATATTATTCACCATAACTGGGGTATATTTTAAAAAAGAGTATAATGTTCTTGAATGGTGAGAAAGTGAATAATTCATCATCACGTCACCATGATTTAAATAATAAGAAATGTACAACGCATGAATATTAATGTATTATATTATGAAAAACAACATGCTAAAATAATTTTGGTATATAATTCATGAGTATTGGGAATGAACTCTAAAAAGAACGTAATAATACAATGAAAAATAATATTAAATTAGGGGATATTAAATATGATCCATTGAACATATTCACATGTATATATGATAGAAATATTACATTCCCTTGAAATCTATATTCACCAATTTAAATTGAATGAAATATATCTTGGTATTATTTGTCACAATTAACACTAAACATGTAAAAAATTTAGGATTTAAATAAAATGAATTCCTTGTGTTCATGTTTGGAAAAAATTCAGCAGTATTATTGTGAAACAACATAACATCTACATATAAATACTATATATCATGTGATATTGACAAAAAAATACGTTGAAATGATAATTTTCACACCACCTAGAATCATTCTTACTTATAAGTTTCACAAGAAATCAATAATTCTATATATCATGAAAATAAAAGTGAATTAAAATGGATTTCATTCATAACATCATAAATAACCAAAGTGAATAATTATTTATCAAAATAATTCATGATGAAATCATAAAATACTTCCTCAATCATTTTTAATATAGATATAATAAACACATATTACTAAAAAGAAATATGATATGAAAACTGGAGGGAGCATTATGAAAATTAAAATCCAAGATTCTTTGTTCTTCATTGATAAATAGAATGATGTAGTTTAAAAAATAATAGATAAATTTAAATTTTGTTTTATGTTTCATTTAAAAGAAAATCATATGGGATTATTGAAAAAAAAAAAATTTTAAAAAGTGGAATCTTTTTTAAAAGGGTTTATTTTTCATGAAAAAATAATCCAATTGTAGAATATCAATTAATAGAAATATTCTTTAAAAATTATAAGTGAATAAAAATTGAAATAATTTACAATTAATTTTAATTTTAAACAAAATAATCCTGGAAACTAACAATAAGAATTAAATTGGTGAATTGTATATTTACTTAAAAAACATATTCTTAAAAATAATATTCAATTTCTATTGAATAAAAATGAATAAATATTATCATAAAGGTATGTAGAGTGGAAGAAAAAAATTAAAAAGATTAAAATACTTTTCAACATTATGAAATAATAATAATGATATTCCACATTTAAAAATATTAACAAATTATTTCTTTTTAAAAAATATTATTGTTAATTATAATAATAATTTGAAATAAAAAATATGTTAGTTTCCACTATGATATCTGGAATATATTCAAGATGCAATAACATGGATATTCAAAAAATGTCACAACTAGGGATGTGAATTATCATTCTCAGACAATTGATTCATCAAAAAATAATACTACTTTGGGGGAAATTATGTCCCAAAATAATAATAAAAAATACAATATAACATATAACATGGGTAGAATAAATAAATTTGGACATATAACAATCATTGAAGAGTGATATGATTCATTTAAAATATTTTATTTAATAAAAAATGAAAAAAAATAATGAGAACTAAAATAAAAACATTTTGAAATAGGGAGATTCAAACAAGAGAAAAATTTACATGACTAAAATGAATTTAATTATTTTATATCTCAAATAATTATTATTTGATCCAAGTCAATGAAATTATGTTCATCATAATAAAATATTAACAATAATAATATTTTCGAGATAAGGATCATTACCATCGTCAATATATGTTATTGAATGGCACCATTCATCAAAATTAATTAAATTATTGTTATGAATTACATAGAAAATTACACAATTCAAAAGAATATCAATTTATATATACCATTTCTATTCATTCCATATATATATATATTACATATTTTTCAATATCATTTTTTATAACAATCATAGTTTATAATAGTTTCAAAATTTTGGTGTTAGTAATCATTATTACTGCAAGTATTATCATCACTAGATCAGTAAACATACCATAATGGATAAATTATAAATATATATATATTTTTAATTCAATCATTGAGTGTTTTATTTATTATGATTTATTATGAATTTAATAATAAATTTATTTCTATGAATCGTAACTAGGAATGTGTTTCTTCATAATTAATGATTGAATTTCATTATGTCATTTACATAGAAAGAATAAAATAATTATATTTTTATTTGTATAATAGTATACCCAAAAAAAATTTCCTTGTCATCCATGATATATGTTCATAATGTTTTTTTATTTGGTAGTCAAATAGACCCAAGAATGGTCCTACTAAGAATAATTGTTCTTTATGATGTGATTCAATTCCAATATACATAAATGTGTATTATAATGATTTAATTATGTGTTCACCAGTATAATAAATTATAATTTTACTCTAACTAGAATAAAATTCAATGTATATTAAATTTATACTTAATTAGAATAAAATATTTTTCTCTTAGTTTGATTATTTTCATTATTTAATTAATGATGATTTATTATTGATATTATCATTAATTGGTTCCAAAATATTTCATAATGCCTCCATAAATATATTATAATCATAGTATTTATTAGATAAACCCATTACCCATACTATAAATGTATATTTTTTATGTACAAAAAAATATAAATAATTTGTTTCGTGGATACATTATTCTATAACTATACATCAGAGGTGATTTTTTCCCATATAATAATATAAATAATAATAATGGATTTTATAAATCCTAATATTTTTATATATACCATATATAAATGTTTCAAATTACATAAAAAAATATCTATGTAATAAAAATAAGGAAAAAAATTCAAAATTATTTTTGGGAGGTTGCAATTTTCACTCACTCACAAATGAATGGTTTTTTTTCTTTTCAAAATAAGAAATAAAAAATCAGATTGCAAATTATTGTATTATAACACCCCAATTAATTATATAATAAATTATGATATCATGAAATAAAAATTTCAAATTTAAAATTTTATTTAGAAAATACACAAGAATTAAATTAATTAAAATAGATTACTCATTTTGTGATTTTTTAGATTTCATTAGAATATCTTATATAAATTGATGACATATGATAATATATAGATTGAAAAAATATCAACTATGTGAAAAATTATATTTGGGGTGGGAAAAATTCATTTTTTGGATAGGAAACGAAATTGTTATTATTAATTTGAAGTAGGAGTGAAAGGCCCATCATTTTGGAATTTCGAATGGTATTTTTGTTAAATATTACACCTAATATAATGGGTGACCATTTTTAACCAGTCAAGTGGCTCTAAAAATAGACAATAATTTATTGGATGGTGATATAAGGGTGTAATATATTTTCCACTTGATTAAAGATAATATATTACTTATTTAATTCCCTTACCCCTTGAATTATTAATTTTTCCCATTTATAATTTTATAGTAGAAACCTGTATTTATATAAAGATACAAATACAATATGCATAAAAAGAATTTTGAACGTACTAAATAATTTGGACATATGGAATCTATATTATAAAATAATTATTAATTTTCAATTTTTTAAAGTGTTAAATTAATGTTTTAATATGATAAATATATTATTTATTGAAATAATTTTTCATAGAAATATTAATTGTGTCCTAAAATGTCAACCATATGTTTGAAAATGATTATCTTTATATTAAAAGGAATTATAATAATAAGAAAATATATTTTCCAAATGAATACTTACTAATAAATTCACGTGTCACACATTCTAAATCAATAGGAATTATTATCATTGTATAATATTGGAAATTATATTGTAATATTTACCTTGAATATTAATTTTAGAGATTTACATAAACGAAATCATTCTATGATGATATTTTTACAATTACAAAAAATGATATTTTAAAAATTTTCATTCTAAAATAAATTAATTTAACTTGTAAATATATTAATAAATTATATGGATAATTTTTCAGCAAAATATAATATTATAAAATATTATTTTTATATTACTATCTAAAATGTAAACACCATAAACACATTAACACATTTCTAGTTTCTTATATTATTGCATTAGAACTTTTTCCTAGGGTCAAATCCTGAAATATTGATTGGATTAGAAAATTTAGAGAACGAGATATAATGTTGACATGGATTTTGCATTTGGAATAGAAAATAAAATAAAATATATAAAATATATAATAACTCCATCCTTGAAACCACATTCTATTAATTCATCATCATTTCAAGAAGAATGGAAAAAAAACAATCATGAGATACGATTCTGATTAAGGGGTAATTATATTCGATGTTATTATATATAAATAACAACAATCCAAATGGAGCTATAAATAATTTAAGACTCATACCAATAAAATTACATCACTATCATTGTATGATACGACATAATAAATATGGTGATGTAAAAAAACAAAATAATCGTGCTAATAAGTCAATAACTGAAAATGAAATTAATCTGGAGATACTATCATTGATAAAATAACATTCATAAAAATTTTAACATTATTCATAATGAATAAATTCAATATTTCATAAATTATATTTCTCATGAACATTATTCTTCTATAGCTATGATATTTCATTAATGAATTTTAAATATACTAAATAAAAACCAATCTAATTTGGAAAACTTGTTTGTCCCATAAGACTTATTGGTGCATCAAAGAGATATCTATAACCAGAACCCATAGATTTATATATGTATAAATTTTTCCCCAGTATCTATTCATTAATTTTATTCATGAATAAAAGTTCCATATCATCAAATATAAATATTTTTTTTAGGATACAAATTTTTCATTATTTTCCATATTAAAAAATTAATATTGAATTTTAAAACTGTATGTAAAAATGGAATACTGTATATGTAATAATAATATGAATTTATTAAAAATATTGATATATATGAGAAACAAAATATACATTAAAATTATTATGAATATGTTACTGTTTTAAGAGACGGTTAAAATCAACAAATGAATCATAGATTGTATTATAACCTTTGACACATGTAAATTATCATGTCAAATCATCTTAGATGAAAAGATTCAATATAAAAAAGAAAATATAAAATATTTTATGAATTAATCATTACATTAAATTTCAATTGGTTAGAATATAAACCATGTAATAGTTAATTTGTGTATAAAAACAATTAATTCTTATATGAATGTAAATTGAGGTGAAATCCACTACCTAATGATTTCATTTAGTTTTTTGTAATTAAAAATAATATAATGTTTATTTAAATATTATTATAACTTACCGCAAAACCATATTAATAAATATAATTTCACTTTTCATCCAATTATAATATCTTTTCACTTGTTCATTAATAATAAATATTTATTTTAAATATTTTGGGTAATGAATTTATTATTTTATTATTCATTCTTTTTCATGTAAATTAGTGTTATAATGATTATTACATGGTTTTATCATATTTAGAAAAATATTAACAACACAATTATCGTATTTATATATCCATTATACTTTTATAGAATGTCATAATATATGGGTTTGAGAATTGCAGTTTATTATTATCATGGTGACATTACGTTGTGTAAACGCTTGAGTAATGTGTGTATTTTTATATAAAAATTATCGAATATAGGAAATTAATGTTTTCAATTTCAATAAAAATTATATTAAAATTACTAACATTTCATTTAATATACACAAATATATCATCAATATGGTACATGTTGAAAAGGGAGTCACATCATTTAATAATGGTAGTCATCAACAAATATATGAATGATGTTCTCATCTATATTGAATAAAAATGTACAAATAAAATGATATATTTTATTTTCATATTATTAAAAATGTCATGAATACAATAATAATTTTATTAATATCACTTATATTCATTATATTATTTTATACGATCCACATAATGTGGTATTAAAAGACAATTCACTTCACAGAGTGAGACGATAGTCCACCATACACACAATAGATGTCACCACATCACCTTATAAATAGAATTTATAATGTTATATATGATAATTAATCAATAAACATCACTATTTTTTAAATATATTTTATATAAATTATTTATATCATCATACCCACCTCTATGACGAGATAATTTTAAAATGAGTGATATTATTTCATGAGTATGTAACAATAATACACAAAAATAGTGATTTTAGAACCCATTTGATAAATCTGGGGTTGGATATAAGTCATTAACATAAAATAAGAACATAGTACTACATGGATGATATAGAATGTATTATATTATAGTGTATTTATAATAATTGATGTTTTAGGAGGTTGGGAAGAAATTCACTAAAGAAAGTTAACTATTATTCATAAATAATCGTTAGGTTTATGAAAGATACTTCATAGTTTGATATTTATCAAAAAATATGTTCTATATAATGAGATCGTAGATGTTGGAATGTTATTTGTGTATAGTTTTTTTTCTATAGAAATTTCATGATATTTGTGTAGAATTGATCGTATTGAATTCCGTTTTATTATAGATAATGAGTTGATATTTTTAAATTTTCCAAAACTATTATTTCTTGTGATGTAAAACTCACAAAAATAAGTTAAATAATTTATTATAAAAGGTGTTTTATGATGATACATTCAATCCTAACCACCAAAACACAATAAATATCAAGCTTGGATAATGTTATTCCTTAATGTCTATATTTTCTTAATTTTACCATCTTGGATTCTCACAACACAAACTAGTCATTTTATCCTATGTATATTTTTGAATAATATTAAAATATAATTTTCCTTATTAAATAATTTTTTTGAACTTTTTCTTATTATTAAATCATATTTATGAAATAAAAATAATATGTGTGTTGAAAATTAATTTTAATAGAATAACATGTAACATATAAATAAGTTTTTTAATCCATAACATTGATAACATTGTATTTGATACGTAATGGAAAAAAGCATCATTATAATGAAAAAATTTCCATGAATGGAAAATATTTGACATTTTCAAAAAATTCCAAATAATAAATAGGTGAATAGTATTATATTTTATATTAATTAAAATATGAAATATAATTTTTATGAAATAACATTAATGTCAATTTTTTCCTTATTCATTTAATTTGAATTTAAGTAATTTCAATACAATGATTAAAGATGAAGCAATAATTTTAAAACCTGTATAAATGTGGATTTTATCTTCACAGTTATTTTATCATAATTACGCATAAATTTGATTAAATATTACATTTTTATTATCATTTATATTATTTTCGTATTAACAAATAAATTTATGAGTTGGTGCTTATTAAGAATTAAAAGAATTTTTTACATATCTAAAAATTAAAAATGACTTTTCATGATAATATAATAATTTAACATTCAAAATTATATTTTAAAAAAACTTCTTTTTTTTCTAATCTAAATGAATTATATATGATAAAATCATGAAAGGTTCCTTTTTTATATTATTCAATAATATATAAATTATAAAGGTAACATTCATTGAAGGGTTTCTCATAAACTAATAAAATTTTAAAATATGATGAAAAGGGATATAATATTTTCATGTCATGTGAATTTGGAAATTTTTTTAGGTCATTATTAGCCATGTTTTCATTGTTTATCCCCTTGTATACCCATATTTATTTTATCAAGTGTATAGAATTTTTACTATTTAGATTACTAATCAGGGATAAAAATTTCAGTGACCTTATAAGATAATATAAATTATTATTATTTATTTTATTGAAATAATTTTGAAAATTATAATTATCATAGTTAAAAAAATTTAAATTTAAATTATTCCCACATATATAATTAAGAAACATGTTTTCAAATAGAAAATATTCAAAATTTTACAAATTTTATATCATATTTTAAAATGAAAGTAATTGTAATGATATAAATTGTATTAATTGATATATTATGATTTATTTTTATACAAAAAACTAATATAAATATAAGTAAAATTTATAAATAATTTGAACAAATAGGTTATTTTCAATTAAATTCCAATAATGTTCTCCATTAATTTAGAAATAGAAACATTTCATAAAATATAAAAACACTATCCCAAATATACTTTTAAAATTTTTCATTCATTAATTATAAATATGTTATCAAATAAATATTCTAAAAGATGTATAAATAAATATTACATTATGTTCATGAATTTTGACTAAACCATATCTAATAACAAAACAATGTTTTTTACTCGAAAATAATTCAATTTTACTTAAGATTAATATTATATTATTAATATTCAAAAAGTTGAAATAATTTTCATAAATATTTTAAAATGTAGATACATATTTTTCTAATTTCTATAAAATAATTTCAATAATTATATTTATAAATATATAATAATTGGTTGAAACTCAGTATTACATTAATTACAATGTAATCATATAGTTTAATGTATCAGAATAAAAACATCAGGTTGTATGTAATGAAATCATATCATATTGTTCCCATTAATTCAATCTATTTAGGAGGTAATTTTTTTTAATATATATATAATATAATCCAATCTGGGGGATATAATTTCTTCTAGAAATGGTGTTCAATTTCAAACATAATATCATCTATGAAGTTCATATATTAAAACCATAGTATGTTACAATCCATTTCACCATAATTATAATACATCATCATAATTTAATAATTATCTCATCAATCAAGGGATTTTCATTTTAAAAAAACCATCTCTAAATCCTTCATAGTTTAATTGTTAAATATATATCATATTAATAAGAGTGAAATGGAACAGATATGTTTACATATAATAAGACATATAAGGATTAAAAATAGGGGAACACACATCAAATGATTATCCATGGACACATATGAGAGAAATGACATGTAAATAATAATGGAGAGGCATATAAAACATATTACGGAGGAATTTGAAGGCCCCAAATCCCTAAATTATGATTATATAATGGAATATTTATATCCTCAAAAGAGATGATAATAGGGAATCATTATTCATTAAAGGCCATTTTTATATATTTGAGGAATTATATCAGTCTATAAAGATAAATTAAAATAAAATAACATGATATAATTTTACTTCTTTATAAAAATTCTTTCATTGGTCCAAATATCAATGAATTTACACTTCATCTATTACACAAATAATGGAATACCCAAATTCGACTAGTTTATACCTCACTCACAAAAAATTAAATTTAATATATCATTATATCCATAATACAATGATAATTCAAACCTTTGGTCACTTTTTTTAATATTAAAAAATAGTTAGCAATGGTAATCCAATATCCATTAATATCTATATGGTTTTGTAATTCAATAATCAAAAATTATTATTCAAATTTTCAACATAAATCATTTCATAAATGGTTATCCTTGTCATCCATTCAAATTTTTATGATCAGTAACAATAGATATAAATTCATTGAATTTAGAAATTTAATTTTACATTAATTATCACAATAAAATGAAGTAGCTCATAATCATCACAAACAAACTATGTGAATACATTAATAATTTATTTTCTTGAAACATGGTAATATACTCAGTAATCATAAAACTATATTAAATAAAACATTAATATTTTATAACATTAATAAAAAATATATTATTTGATATATCACTAAAATTATAAAATTATGTAATCTCTATCAATGATTTTATGAACCAAATTTTCATCAAATCAGAAATCAGGTGCAAGGTAGTTACTAATATATAATCTCAATTATCCAAAATAATATTCTCTTTTTACTAAAATGATTATCTATACAATAGAAAAACTATTGTATTATATTTCCAATAATAATTATATTTCATAGAGGTCATAATTTCCATGGAATACATTTTTTCTTACTCATTGTTATGATTCATAAAAAATATTAAAATACATAATGATAATATTATGAAATACAATCCATACACATTTTATAATTCATACTAATATGATAATATTTGGTACAATAATAAAATGAAAAAATTCACGATTCCATTAACAAGGACCATAATAATTCAAATTCTTCAATAGTGATACAATAATTGTGACCCAATTCCATTACTTATTTTCATGTATAATAGTTATATTAATAAATAATTTATTTGTGTAATGGACCTGCAACAAATAGATGAAACATTATTATAATGGTTAATTTTTTTTCATTTAAATCAATATCATAATGTCCTTTTTCACTATAGTTGTAGAAATCATTCATTCGATTTGACAAATATTTGGGGATTTCATTCAATAATAATAACATGGTGGAAAATACTTATTTCAAATTTCATCTATATATATTAGTTTATTTTTCCTTTAATTTTTTAATTTCCCCCCTTTGAATCCATAATAATTTGAGAATTATTTATCTATTGTCACTATACATGATATTATATACTTGTATAATGATTATTAATGGGATAATAGTTTCCATCAGAAGAGATGAAAGATCCCACCAATGAAATGATACTTATAACTCATTGTATTACATTCATTAACATTGTTATCATTACTTATTCTTGGTTCCATTTAGAATTGATGTCATAAACTATATCGTATTATTATGAAGTAGAATGTATAATCCTAAATCTAGTGAAAACATCACATTTAAAAAAAATGCAGAGATAATCTCATAATCATAAAAATGGAATATTCGGGGGTATATTTATTTTCAAATCCTTTATATAGTTTTGAAATGAAAATTTGTATTATCCTAATAATATATCATTATAGTGTCAAACGAGGTGCACAGTAAGCCACATTATCATGTATATGGTGGTTATTAGTTCAAGACTATTAATCACTTTTCATATATTCTACTCATTTATACATCTATACCAAAATATAACTAACTTGTATTATTAAGACATGGGTTTATTTCTGTATGTGAAGTAATAATTTGTTCTTTGAAAAAATCATTAGGATGTTCTATAATACATATCTTTAATTATTATCATTGGGTTATGTTTACTATTCAAGGTTTTCCAAAATATAGTTTTGAATGTTTCTACTAAATATCTTCTTATAAAATTTTAATGACTATGATCCATGTATCATGGAGTTGGTGTCATACTATATTACATTTGATTATATACGAAGGGCCTGATCGTAAAGGACAAGATTGTATAGATATTTTTGAGATACTAATATAACCATGATAAAAATTATACACTAGAAATAGAAAATAAAATAAAATACATAAAAATAATATTATATTCATAAATGTAAAATCATTCCACGAATTTATCATTATATAATAGGGAAATGTTAAAAATTAGGGTTACCTAATGTTTATATTAGGGATACTTTATTGTGAAAATATTATCAATAAATAATAAAAATATAAATGGTATGATAAATAACTGAACATATATATTCCATTAATATAACATGAATATACTTATAAGATAAAGAATAATAAATATGATAATGTAAATATTTTAATACACATGAATGTTAATGAATAAATTATAATGATATTATTTGAGAGATAAAAATATATTGATAATAGCATAGATAATGATAATAAACATATTATTAAGGAATGAAATTTTTAATTATTCGACATCATCTACCAGGAACATGATAACACTCCTGTTATTATCTATTATCAAGTTAGTCTAAATATACTTTATAAAATCCCATCTAATTTGAACATCTGGTTCATCTCATGGGACCTATATATTCTTAAATGGGATATCAATACCTCGACCACACCCACTTATTCAGGTTTAAATAATTCAAAAAATATTGAAAAATTAAATTAATTCTTTATTAAACTCACCTTATATAAAATATCCTTATTTTTAAATAGATATAGATTTATCAATAATTCCATTGTTAAAAAATTACATTAAATATGAATAAATTTTTTAAAAATATTATTCATTATATGAAATAATTATATACTTCATCAAATAATATGTTTTTAAGATTAATTTAATGTCAAGTACTAAAGTATAAAATATATTTGATGGATTCATGAGAATATTAACAATAACAAAATATTGTGAGATTGTATAATAAATTTTTTCACTTGCAAATTCTATTGTGAAATTCCAATGAATGACATTGTTTTATGTGACACATAAAATAAAATTATGTCTAATTGAATCATGATATTGCATATTGATAATAATGGGTGTACACCACATTAATTTTCTTTATTCATAATAAAATATATCACTGAATGAAATTTAAATTGAGATTAAATCCTTTAACTCGTTCTTCCTTTTGGTAAGGCATGCTTTAAAATCCTATATTGTTTTTTTAAACCATTAATTACCATAAAACTGAAACCTATTAATATTTATAATATCCTTTAAAATATTTTTATAACATTTTATCATGTTTTTTTTAATAATAACTTGTTATTATCATGGTTTTGGTTTTAATTAACATGTTTTATCATTAATTCCATATCATTAATGTTATTTTTCTTGGGAATATTTTATTAATAAATCATATTTTTAAATAATTATCATGAAATAATAATCATATTTATACATCAATTATAATTCTATGAACACTCTTAAAATATGGATTTGAGAAAAGTAATATTTTAGGATCATGTAGATGGTTGACTGTACATAGACGTGAGTAATGATTCCATTTCTCAATGTTCATTATGGAAAAGAGTTATGTAATATATAATATTTACATATTAATAATAATTTCACATATAATAATTTTTATATATTCATATTTAGATAATTCATGTGTTGTGGTGATAAAAATAGAGTCATACAACTAATGAAAGGTCATTATTATAATAATGTACAGACCTGATCTGTTGTTTGTATAGAATAAAGAGGTCATACCCCTAGAGAATTATCATTCATATAGAGATCAACCCATATTTATTTCAGATCAAATCGATAAATTCATAAAAAATAAGAACACTAAAATTGTCAATGTTTTCTAGAGAAAGATTTACCATAATGATGCTTTATGGGATCCTGATGATATAATGAGGAAGAATTACACTGATTAATTGGTACCAATGTAATGAATTTCATGGGATATAAACATTTAAGAAGTTATAATGAAACATCCTTATATTTTGAGAATATATTTCCAAATATATTTAATTCTATTTTTAAAATTCATCAAATGAATCACTGTGTTTTTCAAGAGTAACATTCTAATAATATGTTTATCTAGAAATATTCACAATGTTTAGATTCAATAAAAACTGAAAAATAATAATATATTATTATTTATTATGATAGCTATCACCTAGAATTGAAATGTATGGCATGAAAATGAAAAAAAAATTAAAATATGGTTTATACATTTATATAAAATGAATTATATTATGGAAAATTAAATTTAAATGAAAAAACCACTTAATAATAAATGGAATCATATTTCTCAAAATCTATTTTTACACATGGATGTTTTATTTACATATGTAAAATAAAAAAATTCAATTTTTTGAATTATAATAAATATATACGTATATTAAATTTAATATATTTTATAAAAGTAATCTTTTATGATTTCTAGATATCATATAAGAATGGACCCATTTTACACTAAAAACAACATTTCTATAAAAATTAATTCAATCACAACTTGTAATATAATATTAAATATTTGTGTTCATAGCTATTAAAATTTTGTAATAAGATCAGAATATTTATTTAGATTAAATAACATGTAATTACAATAAAAATTTATTATAGTAGAGAATTTTATAATCTTTTTTTAACATTATATGCCCTTGTGTTAACATTATATTCCCTTGAAGGAAGATACGGTCTGAGACACTTCTAAAAACCATGTAATTTTCAATACATGGCATGGTCATCTTGTCCAATATATCATGGAAATTTTTTTTGGGTCAGTGCACCTTGTTATCATTCCACAGAATGTATAGTATCATTTCTTTCTATATGAGTATGATCAATTCTGAATGACATTCTGAGATAGAGTTAGGTATCCCTCCATGAGACCCAAATAGAGATCCTCTATCCATTGTTGAACATATATAGTGTTATTTATTGGTGTCAATATTACCAAGGGGATCTGATCATCTACCTAGTAGTTGAATCCAAATGATTCGTGATATCCGCCATGTCCCTGGAAGTGATCCTCATCGGTGTATCGAATCTTTCCCCACATAAGAATGTGTTCTCCCGCAATGAGTGTATCGATCTCTCATGACTTTTTCCGACAGACAATACGTCCCATATGGATATCCATAGAGCTATCAAACTCATGGAGGTAGTTCTTCCAGATGAGTGCTTCGTAGAATCTTAAAACTGGATCCCTAGTAGGGGAATGTGGTTGTGTTACTTTTCTCTAGACTACATGTCTGGGTTGTGAGTATATTATGTTTGTGTTCCCCTATTATATGTTCTGTAGACATATATTTTGTAATTATGACTATACATTTCCTTTATATATTTGATTTGATTTTTTAGGGTCCTCTATTGATTATTTTTATACTCAACCCTGAACAGGACTTTCCTGCATGCGTCATGTCTGGTGTAAATGAGCAGCCTTTTGACGGTGTCCAGGGTGGACCGAGATAGGACCAAGCATTCTGAATTTCTATATATTCCATGTTTTTCATATGTACACGAGTAGTAATACCAATATATGTTTTTGATCATAGTTTGTAATTCATATTATTAAAACTCTTGTTTTTGGTGAGCATATATTTTTTCCCAGTTTACATTAAGTGGTCTACTTTCCGTCATACATTATTGGTTGGGGGTAGTTGTATGGACGAATTTTCTTCCTTAGTGGGTTTTCATACATTTCATTATCTGTGGGCTTGGAGATATGTGTGTGTGTAAAAGTACTAAGGAAATTACTCCAAAGTTAGTAATATGCCCACTCAGTTCTAGTCACCCGCCCCTAGCCTGTTAGAGAGAGTCTATGGCATTTGTGGCACGACCCCCAATGGGATGGGTCATGAAATAGTGGTAATATGATTATGAAAATAACTTTATATTTTATTATCTGAAGATGGATGATATTAAAATATTACTAATGTAATAAATAAATATTTTTAAAATGAAATTTTAAAATAATGAAAACACATTTTAACACTATTTGGTGGAATCAATTCTCGAGGCCATAGAATCCATGCATCCATTAGTCTAGAGGAAGAGAATATGTCGTGTTCATAAATGATTTGTGAAAAAATATAGTCATTTAATAAATTAGACATGGTAGAAAATAATGTCCTAGTTCCTAGAAATATCTCATGTCTATATGTTATTGACACATCCATAGAATAATTATTTCCACATAAGAATCCTCAAGCATCATGTTGATGACCTAACTCATTGCTCTATTTTACATGGAAACCTCGAGAGAGAGGGATGTTATACTATTTCCAACCTCAATGCCCATATCCGATCTAAAGAAAGAAAGCCTAAGCTAGTTTGTTCATTATTTGATGAGAAACATCCAAAATACAATGATATATTGTGATACATCAATGGATATACATAGATAATGTAAATTTAAACAAACACGGATACAAATGACCACTAGTTAAAAAATTATATGGTGGAATGAATGATTAAAACCTAAAAATGGGAATAATTATTATACTATTATCTATATATATATGGTTGAATATATAACTACAATACTTATTCATACCATGCACCAATAGTCATGTCACCCAAGTTACACATTTGGATCCTCTCATGAAACATCTATGGATTAGTATGAGTCATCTCAATAAAAATATTTATATATTCAACTAATTTTATAGAGGATGTATAAATTGGGTGAGAGCATAGAAATTCCCTGGTTAGACTACAAACTTAGATCATTTATCATGAGATTAATCAATAGGGAAATAATGAAGGGTTATTAAAAGATGTCTATGAACCTAATTAGAATCCCATATACACTCACTCTCCCATACTGTCATGTGAGAATATATTTCATAATTTTTCCCACATTATTGATGATTGTATATTCACATTAAAATAACCATTTAATTTATGTAATGTTATCTCTACCACATTGGGCTCCCTATGATATAGGTTCCACTATAGATGTACAATTCTAGGAATCTCATTAGTGGTAAAATGAATATGGTAATTTTCTATAACATAGATTAAATCAAAAGGTATATAAAATTCATTTATACATAAATCAATATTCTTATAATGAATGATCCTTCATACATAGAAATACCATGATTCTATAACTCACGATGATTCATTTTCCTTAGATAGTTCTCATCAACTAGATAAACACTCTAATAGTTAATTAGGTTATAATACGATACTCAAAAAATCTAAACCACATTTAAATTATGATGTATTATATATTCAAAAACAAGGGATTAAACACCAGGCCCTGTTAGATATAATTTTTTAAATCCATTTATTTAATATAACCCATTTATTTAGCCTTAAAACATAAATTATAAATAGAATCACAAAAAATAGAATTCATGAACATCACATAGATCTCTACCCGTAAATATAAATATATCACATCGAAATTTATTATTTATAGGGTTCTTTACATTATACCATTGAGACCCATAAACGATGTTTTCCTAAAACATCATATTGTTCTATTCAAGAAATCATATTTATCTAATACCATTGGGCTAGTAGACCATTAAATAATTATAAATTAAAAAAAATACTAACACTCAACTAAATTAATTGAATCCACTATTCTTGGACATACCCATACTAAGAACCAATAATATGTTTGTTATGGATATAAAAATGACCCCAATGGCCTACCTCTATGATGAAATGTGACATATTCTAAATCTAAATGTTTGAAACAAATATATGTGAGGAATCATGCATATAAAATGTATAGAAAATATAATAATCCATCAACCAAAACCTATATATAAATATCAATGATACAAAATCATTAATTATTCATTATATTTTTTGGAATAAAAAATAATGAAATACTAATAAAACACTTATGAAATTACTCTGTAAAAAACCTATGAAAAAATATAATACTGATTGGATCGGTATCTTAGGTCACCCTATAAACCGAAAATGTATATATATATATATATATATATATGATTCTATGAATTGTATACTCAATAGGATATTAAGAAATAAATTAAATGATAATGTGGGATTTTAATTTAAACCCAACAATTAATAAATATACAAAACATCCAACAACTATAAAGAAAACCACCGCTTATCCATAATAATAATTACTCATAATGTATCACATAAAATATTAACAGCATAATTTCATGAATAAAAATAAATACACATTAAATACACTTCCCCATTTATTTTACACTATCATTACCTAACATAGAATCTGTTATACACACTTCCTCCATCATCTTATATTTGTCGAGTCACCATGAAATATACAATAATGTAGCAAATTTTCCATAATAATTTCCTACCCTGAAGGTATCTATAATACAATTTCAACAATAACTCATGATTGATACGATTACCTTATAATCTTATATCCACTACCACATCACATTGAAACATCACATATTTAATATTAATTTCTATTATAAACATTAATAACATTACCTCAGTACCTCTTCCTGTATTTTATTACCCCTACAATATCTCACCACATCAACTATATATCTAATACACATAATGACACATGTATGGGGAAGAGTCATATTGGTGTAATTAGTATCCATCCGAAACATACATAATCATTTGTAAAATAGTTAAAATCCATTACATTGGGGATTCTATTAGAAAATATATCTCTACTAGCTAGTGTAAAGAGATTAAAATAATATAAAATAATGATTTATATATATATATACATCACAAAAAATAACACCTTGTATAGTCCAAAAATTTTATTTCACATCAATGAACACAATAATAAAATTACCACCATTACTAAGAAAATGGTGACTTCCACTGTCTATGATAAATACTAGCCACATACAACCACATTAAGAATCCATATAAACAATCTGGATTCCCATATCAACCAAACGATTAAATATTAGGAAAATATTGTTAAATAAACAAATTATGACAATTATTTATTTTAATATAATAATATAATTATATATTAATTCGTGAAATCACCCAAACAAACTACAACCACAAAGATTGTATTAGAATTAATTTAATTTACAATCAAACCATATTATCCATCAAATTTAGGAATCCTTAATGTATCATTAAATCATTTATTTTTAGATTCTACACCACATTGAATATAATATATGTTCCTACATCATCCAAATAAGGCATAATACATAAAAATAAACATAACCATATTACCCACAATAAAAAAAATTCCCAACCCCAATATGAATCGGAAAATAAAATCCCATTAAATAAAAATTGGCCACCAAATAACATTTCCATAACACTTTCCATTATAAAAAATTAATCCCCCTACCAGTCAATATCTCTCTTTTGAAAACCTGACTCTAAATACATAAAACATACCAAATCCAACAAGTCATGAACCAGTCTAAAAAGATCAACTTTGGTACAAAAAAATCTAAAAACCAATAAAATGTATAACGTTAAAATAAATGCATTAATATATTCAAAATCCTCATTTTTTCTATATAATTAATATATAATTATAATAAATTACATGAGTATCCAGAAAATAAATCAATTATCAAATATATATATTCATATATATTCATATATATTTTATTATTCACTATTAAAAGGTGGTTTTGAAGATCTCATTTCTAGTAAAGATAAATTTTCACATTATAACAATCATAATATTTCAATATTATAATTACACACATTACCATAATAAAAAAATAATAACAAGTTTAATAACATGGAAAAATCTTTTATAACCTATATTATATTTTATAATTGATATAATTCATTAAGAACAACATAATACTACTTAAAAATTAGGGGTTCTAAAGCCATTATGTTCCAATAATTGCAATAACTGTGTTTCATAAATTTTGTAGAGAATTATATTAATGGATATGTACCACCAAATACACTATTATGGTAGGGGAAATATAATAGGAATTTTAGAAGTGGAATTACAAAAGAAATTTCTTTAGTAGAAAAATTATTATAGAAGTATTTTTCAATAGAGGTACATAAATAAAAAATTGTCTCTATTAAGGGAAATTTAATGGGATTTAATCCACACATGGAAAATGGCCATTGTATTGGGTTTCCTATACTAAAAAATATATCCTATGTATCTATAAAAATAATATTTTACACTAATTTATAAAAAATTCAAAACCAATAGAAGGTAATAAGAAACTAATTTTAATAATTATTATAAATAAATGAGATTTATGAATCCCCATCCTCAACTTGACAAATGTCAATATAAAAATATTCCAGAGTATAGAGATTAAAGATTAGTGACCAATTAATTAATAGGAATATTAATATCCACATAACAAATAAAACCATCCATCTTGTAATGAGTTCTCCTCAATTCAATAATAATGTTGATCACCTTAAAATCATCTATGGATTATGTTAATTAATCTGGCTAATGGGATATGGAAAATTGAATAACATGGATGGTGTAAGATTGGAATTGAGGAACTAGGAGGTTGTAATCCTCATGTAGGATGTAATGCCCTGACCCCAGTTACCCAGAGTTGGTGTATTATTACATAACATTGGCATGATCACAAGAAATATCATGTCTCGAAAGACCAATTAGTTTAGTGGCCTTGGAATAACAAGATACATTAATAACGTTTATATTACATCATATAATGAAAAAATACAACAATATAGTCTCCATAGTCCACACTTTTATATGCTCATACTATCCCTACAGTTCATTCATAAAATACTTCATCACATCCTAGGAAAAATAAAACATAGATTGGGGTGAGCTCAAATGCCCAGTAAGGATAACAATATAGCGGAAACTTTCATAATTAAGCATAATCATTTAAGTCAATGTATAACTAAAAATTAGCCTTTTAAAACTTGAACTATAACATAATATGGTGGAAATAAAATGAAATAATTCCATATACTTATTCACATGGATATTCTACTATTCGAATAATCAAATGCAATATCAATAACAAGTTTCATAATGATGGAATGCATAATGCCAGACTATCATAACCACAGAGCCAAGGTCTCGTGCCAAGACTAAAAATTATATTTTGTCAAGGCCTCGTTCCAAGACACTAGTTTGTCTCATGATACCTACCCATGCATTGAGAAGCTATAGTGGGCTCCATCGATCACTTATTAAGTCCAATGCATTCCCATATAAAAAGTTTTAAACATAACATAAACATTCGTATTAAAACTATCATAAGAAATGAAAATACTTCATCCATAAGACATGTATGGTATAAAAATAAAACATCCACCATCAAACATATCACAAAACCTTCAATACGATATATATGTTTTGTATCATAATAAATCAACTTCAAATAAGCTTAAAATCCATCAAAGGATGTTGACATAGATGAAATCAAAACTATTTGAGAGAAATATCTATTTTTTTAATTCATTTAAAAGTTATATAATTATAAAATAAAAAATTTACTTGGGATATTTTCTTAAAAGCTTGAAAGGTAAGATTCAAAGATTTTATAATGGTGGAAAATAGATGCACCCACTGCATATGTTAAAAAAAAGACATTCTTACTGTAATTCTGTCGAAAAGGTTAAAAAGGACCTTGTTTGGAAAACAACAGAAAGCTTCCTTTATAAACCACTTATAAAAGTTAAAAAAGGGTATAAATGAATTTAACCCATATTCTAGTAAGTATTAAAAATGTTTTGAAATACTTTTTTAAGAAACCTAGATGTGGATGATAAGGAAATCCTAGTATATTATTACCTATAAATAACCTCAGATAAATGATAGATTGCGAAATAAACCCTTACCTTGTAATTTTCCTTGGTTGGGTGTAGGGTAACCTATTTTATAATAGTTAAATAATTGTTATTAAATTATACATGAATCATATACATTACTATGATATCATATATTATCTTTTAACATTTCTTTGTTAATAATATATTAATATTATTGTTGTTTCGGGTGTTAAATTACTCTTTTTATTTAATATGTTTTGTTATATAATCCATGTTTGTTATGGATTGGTTGTATCTTATTCATATCTAGATTGATATTAAGTCCTTAAACATTATTATTAATCGTCAAATGATAATTAGACATGAATGGATCCGTTGGGGAATGAATCTCATCTTGTTCGTGGAGACGGTGTTCGTACGTACGCACGAGCGACAATATCATTCTTTTAATATAAAAATAATATTTAATTGGATGTTATATCATACATAAAGAATAATAATAATGTTATATTTATTATTTAATTGAATTAAAATCATTATTATACACATCCCAATAATAATGTTTTGAATAACAATTACACCACGACGTGGAGACGGTAAGCCTTACGTACACACATATGGTGACCTATCATTCAAAGGATGGATAGAATACTCAAATATGGTTATACCATGTTTATAATAACATCAATTTATATATAATAAACTGGAGTTATTATTTTATAATGTTAATAACAATGAAATAAGAAGTGAAAAAAAGGAACTTGAAAGAGGGTGGTGAAAACATTACACCTTCTTCGGGTTCTTCCATTTGATTTGATCAAAAGGAATCATTAGGTTGGCTTTCTGATAAAACTATGTACTCTAGGTTGAAGTGATGTAAGTTGAGATAGTATTTGGGTAGGGTTTGGCCGAGCCAAAAGGCTTTGAATATGTGAAATAGTCAGAAGGGAGAGTGCCCTTTTATAAAAGGGGTGAGGGGCACCTTTTGAAAAAATAGAAATATTGCTTTATAATAATTTCATATTTTGTTTCTAATGGATCCAAAGTGGATTATTTAAATTTTATGGTGGGTATGGGTCTAAAAAAACTCAACCAATAGAATTTAGACAGGTTTGGGTCATTATATTAACCTTATCTTTTAGTTTTAACTCTTAGTTAATTTGTTTGATACTTACCATGTCACTTTGTATTTTTATATTATATATTTTATAAACATATTATATACCTCAAAAAGACCCCCAAGAGATCCATTAATGATACAAATATCATGATATAAGTCACTTGGCCGATCCATATATTTTTAGGAATTCAATATAAATTAATTATATAATACTTTTTTTAAATACTCTTTTATGATAATTTTGACACTATTGGGTATTTTGTTTTGGATAAATTCATAACAGCGTTATTACTTCGAAGGAAATTTATATAATCAAACCTAATATGTCATATTAAGTTTGATTATATGTGGAATTCATAAAAAATTTCAAATTACATTTATATGGATATTTATAATATCAATTATTTTAATATTTCATTAATTAGTTAATTACTGCATCCCTGTTGTGTCATAAATAAATTAAATTTTTTAATGTTTAAAAATTATAAATAAAATACCATTTTGTAGGAAATATTTTTATATTTATAATGAATATTTAAAATAGAATTTATCTTTTGTATAACCTTATATTAAAAATGTTTTAGAAAATAAACATTGATTTTAACTCTTTTAACTCTTCTTTGAATTAAATAATAATAAATATACTAATCTAATCCAAGTGGGCCTAAATGATAATATTTTTCTCCTAAGGTTGTCTTTTATTGATATACATTTTTCCAATAGAATTAGGACATGATTTAGGATAATATTAAAATCATTTTTACCCTTAATTACCCTATTTACTTATAATCGCAGTAAATGAAAGTAAAAATTTACTATTCTCCAAAAAATATTTTCATCTCAATGAACCAAATTTTACTCCTCGATGTTAACCATGTATCTTGTATTTTCGAAATTACACTCATAGAAGTGGTAATATTATGTTTTATGTGAATTTCCAAATTCTCCTAGGAGGTGGGTAAAAGACAGTGAACAGTTAATTAAAATTTTTATACATCTAAAATTATTCTAAACTAACTCCAATGAATTACATTGAACATATATACGTATTATGTATCTATTTTTACCCTAATTAAATTTAAATGAAATAAATAATTATTTAAATAAATATTTGGTTTTGAACTATAAATCAGTTTTTTTCACTATTCAGAAAAAATTGAATGTTTTCGGAAAAATACCAAAATTTTACCCTAGGATAATTTCGATATTCTGAAACCAAAAATTAATTCCATTTTGAAAGATAAAATTTAAAAAATTTCAAAATGGTTGCATTACTATTCATAATGGCTAGTTTGATTAGTTGTGGTGTGTGTGTTAGAGATCGAATTTGTGTACAAGACATGCTACTGTATTATTTAAAGGAAAGCATACCGTGGATGATTAGGGTGTTTCATTATCCCCTCCTTCAAATAATTTCATCTTTGAAATTTCTAGAATATTACCTCATGAAAAGACTCGGGTGGTTCTTTATCATAAGTTCCTCGGGTTACCACGTTCCCTCTTCCATCTTATGGTTTCTCCACAAAACTTTTACCAGACGATTCATTCGGTTTCTTAGTACTTGTTCTCTCATATCAAGAATCCTGACGGGCTCATCGCAATAAGACAGATTAGGTTCCAGTTCTAATTCCCCATAGGTGAGTACATGAGTTGGGTCATGCGTGTATTTCCTCAATAGTAATACATGGAACACATCGTGAACTTAGGAGAGACTTGATAGTATTGCCAAACGGTAAGGTACAACCCCAATTCTTTCTAGAATTTCCAAAGTTTCGATGTACATAGGACTAAATTTACCTTTCATTCCAAAATTTATAACTCCCTTCCAGGGATATACCTTCAAGATAACATGATCTCCCACTTAATGTTACAAATCCTTTATTCGGTTATCGACATATCTCTTCTGCCTACTTTGAGATGCTTTGATGTGGTTATGGATTACCTTTACCTTTTCTATTTTTTCCTCCACCATTTCTGGGCCTACATGTTTTCATTCACCAACGTCATCCCAACATGATGGTGTGCGACATATCCTTCCGAATAACGCTTCATATGGTGCCATCTGAATATGCGAATGGAAAATATAGTTATAGTAAAATTCTAGTATAGGTAAACAATGATCCCATATACCCTGAAAGTCATGTGAGCATGATCTCAACATGTCTTCTAAGGGTTTAATAGTCTGTTCTGATTGTCTATCTGTTTGAGGGTGGTAGGTACTGCTCATATGAAGTTCAGTATCTAGGTCTTTTTGAAGAATCTTCAAGAATCATGAAGTAAAATGGGATCACTATCAGAAAAAATCTATAGGAGTAATCCATGAAGTCTCACCACTTCATTAATATATATCCTTGCTAGACGTTCAAGTGTTAAACATTCTCGAATAGCATGAAAATGTGCTGACATGGTAAGATGATCAACAATGACCCATATTGAATCGTTCCTTATAGGAGTCTTTGGTAGCCCCATAACAAAGTCCATAGAAATATTGTCCCATTTTCACTCTAGTATGGGAAGAGGTTGCATTACTCCTCCAGGATGTTGTCTTCTAGCTTTCACTTTTTGAAAAACCATACATCTTGATACAAAATCAGCAATCTCCCTCTTCATGTTGTCCCACCAAAAATGTTCCTTCAAGTCTCTATACATTTTGGTTCTCCCATGGTGTATAGAGAAATTGGAACTATGAGCATCATCCAACAATTCCCTTTTTATATCAGCTATATTGGGAAAACAAAGTCACTACCCATATTTCAAAATTCTATCTTCGTACCCAAAGTCTTTCAATCTCCCATCATTCACATCTTTAACCACCTTTGGAAATTCTTCATCATCGGTCTGAGAACTCTTAATCCATTCTTGTAATGATGTTTTGGAAAACATTTGAAAACCCACTAATGTTTCACCGTCCCTGGTTATTCCCATGTCCATCTTTACTAGATACATGAAAATTGGATCCCTTTCAATTCTCATATTATTTAAAACTCTATGATCTTTTCTGATCAAAGCATCATCCACCTTATTTTCCTTCCCCAGGTGGGAGTGTATCGTACAATCATAATCCTTGAGTAATTCAAGCCATCATTATTTCCTCATGTTGAGTTCTTTTTGTGAGAAAATATACTTCAAACTCTTGTGATCAGTATAAATCTCACATTTTTCACCATAGGGTAGTGCCTCTATATCATCAAAGAAAAGATCACAGCTTCTAACTCGAGATCATGATTAGATAGTTTTCCTCATGAATTTTCAACTGTCGTGATGCATAAGAAATAACCCTATCATTCTGCATAAGGACACAACCAAGTCCTTTCTTTAATGAATCACTTTAAATAACGAACCCATCATTCCCTGATGGTATAATCAATATAGGAAAATTGAATAATCTTATCTTCATTTATTCGAAAAATTACTCACACACTTTTTTCCAAACAAATTTAAACCCCTTACGTGTGAGGTTTGTTAATGGGTTAGCCAATCAGGCAAAATTTTGGACAAAATGTCGATAATAACCTGCTAAACCAACAAAACTGCATACCTAAATTATACTCATAGGGGTTGTCCATTCTTGGATTTCCTTGGTCATAGAAGGATCAACAGAGATTCCATCATTAGAGACAATATGGCCAAGAAAATAAATCATCTGAATCCAGAATCCAGACTTGCTAAACTTCCCATATAACTCATGCCCTCTCAGAGTCTTCAGGATAATGACCAAGTTATTTTCATGATCTTCGTAGCTTTTGGAGTATACCAAGATATCATCAATAAGTACCACCACAAAATCATCGAGATAATCCATGAATACTCTATTCATTATATCCATGAATACATAGGGTGCATTAATCAGCCCAAAGGGAATTACCGTAAACTCATAATGCCCATACAGTGTTTGAAATGTTGTCTTCGGAATGACTTACTTCTTCACACACAACTGATGGTATCCATATCGAAGGTCAATCTTTGAAAAGTATTGATATCCATTATTTTGGTCAAATAAATCATCAATGTGAGTTAGGGGACACTTTTTCTTTATTATTATAGCATTGATCTCCCTGTAGTAAATATATATCCTTATAGATCCATCTTTCTTTTGAACAAAAATAATTGGGGCTCCACTTGGAGAAACACTAGGTCAAATAAATCCCTTATTAAACAATTAATATAGTTGTTTCTTTAGTTCAACTAATTCCACTATGGCCATTCTATAATGGGTCATCAATATAGGCCTTGATCCAGTAATTATGTCATTGGAAAACTCAAATTCTCATTCTGGAGGATGTCCACGTAAATCTTCCGGAAACACGTCTACATATACTTTTACAATAAGTACATCCTCTATTTGAACATTCATTTCCTAACCCAAAGTCATTTCATTCTCTTCCCCCCCAATAATTGAATTTATTTGAGCTACTGGGGGTGGATCTAGATAAGAAGTAGGTGGTGAAGATTCTGCTTTAATGATAAGGTGTTCCTTTTCATCATCATCAAAAATCGTATCATCCTTATTCTTACAATAAATATTCGCATCATGTTCTAAAATCTAATCCATACCGAAGATTATATCAAACTAAATCATAGGTATGACGATGAGATCAGCGGATAAAGAACATTTATCTACTCTAATAAGGACTGATTCACAAAATATTGTTGCAATGATACTTCCCTTAGGAGTATTAACTGAAAAATCCATTTTTAAATCAAATTTAAAATATCTAATTTTCATAGGAAACTGGGAAGATATGAAACAATGTGATGATCCATAATAAAATAATGCATTTGCTAAACCTGAGAAACCCATTAAATTACCCACCACCATATCTTTCTGAGCTTCCACCTCAGTAATAGTGATAGCATAAGCTTGGCCTTGATCCCTTTTAATTTTCTGAGGTAAGTTCCCCTAACGATTAGGACATTCATCTTCATAATGTCTCATCTCCCTGCAGTGGTAGCATTGGACATCAGTAGCTTCCTTTTCCCCCTTTCAATCACGAGCTTTGTGGCTTTTTTCACCACACTTGTAATAGACTCCCATTCCTTTTATGCAAGTACCTGGGTGTTTCTTCCCACATTTACTATAGGATGGATATTCAACTTTTCCCTTCATCCCCATATTTCCATTCCCAGTTTGATTAGCAGATCTCTTCTTCTCTTGCTTTGCATTAAATTCATAAAACATAGAGAATTAATTTTCTGTCTTGATAGCACATGTGACAATGTCTTCGTACGTTGAAAAGGATTGTGAGACTAATACTCGATGGAGAAATGGTTTAAACCCTAAAAATAAATGATCAATATTACTTCTTGGGTTACGTATATATTCTACAGAATACATTGATAACCTCTTAATGTTAGCCTCATACTTTGAGACATTCACATCCTCATTTTGTCTCAGACTCGGAAAATTCCATTTCCATATCTGCTCGGTGGACACGAGGAAAGTATTTTTCTAAAAAAATATCTTTTAACTCCCTCTATTTCATATTTGATTCTTCATAATCTTCCTTCGTGTTTTGAATCAATGACCACCATTGATCGGAATCTCTAGTGAGGTGATAAACTTCCATGACAACTTTTTCCCTTTTACTACTCCCTAAAGCCTGAAATATTTTCTTTAGGTAACTTATCCCTTACTCATCTACTAATGGATTTGTACTCCCATTGAACGTTGGAGGTTGTTTCCTTATGAAGTGATCTAACATTGATCCTCCACGATGTGGATCAAGGTGCTCCATACGGGTAAGGTTATTATTCATAACATGAGTGAGTTTTCCCAATATGGTGATTAGTTGATCAGCATCGGTTGCATCACCAACTCCACTATAAATATATTGAGTGGGAGGGAAATCCCTACATGGAGTGTTTGCATTGATACAGTTTACATTTCTTCCACTAGGAGCCATTTCTAAACAATGTCATAAACTAGATCAGTTTATGAATAAAAATACATAATTATATACTTATAAAACCCTTAACATAAATTGAAATATTTATGGATATAATCCATAATCATAAAAATGTTTTCATTGAGGACAAATATAATCATAAACCCTTCATAATTATTTTTAATGAAAATTAGAGTTATCCTACGCATATCCCCCAGGAGTGTCGTATCCAAGAGTGCAGCAAGGCCCATTGTTGTGCACCAGCACCTGTTCAAGTCTAGCTCAAAACAGTGTTTTCGGGTTTTACCCCTAGGTACATCTGTGCCAGAGCCGCCTCTACCTGCTCATATCCAGACAGGGATGTATTTCCTGGAAAACTCACAAAATCTCTACAATACCAAGATTCTTGGATGTTCTTCTATACTAATCCTCAAAGTCCATCTTAAATATATGTGCTCTAATCAGAGATTATCTAACTCTAGCTTCCATAATTTTTACTAGAATTCCTCTGATACCAACTATAACGCCCCGACCCCAGTTATCCAGAGTCGGTTCATTATAACAAAACATTGGCATTATCACAAGTGAGATCAAGTCTTGAAAGACCGATTAGTTTAGTAGACTTGGAATAACTAGATACATTCATAATATTTACATTACATAATAAAATGAACGACTACAACAATATAGTCTCCATAGCCAACACTCTTATCCCCTCATACTATCCCTGCAGTTCATTCATAAAATACTTCTTCACATCCTGGAAAAAATAAAACATTGAAAGGGGTGATCTCAAATTCCCAGTAAGGATAACAATATAACGGAAACCTTCATAATTAAGCATAAACATATAAGTCAATGTATAAATAAAACAAAAGCCTATTAAAACATGAACATCAGCATAATATGGAAGAAATAAAATGAAATAATTCCATATAATTAATCACATGGATATTATACTAGTCGAATAATCACATGAAATATCAATAACCACTTTCATAATAATGGAATGCATAATGCCAAACAATCATAACCACATAGCCAAGGGCTCGTGCCCAGACTACAAATAATATTTTTTCAAGGCCTCATGTCATGACACTAGTATGTCTCATGAGACCTACTGATGCATCGAGAAGCTATAACGGGCTCCACCCGTCAGTTATTAAGTCCAATGCATTCCAATATGAAAAGGTTTAATCATAACATAAACATTCGTATTAAAACTATTATAAGAAATGTAAATACTTCATCCCTAAACCTTGAATGGTATAAAAATAACACATCTAGAGTCAAACATATCACAAAACATTCGATACAATATACAAGTTTTTTATCATTATAAATAAACTTCAAATAAGCATAAAATCCATCAAAGGACATTGACATAGATGAAATAAAAACTATTTGAGAGAAATATCTCTTTTTTTGATTTCATTTAAAAGTTACATAATTTGAAAATTACCTTTTATTCTTGTACAGGAAGCTTCGATGATTTTATAATGGCTGAAAATAGCCACGCCTGCCGCATAAGTTAAAAGAAGACATTCTTACCTTAATTCTGTCGAAAAGATTAAAAAAGACCTTGTTTGGAAAACGATGGAAAGATTCATTTATAAACCTATTATAAAATTCAAAAAAGGGTATAAATGACTTTAACCCATATACTAGTAAATATTAAAAATGTTTTTAAATACATTTTTAAGAAACATGGATCTGGATGATAAAGAAGTCCCAGTAGATTATTTCGTATAAACAATCTCGGATAAAGAAGAGATTGCAAAATAAACCCTTACCTTGTAATTTTCCTTGGTTGTGGGAAGGTTAACCTACTTTATAATGGCAAAATAAGTGTTATTAAATTATAGAAAAATCATATACATTAATATGATATCATATACGATCTTTTAACATTTATTTGTTAATAAAATATAAATATTATTATCATTTTGGGTGTTAAAGTACTCATTTTTTTATATGTCTTGTTACGTAAGACATGTTTATTATGGATAGGTTGTATCATATTCATATCCATAACGATATTAAGTCCTTAAACATTATTATTAATCATCAAATGACAATTATACTTGAATAGATATGATAGGGAATAAATCTTATCGCGTACGTGGAGACGGTAGTCCGTACGTACGCATGAGAGACAATATCATTCTTTTGATATTAAAATAATATTTAATTGGATTCTATATCCTATATACAGAATCATTATCATGTTATATTTATTATTTACATGAATTACACATCATTATTATACCCATCCAAATAATAATGTTTTGAATAACAATTACACCATGACGTGGAGATGGTATACCGTACTTACACACGTATGGTGACATGTCATTCAAAGGATGGATAGAATACTGAAATATGGTTATAAAATGTTTATAATAACATCAATGTATATATAATATACTATATTTATTATTTTATAATGGTAATAACAATGAAAGAAGAAGTGGAAGAAGAAAGGAAATTGAAAGAGGGTGGAAAAAAGATTACCTCTTCTTCATGTTCTTCCTTTTGATTTGATCAAAATGAATCCATAGGATGGCTTTCTGATCAAACCAAGGCATGTAGGTTGAAGTTAAGGAAGTTGAGATAGTATTTTGGTAGGGGTTTTCTGAGTCAAAATGCTTCGAATGTGTGAATTAGTGAGAAGGGATAGTTCCTTTTTATAAGAGGGGTGATGGGAACATTTGGAAAAGCTAGAAATATTATTTTATAATAAATTAATATTCGGTTTCTATTGAATCAAAAGTGGATTATATAAAGGTTAAAGTGGGGATGGGTCGAAAACCACTCAACCAATAGAATTTAGAAAGAATGGGTCATTATATTAACCTTATCTTTTAGTTTTAACTCTTAGTTAATTAGTTTGACACTTACCATGTCACATTGTATTTTTATATTATATAGTAAAATAACATACTATATACCTCCAAGGGACCCCAATGTGGTACATCAATAATACACCTATTATTATATAAGTCTCTTGGATGAACATTATATTTTTAATAATAGTATATAAATTAATAATATAATATTTGTTTTAAAAACTATTTTATGTCAATTTTGACAGTATTGGGTATTTTGTTTTTCATAAATTCATAACAGCATAATTACTTCAAAAAAAATTTAAATAATCAATCCTAATATGTCATATTAACTATAAAATTAGTGTAAATGTTAAAATTTATAAAAATTACATTTATTTGGATATTTATAATATCAATTATTTTAATATTTTATTAATTAGGTAATTACTGCATCACCATTGCTTAATAAATAAAATAAATTATATAATGTCTAAAAATTATAAATAAAAAACAATTATGTATGAAATATATTTATATTTCTAATGAATATTTACAATCAATTTTATCTTATGTATAACGCTATATTAAATATGTTTTAGTAAATATACAATGATTTTAACTCTTTTATCTCTTCTCTGAATTAAAAAATAATAAATGTCCTATTCTAATCCTAGTGGCCCTAAATGATAATATTTTATTCCTAAGGTTTTTTTGGTCGAGATGAACATATCCAATAGATTTAGGACATGTGTTAGGGTAATATTATTATCATTTTTACCCTTAATTACCCTATTTACTTTTTCACCGTGGTAAATAAAAGTAAAAAGTTACTATTCACCAAAAATTATTTTCATCCCAATGGAACACAATTTACTCCTTGATATTAACCGCGTGTCTCAGATTATCGAAAATCCACTCACATAAGCAGAAAAATTTTGTTTTATGTGAATTTCCAAATTCTCCTAGGAGGTCGGTAAAAGACGGTGAAAAGTTCAATAAAATTATTATATATCTAAAAGTATTCTAAACTAACTCCAATGAATTACATTGAAACTGTATAGGTATTATGTATCTATTTTTACCTTATTTAAATTTAAATAAAATAAATAATTACTTAAATAAAAATTTGGTTTTAAACTATAACTCCATTTTTTTCACTATTCATCAAAAATTGAAATATTTCAGAAAAATACCAAAATTTCACCCTAGTCTAATTTCGATATTCTGAAAACAAAAATGAAGTCCATTTTGAAAGAGAAAATTTATAAAATTTCAAAATGTGGGTATTAGTATTCATAATGTCTAGATTGATTGGTTGTAGTTTGTGTGTTAGAACTTGAAGTTGCGTACAACACACGATAATGTATTTTTCAAAGGAAAGCGTAATGTGGAAGCTTGAGGTTTTACATTCTCCCCTCCTTAAAATAATTTTTTCCTCAAAATTTCTAGAATAATACCGCATGAAAAGACTCGGGTGGCTCTTTATCATAAGTTCCTTGTGTTCCCATGTTGCCTCTTCCATCTTATGGTTTTCCACAAAACTTTTACCAGACGAGTCGTTTGGTTTCTCAGTACTTGTTCTCTTCTATCAAGAATCCGGACCGGGTCTTCGCAATAAGACTAATCGGGTTCCAATTCTAATTCCTCATTGGTGAGTACTTGCATTGGGTCAGGCATGTATTTTTTCAACAGTGATACATGAAACACATCATGAACTTTGGAGAGACTTGGCGGCATTTCCAAACGGTAAGCTACAGCCCCAAATCGTTCTAGATTTTTGAAATGTCCGACGTACATAGGAATCAATTTACCTTTCTTTCCAAAACATATATCTCCCTTCAATGGAGATACCTTCAAGAAAACATGATCTCCCACATGAAATTACAAATCCTTTCTTTGGTTGTAGACATAGATCTTCTGCCTACTTTGAGATGATTTGATGTGGTTTTGGATTACCTTTACCTTTTCCTTTGTTTCCTCCACCAGTTCTGGGCCTACAAGCTATCATTCACCAATGTCATCCCAACAGGTTAGTGTGCGACATCTATTTCGGTATAATGCTTCATATGGTTCCATCTGAATACTCGAATGGAATCTATTGTTATAGGAATATTCTACCAGAGGTAAATATTGATCCCACATACCCTGAAAGTCAAGTGAGAATGATCTCAACATTTCTTCTATGGTTTGAATAGTCTATTCTGATTGTCCATCTATTTGAGGGTGGTAGGCAGTGCTCAAATAAAGTTCAGTATATAGGTATTTCTGAAGACTCTTCCAGAATCTTGAAGTAAAATGGGGATCATGACCAGAAAAAATTGATAGGGGTACTCCATGAAGTCTCACCACTTCATTAATATATATCCTTACTAGACGTTCAAGTGGTAAATCTTCACTTATAGAAAGAAAATTTGAAGAATTTTTAAGATTATCAACAATGACCCATATTGCATAGTTCCTTCTAGGAGTCTTTGTTAGACCCATAACAAAGTCCATCATAATATTGTCCCATTTCCAATCTGGTATGGGAAGTGGTTGCATGACTCCTCCAGGCTGTTGCCTTTCTGCTTTCACTTGTCGAAAAAATGTACATCTTGATACAAAATGAGCAATCTCCTTCTTCATGTTTTCCCACCAAAAATGTTCCTTCAATTCTCTATACATTTTAGTGCTCTCAGGGTGTATAGAGAAATTGGACATATGAGAATCATCCAAAAATTCCCTTTTTAGATCAGGTATATTGGGAACACAATGTCTCATCCCAAATTTCAAAATTCCATCTTCATAACCAATGTCATTCAATATCCCATCATTCACAGCTTTATTCTTCTTTTGAAATTCTTCATCATCGGTCTGAGAACTCTTAATTCTTTTTGCAAATATGGTTTGTATACCATTTGAAAAAGCACTGATTTTTCACATTCCATGGTTATTCCCATGTCTATGTTCACTAGATCCATGAAAATTGTATCCCTTTTAATTCTCATATTGTTCAAAACTACACGATCTTTTCTGCTCAAAGCATCTTCCACCTTATTTGCCTTCCCCGGGTGGTAGTTTATCATACAATCATAATCCACGAGTAATTCAAGCAATCTCATTTGCCTCATGTTGAGTTATTTTGGTGAGAAATATATACTTCAAACTCTTGTGATCAGTATAAATCTCAAATTTTTCAACACAAAGGTAGTGCCTCCATAACTTCAAATAAAATATCATAGCTTCTAACTCAAGATCATGAGTAGGATAGTTTTTCCGATTAATTTTTAATTGTCATGATGCATAGGAAATAAACCTATAATTCTGCATAAGGACACAACCAATTCCTTTCTTCGATGCATCACTATAAAAAAAGAACTCATCATTCCGCGAGGGTAGAGTCAATATTTTAGTATTGACTAATCTTCTCTTCAGTTCCTATAAACATTCTTCACACTGTTTTTTCCAACATATTTAACCCCCATACGTGTGCGCTTTGTTAATGGGTTAGCCAATCAGGCAAAATTCCGGACGAAACGTCGATAATAACATGCCAAACCAATAAAACTATGTACCTCAGTTATACTCGTAGGTGCTGGCCATTCTTGGATTGCCATGTTCATTGAATGATCAAAAAAGATTCCATCTTTAGAGACAATATTTCCGAGAAAAGAAATCTCCTGAGTCAAAAATTAACACTTGCTAAACTTCCCATATAATTCATGTCTTGTCAGAGACTTCAGGATAATGCGCAAGTGATTTTCATGATCTTCATAGATTTTGGATTATTCTAAGATATAATCAATAAGTACCACCACAAAATCATCAATATATTCCTTGAAAACTCTATTCAATATATCCATGAATACAGAGGGTGCATTAGTGAGCCCAAAAGGTATTACTGTAAACTTGTAATGCCCATAACTTGTTCGAATTGATGTCTTCAGAATGTCTTCCTTCTTCACACACACCTGATGGTATCCAGATCAAAGTTCAATCATTGAAAAGTATTGATCTCCATGAAGTTGTCCAAATAAATCATCAATGAATGTTAGGGGATACTTGTTCTTTATTGTTATATCATGATCTCCCTGTAGTCGATACATAACCTCATAAATACATCTTTCTTTTTAACAAAAAGAACAGGGTCTCCCCATGGAGAGACACTAGGCCAAATAAATACCTTATTACTCAAATCCTATAGTTATTTATTTAGTTCAACTAATTCCACATTGGCCATTCTATAAGGGTTCTTCTATATAGGCCTTGATCCAGGAATTGAATCAATGGAAAACTCAACTTCTCATTCTGGAGGATGTCCAGGTAAATATTCCAAAAACACATCTACATATTATTTCACAATAGGTACATCCTATATTTGAACATTCATTTCCTCACCAATATTAATTTCATTCTCTTCCTCCCCAACAATTGAATTTAATTGAGCTGTTGGGGGTGAATCTAGATAAGAATTAGGTGGTTACGATTCTACTCTAAAGATAAGGTGTTCCTCATCATCATCATCAAAAATTGTAACATCCTTTTCTTACAATAAATCTTCACATCATGGTCCGAAAGCCAATCCATACTAAGGATTATATCAAACTCAATCATAGGTATTACAATGAGATCAGAGGATAAAGATCATTTATGTGCTCTAATGGGGGATGATTCACAAAACATTGTTGCAGTGATACTTCCCTTAGGATTTTTAACTGACAACTCCCTTGTTAAATCAAATTGGAAATATCTAATTTCCATGGAAAACTGGGAAGATGTGAAACAATTCAAGGACTCAGAATCAAGTAAATAATTTTCAAATATTGAGGAAACCATTATATTACCTGCCACCACGTCTTTGGGAGCTTCTACCTCAGCAGTAGTGATAGCATAATAATGGTCTTGATCACTTGGCCATTTCTGAGGTATGTTCCCCGGACGCTTTAGACATTCATTTGAATAATTTTCATCTTCGTGCAGTTGTAGCATTGGACATAAGTAGCTTCCTTCCTCTACTTGAAATCACGAGCCTGGTGGCCTTTTTCACCACACTTGTAACAGACTCACATTCCTTTTAATCATGTATCGGGCTGTTTCTTCCTACATTTACTGATGGATAGATATTTAACTTTTCCCTCCATTCCCATATTTCCATTCCCATATTGATTAGCAGATCTCTTCTTCTATATCTTTTCTTTAAAGTCATAAGACTTAGAGAATTCCTTTTCTATCTTGATAGCACAATAGAAAATGTCCTCGAACGACGAGAAGGATTGTGAGACTAATGCTCGACGGAGAAATGGTTTTAACCCATCAAAGAAATGATCAATATTACTTATTCTGTTATTTATATAATCTCTAGAATACCTTTCTATACTCGTAATTTTTGACTCATACATTGCGACATTCTCATCCTCCTTTTGTCTCAGACTCAGAAATTGCCTATCCCTATATTCTTGATGGTCATGAGGAATGTATTTTTCTAAAAACAGTTCTTTGAACTCCCTACATTCCATATTTTATACTTCATCATATTCCTTCATGATTTGAAAAAATGAACACCAATTATTGGCATCTCCAGTGAGGTGATAAGCTACCATGACAACTTTTTCCCTTTAACTACTCCCCAATGCCAGAAGTATTTTCTCTAGGGAACTTATCCATCGCTCAGCTACTATTGGATTTGTACTCCCATTGAATGTTGTTGGTTGTTTCCTCATGAAGCGATCTAAAATTGATCCTCCATGTTGTGGATCAGGGTGCTCCATATTGGTAAGGTTATTATTCATAACCTGAGTGAGTTTTCACAGTATGGTGATTAGTTGATCTGTACCAGTTGCATCACCAGCTCTAGTATAATTATCTTGAGCAGGAGTTCAATCCCTACATGGAGTGTGTGTATTGATACGGTTCTCATTTCTTCCACTAGGCTCCATTTCTAAACAATGAAATAATATAGATCAGTTTATTAATCAAAATACATAATTCCATACTTATAAAACACTTAACATAAATTGAACTATTTATGGATATAATCTATAATCATAAAAATATATTATTTGAAGACATATATACTCATAAACCCTTCATAATTATTTGTAATGAAAATGAGGTTTATCTTAAGCATATCCCCCGGGAGTGTCGTAAGGGAGAGTGCAGCAATACCTGTTGATGTGCACCAGTTCCCATTCGAGTCTAGCTCAATAGGGTGTTTTCGGGTATTACCCCTAGGTACATCTATACTAGAGCTGTCTCTACGTGCTCGTATCCAGACAAGGATGTATTGTTTGAAAAACTCACAAATTCGTTACAATTCCAAAATTCTAGGATGTTCTTCGATACTAATCCTAAAAGTCCATCTTAAATCAATGTGCTCTAATCAGAGTTTTTGTAAATCTAGCTTCCATGGTTTGTACTATACTTCCTCTGATACCAACTATAATTCCCTGGCCCTAGTTACCCAGAGTCAATGCATTATTCAATAACATTGGCATGATCACATGAGTGATCAAGTCTCAAATACCGATTAGTTTAGTAGCCTTGGAATAACTAGATACATTCATAAAGTATACATTACATAATAAAATGAAAAACTAAAACAATACAGTCACCAGAGTCCACACTCTTAACCCCTCATACTACCCCTGTAGGTCATTTATAAAATGCTTGTTCACATCCTGGAAACAATAATACATATAAAGGGGTGAGCTCAAATGCCCAAAATTGATAACAATATAGCAGAAAAATTCATAAATAAGAATAAACATTTGAGGCAATATATAACTAAAAAAATGTCGTTTAAAACATAAACATCAACATAATATGGAAGATATAAAATGAAATAATTCCATATACATATTCACATGGATATTCTACTAGTCGAATAATCACATGCAATATCAATGACAACTTTCAAAAGGATGGAATGAAAAATGTCAGACTATCATAACCACATAGCCAAGGCCTCATGCCAAGACTACAAATAATATTTTTTCAAAGCCTTGTTCCAAGACACTGGTTTGTCTCATGAGACCTACCGATGCATCGAGGAGCTATAGCGGGCTCCACCCATCACTTATTAAGTCCAATGCATTCTCATATAAAAAGGAATAAACATAACAAAAAGATTCAAATTAAAACTAGCATAAGAAATGTAAATAAACCATCCATAAACCATGAATGGTATAAACATAACACATCCACAGTAAAACATAATACAAAACCTTCAATACAAAATAGAAGATTTGTATCATAATAAATCAACTTCAAATAAGCTTAAAATCCATCAAAGGATGTTGACATAGATGAAATCAAAACTATTTGAGAGAAATATCTCTTTTTTTAATTCATTTTAAAGTTACATAATTATAAAATAAAACATTTAATTTGAAAATATTCTTATAAGCTTGAACTAGAAGCATCAATGATTTTTTAATGGCGGAAAATAGTTGAACCCGCCTCATTCATTAAAAAAATTCATTCTTACCGTAATTCTGTTGAAAAGGTTAAAAAAGACCTTGTTTGATAAACGATGGACAGATTCCTTTATAAAACTCTTATAAAAGTCAAAAAAGTGTATAAATGACTTTAAACCATATTTTAGTAAATAGTAAAA
This sequence comes from Viscum album, assembly GCA_963277665.1. NCBI lineage: Eukaryota > Viridiplantae > Streptophyta > Magnoliopsida > Santalales > Viscaceae > Viscum > Viscum album. Next base: position 1,357,328,807 of record OY728142.1, on the reverse strand, counting down.
ATGTTTTGAAAATATTTTTTAACAAACATGGATGTAGATGATAAAGAAGTCCCAGTAGATTATTACGTATAAAAAACCTCATATAATGAAGAGATTGCGAAATAAACCCTTACCTTGTACTTTTCCTTTGTTGGGGGTAGGGTAAACGCTTGTATAATGGTGAAATAATTATTATTAAAATATATAAGAATCATATACATTAATATGATATCATCTATGATCTTTTAACATTTCATTATTGTTAATATCTTAATATTATTGTCATTTTAGGTGTTAACTTACTCATTTTATTTTATATGTTTTGTTACGTAAGACATGTTTATTATGGATATGTTCTATCTTATTCATATCCTGAATGATATTAAGTCCTTAAAACTTATTATTACTAATCAAATGAGAATTATACTTGAATGGATATGATGGGGAATGAATCTCATCGCATTCGTGGAGACGATAGTCCATACGTACGCACGAGCGACAATATCATTCTTTTGATATTTAAATAATATTTAATTGGATGGTATATCATATATAAAGAATTATTATCATGTTATATTTATTATTTACAATAATTACACATCATTATTATACCCATCCATATAATAACGTTTTGAATAACAATTACACCATGACGTGGAGACGGTAAGACGTACGTACACACGTAAGGTGACATGTCATTCAAAGGATGGATATAATACTGAATTATGGTTATACCATGTTTATAATAACATAAAAGTATATATAATATACTGGTGTTATTATTTTCTAATGGTAATAACAATGAAAGAAGAATTTGAAGAAGAAAGGAACTTGAAAGAGGATAGTGAAGACATTACCTCTTCTTCAGGTTCTTCCGTTTGATTTGATCAAAATGAATCCATAGGTTTGATTTATGACAAAACTAAGGCCTCTAGGGTAAAGTTAGGGAAGTTGAGAGAGTATTTGGGGAAGTTTTTTCTGAGCCAAAAGGCTATGAATTTGTTAATTTGTGAGAAGGGGAGTTCCTTTTAATAAGAGGGGTGAAGGCACCTTTGGAAAACCTAGAAATATTATTTTATAATAAATTCATATTCAGTTTCTAATGGCTAAAAAGTGGATTATTTAATGTTTAAGGTTGGTATGGGTCTAAAACCACTAAACCAATAGAATTTAGACAGTTTATAGTCATTATATTATCCTTATATTTTAGTTTTAACTCTTAGTTAATTAGTTTGACACATACCATGTCACTTTTTATTTTTATATTATATAGTTAATAAACATACTATATACACGAAAGAGACCCCCAAGTGGTCCATTAATGATACAACTATCATGATATAAGTCTCTTGGCCAAACCATAGATTTTTAGGAATTGAATACAATTTAATAAATTAATATTTTTTTAAAAACTCTTTTATGTCAATTTTGACACTATTGGGTATTTTGTTATTGATAAATTCATAACAGCATTATTACTTCGAATAAAATTTATATAATCAATCCTAATATGTTATATTAACCTATAAAATTAGTGGAATTCATAAAAAGTCTAAAATTACATTTATTTGGATATTTATAATATAAATTATATTAATATTTCATTAATTAGGTAATTAATGCATCACCATTGTGTCATACATAAATAATTTATTTATTGTCTAAAAGTTATAAATAAAATACCATTATGTAAGAAATAATTTTATATTTCTAATGAATATTTATAATTGAATTTATCTTATGTATAGCCCTATATTAAAAATGTTTTAGTAAATAAATGTTGATTTTACGTCTTTTAATTCTTCTTTGAATGAAATAATAATAAATGTCCCAATCTAGTCCAAGTTGTCCTAATGATAATATTTTATTTCTAAGGTTGTTTTTGGTGGATATACACATGTCCAATAGAATTAGGACATGAGTTAGGGTAATATTAATATCAATTGTACCCTTAATTACCGTATTTACTTTTAACTAAAAATTTGGTTTTAAACTATAACTCAGTGTTTTTTCACTATTCATCAAAAATTGAAAGTTTTTAGAAAAATACCAAAATTTCAACCTAGGATAATTTCGATATTCAGAAATAAAAAATGATGTCCATTTTGAATGTTAAAATTTCAAAAATTACAAAAAGTGGGAATTAACATTCATAACAGCTAGTTTGATTAGTTGTGTTGTGTGTGATAGAACTTAAAATTGCGTACAACACACTCTAATGTATTATTCAAAGGAAAATGTACCATGGAAGCATGGGGAGTTAAATAGGATTAAAAATGTGCATGGGATGGATCTATTGTTGGTTATGTATCAATACAGTCCCCCATGTGGGGGACAGCTATATCGGCCAACTGGGGGTTACAACCCCCGGTTCCTCGATTGGCCGGTCTGGCTGATCGGTCATGCAGCTGCCGCGGGACCCCGCAGTCCCGCCCCTCCGACGCCGATAGCCGGAAGCCGGATTCCACTCCCTAATCTGCCACGGCCAAAGGCCGCGTGCTTGGTCCGAACGGCGCGACGCGACGGTGCCACGCCCCTCCGCCGCGGCCCCAATCCGGCCGCAGTGTCTTCGTGTTTCTCTGGTGCAGCGCGACGGCGCCACAACTTTGATTGACCTCAACGGCGTGGCGTGATGTCACTACACTCCTTTTTCGTGGTTCCCTTGAATTTTACAGGTCTTTACATAGAATCCGCTAATTATAGAAAATTCATACACATTCACTGTATTATGTTCTCGATAAAAAATGTTCTTAATGGTACCCATTTATGGATAACTCTTTTATTAGAATTTAAATTGATTAATTTCATGTTACATAAAGAAATATGTATATTTTTTTTAAACAACACCATAATCTAAAGAATCTAAATGAAATTTTCAACACTATATACAACACTTATTATAAGCACCATCATATATTGAAAATTCCTCAAAAGATTCATTATTAAATTCCAAATAATACAACATTGTGATATTTATATCACTATTCCCCCCCCATAAATTACCCATCCTTTACTCACCTTTTGTTCACCAGACCCTTACTTCGATCAATTTTAACGTTCATATTTTTTATAGGTGAACATTGAAAGTAAATTTCCATATATTTTTCCAATTTTACAACTCAATGATTCACATATGGAGAATTATGATTAATCTTCTATAGTTCCACAAACATCATCATAGAATATAGATCATCCCCATTTGCCATATGAAAAAACCATATGAAAAATGATCCCCAAAACAAGTGGTTTATACCATATAGTGAACATTATGAAAAAATATTAGCCACACAGACATTAATATAAAACACATAGATCAACATTCTCTTAACGAGAAAATGGCATCCCACATTGAAAACTTCTGGACATATTGATCCCCATAAATAGAAAAAAACTCAAAAAATCATATGAAACACTTACCAACATTCTTAAAACATCATAGATACCACAAAATCAAAAACGAAATATATTAGAATATATGATACTTTATATTGTAATATTTTTTCATTATAATATTAAAAATAATAAATTTTTTCTATTAAAAATGAAAATAAGAAAAAATCATATAACATTTGGAAGCATTTCAATAAATAATTAAATAGTAATCATCTTTAAAAAATTATACTCCCAATAAAAAATTTTATTTGTATTTGTAAATTTTCAATGAGGAACATAAAAGAAAATTATCAATTATTATATTTATTTATAAAATTAATATGATTAATAAATTAATTTGAAAAAATCAGTAATTAATAAAATATGAAATTAAAATTAATCATTATGAAAATATCAGATAAAAATAATGGAGAATTTAATTTTCGAAATATTTTTATGTCCTATAATATTTATTTATTTAATATTTTATCATTAACTAAATTCTATTAAATTAAATATAATGCCTAGAACATTAAATAATTATTCGGTTATAAACGAGTTAATACATGTTCCTGAAAATTTTATATCTAAATTTTTTTAATTTTATTTTATTAAAATAATAATAGAACAAATATTCAATATTCAACATTTTTTGTAACTAAAAATATTTGAAAATAAATTCAATATTTGTAAATAAATATTAAAAAGTTGTGAATCATGAATGAATGGAAAATTTTATTTAAAAAATTATAAAAAAAATAATTTAATATGATTATTTTTTATTAATATAATTTGTATAAATACACAAACATACACACACAGTGATTTATATATATATTTATATTTTTGAAATCATATAAATTGAGAATCATTTGAATCTATATAATGTTATCTCATATTACATGATTAAAAATCTAGTAATACTTATTGAATAATTAGTCTATAAATACTTTTATGTTAGATAACGAGATTCGTTGAAATAATATTTAAATATTTTATAATTTTGAGAGAGTAAAAATTAATAATCTTATCATTTCTTCCAATTAGAAAAGAAAAAATTATTAAAAATTAAATAGAATAATTTATTTTTAAATTATCTAGATTTTTAGCTAAGTTGATAAAAATGATATGTATTCAATTCAAATAATTTTTAATGAATCTAATTTAATGATTGGGTATTAATTTTAAAAAAGTTGGCGATAATAAATCTGACATTTAGATATATAATATAACATTTTAATACTATTTATTCATTTTATCTAACAATTATAAATAACATTTTTATACAAAAACCAAAATATTTATGTTATATTGAAATTCAAGAAAAAATTAAAATTTAATGTCATAAATGGTTCTCAAAATTTCTATTTTGTATGTTTAGATTAGTTATGAGTGATATTTTATTTATATGAAAATTGAATTTTTAATATTAGTTGGAATATTTGATATCATTATTTATATATGTCAAACATTATGAATTATATTCTATATAAAAAATATTTTTTAAAATATATTTTCCAATAACTATAAATATATAATTTATAAAATAATATATTTAAAAATAGTTTATTTATCATCAGTTTATATTGTAATTATCTAAATCAGAAGTAAAATTTTCCCACCAATATGATTATTTGATTTATTATTAATATTGTAACATTTTAAAAGAAAAATTCAAATTTAAATTACAATTCACTATGTTAAATGTTATCACTATAAAATAATGGATTTAGGAACCCATTCATAAATTTTTATGTGATTTAGGTTTATGAAAAATAATCCATGATATATAATTAGAATATTATTTAATTAAAAATATTCATTAAATATCATATTCTCTACAAATTTTTCTTCATTTAAATTATGTAGATATTTATATATATATATATACATATTTAATAATTATATACAGAAAATATGAATTACTTGGTATCCTATATATTTATTTCCCAACATAGGAAATATATCAATTGTAGTTAATATTCCCTAGAATTATTTTCCTTCATAAAATATACCAAAAATATATCAATGAAAAGTGTAGAAGACATATATTAATCAATTCAGATAAAAATATTCATTATACATAAATTTATTAACAATTCACCAAAATTTGATTAAATTATTTTTTTTTCTTATTTAAACAATATTGAAAAACTTTTTAAAAAGTATAATTACCACTTTAAGACAATAATTCCCTTGTATCATATTCAATATATAAATAAATATTTCTATTTATAATATCATGGTCTTAGAGGTTATATAATATATATAAATATATTTTATTGAATATTATCAGGGCTCCCTAGAAATAATGGTAATATAATAATGATAGAGAGTTATTTACTTCATGATTCACACCACTAGTATTCCCCATGTTAGCGACTAGCACAAAGGGTAGAATAAATATTCATATGGGATGCATAACCCAATAAGAAAATCATGTGTTAGAGAGAATGATAAGAACTATAATTCTATCAAAACATTATCATACATATATTTAATAAAATACCATTTGAAACATGCAATTCACAACTATACTATATCAGTTGAATGGATGACTACAAATAAAATATTGTAAACATGATTGCGATCATTAAACGCAAATGGCGTTTACAAAACCATGATCTAGTAATATCTTACCCAATAACAAAAAGTATCCTTCTATACTGAAAAAAAATTATATTTATACATTGGGGGAGGATAATAGTATAAACTGTAGGATTCACCCTCAAGATTCTTGTACAAAAGATAAATAAAATATGTTAAATCATAATGAGAAATATTAAAACATACATTAAACTTAAATTTGTAAATAGTTTTACTATCCTCACAGTGGAAAACACTCACCATGTAACACATACAAGAGAGATAATAATATTGATACAAAACACCAAGTATATACTTCTGCAACATCCATGTAGTTTCCTAATTTTCCCCCAACATCACATGTCATACCAAATATATCTAAAAAATAGTCCAACCCAATGTCACATATAAATGGAATCAAAATATTAAAATCACCTATAAAATGATCACATCACCCCATATAACATCGCAACATTTAGTAACCATGTATATTCAATATTTCCCCATTTTTTATATAACATGTATTATACATTTAGAATTATACCTCAAGACAGTACATCACATTCAACGATTATAGAAAACCAATACATCACAAAATATACACATAATACACATAATAATCCACTACAAAATATATCATGTATTATATGTTTGTGAAATTACCAAAATTTGTAAAAACGAACATATAAATATAAAGGGAAACTGAAATTTTCATATAACAACATATGTGACTAACAAGAGAAGATAGTGGGACAAGAGGGGGTAGTTATCCATCTACCCTTGAACTAGGATGTTGGAATAACCACCCAACTAAAAACCCCTTGGTTTTGTTCTCCATTACAAACAAGAGTGGGAAATTTTGGAAATAATAGACGATATAATATATAATATAGATAAATACCACCAAATGGTAATAAACTATTCGTAGACTCATTTTACAACTGACAACACACACATTCCCAATTTCTGCATCCAATAATATATATTTTATACAAAAACATTCAACTAAAATAAAGACATATATAACATAATAATTTTTTATGAATTCCTTAAATTTATTTTTTTCATTATACCTTAATTATCCATTAATATTATTTAAATATACATTATATTAATCATCAATTTATATTTTATTCCTTTTTGGAATAATCCAAATTGAAACTATTGTCTATCAAGAATTATATATTTTTTGTGTTTTAATTATATCATAAAAACCATGTGGGTTAAGAATTAATTATTTATTATAATAATTATTCCATTATCTAGGTACTCTTGGAAATCAATACTATTCTAGCAGTAAGAGGAAATAAGTAATCATGATGTCCTAATGGCCTCATATAGTGGTGAATGGAATGTAGATAATGCAAGAAACTGAAGCATTATACGTTGAACAGATTTAGAATCTAACATTCAAAATCTATGTATCCTAATATTGGTTAAGCTCGAGATCATCCTATTATATCATCTATATTCCCATCTAGGAAACCTATATGAAAATCCTAGAAATTCTCTCAATCACAGGTGTCAACTAATTACAAATCATTTGGGCCTTCCCACACACATATCACATAAGGAATCACAGTCTTTGTAACCCCCATCGACATATTATATCAAAGATACCCTTAAAGAATCATATATCATAGAAAATATCACAAGTATATAATATACCACTACCAAAAGGAACAAAATCTCATATCCAATTGATAAATATAGACCTAAAAATTTAATCTATCATTCAAAAAAAGTCTTTCTCTCATGTCACCAAATAGATGGAAATCGACCTACACAAGAAGATGGGAAAGTAATTCCTATGAAATAATCTTTTTGAAACTACTAATTTTTATTACATCATTATAAAACTCATTCATTAGTGATTTTTTCTAACTAAATGTAACCTAGTGACTCAAGATGTAACAAATTACTGTAATATAAGAAAAATTTTATCCATAAATAAATTTTATAAAATTGTGAGAAGTATCATTTCTATTAACAATCCATTTTGTTATTATCAGGATCCATAAAAAAATTTATCATTATTTTTCAATTCCATTAACCATGTGGATTATCAAATCTACAAAAACATATATATTTAATTAATATTATTATCATTAAATTAAATGAAAAATTGGATTAAAAATGTGCATTCGTTAAACAATATTTAAAATATTAATTTTCAATTAAATTAATAATTATGTTATTCAACAATTTCAAATGATATCCAATCATACAATCTTTCAAAGATGAAAATCATTGAAATCATGGTATCTTGATAATTATGAGGCAAACCTCAATCAAATCTATAATATAAATAAATGTGTGATAGATACCCAATTAGATTAATAAATATCTATATTATTAGTTTAATTCCATTAAATCTCAGGAGACAATCCATGAACGTATTATTATTTAAATAAATAAATTAATATAATCAAAGAATCCCCTTCATCAATGCGATTGATATAATTTTCAAGAGAACAGTCCAAAGTCACAAGTCCTGATCACTTCTCCATAAATAATATTCACTTGTATAATGATTCACTATTATAACCACACTAAAAACATCTAATAAAACCCTATTAAAATCATGTAAATGTTCTTATTTAACATTGAAATGTGAAACAAAAGGAAATGAGACTGATAAACCAAGACAAAAGAGGTTGAAGGTGCAGTTGGTCAATATTACTCAAATATTAATAACCATGGAATGATCCCCATTAATGCAATCCCAAATTATAAGAAAGAATATACATTGGAAACATATAAAAAAGTGAATGAATATTTTTTGGTTAAAAATGATTGGTAATGTATTTTATAATATCACATTACATGGAATTTTTATGGTATAATCCCTTTTTAATATATGGTAAATGTTGGGATTTGGATCTGTCAAAAATTAAAAGCCCCAATCCAATTATAAAAAATTATACATCATGTAATACCATATAAATCAACCACATGAAAATGTGAACGTCAAATACATGATTTTAATCACAATGTAATGTTGTGTATTCTCTCATTATCAATATTTTAGACATTGAACCCCTATAGACAAACTATAGACCTCCTATAATCCCCACAAGATTAAAGAACAATGAAAGGGTCAGACTACATAGATAAAAAACATAACAGAAGATACCTTTAAACATTATCATCCTCTAAAATCCATAATAGAGTCCAGTGATAAAATTATAAGGTATAATCTAAACATCCACGCCACAAGATACCTCATAATGATCTCATCATGACAGGAGATTAAACTTGAAACTTAGAGGAAACAATATCAAAATCATAAAACCTCATAAACCTATTTCTAAATTTTATCACGATTGATATACATCTAAAACGAGAGTAAGAAAAAATAAGAAAATATTTAAAATTATATCCTAAACAGTAAATTATATCATACACACAAACAAAAACATTAAAAGATAACATATAAATATTAAACATATCGGGGTAATAAACGGTCATCTGTGACTCACATTACAAATTATTGTTCTCTATTCCCCCCATGTATCCAACTGACATGAAACAATTGAATATCAATATAGTGTAACAACTTCTCTTACTCATACTATATCTCAAATGGCCCCTCTTGAAAGGTATCATCATCATCAACATTGATATTACCCTATTCAATGGAATAAAAGACCTCTTAATGAATAAAAAATTTAAATGACATGTGAAAAATATATTTTATACAAATAATTGGTGGGGAAGTGTTATCTAACACTTCATATATTTTGCACGATCCAACATCATGATGGGCCCATCAAATTTGGGGAAAATATTTTTACCATGAAAAGTCCATTGATTTTTATAATGTAAAGCACCTTCAATAACATGTGTTCATATATATAAAAATAAAATGTCTTATACTACAATCTAAATTATATTCATAAGGACCTTACACTTTGTAAAACCCGAGAATTTTATGTGAAATATTATGTTTTCATGTTATATAAATTATCAAAGGAATCTTTCACTACACACAACACTAGCTTGGCTTGCTTTACACGCAACTGTGGCCTTCCTCGATAGCTTGCATTGTACGCAATACCGAGTTTAACTAAACAATGATATGCTATTAAAATATTATTAAAACTAGCTGTTATGAATAGTAATAACCAATTTTTGAAATTCTATAAATTTTATTTTTCAAAATGGACTTCATTTTTGGATTCGGAATATCAATATTAGCCTAGGGTAAAATTTTGGAATTTTTCTGAAAACTTTCAATTTTTGATCAATAGTGAAACCACAAAGTGGTAGTTAAAAAACTGAATTTTTCATAAAACATAATTTTACCACTTCTGTGAGTAAAATTTCGAAAATCCGAGAGACACGGTTGATGTTAGTAAGTAAAATGTGGTTCAATTAGATGAAAATAATTTTTTTGGTGAATAGTAACTTTTTACTTTTTTTTACCAGGGTTAAAAGTAAATAGGGTAATTAATGGTAAAAATGATATTATTATTACCCTAAAACATGTCCTAATTCTATTGGAAAATTGTAATTCGACCAAAAACAACCTTAGGAATAAAATATGACCATTTAGGCCTACTTGGATTAGATTAGAACATTTATTATTAATTTATATAAAGAAGGGTTAAAATAGTTAAAATCAATGTTTAATAAGTAAATCATTTTTAATATGGGGTTATACATAAGATAAATTAGACTATAAATAATCATTAGAAAGATAAAAATATTTCCTGAATAATGGTATTTTATTTTAATTTTTAGACATTAAATAATATAATTTATTTATGACACAATGATGATGCAGTAATTATCTTATTAATAAAATATTGACATAATTGATGTTATAAATACCCAAATAAATGTAATTTGAGACTTTTTATGAATTAAAATAATTTTATATGTTATTATGACATGTTATTATTAATTTAAGTGACATGGTTCGAACTAATCATTCTGTTATGAGTTTCACAAGAATCAATTACCAAATAGTGTCAAAATTGACAGAAAATAGTTTTTAAAACAAATATTATATTATTAATTGTTATTTTATTCCTAAAAATCTAACATTCGGCCAAATGACTTGTATAAGGTTATATATATTAATAATAAACAACTTGGGGTTATTTTGTCTTGATATAGTACGTTTATTAACCTTATAGTGTAAGAAAACAAGAAGACACAATAAAAGTTAAATTATCTAACCTAAAGTTAAATCTAAATGATAAGGTTAAAATTGATACCTATACATTTCTAAATTCTATTGGATGAGATTATTTCTACCCCTACCTATCTTATCTTCTAAATATATCAATTTGGAGCTATTAAAAACCGAATTTGACTTTATAATAAAATAATATTTTTTGTTATTCCAAAGGTACCCTCTCCTCCCTTATAAAAGGGCACCTCCTCCCCCTCTTCCTCACACCACTTTGAGCCTTAATGCTCGGCCAACCCCTGACAATTTTTCCTCTACACTTCCCTAGAAATATCCTAGAGGTTATGGACTTCTTCGAAGACCTATTTTAGTGCCCTAAAAGGAGGTCTCAATGAAACACTTCAAAGAAGAGGTAATGTCCGTTACCGATTCTTTCATCTTTATTTCTTCTTCCACTTCTTCTTCATTAGTTGTTTCATTATGAAGTAATAATATCAGTATCACTCATACACTGATATGTTATTATAAGTATGAAACAACCCTATTTCACCATCTATCCATCCTACGAAAAAAGAAATCATCGCGCGTGCGTACGTACGGAATACCGTCTCCACGCCGTGGTGTAACCTATTTTCCACCACCACCTTACTTGAATGGGTATAATGGTGTACATAATGACTCTATATGTCTATTATAAAGTGATATTGATTCTGAAATAGTATAAATACACTCCAATACAATTTCACGATCATAGGAACGATATCATCACTCGTGCGTACGTACGGAATATCGTCTCCACGATGTGATGCGACTCATTCTACATGATATTCATTTCATAATGATTATATAAACGAATTGAAAGAATTAATATGATATATATTACACTAATAACATTATTTAAATGATTCATCTATAACCTAAAGAGAAGAATAAGAATTTATTTGACAAAACACGCATAAGAACAAAAAGTAATAAACACCCAAATAACAAGTAGGAATGAAATATTACTAATAAGAATCTAAGAATATGACCAAATATGATATAATAACAATATGTATGATTCTGGAATAAGTCATTAACATTATTTAAATCATTATACAGGAGGTTCGGACAATTACGAAGCAAATCAGACCTAAGGTAAGGGAAAATATCAGAAATCTCATTTTATCCGAAATTGTTTATACTTTGGTATTTACTGGGGTGTATTTTATCATCCACATCCATGTTTCCTCAATATGTAATATTATTTCCATCCACCTACAATTGTTTAAATCCAATTTTACCCTTCGGTGAGTTTTTAATAAAGGATACCAAAGGAATCTTTTGTCATTTTTCGTACGAGGTACTTTTTGACTTTTCCGACAAAAGTACGAAGAATGTTTTTTTAACTTATACGGAATGAATTTATTTTTAAAAAATTATTTTCAATAACATTCCTTTACAAGTATTCAAGTTTATTTTTAATAAACTTCTTTTAGTTTAAAATTGTATGACATGTTAAGAAGGGATTATGTTTTTGAATTTGAAAGGATATTTTCCTCAACAATGGAGATCAAGTGTTTTATCAAAATGATTTTCCATCTAAGATAATACAGGGTTCTGTTAATAACCCTATTATTACATTGATTTGATTATTTTGTGATTTAATTATTTTTATGAATTCCTTTATCTTATATGAATTGTTTGATGATGTCACGATGTTTAATATTCCCATTTTATTACATGGGTTATGCAATGATGCATGATTTATGATTTTGTGGAACACATAAGAATGGTATAATTATGTGATGGGTGGGACCTATATCTCCATCCAATGCATTGGGTAAAGATTTCATATCTCATGATATAGACATGGTTGGAACGGTAGGTTATACCGGTTCAGTGAAATAGGACTGAAATGGGGAGTGAACTCGGTTCAGAAATGGACTTTATCAACTAAGATAGTCTTGGAAATGAGTCTTGACTAATATGAAATGATTATATATGAATATGTGTGTATGCCACAAAGTTTCATGTTTTATGTTATGATAATTGGGATTCCATTTCACTACTATGATTTATCCCATGTAATGAAATTATACTCTCTTTTGCAGGTTAAGATTTCAAAAAGTTGTGTTTTTATGAATATTATGTGATTGATAATTCTTTTGTTTACCCTTACATAGCATTTGAGCTCACAATTTCGTATGTTTTCTTTACCCAGGTCAGGAAGAAGGTTATTAAGTAAGATATGAAAAAGGGACTATAGATATGTTGAAATAAATGGGAGACAGTGTAGAAGATTTATGAACCAGTTGTTTATGTTTCCTAGTTTCTAAAGACACTATACCTTTCGGTCCTTTCGTGGTTTTGTTATATGTTGTAATAAGTATGCTTCAATTTTGAAGTATTAACAATGTATTTAAGGAATGGTTCATTATAGTTGGCATCAGAGGAATGGTATAGTCATCCTTTGGAAACTATTATGTGAAATCCTTAGTAAGAACCCTAAGGATAAGTCTAAGCATAGAAAACAATCTTAGTGTTTTAGAAATGGCCATGAATAACCTAGCATAAGACCTTAATTGTGAAATTTTATTCTTGATTATTTGGTTTTCATATTATAATTAGCGTTTCTCACACTATTCGTCTTGGTTTTAGTCAATGGTTGGAACCCGAAGGAACCGTGTTAATGCATAATGCAATGGGAAATGCAATGATTGTCCCCCTGATAAACCAAACGTTATGGGATCCGGAATCCAAAATCTTGTAGCCATGATCACACAACTTTCTCAAGATATGAATCATGCAGGATTTCCAAACGAGCAAAGGAAGGAGAATCATTCTGTTGAATCCTTCATGAGACAGCTCCCACCTTCATTCAGCGGTTCTACTGATCCATTAGTTTCTGAACAATGGATTAGTACTACTGAAATCATATTTTCAGTTCATCAATGTTCTGAGCATGATAAATTCATCTTATCAGTGTATCGTTTAGAAGGTGATGTTGATCAAAGGTGGAATCGTATTAAGAATAAGAGGCAAAGGAATGAAATTGAGTCCATGGAATGGGATGAGTTCAAGAACTTATTTTTCAATAAGTACTTCCCTCATATTCTCCGAAAAAAGATGGAGAAAGAGTTTCTTGAACTGAAGCAAAAGGATGATGACTTTGTTGGTACCTATGAAGAAAATTTTACAGGACATGCAAGGTATGCTTCTGATATTATTATCCAACATGAGAGTAAGATTGATCGATTCTTTAGTGGCTTAAAACCAATTCTTCGAAGGGCCATAGCCATAAGGGACTTCAATAGCTACGAGGAAATCATTCGATGTGCTCTCAATGTTGAGATGGAGATTGGAGTAACCCATCAGTCATATGGGTTTGATAAGAAGAGGAAAATGGAATTCAAAGGAAAATCTAAAGAGCACACTGAAAAGAAGATGATCTTTCCCTTATGCTCAAAGTGTGGAAAGAAACATGGAGGGAGTTGTCCTAATGTGACAAGTAAATGTTTCAAATATGGAAAGGAAGGTCATCGGTCATTTGAATGCCATGATGATGGGAAGAAGATGTCTAATGATGAAAACAAAGGAAGGTATACATAGAATGAACCTACTACACTTCAATGTTTCAAGTGCAAGGAGATGGGACATTATGCCAATAAATGCCCTAATCCAAGGGTTGATGATGATGGTCGACGTCAACAAACTCTTAAGGCTAAATACAAAGGAAAGTCACATGGAATTTCTATCAGCAATGTGGAGTATGATAATGATGTGATGAAAGGTACACTTACCATCCACTCTAAAGTATCAATTGTTTTATTTGTTTCAGGATCCACCAACTCTTTTATTTCTGAATAATTTTCTAAGGGTATCACCGTATTACCTCAACAATTAGATGTTGAGTTAGCTGTGACAACTCCTAATGGCACAACAGTCGCATCAAAAGTTTATAATTCTTCTTTGATCGATGTTTGTGGGAAATTACTTCCTGAAAATCATGTGATCCTTCCTATAGTGGAATTTGATATGATTATTTTCATGGAATGACTTTCTTTATATGGAGCTCATATCAATTTCCAAAGAAGGGAAGTCACATTTCATATTCCATATCAATCGATGATCGTCTATCAATGAAAGGATGAATATAACCTTCCAGTGGAAATTCCTTCTACCTTATGTGTATTTATTCCACTAAATGAAAGTTATTTATCTCAAATGGTTGGTGAGAAACTCATAATTAAGAATATGCCCATTGTATGGGAGGTTGATGATGTCTTTCGAGAGGAATTACCCGGTGTTCCACCAAATCGTGATGTTGAGTTTACAATAGAACTCGTACTGGGTTCTTTGCGTATTTCAAAGACACCTTATAGAATGGCCCCAATTGATTTTAAAGATTTGAAGAAGAAGCTCCAAGAGAATCTTGATAAGGGATTCATACGCCCTAGTGCGTCACCTTGGGGAGCACCTGTTTTATTTGTTAAGAAGAAAGATGAATCAATGAGACTCTGCATTTATTATCGAGAACATAACCAGATAAATATCGAGAACAAATATCCTCTCCCACGCATTGATGACTTATTTGACCAACTACGCGGAGCTCAATACTTTTCCAAGATTGATCTTCATTCAGGGTATCATCAATTAAGGGTCAAAAGGGAGGATATAGCAAAGGCGACTTTCCGTACAAGGTATGGTCACTATGAATTTATCATGATTCCATTTGGTCTTAATAATTCCCATACTATCTTCATGAATCTGATGAATAGAGACATTAGAGACTATCTTGATCAATTTTTGGTAGTCTTTATTGGTGATATTCTTGTATATTAAAAGAGAAAGGAAGAACATGAAGATCACTTGTGGATTATATTGAAGACCCTGAGAAAGGATAAGATTTATGCCAAATTTACCAAGTGTGAATTTTGGCTTCAAAAAGTTTCATTTTTTGTGTCACATAATCTCAAAAGAGGGAATATGTTTGGATCCAGCAAAAACAGAGGTTATCGAAAGATGGTCGAGACCAACAACAGTAATTGATATCCGAAGTTTTCTTGGTTTGGCTGGATAATATTGACGTTTTGTGAAACATTTGTCACGATTATCTAATCCACTCACCAAGTTGACTCGGAAAGGAGTTACGTTTGTCTGGATGGAAGAATGTGAAGAGAATTTCAAGGAGTTGAAAAGAAGGTTATCCAGTGCACATGTGCTCACACTACCTTGAAGTGGAGAAAGGTTTGTGATCTATAGTGATGCATCCAAGAAGTGATTGGGGTGTGTTCTTATGAAAAATGATATGGTGATAGCTTATGCCTCACGACAGTTGAAAATCCATGAGAAAAATTACCCAACACATGATTTGGAGTTAGCTGCGGTAATCTTTGCATTAATGATTTGGAGGCATTATCTTTATGGAGAAAGGTTTGACATTTATACTGATCAAAAAAGTATAAAGTATATTTTCGCACAAAAGGAGCTGAATATGCATCAAAGAAGATGGTTGGAGCTGATTAAGGATTATCACTGCTCAATCCATTGACACCCTGGGAAAGCAAACAAGGTGGAAGATGCATTAAGTCGACAAGATCATGCCAGTTTATCCATGATGAGGATCACAAAAGATCCAATATTTATGGATTTAGAATGGATGGATCTTAGAATTATAATGGAAGGGGAAAAATATTATCTTTCTCAAATTAATGTTCAACCATCTATACATGTGAAGATTAAAGAGGCACAAAAAGAAGATGTCGAGTTGGAAAAGAAGGTGAGAAATGTTCCTGAAATCAACCTTGATTGTGATGGGATAATAAAGTTCATGAATCGGGTTTTTGTTCCTCCCATCTCGGAATTAGAGAAGGAGCTGATGGATGAGGGTCATAGTTCTTCACTCTCTATTCATCCTGGAAGCATAGAGATGTATAGGGACATTAAAGAGTACTTCTGCTGGGATGGCATGAAAAGAGATGTTGTTGAATATGTCTCTCGATGCTTGGTCTGTCAGCAAGCTAAAGATGAGAGGCAGAAGTCTAAAGGGATGTTACAACCATTACCCATACCCGAATGGAAATGGGAAAACATCACTATGGACTTTGTCACATGACTTCATAAAACATCCAAAGGCAATAATTCTATCTGGGTAATAGTTGATCATCTTACCAAGTCTGCACACTTCATTTCTATTAGAGAGGATTTCTCTCTAGATCAGCTTGCCATGATATATGTAAAGGATGTGGTAAGATTGCATGGAGTACCACTTTCTATTATATATGATCGGGATCCGAGATTTACCTCGATGTTCTTGCGAATTCTTCATCATACTCTGTATACAGAGTTTAGTTTCAGCACTGCTTATCATCCTCAGACAGACGATCAGTCTGAGAGAACAATTCAAACTGTAGAAGATATGTTGAGAGCTTGCTCTATGGATTTCAAAGGTGGTTGGGATCAACACCTACCATTGGTGGAATTGTTTATAATAATAGCTTTCACTCAAGTATTCAGATGGATCCTTATGAAGCTCTCTATGGAACGAAATGCAGGACTCCAACTTGCTGGGATGACGTTGGGGAATGAATGCTATTAGGACCTGATCTCATTGATGAAATGGCAGAAAAGGACAGATCTATTCAACAACACATAAGAGCAGCTCAGAGTCGACAAAAACGTTGTGCTGAATACCGAAGAAAAGACCTAGAGTTTGAAGTGGGTGATAAAGTGTTCTTACGAATATCTCCCTGGAAGAGAGTCATGAGATTCGGAAGGAAGGGGAAGTAGAGCCCTAGATATATCGGTCCTTTTGAAATACTAGATCGTGTTGGGAAGGTATCTTACCGATTGGTGCTTCCACCGAATCTCTCTCAAGTTAACGAGGTGTTCCATGTATCTCTCCTGAGAAAGTACATACCTGATCATTCACATGTACTTAGCTCAGAAGTTGTACCGCTAGAGCAAGAACTTTCTTATGATGAACAGCTGATAGAGATTCTGGATCGTAGCAAAAAAGTCCTACGAAGCAAGACCACTTGATTGGTGATAGTTTTATGGAGGAACCACCAATTAGAATAATCTACATGGGAGCTTGAGGATATGATGAAGGAGATATATCCTCATCTGTTTGTTATAAAGTGACGAATTTCGAGGGCGAAATTCATTTTAAGGGGGGTAGAATCTAACAACAGAGACTTTTATGTGAAATATTTTGTTTTTATGTTATATATATCATCAAAGGAATCTTTCACAACACATAATAGTATCTTGGATTTCTCTACATGAAAATGCGGCCTTCCACGATAGCTTGCGTCGTACGCAATACCGAGTTTCACTAAACAATGATATGCTATTAAAATATTATTAAAACTAGCCGTTATGAATAGTAATAACCACTTTTTGAAATTTTATAAATTTTATATTTTCAAAATGGACTTCATTTTTGTATTCGGAATATCGAAATTAGACTAGGGTGAAATTTTGGTATTTTTCTGAAAACTTTCAATTTTTGATGAATAGTGAAACCACTAAGTGGTAGTTAAAAAACTAAATTTTTCATAAAACATAATTTTACCACTTCTGTGAGTGGAATTTCGATAATTCGAGAGACACAGTTGATGTCAGTAAGTAAAATGTGGTTCAATGAGATGAAAATAATTTTTTGGTAAATAGTAACTTTTTACTTTTTTACCACGGTTAAAAGTAAATAGGGTAATTAAAGGTAATAATTGTATTATTATTACCCTAACACATGTCCTAATTCTATTGGACAAGTGTAATTCGACCAAAAACAACCTTAGGAATAAAATATGACTATTTAGGCCCACTTGTATTAGATTAGATCATTTATTATTAAATTATTTAAAGACGGGTTAAAATAGTTAAAATCAATGTTTAATAAGTAAATCAATTTTAATATGGGGTTATACATAAGATAAAATCGGCTTTAAATATTCATTAGAAAGCAAAAAACTTTTCTACATAATGGTATTTTATTGGTAATTTTTAGACATTAAATAATTTAATTTATTTATGACACAATGATGATGCAGTAATTATCTTATTAATGATATATTGACATAATTGATGTTATAAATACCCAAATAAATGTAATTTGAGACTTTTAATGAATTACAATAAATTTATAGGTTAATATGACATGTGTTTATTAATTTGAGTAACTTGGTTAGAACTAATCATTCTGTTATGATTTTCACAAAAATAAATTACTAAATAGTGTCAAAATTGACATAAAATAATTTTTAAAACAAATATTATATTATTAATTGTTATTTTATTCTTAAAAATATAGGGTTCGGATAAATGACTTAGATAAGGTTATTTATATTAATAATAAACAACTTTGGGTTCGTTTGGCTTGATATAGTAAGTTTATTAACCTTATAGTGTAAGAAAACAAGAAAACAAGGTAAAAGTTAAATTATATAACCTAAAGTTAAATATAAATGATAAGGTTAAAATTGATACCTAAACTTGTCTAAATTCTATTGGCTGAGAGTATTTCGACCCATACCTACCTTATCTTAGAAAAATATCAATTTGGAGCTATTAAAAACCGAATTTGACTTTATAATAAAATAATATTTTTAGTTATTCCAAAGGTGCCCCTCTCCTCCCTTATAAAAGGGAACCTCCTCCCCCTCTTCCTCACACCACATTGAGACTTCAAGCTCGGCCAAACCCTGACAATTTTCCTCTCCACTTCCCTAGAAACATCCTATAGGTTATGGTCTTCTTCAAACACCTATTTTAGTTCCGTAAAAGGAGATCTCAAAGAAGAACTTCAAAGAAGAGGTAATGTCCGTTACCGATTCTTTCATCTTTATTACTTCTTCCACTTCTTCTTCTTTAGTTGTTTCTTTATGAAGTAATAAGATCAGTATCACTCATATACTGATATGTTATTATATTTATGAAACAAACCTATTTCACCATCTATCCATCCTACGGAAAAAGAAATCATCGCGCGTGCGTACGTACAGAATAATGTCTCCACACCGTGGTGTAATCTATTTTCCACCACCACCTTACTTGGATGGGTATAATGGTGTAAATAATGACTATATATGACTATTTTAAAGATATAGTGATTCTGAAATAGTATACATACACACCAATAAAATAACACGATTGTAGGAACAATATCATCACTCGTGCGTACGTACGGAATACCGTCTCCACGATGTGATGTGACTCGTTATACATGATCTTCATTTCATAATGATTATATAAATGAATTAAATTAATGAATATGATATATATTACACTAATACCATTCTTGAAATGAGGTATCTATAACCTAAAGAGAAGAATAAGAATTTATTCGACAAAACACGGATAAGAACAAAAATTAATAAACACCCGAATAACAAGTAGTAATAAAATATTACTAATAAGAAGCTAAGAATACGACCATATATGATATCATAACAATAAGTATGATTTTGGAATAACTCAATAACATTATTTAAATCATTATACAGGAGGTTCGGACAGTTACGAAGCAAATCAGACCTAAGGTAAGGAAAAATATCACAAATTTCATTTTATCCGAGATTGTTTATACTTTGGTATTTACAGGGGTGTATTTTATCATCCACTTTCATGTTTCCTCAATATGTAATATTATTTCCATCCACCCAAAATTTTTTAAATACAATTTTACCCTTCTGTGAGTTTTTAATAAAGGATACGAATCGAATCTTTTGTCATTTTTTGTACGAGGTACTTTTTGACTTTTCCGACAAAAGTACGAAGAATGTTTTTTAACTTATATGGAATGAATGGATTTTTAAAACATTCTTTCCAAGAATAATTTTTTACAAGTTTTCAAGTTTATTTTTAATAAACTTATTTTAGTTTAAAATTTTATGACATGTTATGAATGGAAATTGTTTTTGAATTTGAAAGGATATTTTCCTCAAGAATGGTGTTCAAGTGTTTTATCAAAATTATATTCCATCTAAGATAATATATGGTTCTATTTATATCCATATTATTACATTGATTTGATTATGTTGTGATAGAATTATTTTTATGAATTACATTATCTTATATGAATTGTTTGATGATGTCACGATGTTTAAGATTCCCATTTTTATTACATGGGTTATGCATTGATGTATGATTTATGATTTTTTGGAACACATAAGAATGGTATCATTATGAGATTGGTGGGACCTATATGTCCCTCCAATTCAATGGGTAAATATTTTATATCTCATGAGATAGACATTTTTGGAACGGTAGGTTATACCGGTTCAGAGAAACAGGACTGAAACGAGGAGTGAACTCGGTTCAGAAATGGATTTTGTCCACTAAGATAGTCTTGGCAATGAGTTTTGACTAATAAGAAATGATTCTCTATGATTATGTGTGTATGACACAAAGTTTTATGTTTTATGTTATGATAATTGGGATTCCATTTCACTACTATGATTTATCCCATATTATGAAATTATGCTCTCTTTTGCCGGTTAAGATTTCCAAAAGATATGTTCTTATGAATATGATGTGATTGATATTTATTTTGTTTAACCTTGCGGAGCATTTGAGATCACCCTTTCGTATGTTTTCTTTCCCCAGGTCAGGAAGAAGGTTATTAAGTAAGATATTCCAAATGGGACTATAGATATGATGAAATAAATGGGAGACATTGTAGACGCTTTATGAACCAGTTGTTTATGTTTCCCAGTTTCTAAAGACACTATACCTATACAGTCCTTTCGTGGGTTTTTAAAATTTTGTAATAAGTATGCTTCAATTTTGAAGTATTAAAAAAGAATTTAAAGCATGGGTCGTTATACACTTCCTTAGTCCCGTAAAAAATTACACTAACCATATTTATCATATTTTTTTACCAGTTCTGGCTCATAAATTGCACCAATTTGACACTAGTATAGAAAAATGGGGAATATAATTATTGGGAATGGAATTCTTCAAAACCATTCCATAATTGATGTGGTGTAGTTAATATAATTGAATGAATAATAATACATGGCTATTTTCCCCAACCATCAACCGCCATAATATTTACCAACGAGTGAAACATGTCTTGAAGTGTCTATATTGTCTACTCAATCTATCTATACATCTCCTAATTAAAATAAGTGTTAAATTATTAATAATCAAAATAATGATGGAGACACTTCCATATGATGGAGTTAAAACCATGGTGTCAATTACTGATGACCATCTTCTTTACTCCATGTAGTCAAATCACATATTTTACATACTAAATTGACAAAAAATTCAGTAACCTAGACTCTTAGAAGGATATAATGATTGATTATTTCATAAAATGTTCCACCATACCCCATATTCATTCATTGAAACTTTTAGATCAAGATAAATTGAAAAATAATCCCATAATGATTAATTCCAACTACTACTAGGGATTATATGACTATTGTTGAAAACCAACGAGAACATGGTTCTCGACCTTCACATTATGGTAGACTAATTATCAAGAAATAGAATCTTGAACTATAGGTTTCATCCATTGGTTCCAAAAAACATCCTCCAAATGATTATTAAATCATTTTCATACTGGTTTGTAACTCTAATGGTGAGATATAGACCATATATATAACCTTCTAAATCATCACCAATGGAATTTAAACTCTTCCCTAAAACAATAATAAATGATTCTCATCCTCAATCTATCTCTTTAGGCCATCACAAATAACAACATGGTGTCTCAAAAACCCCACCACCAAATACCAGAACTGGGACTCCTAAAATTATAAAACCATTAATGAATGTAGCATTATATTTAATAGAGAACCATTTCCCCCATTCCTCAACAAATTTTTTCATCACTAATAGATCATCTATTACTCAATATGAATATCCAAATTCAATCATGGAATCACTATCTGACATTCTGATCAGCGGATAAGGTGCTTCATTCCATTTTCCCAATGTAAATTAAATATACATGTTCTAATCTATAAATTATTAAATCAATATGATATATTCACATTCAAATCATCTGAAGAAATATGTACATCATGTTAATATAGTTTCAAAATAACATAACACACTTTTCAATGATATATTATCACTAAATCATCAAATTAAAATAAATTCCCACTAATAGAATTTATTTTTTAAAAATTTAATCTCATGGGGACATGACCAATCATAAAAATAATAAATAGATTATCTATTACTAATCATAATTTTAAAAAAAAATATATATGAAGTTTCATAGAAATGAAAAAATGAAACACCCTGCAATAGAAAACAAAGGACTGCAACTATAAAGACCTAGCCATAAACATTACATTATCTTGAATTAAATGAATAATTAACATTGAGTATCTTTTTTGGTTTAGAGTTTTAGAGAATTAGGCATAATAATTACATTACAACTTGAATATTACATGTAGACACTACTAATCAGTATCCCTTTTTTCATAATAGAAAAACACTTAAAAAGAAACATGTATAGTTCCAGGTTTTAGATAGCATGACTTCTCCTTGATCCCATCCTTGACCCAATTCATCATTAAGTCCTCTGGAAAAAATTTCAAATACATGGGGTGAGCATAAAAATATCAGTAATGGTTATCAAATAATGAAATAAAACATTATCCCATCAATAAATACAAATCAATGAAACCATACTTTTCAATCATAACATACCTTATGAAATAATGAGATTTATGAATAATACACAAAAAATATAAAATTATAAAGGATACTTATGGAATTCATATAAAACATTCATTGTAGCTATCATAGCTACATAGGGATTCAGAGTTGGAATACCCATCACAATATATTACCTAAATCTCTTAGGAGAAACATCACATTTACCTCCATCACGTTACACAATGCATTGGAGAGCTATCTCGGGCTCACCCGACCTAGGTTTATCACGGAACCACCTGTATAAATAAACAATGATCAATAACCATAACATAATCAGAACATATAACACATGTATAAAAGAAAGATTCCAATATATCAAATAATGATATTTAAGTAAAAAATGTTTTATCAAATCTATTTCAAAAACATTAAATAAATGATT
Source organism: Viscum album (assembly GCA_963277665.1). NCBI lineage: Eukaryota > Viridiplantae > Streptophyta > Magnoliopsida > Santalales > Viscaceae > Viscum > Viscum album. The sequence continues at coordinate 1,357,304,685 of OY728142.1, read as the reverse complement.
TTTGAATCAAAGTGTCCCATACAACTTTGAAGAATTTAAATGTATTTTCATTTGAAAACATTAATGTCCATATAAATAAATACTAAACCCCATTTTGAAAACATTGACATTATAGAGAAATATTTTTATGAGTAAATCATTAAAACATTTAAAACGATATTTTAGTTAATGAGTTTTTCTAACCAAAAGAGAGAGGCTTGCATACAAATAATTGAGGAAAAAATTTAATTAGAACTTTATAATATTTTGATAATAAAGGCATTCATGATATAATATGTGAAAGGACATTATATACACCAAATAACAGTGAATTACTGTATAACAACAATGAAGAATTTGTGGAAATGTAAATTGAGATCAAATCCATTATAAAGAAGGTATCCTTAAATTAAGGATAAATCCATCACATAATTACGTGTGACAAATATAAATACACCCAATATAATTGTATATTAAGTTAAAACATTCATATTTAATTCACACAAATTCATGAGATGACATATTCAAGAAGTACAAGTTGAACTCGAAGAATTAAAATTGGGTTAAGAGGTTCCCTTTTAAAAATTTGACAGCCTAACGACTTCACGTTAAAATTCAAAAAATGAGTTGATGAGATAAAAAAAAAATCTAATCACTTGTATTTAAATTTTACATAAATATGGATATATAAGAACATATCCCATCATAATAAGATGTAAATTAAAAGACATAACAAAAAGAATTCTTTTATAAAGAGGAGGGTGAAAGGTTCCCTTAACGATTTGGGAACATACAAAACTTATACATCATTAATGAAGTACTATAGTATGTATATGTAAATACCCATAAATGAATGTATATTACACAAATATTAAAATCATTGTAATAAAATACACCAAATAAAAGGAAATAGTTGCATATATCGCATGAATCTCATTGGAATAAAAAGTGAGATGAAACCCTTTACCACCTTGTAATCAACCGAGTCATATTACGAAAAGTGAATAACCACCAAATGATTGATAGAAAAACATGAATATAAAAGGGAATAATGATAATATATATAATTTTATAATAAAAAATACACTACATGAAATAAATTAGTGGCGAACAGAGGAAATCTCATTAAATTAAAAAGTTAGATAAGAAAATCCCTTAAAAAATTCGGCAGCCTAACTGCGCCACATAAAAATTCATAAAATGAATTGATGAGAGTAAGAGGGGGTATCCCATCATATTAAAATAATAATTATAGTATTTTGAATATTAAAGGAAATCCTACATCGTAATAACATGGAGAATAAAAGAAATGACATAAAATAGAGTACTTGTAAAGAAAGAGAGAGGTTGGGTCCCTTACCTCGTGTCTGACATGACTCGATCGTTCTTTAATATCCTGAATAATAAAATAAAGTTAATTTCTACATTCATAAAAAACTTTTTAAAGGTAATTATTACTTTTATATCACTTATTACCATGATATAATCATTATGAAATCTTTTAAGTTAATAACAATCATTTTGTCGATATTAGGTACTTGAGTAAAAATGAACACCTTATATTTACATGTTGTCTATGTGGTAAAAGGTTTATTATATCCAGAATAATATTAATGATTAAGATATCATATATATCATATATATCCAGTATATATATGTTTTTATAATAGTGCATAATATTTAGAGATAAGAAATGAAATGCACCGTTCATGGAGATGGTCAGCCGTACGAACGCCTAAACGCTACTTTCATTTCAATTTATTATTATAATGGAAAGAAAACATTATGATACATAGGTATATTATAATTTCAGTATAATATCATATATAATATCACCAACTCCATCCTTTATGCATCACACATAAGGTATTAACAAGTCACATTACTTTGAGGGGGTGGTAGTCTGCGCTTTCTCAAATGAGATTATCATAGTTACCCACTATGGAAACCATAAAGGCATTCTATAAATGGAAAATAATGTAGAATAAAGAAAACATAAACGTAATATATATTATCTATAAGTACAGTTCCGTCATACTGGCCACCATGAGAGGCTGTTTGAGATATTTGAACAGTCATCATTTCGTGAGGCATTAGTTTTCCATCAACAGAAACATTATGTTCTTTATCCATTAGATGTTGGTGTCTGTATGTGTAGTTTGAATACATCTCATAAAATCATCCTAGTATATTGAGGATACTGGTTTTGTAACAAAATAAATGAATAAAAATAGTTTAGGGGTTGGAAATGTAAAATAAAAAAACAATTTAATAGAAATTGTTACCTTTAATTTGGGTAACTCCCTTTGGTTTGAACCAAATGACTTATTTAAGTGCCTTATGCCTATGGTAAGGCTTCTACAAGGAGGATATGGATGTATGTAGCTTAATTGGGAAGATTCTGGACGATCAAAATGGTTTGAGTGGTCTGAAAAATTGGATAGAGGTGGTCTCCTTTTATAAGGCAGAGGAGGGGCTCTTTAGGAAAGTGTGAAACATTATTTTATTATATAATGATATTTGGTTTACAAAGGTCCAAAAATAACTATAGTCAAAGATAAGATGACTCATCATCGAAATAAAGACAACCAATCAGAATTGGACTTGTTTTGGATATTATTTTAATCATTATAATCTTATTTATTTAAATCTTTGATTAATGAGGAAAATATTGTATCAATATTGGTTCATAAATAATTTAATTTATTCGATGTCTAAAAATTATAAAAAAATACTATCATGTAGGAAATTTTTTTATCCTAACAATGAATATTTATAGTCAAAATTATGACTTATGTAACACAATATAAAGTTTAATTTTCTAAAAGATTGTTGTTATTGTCAATTTTGTCTTTACATTAAATTAATTAATTTAAACTATCATTATCATTCATAAGTGGCTCAATGGGTTCACAAAATAGACCCAAGGATATTATGGTCGGCCACTACTCAACCAATATTTTTTGGACACATGTGAAGGTAATTTTAAATTATTATAATATTCTTTTAACCTTGAATTAACCTATTTACCTTTAACCGCGGTAAATGAAAGTCAAAAGATACTATTCACAAAAAATTATTTTCATCTTTATGAGCCATATATTACTTCATGATAAAAACCATGTATGTCGGATTTTTGAAATTAAATTCACTCAAGTGGTAAAATTTCATTTAAATTAACAAGTCAGTTTTTTTAAATAGCACTAAGTGGTGTCACTATTCACCAAAAATTGATGTTTTTCTGAAAAATAAAATAAATTCAGCCTAAGAGATATTTGATATTCTGAATTAAAATACGATGTCTATTTTGATAAAATCATAACATATAAGTGGAACTAATTAATTTTAAAATTAATTCCTATTATCAAAACAAATAGCGTGTTTTTAAGAAACAATAATTATCAAAAGATTGCTACTTGTTTATGTCCAAGTTCAATGTGAAATTAATTCCAATGACCAAAATTGGATTAAATAGTAAAAATATATTTCAATTTCACTTTAAAACCAAAGAAACAAATCAATATAAGCTTATAAATATATTATATTAAAAGGCACTTTTGAATGAAAATAATGTATTTTTCACTATACATTAAAAAATTGAACTTTATCAGAAAACTACCAAAAAATTACCCAAATTAAAATTTCATGTCCCCATTCTAAAAATGGATTATATATGGTCAATTAAAATTTATTAAAGTGACCAAAACTATATTTAAAGTGGGTTCCCCATTAAAGGGTGGTAAATCGGCCTTTTCATGTAAATTATGCTTAAAATTAGATTTATTCATATTTTATGTCTCTATATTTTTATTAAATAAATGTAAAACCAACTAACAGTCATGTATAATAATATTGTAGTTATCTTCATTCATTACCTCCATTAAAATGGCTAGGAGTTAACTACAATTTAAAACAATATTATTATATTATTAGAGTTCAACGTAAGATTTCAAATAAATCAGTTGTTGAATATAGGGTATGCTATCGAACATTGAAACCCCATTAAAGTAAAATTAATATTTAATTCAAAAATATTATTAAATAAGAAATATGTCTTATTCTTTATTTACCTTGGAGGTTACATCCTTCCCCCCCTTTGGGAATTGCATCCTCACAATTTAAAATCAAATGGGCTCTAAAACATCATTGAAAGTCCCACATCGGAAAAAGAGTCAGTAAAACTATCACATTATAATAAAGTAATAGAAGTAGAAAGGTTACCCAAGACAACAGATACTAGGATTCCATAAAAACATGAATACAGAGGAGAAAAAACACCATCATGTTCTGATGGAGAGTGATAAAAACTATGTTTAAGAGATAGTTAACAACCAGAAAATCACAAACATGTGATGGGTTAAACAATCGTTGATTCCCCAGTAAGAAAAGATAACAGACAAGGTTTTTGTTTAAAGTTAGTTTTTGATGAGGAATTTGTTTATGAGCTTAACCAAAAACATAAGGAAATATACTTACTTTCCATGTAGACATAATAATATAATGTATTTCTATCACAAACTCATATTCTCTCCAAACGATGAGTATTCATGATGAGTTTTTTTAATATAATAGAGCTATAATAATCTTCTAGAGAATCACATAATCCATAAAATATGAACTATATATTTCCCATGTCTTTAGATATTAACTAAAACCAAATCTTTTAGTATAATATCAGATAATCCCCCAAAAAGATAAAATTTTTTATAAAGAAATACTACTCTTAATCTCCAAAAACTGTCTAACAAAACCCAAATTTAAATAATGACCATTAAATAAACAATTGCCCCTAAAATTCTTCAAAAGTAATCCAAACTGTTATTGTAACCCAAATATCATGAGGATTTAATTACATAGACTTCCAATATACATATTAATAATTATCTCCCAGTAACACCAGTTATTCATAATGTCTCATATTGAAAATTAATTCACATATTCTTCATGATAGGTTAATCATTTTCATAAATAAATCAAATCATCATGTGTCCATAATAAAAAAATAGATTCTTCCAAAATAAAATTTCAACCATTATTCCACAATTGAAATCCCATAGTATTATATCTTACATAGGCATATAGTGATTCCCCAAAATAGAGAACATCATCCTCCACAACCATTATCTCATATTCACTAAATCAATTTTCTATACAATGTATATCCATTTGATAAAACCTAAGAACCAAAATTCAACTTATTCACATTATAAAAAATAATTTTACTAAAATAATAAGTCATACTAACTAGGGACTACAAGTAGGCTAGTGGTAGGCGATGCACCCTTGTCCCCCATAGGTTGTGGGTTCGAATATGGCATCCATGTTGGATGCGACAGGTTTTCACCCATCCTACGGGATGCCCTTTTTAAAAAACTAAAAAATAACCATAACATGTTTTAACCTAAAATGTTTCCTTATAACTCTCATTTTCATCCAAATTCATTATGATCTCAACATATTAATTCTTTAATTATTATTTCACCACCATATTATAAAATAAAATGATTCCAAAAATGAATAACATCATACCTTGATCATAGAGTCCACTTGGTTTCATCTCCATTTTATTCACATAGGTAGAAGGTCCATTAATTACAACAATGATTTAGATATCCGTCAAAATCATTTCCTTCCTCCATCCAAATACAACTCTACAACATGGGTCGTATGGGTGTTCACAGAAAAACAGTTTTGGAAAATAATCATGTATGGAATATAATTTCAGAACTTCTGATAGAACATGATTTCAATAAAATATTCAAAGAGAATTTGAGTAGAAACATTCAATTAATGGTCCTATTAAAATATCATAAGTATGTTCTAAGAGACTACATTTTAAAAGAAAATATAAATAGGTTGTGAAAGGGTCTCCTTCTTCGGCACCATTTTTAAAACCATAATATGCTTCAAAATCTTGGGATAAGGTAAAATATTTGAAAATACCTTGATAATATTTACCTTTATTAAAAATATGAGAATATTGTGAAAATATGATTTTTCTAAATACTACCCATGATGCACGATGATAACTACGTATAGTGGATGTGTTTGATATCTAAAACAACTTCTTTAAAGTGAGTTGAATTCTAGAAAATGTTTCACAAACATCCGAACATGACTTTCCTATAATTATTGCAAGAATAACATAATTATGAGATAAGAATTTTGTTTGAGATCCTCCTCCTTCCATTTGTAACTGAATTTCCTTGATCTTTAAAATTTATAAAACAAATATTTAACTGAAATAATATATACGGACTAACAATTTTTCTAACGGAAATTCCTAATCCCAAAAGTTGTCTAACCCGACCTCTGATACGAACTATAAGGACCCGATCTTAAACATTACATAACTTGAATTAATTGAATAATTCTCATTGAGGATATTTTTAGGTTTAGAGTTTTAGAGAATTAGGCATAACAATTAAATTAAAACTTGAATATAACATGCAGACACTACTACTCAGTATCCATTATTCATAAAAGAAAAACACATAAAAAGAATCATGTTTAGTTCCATGTTTTAGATAGCATGACTTTTCCTTGATCACATCCTTGACCCAATTCATCGTTAATTCCTGTGGAAAAAATTTCAAAAACATGGGGTGAGTATAAAAATCTCATTAAGGGTTATCAAATAAGTAAATAAAACATTAGCACATCAATAAATACAAATCAATGAAACCATACTTTTCAATCATAACATACCTTATAAAATCATGAGATTTATGAATAAAAACAAAAATCATAAATCATAAAGGTTACATATGGAATCCATATCAAACTTACATTCTAGCTATCATAGCTACATAGGGTGTCACGGTTGGAATACTCTTTATAGTATATTCCCTAAACCTCATAGGAGAAACACCATGTTTACCTCCGTTATGTTACCCAATGCATTTGAGAGCTATCTCTAGCTCATCCTCCCATGGTTTATCATGGAAACACCCATTTACATAAACAATACCCAATGGAAATAACATAATCATAACATATGACACATGTATAATAGAAAGATTCCAATATATAAAATCAAGATATTGAATTAAAAAATGTTTTATCAAATCATTTTCAAAACCTTTTACAAAAAGATTTTTGATTCAAAGATTCCCATGCCACATTGAATATTTTAAATGAATTATCATTTTAAAACATTAATGTCCACACAAATAAATCCTAAAACCAATTTTGAAAACATGGACATTAATGTGAAATATTTTTAAGAATAAATCATTTATACATTTAAAACAATATTTTAGTTAAAGTGTTTTTCTAACAAAAAGAGAGACGCTTGAATACAAATAATTTAGGAACAAAATTTAATCATAACCATATAATATCATGAGGATAAAGTAATTCATGGTATAATATGTAAAATAATAGTTTATACACCACATAAGAGTGAATTGGTGTATAACAAAAATGAATTCCTAATGGAAATGTAAATTGAGATGAAATCCCTTGTAAAGATTGTATCCTTAAATTATGGATAAATCCATCACATAATTATGTGTGAAAAATATAAATTCACCCAATATATGTGTATATTATGTGTAAAACAATCAGAGTTAATTCCCATATATTAATAAGGCGACCTATTCAAGAATCACAAGTTGAACCCGAAGAATTGAAACTGGGTTAAGGGGCTCCCTTGTAAAATTTCGACAGCCTAACAGTGTCACTTTAAAAATCAGAAATTAAGTTGATGAGATAAAAAAGTAAATCTCATCACATGGATATAATGTTTAAATCATTAAGGATATATATGAACATATCCCAACATAATAAGATGTAAATTAAAAGTCATAACAAAAAGAAGTCTTTTATAAATATGAGGGTGAAAGGTTCCATTATCGATTTGGTAACATACAAAACAAACGCCACATGAAAGAATTAACATAAAATGTAGATGTAAATACACATAAATTAAATTATATTACACAAATATTATAATCATGGGAAGTAAATAAACCACATAAAATGAAATATTGGAAAATATCGCTTGAGTCTCACGGGAATAAAAAGTGAGATGAAACCCTTTTCCAAGTTGTAATCAACAGAGTCATATGAACAAAAGTGAATAACAACCAAATGATTGACAAAATAACCTGAATATAAATAGAATATTGATAATATATAACAATTGGTAGTACACAATACACCACATGCAATAAATTACTAGCGAACAATGGAAATCTCATAGAATTAAAAAAGTGAGATAAGTCAATCCCTTACAAAAATTCGGCAGCCTAACAACGCCACATAATAATTCATAAAATGGACTGATGAGAGTAAAAGGGGGTCTGCCATCATATTAAAATGAAAATTACAGTATCGTGAATATGAAATTACATCCTCCAACATAATAACATGGAGCATAAATGAAATGACATAAAAGAGAGTATTTGTAAAGGAAGAGAGGGTTGTATCCCGAACGTCGTGTCCGACTTGACTCGATCATTCATTCATCTTATGAATAATAAAATAAAGTAAATTTATACATTCTTAAGGAAATTTTTCAAGTTTATTTTTCCTTTTATATCAATTATTACCATGTTATGAACATTGTGCATCCATTTAAGTTAATAACGTTCATTTTGTTGATATTTGGTGCATAAGTAAAAATGAACACCTTATATTTACAAGTTGTCCAGGTGGTCAATGTTTCATTATATCCATGAATTATATTCATGATTTGGATATCATATATATCATATATATCCAGTATATACATGTTTTTATAATAGTAAATAACTTTCGGAGGTAAGAAATGAAATGCACCGTTCATGGAGACGGTAAGCCGTACGTACACATGAATGATACTTTCACTTCTATTTATAATTTTAATGGAAGTAAAACATAATGATACATAGGTATATTATAATTCCAGTATAATATAATATATAATATCACTAACTCCACCTTTATACATCCCACATAAGGCATTAACGGGTCACATCACATTGAGGGGGCGGTAGTCTGCGCTTCCTCAAATGAGATTATCATATTTACACACTACAGAAACAATAATGGAATTCTATAAATGGAAAATACACGAGAATAAAGAAAATATAAACATAATTTATATCATATTTAAATACAATTCCATTATAATGGACACTATGAAAGGCAGTTGGAGATATTAGAACAATCATTGTTTCGTGAGGCGTTAGTTTTTCATCCATAGAAACATTATGTTATTCATCCATTAGATAGAGGTGTGTGTAATTGTAGTTTTAATCATTCTCATAAAAACAACCTAGTATATTGAGGATACTGGTGTTGTTACAAAATAAAGGAATAAAAAGAGTTTAGGGGTTGGAGAAGTAAAATAAAAGAAAACAAATTATCAGAAACTGTTACATTTAATTTGGGTAACTCTTTTTGGGTTGAACCAAAGGACTTCTTGAAGTGCCTTCTGCCTAAGGTAAGGCTTCTAAGAGGAGGAGAGGGTTGTAGGGAGCTTAATTGGGCATAGTTTTGACGATACAAATTTCTTGAGAGGTGTGAGGAATTGGTTAGAAGTGGTCTCCTTTTATAAGGGAGAGGAGGGTCTCTTTAGAAAAGTGTGAAACCATTATTTTATTATATAATTATATTTAGTTTTAAAGGTCCAAAAATCATTATAGTAGAATATAAAATGACTCGTGGTCGAAAGAAAATCATCCAAGCAGAATTGGACATGACTTGTATAATGTTTTAATCATTATAATCTTATTTATTTAAATCATTTATTAATGAGGTAAATAAAGATTCATTAGTGTGTCATAAATAATTTAATTTATTAGATGTATAAAAATTATAAAAAAATACTATCATTTAGGAAATATGTTTATATTTCCAATGAATATTTATAGTCGAAAAAATGACTTATATAACACCATATAATGATTAATTTACTAGAAGATTGTTGTTATTGTCAATTTTGTCTTTACATTAAATTAATTAATCTAAAGTGTCATTATCTTTCATAAGTGGCTCAATGGGGTCCCAAAATCAACCCAAAGATGCCCATGGTCAGACACTACTCAAAAAAATATGTTTAGTACAAGTTTTAAGATAATTTTGAATTAGTATATTATTCTATTAACCTTGAATTACCCTAGTTACCTTTAACCGCGGTAAATAGAAGTCAAAAGTTACTATTCACCAAAAAATATTTTCATCTTAATGAACCAAATTTTACTTCTTGATAACAACCATGTATGTCAGATTTTTTAAATTCAATTCACAGAAGAGGTAAATTTTCATTTAAATTAAAAAGTCAGTTTTTTTAACTACAACTGAGTGGTGTCACTATTCATTGAAAATTGATGTTTTTCAGAAAAATACCAAAAATTCAACGTAATCTGTATTTGATATTCCGAATTCAAAAATAATGTCTATTTTTCCAATTTAAAAACCTATAAGTGGAATTAATTAATTTTAAAATTTATTCCCGTTATAAAAAAATAGTGTGTTTTGAAGAAACAATAACTATCAAAAGATTGATACTTGTTTATATCCAATTTCAGTGGGAAATTAATTCCAATGACCAATATTGGATCAAATGGTAAAAATATGTTTCAATTTCTCTTTAAACCCAATATAAGAGATAATCTATCCATATAAATAATTTAGATTAAAAGGCACTTTAGAATGAAAATAATGTATTTTTCACTATTCATTAAAAATGAACGTTATTAGAAAAATACCAACAAATTTCCCAAAGTAAAATATGATGTCCCCATTCTAAAGAAGGATTATATTTGGTCGATTAGAATGTATTAATTCAAAAAAAAACTATATTTAATAAGGGTTCTCCATTAAAAGGTGGTAAATCGTCCTTTTAATGTAAATTATGCTTAAAATTAGATTCATTCATATTTTAAGCCTCTAAATTTTTATTAGATAAATGTAAAAACATTTAACTATCTTGTAAAATCATATTGTAGTTAGACTCATTAATTCCTACGATGAAAATTTCTTGGATTTAACTACAATTTAAAATAATAATTTTATATTATTAGTGTGCAACATAAGGTTTCAAATAAATCCATTGTTGTGTATCGGGTACGCTATCGAACATTGAAACCCCTTTAAAGTAAAATTAATATTTAATTCACAAATATTAGTAAATATGAAATATTTCTTATTATTTATTTACCTGGGATGATACAGCAACGCTGAAATATTTCTTCATCAGGTAGTCAAAATCATTATAGACTTGGTTAGTCCATATGAAAAAAACATTTTTTTATCAATGAAACTAGAGAAGTCACAATTTGAGGGAATTTATCTATCAACATCCTATAATAGTCTTCATTACAATGGAAATAAAATTGATTTTTCACTATCTAAGAGGAATACTAATAAAGAACTTCCGGTAACATCGAATGATTCATAAAATCTTTGTACCGACACATGAAACTCCCCATGAAGATTAATTCTTGATTACATGTCTCACACTTATAAAACAAACCCAATATCAACTCATGACATACAACATGAAAATAGGATAGAAATTATATTCATTATTCTATTTCATAATAGTGTATACATGGATAGAATCAATGAAAAAGTCAATAATATATCCATTAATTCTCAGGGAACTACATTCATTAATTCTATTAACAGGCCTATGTAATTTCTTCACCAAAAATAATTTATATGATAACACAATTACCATGATGATAATGGTAAGTAGTATTGTAAATTTCTTCATCATTCGCATGCATATGATGGTATCATGAATTCATATCGATCTTATAAAAAACATGTTCCCTAAGATGATCAGATTATTCATCAATACATGGATGAGGTGAGTGGTTCTATACATTCACTATGATTATGTAATGTGTGTGGATTCAATTTCACAAAATAGAATCATCCTTCATCATAATTAATAATGGTTCAACCTAATTAGACACACTAATTATTCAAAAATCATGATTCAAAAAATCTTATATATATTTATTAGAAACTATTCCATCATTAATTGTTTATTTCATGATGGTTCCATCATGATAAATGATACACTTGGATATAGATCGATCCAAGATATCTATCTCACATCGATAGGTTAGTGCGAAAACCGACTGTTGAACTACATTAGGGTTCTCCACCAAACCCCATGGAAAAAATAACTACTTATCCTCATACGTGAACACCATTAACTCATCAATTAAATAATAAAATGATAAAAAATTCCGATAAATATCCCAAAAACACAGTTGGTTTTCAAATAGCATCATTGAACACAACATGTATCCTGAATCAATCAAATAAATCATGCATAAAATAAAAAATATCCAACAATGGATAGAATCATATGTATATATCATCATTAATATTAAATATAACTTTACGGAGTGTTACACTAAATGTAGACAATTTTATATTCATATGTAATACATGTTTTCTCAACCTATATGTGTTGTAGTTAACATTAAAGATACAAGAAGGCACATTTTATTTAAACTAGTGTATTAATACTAAATCAAACAAAAAATAAACCCGTTATTAAAAAATATAAAAGAGTACCTTGAATGGTATTTGGATCACCAAATTCCAGGAATGCTAAAGCTTGAAGCTAACAATAATATACTCGATAGACTCTCTTAATTGGATAAAAACCACCTCAATGTCCACCTACATCACGAGAAGGATGAGGAGTGTATCAAGGATGTACTATATCTCCCCCTTCTTTGATGAAAATAACACAAAAATGTGAATCCTACTACAAGATCAAAAAATATACCATTTTCAGTAGAGTAACATTATTTGAAACACTTATCACACATTTAAGTCACATAATGGTCAAAATCTCTCTCCTATGTTGAAATTTTCCCACACAAGGGGAATAAATAAATTTTCTCTTGGAATTAGTCTGAGAGCATTCATACCCATGGAAACAAGACTATGTGTTGTTGTACTTACCCCCGTCTAACCGAATTCTATTCTTCATAGGAAAAGATGAATCTCTAAACACAAATTTTAATGATGAGGATTCCAAAAAAATCACCTCTAATGAAAATATCATTCAATCTAGTGTTATATGAAAAACTTTTACTTTCCCTTGCACCATGAGACACATCTCAGTATAAAAAGAGTTAAATAATGAGGATTCATTTGATGTGACGCCTCCTCAAAATTTCCCCCCTACCCCCCTCATCTGGAAATATGATTCAAAAATAACTCCTAGGGGTCCTGAAACTAATCCCAAACTCCAATATGTTAGAACACTACTTTTTTTTTCATATGTATCCCATGGTGATGATCCACCTTCATGGTGGAAGAATGAAAATTCGATCACAATATGTATCATTAACATATCAATGATTCTAGTGACTCTTATTCATCCCCAACGATCAAGATCCAACACTCCCTTACTCTTTCGCATATCACCATCACATGAAACGAAACCCAATTATACTTCATAACATGGATTGATAGGAAATGTTTCATAATAAAATACCTATAATATTTTATGGATGAATCTAAAATGGATCCTTCTTAATTTTGAAGAATATAGATCTAAATATTTTTGAGATTCCACCTCTTCAGACTTCATTATCAACCTATAATATGTGGTGATATGATAGAACAAACTACTGAACATCTTTCAATTGAATGTAAATTGTATATCGATCTTCATCCATGAATCCAAAAAACACTTTTATAGCTTCAAAAATTAGAATATGGGATAATTTATAGTATTTATTTATTTATTTTTTTATCCTGTTATTGTTTTATATTTTACATGTTCGACCCACACAAAACAGAACTACAAATAATAATTATTCTTTCCCATTTCCTAGGTATCTACCATAAAACTAGTATCACATAATTTTTTAAGAAAAATAAAATATAATTAGAATGAATCAGATATCATGGGGAACAAAAAATTATTTTATTATCTAGTCTCATTGGTTTATATTTATCATTAAACATACCTCACACAATTTCCCTATTAATGCGTGAAATTTCAATTAATCTAATCTCTAAACTGACTCTTATAACTCATTCAAAAGTACCTTATAAAACTACGTTCCCAGGAAATCTCCCCATGTTTATAATTAAATTAGTGGAGAGATAATGTGACATGTTGAGTTCCACCTATAGTTGGCCTTAGTATGGAGACTAGAACCAAGGGAATAAGTAACATTGATTTGGGTAGAATTGACAATTATGAAAAAATTTAGTAAATGATAGATATGAAAAAGATATATTGATAATACCCAACTCAAAAATATATATAAATAATCCCTATGTCAATAATGATATCTCAGAATATATTATAACATCTAAAAGTATAACCACAAATAGAAAAAGTTAACTATAATATCTACAAGGAATCCCAGACTCATCAAGATAAACCACAAGCTTGTAGAATCCATAATGATCAAAATTGTAATCCATATAACATGAATAATATTTTATTTATTTATATAGATTTAATATAATTGTAAACATATTAGGATCCACCCAAAACTCCCTTGATAATATGATAATGAAATTAGGACAAAGCACAATTACAAAAATGAAACTAACTCATCCCTTATTCATGTAAAATATGTTCACATCATCATCATGGATAACCCCAAACAATTTTATTATAAATGGTAAAAATGAACATATTAGTAAAATATAAAGGGTACCCCACTCCCACTTCCCGATTATTTTTCTAATATACCCCAACATTGAACATATTGAAACATACCCTTCCAAAACAGTCCAACCTGAAGATTCATGAACATGACTACAAAACATGAACCTCATTTATAACATGATGAAATCATACTATATTACTAGAAGACATCTAATTAAATAAATTAACATGAAATAGTTTTTTGTAATAATGAATAAATTACCACAACAGTGACCCATGATCAATGTTTGTATAGTACAATTGTATACTGGGAACGTAAATCATCTTACTAAGTGAAATATCGGCAAGGATTTATATAATGATCTAAAAACTAGTAATTATACATAAAATCATTATTAATAACATGGGGATAGGAAACATAAGATTATGGTGAGTATGAAATCTTGTAATGGTTAAATAATGTAAATACATATGCATCACATGAACATAAGTGTAATAGAATAAGATTATGTCATTTGATGATCCCACTGTACCTATAAATTATCATAAACATGAATCATTGAGTATGGTATAATAGTTCACAAGACATGGATAATTAAAAATTAATTAAAATATTAAATGATACAAATATATTGAAATAATAAATGGAATTTTGGCAGAATCAAAGGGATATAAAATTATTTCCAACGGAGTAAAATAATCTCTACGAAGGCTATTATAGTAGTATGGGTTCACTCTCCCAACCATCATGCTATTCATTGGTCACTCGAATGAAAATATTATAACTATGATTTAACCCTCTCTACCATCATGGTAGCCATGAGTTTCTCCCATGATCATCACATAGGTCTCATTTTACTGCCCATACAATAATGGTAGTCATGGTCACTCCCATGGACATATTAATATTAAATTTTCTCACACAAGACTATATTTTTCTATATCATGAGATATAAATGATACCATTGAATTATAGAGATATATAGTTCCCACCCATCCTATAATATAATCATTCATACATATTTATATAGGTCATTGATAATCAAATCATATCCTAAGAATTGAAAAGGGTATAATAAACATGTTTTCATATCATAACATGTGTAAAAGATATAAGTTTCAAAATCCATTCATCTATGAATAACACGTGAAGATAAGAGGGTTTCCTATGTATATAACCCATTAAAAAGAAAAAAAAATAAATAATCATATAACATATTAAATTGAAAAATATTTAACAAAAATTTATCCTATGAATGAAATACAAATATTATAATCATATATATTGTGAAAGAGAAATAGATTTCATAAACATATAGACCGTGAGGAATAAATGGATTTCATTATCATAATTCGATAAAATGTAAAAAAATAAATATTATTAATGTATCCCTTATATAATTTCGTATAAATTCATGATTTACACAAAATAATTTCTTCTATTTAGGGAAATAATTTTGGAAAATATTTTCATAACATTTATGATGGGAATATAGTCTATTTTCTAAATAATCCTTTTAAAACAGAATGTCTTTGAAATCCATTTTCATTGAAAATAATAATAATAAATATAAATAAAACATGAAAATATTTGTGAAGACTTTTTCAATTAAAACATATAAAATTAGGCTAACAAAATTTCGAAAAAAATATTCAATGAATATTGAAAAAATTAAAACCATTTTTCTTTAAATATTACATAATAATATAAAGAAATTGGTTTAAAATATTTTTATTTAAAAACCACATTAAATATATGATTTTAATAATATTCAAAAAAAATTATTTTTTTAAAATAAATAATTATTAATTTATAGGAATATTCATGTAAATTTGATTCATGATGTAGTGTAAATGTATACATGGTGAACAATCATTTTGGAACGTAAAAAAGAATGAAGTGTCCCTAGAAAAAAATATAGACAAGAAGACTAATTTTTAGAATTGTTTTTAAAATTATTGAATGGTTATAAATTTATTTTCATTATCATAGTATAATATTCTAATATTTATGGAATCCTTTTATAAGACAAGGTTTTGAAGGAACATAGATTTTAAGATAAAAAGTGTGTAAAGTCATACATTAAGAAAAATTGATCAAATTTTGTACCAATAATATAAAATAGTAAAATAATTTGGATATAACATTAATAAACCTATGATAAGAATATTCATTTGTTTTCTTGAGATAAAAATAATAATTATTCATCAATCTATGAATAATCATAACAAATCATGATAAATGGTGTGAGTCTAACTATAACCCATTACCATGTTTGTAACATTGAATCATAAAAAGGGAAAGAATAATATTAAATGATGGTTAAAATATTTTAAATATAATTATATTCATGGTATTAAATTTCAATGGAATAATGTGCATCTCATGGAGATATATAGGTTAATATCATGCCATTTGTCTCAATGAAGTCAAATTGAGACAAAATTACTTTACCAATTTGGTAAATTTTGTTACATAAACCCCATTATACGAATATCATAAAAAAAATTAATAAATACCCATAAAATTATTATACAAGTTATATAATACATCAATTAAATGTATAAAAATACTAAAAAATAATTGAGTGGTGAGTAAATCATGTATCTCATGGAAATAAAATGTCAGATGAAATACAAATACCTTATGTCTGGACCCACTTTATTCTCGCATAAATATAATTCATGATAAATAATATATGTTTTAAATATCATAAAGAAACGGATTAGTATTTATAAGACCATATGTGGTTTTATTATTTCTTTATATTTCTGCATTATTAATGATTCGAAGTAAAGGTTTCACATCAGGTAATACCCCCTTTGTTTTTCTCATGTTTCTTAATTTGTTATATATTTGAACTCATAATTATATAATAAATTCCTGATTGTAAAACATGATATAAATATATTTTATATTATATATATATAAATATAATATTTAATTAATAAATTGAAGACACTTGTAGTGTGTTAATAAATAACACTTCATTGAGAGGGTTATCGTCCACACATCCACAAATGATGTTATCTTAGTCACACAATATGAAATGGGTAATGTTATGTTATATATAAAAACTATAGAAGAAAAAATAAATTGTAAAATTCAAATATATCATATATAAATATATTATACATAGTCATTCACAACCCTGAATGGTGGTATAAGAAAAATGAATAATATTTTTTTGTGAGGTTGTTGTTCTCTATAGACAAGCAATATGATCGTTAAACAGTATATGGATGTGTCTATAAGTTTAGGTAAAAACATTAATGTAAAAACACTTCAGTATATTGAGAATAATTATTTTTATATATATTCAGTTAAAAAAAATGAATTTATCTTTTGAATAAATAAAAAAATAGAGGAACTTTAGAGAGGATTTTTCCAATTTTTCAAGTAACTCCTTTGGTTTTCACCAAATCTCTCTCATAGATGGAATTATGACTAATGGGAGTAATATAACAGTAAGGGAGGTATATTTATTTTCAATGCAGAAAATATTTTCTGAAAAAATGTACCATTATAGGTGTGATGATGTTGTAGGAAATGAAGGATTTTTATTATGGAGGATGAGTTATACTCTTGTAAATATTTGGAATGGGAATTCCATCATCATTTTTACCATTTCATGGGGATCAAAATATTTTGAAAATTAGATACAAGGAAGGATAGGGTAGAAATATTTACATCCAATGTATTTTTCTAAAGAGTCAATTTCATTTTACTTTAATCTTACGGTTTAGTCATATGGGATTCTCAACATCAACTTAATTATTGAAATTAATGTTAATTAGATTAACTATTTTTTTTGATAAAAATATGTGATAAATTAATTGGAATTTATAAATTGTTTTGGTTACAAATATGGAATCCATTTTTTTAAATTTATGTCACATAAGAGTTGTGAAATAATTTGAATTTAATCCCATATTTGGGATGACAATTCATGATTTTTAATAAAAAATGTTAAAAATTCTCTTAGTTTATAATGTCAATTTCAAGGTGAAATTGATTTTAATGAAAAAATGGATTAATATATAAAATATTTATCTAAATAATGTTTAAAAAAATTTAAAATATATTTTTATCCCACTAATATATTATATTCATAAAATTTTGTAATTAAATTTCATTAATTTTTAATATATATTAAAAAATGATATTTAGTAGAAAAAATAAAAAAATAAACACTAACACATTTTTATTATTTATATTTCAATGATGATCTATAATTTGGAATATTATATTTATAAAAATTTAAATTTTATAATTTTAAATATGATTTCCATTATTAGTAGGTAAAACAACATTTATAAAATATATGGTTTTATGTGTAATTTTGGGTGTGTTCACTACTAATGCCTATAAAATAAATTAGATGAATATAAAAAAAATTATATTGAATATATATCACATATTTAATTTAATATCATTCCCTAATAGTTACTAAATAGACATATTATCATAAATATCTTCTTTCACATAAAAATAGTCATTTATAAAATAATTCCCTATATATTAATTTGGGTTTTATATTCCTTTATTATTAATTAGTATCCGATAAATTATACCATATTTTTTCCTATGTTAGTTAAACCTATAATTGATAATTTAATTGATTTTTTATATCTAATAATATTAAATAATAATATTGTAAAATTTATATTATTGTTTGGAAAAAATATGACTTTTTTGTGTTACGCTTGTCATTGAGGAATGATTGTATTTCGTGTAATGTCAGAAAAGCATAGTGTTCTGTATAGAGAAAACAAAACATTAGTGTTTTTTTTGTTCATTATTAATTTTTTTTATCATAACATTGATTTCAAACATAGTTCTTTTATAAAAAAATAATATGTGTTCTTTGAAAAGAAAAATATCAAGAAGAATAAATTAATTTGAAAAAAAATCAAAAAATATGAGGGTGATATTATTTTACATCACTATATATATTAACAATACAATTTTTTGGTCCCATATAGCCCATATGACATGTATCATACTTGATGAATTATACTTCAATCAGTTATAGTAAATTCGCTGTGTGTGGTAAAATAAGCATTCATATCCTCTACATGTCGCACTTATAATTATACATAGGATAATATATATATTAATACATGTGTGTGAAATAAACCCAATACATAAGAAACCATTATACACATATATGTTAAAACCCACTATTCATAAATGTGTATGTTACAACCAAGAAAAGAAACCATTACTAGAGGGGGTATTCAAGAATCCATCCTCCAATCAATGTATTGGGGAAAACACCATCCTAGTGTCCACTTGGTTTTATTCATCCTAACAGATATTTGTATGGAAGTGTTTAGAATAATTGAATATACATTATAAAATATATCTCACAACCACATTATGAATATAAAATGGTCTTAGGATCATAATTATCTAACATCATAGATACCATCATCTACAACTGCTAAGACTGGATATCCTATTATAAAAAATAAATAAAAGACCTATTATAATTATATCATTATTTGTTATGATTTGTTTTATTAATTAATAAATTTAAATTAATACACCATTTATACTATTTCTTGTTACATAGAATTAATAAGAATATTTATTGACATTACCTATATGTAAATCCAAAGTGAGTCTATTATTTATCAATATATACATATTTTCAACAATTTCATTTTATCATAACCATAACAATGGGTTATGAATTATTTATTCATTATTATAGACATAAAATAATCCATGTACTCGTTGAAAACCATCCTAATATAATACAAAGAGGAATCATGCAACCAATGACAAACAATTGCCTCATGTAGTGGGGGGGATGTATGAAAATAGAACAAGCTTCCCAACCATCAACCATTGATAAAATTATCAAGTGAGTATCTATGATCTTAGTATCACAAGATAATGTAATACCATCCTTAATCCATTCTATATTATCTGATTATGTCACCAACATTGACATGAATATCCTTTTTCATCTCTCCATCACAAGCTCCAACTACATCAACGTTATCTATGCTTCAAACCCACAGATCACATTAACCATCCTAGGGTCAGCTATATAAGTATCACATCCCATATACGCGACACTGCCTCATATCATTACATAAAGATAATCTCACAACCATAAAATATAAAAAAATGATAGTTATAAAAAATAATTTAAATAATATATATACACATAATTGGAATCTATTATTAACAGATAAATTAAAACTCACATATCTAAAATCAATTCACTTGACCATTCCAATAATATTGGAAACAAAGGACCTCAAAATTATATTTTTTAAACATCCAATTTACCAATTCATTATTCATATGTTAAAACTACATGAAAACTAAGGTATGAATCTATAAAATTTTATAAATATATAAAATATATCATAGCAATAAAATAAATTTCATCAATATATGAGTCATATCATTCTCACTTAATATGACATTTTATTATTTTCAAAAATCATTAACATGCCTCATATTTTATATAAATTCAATTGAACTTATAAAAGAACATTTCCAATTTATCATCTATTTAATTTTAATTTTATTATCATGAAATTATTTCAACCAACACATATAAAAAATACTTCTTCATTTACTTCCATTTAGATAATTATTTACCAATCAATTCCATCTTTACTTTATTTACAAATTTCAATATATTAACACACTAACAAGAATAAAATATATATCAATATATCTATATATTTTGAAATAATACTACTATAATTGCCTTATGATAAAAAACTGGCGATATATAAATAATTTCTTTAATATATATCAATGATATTATGTTAATTGCATTTCCATAAAAAACAATTAACCATTCATAATTTATATTTGCATGTATATAAAATAATATAAGTAATTAACAAAAAAATTAAATTGAATTATTTTCCTTTATTGAGATTAGACCATTTTCATATGTAATGATCATCTCTCCCATTAAATGTTGTTTCATATATAGATTCACAAAAATAACACATGAAAAATCAATATTACATTTAAAACATATCCATGATATTCTATTTCCTGGAATTAGGAAAAATGAGGAAATGCGACACATGATTTAAGATAAAAGAGGTATAATGTAACTTGTCTAATAACATATTGACGATGGGAAGACCGGAATTTATCTCAATTAAATGAATATGAATAAAATACAATAAGTAACACCATTAGAGAATTAGATATGATAGGAAGAACATGGTTTATAGAAAACCTAAATGATGTTTAATTATTTAAATATGTTCCATATAAAATTTACACTTTAAGAAACTCTTATTCATAATTTAAAATTTTCAAGCATCAGGGCTTGATGGAGAAATAAATGACCTCACACTAAATTTTCATGAAATATTTTATTTTTTTTAAAAGCCCCATGATCCATTCATTAGAAGCAATGAAAATTCAAAACCTGATATGTGTAAAATTTACACACCAATTATTCATCATTTTTCATTGTATTAGAATTATAATCCCTCCAGACTCACTACAGGCCTTCTATAATTACCATGAGCATCAAAAACATGGAATGGGTTAGAACACATGGATCCGTCAAATTAAAAATATCAACAAATTATATAATTCAATTAAAATTTTATAAAAAAATTTATAACAAATTTATAAATTATATATTTTTATTTTTCCCTACACTAATAGTAGTGGATGAAAAAAAATACTCAATAAATGTTTCAAATAGTGAATCAGTAATTCTCTAATACTCCCAGTGTAAAATTGTTCTATAAACCATATTTGTACTAAATATTTAATTTCAAATTATATACCATAATTTAAATGATATATTCATGGGTTATTCTATGAGTTCACTATATTATTTTCACATTAACATAATTTTTTTGTTAATATTTTTCTACACATTCTATAACAATGTAAAACAAAACCATAATACATTGATATTAAATTAAAAAATACTAACATTATAAAATAGTTGTTAAATTTATAGTATGTGAAAAAATAATGAATTATTATATAAATGGAATCATTATTTAGAATATTTTATTATGAAAATAAAATATCCATGTTTGTAATTGAGACTCTTCAATTGGGAATTCTGTAGACATTTTCCAATATGAACTCAAACAATTATTATATTACAATACCAGATTTATTTAAATTTTCAACAAAATGTTAATATATATGAAATCAAATCGAACTAAAAATTAACATAAGAAAACCTTGAGAGATTATCTTATCCAATTTAATTTTTTGGAAATAATGTTGGGTTATGTGTGTGAAACATATAATGACCCAAACATGAAATTATTTGAATTTAATTTAATTTTTTTTCCATTTTTGAAGAAATATTCATTCGATCATTGAATGAAAAATAATTTTAATCTTTAATAGAAGTAATTGGAAAAAATACAATTATAAGAGTAAAATATTCATTAATTCTTTTAATGAATTTTTATTACTAATAGATTAATTTATATTCACTAATATTATTAATATAATATAGTTAAAAATGTTTCATGAAAATTTAATGTTATTAAATACCCCTAATAATGTGAAAATCAATAAAATCTATTATTCAAGGTATATAATAAATGTATTTTATGTATATAATATACATGTTTCATATATAGGTTTTCTAGGTGAAATGAACACATGTAGTGAAATTCATATTTATCACATTTTTAAATTGATTACAAAAACAATTGTATATTATATTATTAAAAATATTAAATTATGTGATAATATTAACATAATATTTAGGCGTAAATTACGTATTTGAGAATAATGAATAATTAAAAAGAGAAATAGTTAAATATTTTTTATTAATTAATTGATTTACCAAGAGTTTTATAATCACTAACACATAGATTAACATTACAAATTTAATGTAGTTAATATTTTATAATATTTTAAAATATAGGAATATATATTTTCAAAAATTTAAATATTATTTCATAATATATATTTCTAAAACACTTATTGTATAAAAATATTTTATTCTAGAATAAATATTTTTCTATATCAATTTACTTAATTTATGGGTTATTTTTCTAAAACATAGAAATTAAATTATATTAAATTGTGACAAAATTATATATTAATTTTTTATAATTTGATATAATGATTTATATTTTTATTTTTGGTATAAAACTAATTATATTTGATAAGTTCATTATCATGTTCAATATGGGTATAATGGTATATCATAAATATGATCCATTTTATGTCAGAACTCCTGAATATAAAACATTATAAATGGCCATTTTTTGGTTAAAATGTATAACCAAGAATTCTCATTAATCATTCCACACCCAACTGTCATGAAATTCCATTATTTTCAATGATAAAAAATTAAATTTAAATGATAATTAAATTATTTTGACCACCTAAAACATGATACATCCAAAAATGTCAATCGAACTCATTGTTATACATTATCATAATCAACTATTAATTTTACCCACTATATTTACCTATTAAATTGTTCATAATCCTCAGGTCTCCAGAAGAATGACTAAGTCCTCAATTTACTATAAATCATTCCATGGAATAATGAAGTCCTCGACATCCATAATATAACCTCACTACTGCTTTCTTCAATGTATTCCAGACCAGGAACAATAAAAACCAATACTAATATAATGACATATAATAAATGTTATAAAAATATGTCACTATATTAGTTTCAGGTACGTTAGTTATCATCTTCTCACAGTTAATTATTTTTTACGTAACATGCAGATTACTTATTCAATGGGTGCTTTTTATTTTATTCATTATCACCAACCATTACATCATCAAATTCGACCTAATGAAAAGATATAATTGTGGTTAGATAATTAGCTGTTTATAAATATTAATATATTATTACATTCATCCCAATTTGTTTGAAAATTAATTTTTCATTTGTGTTCACGGGTAGACTATATCATACACAATGAAAAAAATTTCATTTTCATATCATCACCTTAATTGAATGGACATCAATAATATATGAAATTATATGAAATAAAACAATACAATATTTCAGGAATATAAATTTGTAACTATTTAATAATAAATATAGATATTTATAATTTTCATCATTGATTTATATAAATTAGATGAAAATAACTAATCATCATTTCAACAATCGCACAACATTCTCAGTGTATAGTCAAATTATGATTTGGATGATAGCATATTTGAATATAAATTATTTTATGTTATTTTAAAATTATTAAGATTATTAGAATTATATTTCATAATATTATTTGGATATATATTAACCCAGCCCTACTTATTACCATGTGGGGAAATAGAGGTTCCTTTATTCCATAGGTGGCATCCCCAAAGAAAAATAGTCTAGAATTAAATTCCATGTGAGTAATGAAATATTGGGGTATGATTTACCATTTAATGTAAAAAACCAAACCAATATTAATAGAACATATACCTACATTATGATATTTGAGTAAATTAAAAAAATTACAACTATACTCACAAATAATAGGATATATCAATGTATGGGAAGTATTAAAAAACAAACAATAGATTATAAATGATCCAAAACAAAGAAAATATCATCCTATGAATCCCAAAAAAATTCAAAGCTACAAATTCTCCTTCAATTCTTTCTAAATCATGATAAAACACATGATATATTTGATATCATCCCTATTTCAATGTCTCGATAAAATAAATCTAAAAATGAACCAGTTTCACCATAAATCGGTAAGTGTAAAGTTATTTTTATTTCACCAATGACATACAAGCATACACCATTAAGAAAAAACATGTCAGAAAAAATTATTTAAATCAATTTAATAGAATATGAATATTTTATAAAAAATAAAAATAAGTTTATATGGAAATTAATAAAAAATATATAAATTAAATTTCACAATGATTTGACATACCCATTTCATGTTTTCACACACACATTTATGAATTCCATAGACAAAGTTACATAACCAAAAGAGGCCTCTCATTGATCCACTAAGATGTCTATAGGAGAATATTACTAGGATCTTTAGTATAAAATTACCATTCCATAGGGATATGATTAATAATTCACTAACATTAACCTTGTATTCGAAATTCCATAAAAAAAATCCCGCATAAAACCATTAATTATTTTAATCATTTAAAAAATCATTATTTATTCATCAAAACTAATCCATAATAAAAAATTATCAATTTAATATTTTTAACCAAAATAATTTTCAATGAAACATCTAATTTAAACTTTTTTAAATCAATAACCCTAAATTTTATTCAATCAATAACTTCGTCTAAAAAACCAAAAAATTAATGAAACTAATTTGAAAACCCTTCATGTTTAATTGAATGTATATATGTGAGTAAATCCAAAAACTATTCAACATTTGGGGGAAACAAATAGTTACACTAAAGAACACCATATTTTGGTTTGGATATTATTCCCTTGAATAAATAAAATTTTATTTCAATTACAATCATTCTATTACATTTTGTATTGATTGATTCTATACGCTTTAAGGTAGAATCATTCATCTTTATATTACTCTGATCATTGTATTCACCTTGAATACAATTGTTTTACATTAAATTAGTATTACAATACATCATACCTTTTATATTCAACACAATTGTGGGTGTTTATATTTGTATTAGTTTAAGATCATTTAAACTAATCTCTTTGTTGCAAAAACTCAAAAGTTTTTTTTAAACCTACAATTCACCCCCCCTCTTGTATTGTACCATCTGATAGACGTATATATCTACTATTCGATCCAACATTCTATACAAAATCTATACAAGAACATGATTCAATGTAAAATCCATATCTAGGTGAATTTGGTGAAATTGAATTACCAGGTCAACATAATGTCGGTACATATTAAAATGAGAAAAATGAATCAAATTTTACAGTGATTGTACCTTTGGTGTAAATGAATATTATTATTTCACCTCACCAACTATATCTAATGTCTCTAAATAGAATATTTACCCGGGGGAAAATGTTCCCAAAATAAAAAAATGATTATTCATAGGTCTCAAATTGATTCTCAACAATATATTGTCAACAACATAAATTAACCACTATAATCGACCATGATATTCAAAAAAATTATCAAAACTATAACACATATCCATCCATATTATGATAAAATGAATCTTCTATGTCATATCATGTACACGGAGAGGTAAAGTCAATGTGAGATAACTTAATTTTTTAAAAAAAATTATGAGAACCAAAAATACTACCATATAACTACACAAAAAGGGAAATATGAGTCGATGATTGAAAATAATTATTTTATGAGAAATCCACTAATGTTATATTCTCATCCCATTATCCATTACAATCCATTACGTATATAATATTAATCTCCTATAATGTTTGGATTATTCTTTCGGTTTATCCATATATTTAATTATTATATATAATGATCATATCCAATACTATCCCATGGGATTGTTTTTAGGATTTTAAATAATTAGAGATAAAAATTTGTTATTTTTTGGAAAAATTCAACACCCTAATTCCACTTATCATTACAATTTCATGAATATGTTTTTTCTAAAAGTATTCCACCATATTTCCTAAAT
The DNA here is from genome assembly GCA_963277665.1 of Viscum album. Lineage (NCBI taxonomy): Eukaryota > Viridiplantae > Streptophyta > Magnoliopsida > Santalales > Viscaceae > Viscum > Viscum album. Next base: position 1,357,277,557 of record OY728142.1, on the reverse strand, counting down.
TAATATTTATGAAGTGATATGGAATTAGGATATGATATGTGACCTTTAATGATAGGGATATAATATAATTAATGAATACCATCTCTCATTTACATTTGTGTGTCTATAAAGACCACATTATAAAAACTAGTTATTGATTCCCTATTATGACATAAGTTAGTGATGCATATCTAGTGAAACTCTTACACATTCCATTTCTTCTCATCCAACCAAAAATATTATCTAAAATCCATATACATAATTTTATTTCTATGATTAATAACACATCATCAATAGTGGTTGCTATAAATTTTATTATGGTAACATTAAAGAACACCCTTCCATTCTGGCTACAATATTAAAAATATATCAACCATCTTCCATCCAACTATGGAATATAAGAACATTGATGTTTGTCATTATTTTAACCTATTTAGGGTTAGATGTTTCAATATTTATAACATGATAAACATAATCATAATTAAAAGTTACATGAAATAAAACTAAAAAATTTTCTTATTCATCATATTCTAGATGCATATCATCTAGAACTAAAATAAAAATATATTGCATTGTATATTCTTTATACAATTGAGAATATTAAATTTTAGTCTCCAAATCCACTATATAATTTAATTTCAATTGAATATAAAAAACATCAATGTCATACATTTTATTATTTTCAATACATATACATTACCTTATCTTTAAATGCATTTTTTTAAAATGTTCCCTATGAAATTAATATTCGTAAACACTATAGATGTACATTATAATATTAAATAGTTCCACTATTTAACACATGAATAATATCCTAAAACTCCAAATTGAATACTGTGTAGGACATATCATTCTTCTGTCACTGCAAAGAATCATATGCAATAACATGATATCCATGGAAGAGAACATTTACCTACCCAGATATATGTGTGTCACAATAGACTATGTATAATTATCAATACTATATAATTATGGGATGTGTGATGTATTATATCTATTATTATGGTCATGAAAGGATTAATGTCATACACAATTCAATTAGAAATATATTTAATTTATCATAAATTTACATCGGTGAGGCCAAAAATGTGAAACATGAATAAAATAAACATAGTATCCCACTACCCAAAGGAATCTATTTATCTTGGGACAATCCATAGTTGTTTCAATCTGACAGTATCATAAAAAATTCAGAATCTACACAGACACCATTCTGGAACAATACATTCACAGGTAAATATACCTCTAGTATCCATAAATCCAAAATTCATAACTTATAATAATATTAATTCTCCCATAAGATGCAAACTATTAAAGCTTCATGTTTCCCATGATGTTATTTTATTCTAGAATTGAATAGAATTTCAACTTGAAATAACACCATAATTGAATAAAATTTTCTTTGAATGACTCAATTCATTAATGACATAATGATGTAAGGTGAATTCTTAATACTAAAAGGAATATTAAAAATATAGTAATTCTCATTTCTCCAACTGAATGTTTTTTTATGAATATAAGATAACTATACTCATAGGTGGTGGTAACAGAAACGTAATTTAATTTATGAGAACCAGAAAACACCCTTAAATTGATGTAACATTTAATTTATTAGAGGAATAATATACCTAGTCATTATAATGACATGGATAATCATAAGATATTCTAGATAAATCCTTATATTTCTTTATTACATTATTACAAAATAATCTATTGATTTTTAATGAGAAATATTTGGTCATGTGAACCAATATCATTCCAACTATTCCAACAACACCTTTAATTCCATTATTTCAATTATAGTCATCTGGTATGATGGATGAGGTGTTTTCATATTCAACCATTTGAGATCAATTATAAACACAACTTCTATTTTAGCTAGAAACCCCTATATATTTTCAATAAATATTCAAGATAATGTTTCATCATGTTTATAGAAAATATATTTCTAATGTTCTCAATTGTTTCTAAATTTTAATCTACCAAATGATAAATAATTCATAAAAAAATGGATCCAAAAAATATATAACTACATTATCTTACTGCTAAATATCCTCAAGAATTTTTTTTATTCCATTAAGAGATGTTAATCTTACATTTCTGGCATAAAAGTCAATATGGGCCTTAAATGATCTCATCCAATAAATAACCAAATTCAATTTAGATACATCTATCTCAAGAACCGATGAATCCCAATAATTATTATCCTAATGAATAGTTTTAGAATAATAAAAACAACTTATTGGTCAACATATCCCTTTTTAAGAAGATTTTATTGTTTCAAAATAAAAGGAATCATCCCAAAATTCAATGACATATGACCGTGAACATAAATGTAATAAATGTGTCAGATGAACACATATAAAAAAAATTCAATCAAGGTAAAATTAAAAATTATCACGCATATCACTAGAGTTAGACTTGAATGACCATGCAGAATCACATTCCATGCACCACGGATTTTCTTAATCACTATACATTGATTTTTATTACCCTATTTAGATTTCATTTGTTTTCAAACGGCTTCGTGTTCCTATAATCTCCATGGAATTATCAGTTCTGATAAAGATAATTATTCATCTAATGTATTCTTGTCATAGTATATTATATGTCTAAATACTAATAATTTTATCTAGTATCATACTTTGGACTATTACATCAATAATACTAAATATTTCTCAACTAATTACAATGTTAACATGACATTAGTGGGTTTATTCAATATGTCTTTATATTATGGAATGAAAAACATGGAAAAAAACTCTCTATGATTGAGGATGATTGTAAAAATATATCATGGTTTGATTATGATATATTCCAACACTCTATTTGTTTTTGTACTAATAACTCTTATTCTTAGAATTATAGTTTTCACTAATTTTCATGTGTATTAACATGGTCCCAACAGTCACATTAAAATGTGATGACCATTTACACAACTATCTCCTCATAGAAAATTTATGTAGATTACATAATATATATAATGATCATATTTTATGAATATGTGGTCATAAACTTGCCCTAAAAATTAGTTCATTCAAGGATTCACTTTCAGAATCATCCAGTTCAATGAATAAAATATTCATACATTTATCGATGACCTATATTATAGAAATTATCACCTATATCATAAAAATTATGTTTTTAGTTATAATAGTCTAAAATTAATTTGGATTGAATAATTTTCTAAATTATTCTTAAAAATTATATAATGGTATCCCATAGTCATGTTTAAAATCACTTAACTAATACATTTACTGGAATTCTAGATCCTCTAGTATATACATTTACAGCATAACATTAATTTCGGGTGGAGTCCCATGGAAATCAATGAATCGATTAATCTTATTCCATTGGACTACGATTTTCTCTTATTCTGAATAAAATTATAAGAATGATTGTTCTTTATTTTTTAATAGAACTAATTATTCAACATATCAAGTATCATCATTACCTTTACCCATTACAATTTCATGAAAAGAAAATAATTTTTTTTCAAATAGTTATAGTTCACTTTTTTATTAGGTGCACTAGCATTTTCACAAGTCTATTCAGGTAGATTCCTATGAGATCTACACAATTCAATTATCTATAACAAGTAGAAAATAAAATGAAGTCATCACATACTAAAAAATAAATTCATAAAAAATATAATTGAACACATCAACACATATCCAAATCATCTATTATCAAAATCTAGCGGTTGGCATAATTTTATTAAAATTTTAAAATTTGTTAAACATTATTTTCAAAATAAATTTATTTAAAATATATTTTGATATCAAACCACATCCCAATTTCGTAAGTCAGTAATCAGATAATTAATAATGCATTCATAGTGGTATTCCATCTTATCAACGAAATTCAGGAAATTCTTATCGATTGAAACCTAAATGAGGAAATGAAAAATCTTGTAGGTGTATCATCAAATTCATATGTTGAATAAAAACTTTTGTAATGGGAAGTTCATTATAAAAATTTAATCAATTTATTTTTATTTTATCTATTTCCTGTTATAATGATTATATAACATTTATATCAATACAAAGACTATATGATAGAATTTCCAAGTTATGGACCGTACAATATAATACCATTAGTGAAAAAAATAATGATAGAACAATTTTGTATAATAACAATTTTAACATACCATCCACTCCTACTTATATTTATATAATTTACTAGATCTTATAGGTGTCAGGGTAAATTCCCATGAATCCAAAGGATGTAAATAAATTATAAGGGCCTCAACCAGAATTGGGATCAATTATATCGATAAAGGTTAAAACCCGAAAAAATTATAAACAATCATTCAAAAAATTGTTCGATGAATATGTATAAAACAACCAAATTGATTCACATCAATATGAATCTATATCAATATACAAATATAAATGTAATAATAAATAGAAACCCAGACCCAATTAAAAACAAGTGACATCATTCCATGTATCTTAACCATTCTCAATGTTCCAACTTCAATAGATATTCCATCAAAATAAAGGCACATCACTATATATATATATATGATACATTCACATTTATAGTGTTCCAATAAATGATATCTATAATTTCTCCAATGTTCTAACGAAGGGGAAGATATAAACTATTTAGTATTTTCTAAAATGTCTTATTCTCTCATACAATATGAAAAAACATATCAGAACAATTAAAATAATATGATTTCAATGAAGCTGAAATGTTTATATGAAAACAAAATGAATGATAAATGAAAACTAAAAAAAGATGCCACTAATGAAACTTATAATTTATTTTAAAAATCCATATTTGATTCCAAACACACACATGCACACCGATGTGATGGTTTATTACTAATGTGAACTCTCCTGTTGATCGTCCAAGCCACCATATGAGGACCAATTTCATGAACACCAATGGAACAAATAACTTATATTTGTTCATATATGTAAATTCACTCACCCATACCATGTATACCAAATTACATTATAACTAATTAAGAATAATGTAATTCTATATTTAAAACCTTCCAAAAATAATAAAAATTTATATGAAAATCAAAAATATGAAAATCATCATTTTAAATATTTAAAAAAGGGAATTTTTTAGTTAACCATCCAAAATCAATAATATGTAATCGATAAAAAATAAGATTCTCTCAATATTATCATATTTTTTATACTAAAATTTCAAGCGTTGAATTTATAGAAAGCTGGCACTTTAGGATCAAATTCATGTTGAGGGGGTAGAGAATCCACCTACCACTCAATGATATAAATAAATGAATTATAACACCAAAAAAAGTAGTTATGGTCTAGGATAATCATACAATTAAAAAATAAGCATATATATCATAATTATTTCTAGAAAAAAATATGGTTTTACCCTCTAAAAATGATATATATGGTTCTTGGGTGAGAGGAGTTGAAATTACAAAATAAGAAACATAAATAATGATGACATATAAATGAATATGGATTTCCAATGTTATTTTATTCTCCTAAGAATGACATCTACAATGAAGGCTATGTATCTCAATACTAGGAGGAATAATGAATTAAATATAATGATATAATAGTTGATTAATGTTGATTTTTGGTTAATTTAGATAATATCCATGAATTTATTCTATCCCACTATACATCACATGGTTAGGTCACACAATTTGAAAAATTGTGCACCAATCCTTAAATGTTACATCATGGAGTGCACCATAAAAATGGTTTCCTTGAATGGATAATTAAACAATTGACCAATCATGATATTCTCTCCATTTTTAGTTTCATGGTCCCCCTTGTAATTCATATTATTTATCAATTACATGAACCATCTATGTTCTGGTCTAGTGTCTAATATCCCAAAAAATATTGTTTCCTAGTGATGGTATATAAATTCCATTAACTTTAAAAACCCAACTCTAATATATAAATTACTCAAAAAATTTCATCACCACTCATAATAAACCAAAAATCACAAGATTCATTTATGAGATCACATTACATAAAAAGTTTTATGTACGTGAAACAAGGTGTGTTACAAATTTCTCAATGAAACAATACATGAGAAATAATTGAAATATATATAGCCTAATAATAGATATAAACATTAACTATAAAATAATTATATAATGTATTATTATGAATAAAATGTTTATATTATCATTTATTTAAATATTCTTTTAATACAGGATATTGAAATGGTTGCCTTTATGATATTGTCCATTAATGAAATTTCATTGAAGTAAAAAAGTAATGATAAGGGTTTTTCTTGTCTCAAATTCCAGTCATATTAAAATATATTAATTTATATGTTATTTATGCAACATCAATGAAAATAATTTATCATGATTCACTATTCACTTCATCTTATTTATAGTTACATTTCAATTTACCTCTTTAAAAAATTTATCATCAATAAAATTAAATTCCATTAGGGTTTCAATATCAATTTACATTATATGATGTGAGTTTCAGGTTATAAAATTGTTGTCATTTTATATGGTGTATATACAACAACAGTAGATTATTTTCAAGTTATTATTATTTTTATATGTTATTAATAAATGTATTTTCATTAATCAGACCTTAAAATATTAATAATATAATAGAATAAAAATTTTTAATGGTTTTTATTGAGTTGAAAACATTTATTAACTCAATTTTATTCTCATTTGACCATTTTTAGAAATTAATTTTATATTATATAATATGAAGATATTATACATAATGTGTTATTTAATTTATTTGAATATAAAATTTAAAATTGTGTATTAATTTATGGATATATTGAATTTATCATAAAATATAATGATATTAATAAAAACTACCATTATTTTTTAATAATTACATTTTAGTCGTTTTCCATATTTATGATTTCTATAAATAACGAAATTTAGTATTTTGAAATAAAAAAATATTAAATATTTAGTTATATTCAAATTTATTTTTACCCGATTACAATGGGTAATTTATGAATCATTTTAATTTTTATTTTTCATTAAATTTATTTTTTATATTAAAAATAATATCTTCCTTTCTTAGTCATATAATAAATAATCTACTGGAAATTTCAATTAGATTTTTTTATAAATTTTAATGGATTTTTAACTAATTGTTCTTCACAAATGATCTTTGAAAAATAATTCATCAATTATTAATAAAAATAATATTATAAAAAGTTACTCATATGTATCACTATATATGATTATGTCCTGAAATTTTATATAATGAACATTTGTTAGGTGTCCCTTCAATTTTAATTGATGAAATATAATTTTATTAATCCAATGTAATTATGTTTAAAGAATATACTATTATATTTAATTATGAAAAACTCTTATTTGGATAATAGTTAATTAATATCAATCATTCTAATTATTGAGTAAATTTTATTTGATACCATTTAGAAATGTTAAAAATCCAACTTCCATTCCATGGATTTTTCTAATATGATGAATGATTGAGTTCAAATTGAGAATACATATAGATGATAATGGGTGGTGTCCTATATATCCAAATAATTCATTGTTTAATGATTTATGGATATATATATAAATATTTTTTTAGATATGATTAGGTTTTTATATGGCATCGTAATGTTTGAGTGAATAATAATGGTGATATTCCCTTATTATTAGGATTTACTTGTATTTTTTTATTATGACATATCTCAATGAATTTATAAATTTAATTTCATATTTTATTTATTATAATCCATGTCTCGTGTATATAGTCTCACTCTTAAGAAAAGGTTTTTTTAAAATTTCGGATATCAACTAAATTTATTGTGATTGATGGGGTATTCATAACATCAAATGTAATATTATTAATATAATTCCCCCCATAATCACGTTTTCTATCATTGTTTTTATCTATCCATTGATGACAGGTTAATGTTTTTTCAATTTTTGAGATTTGATCTCAAACCTAACCAATGTTTCTATTCCTAATATCATGAAGAAGAGTATAACTTAAGATAATTTAATAATAGTTTCTTGGGATATTAGGCTATGATGACATGTTTGGAATAATTGTACTATAAGTTTATTATTTAAAATATCAATACAAATTTAAACCATAAATTTTCATGACTATGAAATTATTTATTAGTTATTATAATAATTTTTTAAATAATATAAAAAATAAATTGACATCTTGTGGGTTTTTAGTTATTAAGAATGTTAGTCTGTAATGTGTGTGTGTTTCACACCATACCATTGATATTGTGTATATGGAGCCTTTTTGTATTACTGAAATGTTTTTATTTTTAATACTATTCATATAATTATTTTTTGGTATTAGAATCATATATATTTATAAAATCATTTATATATGAGTCATGTTATAGAAAAAACCATAAATATTTATATAATATATAATTTTAGTCTCCTAGAAAGGAAATTCTTTTTTTGAGTGAAAACATGTTGATATAGTATCTATCATCGATTAACCTTTGTTTAATAAATGTTTAATGTATAGTTATAATTTATCTCAATCATCACCATCTGAGTGACAAAGAAGACTAATTTTAGTGATCATTTGACAGTTAATGGGGGATTTATTTAGGGACATACATTTTTTCCTAAACAATAATTTATGATTTAAATAGAAATTTTAGATGTAAAATATTTATCCAATTTTGCTGGATAACCAAATAGTAATATTAACATGTATATCCGTTATAAAAACTGATTTATTTTCTATTTCAATTTTACAACAGTTAACCAATAAAATCATGTGTAAAAATGACGCTATCATAAAAGAAGACATTTTATGATTTTTTTTCATATTCAAAGGATGTCACAATATTTTGTTAATGAATATTGTCATAGAAATTATCGATTTTTTATTATCTTGGATTAAAAATCCTTAATATGAACATGTGAAATGTTTATACCTATAAAACCACAATCCATATATTCAGTTAATTTAAATGAATTATAAAACACATCTATGAATATCACTATATATAAAAAATGGGCAATATCGGTTTTGTTGTTTCACCATGTATTATATATTATAACTTTTATCTTTACTTATACCCATGAATTTTTTTATTTTTTGATAATAAATTTAAATGTTTTGGGTGAATTTATTTAACATGGTAAAATATAATTCTTCTTGATATTTGTATTCATTTCCATTAAGCATCAATTATACAATTAATTTCATGCTTCACATCAATTAAAAATACTCTATGAAACCATGAAAATTTATAATAAACTAGTAATATATTGTGATTATAGTACAGATGAAAATTTTGAATGTAAAAAAGATAAGTTATCACACTATAAAATCAATATTAAAAGATGTACTATAGTATAATTGATTATTTTGAAGAATTATTTTTTTGATCTTGAATGGGGGTTTCTTAACCATGTTCCTATCAAGTTTAATCCTTTGAAAAACTATATAAATTATGTTTTGATAATTTAAAATTATGACAGATGTTTGTGTTCATGATATTTCAATGTTAACCATTATTGTTGGAGCACAACCCATTAATTTCAACGATGTTTATCATATCCTTAGATTCTTACATGAATATCATCATGTGATATTTATGTATTAATTAAGATGATATAGTCCCTTCTTTTTTAATGAAAATATTTATTATTATATCACATTTATAATATCACTTTTACATTTAATCATTTACTCAAAATGAATGATCCTTTTTAAATTGAATTATAAAATCCATGAATTGTCGATGAAAAAATATTTTCGTGTCTATGGGATAAATTATATTAAACATCATATTTATACAATATGAATTGTAATTATTATTTTCAACTACTAAATTAAATTTCATTTGTAGATGATGTAAAAAATTATAATGTTTTATTCTATAAAAGAGATTTCACAATGAAACTAATTTGTTCACATTATACTTTGAATATATAGTATTATTAATTTTTTCATTATGACTTCTTAAATTGATGTTAGTTTATATATATTTTATAAATTTAATTTTATAAAATGATTGGTATATTATAGATAACTATGTTTAAAATATATAATTTTGGAGATTTTTTTTATGGGTAAAATTATGTTGTACATGTAATATGAAAAGTATCATTGTAAAAGGTAATATTTATTTTTGATGACTCTGTAAAAAAATAGATTTTTAATGTATATATAATTAAATTTAATTTATATATCATATTTGGTGGCTATAATATAAATTTTAAATAGAGGAAAAAATATATTTCCATTATTTTTTTATATATAAGAATTAATAATTATATGACATATTGAATAAATATATATTTTACATCAAAATATGTAAATTTATATATCATAATATCAATATTAAAATATTATTTACCTATATTAATATAATGTATTAGATTAAATGGAATACTAAATTAGGAAATATAAAATAAAACTGTTTTATGAAGGGGCCCCAGATATTTTTAATATAAAAATTATAAATATGATTATTTTTCATCTCATGGATACTAGGGATAAAAATGGTTAATTTTATGATTAACTAATTTTAAAAACATTTCTAGAGTAGACCTGGCCTTGTTTTTGGAATCTGTATAGGTGGTTCCCTATCTATTTGGAAATATAAGATTACATGACAAGTCATCATGGATGAATCACCACATTGGTTGAGATAAAAAAGAATTCCAATAATGTATTTTGAGTAAAAAAATTGATAAATAATTGAATTATAATTAATATGTAATAAACTAATAATATATATATATAAGAAAAATAAGATGACATAAATAAAAAAAGGAAAATAGGTAAAAAAAAGTTTTCATGTATAAAAATTTTCCACCACTAAACCTACATAAAAAGTAGGTGACATCATTGAATAGAAGATGACAGACTACATAATGGCCTTCAATTTTCTTAAAACCTACAAAACCAGATCAAGAACCCCATTACGTAGAATGTGTTGTCTGAGAACAAAACACCTTTTTAATACAAGAAAATTAACAATATAGTATCTATCTAAATTAAACCATTTTATTTTTATTTTAAAATAAAATTTGATTAAAAATAAATTTAAAATTAAAAACCATTTTTTATATATCCTTTGTTTTCATATAATTAATTATACACTCATTTAAACAAGTAATATTTCATGTACATGAAACAAACTATTAAGGAATAAATTTATCGTTTAATTGAAATACCATAACATAAACATGACTGAAATTTATCATGTAATAATACCACTATGTCTAACACCAACCAAATGTTAGGCTCTAGAATAAAGTATAATGTATTAAAATATTCGAGGGAATGCTATGATATGAATTCCTTAAATCCGAATGATATCAAGACCCATAACATGACATATATATATCATAAAAATAATCAATAGTGGTTACAAAATCCATTATTTATCATACATCCATCACCCGATGGACCCAAAGTTCAACATGTTCTATATTTATCACAATATATAAATTAATCATTCTCAAAAAATAGAATTATTTTTAATGGGAAGAAATATATTCCCTTCAGATTAACAATATATGTTCAAGTAAAATGTATTCCAATGTATTTTATCAAATGAAATAATTACCAAATTTTTTATTGTAAAACCAAATTTTAAAACCCCTCTTCATAATCCCCATGATAAATTTCATAGAACAATTAACTATTGATATCAGATCCATTATTATCATAATAAAAAATATTAAATTTAATGAAATATTATCTAATCCAATGGTTGGAAACATGCAATAAATTCACCTACCTTAATCATGATAAATAATAACCTGACATCAGGTACACTGGTTGAGAGGAGAAGGTGAGAATGATAACAAGGGCTCCCTGATATTATAATCCACAAAATAAAATTTAAATATGTAAGAACCTCAAAAATACACTTACATGGATAAGATTATTATCATGAAACTATTGTTATCTTTAGTAGATTGATGACATAGAAAATGATATAGTACCAATTCACAAAACAAACCATCAATGCATGAATAATCAATAATTTGAGGATGAATCTATCTTCCAGGGAGCATTTAATGTGTTTTTGTAAAATTAGTTTTGAGGGATGTATTTAAAAATTAAAACATGGAAAACAAATATAAATATATAAAATTTATATTTTCATCCTCAACACATTTAGCATCAAGAACTTTTTATCTCCATTAAACTATTGGCCATTACTTCTTAGAAGAATTTCGATTTGACTTATTGTCATATAAGTATCATAATGAGAAGGGAATAATTCATGTTCCACTAAATGGTCACCTTGTTATCATGTTGATTTCTTTGAACAAATATTTTCATCCCTAAATACACCAACAAGTTGTTATACATAACGTGGATATTACAATAATATGAAAATGTCTACTAATAAAAACAGATAATTTGTTGGATTGGGTTATACAAAATATACACAAGATGGGGTGAATAGTGTAATTTACATATTCTTATCGAGATAGTTCTCATCCCATTTACATTAATAAGAAGGATTAATGTAGTGGAAATTTAAATAGCATGGACAAATGATGTATAGTGTATTGGGGAACAGAAGGCCCCTATTCAACTCCACTAACACTCTACTCCATGAGCTTGGTGATTTTCACTCTCTGGTCCTCTTATCAACAGACCATTCAACACCTATGTACATATTATTGAACCCTTTTCAATATAAGGCAAAACAGAGCCTTCTGGTTCAATCATAGAACCTTCACCACATAGTATGTGATGTTAGTCACTCAAAAATAAAATGAAAATTATTTTTACTCTGATAATACTTTCATGTTTTTCTTCACAATTATAACATAATTAAATTGACAGTAGATGAATTTTCACCTTAATATAAAATGATCCTTCAATAATAGTATTTTTATGTCAATTCCAGTTTTAGTTGATATAGAAATATAATTTACAACTTCATAAGTACTAGATTAATAGTATATCTTCAATGTATAATGAATGAAAGATTTATCGTGATTCTACTTCTTTAATATATAGTGCATTGTCGCTCTTCATAATTAGAAGATCTATGTTCTTGATAGGATATATTTTTCTCTTTTTTATATTCATCATTGTTGTTTAGAAAATATTGTATGTTTCCTCTGTGTAAATATCAAATCTAGATATATAAAATAACAACAAACACTTCTCGTTCAAATTTAGAAAAAAAACATCACCATTGGACTCACGTTTTTTAAAAATTAGAAACCACAGATGTTTAGTAACATCATTATTGATTCAGTATAAAAATATTGATTTAAAATGATTCTTTTAATCATAGATACAATGTATTGGAATTAGTAAAATATGCTCTTTATAATTCATCTTTTAATTCGGCTAGAAATCAGACTAATAATTCTGTTCTATATAGTTTCATAATAATATCATCATTAATTATACAATGCCAAACGTAAGGTTGAACTGTATAGCATGCATCTTTCAATCGCAAGGTTGAATAAAAACGTAGGGTTGATGTCACATCCATCGAACATAAGGTTGTCTACAAACGTAGTGATAATGAACTATAATTTTCTTTTCAAAATTACAATGTATGATAAATTATCCATAGTATTAAAATTTTACAAATGTAAGGTACATGATCCATACTTTTGATGAAACGTATTGTTTTTTACAAAAGTAAGGTTAATGAACCACACCTTTCAATATCCCAAACGTTGGGTTCCTGCCAAACATAGTGTTCCTCTTCCATAATTTTCTTGATACATACGGTTGATTAAACAAACTTTTCTAATATCTCATAAATTATACACAACATTACACCATTATGCTATGTTTCTCTATGTAGATTATGAACAGTGTCTCTAGAACATGCCTAAGCAATTCCTAAATATGTAGAGAATGAAAATATTTTTCAGAACATGCTAATGCGAATACTTTAGCAATTAAATATCGTTGTTCTAGAATATAAATATTTATTCCAGAAATAAAAATATAATGAATAATAAATTCTTGAAATATACATAAAATAAAATCATTAGAAAACAATTAAGGGTATTTGTGAGAATAAAAATTATTATAAATAAATAGATTATTGTTATCAAAAATCTCAACCACTTTAAATAAAAATATTATGTATTTTTTAAAGCATCATTTTCTCAACAGTCTCCCCAATTTTTATGATCATAATATGAATAAAATAACAAATGAAATTAACATAATAAATTAATTAGATATATTTATAAAATTTTTTATGATAAATACAATATTAGATTTAACTTAATTTCTCCCCCTCAAAGGATTAAGATGACGCATCTGTCCATAAATAAAAAAAAGTTTGAAAAAAATTTCATATTTATCCAAATATCACCTTTAATAAAGAGTGTATAAACATAAATTAAATATACAATGTGAAATACATAAAATAACATATTATGTTTATCCAAATTTCCACCCTTTCAGTGATATAATAATGATTTATAGAATATGGAATGGAACACATATAATGTAGCATTAATCATAAGTAAATTATATTATTAACCTTTTTTCAATATTTGAATCTGTATTAGTAGCATTTCCAAACAAAGACAGTAAAACAAATAGAAAAATACGCATATAGAGTGAAATAAAATTTCTTTTAAAAATTGTAATATTAACAATTATGATGAACACATGAATCAAGGTGTGGTAAGTGTATGAGAGAGGGTATATCTCCTCTGAATAGTGGCCCTGATTTATGAAACTTCTCTGTCAGCCTTCTCATCATTCAATATCGCAGTTTGATAACATGATATCTATTATCCTAAGACATATTAATGTCTTCAATCGTATTTACTCAAAAAAATTCATGAATTCTCTCACCCTTCTCTGTAAATAGAGTTAACATCTCTTTTTTTTTTGAAGAAGTTGACATGATTTGGTTTCCCAATTCACGCCCAATGGAATTTATTAAAATTAAATTTTACAATGAAAACACGAGGTGTAAGGTATTTACACCATCCCAAAACAGAGAAAACAACAAAATACATATAAAACCTTAAAGTACTGAGTAAAACCCAAAAACATTCTCATCATGAAAATAAATAATCATTTCTTCCACTGGATTTTCTAAAATAATATATTTTTTATTATCATTAGGACTTACCACTTCTTTAAGAAGATTTTCCTCCTTTTCCTTTTCAATTGTAACTTCATATTCAACTACAATTTGAGGTTCAATTTTAGTTACAACAACATCATGTTCCGGAGTCTCAGTTTCAGCTTATTATTGAATTTCATTTTGTATCTGAGAAGTCACTTTAATTTTAGAAGAATCCTATTCTTGTGGCTTTTCAACAGCTTCTTATCTGATAAAAATGTAAGTGAGTAAATATCATGTTGTCCAAACATGTGAATCATGTTCTTGTTTAGCCTTTAATTACATTTGAACTTAAAGTCCCTATTGACTTCCAAATTCCTGAGTTCCTTCAGTTTCAAATATTATTCTTCTTATAATAGTCCTTACTCTTGATTTAGCATGTCCCTCGTTGGACATAGTAGACTGAGCCATAGAACTCCCTTCTTCTTCTCCAACACCTGCTGTCAAAAGTTTTCCATTCAATGTGCTTCAGAAGTAACCAATCTTTCTAAGGGTTCCAGCACCAATAGTGTTACTATGATGACATCTAACTTTGGCTTCAACAAGCCTCCCCATAACATTTATGATCAAAATTTATGATTTGAATCGATCAATCGATAAAAATTTATACCTTCTTATGTTTTAAAACAATAATGAAGGTACCTTACCAAGTACCTAGGAAAATTATGTCTTATACGAAACATCAATAGATACATTATATACATGTCTGGATACAATATTTTTCTTCCATCTCATACATCCTCGGTGTAATCCATGTTTACACAAACGTCACTAGGATTTTATGATATAGCTCCAAGTCCTTTATGAACATCTTATTTATATATGTAGAACCAAAAAGAAAATACAAAATACTTTTAGACTTATGTACTGGATCTCTTATAATATTCAAATTAAAATGAATGAATCCCTCATGAGGGCAGTTTAGGATCTAACCAATCTCTATAGAGGATATCAAAACAACACGATCATCAATATTATCTACCATAGTATCCTTATCTTACACCTCATTGAAATGAATAGATTTAAAGAAATAACAAAGTTCTACCTTATATAGATACCCTGTAAAATCTATATTAGACGTCTATTATCGATTTTGAAACGCAAGAGTTTAGTTCAATAAAATATTTTTCTAAAATAACCATTCTAGAACTATATCCTATCCTTGAAAAAAATTCCTTCATTCGGAGCGTTGTCTCATGGCAGGGATGGTCTCAGCCTCATTAATTCTCTTGGTCATTGCCATTTCTGTCAAATATATCTGATAGTTCGAAAAAAGATTAGGGTTTCTTAGGTTCTGGTTGGATAGTCAAAGAGCATTAAAGAGTTACAAGTTCAGAAGCTTTTTTTAGAAATGAAACGATTCAGAATTCAAACGGTTTCTGATGTCCTTGGTTCACGTGTCATCAATAATCATTACATAGATTTTAAAAACATATAAAATAGATCACGTGTGCAAAAAATTTATTCTATTTGAATACACAAATAACTAATTTATTTTATATATTTTGAAAAGAAAAAAAACGTAATAAAATATAACTTTATTTAAAATTAAATAAAATTATCCACCTGTTAATAAAATAAAACCATGGAGTGGGAAGAAATTGTGTAAAAATACTAGCTAATTAAATTTGAGTACTTACAAATTCTAAGAATATATCCTTTCTATGAACATGGTCTCATAGAAAATGAAATCTGATATAAATATGCTTCATCCTAGAATGATTAATATGATTTTTTGGTATATTTATAGTACTATTATTATCACATAAAATAGAAGTATTGTTAACACATAGTTCATAATCGATAAAAGTTTTTTTCTTCCACAACACTTGTGGACATCAACTGCCAGCATATACATATTCTGCCTAAGCTATTGACAGGGAAACTGAGTGTTGTTTATTACATGTCCATGACACTAAGTATTTTCCTAAAAAGTGACAAGTACCCAAACTACTTTTCTTATCTAATATACAACCCTGAATTCTGCATCGAAATATCAAATTAAATTTAAATCAGAAGTTTTAGGATAAATATATAATAAAAAACATTTCATTTTAAATAATTAAAATTTTATTTAACACTAGTTAAATAGGATTTTTTTGGATTTGATTGAAATATTTCACAAATACACACGGAATACATTATATTTGGCCTGCTATCAGTTAGATATAATAAACAACAAATTTTACTTCTATATAACTTATTGTCAACTAACTTCCTAGTTTCATCCAAATCAAGTTTTATATTTGTAGAGATAAGAGTTATATATGTCTTGTTGCTTTCATGTCCAAATTTATTAAGTAAATCAGTAATGTATTTAATTTGATATAAAAAAATTTCAATAATATTTTTGAAAAATTTGAAGTCCTAAAAAGAAATTTAATTCTCCCATCATACTAATTTCAAATTCTTTTTTCGTTAGAATTAAATACTCATGACAAATAGATTTATTATTTATCCAAAACATATATCATCATCATAAATTTGAGCAAATAACATGTTAAAATTTGTAGTTTTCTTAAACAGTGTTGGATCTGCCATTCCAACTGAAAGTCATTTTTAAAAAAAGATCTTAATCTTTCATACCAAGCTCTAGGTGCTTGTTTTAGGCAATATAGAGCTTTAGTATGAATAAAAACAGAATCTGGTTTTTTTGAATTAAAAAAAGGTTTCTCAAAATAAACTTCCTTCAATAAATAAAAATTTAAAAATTTAGACATAAAATCCATCTAATATAATTTAAAGATTATCTGAGATTCATATGCTAACTATATTCTAATGGCTTCTAATCTACCTATAGGTGAAAATGTCAAATCATATTCTATACCTTCTTCTGGATTATATCATTTATATACTAGTCTTGTTTTATTTCTAGTTATTATTCCTTGATCATCATATTTTTTTCTAAAAAAACCTATTTGGTTCCAATCAATGGATTATTTTGTGGTCATTCAATAAATTTATAAACTTCATTTCTCTTAAACTGGTTTAATTCTTCTTGCATTACTATCATCCAAATTTCATTATCTAAATATTCTTCTATAGACATGGGTTCTAATTGGGATAGAAAAGAAGAAAATTCAATAAGATTTCCTATGTTCTTTCTAGTTTTTATTCCCATTTTTATGTCTCCTATCACAGTTTATAAAGGGAGATTATTTAGGGTTATTGACTGTCTAGGTTGTACACATATAGGTTTTTCAGTGTGATGTTCTTCTGTACATGACTGAAATTAATTTATATCATTTTCAAAATCATCTTTCAGGTTCTCACGTCTCATGTTATCATTAGAACCAAGCTCATCTATTTGATCATTATTTTTCTCAAAGGTATCAGATTAATAAAATTTTACATGAACTAATTCTTCAACAATCATTGACTTTTTATTAAAAATACATTAAGCATTGGAAGTAGCTGAATAACCTAGGAAAATTCCTTCATCAGATTTTGGATCAAACATACCAAGATTTCCTATAGTGTTTATGGTGTAAACCTTGAATCCAAAAACATTATAGTAATTTACATTAGGAATTATTTTATTCCAGAGTTTATAGGGTTTCTTTTTGATAATTGGTTTAATTAAAACTCTATTCATTATATAGCAGGCTATACTTACAGATTCTTCTCAAAAATAGGTAGGAGACTGTATTCATTTAGAATAGTCCAAGATATTTCATGAATAGTCCTATATTATCTTTCAACAATTAATTTTTGATGTGGTGTTATTGGTGAAAATAAGGTTTGTTAAATACTGATATTTGAGAAAAAGTATTTGAATTCGAGATTCTAAAATTCTCCACCATGATCACATCTTAATGAAATTATTTTAAAACCTTTTTCATTACGAACAACACTGAAAAAACATTCAAATATTGTAAAAGCTTCATTTCTAAATTTTTTAAAAAAATCCATGTAAATCTATGAATAGTCATCAACCAAAACATAAACATCAAAATTACCAGCCAAGCTTTCTACTCTGGAAGGTCTAAACAAATCCCTATGTATATGTTCTAATTGTATAGATGAAACGATTTTGTTAACATATTTGAAGGATTATTTGTGTTTCTTCCCAAGATGGCATACATCACAAAATTTATCACATTCAGACTTAATAATAGGTAAATCAGAGTATAATTTTTTCTTGGATAATTTTTCATAAGCATGTATATTTCTATGTCCATGCATTCAATGCTAGATCCTAGATTCATTCATCTTAGCAGTTAATTAGTTTACTTGTTTTTTACACATGTGGTTTAAATCTATGGTATACCCATTGTCAGTTCAAGGTGCTCTAAAATTTAACCATTTGTTTTTTTAAAAAGAACAAAAATTGTACGAAAAATCAACCACATAACAATTATCACATATTCAAGAGATACTTATCGGATTGTTTTTCAATAATTTTCCATAAATAAATTTACTGATTGAGACAACTTCTAGATCACCAACAGTTCCAATTCCAATGATCACCCCTTTGGAATTTTCACCAAAAGTGACAAGTCCACCATATTATTAAGTGATTGTAGCGAAATTTGATGATCTTCGTAACCCCCCGACCCTAGATTCCCAAAGTCGGTGTATTAATTTAAAATATTGGAATGATTACATGGAATCAAGTCCCAAAATACTGATCAGTATAACAGTCTTGGAAATTAGATTACATATATATGTTCAACATTACAACTTGAAAATAAATACAACACTAATTTATTCCTTTAGAATTGTTCAGGTCTCCTAGATTAAGCCTTCAAGTTAATCATAATTAACTTCTTTATATCCTGGGAAAATGAATCATATGAAAGGGGTGAGCTCAAAAGCTCAGTAATGGTAAGAAATATAGTAGAATATAAAAAAAATATTAAGCATGGTGAATAATTGAGAAAACATGCCTTTAACAGTAATAAAATGGAACACTTTTATGGTAGGAATATGAGTTTAGTAAATAATCTCATTATAAAACAGAATCATGGGTATTCTACTAGTCGAATGACCATATTAACCATCAATATAATTTTCATAATGAGGGAATGTATAATTAAGGACATTCTGAAACATTTTTTCAAGGCCTCGACCATAATGTCTAAAAATGATTATGGCCTTAGGAAAAACCAAACATCAATTTGGGAAATGCCTCATCCCTTATCATGTCTCGTTTTCTCATGAGATTTATTAATGCATCGAAGATCTACAGTGGGCTCCACCAGTAAGATACTAAGTCCAATACATTCCTCATACAAAAAGGTTGAAACATAACATAAAAATTAGTATCAAAACTAGCATACAAAATGTCAATAATTTAACCATAAACCATGAATGTTATAAAAATAACACATCCACATTCAAACATATCACAAAACCATCAATACAATATGGAATATTTTTATCATAATAAATCAACATCAAACATGTTTAAAATCCATAAATGTATATTGACAGAGATGAAAATTATTTGTAATACTCTTTAAGAGAAATATCCTTTTTTCATGAAAACATTTAAACGCTAAACAATTTTGAAAGGAAGAAATTTAAAGATATTTTATAATCATTGTTTCATATAATACTTTTAATCTTTTGAAAGGAATGAACTTTTTTAAAAAATTCATCTACATATAAATAAATCATTAAAACCCATTTTGAAAACATTGACCTTAATGAGAATGATTCAGAAGAATAAATATTTAAAACATTTAAAATGATGTTTTAGTAAGAAGTTACTTAAAAATAATCCTACTGAAAACTCTTTTATGAAACATGGACATGTATAATTAATATTACCTAGTAGATACTTACGTAAAAAGAACCTCAGATAATAATGGGATTGTTAAATTTACCCTTACATTGTAATTTACCTTGGTCGAGGGTAGATTAACCTCCTGTATAATAGTGATATAATTTTTATTAAATTATTCAAGAACTATATACATTAATATTATATCATATATTATCTTCTAATATTTCATTATTTATAATATTTTAGTATTATCGTCGTTTCGGGTGTTAACTAATTCGTTTTCCATTATAAGCATTTTAACGTAAGTAATTTTTGTTATAGATAAGATGTATCTGATTCATATTCAGAATGATTTTAAGTCATTAAACATTATTTTTAATAATAAAATAAAAATAATCCTTTAATGGATATGATGGGGAATGAATCTCATCGTGTTCGTGGAGATGATAATCTGTATGTACGCACGAGAAATAATATTATTAATTTGATAATAAATTATCATATAATTGGATGGTATATTATATATTCTGAATAATTAACATGTTATATTTATTATTTACAACAATTATACATCATTATTATAACCATCAAAATAATAATGTATTGAATAACAACTACACCCCGGCGTGGAGATTGTAAGCCGTACGTACACACCTATGGTGGCATGTCATTCCAATGATGGATAGAATAATTAATATCTGTTTACCATATTTATAATAAAATCTAATTATATATAGGATACTGGAGTTATTATTTTAGATTGGAATAAATAAAAAACGTGGACCAGGAAGAAGAAAGGAACTTGAAAGTGGTGATGAAATATTTACCTCATCTTTATGTTCTTCCATTTAATTTGATCAAAAGGGCTCCTTAGTTTGAATTTCATACTAAAGGAAGGCTTGTATGATAAATTTATGACAGTATGGAGGATATTTGGGTAGGGTTTGGCTAAGCCAAATGAAATTTAAGGTCTCGATTTGAGATATGGGGAATTGCCCTTTTATAAGAGGGGTGATGGGAACCTTTGGAGAAGATAAAAATATTACTTTATAATAAACCCATTTTAAGTTTCTAATGGATCCAAAATAAATTATTAAAAGGATAAGGTGGGTTAGGGTCTAAATCAATCAACCAATAGATTTTTGATATGTTTGGGTCACTATATTAACCTTATCTTATATATTTAACTCTTTGTTAAATAGTTTGTCATTACCATGTCTCTTTGTATTTTTTATTTTAAATGGATAATAAACTTACAATAAACACACAAGGGAACCCCAATTAGTTCATTAATGATACAACTATAATTATATAAGTATCATGGCCTAATATATGATTTTTAGGAATATAATATCAATTAATAATATAATATTTGTTTTGAAAACTCTTTTATGCCAATTTTTACTCTATTTGGTATTTTGCTTTTTCTAAATTCATAAAATCATTGTTTAATTGAAAAAAATTCTTAAAACCAACCCTAAAATGTCTTACTAATCTTTAAAATTAGTTTCATTTAGATAATGTCTCAAATTACATTTATTTGGATATTTATAATATAAATTATTTTATATTTCATTAATTAGGTAATTAATGCATCATCATTGTGTCATAAATAAATTTAATTATATAATGTCTCAAAATTATAAATAAAATATAATTATGTAGGAAATCATTTTGTATTTATAATGAATATTTATTGTCTAATTTATTTTATGTATAGCCCTATATGAAAATTGGTTTAGTTATTAGACATTGAATTTAACACTTTTAACTATTCTTTGAATTAAATAATAATAAATGTCCTAATCTAATCTAAGTCGATTAAAGGATCATATTTTATTTATATGGTTTTATTTGGTAGAATTACATTTATACAATTGAATTAGGACATGTGATAGGGTAATAATAATATCATTTTTACCATTAATTGCCCTATTTACTTTTAACTGTGATAAATAAAAGTAAATACTTACTATTCAGAAAAAATTATTTTTATCTTATTGAACTATATTTTACTTACTGATATAAATAGTGTCTCTTGGATTTTTTAAATTCAACTCACAGAAAGAGTAAATATATGTTTTATATAAATTTTTAAATTCTCCTAGAATGTGGGTAAAAGACGGAAAAAAGTTCAGTAATGTTTTTATAAATCTAAAAATATTATAAAATTTCTACAATGAATTATATTGAAATAATATATTTATGATGAATATATATTGACCTAAAATAAATTTAAATAAATAAACTAATTATTTAAATAAATAGGAGGTTATAACCAATAACTCAGTGTTTTTCACAATTCATCAACAATTGAAATTTTTCCAAAAAATACCAAAATTTCACCTTATTCTAATTTTGATATTTTGATTACAGAAATTAATATTATTTTAACAAATTCAAAACATTGAATTTGTATTGATTAATTTAAAATTAATTTCTATTGTCATAACTAAAAAGAGTGTTTTTAAGAAATAATAACTAATAAATGATTGATAAGTGTTTATGTTCAATTTCAATGTGAAATTATTTTCAATGAATAACATTGGATTAAATAGAAAAAATATAATCTATTTATACTTCCAAACTGTTTATATGTATAATTTAACAATAAAAATTATTTTTATTGAAGAAGTTGTTTGCAGTTGAAATATAGTAATTTTCACTATTCACCCATATATTAAAATTATCATAAAAACACCAAAAATTTATTGAAATTAATTGTTTTTGTCCAGATTAAAAAGAAGATTTTTTTTCAAATTTAATATATATAAAAGTTTTAAATATTGGATTTAAAAAGGTTTCTCTATTAAAAGGATGTAAAATTACATTTAAAAAAATACTTGTTTAATCTGAAAAAATTGAATTTTTTTCATTATGTCTAAGAAAATCATAATATGGATTATAAAATTATAAGGTATATATAATGATCAAAATTTAGTTAATACTATTCATAACCTCTTTTGAATGGCTAGTTTGGTAAGTCATGGTGCGCTTGAACTCGGTGTTGCATTTAATGCATGTTATTGAGTCGCATTGAAAAAATAATGAACTATGAAATCTTGGGGTGTTACAAGCTTCCAATCAAATGCCTTGAGAAACCATTGTCCATATACCATAGTAGGCTGCTTGTTTGTCATAACAATATATTGTTTCATAACTGGAGTCAGAGTGAGAATAATTTTATTATTGTACCTCATCTATTTTTTCCATATTGCACATGTTGGCATTCTGATTTACTTATTCTTTCTCTGAGTCTAATCCTAAGTATCATCTAGAGTCTTCAGACACACTCCATGTAGCTTAAATTTCTTTCTTTTCTTTATGATCATTATCATTTCTTTTCATGAATTTATTCTTCTTGTATTATTTTAATTGAGATCAGTTAGGTATGATATGACCAATGTTCTTTCAATCATATAAGATGAATTACTTTTCATCATTTTTGAAGGTTTTCCTGAAACCATTCTTCTTTCTGTATAATTTAGTAATATTTCTGTCTAGCAGATCTAGTTCTGTATCAGAACATGATGAAACATAACTTTTTGATTTCACCTTTACTTCTTTTTTCATTAGCTTTTTTCATGTCCCATTAGATGAAACATTAAATGCGGTGTATTCTCTCTTGATCAAAACCTTATGGACATTTGCTTCATCTTTCATATTATCTTCACACATCATAAGTGTTCCAATCAGCTCTCTCATGGTTATTTTTTTACAGGTGTTGAATATCTAATTGTTGTAGTTATTCCATTTTATTTAGTAGGTAGAAATCTTAGTAGCTTTAAATATTGATCAACTTGTTTGGTTTCTTCTCTCATGGAATTTATATTGTTGACAATTTCTATAAATATTCAATTCATTTGAGAACTTCTTTCACTAAAATACAATATGAATGTGTCAAATTTAAGATTAGTAGTAGTATATCTCATTTTCATGAAATTTTCAGTTCCTTCATAAGATACTAAAATAGTTTTCCACATCTCATATGCTGTCAGGAATTGAGATATTCTTTTTAATTCATCATTTCCTAGACCACATATTATTGCATTCATTTCCTTTGAGTTCATATCATAATCTACTTCAGTGTCTACACTACATGTTTGATGTTTCTATGGTATTTCATATGGGGTAAGAATCATAAAATATACTATGTATCCAAGGTTTTTCAGATATATTATGATTCATTATTTCTAGCATCCATAATATTCTCCATTGAAGTAAGATCCTATTTCCATAGACATTCCTCCTCTTGTATTAGTCATCTTTATCTATGTATAATCATTAGTACCATCAACTTGTTAAGGCTTTATCAGAAATATCTAACTCTGATACCAATTGATGGATCAGGTTATAACAATTATACACAAGTGGGGGGTAAATTGCTTCTTTTATAAATTATTCTCGAGATCATGGAATGCCCTTCAAAAATAATTAGACGGATTAATGTAGCATAAATTTAAATAGTATGGACACACGATGTATACTGGTTGGTGGATAAAAATTCCCCTAGTCCACTTCACCAACGCTTTACTATGCGAGCATGGTCATTTTCACTATCTGGTCCTATTATTAATAGAAATTTCCACAAATCAGTACAGGTAGTTGACACCCAACAATATAAGGAAAAACAGATCCCTCCAGTTCAATCACATAACCTTCACAGCGTAGTACGAAAATTCGATTAGTATAAAATAAAAAAAGGTATTTTAACATTAAAAATACATTCCCTTTATTCTTATCAATTTCAACAGAATTAAATTGATAGTACATGGATCGACACCTTCAGAAATAATGATCTTTGAAGACGAGTCATTTTGAGTCGATCTGGTTGCATTAGATATAGAAATATAATTCACATCATCAGCAGTAGTAGATTCATAGTAGATCTACGATGCCGAATGAGTGAATCTTCTATCGTAATTCTTCTTCTCTAATAAATTGATTTTTGAATCACTTTGTAATCAGCAGATCCGTGTTCTTGATAGTATCTGTTTTTCTCCTTTTTATATTCGTCGTTGTTGTTGGGATAATCATGCATATTTTCGTTTTGTATATATCACATCTATATTTATGAAATAACAACAAGAACTTATCCAACAAATTTAGATCCAAAAAATATACCTTCTGACTCATGATATTCAAAAACATGAAATAATTGAGTTGTTGTAACTTCCCTAATGATTCGGCATAAGAAGTTCCTTTTAAATTGATCCTTTGAATCATAGATAAAACGGATTTGAATCATTCAAATACGCACTTCAAAAATTAGCATCTAATTCATCATGAAATCAGCCAAATAATCCACTTTCAGACCATTATAAAAAAATATCGTCTTTAATTCTTTGATTCCAAACATAAGGTTGAACTGTATAGAATGAATCATTCAAATGCAAGGTCGAATACAAATTTAGTTTTGATTTATCATTCTTCAAACATAGGGATGACTAAAAACGTTGTGTTGAAGAACCATAATTTTCTTTTCAGCATTCAAACATTTGATGAATTATCCATACGTTCAAAATCATCCAAACATAGGTTACATGATCCGTACTTTTGATGAATCATAAGGTTGTTAACCAATGTAAGGTTGATGAACCATACTTTTCAATATCTCAAATGTAGGGTTACATCATAACGTAGGATTCCTCTTCAAGACTTTTCCAATAACATATGTTTGATTAACCATACTTTTATGATATCTCATAAAGTATACATCGTATTCCATCCTTACGCTACTTTTCTCCGTGTAGGCTATGAACAGTGTTTCCAGAACAAGCTTAAGCAGTTATCGAATATATAGAGAATGAATAGTATTTCCAGAACATGCTATTGCGAATACGTTAGCAATAAATTCTCATTGTCCAAGAACATAAATATTTCTTCCAAAAATAAAAATATAATGAATAATAAATTCCTGAAATATATATAAAATAAAATTATTAGAAATAAATTATCGTTATTTTTCATCATCAAAATCATTAGAATGTGATAGAGTTTTGTTCTCAAAAATCACACCCTCTTTAAATAAAAATATTATATATTGTTGAAAACAACACATGCTCAATTTAATTTATATAATGAAAAATGTAAGAAGAACTAGCAAGAATATTATCACTATTTATATAATATTCAAATTGAATAAATATAATGATTATATAATTGTAAAATTAGTCTAATTAATTAATCAATGAGTATAAATGGTTGTAAAGGTCCAAACCTGACTGTTTTTTTCAAGATTTCATAATTATCCTCAAATTAGTATATTATTTACCCCAAAAAAGAATTTATGATTTTTAAAT
The DNA here is from genome assembly GCA_963277665.1 of Viscum album. NCBI lineage: Eukaryota > Viridiplantae > Streptophyta > Magnoliopsida > Santalales > Viscaceae > Viscum > Viscum album. The sequence goes on along the minus strand of OY728142.1, from coordinate 1,357,250,509 downwards.
ATATAATATATAAGTAAAATGATGTGACATCCAAATTTCATGATAGAACATCTCATGTATATAATGTCATTACATTCATTTTATATTAACTAGTGTAATTTTATTACCATGTTGTTCATTATTATGAAAATCCATAATCTATATCAGTTGTACCACCACAATGGTGTTGATATCAAGATTAATGTATTCCAATTAAATCACATTTGATGAATATGATTGATACATCATAATTGGAGAAACAAGAAACCCATTGAGAGTATAATTAATGTGACAGGGTTATCCCACCCAATAATCCCCCATTCAATGTTTTTTATTGATCATAGAAGGGAAAAAAATACTACGTTTTAACCTGAATTGGTTATAAAAACCATGATTTCCCTGTGAGGAAAAAATACTAAAAATAAAAAATAACTAACCTCAGATCCTAAGAAGAGTTTACAATGATCTATATTGTATTTATAATATATTAGAGAATTCAATAATATTTTTTGGATCAACATAACCTTTTCTTACAACTCGTGGACCTCACTATTTAAAACAATGGGTTGTTGTATCAACACAAATCATCATTATGGTGATCTAAATAGCCTCCCATATATAATATCAATAGGCACTATTTTTATAAAATCGTGAAATCAATTTTTCTAATAAATCACAACTATATGATTATTTTTTCCTCTTGAACAAAAAAATAATGCACGCACCCATTAAATATTTATTTAAGTATATATATTTCTATATTAGACACCATAAATGTATGATGGTATTATTTTATACATATCTTATATTTGGTTAATATTTACTCATTAAAAATATTCCATAATAAATATTTAAATATAGTCTCCCTTTAAAGAATTGGATAGGAGACACCATAATTCTTTTTCATTTGTCATAATTACAAGTGACCAAGATCATCCACAATCCTCATCTCTTTAATATAGTGGAAAGGATATGATTTAATTAATAAATTGATTTCCGCAATAATTTATTCATACCAAGATGATTAATGTTTAACACTTATGAAACAGATATATTATATTATTTAGATAGTTGAATGGAAAAATACCAAAAAAACCTTCAATACTATACTGTTTATCCTTCCAACATCATCCTATCCCACATTATCAAAGTCTCAAATATGGTACATCATGGTATTCATAAGAATTATAGATCAATAATACTAGAATCCATTATCGACATACTCTTAACTCATAGATATAATAATGACCAACATTCCTAAAAAACCCAAATGAAAAACTAGACACTATACCCAAATCACAATATCTCTTCACATTTATATAATTTCTAAAATGTTTTCAGCAATTGTCTAATATTTATTAAAGAATAATATTTTCTTTAAATGAAAATTAGTACTTCACTACAACAAAAAAAATATCAACTGTCCACCTTTGATACACTCTCATATTAATATACTAACTAATCAGATAGTAATAATCTGCTAACAAATTTATGTATTGAGCCAGTAATGGCCTACACAATGATTTAAATCATTGATCTCTATTTTAGAGGCTATATGAAATATCCATACAAAATGGTTAATTATATTTTAACCAGTTACTCTGATCATGGTCAGATCCCTCGGAATAAAAAAATTGATCATCATTTATAATCATAATATACCATGAATCGATCCCTAATAATGTATTAACACAATATTTGATAGATTAATTCATATAAGGGAACTGTAGTCATCTATAATAAATTTATTCACATGAGAATTTAATCATAATGATCAAGTGTCCGCCACCAAAATTCACTACATCTAAACACACCCCAAACTCGTACCCGATGAAGGAATGAGATCAACATAGATGAAACTCTATCTAGAAAAATCAGTACTAAAGATGATGTAAAGTAAACTATCATATCCTCAAAATGGATATAAAATTTATCATTCAACTCAACAATAACACAACTATATGTTTATTCTATCATTAATTATGTAATCTTAGAGAGCTCATAAACAGATCATCAATAAGGATTTATAAGCATGTTATTTATTTTGGGATTATGATGATAATATCTAAATAGTTACCATGTTCAACCTATTATATGGACACACTGAAATATAATTAAAAAATATGAAATTGAATGATTCAAATAAATTATGTATGATCTGGTTCATTAATTCCACAAAATTTTTAAGAGAATTACTGAAAAAATATTGTAACTAGGGTCATGAAATGGTTATATATATACTCTTAATGGTTATCTTATTTATATATTTTTCATGGACATCAAAATGGATGTACTAAGACTACATTAATATATTATAAAAATTTTTGGGTCCTATAATTTGATAATTTTGATAAGAAATCCTATTAATGGAATATTTTTTATTAATGGCCCCCTTATTAATATTTCATTAAAAAACATAATGTTCGAAACATCAATATTTTTTAAAGGGCTCTGATTTGTGTGGATTGACCCATTTCATGTTTCTATAGACTAAGTTGCTTATAGGAGGATCTAAGGTAGCTGGAAGGATTTTGGGATGTGAATTACTAGAAATAGAAGTAATTACATGTCTTGTAATAATTACACATTATGTAAGTACGGATCAAGATGTTTATGTTTTAATAGATTAATAATAAATAGGTGACACGTTATTATTCTCAACCAAATCATGATTAATAAAAGAAAATTAATGGAATTACATGTCATGTAAATCCCTAAAGTTCAAGGTTTTAAATTTTGTAAGCCTCACTGATTTGTAAACACCTAGGGTTTCACCTCCTTTATCCTAATTCTAAATGACATGATAACCACATATTTGATGTTTTAGTGATTCCATCATCAAATATTGATGTATTGCATCCCTCCTAAAATCAATAGTGATAAATATTCAATACAATGTATGATTTACCTCTAAAATTTTGGTTAGTTCAATTTGATTCCTCTTATTCCAGGTTTCCATGTGATGGCACTCGATCGCAATGTTCTAATGATGTTATCATGGATTTTTATTGGTGTGGTTTGTGGTATGGAATCCCTGGGTGGATTATTTTTTTGAGGGATAGATGACTAAAAACAATAACATTGTTATGTTCTTGTGAGAAAAATGTTGAAACCCTTTTTGAGGTATGGGATTTGTTGATTATCTATTTATTTACCTGAAATCGAAGATTATAATGATTTATTTACTTATAAAGAAATGAAATTTTACTAATAATTACTTGTATTCAAGTATTGATTTGGTATGTATCGCACGACAATCTATTTTTTTGGTACCATGATAATGGTTTTCAACATAAGTTTCTAGAGAATGTGATATCTATGTTGTTCTTGATGTTCCCAAATGAGCATGTGAAATTGGTATGTATTATTAAGATAGAATTAAAATATAATTAATTGAACAAAATATTTGAGAGTATTTTTTAATGAATAAAGTTGTTTTTTCTTTTTGAGGATAATCAAATTGAGGAATGTTTTCATGTTTAATTTAATTGGTGAAGGAAAATGAATCATGTTAATTATGGTTCATAAATTTTATTAATGCATGTAAAATTAATTATTTAATGAATTTTTTGGAATATTGTGATATATTACAACATAGGTTTCCCATATTTAGAAAAAAATGAATAATGATTGTGTTAATTTTATATGGAATACAAAAAGAATGTTTGATATAAGATAATCCCTCTATAGGGATTACTTTTCCATCTTGTTTGTAAAGGCTGAGTTCCTTGCATAGTAGACTTATGGGAGCACGTTTTGTATAAAATTTAGAGGCCATATTTTTAGGGACAAGAGACAAGTTCAATTTTTTGACTTACTTCTTGTTGTATTATGTGAGACTGGATGGTTTTTGTGTTTTGTGGGAATGGCGATGCCCATATGTTATGTGAGCATTGGATGGATGGCCATTGAGGGTTTTTTGTGGTATGTGGGGATATGAGGCCTTATTTTTGAGAAATAAGTTGATTTTTTAATGGGTGAGATTAATTGGGATATGCATTTGGGATTCATGGAGGACAATAAGGATGATAGAATAGGTTGGATCTACACATACCCATTGATGTGAATGTTGGATGCTTGTTTGAAACTATTTAATAGTCGAGTTACATATTGTTTTCTTATCTTATTTCCATTAAACACATCTTGACATAGATGAATGTGGTTAGATTTATACCAAGATTTGTATCACAGAATGTTTCTCCAACATTAATTTGTTATATATAAATTAATATGTATAATATATGAATATATGTTTAGCCCATCGGGTAGGTGCTTGCTGAGATGCAATGGCGAGGTTCTAATTCTATGAATCCTTGGACTTAGTTGGATTATAATTGAAATGAATGGGACATTTTCATTTATCTAACGTTTTGTAATGAATGAAATTATAATTTTTAATTAATGGTTGAATAATTATTTAATGTAAATTTCAGGCGATGAATGTAAACAATTAATTTAATGTATATCTTTAAATTTTTGTGTGATTTCAGGATATATGGTCATAGAAAAGGTATTTAAGAGCCTGAGAAGATTTTGTTGTAGTTGAAAATAAGACTAGATAATTCTCATGCTCTGGTTGTGAGACATATTATATATTGTATATTTTTTTTATATGCTACTCCACCATTTCAGTTAGTGAAAAATACACCATGGGGATTCATATCTCGGAGGTGTTTTTCCAATTACCCATATGAGAGAATGGATGGTTGACTAACCCCTTTGACCTTTCATTCATCTATTTAGAGATACTTGTGCAGGTATAAACTATTTCTAGGTTTCACCATATATATATGTGTGTATAATCCTATAATGGATTGTGGTTATTTTTGCACAAAATTAATTTGGATATAGTTTCCAAATGACTATTATTTTTATAATTCACGTAGGTTGAGATGGATTGAGGTTTCATACTCATTGTGTGGATTTGATGGATTGAGGTATAATAACTAATGTATAATACATGTAATGCTGGTTTTGGGGACCATCATAAAATACATGGTTACATTTGGATATGTGGATGTGGTGGTGTGTTACATAAGGTTCATGTTGCGGTTCTTCACCCAGGTGTAATTAGGTTGTCATTTTTGTAGAGAGATGCCCAAGATGTGCAATATTGTGTCAATGAAGAAAACTTGTTTGGAAGTGGTTGTAGCGTAACATTGATACTATTTATTATATTATATAATATTTAATGAGATTCTTTGTTTGAGTATCCATGGTGAGGTTGAAAAATTAATATGAATGATCGGGTGATGATTTAGTTTGACTTGTTATTCAATGTGCATTAGAATTAATTCATTAAATTTTGTACGAGGGGAACCATAGAGTATCATAAAAATTACATTATTATTATGTGTTTATTTATATATAATTTTTTCGTCAGATCTGTTGGAACAGGTTAGAGATCAGTTACTTGCTACTATATTGGCGTTTAGTAAGAGCTTATTTGGCTCTGTGGTCACTTCGATCCTTAATTTTAATTTTCAACTTGAAGTTTTCCCATTAGTTTTAGTCATTATTGAATTTCATTGAATATTTTTTACTTTGTTTTAATTTTATATTGATTTTTGAGGATAGTTAATTTGGTGTATGTTTTATATATCTCTTTGAAATTTATTCTCATATATTGAATTGACTCACATATCTGTGTTTATTGTATCCACCGTTCTTATCACCAACCGGGGGCCTACATGGTATAAGACTAGGGTGAAAGTATCTCCTTTCATTCATTGTCGGCCACGAAGTGGTACAATATATGGGGAGGGGGTCATGTAAGAGTGGTATCAATTTAGTGGTTGTGTGATAAGATTTAGTTTTGGGTTATTCATAGGTGAGGTTACGTAGGAAGGTAAGGAAATAGTGTTAGTTATGTTTATGAAGAACTATTTTCATGGGATACCAATATGGAAATTTATATTTAGAGCCCACTATGATCGGATGCATAGATCGTTACTTTTTAAAAGCCACAAATTGATTTTATACTAGTTTTAGTGTAGATACATAGGAAATGACTACGCATAATTATGCATTGTGTGTATGTTTAAAAGTTTATATATTTGGATAATTTCAATTAAAATGAATGATACATGTCAATAAATTAATTTTCTTGTCTTACATATCCCATGTTAGAACCTATAACTATTTCATCATTTACATGAATGGATCCAGATCAATGTACTCATCTTGTTTAAATCGAAGAAATTCAACAGGTTGCACCAGAAGATCGTTGTAGAGTGGTGAATGTAGATGATGAATGTTTGTGGAGGACACACTGTGAGTTTTAATGCAAGATTATATAGTTGGATGAGGGATCCATTTCATATTAAATCATATAATACACACTGTTAGAGGCTGAGAGAGCCTTATGTTTGATATGTTCTCAGATAGAGCACTAGGTATCATTGGATTTCAGGATGCAACATTTGTAAGGGAGCTAGTGATGGTTTTTTCCTAGGAAATCTCAAGGAATAATATTTCTAGTTGGAAGACTTCTAATACATTTTTAAAGCCATGTTTCTTCCATAAAAAATTAATGTGGCCAGTCACCAAGAGCTTCATACCCATTTTCCATGAGAATACATTGTGTTAGTGTTTGTGATATATTTCATGAACCATATCAAATATTATTTATACCTATTTAAAGATTAAAAATATAGGGTTAGGCATTCTAAAGAACCTTTAAATATAGATATCCAATTATAGGTCACCATGTTTTTTTTGGATACATATATTGAGGTGTTAGTGGGAGAATAGGAAAGTAATATAAATTTTTCCTGAACTAAATCATCATGAGAGGGGAGACCTTAGGATTCCTAATGAAGAAATGTTATAGTTTGGGATGCCATTTGTATGGAGAAAAGAGTATCTGATTATAGGTGGTAGGTCCCATACCAAAATGTATCTAATCTATGTGGGTGTGGCTTCTTAGGACAATTATAAGTGTTTAAATGTTTTTTAGGACTAGATCAAAAGTGGCGATAGTGATTAATCATTCTCAGTGTTAAGTATGTTCTTGTTATTATTTTTAGGTTCCACCACTAAGAACGTTCCATCTAAAGTAGTAGTAGATGGTTTTACCAGTTTGTGATCAATAGAGAGTGTATGGGTTGGGAGAGGATAGCCATTGGATTCTCCCCAACACAATATATTTTAGGGTGGCCTTGGTGGTGGTCATGCTTTCTTGTTTGATGTATGTAGAGACTATGATATACTGATAGGTAAACAATACTCTTGGGTTGATTCCCTATGTTAATGGATATAACCATATGAAATCAACATCAACATGGATTTTTTGTATTCAGTTTAGGCAATTGTGGATTTATTTAGGTGGTAGTTTGTGTTCTTCGATGTTGATAGAGAGATAATATAGTTCATTAGTGAGTGATACCCCCTGAAGGGTCATATAAATTTATCATTCTTGTCATCCATGATTGTTGGGATGATGATGAGTTTTTTGGAAGTTTAGAAGTAGTATATTCCCATGGTGTTAGAATATTACACTGATGTAGTTGTAGATGAGGTTGTAGAGTTACTCCATTTGATGAGAAGTTGAGTTTAGGATTGAACTATAACTTTTCATGTATCCAATACCAATGTATCCATAGTGTTTAGTCTTTTTTGGGTGCGGATAGATCATATACATGTCTATGGTCGGTTGTCATTGGGTTGTGTTCAACCATGTTTTTTAACATGGGGTGCACCGATTTATTTCGTAATGAATGATGGTGGATGTTTATAGTTATGTATCAATTATCACCACATAAAACAAGTCAATGTGAAGAAACTCTATTATTGTACACTAATTTAGGATTTATTAGATCAAATTAAGGGTGAATGTATGTTTTTAAAGATCTATCTACCATAAAATATTATTATATTCAACAAATTTTTGAGGATATCCCCAAGAATGCTTTTTATTATCGTTATGGGAATTATTATTTTATTATGATGAAATTTGGTGAAACAAATAATCATGTTCTGTTAAAGGGTTTATTGAATATTGGGTTGTATAAGTACATTGAAATGATCATGGTGGTTTTCATTGATGGAAAACTTATGTTTTCCATGTCTATAGATGAGAATAATGAGTTTATATGTTCTTTTTGTGATATCTTTTCCATGATATGTTTTATGGGACGATTACAAAGGGTGAGTTTTAGGCTCGATATGTTCTTTTTATTAAGTCTGGTTATATTCCAGTAGCGATTATATATGTATTCATTGAAGATACAAGTCATTGTGTCTTGGAAATCTCCCAAGACCTTTGTAGAGGTGAAAGGATTCCATAGTCTTCCAACCCATTATAGGTGATTCATAGTTAATTTCTCTCGATTTGGAACTCAATTAAAATGATAGATCAGAATGGATTAGGTATTACTATATATAGGTCAGTGTAAGAAATATTTTTATTATTTATAGTATATGTTTATTAGTGCTAATATTATTTTTCTTCAAGAAGAAGGTGTTCAGTTTGATGTTTCTAAGGATTCATAGAATCATTGGGTCGGCTCTAATATGATGTAGTATAGATCAGTAATATATTATGAGTCTCATCAGATACATCGCCTGGATAATAACTATTCCACCCATGATCTCTAGTCGCCAATGGGGTTGTTTTCCACAATTTTGTTGAGACATTACCTCATTGATGATCATTTTGTGGCCTTCACCCACCATCTAAGTTGGTGATATCATTTCTACGAATGTGAATTGATCTTTAACCATAATCATTGGATGGAGTTCATATAGTATTATGACATTATGATTTTTTATACATATTGAAATGGTATGGCTGTAGCCTATAATCTAAGAAAGAAATCACACAGTGATGAATTGCATGAATCAGGTTGTTCATTGAAGGTGGTGGATGAAATTTCATTGTTGCATCAATATATTCTGTAAGTCTTGGGTAGAGGTAATATTTTATGGATGATGGTGCAGTCATATATGGTTTCATAGGTTGAGGAATCCTAGTTTTTTGTACATTATGAGGATGTTTCGAGTGACCGTGTTATTTATTGTTGGGGTCACGATGGGTGGTCTGAGGATAAAAAACACATAGTGTTGTTTTTGGGAATGATTTTTTTCCTTTTGCGATGTGTTATATGGTTATTATAGGTACCTATAGTTCACCATTCGTTGTATAACCAACCATCTTATTATTTCACACTTATCATACATTATTAAATAAAAAAATTACATGATTAAACATAGATGATCGATAGGTCTAGTGTCTTTGGGGATTAGGAACATTAAATAACAACATAAAACACATAACAAAACATTTTATTGAAAACTCATTTTACTTGACCACTACATTCCCTCACACTTAGCATTGCATGGGATAACCGGAGGACATGTATAAGAAAAGGGTGAGCTACAAATATCAATATGTGGGAAAACAAGGAATAACATGAACAATAAAATACCTATTATGAATTTTCATATAAATGGAGAATAAAAGAACATAAAAAGGCATCGTATATCAGGATTATTATAACATGGAAATGTGGAAAAAAGACTTGACAAGGAATAAGCATGAGCTAATGATCATTGCACATGGGGCATGAGTAAACACTAATTTCACTTGAATTAGCTTGACTAAATACTTATTTAACTTGAATTAGGATGAGTAAATATTAATTTCACTTGATGTTTCATTATACTAATCTGTACCAAATGCGTTGGAGTCCTATCCGGGTGCACCCATCTTAATCATTACACTTCACACATAAGTGTTCCATGAGATCATACAACATTGATTTATTAAAAATCATAATTTATTCCGCAATAAAAGAGTATGATATTGTAATATAAAAATATTCTATAAATATGTAAATGTTTATAAAGGTGAATATCCTTGATATATAAATGGTCATGGTATTTACTACACAATGATATTGGGTCGGGAAATGGCGGTGCAATTTCGGGAGCATACCGACGTGACATAAGGCATCATAAAAAAATGTTGTTGAGAGATAAAAGGGTGTCTTATCATATGTAAATGAAATTTGAAATATGGGGGGTAATATAGATACATGTCCCAAAATATTTAATGTAATTTGTATGAATAATTCAAAAAATGATCTTGAATTTAAATGAGGAGAGAAAAATTCCTTATAGAATTTTGGCTTGGTAACAGCTATACATGAGAGTCATTAAAGAGAGATAAAAAGTGTCTCTCATCATTCAAACATTAATAACAGAGTATAGTGGAGGTGAAAAGTCATTCCCCAACATTTTTAAATTAAAATAAAAAGGTATAACAACATAATGAAATGAGGAAAACCATGAAAAAGTAATGAATACCTTACTTGGATGTGTGATAACAATGGGTATGGAGAGGATATAGAGAGGCTTATTGAAATCATGGGATGCATTGGGGGAATCTAGTGAGATGAGGGAAAATGTTGGACGAACTCCAAATGATTTGAGTGAAGAGGATGAGAGAGATACAGTGGGTTTATATAGGAAATGAGAGGGAATTCTTTATTATTTTGGTTTGGGACACCATACATTAATCTAATCAAAACCACAAATCATCCCATGGTTTTAGTACATGTTTTTTTAATATGGTATTGGAAAAAATATATTTTACATTCCCAATGGCTGAATGTATTAAAATATTTGGTATTCTTATGTAGAGGTGAGTCACACCCACAATGAAATCAATTTAAAAATGCTAAAATGTTTGATAAGCATTAGAGGGTCCACTAAAGCTTTGTAAAATAAATAAAATAAACATAAAATCACATTATATAAATGTTAAAACATATATTTGTCAAAAAATAATGATTATTGTATTTTATTACATCACTATTGGGTAATTATGAGGCCATAAAACACATTATATATTAAATGGTATTTAATTTTTAACCCGAAAATTCGACTGTCTCTGAAAATTATGAACAATTCCCCATTGTATAATTTCAGTTTCTTAAAAATAATATTCCTTTTATATAAATAATTTTCTAAATATTTTAATTTTTAAATTTAATATATAAATTAATATTTATCAAAAATAAAAGGGTTTTGACAAAATCATCATTCCAACGATAATAAAAATTAAAATTTTATTCTTATAAATTAGCTGATATACAAAATAAAAATTAATTTAATAATAACAACATTTTATTAAAACGATATTTAATTCAAAAATCGAATAATTTATGAAAATCAATTTCTTAGTTTAATATTAACAGAAAATAAAATTATTGCTTTAAATACAATTTACAAAGTAATAAATAATAATATGAATGTATAATCTATATTCAAAAATAATTTACATATTTATTGTTTAAGGTTCATGTAACTTAACCCTTTAAAACACCAACAAAAGACCATTGGGTAAGGTGCACGATGGGGAATAACTCTTGGGATTACTCAGATAACATTGCTCAAGTGGTAACCTCTATCAACTTCTACTTCTCTCGTAGGTGGTTCAACTGAAGCTTAATGTATTAAAGCTTGGCTTGGGATTGGTCAAGATTAAATACCAATGATGCCACCACCGTTCTGAGATCTAAAAAATGGGCTTCGTACATGGAAAGTCTGCTGGATGAGGATATCGCTTCATTTGTCTAAGTAAAATGGAATTGTTAAATCCCAATATTTATACTAATCTTGTGATCATAGTTAAATATAAATATTAGCAATGACAGAATTTAATAATGATATCAATAAATCCAAAAAACATAAAACCATGGATGTTTATATGTTATATAACCATCTTACATAATAATTCATTTAATTAGATCGAGAGGACTATTCATTAATAAATGATTTGTTCATTACAATCCTCCACCCATAAGTAAATTTCACCCCATAAATTTTCTTTTCCCACACTAAAACAGATATGGGTAACTATGCTTCATCACTTCTGTTAATTCCCACGTAACTTCTTCAAACTTGGGGTTTCCCCAAAACAACTTGATGACGGGCATTGTCTTATTTTGTAAAACTATTTCTCTACGATCTATGATCTTTACTGGATTCTCCTCATAAGATAGATCTTCCTTTAACTGTAATACCTCTAAATATATTACATATGAGGGGTCTATTATGTACTTCCTTTATAATGATCCATGAAATTAGTTGTGTATTTTGGCCATGGTGGGTAGATATGCTAGTAAATAGGCCACAACCCTGACACGATCAAGAATCTGAAAGGGGTTGATGAACCCAAGACATTAAATTCTTTTCATTCCAAACCTCACGACCTTGTTCTATAGATATATGCTTAGAAATTCCATGTCTCCAAATTATAATTCATGGTCTCATTGATGGTATTCTTCATAACTTTTATAATTAATTTGTGTTGGCTTGATATGATTCTTACTGGTTTTCACCTCTACCATTTCATCAACCGTTTCAGGTCCTAGTTGCCTATTCTCCATGACATCATACCAACACATGGTAGTTCTGTACCTATTCCCATAAATGGATTCATATGGTTCCATTCAGATGCTCGAGTAAAAACTATTATTGTAGGATATTCCAACTAGTGTAAGCTGTTGGCCCTATTATCCTTTTATGTACATTGAACATGATATTCCCATATCATACAGTGTATGAATAGTACACTTATTTTGGCCATCATTTTGGGGGTGATAGGATATACTGATATTAGGTTTAATGCATAGAGAATGATAGAGACTTTTACCGAACATCGAGGTGAATCTCAGATCATGATCTATACAATTTATAGTGGCACTACAGGAACCTTTAACACTTCCTTGATGTAAATATGTGCAATATGATCTATTGATAAGTCCTCTCGAATAGCGATAATGTGATCCATCTTTGTAAGATGGTCCACACCGACCCATATTCCATTGTTTCCTCTTAATTTCTTTAAATGTCCAGTGAAAAATTCAATTGTAATGTTGTCCCACTTCCATGTTGGTATGGGTAGCGGTTTCATCATACCCTTACACTTTTTCATCTCATACTTCACTTGCTGACATATCAGGAACATTGATGTATATTTAGCAATATAGCATTTTCATATTGTCCCACCTAATGTTTTTTAAGTGATCTTGATACATCTTTGTGCTCCTCAGGTGAATTGAGGTGGTTAAGCTATGTGTGTTATTCAAAATATCATTTTTTATATTTCTATAATATGGTACAAATAATCATGAACAAAATCTCAAAATTTCATCCCCTTCAAACATGAAATCATAGGATTTTCTATTTCTAATAGATTCCACCCTTTTACGAATTTCCACATCCTTTCATTGAGCATCATTTATTTTCTCTATAATGGAATGTTGAGAAACCATTTGAGAAAGTATTGATGATGTTCCTCCCAAAATGATTCCCTTGTCCATCCTTGAAAATCATATAAGATTAGATCCTTTTCAATTATCATCATTGATAAATATGTAAGATCCTTTCCTCATAGAACATTTTCCACCTTTTTTCCCGTACCAGGATGCATGTAGATTGGGAAGTCAAAATCATTGAATAAATCTATCTGTCCTCTTTAGAGAATATTAATCTGTTTTTGATAGAATATATACTTTAGGGTCCTATGATCAGTAAAAATATCACACATCTCTCCTTAGAGATAATTCCGCATGCTTTTCAACACAAATATCACATCCTCCAACCATAGATCATTTGTGGGATAGTTTTTCCCATCAATTCTTATCTACCATGAGGTGTAGGCTATCACTTTATCATTCCAAATCAACAAACAACCCATGATCGATAACAAAGCATCCCTTGATACCACAAAAAGTTCTCCACTCATGGGTAATGTGAGAACATGTGCATTGATAAGCCTCCTTTTTAACTCTTAGAAACACTCATCAGATTCATCACTCAATGAAATTATTTCCCCCTTCTGAGATATATTAGTGAGAGGGTTAGAAAATAGAGAGAAATTTCTCACCAATCGTCGATAATATCCAAAAATCCCTAAGAAGATATGGATATATGTTAGCAATGATGGCCTCTGCTAGCCATCAATAGCATCTATCTTGGAGAGATCTACAGATATCCCATTGCCTGTGATGATATGTCCCAAGAATAAAACATCCTTCAACAAGAACTCATACTAGTTGTGCTTTTCATAGTGCTCCTCCTTTTGCAAGGTCTCTATTACATGTCCAAGATGATATTTATGATCCTCCTTGGATATTTAGTATATTAGAATATCATCTATAAATACTACAAAAAATATCCAGGTTAATATCTAAAGATTCTATTCAATAAGTCGTTGATGATTTCTAGAGCATTGTTGAGTTTGAAAGGAATTACAATGAATTCATAGTGCCCCTGTCATTTACGAAAAGATGTCTTGAGATTAATCTATTTCCTCATCCTTACTAAGTAATATCCTGACCATAGATCCACCTTGGAGAAGTATTTTAATCATCACAGCTAATCAACGAAGTCATCAATTCATGGCAGAGGATATTTATTCTTTATCGTTATTTTGTCGAGCTCACAATAATTTACGAGAATGCTCATTAACCCATCATTATTTTTGACAAAGAGATATGATTCACTTCATGGTGATTCACTTTAGAGTATAAACCATTTATACTGATTCTATTTTAGTTGTTGCTTCATCTCGCAAATCTACACAAATTTTATTCTGTATGGAGTCTTGGATATTGGATGTGAAACACGTATAAGGTCAATTATGAATTAAATATCTCTTCTAAGATGATGTCTAGATAATACCCCAAGAATCACATCAGCGAGTTCCCTCCCAATATTCATGTCATCAAGGATGGTTTGGTCTTTTGACTCAGTCTTCTAATCCAGAAATGCGTTATCATAAGGCATTAATATCCATGTTTTAGATGATGCTACTATAGAGGTTTCATCATTCTCCTTGCACTTTAATATAATAGGGAGTCGATTCTCCATATATAGTTTGATTTCCTTAACATGAAAATTTATGTTGGATATATATAAGGAAAGCAAATCCAAGCTAATAATTTCACAATATTACACCAGAGGGAGTATGATGAGGTTTTTTAGGAAGACCAATCCAAAAATCGTGGCACGATATGAGTTATATTCATTGGATTAAATGATTTCCCCATCTTCCGTACTCATAGATTTCATTACTTCCAGGATTTATGGTGGTGTTGGGATTGTTCTAATAATCTTTTTAGATAAAAAATAATTCATAGATTCATAATAAAAAAGTGTGTTCACTATTATTGAATGAATTACTAGTTTACCAGTCACCACTTCGTTGTCGGGGTTCACGTTAGTGGTAGTTATGGAAAATGATCATCGTTACTGCCTTGAAGGATGTTGGTTTCCTCTAAAAACCATGGATTAGGGTACTAATTTTCATGGTGGCCTGGTACATTGCAGATAAAGAAATGAAAGACCCATTGTGGTTCAAACAGATCCTTCCTCTCATCTATTATTGCCACAAGTTTTTCTTGTATGTAGTTAAGGGATAGGTGCCTTTCTCATCCACAACTAAATCATTGCCTCTTCCAATTAAGGTAATTTCTAGGATGATTCCTTCCTCAACTTTAATAAGTGGGGTGAAGTATTTTCTTACCACCATTTGGATTTATCCATAGAAAATTATGAATTGAAGTCCACCTTACACTTTTTACCCCTATGATACCACTGAAATTCTAAAATATTTATTTTTACCTAGAGGGAACATAAGATAATTTACTCATAGTTTTTTATGTCACAGATCGCCAGGAATTCTCATAGGCTAGGTTTCAGCCCACACAAAAGCGGTCATCCATGAATTCAGGGTTAAGGACAAATTGAATGGCGTATTGTGAAATCCTTGTAATGTTTTCCCCATACACTTAGATTAATTTTTGGTCTTCTATTATGAATTAAAGTATGTCCCCTTCCATCATTAGTTGGAGAGTTCACAAAAAATATTTATCAAAAAGAATCTTCGTAAAATCCTTCTATTCCAGCGCATGATCATGAATTCAGGCTTTCTACTTTTTATCAAAGTCCAAGATATTTCTACTTCACCCTCTATATGATAAGAATAAATATTATCCATCTCTTTTTCAGAACATTGAATGGTGTTAATGATATTTCAATGAAGTTGATCCTTTGTTCAACGATTGATGGATATGATGATCCATTAAAAATTGGAGGCCTTTGTCTCATGAAGCACTCGATAGAGACTTTTTCATTTTTAGGGGTGGTTGAACGTTAATCATGACCCATGTTTCTATTCAATGCAAGAGTCAACTAAGAGTGTATCATGAAAATATCTACGATTCCACGTTCCATATGATTTGTAATCTCAATAGAACAGTCATCACATTGATATTCAAATCCATTTTTGGCCAGAGTCCTCATATTACTGGCCATGGGTTGGAATAAAAGGAATATTAGGGGTAACACATAAATGGTAATAAAAGAAAAAAATGGATGACATATAAATAACTTTTATTTCCTTAACATTTAAATTTTTAGGCTTCAATATATGTTACCCATGGTCTACATCCCATCATATATTCATAAGGGATTTTTTATTCCATTAATAATGGTCTATTCTTGGATTGGAATTTACCAAAACATATACCCCAGGATTATAGTAACCAATATTGAAGCTAGGCCCATTATTGTGTACCAAGATACCCCAAGTCAAGCCCAAAACTCCTTTTCTGTGTTTTCACTCCTAGGTAAATCTATCCCAAAGCCACCTCTGAATTCTGGTATCCATAAAGAGATGTATTTTCATGATACACCGTTAATCAATACTCCCCAAATCCTAGGGTTGTTTTTTTAATACTTCATCTTATCTATACATATTCACTAGGGTTATATAATCCTAATCCAAAAAATAACTAAACCATAACTCTAATACAGAAAATAACCACCCTGCCTTTTATTAGACACGTAACATAAATTATTACAAAAAACCTTCAATTAATAAGACAAAGAATATTGAGAATTCCAATGTATTTATACAATCATTACATAAAAACTTAAAACATTGAACACAACATCTTATTGAAAACATCCTTTACATGACCAACACATTCCCTCATACATAGCATTTCTTTGGAGAACCTGAGGATATGCATAAAAAGGGTGATTAATATAGCTTAGTACAGGGGTAAACAAGGAATAACAAGAAGAATAATATATATTTTAAGAAATTTGCATATCAAATATCATAAAATAACATGAACATAAAATAAAAATATAGCATGATTATCGTAGAATGAAAATGTTGAAACAACACATAACATGGAATTAGAATGAGACAATGCTTATTTCACATGGATCGTGAGTAAAACGTTATTGAGCATGAATTAGAATGAGTAAATCCTCATTGCACATGGCATACCAGGATACTAATCATTACCCAATGCATTGGACCACTTGATAGGTTGGTATGGAGTATGAAAAACTACTCTATACCAATATTACGATCGAAATAGCACTGAATATGCACAATATACAAGAGGGTAGTGAATTGTTTTAATTAAAAATTTCATAATAAAATTCTGTATAATAAATATTTACAACACCACTATTATGAAATTACATTCTTAGGGAAATATAATGTTCATTAGTCGGAATCTTTTGAAACTTTTCATACAAATATATTCTACCACATAGCGCATAGAATCCCTTATAATCACATATACAAAATAGAATGGTTATGAAAAAATAAAACTTCCAAAATTATACAAAGTAGCCGAAAATTGAAATCTTATTTTAACCCAAAGTGGAGGGTATCCAACAACCTTTTATAATGTTACCTTGTTTTAAACATTCTAGAATGTATGTCTTACATAATATCGGGAAATCCCTCAATCCTATGATGGATATCTATCTTTATACCCTTGCAAGCCCTTGATTTTTCTAAAAATAGGAACCTTTGATTTCACAACCTGAAGTCTCTGATTTTATAGAAATCACACCACTCCACGAAGCAATTCCAAACGAAGCAAAGATGAAAAAGTAATTCAAACTTTCACCACAAAGCCTGAGATTTTATAAGAGTCTCCCACTATAGATAAATTCATATTTATAGAGATGAACTCTAAAATGAAAGAATGTGAATTCATGATTCGGTGAACTAGTCCAAATAAAAACTATGAACCCATTTGGTTTCAGTACATAGAAGATGTCATACCTTGTCTACCGATTATAATAACCGAACCTCCACCTAAAAATTGTTTTCACTTAATATAAACCTCAAAAATAGTTTCCCAATAAACCCTTTATTCACTGGATATAATTTAAATTATAATAATCATTTAATAAATATTACCACATAGAGAACTATTAAACCAATAGGGTTTTAGAAAATCCGTGGAAACATGTATTGGTGATTGCTGTTCTAGCTCTGTGAAATGCATGGAATACACAATTATCTAATGATCCCAATTATATATGTTTAAAATTTATATATTTATTACAAATCCATATGTTTCATTGATGTAAAATGTTTAATGATTATATTTATGATAGGTGAATTTGTGAAATGATTAAGTGACATAATATTCATGATATATTACCTCCAAATTTACCATATTACTTCAATTATGATTGTAAATAACATACTAATGTGTCATATAAATTCTTCATGAAGTGGAATATATTATCCATCCATTTGAAACACTCTTCTAATTCATTGATTCCCTTGTCACCATATGTGATTTTTTATTTTTTTCATATAAAATTCATATCTATTATCAACCCATCCTCCTAGGTATCCAATTCATAGATAACCCTGTGATTTAACTATATATATAATATTTGTACCTAAATAGTGTAAAATATTGTGTCACCTAAAAAATGCTAATATAATATCTCTATGATGGATTTAAGAGATGTCCTAAATTTTAATTTCATAAAAATGATAACTAATATGATCTCATTATACTTTGATAAATATACTACATAAAAGTATGATCATTAAGAATCAATATTAAATCCATTAATGGAAAAAGATTTAATGAAAACATAGTTTTGATAAAATAGTGTCCAAAAAATGAAAAACGTAAATTTCTGTCTAAATAAAATATAAATTGTGGATATTTAAAATTCCATAAAACCCCATGATTATTTGTTTTTCATATCCTTAAACACCAAATGAAATTTTATTTTATAAATGAAAGAGAGATATCAAATTTCCCCTTTCCTATTAATATATAATTTATGATCGTCCAAAATAAAATATACCATAAAATCAACATTAATCCCATATAGTGACATCACAATTATAGATAGGTATTAGAAATTTTTATTATTTCCCATTGAATGATCCAAGGTCAACATTAAATGTCATCAATAGTGACTAACTAAATTATTAGTGATGAATGTGAATTATAAAATTCTCTTATGAGTTACCGAAATAGTCATAATAATCTGATTAAAAAATTGAAATATATCACATATATATGGTACACTAAATGAATATACAAGAGGGGAATTCAAAAAATAACCCCAAATTGATGTAAAAATAATAAATATGACCAATTTTCACCACTAACTCATCATAAAAAATGTATCAATGTCTATCTATAGTCACCATAATACATGACTCAATTCTGTTTTATATAGCTGAAAAAAACTAAATTATTTCATTACCAATGGAAAACATGTGTGAGAAAACTAATTTTTAGTGTGATATTACAAAAGAATATATACAATGAATAATACAATTCAACTGACAGTTATATAACTAAAAAATTTAAATAAATTTAAATTATTTTCTATAATCATTCATTTGTTTATAATATGGAATTTCATATTCTCATAAACTTTGAATATTTCATGCACTAGAATAAAGCTAACCTTATTGTTGCAAACATGAATAAAATAACTGATTAATTAACATGAAAATAATCAACCACCTTTGGTGAATAATAATGAGTAAATAAAAATATGAAACCATCAATTTATATAGGATACAATTTAAAATATAAAAACAGTTCATCAAACAATAGTAAAATTATTGGATAATCATTTAAGGGAGGTCCAAATTCAAAATTTGATAGATTCGTACATTATTTGGGTTTTATTAGTTTCAATGTAGTTTTCAAAATATATAAAAATGATTAAATGAAATAAAGTGGGAATATTGTCCTTCCCCTCCTTACCACCAACTACATCATTGACTTCCCACTAGTATCAACCAAATATTCACTGGGGCCAAGATGAATGTTTCGGAGATTGTAATTTTCACTTTCTAGATGGTGGTCTCTAATATGTTGTAAGGTTAAATGAAAAATTATTCTATAACTATATAATATACCATAACGTTTACAAAATCCCACACAATTTCCATAACAATCCTAGCAAGAACTACCAACTACCACCCATCCATTTTTTATTGTCCCCCTCTCCATGGGGAGTATTCCTTCTATGAATATTCCAACTACCGATTAAATTTTACCCCAATTAAAAACTCATAACCCATCTATTGGACAAACAAAATTTAATTAAAACTACTTTTTCAAAGCCTATGCTTTCAATAATGAAATTAAAACCAATGATTCATGAAAAATAATCCATGAAAATTTAGGAAAATATTAAGGTGAAAAGTATTCCAATGGTAATACATGAAAGCTATAATATCCCAGAATCTACACATTCAGAATCATCACTAAAGAGCAAATATTTTCAAATTTGAAATAAACTTCTCCATAAAAAAGTGAAAAATCAAAAGGAAATAATGGATCAGAATCACACACAAGAACCCTTTAGGTTTATATTTTTAGAAAATTAGGAAAATACAAATAAAAATGTGTTCATAAACAACATGTTCAAAAATAATTCACATTATCACCCATTATGTCATGCATTTCTTATTTCACCTTTGGTCATCAACATCATTGAAGTGAAATACATATATACGAAACTCATTTAAAAAATTTACTCTTAACATGAGTAAAATAAACATAATAAATCATGAGATCAAATGAACAATATGGTTAAAAAACGAGAGATATGTAATCATACACGTGGACATAAGGGTATTAGAACAAGATTATAATAGTATAATATCATACCCAAAATATCGTAGATCATAAATAAGAGTCATGGAATAATGAAATTTAAGTAATGAGAAATGAATCACATGGAAATGAAAAACAAAATCCTAGAAATAATAAAATATAAATATAAGATTCAATTTTCGGAAACAAATAAACACATAATATGACTTCTATTGTAGACAATGAATCTCTACATAGACCATATTAATAGAAAAGAACTATATTGATCTGAGTTTAATATTCGTTCCATCCATGCATTACTGAAATATATTTACATTTTATTATAGTCATGTCAATCTCATGCATTATAAATATTAACCCAATTCAATATAAGGAAATATAATTCACACAAATCTTATAATTAATTCATTGTTATGTGTTCCATAATAACATAAAAAAAATTTAAAACTGAAGGAAAGAAATTGGATTCATTATACATCATTCCACCATAAAATAATCCATATAAAAAAAATAGATTTCATAATTATCAGTTCACCATAAACCCAAAGAAAACAAAAAAATACAATGATTTTATACATGAAACATAAAACCTTTAATGAATTCATTATTTGATGGAAAATTATTTTGATGTAACAGTTGAAATTAATTCTTGAGAAAAATATAATTTCTTCTTCAAATACATTTTCTTTTAACAAAATGCAACATAATTTTAATGTAAATTATTTTGGTTGAAAAAAAACAAAATTCATATAATGTATGATTTATAGAAATAAATCATTATGAAAATGTAATAATTTATCCATTTTGTATATTTTGAGAAACATTATGCATACATGCTTTTTCAAAAAATTCAAAATGAACATCATATCGAAAAATAAAATATATTATTTTAATTATGTTATGTCAAAATTCACCAATGGATAAAATTGAATTTAACAAATTTTAGAATAATAGAATGAATATTTTGAATTACTAATTAGGAATGATGGACGTGGATGATAAATATATCTATGTAATTACATATGTATAAATAACATTAAGTAATAATATGATTCTGAAATTATATCATACCATATGTCATATATCCTATTTTATGTATCTAATACTCAATTAAAATTATTTAAATGATTTATTTGACTTATTCCAGAATATTATTAATCATATAATATCATATTTTCAACCTTTTTTTAATAACATTATTAATCATCCAGTAAGAATTAACTTCTTTATTTTTGTACACATGTTTTGTTGGATATGTTCCAGTTATTATTTTATAGTTATATGAGTAGAATATTATATTACTATAATATGTATCGTATTTATTAATTATATTTATTTTTATAATAGTTCTTTAATTTTGATCATGTATAATTAATCACATCACATTATAGTTATGGTAGGTCGTAGGAACGAACAGGTGATGATATCATTAACGTAATTATCAAATGGTATGAATGTGGATGATATATATTTTGACCAAATATAATTATCATGTTAATATTATCATATATATATTATTTTAATAATTATATCAATCCATGTAAGATAATGGTGAAATGCATATTACACCATAGTGTGGAGACAGTAAGTTGTACACATCCATGCGTGTGGATTTCAGTTTTTGTAGGTTGGCTAGAAGGGGGAATATGGTTTTTCCATAAACATAATAAAATATAATAATGTAACATTTAATGGATTTTTTACATTATAACATAATCAATTCAATAAAACAAAATAAAAAAAATTGAACTAATCGGTAGAGGATATTACCACTTCTTTAACATGATTTCTCTAAATATCATCTTAATAGCACTAGATATTGACTATTGAGAATACCAAAAAAAATTAGTATTCAACAAGGGATTCTTATAATTGATGTTTGAAAAATATGAGAAACCTATAAGGCACAATTTGATGTGCATAGGTGAGGGAGAAGGTTCCCTTTTATAGTTAAGGCGAGGGG
The DNA here is from genome assembly GCA_963277665.1 of Viscum album. Classification (NCBI taxonomy): domain Eukaryota; kingdom Viridiplantae; phylum Streptophyta; class Magnoliopsida; order Santalales; family Viscaceae; genus Viscum; species Viscum album. The sequence continues at coordinate 1,357,227,628 of OY728142.1, read as the reverse complement.
CTCATTAAGAATACACCAAAGTAATAATTTTTTATAAATTATAACCTCATCTAAAAAACAATAAAATGACAAAATTTATATGTTTATATGAGATAAGGTTCTAATATAATTAAAAAAATTAATTTTATACATTTTTTATACCCATTTAAACTATATCATTTTTTTATAACGTAGACAATCAATATCATTTTAACTAGGGTAACAAAATTTTCAATTTCAAAAGTGTAAAAAATTGAAATATTTTATGGAAATTACTTAATAAATAAATATTAAAGAACATATTTGACAATATATTATTTATTCAATATTTATTAATAAATAAATGATTCTAAATAATTTAACAATACATTACATTCACAAAACAACAATAGTGTCCATTTTGACAATATTCAATTCATGGGTTTTTAACTATATTAACATAACATGTTCTCCATGTACAAAAAATTTTATTATATCCTTATAGATTCAAGTAAATCTAGAAATATAATTTGATATATAATTTATCCAAAATAAAATTTATGATAATTTTATCAATAACATTAAATCGTTATTTTCATTAGTAAAATAATTTCATCATAATTTTTTGTTATTATATATATATATATAAAATTAAACGTAAATACTATGATAAAGGTAAATATAGTAAATTTCAAGATAATACTTTTAGTTGAAAATATTTTCTTTAAAATCGACCATTAATAATGTTATACATATTTAATCTTGCATGTGACATTTTTAACACAACCTTAAATGAAATAATTTATGTGTCATCTTATTATCAATAATTCTCTAAATGGTCAATAAACCAAGCCATGGATGATTATGGTAGAGATATACTCGACCCAAAAAAATCAGGTTTTGTGCCTTTTACTGGTTATTTAATTTAATAAATAATTGATTTTTTATTATTCCTCAATTAAAAAATTTATTAATTCATAAAATGTAAAAATTTAATGAAATTATTTATTTTCTGATTATTAAAAATAAATAATTATGATAATAAAAAACAATTTATCTTTCAAATTTTTACCTTTAGTAGAATTTAATTTCTTTATAATATTATATTAAAAATGATTTCGTTATAAATATAAAAGTGAAACATATTTAAGATCTATTTAAATAAAATATAATGAATGTATTAATCTAATAAAAGCATCTCAAAAAGTGTATAATTTTGACCCATTTATGGATTACGTCGAAACTAAATCATCCAATCATAGTAGAACATGTGTTAATGTAAATTTATAATAATATAATTACACATAGTTACCTGCTTTACCTTTTTACCGTATTAATAAAAATATTAATGTTACTATTCATAATGACTAAAAGTAGTAAAATTATATTTAAATAAGTTTTTCTGAAATATTAAAAGATAAGTATTAAATTTCTAAAAATTTAGAATACATATTTTTAAGTAAATATTTGAAAATAAATCACATTGTCAGAATGAAAATTGAGTTTTAAAAGATGAAACATTGAGAACAACTGAAATTTTATGACACCAAAATTCAGTGTAATATTAATACCAGTGATAGAATTTATATTTAATGATAATAATATATTCTATTTATACTAAAAAATTTAGTATTATAATATAAAAATAAAAATTATTATGATGAAAATAATCATTTTCATTTAAAATTTACTGTCTTTTGACTATTCATGAAAACATGAAAATTATCAGAAAAAGTTCAAAATATCTTCTAGAGTATATAATAATATCTTGAATCCAAATAAAAATTTTATTTTGTTAAATATTTTATATAATTTTTTTAATTATAATATTTAAAATGGGGGTGTCATCAAAAGGTGGAAAACTGCATTTTTTTAAAATTACTTCTTTTTTCTGAATAACTGAATTTTTTCTTATATCATGTTTATAAAATATATAAGATGAATTATATATATTTTATAGAGTATATTAAATATATATTTCATTAATAAAACCCTTATGATGTGATTTTATTATATTATAAAAACACTTATTTCATTTAAATAGTTTTTATAATAAAGTTAGTATTATTCATACCAGAAATTATAATGACTAGGTTATAATGTAACATAATAATATTTAATTTTTTAAATATACTTGATATTGTGAGAAATTAATTCCATAAAAAGAAATTGTAATTATTTATAACACAAGACAATCATAGTGTTTCCAATTCTGAATTCTATGTTAGTGTAGTGTATTGGGTATAATTATATTTGTGTATCATATAACATAGAACAACATAGAAAAAAAATATCTCATAAAAATCCTATTTTATTAATTTATACTCACCTTAAAATTAATCACACCTTTTACAATATACTTTGATATAAAAGGTCTATTACATGGTATATTTTTTCATAGAAACCCATTTAGTTAAATGCAATATCAAAACATTGTTTTGAAAATGATAATTAGACACATAGCAGTTACCCAAAGAAACTCATCACTGGGATTCAACATAGGTGAAAATAAATTAGATGTGAAAACATGGATATATCAGTGAAATATAACTATCATGTTCTGATGGTGTGTGATTGATAACATGATTAAAAATTTTTACCAATCCACAAGCCATAAATCATTGATTATCTAGGTGAAAATCTAATTCCAAGAATAAATGGTACCAAGATAGAATTTATTGTTTTAAGGGTCTTCTCACTAATGTTGAAGAACATGATAATAAATAATTACATTATTTCGGTATAATCTTTCCATACGCCTTTCCATGAAAACAAATTCCACATAATATCTTATTTAATGAAATGAAGTGGAATTTTCCATTCGGGATGTGTTAGCAGATCTTACAATCCATAAATAGAATGATAGGTCATTGTATCTTCCATTATCATAAAAGAAATTTATCACATGTAATCAAATATGCATATGTCCACCTATAATGAATGACTACCTTATTCTAAGAAACTTCATCTGATGTTTAACATAAACATTCCATAAATTGATAACCCTACAATTATTCTTAAAGCATGAAGTCCAAAAACATATAAAAATGATCCTTAAGGTGGATGAACAATTATTCCTCATATATTATAAGTTATCTCTTGTTGGTCGCATTCCAAATATTTTAACAACTTCAACATAGTACCTCTTGAGTAACAGTAATAACCTAAATAAAAAAATCAATTTATTGAAAACATCCATATTTCATTATCCAAATTTTAGTGTCTCATCATCATCATCATCATATAAAGTGTTATCTGTCCCTTAAGTATGTGTTTTTTTAAAAACATCACCTTATTTTTTAAATAAATAATCATGGTTAACAGTAAAACTCAGAATATACATTCTAATACAAGTGGAAGACAACAGTGGACAACTAAATATTTATTCAAATATACCATTATACTATAAAAGAGATTATACTACATTATTCATGGGCCACAATACAGAAAAATTGAATCATCCAATCACTTCACTGTCATACTCAACATTACCAATTGTGATCACATATGATTTTTATTTGTATTTATACTTCAAATATTTTTGACATCATCCATAATCGATAACACTTATATTAGGTAATTTGTTAGCATAATGCCCCAATTCCTTTCACTTGTATCATTGAAACTTAGGAGGATCAGGCGTTGTAGCCTAATCGCTATTTGCATAATTAGAAATAATTATCAAATTAAATCTTCATGAATTTACCATATTACCATTTTTCCCATACATATAACATGTGTTATTACCTTTTAGAAAATATGTACCATTATTCATTCCACCCCTTGAGCATAAGGAAACAATCAATTTCTTTTCACCAGTTATTGAAATTTTCCCTTAAAAAAATATTCTATTTCTTATCAATACCATGTGATTTAAATGTAACACCATATTCAATTTCTACATTGACATCACAAAACACATTCTCATATATGGAAACTAATGTATCTAATATCCTACACACATAAAAACTCGGTTTTAAACCACAAAATAATTTATCATCAATACATTCATGTTAGATGATAAAGGCTAAAAAATACCTTATTAGTCTTGTAAAATATTCCTCATAAGTTAAAATAGATTAATTATCCATCTTATAACACTCTAGAAACTCGTTTTACATCATCTTTCAAATAATACGAGTAAAGTACTTATTCAAATATATGTTATAGAACCCATCCCATTCAATGGATTAAATTTCATCTTATTTCCTCATATTCTTGATTATAGTCCACCACTGGCCCACATCTCATTCCAAATGATAAAAAACCAAAATAAATTTTTCATGTACCATATATGGAATGATAGAAAATATATCATCAATCATAGTTGTCAATGGTTCAACACAACGTGGAACAAAATTCCCACTAAGTGAGGTAGGAGAATGCATCATGAAGGACTCAACAAAATATGGGTCTATTATCTGCTCATTTTGATGTCAATAATGATTCATATCATGTTTAATTATAGGAATATGATTTTTCATTCCAGATCTCATAAAATATGGCTGTTCATAAAGAAAATTATTACATTCTACATTTAATTTGTTAATAAAACATTTACTTTAGGTTTTGGTAATTTTCTAAAACCCAAATATAATAGTGTTAGATGAAAAACTCAAACTAGGAAAAAATATATTAAACGGTATGTACAAAAAATACTTAACATATTAGGTTTAATACGAGGTTAAAAATGATAATTATCAGGATACAACAATTGTATCTTATTGTTAAAATTATCCTTAGGGACACCCATAGATATACCTAAGGAATATTTCCAGGCATCTCACTAAATATTTCACATCATAGTTTATAAAAGATGACAAAATCGTCCCACTTACAAAATCATTAATGACCCTAATATTGATGTAACTCAACATTAATTTAATGTTTATGAATAACTAATTCATGAAAAAATAGACCCCCAACGATAGTATTATTTTATTTTTAATGGAAAATATGAAACATAAGCAACTGGTTCATGAAAAATCAATATCACCTCTTTAATTTTTCTTTATAACTACAATCCCTTTTTGAAACATACTACTTAATACCCTTTTTCATATGCTAGGGAAATGGAAAATAAAAAGTGGTGCGCTAAAATTCTCTCTATGGTTTGAGAATAGAGACATATAGGATTAAACATGTTCATATGGGTATAAGAACATGATCATAACATTATAATATAGTACCCTACATCTCAAGGATCATATAAAAGTACCATGGAATAATGATAGAATGTTTATAAGACATGAATCTAAATCTAATGATGAATATAAACCCCTAAATAATAACTCATGATAAGACATGGATTTTTTTGCAGAAAAATAAGAACCTAAAATGATATCTATAATTTCCAATGCATAGTTTCTAAGATCATCATAGTCAAAAAAATCATATACTGATTAGAGTTAATACTTCATTACATTCATATATTACGAAACCATATTTACATTTTTCTACCTTCATGTATATCTCAAGGGATATAAATTGTTACCCAATGCATTTGATTGAGATATAGGTCCCACCAATATAATAATGAAATAATTCTTATATGCTCCAAAATAACATAAATCATGATCCTAACCCAAGGAATAAAATTGTTTTATTTAAAAGTCATTCCACCATAACATAATCCCTGAAAGGCATTTTATTTCATTAATAGAATTCAATTATTAAAAAAATCAAACGATAGATAATATTAGGATATTATACTTGAAACAATACCCCATTAATGAATTATATTTTCGATGGAAATTAATTTTGATATTCATATTTAAATTAATTACTGAGGAAAACATCATTTCTCCCTCAATAAGGATTTCTTTTCTCAAAATGCAATTAATTTTTAAAATAAAATAATAAAATTGAAAATAACCACTAAATATTGTACATGAATATTCATTTAAATAATTTTTTATGAAGATGTAAAAATTTGGTAATGTCGTATAAGTAAAAAAACATTCACCTCATAGTTTTCTCAGAAAAGTAAAATTTACTTCACATAAAAAATGAATAAAGGTACAAAATAAAATTTTAAAAAGTAAACTAATGGTTTTGAATCTAAATTATTTTCACAATAATATAAGGAATAGTTTTTAGCATAAAATTACGAAACATGGAAACAAATGATAAATATTCAATTGTAAATATATACATATAAACAATCTCATTAAATAATAAGATTGTAATATTATCCCTTATCATATGTCCAAAATCCATTTTATGTTTCCAATAATCCCACAAAATGAATTAAATAAGGACACTAACATATTCAATAAACATATTTAGCATATGTGATCATAATATCATCCGTTTATTTGTAACATTATTACTCATCTATCAGGTATTAAATTATTAATTTTTTTTACTCATGTTTTATAGGATAAGATCTTCTTAATAGTTTATAGTAATATATTTTATTTAATAATATTAGTATAACATATTATCAATTTATTCATTAAATTTATTTTTAAATTCATTCTTTAATGAATATCAGGTCGAATCAATCACGTCACATCCTATAGAGGGTAGGTGTTACATATGCACGACTGATAATATCATTTCCATAATTACTAAAAGGTATGGAAGTGGATGGTATATATTTTGTAATATAATCCATATCATGTTATAATAATCATATATAGATATAATTTACAAAATTATATCCATCCATGTAAGATGGTTCATAATAATATATATCACCACAACATGGAGATTGTAACCATTACATATGCACATGTGGTGATTTGTTTCTTAGGATAGTAAGAATGTTGAATATGGTTGATCCATAACAATAATAACATATTATAACATTATTTATAGTGTAGATATTAAATTATAATAGTAAAAAACTAATGATGGGTATGTATAATAAGAAATAATTTGAAAAAAAATTGTTTAGTGGATTATGTCTTTTTCGACATGCTACCAATAAATCTTATCTTAAAGGATATAGAGATGGACTTTTGGGGAAAATAAAAAAACTATATTGTAATTAGGGAAGTATATATTGGAAATGGTAAAGGGATGGATGATAATTGATGCTCAACATGTATTGATGTGGTGAAAGATGAGGTTCCCTTTTGTTATTGAGGTGAGCAGCAGCATTGGAAACTAAAATAGTATTAATTCATAATAAATTAAAACCACATAAAAACATCCAAAATTTCATAATTTATAAGAGAATATGAGGCAAGGTTGTAATCTCATAAGACAATAAATTTTATACATGTATTTCTGTGAATCTAGGCCTTATCATTTTAATTTATCACTTAGTTATTATATTTCATTTTTTATAGGGTAAAATTTTTTATAATATTTAAAGTGAGAAATATAGACATATTTTGGGTAAAGAAAATCTTAAATAAATAATTCATAAAATATAAACCATAAAATATTTATTATATATTTTTAACTATGTTTTTCTTATTTATAAATACTTATATAAATAAATATTTTCAAAATACAACTATAATGTCAATTTTGAAAAAATCTAGTTCTTGGATTTTTAAAAATTTCATTAACAAATGTTACCCTCAAATAGAATATTTAATTATATCCATATTGGGTCAATGTAATTTATTAAATATATTTTATATATTAGTTATCCAAAATTTTATTTAATTTAATATTTTTAATAACATTAATTTCATATTTCAATTAATAAAATAATTTCACCATTTCGTTTGTATTTATTTTGTACACTTTTTTTTGAATAAAAATTAAATATAAAATAATATGATGAATATAAATCTAATATATTTAATAATAATTCTTTTATTATAAAACTATGAAGACTATATATTCCGTAAAAACATTCATTAAAAATGTCATACTTATCAAAACAAGAATGTTACACATTTTACATCATATTAAATAATATAATATAAGTTTTAAAATTATTTAAATAAGGATCCTAGTGATATATAAATTGTCCCATTGATTAATATTGTCAAGTTATATTCTAAAAATAATACGTGGTTAAGTGTTTCAGTCTTTTAATAGTAATAATAAATTTAAAAATAATGACCATATAAAAATTTCATCAATTAAATATTATATGTATTGTCAATATATAAACCGTTAAGTAAATTATTTATTTACAAAATATTGCAAAAAATACAACTATAAATAAAAAAAATTTATCATTCAAATAATTATTCAAAAACAATTTTAACTTCTATATAATATTATGTAAAAATGATTTATTTTTTAATATTTCAGTAACACATTTTTATTTTTTCTTTAAACAAATTATATTAAATCTACGAATCTCATCCATTTGGATTCCTAAGTGTATTATATCAAACCAAGAATGTTAAATGCCTAAAATAACATATCCAAAAACATTATGACATGTTTTCGTGGAATATTATAATGTTATATTTACCCTTAATTAATGGATTTACATTTTTAAAGTTTTGATAAAAAAATATTAAATTTACTATTCATAATTCCAAAAAATAAAAAAAAATAACTATATATATATATTTTATACCTACTGATAAAAAATATATAATAAATTTTAAATTATTCAAATTTAATTACTCATAGTAATTAATTTGAAAATTATCAATTTTTAGGATAAAAATATGTGTTTTGAATGTTAAAACATTGAAAATGATTAAAAAAAATTTACAACAAATTTCAATGTAAAATTAATTTAAATGGAAAATATTATATGAATAGATAAATGAGTCATAAATAATTTTTTAATTAGTGTTCCATCTGTTGGGGAAAAACTATATTTTTTTTAAATTACTTTTTGATCCGAAAAATTTAATTTGTTCTTATATAATGTCTATAAAACATATAAGAAAAATTTTAAAAATTATATAGAATATATTTAAAATATATTTTTTTAATTAAATAAATCCATATGTATTTTATTATTTAATAAAGTCAATTATTTTAATTTAAATATTTTCAAGATAAATTTGAATACTTTCAATACCTACAATTATAATTACTAGTTTATATGGCGACATAATAATATTTAGTTATTCACATATACTCTATGTTGAGTGAAATTAATTCTATCAAAATAACATGATATTTTGTGTAACAGAAGACAAAAACAATGTTGTGTATACCACGGTCTATGTTGGTGTTGTGTAATTAACAAGCTTATCTTTGTGTAAAATACATCACAATACATCATAGAAATTGAAAAAATATCTCATAAAAACATCAGGTTGTTATTGAATCAAATTTTTGGATGTCGTATTTTTTACCTTAAAAAGTTAGATTAATATTTCTTTTCATCCTTTCAGTAGCTGAATCACTTGGTTTCATACAATAAAAAATCATAACCCTTAAATACAATTTATATTTCGTGGATATTCCTAAATTCCACAAATTAAATATATCTACTTATAATTATTCAACAAGAATACATATTTAGATATTTTCTTGAATTTCAATATATTTACTCTCACTTGTATCCTTCATCCACTTTTATATGCATTTATTTAGTATATATTATTTATAGTCATAATTTTCATTTAAATCATTAATGGGAAAATATTATTCTCAACATGAATAATACCATATCCTGAGTAATTTCTTATTTATCTTCATAATGAAAACCTATTATAAAAATACTTATATATTAAATCAATAATTAATAATATACTGAAATGTTCTAAAATATATCTAGAATCCATTTTTTTCTCCCCTCTCAACAAATTTGAATGTGAAATAATCACATGTATTGTGTGTGGACTACAACCTTTAGTATTTAAATTTGTTGATTATCATAATAAACATACATGTATGAAATAGATGTGGTATTTATTATCAAAATATTACAATTATAGATTTTTTTTATTTCTAAGAGATTTATATGATTCTATACTCAACCAAGTCTATAAAATTGATAAGATTTTCAACGTACATAAGACGACTAACACCTCTATAATGTTACATATTTATCTTCCACCATCATGACCATGTAGATTAGTTTAAATATATATAATAACGATATTATAAATTAATGTATGATATATTTAGTCAAAAATGTTTTAATAAAATTTTAATGAAATTAACAAAAATATTAAAATAATTATTTGAAATTATCTGAAAAAATTGAATCATGGTTTTCCTACTCATATGGAATTTCAATTTTTATATTATTTTTAGCATGGGGATGAATAATAATTTTATAAAATAAATCAACATATTTTATAATTTATTTTTTGATTATCATGATATAAATTGATGTTATTTTCCGTTTCATTATCAAACATATGCGAAACAATCAAAATTAGTAAAACCTAATAATTAAAATAAAATTAAAAAGGATATTATTTTATATTGAATTTTAATGATTAAAGAAAATAAATAGTATTATATTTTATTAACTTTATATTATGTTTATTAATATTTCTATGTTTATGATATAGGATATTAAAAAACATTCACGTTTTTTAGTGTAATGGTTAGGTGTATTTACATAAAATTATCTTTGTCCTATATGATTACTATTTCACAAATATGTTATGTTATATGGGTATCATAAAACAACATCAATATACTATTCCAAGAAAAAAAAATTATTTTAGTATTTATTGTTACATTTGGAATAAAATCATTAAATAAGTTCTAAATTTAAATGTTATAGAATCCATAAGGCATTCCATTTTTATTTCCAATAATTAAAGAATTGTTTAATTTTTAGAACATTTTTTTATTTTATATCTTTTATTTAATTTACCAATATATTATATTCTTATAATTAGGGTTTATTTCATGGGATGTATATTTATTTTCATGAATAATTCCTTCCAATACATTTATTCAATTTATTGTAATTTTTAATGGGGCTATATTGAATCAACTTGTTTTATTTATTATTATATATTTGTCAATGTTGTGGATCAATGTATTATTTTATTTTATATATGATGATATTATACATATTTTCCTATTTATTTTCTAGGGGATTTTTTTTCAAATACAATAAATCTTTCTTGATTCATTTATTTCTTCATAAAAGATGTTGACACAAAGAATATTTCCCATCTACTCCTGTTAAGTCCTTTTATTCCTTGTCCAAATTCACCAAATCTTCTAATTTTATCAATTTATATTTTGAAACCCAATTATTTATTATTTTTATGTATTATATATTTTTCATTTATCTTTATTTAAATGGATTAATCATTCTAGACGCTATGCTTTTTACTTTTAATCATTTGAAAAATATTAGGAAATATTTTCAAAACAAGGCTCTGATAAGTTAGTTCATTATGAGGTGTGGTGATCATGAAAATTATGTTAAAAATATTAAATAAATATATGTTTAAAAAAATAAGTGAATATATTTTGAATGGCTATAATAAATTATGAGACCACGGATGAGTCCAAAATTTGAGGATTACCCTAGTAAATTCTTATTATTGGTATGCACCAAAAATTTGAATGAGGAATATGCAATAAAGTGTTTCTAAATGTAAATAAGTTAATAAATTATTTATTTTACTTCAAATAAACTATATATAAAAATAATATAATATCTCCTTACAAATTTTAATATGAATTTTTTTATAACCCTAGGAGGATGTTGAGAATAGAACAAATTGTCTTTACTAGTGGATTGAGATATGACAATGTTTGATGATTGGATCTCAGTGAACCATTAAATAGTGAACACATTAGATATTTCCATCAATAGAAATTTTGTTCTTAAAAATTATTGATCAAAATAATGATGTAGGTGTCCTCAATTTTAGTTTTTTTTCTATTCATTAAATGACTTTAATATTCTTAGGCACTACTCATTTATCATTGATTAATTTAATTAGTATCAAATGATTGTTTGTAAAATTGATTTTTTTATTGGAATTATTCATAATTATTTTATATTTCTCAACCGTAATATCCCCAGTATATGATCGTTTCCTAATATATCATGAATAATGATTCATGCCGATTTTTTCTTTGGCCTTTCCCCCAACATGTTCTTCATGTTGTTTACAATTGTGTTGTGGTGAAATGGTTATCCATATTTCAGTAGGTCTAATTGTGATATGTCCCCTCTATTCTTGGTTCTTATTTTTGCAATGACTGTATAATTTTTTCATAAATTATATGGGTGATTTTTTTTAGATGTTGTATACGTAGATATAGAATCCTTGAATGAAATGGACGAGTCGCATATTTTTTGTGCTACATGATGTACGAATCAGAATTGTGGGAAGATTTTAAATTCTATCCAACTGATGGAAAAAAATTGATCAATAGAGGTAATTTCAACAATTTTGGGTCATCAATGGGTTGATTCTGTGAAAGAATAGAGGATAAGGCATTTATTGGGATGAATTCATGCCATAAAAACCCCCCCACATTGTTTTCTAGGTTTTCTAAAAAAATATAACAACCACCAAATGTGTGGAATGACAACATATTTTGTGACCCTTCTTGAGAAGCTAGTATACTTTTCATCTTCACACTCTTAGGAACCCATATGATAGATAAAAACTATTTCTATAATATTATATTGGAATGAACCATTATATGGTTATGGTTAGGTACATAGCTAGGTAAATGGGAATGACTCGACGAATATGGTCACATATGGGGGCACACAGATTAGTGTCATGATTTCAATACATTACATATATTAAACACACATTAAATATAGAAATAAATTTCTGAAAATACTTGTATTAGATCAGAGATGGCCATGAGAATAACTGAGGTCACACACCATGTTACACTCATATATTTCATGTACATCAGTAAAAAATATATATCTCCCATATCCAATTTTTAAATGTTATTTTTCCATGATTAGTCTATTCGAATTGTTTTTTTATTGTAAAACATTAATGTATCCTTCATATTGGAATATTAGAAAAACAGTAATATATTTGACATGAGATTCTATTTTATGGAATTCTCAATGATGATTTTGAAGTGGATGTATATTCATATAGAGGTTGAGTTTCAAAATCCACTTTTTATACTATGGACTGTGTAACCATACTATATTTCATAATAAGTGGTATCCCTTATGTACTAGGGCATTGAACATGTACCTACAGTGTGGTAACCCCCTTTCAGTATAGGGATTGGGACCTATACCAACTGAATAGTAACCCCATATGAACAATTAAGTGGGTCCTCTACCTAATGAGTGGTTCCCACATAATGATATGGGATATGGCCCTATATATTTTATGTTCCATTCCCCTTATATAATAGGGAATGGGTTATCTACCCACAGTGTGGAAACCCATATATGGACTAAGGCATGGTTCCTCAACATAATGATTGGTACCACCATAGATATTGGGTCTTGAGCCATCTACCTACTATGTGGTAACCCACTTACACACTAGGGGATAATTCCTAAACATAGAGGTTGTTCCCCCACCCCTAAACTCTAAGACATATAGAAGAGGTGTTAGTGAACGCCACAATGACTTTGTTGAGAAAACCCACGATATTATATTAATCAATGATGGTCTATTAGATAATATGTTTAATAATATTCATTAGATGAGATTTGATATAGATATATCCTTTTTCTTATAGATGGGTTTCTTATAATTGAACATATATATATATACATCAATTTAATTGCTATTAATTTCCCTATTTCTTTAAGATGATTTAACTACTTTTCTTGGGTTTTATATATCGCACTATTAATTTTATAGATAATATTTATAAGTATATATATATATACAAACATGGTATTTTAAAGAATATTGTTTTATCAAATGTGTAATATGGATAGATTGGATTTGGGATTGGTCACATATAGTGTTTCATAATTTCATTTGAATGTGTGTGATATTTATGATTATAAATGAGGAGTGAGACCCTCTCATAATTTTTTTATAGTTTTTTTAGTTTGGGTCACTTTTTTTAGGTTGGCAAATATTTTTAAATACATATATTTTCTTTACTCTTTCAAGCTATTTTCTAAAAAATTTAATTGTTATGACATGAATTGTTTTTACTCTATAGATTATATTCTTTTATTATTATTTCACATCAATTATTTTTGTGTTTGTGTGTATATGTATATTATTAGAAGGCCCCTTATATTAGTTATGTGTTATTTTCACATCTCGATGTCCCCTATGTTAGATGGTATGTCTGAGTATGGTATACTATATAATACCAATTTTAGAATCAAATATGTAAACATGACATGCCCGAATACAATAGGGGGTGAATTGTATACATTAAAAAATACTTATGGAAATTTTGAATGTCCAAAATTCACAACACCTCAATGTTCTAATGACTTCCTTGATTCCGGAAAAGTGATTCTAGAAATGAAACATAACTAAAGTTTACACCAACTAAGATTCTACCTTAAATCATATAGAATCTAACTAAATCAGAGTACAAGTATAAGGAAGTATAATATAGTTAATCTTTCCTTAACAAAAAAAATACACAGCGGAAAATAAATCAGTAACACTACAAGTAACATGTAGGACCTATTTTAACCCAAAAAGGAGGGTATCCAATAGAACTGGATAAGAGGTCCCTTGATTTATACTTTCAAGAATGTTTGTCATACCCGAACACAGGTAAGACATCAATGTGAAGATCAATATCTATCATTATATACCCACAAGCCCTCGATTTGTAAGGAAATCAGAACCTCTAATTTCACTACCCGAAGTCTCTAATTTTAAGAAAATCAAACCTCTGCACTAAGAAAATATGCACCAAGAAATGTTTGAACAAGTTGTTCAAACATTCAGCATAAAGCCTTAGAGTTTATCAGAGCCTCTCTCTTTAGAAATAACTTAATGATCATGTAAGAAAATTTGTCAAAGTTCAGTTGATCAAAATTCTCATTCTCTTTGAAATGAACTTTAATTTATAAGCATGGTTCCAACGGTCGGCTCCCTTTTCCAACAGTCATATTTTTCCTTGAATTTTGGAGAGACCTGTACACGTGTCACTCAGAAAAAATTAGTTGATAACTGTATGAATGATATCATTTTATGAAAAAATGAGTGTCAATATAACAAAAATCTGATATTTGGAATGTGGATAAATATGAAGGTTAGGAGTCTAACCAAAAATGAATTCAAAGCCTATAGTACAAAGATATTCGGATTCCGTTTTCTTGGAATTTTGAACCTCAATTCTATAGAATTATGGAGTCTGAATTTCAAGGAAATTTCGATTCTAGATTCTCAATAATTCGTAACTTTAAAATACAATGTTCAGATTCAGAGTTCATAAGAATTCATAGTCAGAACTCATAGGATTTCAGAGTCTTCATTCAAATAACTCAGAGTTAGATCATAGAGAATCTCGTAACCAGAATTCATAATCAGAATTCGTAGTTAAATTTTACATAAGTTCGTAATAAGAATTCATAGTCAAACTTCATGAATGTTCGTATCCCGAATTTGGAGTTGTACTCCAAGAGAGTTCGTATCCAAAATATATAGTTTCACTTCATGAATGTTCGTATCCATAATTCAGTGTTGAAATTCATGAGAGTTCGTATCTAGAATTCAGATTCGAACTTCATGAGAGTTCGTATCCAGAATTTAGAGTATTAAACAAAATGATTCATATCTAATTATTATATGATTCTCTGGTTTTGGTCTCAATCAGAATTTTAAACATAGAAAAAAATGATATGAATAATGAAAACAAGGTAAGGTAAATATCCTTGGGAAAGGGAATTTTTCTTATAAAAGTAAAACATTTTAACAACAGATTTTCCTTGAGATAAGGTGTTTGTGATTTTCAAAACCAGAAGGAATGGTGAAGTCAAAGGGAATCCTTAATGACAAAACAATCTCCCACATGAAATAAGGAATGGAAAATTCATAAAGAAAACCTTATTGATTCAACAATATACCCCTTTTTGGAATTCAAAAAAATCATTACAAAAAATAATATAACATATTTGAAAAATATTTATAAACTCTGAAAATAAAACTTATCTCCCATAACATATGGATATTGGGGAATACGACAATCTCCTCCTTAAGATTTCGAACAATAATGATCGTATTCTAGAATTCAGGAATGAAAATATTCATATGAATGTGGAAATAATTTTAATGAGAAATCCCCCTTAGATAAACACTCCATTACTTAGGGATAGTTCTTCTTTACTTAGAAATATTTTTCTTTATCCCCTTTATAATTCTTTTTCCTTCTCCATGTTATGATTTTCAAAAAGAGTTTAAGGGAATGAAAAAAATATGGTACCTGAAATATTAGTATATACATCCGATCAAAAAACAACCATAATTTCAATATGATTGGGAGAATTAGTCCATGGAAGAAAATTAGATACATCAAAAGATCAGATTTGTGTCTATTTTGGTTCTTTTTTCTTAGGCAGCATCTTATTCGCGATTGTCTTCAGCATTTTTAGTTCTTTGTGATCCTCTACTACATTCAATTATAGGGTTGTGATCATATCCTCTTGAGCCTTCATGGCCTCTTATTGAGCCTTTATCAAGTCGTCTTTCATCACAAGATTTTCTTCCATCTCTATCTTGAGATCCTTTTCTATTTTCCATCTTTGTAAAAAATAACTCTTCTTCCCAATCATGTATTTCACCTCTTGAATCCGAGTATTTTGTTCTAGAGTGATATTTTCCGTAAAGTTGTTTGTAAGATCATTGGTTTCGGTATCTTTGTTATCAAAGGCTTCATTGACATCTTCTTGAAATTGATCAAGCTCTTCCAGATCTAAATAAAATTTCTAAGACCATCTGGTCATTTTTTTTTGCATGGTATTCTATGAGCTTCATAGTTGATCAGGAAATTTTTTTAATCAGACTCACTATTAAAAAATCTATCAATCACCATGGATACAAATAATGACTCTTGATTCATGCTATGACAAGGCACCTGGCATCTAGAATAATTTTCTAGAATGATCGGAATGGTATCCACCAACTTCTTCAGAGACTAAACAAAAAAATCATGTCCTAAGGCTGATGACTCCGAATCAGACATTTTACAGGGATATGGTTCTTCCTCTAACTCTACCAGTTTCCTCTTAGAGGATCATCCAACTTCTTTCTTCATCAAAATTTATTTCGTTGGGGTATCATCAACTACTTTTTCCCCTTGTTGATTTTCGATACTGCTTCCTCATGTAGAGACTAGTCCTCACTCTCAGATAATTAGAAAATCATGTCTTCATCAAATTTTTCTTTCTCATCACCAGAATCAACATCTTCAGGAAGAATGAAGTCGTGATTATGACACTATTCCTATGAAAACAAATTCACTTCCCTTTATTCATGTTTATCATCAACTCCAGGAGTAGCCAGTTTTGAGGATCCAACTTGATAAGTCCATATTGAAAACTTTTCGGAATCACTTCCCTTTTCCTGATAATCATCAACCTTCTAAATCACATCATCAGATCCACAACTAGTCTCAGCATTTTTTACATCTTCTACAGCTTCCTTCTCTTCCACAATCTTCTCTTGTGGTTTTTCCAGAGTCAGAAAACTCTTTCCCGGAGTCTTAGGCAATGGTTCTACAAGGAATGATTTCAGTTTATGTATTTGTTCTGATGAAACATCAGTGGCATTAAAAAAGGGATTAGAAAATTTTTTCCTCATACATATTCTTCTTCTGCTTCTCTTGCATGGCTTGCTTCTCTGGCTCATCATCTGATTATTGTTTCAAAGTTTTTTCCTCAGTGGGGTCTAGGAGAATTTTTGTCCCCCTTCCTTATAAGTCATCTTATCCTCCCTCGAATTTTCTATAACATCATCTGGGTAGGCATTTTTCTTATTTGGTTTAGGAGGAGCGGATTGGACTTCCGTAGAATTATATGTTTTGTCATCTACATCAAATTTCTTAATCATTATTTTCTTTGAATCATTCTGTGAAGGTTCGGCCTCTCCAGAATTTTTTTGAATTTCATATGCCTCCTCCACTAGAAGATAACAAAACTCCCCAGACTCCTTAGTGAATCAAACATTCATTATCTCCAAGGTGTCATCACTAACAAGAATCATCTTGCAATTCCCCGTCTTGTAACTGTATGGGATCTTGAATGATTCAAGACACAGATCTATATTTTTGCATAGTAAGGTAGGATACATTACAATCTAAGATCGTATATTCCCATTCTTGATATTATCTATTCTATTTATAATATACCTAATCAAATTGATATTCCTTATATTTACCATGAAATCCAATAAATACATGTCACTTTTTATAAGGTTGTCGTTTTCTACCTTTCTCGGTAAGATAAATCCTTGAACCCATATCTGTAAGATCTGATTGTTGGAAGACTGATGGGAAATCATTGTTGTCATTACATCAGTAAGGCCAAGGCATTCCAAAGCCTTCACCTTTATGAATCTTCATTGAACATCTGACATCTTGTGAGTGAAAAATTAGTCTTATCTTTCATATAACAGCCCCACCAAGCTTTCAGCCTTGGTGTTAGAGAGTTTATATGACATTTTATAACTCTTGAAGGAGAATTTTTCTCTACCTTCATCCTAATTGAACCAAACTGATTCATAGAATTATATGAGTCGATCCGAATAGAAAAAATCATGAGCTCCTACCTTTGAAATAACTACACATTCCCAACCATTGATCCTGATGTTCTTGGAGATAATAAAGCCATGTTTGTAGAAACATTTTTGTTGATCCAACCTCTCCACCTATATTTTACACTTCAATATCGGCTTGACAGTAGACAGATAATGAAAAGGAACTCTGCAAACATTCGAACATGAACACTTCTGAAGAATTAGGAACAAGATTTAGTAGTGGGACAGGACTCCAACAAAAAAACATTGAAAACTGCCGATGGACCACCATCGGGGGTCCCCATTATATAGGTGTTGAAGCGACAGTTGAAATACCCATTTGAATCCAATGACGTAGAATTCATCAGGTTTGATTTGACGATTGAAATGATAGTTGCAAGGAATAATTGGTTTAATCCTATCATTAGAGGTTATAAAAGGAAAACATTCGAATTTAAGGAAACTAGAATTCGAGAAATTTTAAAAAATAAAATAAAATAAGAGAAAGTAAAATGTGATTATGAAAACTGAAGAATGAAACATACCATTCAGATTTTCCGAATAATTATTCTTATTGAGGAATATTATTCATTAAGAACATTAAATTCCAAAAAACGTAAGTAAAAAAACTTCACTATGAAAATTTTCTAATCCGATAGCTTCTATTAGAAAAATTTTATGTTTGATGATTTTCATTATGAAATTTTTTTATTAGAATATTATCATTATGAAAACATTAGGTGCAAAGATATTCATTATGAAAACTTCATGTCCAAGAATTTTCATTAAGAAAACTACAGTTCTGAATATTTTCATTACGAAAATATCATGTCCGATGATTTTCATTACAAAAGCACCAAGTCTAAAGATTTCCATTATGAAAACATCAGGTCCAAAGATTTCCATTAGGAAAATTTATGGTCTGATGATTTTTATTAGAAAAAAATGAAAAATCATAATACGAAAAACATGAAAAACTTTTTATGAAAAATATGAAAAACTTCATTACGAAAAAAATATGCAAAATATCATTATGAAAAAAATATGAAAATATTCACAGAAAATGTACATCCCCTATGGAAATGAGTTTATTACTGTAAAGAGATTGGTTCAATAGGATGTTATTTGAGGATGATTGCCTTACAGTTATCATTCCGAACTTCTGTTTCATGTATTCAAATCTATCGGAGGGTAAAGATTTTGTGAAGATATCAGCAAAATGATCATGCATTCTGATAAATAGAAGAATAATATCTTCTTTTTGTGTGTGACCCCAAAGAAAGTGATGCGTAAGATCTATGTGCTTTGAACGAGATTGATGTGCATGGTTTTTTCTAAGGGAAATGGCACTTTTGTTACTCAATCCATAGTCTGTGAGGGTGTGTTGCATCCACAACACATGATCACATCAAATTCGAGTTACTACATATTTAGCATCAGTAGTGGAAAGTGCTTTTGAGTGTTACTTCATGCATGACCACGAATGATATTCCATTGCACTAAGGCAAGGTAGATCCTGGCTCCTAAGGTCTTCTAAATTTAGTGTGTAACCATCCTCTTTCCTATGGGCAGATGGAATTAAATCTTCCTCAGAATTGTGTACTAAACACTTGTCATTCATAAAATTCACTAGGTAACATTCATCACATAATTTTCTTCTGCTAATGAGGTTGTTCTTAAGAACCTTAACAAAAAAACATTTAAAATCAATGTTTTTCCTAGAAGAACAGTTTTACCTATACCAATAATTTCTTTTTGAGCATTATATCTGAAAGTTACTTTTCCTCCTTTTATTTTTATAATCCTTTCAAAATAGTTTTTGTTACCAATAATATGCCAGGAACATCCACTATCAATTTAAATTGTGTTGTTATTGGTACCTTCTTTATATTTATGAAAATAAGAAGGTTAGACCATCGAAATCCAAGCATTCTTGTATCTGGAATCTTTTGACAACAAAATTTTGGGTATCGATATTTGTTTAGAAAAATAAGATGTATGAAACCCAAGAGGTTGAACATTATTCAAGGAGAAATTTTTCTTCCAATTCCCACCACATTGTCATATAGTACAAAAAGCGTCTCTAGGAGGAAAAAAATAGTTGTTTTTGAAAACCAGTTTTTGGTGAGTATAACCCACTCCAATAGTGTTTCCTTGAGAATTAATTTGAGAATACATCTTGTGAAAATATTCCTTCCCAAAGGTAAAGTTTGCAAGAATCTTCTTAAGAGATAATATTTCGGATTTTAGTCTGATGACTAAATTCATATCCCCGGGAATCATTTCCTTAGTGTTAGATTTTTCCTAAAAAACATTTATCTCTAATATAGTATTCTTATGTTCTTTAGAAATTTTATCCTTAAAATAATTTTCTTTCTCATGGACTTTAGAATGCTTTCTTAAAATTAATTTTTTATCTCTAAGGTCTCTAGAAATATCGGAAATATCTTATTAAGAATTTTTTCCCTATTGTTTTTGTTGTCTAATTTCATAAAAATTTTACAATTTCTCACTTCAAGTAACTTTTAAAATCAAGATACTTCTTCATATTAAGGTATTTATTCATTTTTTGAGGATGATGTATGTTCATTATATATTCTATTTTCAGAATATTAATTCTTATCAAGATATAAATTTGTTAAACCCTCGGCAGAGGGTACCTTGGTCATAAGGCATATATTAGGGAATGAAGTAGTAGTAATAAATCCCATATTCTTCTAAGAGGATTAATCATATTCAGATGATTCACTTTCTGAAGAGTCTCCATAGTTATAACTCCAAGTATCATTAGCTTTATGTATTTTCTAGTTCATTGATCTGTACAATTTATTCTTATTCCTTACTGAATTCCTTTCATTCTTTTCAGTATTTTTCATCAAAGGAAGATCATGTTTGATATTACTTGTTCTTCTACATTCATAACAAGTAACTTCTCCATCATTCTTATCTTTGTAGTCTTTCTTGTTGTACTTATTCTGATGGTTCTTTTGAGCTATAATCTTTTTCATTCTCTGAGCAAGATTAGCTAATTCATTCTCAAACTTTTTTGTGTCACTAGATTCTGACTGAATAATTACTTTGTTTGTCTTTGATATAGTTACTCTTTCGGGGGTCTTGGATTTCATATGTTTAGAAGTGGGTTTAAAAGAGACACTACCATTCCCATTATTCTTCTTAACATTTTCAGATTTTCTCTTAATTCTGGTTTCATTCTGAAGAAGAGTTCTAAACAGCTCATCTAAGGAAATATGAGTGACTTTCTAGTTTTCATCAATATCTGCCCTCTTAGACTCCCAATCATTTGGCATGATATCTATGATCTTATCTACAATAGCCTCATAATTCAGACCATTTTCTCACATATATAGTAAGATATTCATGATAATCATAAACCTTTGTTGTACTTTGCTTATAGTTTCTCCATAAAGATAGTTAGAGCAATGGTATTCAGCTCTAAGAATAGCTCTCTTAGTTTCAATAACTTTTGAAGTTCCAAAGTGAGTAACATTGAGTTTCTTCCAGGTAGAATTTTTTTCTTCACAAGATAAAATTTGGCTACATGTATTTCTAGTCATAGAATAAATTATAGTATTGTGTAACTTATAATTCATTCGATATTAATTATTTTTTTGATTAATAAAGTTTCTAACTTCCTTGACGGGAATTTTATATCCTTTAGTAAGAAAAACAATGTTATCAACACCAGTATTGATAATGAATGTCTTTATATGATCTCTCCAATACTCATAGTCATTTCCAAGAATGATAGGTGGTCTTGTTGGATTGAGATTTTCTATGGAACAAACATTGATTCCTGCTATCTTTAATAAAATTCTTTCCACACTAAACATATTAATAGGAAAAGTTTGTAAACAAGGAATATATTATTTAAGCGAGAAAAATATAGATCAAGAGTATCTCTATGAAAAACTGAATCTGAACTATTTGAGTCTAACAAATAGATCCCGAAAAATTGTGAATCTGGCAAATATGAATCCAGAAAATCAATTCCAAAATGTAATAAGAAGAAGAATTCTCTTATGAATCTAATCGTGAGATTAATGCATAGTTAACCAATTATCTGATACCAATTGTTAGATGGTATGTCTCAGTATGATATAATCTATAATAAAAAATTTAGGATCAAATATGTAAACATGAGATGTTGAAATACCAGAGGGGGTGAATTGTATACATTAAAAAATACTTAAGGAAATTATGAATAACAAAAATTCACAACACCTCTATGTTCTAATAACATGATTGATTCTGGAAATGTGATTATTGAAATAAAACATAACAAAAGTTTACACCAACTACGATTCTAACTTAATGAATATAGAGTCCAACTAAATCAGAGTACAAGTATAAGAAATTATAAGATAGTTATACATTCCTTAATGACAAAATTATATAGTGGAAAACAAAGTACTAACACTACAAGTAACAAGTAAGAACTCCTTTAACCCAAAGAGGAGTGTATCCAACAACCCTGGATAAGAGGTCCCTTGATTTATTTTTTAAGAATGTATGTCTTACCCAAAACTAGGTAAGCCCCCAATCCAAAGATTGTTATCTGTCTTGGTATCCCCGAAATCCCTCGATTTGTAATGAAATCAGCACCGCTAACATCAAAACCTAAAGTCTCTGATTTTAAGGAAATCAAACTTCTCCACTATGAAAATCTACACGAAGAAAAGTTTAAACTAGTATTTCAAACTTTCTGCACGAAGCCTTAGAGTTTATAAGAGCCTCTATCTCTAGAAATAACTTCAACTACATGTAAGCATATTAGTCAAAGTTCAGTTGTTCAAAAGTCTTGATCTCTTTCAAATGAAATTCTATTTATCGGTATTGTTCCAACAGCCAGCTCCCACCTCCAACTGTTATATTATTCCTTAAATTTAGGAGGGACCAGTACATGTGTCATTCAATCAATGGTTAATTGATAACGGAAAGCATGACATAGTCTTATGACAATATGAGTGTATGTATAACTAAAATATAGTATTTAGAATCTAGGTAAATATGAATGTTCGGAGTCTATCCAAAAATTAATTTGGAGTCTATAGTACAAATATATTCGGATTATTTTTTCTAGGAATTCAGAACCTGAATTCTATAGAATTCCAGAGTATGAATTTCATGGAAATTTGGATTCTGGATTCACAAGAATTTGAAACCTGATCTTAAAATTTTTGGACTCAGAGTTCATGAGAATTCGGAGTCAAAACTCATAAGAGTTCGGAGTCTTTATTCAGAGAACTCGGAGTCAAAACAAAGAGATGTTTGTAACCAGAATTCGTAATCAGAGTTCATAGTGGAATTTTACATAAGTTTGTAATCAGGATTTAGATTCGATGTTCATGAATGTTTGTATCCCAAATTCAGAGTTTAACTTTATGAGAGTTCATATCCGGAATTCATGGTTTCACATCATGAATGTTCGTATCCAGAATTAAAAGTTGATTGTCATGAGAGTTCATAACTAGAATTCAAAGTTGAATATCAGGAGAGTTCATAACCAGAAGTAGGAGTCCTAAACATAATGATTCATATCTAAGTATTATATGATTTTGAGGTTTTGGTCTCTAACCGAAATTTACACTTAGAAAAAATTGATATCAAGAATTAAAACTATGTAAGGTAAATTTCCTTGGTGATGTGAATTTTTCATAATGAAGTAAAACAAGGTAAAACTATATTTTCCTTGAGATAAAGTGTTTTTGATTTTAAAAACACAATGTAATGGTAAAGACATAAGATAACCTTAAGGAATAAACAATATCCCCCTTGAATGAAAAAACGGAAAATTCATTAAGAAACCCGTGTTTCCTCAACACCCTATACTATATATGTTGGGTTTGAGAAGCTACTACGTGAAATTTCACTAACATAGATGGATCCACTAGGAACATTCATGAAATATTTTTATCAGATATGGCTTAACCATGGGATGGTGTTTTGAGTTTGGCCACATTATTAGATATGGTTAGAAAAAAAGAAAATTATTTTCAAAGTATGTCATGTGTGTATTTTGGCTCAAGAACGTAGTTTTGGTGTATTGGACATGATATTCATTTATCAAGGATATGAATACCTTATTTTCAAGTCAAAAAAACAAGCATTGGTTATATGGAATTTTTTTACACGAATCATGTAAGAATTTTTCCATTCACTATCAGTCATCAATCATATCAGAATATATATTACTATAAAACCATGGTAAATGATGAAGAATTATCATTGTGTTTAAAAAATGAATAGAAATGGGGTTTGAAAAGAACCCTAGAGAGTTTGACCACCGGAGTGATGTAGCTCCCCAATAAAGGGATACTCATGAGGTTGGATGTCATCAGGATTTCCAACTGGTGGGAAAAAAATTTATCTGTTCATAGAACTACATTTAGTGAATTATCTAGATGAAACATTTCATAAGGAGTTGTGGATGGATATTTTGGTGATGGATAGTGATTTTATTGGTTAACATTAATATCACGAGATTAAAAAGTGGGATTTCATTAGATGATTTTTCATAACGACCCACCAAAATTAAGTATGTGACATATGTATCATCATAGTTTGTGCTATAATTCATAGATCCATTTGACAGAGATGATCCCTCTAATGAAGGACCAATTATATGATTTTTAATATTACTGAAATGTCAAGTGAGTATTTCCTATCCATAGTACAAAAATTATAGAATATTCAATCAATTTCATATTTAAAGTACTTAACAAGAGTAATGTGGTTTTCAGGGAATGGGATGTGATGAATGATATGAGGGAATATGAAGAAAGTGTATGCTGATTTGGATTAATTATATCACCAATAAGCATAGTTGGCCCACTCTAGACATATTAATATGGTTGCAAGAATCATATACAACCACATGTGATTATGTTTCCTTAAAAATATTCAAATAGAGTTTTTTGTTGTACGATCGATGTATTCTATATTTTTCATAATGTACTATTTTACATAGGTATGGTTCACTCTTTTTATATTATTTTTCAATAAATCAATATGGATATATTGGGAGATTTTGTCCATAAATTTGGTGATTTTGAACAACATATTTGATATAAATTAAATATTGAAAATTCCACCAATGAGACATTTTTCTTATACAAAATTTAAAATAAATAAGGGTGTATCAATGATTCCCAAAATAGACTATATCAACACATGGGGTATTAAATTATATGAAATGAATTTTAAAGATTTTTTTAATATAGTGTAGATCAATACAATGTTTTAGTATATATGTATTAAGGGGTGTGAATGAGTACAATGTTATAAGATAAAATAGGGTTTTTTCATGTTTTTTTATGTAAATTGTGTTTCTACACTATCCAATTTTATATTTTACCTGGTATCATGATCCAACTTATCCATTAGATGATCCTCAATTTAAGAAATAATGGTACAAATGGTTCATTTTTTGAATCAATTAGACGATTTTTTCAAATAATAGGATGATCATTATCATTTTTAAATTTTGTATGGTGATAGAATTCATTATATAAGGATTTATGTTGTCTATAATGTTTCCCATAATAGTACATTTGGTGATGGTGATGATATTTTGAGAACACATGGCATTAGTTTGGTAGCATGGGGAGTTTCATCATGTTTTCATGATAAAAAATTGTTGTATAAATTATAAGTGGGTGTTGATAAATATTTAGTAATGGATATTTCATGACACAAGTTATTAGAGGTGGTTGTGAATATTCATTTAATTAACAAAATTATAATCTAAAACCATGATTCTAACATGAATTTTTTTTTGAAATGATATGGGAAGTCATTTGGGACATGGTCTCAGTTGAGTATACTGTTTTAAAAAAGTCAAATTTTTAGGTAATGTAGATTATTATTCTTTTATAAAGCATGACAGTGTAAAACATATATATTATCAAGAGTTTTTTATTTTTAAACTAGGTCGTAGTAAATTATCACGGTTAATTGGATCTTCAACGATCCGAAGGCTATATCAGGATACTAAGGTTGGGTGACACTTAACCTAAATACCATAATGCATTTTTTATTTTGGAGATCTATACATTCTATAGAATATAAGGTATATCTATGATTTATTATAGGATATGGACCTACATAACATTGGGAATGAGAGGGGAGTTTCCTTACATATTATGTTGGCGACATTACGAAGTCACACGGAAAAACAGTAAATTGGAATTTGTTTCCATGAGCATGATCACACTAGAATTAAAAGACAAAAAACAATTTATAAATTAGTAATTAAGTATTCATTGGTAGTTTAATACTATTATGTGTGACCTTCTTGGACTGGGAGTGCCATATATAGGCTTTGTATCCCAAACATTCAGCATAGTTTTTTTCTTTTCTCATATGACAATATATTAAAAATTTTATAATTTAGAAATTCTATTTTTCAGAGAATGAAATTTAAATATACATAAATATATTTTCTAATCCATTTAAAATGAAGTTGATAAATTTAGAGGACTAGAAAACATGAAATAATATTTTATAAAATATTATCTAGATTTTTTATCACATGAACATAGTTTATTCAAAAATAATTTAATTTAATCGAAATATATTCCTATATAAAAAATTAATGAGTACAATTTATTATATAATTTTGGTTCTGGCCTAGGTGTAGCCTAAAGAATTTCAACACCGAGCGTTTAGATTAGGTTGTCATTGGAGGGTTCATTTTAAAATAAAATAATGTATTAAATTATTTTTATTAATTTAAATATCCCAAATATAAACTAATAATAATTTATCATTTTGAAATTCCTCCATAGGTAGTTTCATAACCTAGTGAGTTTTTTGGGATGGATTCTAATGATTTGTATTAGTGGATTGTGATTAAATGATGAACAATTATCAAAACTGCGTGAGTCAACTGAAAATGAATGCATTAGATCATCCATGACATGGGAAGATGCATTGTTCATAAACAATCAATCCAAAATCCTTGTTATGGATAATCAAATATGGTTTTATAAATTAAATAAAATATTCAATTTATTATATATTTAAATTTGATGCATGGATAATTTAAAAATTATCATGGTTATTTTTATAAAATTAATTTTTCTATTTAATTTATTTCTCATTATTCTTTGTTTCCCAACTGAAATATGAAAAATATTTGTTCATTTTCCAAGAATTAATTTATGTTGATGGGTAAAACATTTTTATTGTGTATTCTGTCAACATTTTCATTACGTTCTTTTCCTTTGGACTATGGGGCCATCATTCCATTTTGATGTGAATTTCCAATAATGACAGGATTCCGGATTCACTTTAGATGTGTTCACAACATATGGATCGATACATTTTTTAAATATTTGGAGTAATTGAGGGTATATGTGATATATTAATTGATATATGATCCTAGGTGGTTATTTATGTGGCATGGAAGGTGTGTAGGATGCGGTACAAGATTCTTATGGCTTATCGGATTAAAATTTTCATCCATCGAATGGCCTAAATCGTCCATTGAAGGTGATTTATACATATTTTTTGTGGTCAAATTGGGGAGTTGGTGGTAGAAATGTAATATATAGAATCTATTAAATTTATTTATAATTAATTAAAAATAAAAACTACCATGTATTTTATAGGACTAATATACACATTGTAGTCCCAAATGTTTGGCAAGTGAGGTTTTTGAAAAATGATATATCTCACACATTGAATGTCTTGGCTACTCACTATTGGAACCTCATCTGTATTCAATGTATTGTGTAAGATACACTATACCTTGACCAAATTTGTAACGATAGTACTTGTACTATATCTATATGTGGGAATGAGATGGAACCCAAGCATGACCATGAACATGGCCAAGTACATTGTCATGGATTTACATACATGGTCATCACCGGGGCACATGGCTCAATCACTACGGTTTGAGATGAATATTGTAGTACCCTAACATGTATTTTAGTACTATGTGGATATAAATTCATGTATTATAAATGAAATTATTAATATTTCATTTTAATTTAGACAAAATGTGTCCCTCAGTTATATTTTATATTTCATTATTAAAATTTTACCTCTTGAATATAAATTATTTTTGAGTTATATTTCAATCCATGTGTATCATATACTATTTTAACATATAGAATATGTTGGCTTCCATTATAATTGATTCTGGGATATGGTGACATATGTTCTAGGACTGATTCTTTATTATCTGATGCTCAAAATCATCGGTGATCACGTTATATTGTCTACGTGTGGGGAAGGATGTAAAACCCATATAGTAAAATGGGGTTGGTCCCTATACTCTCATACATACTGATTGGTACTCCATTATAAGATATGGTGTGGGTCCTTTAGCTACTGAGTGTTACCTCCCTTACAGTATATGATTCCCATCCAAAAAAGTTATTGTTCACACAACATACTAGTTTGTGGCTCCTCTACCTAGTATGTGGTACCCAACCATAAACACTAGGGTGTGGTTCCACAAACAATTGAGTGGATAAACCATAATATACATGGGTATGGTTATCTTACAACTTATTGGAAGTCCCCTTATATTCTTGGCCATAGGTCATTTACATAATGAGTGGCACCCATTTATATAGTAATGTGAGGGCCGTCTACTTTGATGATGTTTTCCCCATAGAAAATTTGGAAAATTGGTGACCATTGGGTCATTAACATGGTAATATTTTTAGTGATTCATATGATATACTTGGAATAATTAATGAAACATTTTTTTGTTGGAATAATCATCATCTTTCACTAGGATATAAAATGAATATCTTCATTCAATTCAAATTATATTACATATACAATTATATATACATACATTTATTTGGATTCATTTTCCAATTTAGTATATGATGAATACTTATATCATATCATATATTTATCCATTTTATATTTTCATGGTGTCCTACATGGAATTTATATATAAACACATACATGTGATTCTCTTTTACGTGTCGTGTGTTATAAAGATGATGGACATATCAACCAGGCCATTAGTGTATATTCATGATACATGGAATTATTTGGTTGTGAATAGTGTTCAGGCTTAGATATCAAGACCCAGAATATTCAATCATATATTAATATATTTTTTTTAGGATTGGTTATATTTTCTATTCTTTTTGTAAATTCCTAGAAAAATTTAATTGTCCCTTATTTTATTGTTTTTTTATCATCTATATGTTACTACATGCCTGATTTTCTCTTGAGTTTATTATATTTAATTACTATTCATCTTCATTTCATCATGTAGATTATTCTGTGAATGAATATAGGTGAATTAGGAAAAATTATCCAAAATTATTTGTTTCATCACAACACATGTCAATAGACCTTGTCCTATGATGGAGGGAATGAGGTACATGTGGCTCAACAAACAACATTACAGTGGTACATGGTGGTTAGAGAACTGGAAATATATATTCATTTCTGATTTGGTTTTTTAAAATGATATTTTGAACATTAAAATTTATTTTTACATTCATGATTATATATTCTATCATTCACTACAAAGATCATTTATATGAAATATATATAAATTTTAGTGAATATTTTTTTATATGTAATTTTAAATTATTTTTTTTAAAAAATGTGCATGAAATATTCTCAAAAATTAACTATTCGATTGAATATTATGAAATATTAATTTGTCGATGAGGTTAATAAGTGATTTTTAAAGTCCATTTATTTTGTTTTACTGTGATTTTCATCTTTTAATGAGAAATATTCTAATACAATACAATTATGATATTTGAATCACCCTATACAATACACTATGTGGGTGGTATGATTTTTTTTGAGATATATAATTATTGATATCATTATCAATACTATAAATTTTAATTTTTATGAATATAATATTGTTTTTATTGTATAATTTTGATATTATTAATTATATAGTTCATATGAAACACATATGTATTGATTATTATGGGTGGGGTAATATATCACTTATAAATTCATTATTAAATGATTGATTTCTCTTGAGATATTTATTCATTGAAATGTTTATGTTTATTGTCATTAATGTGGGAAATAAATTAGCTCGTTATATTTATTTTTTCGTATTCTTATTTATGTTCCATAGTCCCTATCATGAAATTATGTCTTCATACACTAAAATTATTTTCATATTCTAATTTTTTATATAATGTTATCATCTATATTCTAAAACTCCATATACATTATATATGATTTTTAATTTGTGATCAGATGTAACATTATTTAGACATATAGCTATCTATAATGGGATAATGTTCTTTATTAAAAAATATTTCACTCATCCCATGGTTTATCTATCTACTTATTATATATCGGTTGATGCCATGTTGATGAATTTTCCCATTACATTGTGTTTAATATCACTCCTTTCTAATGTTCATATTACCCAAGATATTAAGATGAGTATAACATTTCATAATTATAGGAGGTAATTAATTTTTGTTTTAATAAGGATAAATGTCATTAAGGATAAGTTTTTTTCTCATATAGCTAATCCTTAAAGACACTAAACCACTCATTATGTTGTTTTAGAAAATATTTCTTATACATTATGATTAAGTTATGAAAATAGTTTAATATTTAGATATCATTACTATGTGATGGTTATGATGGTTACAATAATGTTTTCTAAGGTATTTTTATTTACAAAACTAAAAAATTAGGTTTTCATTTCATATTTTATTTATTTAATGTTTTTTAGGAAACAATATTGAATTTTGGGTAGTAAATAAATTGTTTACTATATTCATTGCAACGAATGTAAATGATATTTTAACAGTGTTTTATTATATAAGTGATTTATTTTAACGAATTTTTATATCATTTTTTCAAAAACAAATGTCAAAATTCATCATTAGTGTTCTCTAAAAAAATTATAAGAAACTACATTTTATATCGATTTTAAAAACTATTATTTAAAAGAATATTTGTTTGTATATTTTTAAAAATCTGATGTGAAAATTTAATTTTTTATAAATAAATTACTGACCAAAAAAACACACAATGGTTCTTGATAATCAATAAAAAAATTTATATTCATTCATGGTAAAAAAAGTAGTTAAAGATTAACATTTTGATAAAAATAATTATTTTTCTATAATTTAATAAAAACATTGAAAACATATTTTTAAAATTATCAAAAAAATATTCAATTATTCTTATTGATATCATAATTTTTTTAACTCTGTACAATTTTAAATTATAGATCATTATTTTGAAAAAAATTTCTACATCAAATATCTAATTAATTCCACATAATCCATCTCCAGAAGATATATATAAATTTTATTTAGAATATATAAATTAATAATAGGTGGAGAAAAAAATGTTTTGGATTAGTATAAAGAAGGAATATAGGGATAAATTATTATTTTGAGGGAGAAATAAATTTAGTAAAGGGAAAATAAAAATTTAGAGAGGTATGTTATAGAATTATTTTAACAAGTGATATATTGAAATAAAATAAAAAAATTTGTGATCGTGATTTGAAAATTGGAATTTCCATTCATGGTACAAAAACTTTGTTATAGTAAACATTAAATTATATTGGATTTCTTTGATGAAATAAATTAATTTATTAGGGTTTTTTCATAAGTGTAAAGCTCAGTGGTAGATTCCCTTGTGGTTCTCATAGAGGTCTCGAGTTAATGTCTCACTGATTATAACCATGTATTGTGTGATGTAATCTATTCTATGTTATGTAGAAATATTACCCAAATAAACTATGTATTATGCATATAATATCTATATTGTGGAATTATATTTATGGAAATATATATCAATAATAGGTGATAAAATCATATTATATAATAATATATTTGAATATTATTGAAATAAACAAAATATAAAAGGTAATATTTCATATAAGATATTTAAATAATTAGTCATAAAAATTTAGAATAAAATAATGTTAAATATCTTCCATTACATTTGTTACATAGTTTTTCTATATAATCAAAGATAAAAAACCACATTGAAGTATTAAAATTATTAAAAATTAAAATAATTGTAAAAAATATTTAATATATGTCTTTAATAAAATGATGTAAAAAATAAAATAATTTTACTAATGGAATTTAACTAAGGATTTTATTTTTGGGTATCTTCATTATTTAAATGTTATTTGTTCATAAAAAGATTGATTTCTTTACAACATGGGATATTAGTTGGGCCTCTTCATGCGAAACATGCTCAACCCGATTATTCAACAATCGAAATCTGGCTGAGACAACTCACATTAGAAAAGGGTCATTCATTATGATGGGAAAAAGATCATACATCAAACACTAATATGAAAACACCAATTAAAACCTCTCAACCCTTTCATATCAAACTAAAAACACACCAAACTGTCTGAATAAGACAACCCTATCTCAAAGGACCCAACGTCGCAGGTTGATTATCAATCACACTCATGGATTGAATGTTACATCTATAATTATACAAATGTCTAACTCTGGTCTAGTCAGGGTCTGATCTAAACACTCTGACCTGACCTGACCGAATATGTCTAACAAGACATTACCTTGTTCCACTAACCCCACTCAGCCCATTTCAACATGGCCTAATCAAGCACAACCCATATTTATTGATCCAGATAGTAATATGTACATGTTTACTTCACATGACATGGCCCAATATGGTCTCACCACAGGTCTACATGGTCTTCCTTAATTTCATGGTTTCCACATTGCACCCCACATTCATGTGTCCCCCATTATCGTGTTTTCTCCACTCCATGCAGCTTCAAGATGTGTTCTTCTACTGTAGGCACCCTTTGATGTGGTCCAACCTCGAACGCATCCCGATGGTGGCAACTCGTCCTAATGTTCACATCATAAACCGACCTCTCTTGATGGGTGGGTGCTACCTTAACCATTGGTAAACCCACTTGTGGCCTTTCCATGTTGTTCTACATGAATCGGTCAGAGAAATCATTGATTCCTTGTAATATCATCTCACCTACGCGGTGTCATTGTAGAATATATCCTTTATTTGGATTTCTATCATATGTATTCAAGGGTATATGGAGAATTTAGCAAACATGTGTTGATTGTGTGAATACCGCATGAAGAATATTAGAGGTATGTGAATGTTTATGTGGAAATAAAGGGAACAAAGAATATCTGAATAATAGATATTGTCCTCGTTTGTGACTTCCATTATCCGTTCATGATAGAAGGTTTAATAAATAACAATAACAATTAATCACACATATCTATCTCCATTTTTAATCCCTGTAATAATTTATCCATCCCATAATAATCGATGAATCGTAGAACAACCTATTAGTGGGTTGGTATGCATTCGTCATTTGAATATATGAATGAGGATGAAAAGGTTGGGAGATTAAACTCCCAACTTCAATTTGGTTCAACCTCGTACGATGAACATTCAAGCTGTCATTTTGGTGTGTGAAGATATGTAGAATTTGAGGTTATTCCTTGATTGTCAATCCATCATCAACAACTATTCGTCAAGAGATATTTTTCTCATTACCATAGAGTAATTACAAGGTTAGGGTGAAACCCCGTAATTCTATGACAAACATATATTAATAAAACATGTCATTGTGTCAAGAAATAAATATCATTAATAGAATATATTGATGATGATTATGTCCAAAAACAATCCTTCATTGTCTGCTCGCGACAACTAATGTTAGGACTCATATATGAAAATCACCCCATACAAACTCTACAACGGTCTCAGATTTCCAATTTGAGTTACCATTTATTAGTTATTATGATTATAAAAACAAAAAATATATTTTTAATTTTTATATAAACGGCTATAATCGTTACATGTGTTTTAATTAATATATGCACAGACTAATGTTAAGACAATCCTAGGGTAAATCCACTACCATTAACTAAATGGGTTCTCATATTTCTGATACAGGGACCCATTTAAAGGTATTATAATTTTGTAAAAATGATGAAAATTTGTGCTATTAAAAAGATAACATTTTTCAACAAATCAATTTGGGAACACCATGTCATGTAATAACACAAAATCTCATTGACTACACTAGGAATTTTTTGATGGAATTTATAAAAATAAAATCAGGAAAAATTACATCATCACACTCATCCCAAATTTTGGATTTACATCTCATAATACTAAAAAATTTCTACTATAATATTTTGTCTAATGAGCATGAATATGATCATATCACTCCAATGTGATATCCTAGTTATTTCTATACATCCACTGAATATGGAAAAAATAAATAAACATCCCCCGAATGATCCCAGAATGTAAATAATTTTTCTCTATTCGTTTTTCAGATAGATTATCCCCTTTCAAGGACGAGTGATGAATCAAATGCATATATCGTCAGGTGGGAACCATGGAATACATTATGTACCTACTCTAACTACGGGGGTAGATCCTAGTGGTACACCACCTCACTACCTCCACATAGTATCTAGAAATTGATGATTAAGCTCATATTTAGCATTCCGTCCTAGAAAAATACATGTATTCCCCGTCAAGGGGAGACCCTGAAAAACACATGGTCTCCATCCAAGAACTCTAAATGAACATCTCTCTTATCAGCACAATATTTTTAAAGTCTCTATATAGTATTAATTCACTCATGGATGACCAGTAAATTCGATGTAGTCTTTTTCACCATCTCGAGGCCCATGAATGGTACTCTTGGGGTTTAGCTCAACAATTTCATTACCTCTAGGGTCGACCGTACCAAGGCTTGAATGGTTATCTACATATGTAGTAATGGTAGTTATTTTTGTACACAAACAATATTAGATGTAGGTTATACTAAAACATTTTTCCAAAACATTAGCATTCATCCCTGTGGCATGCCATCCAGAACATGAATGGTCTACTCAATATGGCCATCCCTCTATGGGTGAAACACTCTGCTCAAGTGAATTTGAGTCCCAAATTCCTTATGAAATCCCTCACACAACATGTATATAAGGAGAAAATATTAATCAAAATGTATTTTTGAAGGGAATACATGGATTCTAACTACCACAAGATCATATATGCATCCAAAGATTGATATTAAACTCTACACCCAAAAAGCTAAGGAGTGGACCATCATGGTGAGTCAGTCAACGATCACCGAGATGGAATCCTATCCCCATGGACATATGTCATAAAACTGTCACAAATTCAGTCGATATCCCATCCCACATCCACTCAGTAACCTCAGTGGGTAGATTCAACAAAGCTGGAACCTGGTGCGTAGCCTTTACATGTGGACATGTGAAGCATCTAGCAACAAACTCAACCACAACCTTTGTCACCCCAGGCCACCAGAATTAATATCGGAGGTCAGTTAACATATTATCCAAACCTATATATACCACCAAATGGGATATATGAAATACCTCAAAATTTACTCATGCAATTCCACTGGTACTGCAAATCACACTCTTAAATGAATATCGTTCTCCCCACCTTTCAAATACCCAAAAGGGGCATTCTTTATTGGCATGAGAGCACATAATGACTCCAAATAAGTATCAAAATTCATCTCCTCTGTTAATAGCACTAATATCTGAGGAGTGAAAGGTATATTTTAGAGATAATATTCTCTATGCCCATCCATAATGGATATCAATAATGAGCCAAACTATTTCTACGCCTCATTCAAAAACTGCAATATTGATCTCCTATTAATATAATTTGTCACCACATTCCCCTTACCATGAGTATAGGAAATATATAAGTCATAATCCTTGAAAACTATAAGAAATTATTCTATAAAAACATCCAATCAGTCATAAAGATGAAATACTTGAGTCTCTTATTGTCAAAGTATAAGATAAACAACTCACTCATCTGGTAGCGTCACC
Organism: Viscum album; assembly: GCA_963277665.1. NCBI lineage: Eukaryota > Viridiplantae > Streptophyta > Magnoliopsida > Santalales > Viscaceae > Viscum > Viscum album. The sequence continues at coordinate 1,357,191,306 of OY728142.1, read as the reverse complement.
ACATCTTCAATGTGATGAATATTACTACTAAGTAAAGATCATTGGTCCCATAATTATGATAATGTGATTTAAAATATCAGGAAACATAATAATTTACTTATTGCCTATACATAAGGAAATAACCAATCATAATTCATGTAGATTCATAGGGCAATACAAACTCAACACCCTACCCTGCAATCCTCAAGAGGGAGCGCTTGTCAAAATATTCCTCAACAATTTTTTAAAACATTGAAATTCCAAAAATATAGATGATTTTTTCTATGATCAATGAATACCATCATGGGTAATCCATGACTAAAATTTGGGTCTCAAAAAATAACTTCATTTTCATGTCCTCGAACAAGATCCTTAGCACAAGAATCTCTATAGGAACCATTTAATATAGTGGTATAGATATCAATATGTTCCTGGGGTGTAGATCAATGTCGAAGTCCATCTCTCAGCTATGAGGTAGACATTTAAATTCAAAATGGATTTCATCTGTATAATCTTACACAATTAAAGGTAATTGAGGACACGTAACATTTACGACACTGGGGTTTAGGCTTGCCAACTTAAGAGTAATCCACTCAACACTCTTATGTGTGAGTCCATACTGAGTTACAATGATTTCCCTTTCCTTAATAAAAAATGATATCAGGTTCTCTTATCATGCAATAAACACACCCATTGCCTAAATATATCAATATGAGCATGAACTATGGAATCTAGTCCATATCAATAATTACATAATTTGGAATTGATGATACTATAAATAGATCCCATCTGAAACACTCACCATTAAGATTCTAGTCAAACAGTCGCTAGTAGTGTTTGATTGTTGGGTTTCCACTAGTATGAGGATCTATACAATAGTGGAATGTCAAAAGTTTCAGCAGAATATCTATGTATAAAACAAAAAAAATTGGTAGGAAAGGAAAACTCTCACAAAAGTTTATCTCCACATCAGCTAATATAGAATGACAAAGATCACACCTTTAACCATTATTGGATCTATGTGGTCATAATACTCTAATTCTTATAGCTATATCTTCCATAATCTTCCAGATCCATAATTCTGGTACAAAACACCTGGAACGATGGTTGTTACATGTCAGAACATTTGACACCTTATACTCATTCCCCAACTCCTATTCCTTTTATTCCACCTGATGGAAATTTATGCTCCCCACTCTGACTCTTTAATTGTGGTTCATCTACTACCTCTCTAAATAGACTATAAGTATGAGAAAAGTTTGCACATAATGTCCCTTACTATGATAGTCATATCATCGCCTCTTACTTGGGGAACTAGAAGTACCTTGGTACTTACTAAAAAACTCATATTTTATTTCTTACATCACACTCCTCTTATCGATAGGTCATACTAAACCCGCATCCATAGTGAATATTACCACATAAGCTTATGATATGCGTTCGAACCCAGCATATCATCATCCAACACCATAAGATCCATCCATGACTATGCATAGATATATGGATCAACCTAACCCACCAAAGGTGGTCCTAATAATTGACCAATAAGATCAAGTGACACCTTCTCACCATTGAAAATAAAACCACTTCATGACCAGATCCCATCATGGAGGATGCATCAAACATCTTGTTGAACTTCAAATCCAGGTACAGAATCCACTATAGAATGAATTATGAATACATACTATAACAAAATAATGTATCATGGATAAATGTGTATACAAGTTTAACTAAATCATGAAGGACATTGAAAACCCACCATTACTATATTAATCATGTACCATTATTTTACGATAGAACATGTTTTTCATGTGGTGATTCAGTAGAAGGTGTCTAATGACTTGGTGTATTGATATGTGTGCAACCACACCCACACTTTATTACATGGCCATATAGATGATCTCAGAACACAATACATTATTCCCCCAAACCATTCTCATTGACTCACGGTCCTAAAGTACAACCAACCTTATATGATAACAATATTTCACTACCCATCTAAAATGGGACTATTTTGTGATAACCCCAAGCCTACATACAATTGGGTAGTGGTTAGAGATTGTCACTGAGTATGAATATATCATAAATTGGAGGTATTTGACTATGTATCTGTACACACACATAGATCTATAAGCCTAAAATAATGAAAATTAAAAACAGTATGTAAAAAATTGAATTCATATCAATATACAACAACAATTGGAGTACAAAAGTATAGTAATGTGTATTAAATTACAACTAGGCCATAATAAAAGCCCAAAAAAGTACAGAGTCTATAGCACCAGTTCATGACTCTAGTCTTCACAAAAACCAGTCTGATGTGTAGGTACATAAAGAGCTTTCTGAATTCCTAATACTTCACCTAATCTTTTTGGTCTTTCCTAAAGAACCACATTGTCCTAGAACAACTCAAAAAACTTCATAACATCGATGGTATTTACAAGACATAACAATTTCAAGTGAGGCCTTTTTAAGTTGGAGTAAAACAATACTCATTAGGAAACCCCAAAACACAATGTAAAAGGTGGAAAATGAAACATCCCTAATAAGATACCACAAAGAAATACCACTAAGGGAAAAAACCAATAATATTGTTTAGTTATAGACTCATATGTATATGTATATAACACATATAATATGAACATACAAGAAATCTTATAAAGGATTTGATGTCACGGGGTTTCATTCACGGCTAGCTACGTGGTTCCGTTTGTAGAACTATCATTTTAGGAGATCTCACTCATCAATATATTTGATAGAAGCCCCTAAATGATGTCTTAAAAATGTACCCAATTGAACACTTTGGTATCAAAATGTTATGTAGATTCCCTCATGCATATAGTATTGGTAATATATGAAGTTTCAAAAACACACATAGTTTCAGTAACTAACAAATTTTTAGTATCACATGGAGTGTTTGTAACACATAGAGTGTCGGTAACACATAGAGTGTGGATATGTCATGCAACCCCAATGTCATGTAGTGAATAAGTCACAGACATGCATTAACCTCTAAAAACTTACTGAATCATTCTTTTTAGGTCTAGTTAGGTATGATGTATTGAATATGATCATAGTACCCAAATTGGTATACCTTCATGCCACAGGATCACCGAGGGACTCCTAGACCAATTTGAAACATAATTCTAGATAGGGGATAGGTACCCATTTAATATTGGTGAGACATTTTCCAAGAACCATATATAAGATACCAAAAATATATGTGAGGAATGATCAGACCTCTTAATGTGATGAATGCTCCATCCCTCAAATTCAATTGTCGATGTTGTGCCGAGGAAAATCAAATCCAAATATAGGTCCTCCAGTATGATGGGAATGTGATCCTACATCGATCCCTTAATAAAAAAGAACAATGATACACTCTCAACCTATGATGTAGCATCATATTACCGAAAAAGTCATCTAAAAAGGATTTTGTTGTCATAAAGGTCGTAATGTCATATATGTATCATCAAAAGGACATATGGATTGATTGTTTTGATTTTTTTTCTATGAAGGTTCAACTTCATCATTTCCTGGGTCTGATATAAACCACATAACCAGATCGGACACAACCATGTTCGACCAACGTGAACTGAACTATTCGGATCGACCCAAGAAGACCTGATTCGGCCTTTCTTGAAATAGTTTGGCATTCTAGTCTTGAACAATTGGTCCAGTTGGATAGGGAAAATGATGCCACATGAGGGACCCAAATTATTTAGTCTATACCGTACTAAGAATCAGTTTACTCTGTCAGACATGACCCACCCCGAATGAACCCACTAGTTTACATGGTCCTCTTTGACTATGTGGCGAATATCTCACACCATGATGGCCCATGACCAACACATGATCACCACCTTCACTCAGGGTATCTCTGAGCTATATCCCACTACCACCTCTACATACTCCAAATGTGGAACCTGGTCGATGACCATGAAATATGATTCTATGGGCCCCCTCAGTTATTGTATCCCCTAGACTTCGTCCACCTCTTCCCCTTCCCACCACACTTGTGGCCAAACCCACCAAGTTTCACCATCTCTAGACACCATTTTCAGGATATTAATACCTATGAAAGTGGTTGCCCTATTGGTTTCCTTATCCCATCAAGATTTAATTTAACCAACTTGAGCCTCTGCCTTTGGATGTATCTATAGTTCATTGTCATATCACCTTGGCGGTGCCTTCATGGAATCTATCCTTGATTCAGATTCCCAGTAGAGGGTTTCAATGGAGCACGTTGAAATCTTAGATCCCTTTAAGAATGCACAAATAATGCATTAATACCCCACAAAGAGTGCACAATGAACACGTGAAGATCGTTAGGGGAACAAGAGATTTTAAGGGGAGACAAAGGGAATAATGAATTCTCTAACTATGGATCATGGACTTATTCATATTACACTTAGTATATTGAAGTAATATTGAATATGAAATAAAAATAATAGATAATCACAAATACAATTCTCCTTTTTAAACCCTAAAATCATTATCCAACTTCCAATTATAGAAGAACTACAGATCAACTTTTTCAAGGATTAGTCTACATTCGTTGATTTAATCTATGAATGTAGATGAATGAAAATAAAGGGATTAAGAGCCATACCATGATAACTTTTGATTAATAATGAAGAAAATTCTCCTCTTAATTGTTGTGGTTGATGATCCTATGATTCTGAGGGTCTCTATTGATCATAGATAAATGAACTATGGTCGTTCGTTGAGTGAGCTTCATCTCCATGACTTCAAATAATTGGAATGCTATGATGAAAACACTAAATTATATGAAAATGAGAAAAAAAATACATCTCTACATCATGAAAAAAGAATTTCATAGATTATTTTAAAGAAAATTACATCCAAATACAATCAATTACAATGGCCCACGTCGACTAATATTATGCCTAGAATGAGGAAAAAAGAACCATATGAACTCAGTAGCGATACTAGTTTTACAATCCAAGTTACCATTTATGAGGTTCTAGTATTTTTTAAATATAATAGTTTTATTTACTTATTCTATTTATGGGTATTCTCTTTTCATGTTTTTTCACTGAAGACCTGTGCAGACTAATGTTATGTCATGCCATTTCTAATGTTGATTGCAATTTGTAAAGTTGATGATCTGAGATCAACAATGACCTCATAGATTTGAAACGAGAACATGTTTCAATTTAAATTCTCTTTTTTAATAATATCCACATGCAATGATATTAATAACACATTATTTATGAATGAATCCTTCCAGGCACACCAGATGGTGGAATTATCGGCTATCTGAGTGCCACGTCTTAGAATTTTCCAAAATAATATCATAAAATAAAATCCAAAAAATATGAGACATTAATTGGTCTACCATCTCCATGAAAGGAAATGCTTAATTATTTATATCTGGAAAATAATGTTTTTTTATAAATCAATATTTATTAAATAAATAATAAAAATTAATATCAAATTATTATTTTGTAAATTGATCTATTACCTCTTGACTATTTTTAAGACATTATGTTTATTCTTTGGGTATAAATTGAAAAACCCATAAACATTAAATGTAAACGTAAAAATTCTACATACTAAATAATATATTGTAATAATTTACATAAAATAAGTATTGATATTTAAATTATCATTAAAATCATTATTACAAAACTATAAAAATTTTATTAATTTATTATTGAGGAGGAAAATAACTTTTGAATATAGATATTCCGATTATAAGGGAAATTACCTTAAAAATATATTATTATTTTTTATATATATATTCTTTTAATCAATGTAGTTTTTTCTATTATTTCAAAACTGATATTTAATATTCTCATTGGGATGATAATTACTTTTCACAATTGTTTTTAACATTAATTAAAAATTCATAAAATTAATATTTTAATATTTTTTTGTATAAGAAATTGTAAACATCATAAAAATGTGAAAAATTAATTTTTTATTTTCACATATATATTGAATTCTGATTCCAAATGTAATAGATTTTATACATTATAAATTATCCATTATATGATTCAATATTTTTTAAAACAAATTATTCTCCAAAATATTAAAATACTTTTTATATTTCATAATTATTTAAATTAAAAATAATCAATTTATAGTTGTAATAATATTTGAAAAATTATTATTGAATATAGAAATGAATTAAAATTTAAATTGATTTTATAATAAATTTTTATGATATATGTGTTTTAATAATTATAAGTTTCCTGAATAATTCAGATTCATGATAAGATATTTTTATATAACATAGATGATGTGTGTTTCGATCATATATCTCTCATGAAATTGTTATTGTGTGGGTGTTTTTTGACGATGAATTACATAGAACAAATATGAGAATATCTTGGTTTTGTGGTTCCACTAGAAGTGATCTTCAATCAATAATGTAAAGATAATTTCCTAGTTTATATAATATTTATGATATTAATTTTTTATAAGCTAAATATTTATATTTGAAAAGTTATGTCATTAACATTATATTAATATATTAATTTAATGAATGTTATTTTTATAAATAAGGAAAAATGAGTTACTATCGATGAACATTGTTCTTGTGTATTCATAATTTCCATGAAACCCATGTGATATGGATTTTGTAATATATGATTTAATATGAAATGGTTATTTAAATTTAGAATGTAATTAAATTATATCTATAAAAAAATTAAATATTTTAGTTTAAAAGTGTATGTTATTTAAAAGAAAAAAAATCTTATGATTTTTTTGTAATAAAATAAAATAATTTGGTTGCATTTGTTTAAATTATGTAAGACTATTTTTTACCATTTCAAATTTTATTGTAATTTTTTCATTGATTATGGATGTCTATAAATTTTAATTAATTCAATGCTGTGTTATGAGTTTATCCTTGAACAAAAAAACATTAAAATATAATGAGCTTTTTTTTTAAAAAATATATTACAATTTTGAATTATCAAAATTATTATGTAATGTTTGATATTTTTTTTTAAATATATATTTATAAATAATAATTAATATTTTCTAAAATAATAGCATTATAAAAAATTATTTTTTATTAGTTGATTGAGGTTTGGTTTCTTGTAATTTGTAACATAGTTAAGGTTTTATTACTATTAAAGGTTGTGAAAACATTAAAATATACAATAAAGATACAATTATTATTATATTATACTATTATGGGACTAATATCCAATATTTCTATCTATCCTCATTAGTTAATATATATTCAAATTAAATTCCTACAGTAAATAAGGTTGTTGGGGAAAAATGGAATGAAGAGGATATTATCCCTCTATAAAACCATTCAATGGTTGGAATTGAGATGAATATTATTGTGTTTACTCTAATGATGAATGATATTAATCATGGAAATTTTTTTTGATAGAAATTTAATCACTGCCAAAGAACATTTATATAGTAGATAATTATATAAAACATCACCATATTTTTTTTTGATCCTTATACATAATAAAATAGAATGAATGGAATGCATATATAATAATGAAATTTTGAAGTATTATGATATTTGGATTATCATAAGAAAACCCTAAAATTTTACCTATGTGATTGGGAAGTGTATCGATGATATTAATTGAATATAAATTATATGATAAAAGAATATTCTGATAGAATTAAATGAATGGTATTTAATTATATATTAAATGAATATAATATTACTTGTGTTATACTAATTTGAATGGATGAACAATTAGGCATGATGAAACAAAAGAAGTAGTGTCATTTATATAATTATTATTATAATTATAATATATTTCTAAAGTATGTATAGAAATTCATTTTCGACCACTATAATCATATTGCTTATACATTTCAAGAATTCATATTTACAACTATAACAACTAACCCATGATTTCAGATGATATGATGAAATTTTGTGGTGTTATTATAATTTATAGAATCATATTATAGACTTTAACAACATTTATTTGATGAAGAAATATATTTGGGGGTTCTCTTGAAAAATATGATTGATTAATATTCAACTACGTTGTTGTGAAATGTGATAAAAGGAAAAGAATGGTTAATGGAAAATGACATTTAAAAAGTGTTACTGGTGTTTATATTATGTAAAATGGTTTCTAAATAATATTTGTGTATAAATATAAGTGGATACACTAGAAAATAAAATGTTTTAATGAAATTTTTTAATTTAAATGTTTTAGGAAATTATTCTAATGTACGTTTGATGCTAGTTACGTAATGTGGGATTATTAACATTAAATAAATTGTGATTCCATGTATTATTATTATAATAAAATATATTAAAAAATCTCAATTTAGGTGTTGATAGAAGCATTATAATTTACTCAGACTGAGATACTTTCTATTTGGATTTTGGATCGACAAATTATTTCATATTAGGTAAATTTTTATTTAGAATGTATATGAATAACAAGAATTAAATAATTAACGATTCTAAAAATAATAATGTGGGATTTATATATGAACTGTGAATTTAATAAAATACCCAAGTTAACAAGTTTTTAATAGGATTTCTAACAATCCTTATTTAATTTCCTTTTATAGAATTTCATAGAATTCTGAAAAATATATTGGATTTCATTTTACCATTATATTATTTATTTCATACCCTATGAATTTTAATATAATTCTACTAGTACGACTTCATTGTGATATAAGAATGTGTTTGTAATGTTGAAAACTCGAAAGGAATATTAGAAATTGATAATTGATGGAAATGGTATTTTTTGGAATTATTAGTTAAATAAAAAATAATTATCAAATTAGGATTTTAGTAGCAATCATAGAAATAGTTAAAATACTCATTGTTTATTTTGCTGGTTATATAAATGATCAAGTACTTATGTTTAATTCTAATATAGTTCCTAATATTATGAAAATTTATATACATAATTATCTATTATAATCAATTATGTTAATATAATTCAATTAATTGTTATAATAGATTCTTGATAATTGATTTATCTACACTAAAAATCTCATTGGGGTACCATAATTTAATTTTTTAGAAATAAGGATAAATCCATTGGTCTGCATACCCATTATCAAGCACAAAATAACATAATTTAAAAGAAAATTAGTCATCTACCATATAATAAAATATTCTTTCATCTGATCTTAGGGAACTACATTTTCTTGATGAATGACTTATGCTCATGGTACCATTATCTCAACGATCGAAAAATAGTCATTTAACGTATGTTGTTAAGGACTATGTACAGATATTATGAGTATTCAAATTCATTTCATGTTAAAAGACAAACATTCTTTGTGAATATAATGAATATCCTGTTCATGATTATTTTGATATATTTAATGTAGTTTTGATTGATGATATTTTTTTAAATAAAATTCTATGATTACTGCGTGGAAAATATAATTATTTTTCAATATATATTTTATAAAATTATTTATTATATAAAATCAATAAATTTTGAAATTTCATTATAAGAGATTTAATTTCATAGTCATATAATTTGTAAAAATATCATATAAGATGATCATAATAGAAAAAGAGTGGTGGATGAGAAGAAAATTAATTAAAATGTCCTTATGATACTAAATTTTTTTGGTTAATTATTTAAGACATACAAATTTCATGAATGTAGTTCTCGATTATCTGTCCCTCAATCTCTATAAAATCATAACATGAATTAAATTCATCTAGAAATTTGAATGTGAGGATTGTTTCCAAGATTAAAAAATAATATTTTTTAATTATACAATGTTATATGTTTCAATAATAAGTTGTCTATTTTTTATTTAAATTGAAACTTTTTTAAATGGAAATGGTTCTTTTGGAATATATATTGATCTTTAATCACATATTCAAATAATAGATAGTTCAACTTGGCTAAAATTATCATACAAAAATCATTTAGATGGAAACTATTGTGTTAAGATTATTAATAGGGAAAAATGTAATATATATAATGATCATTATGGATTTATGTGAATATTCATGAAAAAAGTATTGAACGTGAGTCTTTGAAGATGTCTATAATTGATTAAAAATTATGGTTTCATAATTCATAATAATATAGGAAAATGAATCAAGCTAGTTTATCCTATGAGTTAAAATGATAATCTGTGATTTTTTTTGTCACATCAAAATCCTAATCTAGAAGTTAATGATTAAATGTGTTAATACTTAGATATTTTTTTATGTCCAAACACCATATATTTTGGATATGGTATTACTATAATAAACATTGTAGGGCATAATTTTTATCCTAGATGGGATATTATGGTTTTACCCAAAGAGTATAATTTCAAAAATAATATTATATTTCTTAACTTTAGTATGTATGATAGTTTAGAAACAATGAAATGTCAAAATTAAATTTTATGTCATGATTCAATTCATTAATCAGATTTTATTGAGTCATAATAATAAATTTGATATTATGAAATTATTATTTCAAATAGATGAATAATTATTTATAACCAAATTTGGTTTTCATCAATATAATGTCTTATTAAAAATAAATATTTATGAGTAATAAATTTTTATTATGACATAATAAATATTCCATTAAAATTGATATAGAAAATTTTCATAAGTATTATAATTTGTGTATATTAATAAACATATCAATTTTTCATTAAAAATTGAAATATTCTAATTATTATACGAAATAATATACTATAATATTGTATTTAAAAGAAAAAAAAATTATATATTTAATTTTTAACAAATTAATTACATCAATTTTATTAAAAATAATAATATAATAGTGTTTTATGGAATTTTATGCATGAATTTTGTATTAGATATTTTATAATCAATAATATATTTTGTAACAATTGATTTTCTCTTCAAAATTAGTGTGTTTTATTATATTTGATAATTTAAAACATATAGAAATTAAATCCAAAAAAATCATTCAATATTTAGTGTAAGTCCTCAACCCAATTTATCAAATGTAGATGCAATATTTTAATATATTGGCATGATTACAATGAATCATGTCCCAAAAGACTGATCACTTTAGCAGTCTTAGAAAATAAATTACATACATGAATGTTACATAAAATTATAAAATGAAAAATAAAAACAACATTTGTCTCCATTAACTATAATCAAATCTCTATGATTATCCCGTTTGTCATTTATAATATACTTCTTCGCATCTTGGAAAAAATAAAACATAGAAAGGGGTGATACTAGATGCTCAGTAATGATAACAATATAGCAGAAACATTCATAAATAATAGTAAACATGTAAGGAAATGTATAAAACAAATACAAAAGCTTTATAAACATGAAATTATATATAATATGGCATTGATAAATCATATAATTCCATTTACATATTCACATGGATATTCTACTAGTCAAATAATAACATGTAATATCAATAGCCAATTTCATAATGATTGAATTCATAATGCCAGACTTCATAACCACATATTTAAGGCCTTGTTCCTAGACCACATATAATATTTTGTCAAAGCCTTGTGCCAAGACACAATTTTTTCTCATGAGACCTACATATTCATCGAGGTGCTATAGCGGGCTCCACCTGTCACTTACTAATTCCATTTTATTCCCCATATGAAAAGGTTTAAACAGAACATAGACATTCATATTAAAATTAGCCTATCAAATTTCAATCTGTTATCCATAAACCATGAATGGTATAAAAATAGCACATCCATAGTAAAACATATCACAAAATATTTAATAATATATGGAATATATGTATCATAAGAAATAAACCTCTATCAAAAATAAATTCCCATCGATGATGTTGAAATAATAGAAAATGATCATTAAAAATTATTGAGATAACTACCCCTTTCTTCATGAAATTATACAAATTATTATAATGGAATACATTTAAAAGATTTTTTTCAATCAAAGTTATCCATTTAAATTTAGATGTTTTTAAATAAATTATCAATTTAAAAAATTCAGCTCTATATAAATAAATATTGAAAACCATTTTGAAATCATGAACATTAATGAGAATGGTTTTGAAGAATAAATCATTAAAACATTTAAAATGATGATTTAGTAAAAATTCCATTAAAACAAATCCCTTTGAAAACTATTTTATGAATCATAGACATGGAAAATAAATATTCCCTAGTAGATATTTACATAAAAATAACCGCAGATAATAAATAGATTGTGAAATTATCCCTTACCATGCACTTTCCTTTGGTTGAGGGTACATTTACCTCTTTTATAATGACCATAGTATGTTATTAAATTATAATAGAACCATATACATATTTATTATATCATACATGAATTATTTATTACATTATACTACCGATTTATTAATGATGTCCATGTTAAATTAACATATTGGGTAATAATTGATTTCATCATCGTACATGTTTTAACTTGTTATTCTTGATTTGTATCATTTATATCATGAATTTAATACATCCAGAATATAATACATTATTTATATATCATATATATTTATTATATAAATATTTATAATAGATAGATATATGATATGGAAGGCACTGATTATGGAGACGGTAGGTCTTACAGACGCATAAATGCTATTTATGTTTTCATATCCTACATAATGGATGTAAGTGAATAACATATATGTAAGTGCATAGAAAAAAATATATATTTATATATATCTCTAGTATAATTATTATTTCATAAATTACATACTTATTAATAATATATATTTTAATAATCATTGTTGAATTGTGAACATGGGAATGAATCTCCTTGCGTCATTGAGATGGTAAACCGTACATACTCACGATCGACAATATAATTATATTGATTGGGAAATTGTATGTAATTGGATTTTATATAACATATACATAATAGTTAACATGTTATATTTATTATTTACAACATTTATATTCATTATTATACCCATCTAAATAGTGGTGTGTTTGAATAACAGACTACACCACGGCGTGGAGACGATAAGTCGTACGTACACACATATGGTGACTTTTCCATTTATCAGATGGATAGAATAATGAATATGGTTTTACCATATTTATAATAAAATCATAGTATATAGGAGATAATTAAAGTACTATTTTGGTATGGAAACCACAAATAAAGGGAAGTGAAAGAAGACAAGAATTTGAAAGAGGGTGGTGAAATTATTACATTTTCTTTAGGTGTTTCATTTTGAGTTGATCAAAAGGGCTCCCTATGGTGGCTTTATGAATTATGTAAGGACTCTAGGATGATTTGAATAATGTTGTTACTATAATATGGCAGGGTTTTGCCGAGTCAAATGGATTTGGATGTGTGATTTTGAGAAAAGGGGAACAACCGTTTTATAAGAGTGGCGATGGTCACTTTAGGAAATGTTTGAAATATCATTTTATAGTAAAATAATATTCTGTTTCTAAAAGATCCAAAATAATTTATATATAGGATAAGGTGGGTATGAGATGAAAAATACTCAATCAATAGGATTTAGATAGGTTTATGTCATCATATTAACCTTATCTTTTTTATCTAACTCTTAGTTAGATAATTTAAATATTACCATTCCTTTAAGTATTCTTATACTATATAGTTAATAAAATTTCTCTAAACATAAAAGAGAACATAAAGTGGTTCATTAATGACATATATAATGTTATTTATGCCCATTTTTCAATCCTTGGAATTTTAGGAACATAATATCAACTACTAATATAGTATTTGTTTTAAAAATAACTTTATGTCAATTCGATTCTTTCATTAATAAGGTAATTACTGCATCATCATTATGCCATAAATAAATTCAATTATATAATTTCTAAAAATTATAAATAAAATACAATTATGTAGGAAATAATTTCATCTATATATTTTATATTTATAGGTGAATATATATTATGTAGGAAATAATTTTATCTTTATATTTAATATTTATGTCAAATTTAAATGTGAAATTACATATAATGACCCAAATTTTATCAAATGACAAGAATATATGTTAATAAAAAATCAAAACCATTCATGTTTATAATTTAATATTATTAACTATTCTGATTAAAAAATTTGTTCTATGTTAAACCATAATAATTTTCATTATTCACCAAAATATGAAAGTTTTCAGAAAAGTACCAAAATTTTAGCCAAACAAAATTTTTATGTCACTATTATAAAAAATAATTTAATTTCATTAAAATGAATATATAATATCATAAAATATTTATTTTAAAATGGGTTTGATATTAAAAGGCGGTAAAATTTCATTTATTAATAAATACATCTTTTATCTGAAAAAATGAATTTGTTGCTATATAATTTTATTGAATCACGTAATATGGATGTTAAAATTATATAGAGTATATAAATTTTAAAATGCATTTAATAATATTCATAACCGCTTATGGAATGGCTAGTTTGGTAAGTTGAGGTGCGTTAGAAATTGGTGTTAGATGTATCGAAAGCTATTGAAATACTTTAATGAGATAACGTAGTGTGAAATCATCGGATGTTACATTCTCTTCTCCTTTAATACATTCCATCCTCGAAATTTGAAATTTTTCTTAGAAAATGAATGTTTAAAAATAGAAAAATATCTTTTGGAAAACCCACATCGTTATTTGGGTACTTAAAATTTAGTCCTAATAATAGGGAAAGGGAAATGATAATGTCATCACCAAATTATGATATCTATTAAAAGATAATTAGTGAAAATTAGAGACACCTAATTGTAGGAAAACATGAATATTTGAAGAGAATGATAGATGTCATCAATCGTAAAAAACATTACCACTAAGGGAATCAAAGCCGCCGATCTATGATGATTTAAAAATATTATATTTATACTAATCATATGGGGTTCAAAAAACAATTAATATATAATTCATTTGATAGACTATATAAAAATACTACATTATACAATCCAGGACATCAAGTTGGCCAGTCAAAGGTGATGCACCTTTTTTACCCTTCTATTGTGGGTTCATGTCTCGTGGCCTTTTTGGAACTGATGGGTTTTCTCCCAACCTTTAGATTTTCCTTTATATAAAAATTAAAAAATAATATTAAGAAATGTTTTAACCTTAACGCGAAGTATCCAATGTCCATCTTAATTCATTCTAACCTTTAGGCTTAACCAAAACACTTCTTCCCAAACTCACAGTCCCAAATTAATAAGGAAGGTAAAATAATGAATATCTTTTTTCTACGTAATAACTTATGAATAACTTCATCATGTATTTTTTTAAACATGGTAACACCATGAATAATCAGTTTCCATTTATGTTAATAATATCCCATATAATTTATCCAAATCATCTCTCTCTTCTTCCAAGATCACTATATTAGTATCAGGTCCATATTATGGTTTACCATTCCATCAACCTTGTATTTTACAAAACTTTTAACCTGAAACTGTGTCACATTACTTCATATAATACAATCTCAAATTCATAATAAAATAACACTCCAGTACAATGCTTATATATTTTATAATTATTATAACTTGTACTCAAATGACACATTTATTTAATAACAACTTAAGAACACATATCATTCATCTTTAACTGTTGTAGTATCATAACATGATTATTATCCAATTGCATTAGTTGGGGTGTACTATGATGATTGATACATTGATTTGCGTAGTGTCGAACTCCATAAAGATGAAGAATTGTACATTTGAAAACTTGTTTTATCCTTGAAATCACATACTTGGTGTCATTTTTCTCCACTCTTATAACAAACACTCATTCCCTTCAATAATTTACCAAGGTGATTCTTGCCATAATTTCCACATATGGGGAAATCCTTTTTCCTCTCTTCCATTAATCCATATTTTTATCTTCCATCTTATTCTTCTCTTACTTTCCATCAATTCCATTGGACTTAGTGAATTCTATTATTACCTTATGAATACATGATACTATTTATTAATATGATAATAATACATTAAATACTATTTACCTTTTAAATGATGAATTAATACCATAAAAGATATAATCATTCTTAATCATTATATCATGTGTATTGCGGGAATTCACATTCCTTCTACTAGGCGCCATTCCTAAACAATGGCATGAACTTTGTTTGTTTGTGATCCCAATGCATAATTCCAAACTTTTAAAATACCAAACATAAAATAAAAAGATTATAAATATAAGCTATAACCATAAAATGTTTCCTTTAATGATGTACTTACTCTTAAATCATTCATAATGTCATGTAATGAAAATGTGAATTATGATAAGCATATACAATGGGATTGTCATATCCAACAGTGTAGCAAGGATCGCTGTCGTGTTCCAGGATACCCTAGGTCAAGACCGAAACTCATTTACAGAGATTTCACTCCAAGGTATATATGGGCCAGATCCTCCACTAACTGCTCAAGTCTATACAGGGATGTATTTCCTGGAGAATAAAAAAAATCTCTACATTACCGAAATACTAGGAACTTCTTCTATAATAATACACAATTTCCATCTTATGGTAATGTTGTATAATCAGATTTTATCTAAATCAATACCATGGATCTTTCTAAACTTCCACTTATACCAACTGTAAAACCCCGACCCTAGTTACCTAGAGACGATGCATTATTTTAATACATTAACATCATTAATAGGAATCTTGTTTTGAAGGAGTGATCAGATTGGTAGTCTTGGAAAATATATTACATACATGAATGTTACATTACATTATAAAATGAAAAATATCAACAAAATTATCTCCATGGAACATAATAATATCCATTAGAATTTCCCTGTAGGGCAGTCATAATATACTTCTTCGAATCATGGGAAAAATAAAACATAGAAAGGGGTGTGATTAGATGCTCAGTAAAGATAACAATATAGCAGAAACATTTAGAAATAATCATAAATATTTATGGAAATATATAAAACTAATAAAAAATAATTTTAAACATAAAAATCAAAATAAGATGATATAGAAAAATAAAATAATGCCATTTACATATTCACATGGATATTTTACTAGTATAATAATCACATGTAATATCACTGGCCAGTTTCATAATGATGTAATGCATAATCCTAGACTTCAAAACCACATAGTCAAGGACTTGTTCCAAGAATACAAATAATATATTGTCAAGGAATTTTTCCAAGACACTATTTTGTCTAATGAGACCATCCAATTCATCGATGAGCTATAGAGGGCTCCACTAATTACATACTATGTCCAATACATTCCTCATATGAAAAGGTTTAAACATGACATTAACATTCGTATTATAACTAACATACGAAATGTCAATAATTTATCATTAAACCATTAATGGTATAAAAATAACACATAAATTTTCAAACATAACACAAATCCTTTAATAAAATATGGAATATTTTTATCATAATAAATCTACCTCGATCTAAAATAATGTCCCATAATGAATGTTGACATAGTTGAAAATGATCAGCAATAATATTTTTGAGAAATATCCCTTTTACATGAAGTCATTTAATATTAATAAAAATGATGTAATTTAATAGAAATTATTGAATAAAAGTGTCCCAAAACACTTTTAATCTTTTTATGGAATTAAC
This sequence comes from Viscum album, assembly GCA_963277665.1. Lineage (NCBI taxonomy): Eukaryota > Viridiplantae > Streptophyta > Magnoliopsida > Santalales > Viscaceae > Viscum > Viscum album. The sequence continues at coordinate 1,357,173,840 of OY728142.1, read as the reverse complement.
ATTTTAAAATATTTGTATCCATATAAATAAATCTTTAAAACCATTTTGAAAACATGGTTAAAATGAGAAAGGTTACGAAAAATAAATCCTTAAACATTTAAAATGATTTTTTAGTAAAAATTAACCTAAAAATAATCAATTTGAAAACAATTTTTTGAAACATGTACATGGATAACAAAAATTTCCTAGTAGATACTTACGTAAAAACAACCTCGGATAATAAATAAATTGTGAAATTAACATTTACCATGAACATACCTTTGGTGAAGGGTACATTTATCCTTGTGTATAAGGACCATAGTATGTTATTAAATTATACCAAAACCATATTCATATTTATTATATCATAAATTATTCATTTATTACTTTATACTACACATTTATTAATGATTTCATCATTATGTTTACATTTTGGGTAATAATCAAATTCTTTATCGTACGTGTTTTAACTTTTTATTCTTGATCATATCATTTAGATCACGAATTTAATAATTCTAGAATATAAAAAATGATTTATATATAATATATACATTGAATATAAATATTTATAATTGATAAATATATGAAATGGAAGGCACCGTTTCTGGAGATGGTAGGTCGTACGGATGAATAAATGTAATTTCTGTTTTCATATCGTATTGAACATATATAAGTGAATAAGAAATAAGTAAGTGTATAAAGATATATATATATATCCAGTAGAATAATTATGTCAAATATTATAGACTTATTAATAGTATATATTTTTATAATCATCGTTGAACGGTGAATGTGGGAATGAATCTCATCGCGTCATGGAGAAAAAATAATCTGTACGTACGCACGATCGAAAATATCATTATATTGAGGGTGAAATAATATGTAATTTGATGTTATATCATATATACAAAATTATTAAAATGTTATATTTATTATTTACATCATTTATACTCATTATTATACCCATGCAAATAATGAAGTCTTTGAATAACAAACTACACCACGACGTGGAGACGATAAGTCGTACGTACACACATATGGTTTCTTTTTCTTTTAGAGGATGGATAGAATAATAAGTATGGTTTTAAAATTAATATAATAACATCACAATATGTCATATGTACTGTATTTATTATTTTGTTATGGAAACCACAAGGAAATAGGATGTGGAAGATGAAAAGAACTTGAAATATGGTGGTGAAATTATTATTTCTTCTTCGGGTGTATCATTTTGAGTTGATCAAAAGGGCTCCATAGGTTGGATTTTTGACTGAAATATGGACTCAAGGATTATATGAAATATTTTAATAGGATATTTGAGAAGTGATTGGCTGAGAAAAATAGTTTTAGAGGTGTGATTTGGAGAGAGGGGGAAGTACCTTTTTTAAGAGAGTTTAGGTTTACATTATGAAAAGCTTGAAATATCATTTTATAATAAAATATTTTCGGATTCCATGTCACTAAAATAAATTATTTATATTATAAGTTTGGGATAGGTCTAAAACCACTGAACCAATAGGTTTTAGATCAGTTTAGTTCACCATTTTAACCTTATCATTTATATTTAACTCTTAGTTATATAGTTAATCTTTTTTTGTTTCGTCTTTATTCTTACAGTATATAATTAATAAACATACTCCATACTTCCATGAGAAATTATAGTGGTTCATTAATGACATGTATAATATTATTTAATCCCTTTGGCTGAAACTTCTATGTTTTGTAATATTATATCATCTAATAATATAGTAATTGTTCTAAAAATTAATTAATGTCAATTTAGACATTATTTGCTATTTTGATTTTGTAAAAGTCATTAGAACTTTATTACTTCAAAAAAGTTATATTTAATCAACCCTAACATGTAATATTCACCTAAAAATTTCGTGGATGTCTTAAAAACATTGAAATTATATTAATTTTAATATTTAATATACCATATATTTGATCCTTTCTTTAATAAGTTAATTATTGCATCACCATTCTGTCATAAATAAATATACTTATTTAATTTCTAAAAATTATAAATATTATTTTTTTTATTTAGGAAATAATATTATCTTTCTGTTTAATATTTATAGTCGAATTTATCTTATGTGTATCCCTATATTAAAAATTTATTATTTAATAATATTTTAATTTAGCACATTTAACACTTCTTTAAATAAAATTATAATAATTGTCCTCATCTAATCCATGTAGTCCTAAAGGATCATATTATATTCATAATTTTTTTCTTGGTTGAACTAAAAATATCCAATATAATTAGGACATGTTTTAGAGTAAATTTAATATTTTTTTAACTATTAATTACCCTATTTACTTTTAACCGTGCATAATGAAAGTCAAAGGATACTAATCACCGAAAATTATTCTCATCATATTGAACCAAATTTTACTTATTGATTTTAACCTCATCTCTCAGATTTTTTTAATTCAATTCACATATGCTTTAAAATTATGTTTTATGAAAATTTTTAAATGCTCCTTAAAGGTGGGTAAAAGACTATAAATAGTACAATACAATTGTATACATCTAATTTTATGATAAAATGACTCCAATGAATTAAATTGAACATATATAGGTATTATATATCTACATTTACTTAAAATAAATTTAAATAACTTAAATAATTATTTAACTAAAAATTTGGTTTTTAAATAATAACGTAATGTTTTCAATATTCATTAAAAATTGAACCTTTTTAGAAAAACCCAAAAATATACCCTAAGATAATTTTGATATTATAAATACAAAAATTAATTATATTATACATAGTCAGTACATAGAAGCTTCATTAATTAATATAAAATTAGTTCATGTTGTCAAAACCAAAAAGTGGGTTTTTTAAAAAGTAATATCTATCAAAAGATAGACATGTGTATATGTCATAATTAAATGTGAAATTACTTATAATGTCCTAATTTGTATTAAATGACAAAAAAATAAACTAATTATTCTTTAAAACCATTAAAATGCATAATTTAACTCTATAAATTATTTTGATTAAAAATGATGTTTTCAATTAAAACATATTATTTTTCACAATTCATCAAAATATGTATGTTAACAGAAAAGTACCGAAAATTTATCAAAACTAAATTTTAAGTCCCTATTATAAATAAGTATTTAATTCAATTATATTTAATATATAAAAATGTCAAATATTGATTCTAAAAAGGGTTCTCCATTAAAAGGTGACAAAATTTCACATTTTCAAAAATTCTTCTTTTATCCGAAAAAAATAAATTTGTTCTTATATTATGGCTAGGAAACACATAATATGGATTTTAAAATTATATAGAGTATATAATATTCAAATACTAGTTAATATTAGTCATAGCCATTTTTTGAATGAATAGTTTGGTAAGTTGTAGTCTATTAGAACTCGATGGTTCATGTATCACATGCTATTGAATTACAATAATGATATAACATACTATTAAACCATGGGATGTTACATTTAGAATCATGCGTTTTATATATCATAAATATGGTCCATTATTATTTTTCTCATTCTAAATAATAACCCTACTAAAATTATTATCTCATCATTAATGTTAAATCATTTCCATTTTTCACAACAAGCATGGAAAACAAACCCCTCACACATTGTCTATGGTTATGCAATCATGGATGTGGGTTTTAGATCAATGTTCCTATGTGGAACGCCTATGAAAATTAGTTTTGGTATTAGTGTTACCTATTCATATGTTGAGAGTGTTGGGTAGTTCCATATTTTCTTTTTTGGGTTCACTGGCATAATTATTTTGTCCCCTTCGCCCCCTCCCTGAGTGGAAGAGGTCCATATATGTTTCTTATGTGTTGGACCTGTTCTTTTACTCTCTATCCGGGAGTGGGTGGTTTATATTTTCATGTTGAACTCCAATTGACATGGTTTGGTTGGTTTTTATGTGATAGTTTTTGTGGAATTATGCAAGTGATGACAAGTTCTAGTTAATGTTGAATTCTAGTTTGTTCGATGCATGTTGGGTTCTAATGCTGGTGAGACCAACCACATGTCTTATTGATTATTCCTCTTATGAACTTATCTACTTCTAGTTGTTTATTAATTGTCGGTATTCCATTCTGCAATACAATGTAATATTAGGTTTTCGTGAGTTATATGTGGTTTGGGTGATAGTTGGGTTCATTTGTAGAAGGCCCAAAAACCGGGTTCTTGGTTTGGTTGTGGAGTTAGTGACTTGATTTTTTTTGTTTATTCTCAGGAAGTGGATGATAGATATAGTTTTGGTTGAGGTAAAAGGATTATGTTACAAAAATGGTTAAGGGATTGTCATTGGATTAGTACTAATGACCATATTGATAAAGAATCCTTAGGTGTTGATTTATTAGCTGGAAAGTGCTAGGTTATTCTGAGGGAGGAAAGGATTAATGGTGGAAAGAATTGTCACACCCGTTTTTTTTCATTTCTTATCATAGGTATGAACCAGATCATTGAAAATTCAAATCCATTAAATGTATTTTGGGTGAGAATAATAATGGGTTTTTAACTACCGTATATGTCTAATCACCCTAATTTGTGTTCCCCTTTGCTTTATTAGTGTTTTTGGAGAAAGGTTGGTTATTTTATGATTTGGGCCAAGCGTGATCTCATTTCCAAATTTAAAAACAATATTTTATTCTTTTATAACTACTTAATTTATCAAAATTATTATTTAATTTAATTTTCTACTTGTCCTCCACTAGCATATTAAAACTACCATATCCTTTCGGACCTCTTAGAAATTCATATGCATAGTGAATTTTGGAAACTAATTGTCACATACATGAATTATTTTGAAGTTAAATTTCATTTATTTTCCTTTAATTTTTTGTTTTGGTTGGTTTCCAAAGGTTTTATGGAGAAATAGATGAGTTTTCATGAATTGGGCCAAACTGCGAGCCCAATTCCAGATTTAAAAATAAAATTTGATTCCTTTATAACTTTTTCATTTTTTAATATTTTTCCTTCATTCCAATTCCTAAATGGTCTAATATGACCTATTAACACGAAAATATAAAATTGGAGCCTTTATAAATCAAAAATCATGGTGGATATGGGTTTTTATTTAAGATATTTGGCCTCCCCGAAGGCCCATTTCCTGCATTAAAATTAAATTTTAAATTTTTTATATCTCCTTCAATATTTGCGTTTTTTCGGTGATTTCACCTCCCACTCAACCCTAAGAAACCCAGGCGCGCTCCCATTGCCTTCCCCCCCTCCTTGGAGCTCTTTGATATCGCGACCTAGGGATGATATTCATAGAGTGTCTCAAATCGTCCAGAATTGAAGAGGTAACTTCATCCCTTCTTAACTCTCTCAATTATTACTTTTTCCCCTCCATTACACTTCCCAAATTACCTCCTATATCTTGTTCGAAGAATCCCTAAATTTTGGCTGTTTTAAATTTCAGAAACTATTGTTTTTGGAGTGATTAATTCGGGATACTTCAAGTAGGTGAGTCTATTTATTTCCTCATTCAAATTGCTTAGGGTTTCTTCCCTAATTCTTGAATTATAAAAAAAATTTCAGAAGTTAGGGTTCGTGCATAGTTTCTAAATTACTGTATTTTGGGGTGAAATATTGAATTTTTAGGTTTCTTTTAACTTTTATTAGGTGCGGTGGTCATGCGGTTGATGTTTCGCCCCAATATTTGAGGATTTCGACACATTCGGTAGGTGATTTCGTGGGTAACCATTTAATGATGAGTTAGTTTTCTTGATTAAATAATTTTGCATGTTCCTTATGTGCTGTGAATTATGTGAAAACCATTTTTGGTTGCAATAGTAAAGCATTTGTTTTTAGAGTTACATTTTTGCTTGAAGTGTGTATTTTTTCAAATGTATTTCATGTGTTATATCTTGTGGTAGTTTTGTAAAATGTGGAAGTGATTTATTAGTTGTTGAAAGGGGCTGCCAATTATGGTTAGGTAATGATATAGTTCCATGTGGGCCTAAAAATGGGGTGTATTTGAATGGTTTTATTTGTATAACCTTGTTATACTCCTTGAAAGTGTTTTATGGATTTGTGTGTTCTCATGGGTATCTTTTGTGATATTATTCAACGTGATTATATAACATTTGAATGTGGATTATTTCATGTTTATTTGGCTGACAATTCTGTTTTGGTAGGGTCTTGGTGTGCTTTTGGCTTAAAAAGAGATATTTGAAATGGATTTTATGTGCAAAGTTTGTGTATACTCTTTATAATTGTTTTATGAAAGTTTTGAATGCATTATTGGGTTGTGTAATAGGTGAAACTATATCAGCAAACTGTTTTGGTAGGAGTATATTTTTAAAATTTCCATTTCATTTGTGAAAAGGCTGCTATGTGATACGTATCATCTTGGAAATATTTTATTAAATTGTTTGAAGGAGATATTTTGGAGTGAAAGTGATGTGAAAGTGATGTGGAGTGTTTTGTGTGAGTGTGATGTGAAAAATTGAATTTTTGAATATGAAAGAAGTGTTATATTCCATGTGTGTGGGATGTTATATGAGTTTATATATCTTATAATTGTTTTATAAAATTGTTTAATGGTTTTGTGGAAGTGTTGAAGAAATGTGAAATGTGTTGTGGGCTATTTTGGTGTGATTCGGATTTCAAAATCATTTTGAATGAAAAATGGATTTTTTTGTGACTTGTGTGGTATACATATGGGCTGTTTGGTGAATTTGTGATGTGGAAATGATATTTTCATGTTCAATGTACATTTCTTGATGTGTTGAACATATTTGAGCACAAGGGGAAAACCTGGGTATCTAGGTGGGTGGACGTGTACTAGTATGCTAGTGAATCCGTGGTGTTTGGCCTCTGTTTCACTTAGCAAGATTGACGCTTACAACTCTAACTAAACTATGATGATGATGATTGGGGACAACTAGGTTATGGGTATGTTCCCTAATAGTGGCTCGTGCACGAGAATGGATATTTGTGATGGTTACTCTCACCGAGATACGAGGTACCTGGGACCCACAGCTAGCTAGTGCCTAGGTGTTACTTCCTATTTCATGTGCTCATTGTTTACTTTGTACTTACCGTCGGCATACGGTATAGTTGGCTGGAAAATTCAGTAGAGTTGTCATTTTTTTTAAAAGTGTTGATTCTTAATGATAGCCCACTTGAAAACTGTTTTTATTCAAAGTAGCATCTTTTAGAAATTGTAACTAGCTTTTCATGTTTTTGAAAACTTGCATTCTTTTCGTCTTTAAATTTTTATCACATGGAATCTCTTAGTGGTGGTATCCTACTGGGCATTGGCTCACACCCTACTTACACCCTTGGGTGTAAGTAGACATGGTTTTTTTTGTTATCGCAGGTTGGGTACAGTTTTTTTTGTTCCAGTGGTTCGGGTTTCTAGCAGGTCCATGGTGGTGAAGTCTTGTGGAGGTGGCTTGTGGGAGGTGCCCCTTGCCATGAGGGTTCTTGGGCTGTCCTTATTTGGATTTGTAACTTTGGTATAGACCTTTTGAGTTGTTTTAAGCCATGTAATTCAGTTCTGAATTTTTGTAAAAGATTGTTTGGTTTGAAAAATCCAGATTTGTTTCATTGGATTCTTTTGTTGTTTTATGTTTATAAACTCGGGTAAATCGTTCCCAATTTTTATTTTATGATACCCGGGCACTTGTGCCAGCCCGTGGGGATCGGGAACGCCCTTCGGGTCTTTCCATGGACCGGGTCGGGTGCCGAGTTTGAAGGCGACCAGATTCGGTTCGTGACAAAATGGTATCAGAGGAGGTTCATGTTAACTCTTTGGGTCATGTTATTTGGGGAAAAGCCAGGATAGTATGGAGTTAGGATTGTTGGGACATGGAATTCTAGTTATGGGTAGTGTGCCTGATCACCACACCTCATAATGGGATTCAAGTTTCCAAGATAAGTCGGTATTTATCTAAGTCCTTCGGTTTTCTTGGTTTGATGATGATTAAGGGAAATGAAAAGAGAGTTGGGTTAATGGTCCTAGTGAACTCGCAAGGCCTGGCAAGCCATGTGGAGCCAAGGATATTCCCTAGAACACACTCTGTGACATTAAGGTGATTGGATTATGGCTGCCAACCATATTTCCAATTCACCCACTGAAACTAGTTTCCTCTTGCACTGTTTTGTGCTTAGGTTTTGAAACCTTAGCACTTTGGTTTTAAGAAGTGTAATGTTTTTGTGAAATGATTTTCAAATAAAAAGGGAATGGTTTGGTTTATGAAATGGCGGAACTTAATTTTCAGAATTGTTTTGAAATATAAAATGGTGTGCTTACACCTCTTCGAAAGTAGGAACTATATTGATGATTGGTTTTGAAAAGTGTTTCCAATAGAGTTTTCTAAACAATCAGAGTGTGTTTTAATGGGATGAGATGTTTTGAAATTGATGTGAATATCTTGAAAGTGAGTTATTTTCCAAATGTTTGTGACTTTATGAAAATTTTTGCAAGATGTGAGTTGGGATTTTGATCTCATAGTTAGCAGTTATGAGAAAAAAAGGATGTGTTGGTTGACCATTTTCGTTTTGAAAAGTGGAAAGAATTATTGTTTTAACCTTTGGTATTTCCATTAGCAACCACATTCATGGGGTTATATGGGATGATGGATGGTTGATGGCACGACTGGATGAGTTCCGGGATGGATATGAGGAGGGTGTCTAGTGTGGCACAAAAACATGATTGTGTGAGGCCCATGGGGTACCATTGGTAGATATTCTTACTGATAAACTTTTTGTTCTCAAAGAATTACTTTTAAAGAAAAACATGATGTCTTGATGAATTTTTTTGTATGGTTTGTATTATGGGTTTTTTAAAATGTTGATGTTGTGGGATGTTTTGATTCCAAGAACCCCTTCTGTTTGAACTGTATTTTGGGTTTGTGTTTGGTCGGTAAGCTGTGTTGTAGGGACGGTTAGTGGTCTCTTTTGAAAAATGTTTTGGTATGCCTTTACGATAGTTCCCTTCATGTGTTGGATCTTGTTTATGGCTTGTTTTGACCAATGGACCAGGTTGGCTGGGTCCTTGGGTTCTCTCATTAGATAAGGTACACCCCCATTAAAGGTTAATGCATAACTGAAGCGCAACCCAGATTGTTTCTCCATTGGAAAATCCTCCAGTTGATCAATATAAGGAATCCATTTCTTGAGATTTTTAGATTGAGTATACACCCTTTCCTTTATTGGTTTTGTGTATCCTCTTATAGTGGGAGATTGATTATGGATGGTTGAAAGTGACCTTAGCCTCTTAAGTTTCCTAATTTTTCGAAGGTGGAAGTGTTCTGGGTTTGTTAGCATGGATGAGTATTTGGATAGTGTCTAAGAGGAACTCTCGGTCCTTCATAGTCTCTTCGAAGAAGGAGTTTATGTTAAACTACTATTGTGGGAAATCTGGTCATGGGAGGATATTATGGTCACTTTCTAGAATTGTGTGTTGTTTTGGGATGTTGTACAAGTTCCCTCTCTATTCATTGTTTATATCAGTCGCAGTGGTCATGTTCGGTGATTCCTTGTGATGGCATGTGCTCGATTGACTGTAAAGGTGAAAGTTGGGAAATCATCTGAGAGTCTCTATTATGTTGGGAGAATGTCTCCCTTGAAAAAAAAACATAAAAAAATATTCCATTTTAGAGGAAGGTGAGTATAAGTGTTCTTTACTTATATTGTTTCTCACCCGAACAAACAAGGTATGATGTGTGTACATCTTCTAATCCCTTGTTTCAGTGAAATATAGAGTTAGGTTAAAGTGAGTTTGGAATCTGTTATGTCATGGAAAAAAAACTTATCGGGGGGATTGTGGTGTAGTTTTTGTTTGCAATGAAAGAAGAATTCTCATTCAGGTGGTTTCCAAAGCCTAACTGTGAGGCCGAAGATGCTTCGATATTTTGAGCTCCAGCCATAGGTCCCGGAGAGAAGCCGGCGCGTAGTCAGGGGAAACCCCAGTGTCATTTAAACCCTTGTGCAAAGTCCTATCCTCAATATGAAAGATAATAAGAGTTTAAACCTATGGTGTCATCATATTTCTTCAGTTGTTCCCGTTCGGTGGAAATAGGTGGAGGGTCTTGTACCCATGTCATCACACAATGTTATTCCCTCCCACTTTGGTTTCCATTGAGTCTTTAGAGAAAGGTATGATGTTTGGCTAGACAGGTTGACCACACGGTTTACACTTGGTTAGTAGTGACCATGCCCCCCCCCCCAAAAAAAACCATGTAGATAGAAGAATCACCACTGTTAGTTCATGGTTTCCCAAACCATGCAGACTAACCATGTGTTCGTCCCAACACTTTATATTTTGGTGTCTTTCTGTACTTGCCCATGTTGGTCGATTAAGATTGTTGGTTCTTATGGTGGGGAGCCTTTTTTTCGTACCGATAACTTAGATTTATCCATGGTCAAGGATTAGTGGTATGTAGTCTCATTTGGATCTATCAATCTACCTAAATCTTCCTTGAGTAACCATTGAGATTGGAGAGTGCCCAATGGTTTAGTTATAGTAAGGTATGTGTAACCTTGTTCGATGTTGTTGTTCGTTTGAGTGAATTGCTTGAGTCTTGTTCGGATAGTGTTTGAGGAGTTTTCCTTTAGGATAAATCCTGAATGTGATTGATCGTTTCAGGAAAGTGGTGTATGATTTTGTTGTGAATTATTCCTTCCTTAATTGATCAATGGAGGTGTTTTGGCCTTTGGGGGCGAAACCGGGAAAGGGTGTACATCTTGGTTTATCAGTTCGGTTTGGCTTTCGTATCTGGCCTTTCTGTAGCTTTCTGGGGACGGAAAGTTTTAATGGTGGGGAGAATTGTCACATAAATGAATTATTTTGAAGTTAAATTTCATTTATTTTCCTTTCATTTATTTGTTTTGGATGGTTTCCAAAGGTTTTATGAAGAAATAGATGAGTTTTCATGAATTGGGCAAAACTGCGAGCCCAATTCCAGATTTAAAAATAAAATTTGTTTCCTTTATATCATTTTCATTTTTTAATATTTTTCATTCATTCCAATTCCTAAATGGTCTCATCTGACCTATTAACACCAAAATATAAATTTGGAGCCTTTATAAATCCAAAATCATGGTGGATATGGGTTTTTATTTAAGATATTGGGCCTGCCCGAAGGCCCATTTCCTACATTAAAAATAAATTTTAAATTTTTTATATCTCCTTAAATATTTGCGTTTTTTCGGTGATTACACCTCCCACTCAACCCTAAGAAACCCAGGCGCGCTCCCATTGCCTTCCCCCCCTCCTTGGAGCTCTTTGATATCGCGACCTAGGGATGATATTCATAGAGTGTCTCAAATCGTCCAGAATTGAAGAGGTAACTTCATCCCTTCTTAACTCTCTCAATTATTACTTTTTCCCCTCCATTACACTTCCCAAATTACCTCCTATATCTTGTTCGAAGAATCCCTAAATTTTGGCTGTTTTAAATTTCAGAAACTATTGTTTTTGGAGTGATTAATTCGGGATACTTCAAGTAGGTGAGTCTATTTATTTCCTCATTCAAATTGCTTAGGGTTTCTTCCCTAATTCTTGAATTATAAAAAAAATTTCAGAAGTTAGGGTTCGTGCATAGTTTCTAAATTACTGTATTTTGGGGTGAAATATTGAATTTTTAGGTTTCTTTTAACTTTTATTAGGTGCGGTGGTCATGCGGTTGATGTTTCGCCCCAATATTTGAGGATTTCGACACATTCGGTAGGTGATTTCGTGGGTAACCATTTAATGATGAGTTAGTTTTCTTGATTAAATAATTTTGCATGTTCCTTATGTGCTGTGCATTATGTGAAAACCATTTTTGGTTGCAATAGTAAAGCATTTGTTTTTAGAGTTACATTTTTGCTTGAAGTGTGTATTTTTTCAAATGTATTTCATGTGTTATATCTTGTGGTAGTTTTGTAAAATGTGGAAGTGATTTATTAGTTGTTGAAAGGGGCTGCCAATTATGGTTAGGTAATGATATAGTTCCATGTGGGCCTAAAAATGGGGTGTATTTGAATGGTTTTATTTGTATAACCTTGTTATACTCCTTGAAAGTGTTTTATGGATTTGTGTGTTCTCATGGGTATCTTTTGTGATATTATTCAACGTGATTATATAACATTTGAATGTGGATTATTTCATGTTTATTTGGCTGACAATTCTGTTTTGGTAGGGTCTTGGTGTGCTTTTGGCTTAAAAAGAGATATTTGAAATGGATTTTATGTGCAAAGTTTGTGTATACTCTTTATAATTGTTTTATGAAAGTTTTGAATGCATTATTGGGTTGTGTAATAGGTGAAACTATATCAGCAAACTGTTTTGGTAGGAGTATATTTTTAAAATTTCCATTTCATTTGTGAAAAGGCTGCTATGTGATACGTATCATCTTGGAAATATTTTATTAAATTGTTTGAAGGAGATATTTTGGAGTGAAAGTGATGTGAAAGTGATGTGGAGTGTTTTGTGTGAGTGTGATGTGAAAAATTGAATTTTTGAATATGAAAGAAGTGTTATATTCCATGTGTGTGGGATGTTATATGAGTTTATATATCTTATAATTGTTTTATAAAATTGTTTAATGGTTTTGTGGAAGTGTTGAAGAAATGTGAAATGTGTTGTGGGCTATTTTGGTGTGATTCGGATTTCAAAATCATTTTGAATGAAAAATGGATTTTTTTGTGACTTGTGTGGTATACATATGGGCTGTTTGGTGAATTTGTGATGTGGAAATGATATTTTCATGTTCAATGTACATTTCTTGATGTGTTGAACATATTTGAGCACAAGGGGAAAACCTGGGTATCTAGGTGGGTGGACGTGTACTAGTATGCTAGTGAATCCGTGGTGTTTGGCCTCTGTTTCACATAGCAAGATTGACGCTTACAACTCTAACTAAACTATGATGATGATGATTGGGGACAACTAGGTTATGGGTATGTTCCCTAATAGTGGCTCGTGCACGAGAATGGATATTTGTGATGGTTACTCTCACCGAGATACGAGGTACCTGGGACCCACAGCTAGCTAGTGCCTAGGTGTTACTTCCTATTTCATGTGCTCATTGTTTACTTTGTACTTACCGTCGGCATACGGTATAGTTGGCTGGAAAATTCAGTAGAGTTGTCATTTTTTTTAAAAGTGTTGATTCTTAATGATAGCCCACTTGAAAACTGTTTTTATTCAAAGTAGCATCTTTTAGAAATTGTAACTAGCTTTTCATGTTTTTGAAAACTTGCATTCTTTTCGTCTTTAAATTTTTATCACATGGAATCTCTTAGTGGTGGTATCCTACTGGGCATTGGCTCACACCCTACTTACACCCTTGGGTGTAAGTAGACATGGTTTTTTTTGTTATCGCAGGTTGGGTACAGTTTTTTTTGTTCCAGTGGTTCGGGTTTCTAGCAGGTCCATGGTGGTGAAGTCTTGTGGAGGTGGCTTGTGGGAGGTGCCCCTTGCCATGAGGGTTCTTGGGCTGTCCTTATTTGGATTTGTAACTTTGGTATAGACCTTTTGAGTTGTTTTAAGCCATGTAATTCAGTTCTGAATTTTTGTAAAAGATTGTTTGGTTTGAAAAATCCAGATTTGTTTCATTGGATTCTTTTGTTGTTTTATGTTTATAAACTCGGGTAAATCATTCCCAATTTTTATTTTATGATACCCGGGCACTTGTGCCAGCCCGTGGGGATCGGGAACGCCCTTCGGGTCTTTCCATGGACCGGGTCGGGTGCCGAGTTTGAAGGCGACCAGATTCGGTTCGTGACAAAATGGTATCAGAGGAGGTTCATGTTAACTCTTTGGGTCATGTTATTTGGGGAAAAGCCAGGATAGTATGGAGTTAGGATTGTTGGGACATGGAATTCTAGTTATGGGTAGTGTGCCTGATCACCACACCTCATAATGGGATTCAAGTTTCCAAGATAAGTCGGTATTTATCTAAGTCCTTCGGTTTTCTTGGTTTGATGATGATTAAGGGAAATGAAAAGAGAGTTGGGTTAATGGTCCTAGTGAACTCGCAAGGCCTGGCAAGCCATGTGGAGCCAAGGATATTCCCTAGAACACACTCTGTGACATTAAGGTGATTGGATTATGGCTGCCAACCATATTTCCAATTCACCCACTGAAACTAGTTTCCTCTTGCACTGTTTTGTGCTTAGGTTTTGAAACCTTAGCACTTTGGTTTTAAGAAGTGTAATGTTTTTGTGAAATGATTTTCAAATAAAAAGGGAATGGTTTGGTTTATGAAATGGCGGAACTTAATTTTCAGAATTGTTTTGAAATATAAAATGGTGTGCTTACACCTCTTCGAAAGTAGGAACTATATTGATGATTGGTTTTGAAAAGTGTTTCCAATAGAGTTTTCTAAACAATCAGAGTGTGTTTTAATGGGATGAGATGTTTTGAAATTGATGTGAATATCTTGAAAGTGAGTTATTTTCCAAATGTTTGTGACTTTATGAAAATTTTTGCAAGATGTGAGTTGGGATTTTGATCTCATAGTTAGCAGTTATGAGAAAAAAAGGATGTGTTGGTTGACCATTTTTGTTTTGAAAAGTGGAAAGAATTATTGTTTTAACCTTTGGTATTTCCATTAGCAACCACATTCATGGGGTTATATGGGATGATGGATGGTTGATGGCACGACTGGATGAGTTCCGGGATGGATATGAGGAGGGTGTCTAGTGTGGCACAAAAACATGATTGTGTGAGGCCCATGGGGTACCATTGGTAGATATTCTTACTGATAAACTTTTTGTTCTCAAAGAATTACTTTTAAAGAAAAACATGATGTCTTGATGAATTTTTTTGTATGGTTTGTATTATGGGTTTTTTAAAATGTTGATGTTGTGGGATGTTTTGATTCCAAGAACCCCTTCTGTTTGAACTGTATTTTGGGTTTGTGTTTGGTCGGTAAGCTGTGTTGTAGGGACGGTTAGTGGTCTCTTTTGAAAAATGTTTTGGTATGCCTTTACGATAGTTCCCTTCATGTGTTGGATCTTGTTTATGGCTTGTTTTGACCAATGGACCAGGTTGGCTGGGTCCTTGGGTTCTCTCATTAGATAAGGTACACCCCCATTAAAGGTTAATGCATAACTGAAGCGCAACCCAGATTGTTTCTCCATTGGAAAATCCTCCAGTTGATCAATATAAGGAATCCATTTCTTGAGATTTTTAGATTGAGTATACACCCTTTCCTTTATTGGTTTTGTGTATCCTCTTATAGTGGGAGATTGATTATGGATGGTTGAAAGTGACCTTAGCCTCTTAAGTTTCCTAATTTTTCGAAGGTGGAAGTGTTCTGGGTTTGTTAGCATGGATGAGTATTTGGATAGTGTCTAAGAGGAACTCTCGGTCCTTCATAGTCTCTTCGAAGAAGGAGTTTATGTTAAACTACTATTGTGGGAAATCTGGTCATGGGAGGATATTATGGTCACTTTCTAGAATTGTGTGTTGTTTTGGGATGTTGTACAAGTTCCCTCTCTATTCATTGTTTATATCAGTCGCAGTGGTCATGTTCGGTGATTCCTTGTGATGGCATGTGCTCGATTGACTGTAAAGGTGAAAGTTGGGAAATCATCTGAGAGTCTCTATTATGTTGGGAGAATGTCTCCCTTGAAAAAAAAACATAAAAAAATATTCCATTTTAGAGGAAGGTGAGTATAAGTGTTCTTTACTTATATTGTTTCTCACCCGAACAAACAAGGTATGATGTGTGTACATCTTCTAATCCCTTGTTTCAGTGAAATATAGAGTTAGGTTAAAGTGAGTTTGGAATCTGTTATGTCATGGAAAAAAAACTTATCGGGGGGATTGTGGTGTAGTTTTTGTTTGCAATGAAAGAAGAATTCTCATTCAGGTGGTTTCCAAAGCCTAACTGTGAGGCCGAAGATGCTTCGATATTTTGAGCTCCAGCCATAGGTCCCGGAGAGAAGCCGGCGCGTAGTCAGGGGAAACCCCAGTGTCATTTAAACCCTTGTGCAAAGTCCTATCCTCAATATGAAAGATAATAAGAGTTTAAACCTATGGTGTCATCATATTTCTTCAGTTGTTCCCGTTCGGTGGAAATAGGTGGAGGGTCTTGTACCCATGTCATCACACAATGTTATTCCCTCCCACTTTGGTTTCCATTGAGTCTTTAGAGAAAGGTATGATGTTTGGCTAGACAGGTTGACCACACGGTTTACACTTGGTTAGTAGTGACCATGCCCCCCCCCCCAAAAAAAACCATGTAGATAGAAGAATCACCACTGTTAGTTCATGGTTTCCCAAACCATGCATACTAACCATGTGTTCGTCCCAACACTTTATATTTTGGTGTCTTTCTGTACTTGCCCATGTTGGTCGATTAAGATTGTTGGTTCTTATGGTGGGGAGCCTTTTTTTCGTACCGATAACTTAGATTTATCCATGGTCAAGGATTAGTGGTATGTAGTCTCATTTGGATCTATCAATCTACCTAAATCTTCCTTGAGTAACCATTGAGATTGGAGAGTGCCCAATGGTTTAGTTATAGTAAGGTATGTGTAACCTTGTTCGATGTTGTTGTTCGTTTGAGTGAATTGCTTGAGTCTTGTTCGGATAGTGTTTGAGGAGTTTTCCTTTAGGATAAATCCTGAATGTGATTGATCGTTTCAGGAAAGTGGTGTATGATTTTGTTGTGAATTATTCCTTCCTTAATTGATCAATGGAGGTGTTTTGGCCTTTGGGGGCGAAACCGGGAAAGGGTGTACATCTTGGTTTATCAGTTCGGTTTGGCTTTCGTATCTGGCCTTTCTGTAGCTTTCTGGGGACGGAAAGTTTTAATGGTGGGGAGAATTGTCACATAAATGAATTATTTTGAAGTTAAATTTCATTTATTTTCCTTTCATTTATTTGTTTTGGATGGTTTCCAAAGGTTTTATGAAGAAATAGATGAGTTTTCATGAATTGGGCAAAACTGCGAGCCCAATTCCAGATTTAAAAATAAAATTTGTTTCCTTTATAACATTTTCATTTTTTAATATTTTTCATTCATTCCAATTCCTAAATGGTCTCATCTGACCTATTAACACCAAAATATAAATTTGGAGCCTTTATAAATCCAAAATCATGGTGGATATGGGTTTTTATTTAAGATATTGGGCCTGCCCGAAGGCCCATTTCCTACATTAAAAATAAATTTTAAATTTTTTATATCTCCTTAAATATTTGCGTTTTTTCGGTGATTACACCTCCCACTCAACCCTATGAAACCCAGGCGCGCTCCCATTGCCTTCCCCCCCTCCTTGGAGCTCTTTGATATCGCGACTTAGGGATGATATTCATAGAGTGTCTCAAATCGGCCAGAATTGAAGAGGTAACTTCATCCCTTCTTAACTCTCTCAATTATTACTTTTTCCCCTCCATTCCACTTCCCAAATTACCTCCTATATCTTGTTCGAAGAATCCCTAAATTTTGGCTGTTTTAAATTTCAGCAACTATTGTTTTTGGAGTGATTAATTCGGGATACTTCAAGTAGGTGAGTCTATTTATTTCCTCATTCAAATTGCTTAGGGTTTCTTCCCTAATTCTTGAATTATAAAAAAATTCCAGAAGTTAGGGTTCGTGCATAGGTTCTAAATTACTGTATTTTGGGGTGAAATATTGAGGTTTTAGGTTTCTTTTAACTTTTATTAGGTGCGGCTGTCATGCGGATGATGTTTCGCCCCAATATTTGAGGGTTTCGACACATTCCGTAGGTGATTCTGTGGGTAACCATTTAATGATGAGTTAGTTTGCTTGATTAAATAATTTTGCATGTTCCTTATGTGTTGTGCATTATGTGAAAACCATTTTTGGTTGCAATAGTAAAGCATTTGTTTTTAGAGTTACATTTTTTCTTGAAGTGTGTATTTTTTCAAATGTATTTCATGTGTTATATCTTGTAGTAGTTTTGTAAAATGTGGAAGTGATTTATTAGTTGTTGAAAGGGGCTGCCAATTATGGTTAGGTAATGATATAGTTCCATGTGGGTTTAAAAATGGGGTGTATTTGAATGGTTTTATTTGTATAACCTTGTTATACTCCTTGAAAGTGTTTTATGGATTTGTGTGTTCTCATGGGTATCTTTTGTGATATTAATCAACGTGATTATATAACATTTGAATGTGGATTATTTCATGTTTATTGGGCTGCCAATTCTGTTTTGGTAGGGTCTTGGTGTGCTTTTGGCATAAAAAGAGATTTTTGAAATGGATTTTATGTTCAAAGTTTGGGTATACTCTTTATAATTGTTTTATGAAAGTTTTGAATGCTTTATTGGGTTGTGTAATAGGTGAAACTATATCAGCAAACTGTTTTGGTAGGAGTATATTTTTAAAAGGTCCATTTCATTTGTGAAAAGGCTGCTATGTGATATGTATCATCTTGGAAATATTTTATTAAATTGTTTGAAGGAGATATTTTGGAGTGAAAGTGATGTGAAAGTGATGTGGAGTGTTTTGTGTGAGTGTGATGTGAAAAATTGAATTTTTGAATATGAAAGAAGTGTTATATTCCATGTGTGTGGGCTGTTATATGAGTTTAAATATCTTATAATTGTTTTATAAAATTGTTTAATGGTTTTGTGGATGTGTTGAAGAAATGTGAAATGTGTTGTGGGCTATTTTGGTGTGATTCAGATTTCAAAATCATTTTGAATGAAAAATGGATTTTTTTTGTGACTTGTGTGGTATACATATGGGTTGTTTGTTGAATTTGTGATGTGGAAATGATATTTTCATGTTCAATGTACATTTCTTGATGTGTTGAACATATTTGAGCACAAGGGGAAAACCTGGGTATCTAGGTGGGTGGACGTGTACTAGTATGCTAGTGAATCCGTGGGGTTTGGCCTCAGTTTCACTTAGCAAGATTGACGCTCACAACTCTAACTAAACTATGATGATGATGATTGGGGACCACTAGGTTATGGGTATGTTCCCTACTAGTGGCTCGTGTAGAAGAATGGATATTTGTGATGGATACTCTCACCGAGATACGAGGTACCTGGGACCCACAGCTAGCTAGTGCCTAGGTGTTACATCCTATTTCTTGTGCTCATTGTTTACTTTGTACTTACCGTCGGCATACGGTATAGTTGGCTGGAAAATTCAGTAGTGTTGACATTTTTTTTAAAAGTGTTGATTCTTAATGATAGATCACTTGAAAACTGTTTTTATTCAAAGTAGCATCTTTTAGAAATTGTAACTAGCTTTTCATGTTTTTGTAAACTTGCATTCTTTTCGTCTTTAAATGATTATCACATGGAATCTCTTAGTGGTGGTATCCTACTGGTCATTGGCTCACACCCTAATTACACCCTTGGGTGTAAGTAGACATGGTTTTTTTTGTTATCGCAGGCTGGGTACAGTTTTTTTTGTTCCAGTGGTTCGGGTTTCTAGCAGGTCCTTGGTGGTGAAGTCTTGTGGAGGTGGCTTGTGGGAGGTGCCCCTTGCCATGAGGGTTCTTGGGCTGTCCTTATTTGGATTTGTAACTTTGGTATAGACCTTTTTGAGTTGTTTTAAGCCATGTAATTCAGTTCTTAATTTTTGTAGAAGATTGTTTGGTTTGAAAAATCCAGATTTGTTTCATTGGATTCTTTTGTTGTTTTATGTTTATAAACTCGGGTAAATAGTTCCCAATTTTCATTTTATGATACCCGGGCACTTGTGCCAGCCCGTGGGGATCGGGAACGCCCTTCGGGTCTTGCCATGGACCAGGTCGGGTGCCGAGTTTGAAGGCAACCAGATTCGGTTCGTGACACTAATTCTGGAATTGGGTCAGGCTGTGGGCCCATTTCCAGTATTAAAAATATTAATTTTTTCTTTTATAAATTTTTTTTAATATTTTTCAGTGATTTTACCACCCATACAAATCCATCATTCCTCGAATAACTATAATGATCTCTTTTACATATTTGGAGGTCATTTCCATCATATATTAGGGATAAATTTCTCAGGATTCCTCAAAACATCCATAATTGAGGATGTAAAGTGCTTCATACACAACTCATTCAATTCATACTCTTTTTAAAGTCATCATTCCCTGGTTCTTCCATACATTATGAACCTCTCCAATAAGTTCTAAGACATTCCCTTCTCTCTATTGGTGTAGATCTAATGAAATTAGAAGTGTTTTCTAGGTATTAATGTGAAATTCATTCTCCTTTCTCCTCCCTCTTCCCCCTCCATTCATTATTTCTTAGTTTTCTATTGTCTCCTAGTATTTTTAGGGATATATTTATATTATAACATGATTTTTTATAGTGTTTTTGTTCATTTGGGTCTTGTCGTCAAAGTTTTAGGGTTTATAACCCCTTGTATGGGGATATTATGTGTGTGTTTCCACTATGCCAATGATTTATGGTAGGATACCCCTTTCACATTCCATTATCATTTAAGATTCATCATTTTCATATGTTTCACCTATGATATATATGTAAATTATTGTTTTTTGTCCTTTAGATAATTTTATTGGGGTGAAAATGTGTTTTTAATACTTTTTTGTGAAAGGCTGAGTTGTTTTGTCATAAAAGTGAACACCAAGTGTTGGTTTAAATGTTTTGTTGTCGTTCACCACTTTTTTGTGATTTTTAAAACCAATTTAATGTAATTTTTAACATGTTACAGTACCTTTAATAAAATTTTGAATTAAATTGTTTTTTATTCTTTCTTATGATTTAAAATATATTGTTTTGTTTTAAAATGGAATGTCATGGGTTTAGTAAATTGATCGGTAATATTTTATGTGTGATGTGTCATTGTAAAATTATTATTTTTGGATTTATAAATGAATTAGAA
The DNA here is from genome assembly GCA_963277665.1 of Viscum album. Taxonomy (NCBI): domain Eukaryota; kingdom Viridiplantae; phylum Streptophyta; class Magnoliopsida; order Santalales; family Viscaceae; genus Viscum; species Viscum album. The sequence goes on along the minus strand of OY728142.1, from coordinate 1,357,153,104 downwards.
GAATTAAAAATTTTATTTTTGGTCCTTATATGGCGTTCAAATTTTAATTAGGTTATACAGATAAATGGGATTCGGTTTAAAACATGTTTTGGGAAGAATTTTTGGAAAATAGCCCATTTCACATCCTTATGAAAATGGTTGTGTATTTAATATGTAACCTAAGTGATTTATAGGATTTATGAATGTGGTTTTCTACATTAAATTTTTTTTATACACCTCCTTAATAAAATTGAAATTCAATCCTTGGTCGAATGTTAGTTTGGAGAAATTCTTAAAGGCAAATTTGGTTCTTTTTTGTAAAAATGGTTTCCATCTACATTGCATGTTCTATCTTTTGACCCCATTTTTTGGTCCATGAAATTGATTTATTAATTTTTTTGGGGCTGAAAATCATTTTATTTCTGTTATTTATGTGTTTTTGGCATTAAAATAGCATTTTTAAATGGATTATATGTGCACCGGCTCATTATACTCCTTCAAATTGTTTTACGAAACATTTTAGTTATTTATGGATTCATGAACGAAATAAGAAACATGTTTTCCTAATGTTTGTGTGTTTTTAACTTGTTAATGGATTTTTGATGTTAAAAGTGTATTTGATAATATGTGTAACTTTATTGGCCACTAAAGTGAATCACATGTATCTTGCTAGGTAAATGTGTACTATTATGCTAGATATCCCGTGGGGTTTTTCCCATATTTCACATAACATGTTTGATGATGAAAAAATTAAATTAAAAATAATGATTAAGATGTTAATGGACCACTATATTATGGGTATGCTCCATACTAGTGTCCCTTGTTCACAAGAATAGATATTTAATATCGTTACTTTCACCGAGATACTAGGTACCTGGGGATCACAACTAACTAGTTCCTGGAGGATTTCCCATTACATGTACACACTGGCTATTTTTGTTCACATCATTGGTATAAAATGTGTTTGGTTGGTAAATTCATAATTGTGGATGATTTATTTAAAATTAGACATTCTATAAATAATCCCTTTTAAAATCATGTTTCAGTTGGAAGTTGCGCCTCTATGAAAATTGTTACTAGCATTCTTATTTATAAAACATGCAAGTCTTTGTCTAGTAATTTTTTATAGAATGAGTCCTCATTTAGAAAAAATAAATTAGTAATTTTATTTAAATCCTTAAATTTATGTTTCTTTTATTATATAGGATATGCATTAAAAATATTATATCAGGAAAGCCCACTATGTTTTAATGCTCACGCAAATAGTCTTCATTTATTTTTAGCCCTTGTGCATGTTTCAGCAGGATTTTGATCGCCATTGATCATGTGTGATCATTATGTTTGATAGTGACCTGCATGTCCTAAGGAGCTATTTGGTTATCGAGATTGGTCAATTATGTTGTCGGTTTAGTTTTACTATCAGTTTCATATAAAAATAATATTCAGTTCAATATTTATAAAAATGTATTTTGGGCTATCCATTTTTTCCTTGGTATGTTTGATTGCTTATATAAGGGAGAAATTGTTCCCTTTTGTAATCTATTGATGACCTTACTACTTGTTTCCATTCCGAGATGATCTAGAATGCTTCTTGGGACTTTTCACGAGCTATCCCTTGTGACCGGTTTAGGGTCGACTCATGTTGGTTCATGAAAAAATGGTATCAGAGGAGGTCTGCTAATAAAAATCCTTTATGTTTAGAATTCCCTTCTTATTTTAGTAATGTCTGTGTAGATAGATTAGGATTATTTGGACTTGAGTATAATGTATAGGAAGAGCGTCATGAACTCCTTCTCATTCTGAACCACATGTTTCCATAGGATGCCTAGTTTTTTAGTGTCATTGGTACTTTATAATCGATTGGTGTTGGGATATGACAAGGGGACATTGACTAATGGCATCAATGAGCTCGTAGGGCCTGGAAAGCCAAGTGGAGCTGAGTCATGGTCATAATAAGTCACGATGTGTTGGTGTTTTCTTTTCTTGATGGTCACCAACCATATGGTAATGTCTCCCACCGAAACTAGTTCCCTTTTTTGAGTCTCTTGGTCTTTACTTGAATTCTGAATTTTAATTTTGAAAATCCTTGTGCAATAATTGTGGAAATGGGATTTAATGATGTATGGTTTTTTTAATTGCGGGAAAAGGGATTTTAAGAAATTAAATATATGAATGGTTTTGGACGGATTTGTTTTTGTGAATAAAATATGAGGAAGTGGAAATGATATAATAGGATTTGATCATCCATAATCTAAACATGTAGTTTGTTTGAATAAAATGTTTAGAAAGTGTGAATCATTTTAAGGTGATTCTAAATATTATTTTAAATGGGGTGTTTTTTTATGTAAAAAAATTATTGAATCTGATTAATTAGTTTTGGGAATTGGTTTTGAGAAGCTAGTGTTTTCGTAGAAAGGGTACTTGTCTCAATGACCATCGAATTCTGAAAAGATAACTTGCTGAATTTCAAAAATTGGGATGTGGTTGTTTTGAGTAACATGGTTTTTTTAAAAGTTGTTAAAATATAAATAGTGGTATGGTTCTTTATCAAATTTTTCTTGATAATTTGTGGTTTATTTTTTGAAATTTGAAAATGTTTTTTGAATTAGGGGTTGGTGTTCCTTTGGAAGGTATATGATTTTTTAGAATGATATTGGTTTGTTTTATCCTTTGGGGTTTTCATGGGTGCTCACATGCATGTTTCTACTAATATCTAGAAGGATGGGCTACATGGAAACTTGGTTGGGTTCTCGAGTGGCATGGAAATGTTCATATTTATGAGACATGATAAAACAACATTGGTGAATGTTGAAACCCACGAAATTAGTTTGGGTTTCAAAACTTTTTTGAGATGAAAAATTGTGGCCTATGTTAATAAATCAATGGTTATGTGGATTGTTTTTTTTCTATGTCATATAATTGTTTTTGTTTTTTAATCTTCATTGTGATCTAAAATCCACACTCATGTTGAATTATTAGATGGGATATTGTTGGTGTCTCGGTTTTGGAGTAATGTTTGTTGGTTTTCTAAAGATGTGTTGGATGTTGTGATGTGGCCATGGATAGTTCTATGTTGGAAATAATTTCCATTGATCAACATAAGGATTCATATAAAATGATAAATCCACCCTTTATGATGATTCCTCTACCCATTTTTTGAATAGAGTGTTTTTAGGATCTATTTAATGTGCATCTAGGTCGAGATGATTCTTTTTGACATAGTAATAGTGTTCAGTAATGTTGAGGCATTTTTCCATATTCCATTTCCATTATACTCCTCATTTGGAGTGATACAAAATTTTGATTAGTATCTATGATTTCAAATTTAGATTAAGGTTTGTTTTTAATCAAATGAGTTTTTTTCAATGGTGTGATCCTTATCACCAAACTGCAATGTTATAGATGCTTAGAGAATCAGGGCTCTAGCCATAGGCCAGAGAGTGAACATTTCACACAGTCAAGAAATATCCAGAGGTGTGAGGAGCTTGACCAGGCTCCTTCCTCCACTATCGTGGTATGTTAGTATATATTTATCAATTGTGGTTCCTCGTTACTATGAATTACCCTTTGTATCAACAAGTATGGTGGACAAACCCCTTACACAGTTTCTATTGTTATACGTTCAAGGATATGGGTTTTCGATCAATGTCCCAGTGTGGATCACATGTAAAAATCAGGTGTAGGATTGGTGTTACCTATTCATATGTGGAGAGTGTTGTGTAGTTACTTTGTTTTGTTTTTGGGTTCAGTGGAATAATTTTTGGATTCCCTTTCTCTCCCCTCGTTATGTTGTGGGTGTCTGGATCCGTGTCGTATGTGTATGCCCAGTTCTTGTCCCCTCTGTTCGGGAGTGGGTGGTTTATATGATCATGATGTAAATGTATTAACCTTAGTTGGTAGGGTGTTAGGGGATATTTTTGGGGGACTTGTTCAAGTTATTCCCATTTCTTGTTAATGTTGAATTCTTGTAAATCTATTGTAATATGGGTTTTAATGGTGGGGAGACCCACGACATGTATTGTTTATTTTTCCTCCTATGAAATTATATAGTGCTAGTTGGTTTATAATGGTGGGTAGTGCATTCCATAATCCATTGGAAAATTTCTTCTGTGAGTTATCATTTTATTGAGTTATTGTTGGGTTCATTTTTACAAGGCTCAAAAATCGTGTTCTTGGTTTGGTTGTGTAGGTATTGACTCGCTCATTGAGTTCATTCTTAGTAAGTGGTTGAGAGTTTGTGTTTTGGTTGACGTAGGAGGATTTATTTAAATTAATTTTGGATGGTGTTTTATTTTATTAGAATTCTAATACATATTGATAATCTATCCTAGGTGTTTATCTTTAAGTTGAAATGTTCTATGTCTTTCCAGGGGAGAAAATATTTCACTGAGTAGAATTGTCACATTCTTTTTTTTTCATTCCATGTCATGTTTTAGATCTGGTTCATTGAGAGTCTTGATCTTTTAAATGTGTGTTTGGTGATAATAATTATGAGGTTTAAACTACCATATATGTCTAATCACCTTAATTTTGGTTCCTCGTTTCATTTTTTGTGTTTTTAGAGAATGGGTTGTTATATCATGATCTGGGCCAACCGTGAGCCAATTTCAAAATTTTAAAACCAGTTTTTTATATAACTCCTTCATTTTTTAAATTTTTTCATTCATTACACTTTCTAATTTTCATCCACTGACATATTAAAACTACCATATCCTTTTGGACCTCTTATAAACTCATAAGCATGGTGAATTTGGGAATCTTATTTAGGGATTGATCCAGGATGTGGGTCCATTTCCAGTTTTAAATAAATAATTTGTTTCCTTTAAATAATTTTAATTTTTTATCATTTTTGGTTATTAAACCTTCTATTTCAATCAAACATTTGTATCCTCACTTACATTATATCATTTACCTATATGAAGCTCATTTGCATCGCATAATAGGTCGAATGTTCATAGAATTTCTCAAAATGTCCCGAATTGAGAAGGTAAATTGTTTCATCTACAAACAATTCAATTCATACTCTTTTTCCCACAAATATTATTTCCCTGGTTTTTTCAGACATTATTAGCATCTCAAATATTTTCAAATACATTACCTTTTCTTTATCGATTAATGTCTATTGGAATATGCTGCGTTTTCTAGGTAGCAAGGTGACATTTCTTCTTCTTTTTCCTACCTCTTCATCTTTTTTCATTATTTCACGGTTTTCTATTCACGCCTGGTCATTTTAGTCATGGGTTTTTGTTATCCCATGAATTTTATTGGGTTTTGGTTCGTTTGGGGATGGTTGTCATAGTTTTAGGGTTATAACCACTCGGATAGTGATATTGGGTGTGTGTTTCCATTAGGTCAGTGATTTTTGGTTGGATATCCCTTATACATTACTTTATCATTTATGGTTCATCATTTTCTTATTTTTCACTTCTGAAATATATGTCTATTATTGTTGATTATCTTTTGGATAATTTTTTTGGAGTGAAAAATGTTGTTTAATCCTTGTTTTTGAAAGGTAGAGTTGGTTTGTCATAAAAGTGCACACCAAGTGATTGTTTAAATATTACACTATCTTTCAAAACTGATTTGTGTGGTTTAAAACCTGGGTTATGGAATTTTTAACATGTTACAATATCTAAAACAAAATTGGGGATGAAATTGGTGTTTTATTCTTTACTATTTTTTATACTATTTTTTCTTGTTAAAAAATGGCATGTCATGTGTTTGGAAAATTCCCCGGTGGGATTTATGTGTTATTTGTGATTAAATTTTTTTATTTATAAATTAATTTTAAGAATTATAAATTATATTTTTTGTTCTTTATATGTATTTCAAATTTGGATTTTGTTTTATAAACAAATGGGTTATGTTTTAAAACATGTTTTTTTAGAGTTGTTGGAAAATGACATGTTTCACGTCCTTATGAAAATGGTTGTATTTTGAATATGAAACATGAGTGATTTCATAAATTTATTAATGCGTCTATCTACTAAAAATGGTGTTTATTCACCTCTTTAATTAATTTTGAAATGCATACGTTTGGAAAATGATTGTTTTCCGAAAGGCTTAAAGGCCCATTTTTTTAAAAAAAATGGTTTCTATCTACATTTCATGTTCTATATTTGGGGGAAATTTAATGGGACATGAAAGTGATTTATTAATATGTTTTGAGGATGAAAAATCCGGTTTGTTATGATATTTATGGGATTCTAGACATAAAAGAGAATTTTTAATGGAATTTATGTGGAAGGACTCGTTATACTCCTTAAAATTGTTTTAAGAAAATATTGTGGTTTATTGATTCGTGAAAGAAATGTGAAACATGTTCATAGGATATTTGTGTGTATGTGATTTGTTAATGTAATTATGATGTGAAAATTGTATTTTATAATATGTGTAACATGATTGAGCACTAAATGAAATTTCATGTTTCGGTGTGGGAGAATGTGTACCGGTATACTATTAATTCAGTGGGGTTTAGCCCCTATTTTATCTAACAAGTTTGATGATGAAAACAATTACCATACTATGGTGGTGATTCTATTTTTGGACCAATAGATTATGGGTATGATCTCAACATGTGGAACATGTGCACGAGAACAGATATTTATTATGGTTACTTTCACTAAGATATGAGGTACGTGGGGCTCCCAAATAATTAGTGCCTAATGGTGTTCCCGTGACATCTTCTCACTGGCTATTTTATACTCATCATCAGCATATGGTTTGTTTGTTAATTAAATTCATAATTGTGAGTGATTTATATAAAAGGGTACATTCTTAAAATAATCCCTCATGAAAACTAGTTTCATTTTGAAGTTGATCCTATTTGAAAATTCTTACTAGCATTTTTCTTAATAAAATATGCATGTTTTTGACTGGTAATTTTTTTATAGCATGGGACCTCATTTGGAAAACATATATTTATATTTGTATTTATAACCTGAAATTGATGATTCTTTTATTTTATTTTATGTTCATTGGGAATATAAAATGGGGCTAACCAACTAATTTTTAATACTCACCCCTGTAGTCTTCTTCTGTTTTTTGCCCTTGTGTAGGTTTCATCATGAATTCGATCACCTCAGGAGATGTGTGATCACTATGTAGAAGAGTGACCATTAGGTCACATGGAGTTATTTGGTTATTAGTATTGGTCAGTTCAGTGGTTGGTTTAGTTGTTCTCTTAGTTCCTTGTACAAATAATGTTCAATTTAGTTTTTATATAAATGTTTTGGGTGTTGTCCATTTCTTTATGATGTTTCTTTCATTGTTTATATTTCTGTTAAATCGTTCCCTTGTGTACATTATTGATTCCATTGGTTTTTTCTCCATCCCTGGAGGATCGGGAACACCACTAGGGACTTGTCACGGGCTGGCCCTTCTGACCGGTTCAGGGTCAACTCAGGCTAGTTCGTGACATGTTTTGTATAAAAATATTAAATTTAGTTTTAATGTTGGGTAAATGATATAAAAATGATATATTATAACAAAATCAACATATCGATGTAATTTTAGGCATAATAGATAAATATCATAATAAATCCATTGACAACATATACTATTAGTTATTTAAAAAAAGCTAATAAATAAAATAATACTAAAATTGAAATTCAATTACTTTTTTATGTGGTTAAATAAAAACAAAAATTTTTTATTTATGAATAAAAATACTTCTATTTATCATTCAATGTCATGGTACGTGACACATTACATTAAAACTAATTAAAAAAATTAAAATGATTTATTTTTATAATTAATTTTTATCCATGTCATTTTTTATGAAATAAATTTCTGTATTTTTTAATATAGATATTAATGAATTATAATGAGAATTGTATTTATATTTTGAAATTATTTCTATGTTTTTAAAATATGATTATATATATTTTTTATTCTTAATGCTTCACCAAACATGAAAATAAATAAAGAAATTTTTTAATTTAACTTATACGACATCAGAAAATGTTCCCTGTATATCTTTATTGGTTTCTTGATGAAATTTGGAAATTTTAAAATAATTATTCCTCATCTGGCCCATTGTATTATTTTTGTGATTTTGGGTGACCATGATTTATCTCATCATTATGGGTGAACTATTTATTTCACATATGATGGGTGAACTCAATATGGATTTATAATTTTTGTTCTTAATGATTATGTTTTCCAGAATTTTTTCAAGATGTTCACCATAAGATTTAATACGTTTGATGGAATCATGAATTTATTCAATGATGATGATATCAATAAGATCCTACATGTTATTATTATTATTTTTATGGAATTCACATTTAAATAATTTCATGTCCAAAATAATCTAATGAACATAAAAAATAATGGGTTATATCAGTTTCATCTATTTTTTATGTTTATTTAAAATATATTTCATGGGTTCTCATGTTTACTAGGATACTCTCATTATTTATATTTTTCCATTATGTGTCACTGTAATTTGTTTTATAAAAAAATGAGTAATATAGATTTTATGTTTTGGTAAAATACTATTAGAGAACAATGAGTATTTTGTTAAATGAAAAAACCATTCATGATGAGATGGTTTTAAAATGGATTACGGTGTTTGTTTTTTTAATAACCAAAATTGATATTTCATTGACCATACCACATTATTAAAAAAAATTCAGTAGTTTAAAATATTTCTAGGAACATGGAATATGAAATTATAGAAATCCTAAAAATATTTTATAAAAAAGTAAAAAAATATTTTTTTTAATTTATGTATTATAATAAATAGATGATAGTATAATGTCTCTAATATGTATTGTCTCTCATTTTTATGTATTTTTTAACTAATGATTCTCTAAAACAAAAAATATAAAGTGATCCAAAAATTTAAAAATGTAAATTCTTTTAAAAAACATTATATTATATGTTAAATAATTTTTAGTTAATTATTGTTCATGTAAGGACATAGATATTAAAATATCATATTTTAGTATAATTATAATATATTATAATTTTATTATTTCCAAAATATCATTACAATTTAGAGTTTTTGAGAATTATGAAAAAAATATTTTAGAGATAATTCATATATTACAAGTGTAAATAAATACTCAATATCAATTTTTTTCCACCCAAATAAAATTATTTTAAAATAAAACATGATTTCTTTGCTTTGTATATCCTAAAAAATTTACATTATCTTCATTCATTTCAATAAAATTTCTTAAAAGGCTATGGAAAAAATTCTAATACATGGGATGAGAAAAAAGTTCCGAAAGAGATATAAATAAATAAATTTACAATCCAATGAAAGGAATAAAAAACCAAGTAATAATTAATTTTATCCCAAATATTATTAAAATATATAAATATATTATTTTAACATGTAAAAACAAACATGGTTAGTTCAAAAATAATAATTATTACCCACGTAAATTATTTAAAATATTTATTTATAACTATCAAATAATATTCATAAAACCGTTCAAAACCTTTTTAAGAGGAATAAACATATAGAAAACTTCTATAATAATAATTAAAAATGCATTGAACTATTATCTTAGAGAACTCTTATTTTATGATATTACAATCTTACCTGATACTTTCTTGGACAACCCATGTTATATTTTAAATGGCATCCATTATTACCACTGGGACACCTTATTTTATGTTATAATTGGATTTCATGGCCCTATATGGTCCACTCTATGTTGATATGTAATGGTATTTCATGGTGTTATACTGGACACCCCTAGATATTCTATAACGGAAATTACTGGCGTTATCTAGAACACTAATTATAAGGACCCAGCCTTCAACATTACATAATCTTGAATTATGTCATGAATTCACATTGAGGATCTTTTCAAGTTTATAGATTTAGTGAAATATGACATAACTATTACATAACAATGTGAATATTAAATTTATACACTACTACCCAATATCCATTTTCATAAATTAAAAAATCATAAATAAGAGACATGTCCAGTTCCATGTTTTAGACAACAAGACTTTTTATTGATCTCATCCAAGACCCTATTTATCTTTATGTCCTATGGAAAACATTTCAAAACATGGGATGAGCATAAAACCTCATTAAGGGTTATAGAATAATGAAAATAAATATTATCAAATCAATAAATACAAATCCATGAAACCATAATTTTTATTCATAACATACCTTATGAAATCATAATAATTATGATATCACACACAAATCATAAATCATAAGGGTAACATATGAATTCATAAAATAAATACATTGTATCCATCCTAGATACATATGGAGTCACATTTGGAATACCCATCATAATATATTGTTTAAATCTCTTAGGAGAAACATTGATTTTTACCTCCGTCATGTGACCCGATGCATTGGAGAGATATCTCGGGCTCACACCTCCTAAGTTTATCACGGAACCACCCGTATATGTAATCAATGCCCAATAACCATAATATATTCATGAAAAATAACACAATAATAAGGTAAATATAAAATTTCCACATTTCAATCACAATATATAAAATATAAATATTGAAAAAAACAATGCTTTATAAAATCATTTTCAAAAACATTTAGAACATTTACTAAATTGTGTTTTGAATCAAAGTGTCCCAGACAAATTGGAATCCGTTAATAGAATTAAACTTTTAAATCATTATGTCCCATATAAATAAATCCTAAATTTTTTTTAAAACAAGTTCATTAATGAGACTAATTTCGAAGAATAAATCATTAAAACATTTAAAACAATATTTTATGTAAAAAGTTTTCATTAAAATGTGAGATGCTTGAATACAATAAATGAGAAATAACATTTAATCCGAACTTAATAATATCTTTATAATAAAGGGATTCATGATATAATATTCCAAAGGATGGAAAAAACACTACATCAGATTGAATTGGTTCATAAAAGCAATGAAGTCTCAATGGAATGTAAATTGAGAAGAAAACCCTTATAAGAACTGTATCCTTAGATTAAGAACAAATCACTTACATAATAATATGTGACAGATGAGAATATAATAAATTAATTTGATGTTATGTGTGAAACAATCCTAGGTAATTCAAACATATTCCTATCAATACATAATCAAGAGGTGGAATTTTATCCCAAATAATTGATATTGGGAGAAGAAGTTCTCGTACAGAAATTTGACATCCTAATGGCGTCACATTAAAATTAAGAAAATTAATTACTGAGACAAAAGAGATTATATAATCACATCGAAATATAATTTACTTCATTGATGATATATAAGAACATATAACAACATAATAAGATGTAAATTAAAAGACATAACAAAAATAAGTCTTTTAAAAAAAGAAGTGTTAAAGGTTCACTTACCGATTTGGTAACTCACAAAAAAAACATCCAATGAAAAAAATATTATAAAATAAAGATGTAAATACCCATAAAATTAATTATATTACACAATGAATGAAATGATGAGCAGTACATAAGCCACACAAAACGAAATAGTGTCAATAAATAATGAATCTCAAAGGAATAAAATGTGAGATACAAATTCCTTACCAAGTTGTAAAAAATCGAGTCGTATGACCAAAAGTTATCAACAAAAAATTGATTCACAGAATAACATTAGTATAAATATGATAAGGATAATATATATTAAATTTAATTACACAATACACCACAAGAAATAAATTATTGGAGAATAATGGAAGTCTCACAAAATTAAAAGTGAGATAAGAAACCCCTTACCTTGTGTCCAACATGACTTGTTTGTTCCTTGTTCTTCCTGAATAATAAATATATGTTAATTTATATATGGTTATGAACCTTTTAAATTTTTATTATTCCTTTTATATAATTATTATCTTGAAATAAAAATTAGTTAATTATTTTCACTATTATTAGAAATTTTGTCGATGTTCGGAAATTGAGTTAAAAATGAACTTGTTATAATTACAATTATTCCATGTGGTAAAAAGTAAATTATATCGATAATGATATTAATAATTTTGTTATAATATATATATTATACATCCAGTATATATATGTATTTATAATTGTACAGAACATTTTTATATAAGAAATGAAATGCAATGTTCATGGAGAGGGTAAGTCGTACGTACACAAGAACACAATTTTCATTTCTATTTTGTAATTTAAAGGAATTAAAAAAATAATGATTCATAAATATATTATAATTTCAGTGTAATAAAATATATAATATCAATAACTACATTTTTTATATGTCTCATGCATGGTATTAATGATTCATATCACTTTGAGGCGCAGTAGACCTCAGTTCATCAGATGAAATTATCGCGTTTACTGATAATGGAAACCATAAAGGTTTGCTATAAATTTAAAATAAAAAATCATAATGAAAACATTAACATAATATAAATCATATATAATTACATTTCTATCATAATTGCCACCATAATGGGTGGTAGGATATAATTGAATAGTAATCATTTCGTGAGTTGTTAGTTTTCAACACAGAGAAACAATATGGTTTTTACACATTAGATAGAGGTGTGTGTATGTGTAGTTATAATAATTATAATAAAAAAATAATGGTATATTTAGTATACTGTTTTTTTATAAAATAAATGAATAAGAATATTTTAGGGGTTGTATAAGTGAAATAAATGAAAAAAAAGTTATGAGAAAATATTACCTTTAATTTGGGTAACACACTTTGGTTTGATTCAAAAAGACTTCTTGAAGTTCCATATGCAAAAGGAAAGGCTTCTAGGAAAAGTTTAGGGATCTTTAGAGATTATTTGGTAATGTATTGGATGATACAAGGGGCTTGAGAGGTGTGATTAATGGATTAGAAGGGGAGAATTTTTGTATGGGTTAAGAGGGGTTCCTTAGAAATGTGTGAAGATATTATTTTATTGTATAATGAATTTCGGTTTCTAAAGCCCCAAAACTAATTAGGGAGGATGATAAGATGAATCATGGACTAAATACATTAATTCAATAATAAATGGACCGGTTATTTATGTTATTTTAATATTTATAATCATGTTTATTTAAATCATTTATTAATGAGGTAAATACTGAATCATTTTTGTGTCAAATATAATTTTATTTATTTTGATGTCAAAAAATTATAAAAAAAATACCATGGTGTAGGAAAACATTATATACTTTCATTTAATACTTATAGTCAAAATGATAAATTATATAAACCCATGTAAAAATTAATTTACTAAAAGTTATTTGTTTATGTCTTTTTTTTTCTTCACATTAAGTTAATTAAAATAAATTATCATTATCACTCTTATGTGGCTCCATGAGATCCCAAAATTGAAACAAGGATGCCCATTGACAGCCATGAGTCAAAACAAATGTTAGGATAAGTGTTAAGGTAATTTGGTATTATTATAATATTCATTTTACATTGAATTACCCTATTTATCTTTACCCACGGTATATAAATTTCAAAAGATAATATTCAACAAAAATTATTTTCATCTTATTGAACCAAATTTTAATTAATAATAAAAACCATATAAGTCAGATTTTCGAAACTACATTCACAGAAGTGGTAAATTTTTATTTAAATGAATGAATCTGTTTTTAACTACTTCTAAGTGGTTTCGTTTTTCATAAAAAATTGACTTTTTTCTGAAAAATACCAAACATTCAGCCTAAGATATATTTGATATTTGGGATTAAAAAATTATTTTTATTTTACAAAATTCAAAACATATTTGTTTCATTAATTAAATTAAAATTTATTACCATTGTCAAAATAAATATCATGTTTTTAAGAAATAATATCTATCAAAAGATTAAAACATATTTATGTCCAATTTCAAAGAGAAATTATTTCCAATGACCACCATTAGATTAAATGGTAAAAACATTTTCAAATTAATCATTAAAAAAATTAAAAATATAATCTAACTATAAAAATAAATTAGATTAAAAAAAAGATTTGAATTAAAATACATTATTTTTCACTATTCATTAATAAAATGAATTTTATCTAAAAAATACCGTCATTTTAACGAAGGTAAATTTTAATATTCCAATTCTGAATAAGAATTTTATGTTTTTAAATAGAATATAAATGTTACCAATTCAATATTTATGGATATTTCTCCCTAAAAAAGTGGTAAATCGATCTTTTAGTGAAAATTAGAGTATTCATGCTTAAAATCGAATTATTTTCTTATTTTAAGCACTTAATTTTAATGGATAAATGTAAATACATTTTACAAACATGTATAATCATATTTTATTTATTCATGTTATTTCCCTCTAATAAAATGTCTAGGCGTTAACTAACATTTAAAATAATAATATTATATTATTAGTGTGCAATGTGGGATTTCAAAGAAACCCATTATTGTGTATCAGGAATGACATTTAACATAGCATCCCCTTTAAAGTAGAATTTATAATTAATTCAAAAATATTAATAAATAAGAAAATTTTCATTTTCATTATTTACCAAGGATGTTACATCCTTCCCCCTTTTAAGAATTATGACCTTGAAATTTTAAAAGTGGACTTGGAAACTTCATTAAAAGTCTCACATCAAAAAAGATTTCATAAAACTATCACATTAATAGAATGAAATAAAAGTACAAAGGTCACCTGAGATAACCCATACTAGGATTCCATGTTTGAAAACATTGATATGGAAGAGAGAAGAATCGGTCAGGTTCTGATGGAGAGTGATAGAAAACATGATTAGGAGAATGTTATCCACCATAAAATCACAAAAATGTGATGGGTTAAGCAGTCTATGATTCCCTAGTATGAAAATTTAATATAAAAAGATTTTGTTTTAAGTTGATTTTCATAAATTTGAGGAATTTATTAATAAACATAACTAAAAACATAAGGAATCATACTTAATTTCCATGTAAACATTCATCCATTACTAAATTTCTACAAAAATTGCAACTTTTCTCCAAACGATGAGTATTCAAATTTACATGGTAACCTTAAAAGTGCTACAATAAACATGTAGAGTATAAAATATTCCAAAAAATAGTATATATAGATTTCCCCTGTCAATAGACATCAACAAAAACAAAAAAATATATTACAAGATCAGATAATCCACAAAGAGGATAAACTATTCCAAAAAGAAAAACTAATCTTAATCACCATATTTATCCTAACAATACACAATGTTCAATGAAGACCATTCAATATACAACTATCCATAAATTCATCAATATAGCCCAAAAATGAATGAAACCCAAAATTTCAAAAGAATTTGATCATGTAGTCCTGCAAAAAAATATTAACATTTATCTCCAAAAACATCAAATACTCATAAAGTCTCATACTGACGTGTAATTAATCAAATCGCATATTATTTAAGATAGGATAATGAATTCCATATATAACCCCAAATAAACGTATTCCTGATTCATAAAATCATCTAACTATAATAAATTAGTCTTACTAACTAGGGACTACATGTAGTCTGGTGGTTGGTTATAAATCTCAATTGCATATTGGTTGTGGGTTCGATTCCTGCAGGTTTGTTTGACGTGACCGGTGGTCAAATGATCATTATGTTGTCCTTTTTAAAAACTATATAATTTCTTAACATTCCCAAAATGATATAAAACAATCAAATATAACAATATCATATTTCAACCTCAAAGGTTATCTAATAACATTCATTTTCCATTCCAAAATGTATAAACCTTTAATTGCTTCAAATTTTAAGATTATTTAAACCCAAATTTTTCTTTATAACAATATTTAAAAAAGAAAAGATAATTAATCCATGAAAAAAATCATATTCCAAATTTAGGGTTACATATACGATAAGATGTATTCTAATGTAATCCCATCTTAAAAAGATCTTTAATACATTTATGAATTTCACCATCCTAAAATCTATCATAACACTTGAATCCCTAATATGTTGACTTCCTATTTATTCAACACTCTTCATGATTCAATAATAACTCCTTTTCAAATTATTCTTAAATATATCATTCCTACAAACATAATCATGAATCAAATTCTATGATTTAATAATCTCTAATAATCAGTTAAGATATAAGCAATACCTTTCATTGGACATTTTCTGTTTCCTCATCCTCAATTGGTATGGTGTTTGGTTTTGGTAAACATATATTTGTATGATCCTAGTGGTTACATTCTCTAACCCTCTTCCTAGTTGATCTTCTTGTGTAATGACCATGAAATCAACATTTAAAACATTCAATTGAACCCTCAGAAAGAACATCTCTCCCTTTCCTAGAGTCTATTTGTTTCTTTCATTTTCCATGGTAGGATCTTGATTTATGACCATCACTTACACATATATAGAATACTCCCATCCCATTGAAAAAAATTATTAAGTGTTTCTTTCCACATCATGTACATATTGGGGATTGGATATACTTACCTTTATGATTATTACATGAAATTTCATTGGGATTTGTTTCCAGCATAGATTATGCATGATAAAAATCACCAAGGTTTAAGTGTTCAATAATAAATGTAGATAGTTTGTTGAGAATAACCACAAGAGTTCTCATTGTATCTCATATTTCATTTAGTTTCTTATTCAAACAAAACTTCAGAGTTTTCATCACACCTGCAGTTACTTTGGTTCCTGTTAGATCCTACTATTTTCTAAAACCAAAAAGGTCAGTGCGAGAATATCAGTAAAATAATCATATAATATTTTATGAGGGGGTAAATACTATGATATACTAATCCATGTTATCTTAAATTCATTAAATTTATAGAAAATTACTATGACCTTTTCTAAAATCTTATCAATTATGGTCATGTCACATATGTTTAATGAACACTTTATCCTCTAATGTTATCTAAACTGACATCTGATACCAACTATAAGCACACTTCCTCATAAATCACATAATCATCAGTTATGTCAATAATTCTAATTGAGGATATTTTCAGGATTAGATTTGTAGAGAACTAGTCCATAAATATTACATAACCACATGAATATTAAATGTAGAAAATACTACCCAGTGTCCATTTTTAATATAATAAAAACTCTTATAAAAAGAGAAATGTTTATTTCCATGTTTTAGTCAGCATGAATTTTCATTGATCACATCCTTGACCCTATTCATCTTAATGTCTTCTGAAATACACTTCAAAACATGGGATGAGCATAAAAAGCTAAGTAAGGGATATAAATTAATGAAAAGAAACATTATCCAATCAATAAATACAAATCAATGAAACCATACTTCTTAGTCATAACATACATTACAAAATCATAAGAATTATGTTAACACACAAAAATCATAAATCATAAGGGTAACTTATGGCATTCATAACATACTTATATTTTAGCTATCATAACTACATTGGGAGTCACATTTTGAATACCCATCGCAGTATATTCCCTAATTTTCTTAGGAAAAACATTAATGTTTACCTTCGTCACATTACCCAATTCATTGGAGAGCTATTTCATTCTCACCCACCCAATATTTATCACGGAACCACCGATATATGTAATCAATTCCGAATAACCATATCATATTCATGACACATAATAAAATCATAAAGGAAAGATAACACTACCACATTCCAATCACAATATATCAATTCAAAATTTTGAAATAAACAATGATTTATCAAATCATTTTTAAAACGATTTAAATCCAATAATAAAGATATTTTGGAATCAATGTTCCTCCAACCACATTGAATCTTTTAAAATAATAAAAATTTAAAAACATTATTGACCATATAAATATATAATTAAATGAATTTTTAAATCATTGATATTATTTAAAATTATTTATAAGAATAAATCTTTAAATAATTTAAACAATATTTTAGTTAAAGAGTTTTTACATAAAATGTGAGAGGCTTGAATACAATAATTGAGGAATAAAATATAATCAGAACATAATAATTTCATGAGAAAAAAGGGATTCATGATATAATATTTCAAATGACGGTATATACACCACATAAGAGTAAATTTGTGCATAACAACAATTAATACTGAATATAATGTAAATTTAGAGGAAATCACATGCGTATCATTAGATTAAGGATAAATCAATTGCTTAATAATGTATGAAAAATATGAATACACTCAATATAAGTGGATATTAAGTGTTAAAATTTCATAGGTTATCAGAACATATTCATAGCACCATATAATCATGAAGAGAAAGTTTAACCCAAATATTTAAAATTGGGTGAAGAAGATCCCTTACAGAAATTTGGCATACAAATGGAGTCACATTAAAAATCATAAAATGAATTGATGAGAGAGAAAATGATATATCATCACTTAGAAATATAATTTACATCAATAAGGTTATCTAAGAACAAATCCCAACATAAGAACTTGTAAATTAAAAAAAATAACAATGATAAGTCTATCAAAAAGAGGTGGGTGAAAGGTTCAATTACCGATTTGGTAACTTACGAAACATAAACCCCATGAAAGATATATCATACAATAAAGATATAAATACCCATAAATTTATGTATATTAAAAAATTAATGAAATCATTGGTTTTACATAAACCTCACAAAACTAAATATTGGCAATATAGAATGAATCTCAAAGGAATAAAAAGTGAGAGTAAAATCGCTCACCACGTTGTAATAAATCAAGTCGTATGACCAAAAGTTAAAAACCACAAAATTATTCACAGAATAAACTGAATATAAAGATGATAAATATAATATATATCAAATTCCAATACAAAATAAACCACCTTTAATAAATTAGTGGCGAATAATGAAAAGTCCCACAGAATTAAAAGGGAGATATAAAACCCATTACCTCGTGTCCAACATGATAGTTTGTTCCTTTTTCATCCTAAATAATAAACATAACATAATTTATAATTGATTATGAACATTTTTCATGTTCAATATTACTTTATGATCAATTATTTTCTTTAAATAATAATTAGTTAATTAGTTGAGTTCGTATTGAACATTTTGCCGATGTTCGGAATTTGAGCTAAAAATGTACTTAATGTAACTAAAATTTGTCCATGTGGTCAAGATTCCATTATCTCTAGAATGATATTATTTATTTTTATATGATATATATTTTATACAACCAGTATATATAAGTATTTAAAACAGTACATAACATTTGGAGAGAAGAAACGAAATGCATCGTTCATGGAGACGGTAAGTCGTACATATGCGTGAACACAACTTTCAATTCCATTTTTTACTTTAATGTAATTAAAATATAATGATACATAGATAGATTATAATTCAAGTATAATATCATATATAATTTCAATTACTTAATCTTTATACATCCCATATATGGTATGAATGATTTATATCACTTTGAGGGGGCCGTAGAATGCACTTACTCAAATGATATTATCGTGTTTAATAATAATGGAAACCATTATGTATATAAGGCCCCAACCTTAAACATTACTTAATCATGGGTAATTAAAATATTACACATTGAGGATCTATTCAGGTTTAGAGTTTTAGAGAACTAGATCATGAAACTTGAATTATATTTCACATTTAAACAAAGTGGTTACAAAAATGACAATATTCATTCATCCCATCAACGGAAACATATTTAAAATAAAACATGTATTCTTTCTTGACACATCCTTGACACTATCATCAAATCATGTACCCTTCCCTTGACCTATGAAAAACATTTCAAAAATGTGGATGAGCATAAAAATCTCAGTAAGGGATATAAAAATATGGATAGGAAACATGAGTACATGTATACATAAGAATGTAATCATACTTTACCCATAAAACGTAAGCACTTTAACATACCTCATTAAATCCTGAATAAATCATATAAATCATATGACACAAAGGTAACTTGAGGCATTCATAACATTCTTACGTAGGGTGTAACCCTCTTTGTTACGTTTGGAATACCCATCATAGTATATTCCCTAAATCTCTTCGGAGAAACCTTAACGTTTCACTCCTTCGCGTTACCCAATGTATTGGAGAGCTATATCGGGCTCACACACCCTTAGTCTATCATGAAACCACTTGTCTTCATAATATTTCACTAGAACCTCAACATAATCGTATCACATAAAAATGCATAAAGAAAACATAACATTTCCACCTTTCAATCACAAGAAAGAAATACAACACGTTGATATAAAAACATTATGAAAAAAATTTTCAAAACCAAAATAAAAGAAAAGAAAAAAATGGTATTTATTTTTCTTTTTTAAAAAAAGTATGGCTTGTAGAGGAAGCTGAAACTCAAATAATGCTCACGACGGTGGAATAGTCATTGTCGCCGCATATGTACGACAAAAACATTAACTTTTGTCATTTAGTAAATGATTTGTATAAAAAATATTCCTTTTGAATAAACGTAAAAGTTAAAGGGGTTTATTCACCGTAAAAAAGAAGGTTGTGTATAAAACAAAATAAACCTCAATGAAAGGATATTGAGACGAAGTCCTATACCACTTTGAAGCATTTAACATTTTAAACCATTAATATCCATATAAATAAATCCTTAAAAACATTTGGAAAACATGGATATTAATTATAAATATTTATAAGAATAAATCATTAAAACATTTAAAACAATATTTTAGTTAAAGTGTTTTTAACAAAATGAGAAACACTTGAATACAATAATTGAGGAATAACATTTAGTCAGAACATTATAATATCAAGATAATAAATGGATTCATGATATAATATTCCAATGGACAGTATATACACCATATAAGAGTGAATTGGTGCATAACAACAAAGGACTCTCAATAGAAATGTCAAATGTGATGAATACCCTTATAAAGAAGGTATCCTTAAATTAAGGATAATTCAATCTCAAAATTATGTATGACAAATATAAATACACCCAATATAATTGGATATTAAGTGTAAAACAATATAAGGTCAATCACACATATTCAAAATATGACATATTCAATAACTACATGTTGAACTCAATGAAATCAAAATTGGGTTAAAAAGTTCCCTTGATAAAATTCGACAGCCTAACGGCATCACTTCAAAATTCAGAAAATGAGTTGATGAGAGATAAAAAGGGAATATATCACTTGGAAATAAAATTTACATCAATAAGGATATAAAACAACATATCCCAACATAATTGTATGTGAATTAAAAGACATAACAAAAGAAGACTTTTAAAAAGAGGAGGGTGAAAGGTCTCCTTACCGAGTTGGGTAACTTTCGAAACATACACCCCGTGGAAGAAGGTTCATACAATAAAGACGTAAAAACCCATAAATGAAATTATACTACACAAAGTGTATAATAATGGGCAGTAAATACACCACTCAAAGGAAATTGTGGAAAATGTAGCATAAATCTCACGAGAATAAAAGTGAGATGAAAATTCCCTTACGAAAACTCGGCAGCCTAATGACGCCACTTAAAACATAAAAAATTGGATTGATGAGATAAAATAGGATATCTAAACATATTAACATAAAATTTACAGAATAAGGAATATAAAATAACATCCCCCAACATAGCAAAGAGGATCTTAAAAGAAGTGACATAATGGAGAGTACTTAAAAAGAATGAGAGGAGCAGGATCCCTTAACTCAAGTCCAACTTGTCTTGTTCGTTTATTTATATTCCTGAATAATAAACATTGGTAAATTAATAATTTCATAAGTACCTCCTTTATAGATTATTATTCAGTTCATATCACTTATTATAATGTTATAATAATTGTTTAATAATGTTAGTTCATATCAGACGTTTTTGCCGATGTTTGGTACATGAATCAAAAATAAACTTGTTTGAAAAAAGATTGCCCATGTAGTTATAGGTAAATAATTTCAAGAATATTATTAATGATTAAAATATCATATATATTCATTAAATATTCATTTTATACTATTCCATATCATTTGGAGATAAAAAAACAAAAATCACTGTTCATGGAGACGGTAGGCCGTACGTATGCATGAACGCTACTTTCATTTTTTTGTCATATTAATGGAATTAAAACAAAATGAGAGTAACATATATATGTTATAATTCCAGAATGATATACATAATTTATATGTAATATATTACATATATATCCATTATATATATTTACTTATAATATTACATAACATTTTGAGATATGAAATGAAATGTACCGTTCATGGAGACAGTAAGCCGTACGTACGCATGAACGCTACTTCCATTTCTATTTCATATTTAATTTAATTAAAACATAATGATAGATAATAGAATATTAATTAAAGTATGGTATCATATATAATATCATTAAATATATCCTTTATATGTACCACATATGCTATTAACGAATCAAATCACTTTGAGAGGGTGGTATTCCGCACTTCCTTAAATAAAGATATCGCATTTACGCATAATGGAAACCATAAAGGTACACCATAAATGAAAAATACAGAATCTTAAGTAAAACATAAACATATTAAATATCATATATAAATATAGTGTCATCTTAATGGCCACATTTGAAGGTGTTAGAAGAATGTTGAACAATCATCGTTTCGGGAGGTATAAATTCGCCATCCACGGAAACAGTATGTTCCTTAACAATTAGATGTAGGTGTGTGTAAGTGTAGCTCAAATACTTCTTATAAAAACATCATCGTATATTTAATATACTGTATTTGTTACAAAATAAATTAATAAAAAGAGTTTAGGGGGTTGGAGAAGCAAAATCAAACAAAAGGACACAAGTGAAGACATTACCTTAAAATCGGGTAACTCCCTTTGGTTTGAGCTCAAAGGCATCCTTGGGAAGACTTATGCTCAAAGTGAGGCTTCAAAAAGTAAGAGAGGGAAGTGGAGAGACAAAATTATAATGGTTTGGCCGTGCCAAAGGCTTTGTGAGTGTGGGTAAGGAGGTAGAGTTGGGGGCCTTTTATAAGAGGAGAGGAGGGGCACTCTTGTAAAGTTACAAAATGTTACTTTATTTTCAAAAGAGTTTCGGATTTTAAAGGTCCCACATTGATTTATTTCTAGGATAAGGTGATAGCTGTTCGAAATCCACTCATACAATAGGTTTTGGATATGTGTAGTTCTTAGATATTACATATCTATCCATATTATTTAAATCGTTAAATAATGAGGTCATCGCTGCATCATCATGATGTCATAAATAATTTAATTTATTTAATGTCTAAAAATTATAAAACAAATACTATGATGTAGGAAATATTTTTAGCTTTACAATGACTATTTATAGTAAAAACTATAACTTTTATAACTCCATGTAAAAATTGTTTTAGTAAAACATCTCATGTTTGTGTCATTTTTTCCTTATCATTAAATAAAAAATGTTTTTATGTCATTTTCCAACCAAAGTGGCTCCATGGGGTCCCCAAGTTGACCCATGGATTTTCTTGGTCGTCCATGACACATACAATGAGGGTAGGACATGTGCCTAGGTCATTTAAGTTTATTAAAACATCATTCTTACCTTAAACAACACTAATTACCTCTAATCGTGATTAAAAACTTAATAAATCACTATTCACCAAAAAATTATTTTAATCCCATTGAACTGAATTTTACTTCTTAATGACAACCATGTATGTCGGATTTTTGAAATTCATAACACAAATGTGGAAAATAATCATTTGAACAGAAAATTAGTTTTTATAAGTACCACTTAGTGGTTTCACTATTCATCAAAAAATTGAAGTTTTTCAGAAAATTTCCAAAAATTCACCCTAAGGTATATTTGATATTCCGAATTCAAAAATGATGTCTATTTTAAAAAATTCAAAACATATATGTTTAATTAATTAATTTAATAATTAATTCACGATGTCAAAACAAATAGTGTGTTTTTATAAAACAAAAAGTATCAAAAGATTGACACTAGTTTAAGTCCGATTTCAAAGTGAAATTAATTCCATCGACCACTATTGGATTAATGGTAAAAATATATTCTAATTTCACTTTAAAACCAATTCCAAATATAATCTAATCATATAAATAAATTAGATTAAAAAGTGGTTTTGAATTAAAATACAACATTTTACACTATTCATTAAAAAATGAACTTTATCGGAAAGATACCCAAAATTTACACAAAGTAAATTTTGATGTCCCATTTCTTAAGAAGAGTATTATTTGGTCCAATAGAATGTATAAGAGTGAAAAAAACTATACTTAATGACAGTTCGCCATCAAAAGGTGATAAGAGAACCTTTTGTGAAAACTGTGGCATATACGCCTAAAATTGAATTCTTTCCGTATTTTTAGCCTTTATCTTTTATTGGATAAATGTAAAAACATTTAAAAACATATATAATCATATTTTAGTTATTTCTATAAATTCCCACCAATACAATGGATACATGTTAACTACCATTTAAAATAATATTATTTTATTATTAGAGTGCAACGTAAGATTCCCAAGAAACTCGTTGTTGTGTGTTGGGTACGCCATCGAGCATAGTGTCCCCTTTAAAGTCATATTAATATTTTATTCAAAAATATGGATAAATATGAAAATTTCATATTCTTTATTTACCTCGGGTGTTACATCCTTCCCCCCTTTTGGGAATTGCTTCCTCACAATTTTTAAAATTGATCTTGGAAACATCCTTGAAAGTCCCACATCGGAACAAGAGTCGGTAAAACAATCACTTTAAGATAAAGAAAAATAGGTACAAAGGTCACCTGAGTTAACCCATAATAGGATTCCATGTATGAAAACATGGACATGTAGGAGAAAACATAGGGTCATGTTCTGATGGAGAGTGATAGAAAACATGTTTAGGATAAAGTTAACCACAAGAAAATCACAAACTTGTGATGGGTTAAACGGTATTTGATTCCCCAGTAGGAAAAGTTAATAGACAACATTTTTGTTTTAACTTACTATTTATTGAGGAAATTATTCATAAGGAAACATAATCACTTATCATGTTGACTTTCAACTTTTACTAGATTCCTTAATCAAACTCATATTTCTTCCAAAAAAAGGGTATTTAGGAAGACTTGTTCGCATTAAGAGTACTATAATCAACTTCTAGATAATCACCTAATCCACCAAAGAGAACTATATAATTCCCATGTCTTTAGACTTTAACCAAAACCAAAACCAAAAAGGTTATTACAATATCATATAATCCAAAAAAGGATAACCCTTTATAATCAGAAAATCTATTCTTAATCTCCAAAATTTTTCCAACAAAACCCAAAGTTCGACGAGGACCATTCTATAATCAATTTGTCCGTAAAATTATTCAATGAAAACCAAACTAAGATTGAAACCCAAATATTTGAGGGATTTAGTCACATATTATTCCAACTTAAATCGTAACATTTATCTCCAAACAACATCATTTTCTCTTAAAGACTCGTATTGAAAATTAATTAACCTAATCACATATCCTCCATGATAGGTTAATCATTTTCATAAATAACCCAAAATCAGTTTAATCTTAATTCATAAAATCATATAACTAAAATTAATCAGTCAAATTAACCAGGGACTTCACGTAGTCCAGTGGTAGGCGATAAATACCAGTCACACTTTGGTTGTGGGTTCGGTTCCCGCAGCTTTGTCCAACGCGACGGGTTGTCACACGGTCTGCGTGTTGTCCTTTTTCCAAAACTATATAATTCTTAAAACATCCCCCAAAACACGATAAAATATTCAAAGATGATCATAACATATTTTAACCTCAAGTTTATCTCATTCCTTTCATTTTCCATCATATCATAGAGTAACCCATAATTACCTAAAAAGTAAGGATCATATAAACCCTAATGGTTACATTAATAATTATTAAATGAATTTCCACATCGAGTTGGCCATCTTGTACATGATGCATTAGAGAACTCAACAAGGTTGAAGTGGTTGGTCATGACTCCTTGATTGTTGGTTTAGAACAACCATGAAATTCCTCATTGAATCCCCCATCTCATCCAGTCTTGTAATCAGAGAACCACCACGGTTTACTTCAAACCCATTGTCACTTTGGTGCCTGCTAGATCCAGCCATTTACTAAAACCAAAAAGGTCAGTGTGAGTATATCAACATAACCATCATGTACTAATGAGGAAGATAAACACTAAGATATACTTACTCATTCACTTTATTTAAAACTAGGACTCTTTCTGAAATCCTAACCATTTTGGTAATGTCATTTGTGCTTAGAGAATACCCTAACCTCTAATGTTATCTAAACTGACCTTTGATACCAACTATAAGGCCCCAGCCTTAAACCTTACATAATCTTGAGTTATTAAAAGATTACACATTGAGGATCTTTTATGGTTTAGAGTTTTAGAGAATTAGATCATGAAACTTGCATTACATTCCACATTTAAACAAAGTGGTTACATAAAAGACATTATTCAATATTCCCATCAACCATAACATATTTAAAATAAAACATGGATTCTTTCATGACACATCCTTGACAATATCATCACATCATGTTCCCTTCCCTTGACCTGTGAAAAACATTCCAAAAACTTGGGATGAGCATAAAAAGCTCAGTAAGGGATAGAAAAATATGGAAAGGATACATGAGTACATGTATACATAAGAATGAAATCATATATTACCCATAAAACATAATCACTTTAATATACATCATAAAATCATGAATAAATCATAGAAATCATATGACACAGAGGTAACTTGAGGCATTCATAACATTCTTTCGTAGGGAGTAACCATCATGGTTACGTATGGAATACCCATCACAGTATATTCCCTAAATCTCTTCGAAGATACCATAAAGTTTCACTCCTTCTCGTTAACCAACGCATTGGAGAGCTATATCGGGCTCACTCGCCCTTAGTCTATCACGGAACCACCCATCTTCATAATAATTCCAAAGAACCTCAACATAATCGTATCACATAAAACATACATAAAGGAAACATAACATTTCCACCATTCAATCACAAGAAATAAATACAAAAAATTCATATAAAAACATTATGAAATCAATTTTCAATTCCAAAATAAAAGAAAAGTAAACCATGGTATTTATTTTTCTTTTTTAAAAAAATTATGGCTTGTAGAGGAAGCCGAAACTCAAATAATGGTCACGGCGGCAGAGAAGTCGTTGTCGCTGCATACGTACGAAAAAAACATTTCCTTTTGTCATTTAGTAAATTCTTCATATAAAAAAGTTTCCTTTTGAATAAACGTAAAAGTCAAAGGGGTTTATACACCGTATAAAAGAAGGTTGGGTGTAAAACAAAATATGCCTCAATGAAAGGAGATTGAGATGAAGTCCCATACCACTTTGAAGATTTAAACATTTTAAACCATTAATATCAATATAAAAAAAATCCATAAATCCATTTTTAAAACATGGATATTAATTAGAAATATTTATATGAATAAATCATTAAAACATTTAAAATAATATTTTAGTTTAAGTGTTTATAACAAAATGATAAACACTTGAATACAATAATTGAGGAATAAAATTTAGTCAAAACTTTATAATATCATGAGAATAAATGGATTCATGATATAATCTTCCAAAGGACACTATATACACTATATAAGAGTGAATTGGTGCATAACAACAATGAAGTCTCAATAGAAATGTCAAATGTGATGAATTCCCTTATAAAGAAGGTGTCATTAAATTAAGGATAATTCAATCTCAAAATTATGTGTGAAAAATATATATACACCCAATATAAGTGGATATTAAGTGTAAAAAAATAAAAGGTCATTGACACATATTCAAAAGAAAACATATTCAATAACTACATTTTGAACCCAAAGAAATCGAAATTGGGTTAAAAAGTTCCCTTGGTAAAACTCGATAGCCTAACGACATCACTTCAAAATTCAGAAAATGAGTTGATGAGAGATTAAAAGGGAATATCATAACTTGGAAATAAAATTTACATCAATAAGGATAGAAAATAACATATCCCAACATAATAGTATGTGAATTAAAATACATAACAAAAGAAGTCTTTTAAAAAGCAGAGGGTGAAAGGTCCCCTTACCGAGTTGGGTAACTTTCGAAACAAACAACCCATGGAAGAAGGGTCATACAATGAAGATGTGAATAGCCATAAATGAAATTATACTACACAATGTGTATAATAATGTGCAGTACAGACACCACTCAAAGGAAATTGTGGAAAATGTAGCACAAATCTGACGAGAATAAAAGTGAGATGAAAAATCCCTTACGAAAACTCGGCAGCCTAACGACGCCACTTAAAACTTACAAAAATTGATTGATGAGATCAAATAGGGTATCTCATCATATTAACATAAAGTTTACAGTAGAAGTAAAATAAAATAACATCCCCCAACATAACAAATAGGATCTTAAAAGAAGTGACATAATGGAGAGTACTTAAAAAGAAAGAGAGGAGAAGGATCCCTTACCTCAATTCCAACTTGTCTTGTTCGTTTCTTTATATTCCTGAATAATAAACATTGGTAAATTAATAATTTCCTAAGTACATCCTTTAGATATTATTATTCAGTTCATATCACGTATTATAATGCTATAATAATTGTTTAATAATGTTAGTTCATATCAGACGTTTTTGTCGATGTTTGGTACATGAGTCAAAAATGAACTTGTTTGAAAAAAGATTTCCCATGTAGTTATAAGTAAATAATTTCTAGAATAGTATTAATGATTAAAATATCATATATATCGAGTAAATATTCATTTTATACTATTCAATATCATTTTTAGATAAAAAACGAAAAGCATCGTTCATGGAGACGGTAGGTCGTACGTACGCATGAACGCTACTTTCATTTTTTTTCCATATTAATGGAATTAAAACAAAATGAGAGAGATATATATATGTTATAATTCCAGATTTATATCCATAATTTATATTTAATATATGAAATATATATCCATTATATATATGTACTTATAATATTACATAACAATTTGAGATAAGAAATGAAATGTACCGTTCATGGAGACGGTAAGTCGTACGAACGCAAGAACACTACTTCCATTTCTATTTCATATTTAATGGAATTAAAACATAATGATATATAATAGTATTTTACTTACAGTATGGCATCATATATAATATCATTAAAAATATCCTTTATACGTACCAGATA
The DNA here is from genome assembly GCA_963277665.1 of Viscum album. Classification (NCBI taxonomy): domain Eukaryota; kingdom Viridiplantae; phylum Streptophyta; class Magnoliopsida; order Santalales; family Viscaceae; genus Viscum; species Viscum album. The sequence continues at coordinate 1,357,124,142 of OY728142.1, read as the reverse complement.
TGGTATTAACGAATCAAATCACATTGAGGGGCGGTAGTCCGCACATCCTTAAATGAAGATATCGCGTTTAGCCATAATGGAAACCATAAAGGTATGCCATAAATTAAAAATACAGAAACATAAGTATATCATAAACATATTAAATATCATATATAAATATATTGTCATCTTAATGGCCACCATTGAAGGTGTTAGACGAAATGTTGAACAATCATCGTTTTGGGAGGCAGAAATTCGCCATCCACAGAAACAGTATATTCCTTAACCATTAGATGTAGGTGTGTGTAATTGTAGCTAGAATCCTTCTTATAACAACATCATAGTATATTGAAGATACTTTATTTGTTATAAAATAAATTAATAAAAATAGTTTTGGGGGTTGGAGTAGCAAAATAAAACAAAAGGACACAAGTGAAGACATTACCTTAAAATCGGGTAACTCCCTTGGGTTTGAGCTCAAAGTCTTCCTTGGGAAGACTTCATCCCAAAGTGAGGCTTCAAAGAGTAATAGAGGGAAGTGGAGAGACAAACTGGGTAGGGTTTGGCCAAGACAAGGGCTTTGGGAGTGTGGGTAAGGAGGTAGAGGTGGGGGCCTTTTATAAGAGGAGAGGAGGGGCACTCTTGTAAAGTTACAAAATGTTACTTTATTTTCAAAAGAGTTTCAGTTTTTAATGGTCCCACATTAATGTATTTCTAGGATAAGGTGATAAGGGTTCGGAATCCACTCATCCATTAGGTTTTGGACATGTGTTGGTCTTAGATATTACATTATCTTTCCATTTTATTTAAATCGTTAAAAAATGAGGTCATCACTGCATCATCATGATGTCATAAATAATTTAATTTATTTAATGTCTAAAAATTATAAAAAAATAATATGATGTAGGAAATAGTTTTAGATTTCCAATTACTATTTATAGTAAAATATATGACTTGTATAACCCCATGTAAAATATTTTTTAGTAAAACATCTCATGTTTCTGTCATTTTTACTTTATCATTAAATAAAAAAGGTATTTATGTCATTTTCAAACCAAAGTGGCTCCATGGGGTCCCCACGTTTACCCATGGATTTTCATGGCCCACCATGACACATCCAATGATGGTAGTACATGTGTCTAGGTCATTTCATTTTGTTAAAACATTATTCTTACCTTAAACGACACTAATTAACTCTAATCGTGATTAAAAACTTAATTAGTTACTATTCAACAAAAAATTATTTTAATCCCATTGAACCCCATTTTACTTCTTAATGACAACCATGTATGTATGATTTTTTAAATTCAAAACACAAAGGTGGCAAAATTTCATTTAAATGGAAAATCAGTTTTTATAAGTACCACTTAGTGGTTTCACTATTCATCAAAAATTGAGGTTTTCCAGAAAATTACCAAAAATTCACCCTAAGCTATATTTGAAATTCCGAATTCAAAAATGATGTATATTTTAAAAAATTCAAAACATATAAGTTTCATTAATTAATGTAATAATTAATTCTCGCTTTCAAAACAAATAGCGTGTTTTTATGAAACAAAAAGTATCAAAAGATTGACACTAGTTTAAGTCCGATTTCAAAGTGAAATTAATTCCATCGACCAATACTGGATTAAATGGTAAAAATATATTCTAATTTCACTTTAAAACCAACTCAAAATATAATCTAATCATATAAATAAATTAGATTAAAAAGAGGTTTTGAATTAAAATACAACATTTTACACTATTCATTAAAAAATGAACTTTATCCGAAAGATACCAAAAATTTACACAAAGTAAATTTTGATGTCCCAATTCTTATGAAGAGTTTTATTTGGTCCAATATAATGTATAAGAGTGAACAAAACTATATTTAATGATCGTTCGCCATCAAAAGGTGATAAGTGAACCTTTAGTGAAAACTAGGGCATATACGCCTAAAATTGAATTCTTTCCGTATTTTAAGCCCTTATCTTTTATTGGATAAATGTAAAAACATTTAAAAACATATATAATCATATTTTAGTTATTTATATCCATTCCCACAAATACAACGGCTACATATTAACTACCATTTAAAATAATATTATTTTATTATTAAAGTCCAACGTAAGATTCCCAAGAAACTCGTTGTTGCGTGTTGGGTATCCCATCGAGCATAGCGTCCCCTTTAAAGTCATATTAATATTTTATTCAAAAATATGGATAAATATAAAAATGTCATATTCATTATTTACCTAGGGTGTTACAAAGTTATTCTATACATTAAAAATACAGAAGCATAAATAAAACATAAACATAATATATATCAAATATAAATACAGTTCCATCATTATTGTAACATCACATGTTAATAAAGAATATGAAATTTTTATATTTATTAATATTTTTAAATTAATTATTAACTTTTCTTTGAAGGGGATTCTATGTTCTCTGGCTTACCTGATACGTAACAACAGGATTGTTGGAAATCTTACGTTGCACACAAATAATATAATATTGTTATTTGAAATGGTAGTTAACGCTTAGCAATTGTATTGCTGAAAATGAATAGAACTAACTAAAATATAATTATACATATTTCATAAATGTTTTTACTTTTGTCCAATAAATATATGGGGCTTATAATATGAATGAATCTAATTTTAAGTAAAAAAACTCTAATATTGAATAAAAGGTTGATTTACCGCCATTTTATGTTGAACCCTCATTAAATATAGTTTTAGTCATTTTTATACATTTCATTTGACAAAATAAAATTATTATTTAGATTCAGGACATCAAAATATATTTTGGGTAAATTTTTGGTATTTTCCTAATAATGTTCATTTTTTATTGAATAGTGAAAAATACTATATTTTAATTCAAAAGTGCATTTTAATATAATTTATTTACATGGTTATATTATATTATTAATTTGTTTTAAATATTAATGACGATATATTTTTACTATTAAATTTGATTTTGGAAATAGTAATTTATTTCACCTTGAAATTAGACGTAAAAAAGTTTGCAATCTATTTATAGTTATTGTTTCTTAAACACACCATATTTGTATTGATAACATGAATTAATTTTAAATTAATTAATGAAACATATATTTATTGAATTTGGTAAAGTGCACATCGTTTTTGAATTCAAAATATCAAATATATCTCAGGCTGAAATTTTTGTATTTTTATGAAAAACATCAATTTTGGATGAATAGTGAAACCACTTAATTTTAGTTAAAAAACTGACTATTTTTTTTAATAAAATTTTACCGCTTATGTGAATTATATTATGAAAATCTTACATATGTGGTAATTATTATTATGTAAAAGTTTCTTCAATAATATGAAAATAATATTGGTGAATAGTAACTTTTGACTTTTATTTATCGCGATTAAAATAAAAATATGGTAAATAAATTTGAAAATAATATTATAATAATACAAAATTACCTTAACCCCTGTCTAAAACTTATTGGATTAGTCAGGGCTGAACATGGGTATCCTTGGGTCCATTTTTTGATCCCCTATAGCCGCATAAAATGGATAATGATACATTATTTTAATTAACCTAAAATAAAGAAACAACATGATATAAACAAATTTCTATTAGTAAATTAATTATTGAATGGGGTTATCTAAGTTATATTTTAGACTATAAATATTTTTTTGAAATCTAAAATATTTCCTACATCATGGAAATTTTCGATAAATTATAGACATGAATAAATTAAATTATTTCTCACACAACAATGATGTAGTATTTACCTCATTAATAAATTATTTAAATAAGTAAGATTATAAATATTAAAAAAACATCCAAAACCAATACAATTATAATTGTATGAATTTATTTATACCATTATTCATATCATCTTCGACATAAATTAATTTTGGACCATTAAAGACTGAAAATCAATATTTAATAAAATAATATTTTCACACATTCCTAAAGAACCCCTCCTCCCCCTAAAAAAAACTCACATCAAACCCATTCCTCAAACCTCTCAAGACCATTAGATTGTCCAAACCCTACAAATATAATCTCTCAATATCCCTTGCTTCATTCTAGAATCCTTATCTTTAGAAGAATGAAAATCATTATGTTCTTTTGGTTCAAACCAAAGGGAGTTACCCGAATTAAAAGTAACAATTTATCTTAAATTATTTTCTATTATTTTACTTCTCCAACCCCTAAACATCGTTCATTAATTTATTTTATAAAAAAATATTATCCTCAATATACTATTATGTTGTTATGAAATTTATTCTTACTAAAGATACACACATTTTCATCTAATGGGTAAGAACATACATTTTATGTGGATGACAAGCAAACACCTCACGAAACGATGATTGTTCAATTATATACTACCACCTCTTATGGTGGATATTATGATGACACTTTATTTATATATAATATAATTATGTTTATTTTTTATTTATGCTTCATTATTTTTCATTTATAGCATACATTTATAGTTTACTATTTGTGTAGACGCATTAATTTCATTTGAAGATGTGCAGACTACCACCCCATCAAAGTGATATAACTCGTTAATGCCATATGTAGGACATATATAGGATGTAATAAATGATGTTATATAAAATATTATATTTTAATTATAATATAATTATATAATATTATCTTTTAATTATATTAAAATATGAAATAGAAATGAAAGTAGCATTCATGCGTACTTACGGCTTACTGTCTCCATTATACGTGTGTTTCATTTCTTATATCCAAATGATATGTACTATTATAAATACATATATATACTGGATATATATGATATATATGATATCTAAATAATGAATATAATTATCTAGATTATGGAATATTGACCACAAGGACAACATGTAAATATAAGTTTATTATTTTTTACTCAATTACCAAATATCGACAAAATTATTGTTGTTAACTTAAATTATTTCATAATTTTTATAAAATATTAATAAGTGTCAAAAAAAGAAAAATAAACATGAATAAATTTATTAATAAAGTATAAATTAATTTTATTTTATTATTCTGGAAGAACACGGAACATACAAGTCTAGTCAGACATGAGGTAATGGATGTCTTATCACACTTTTAATTCTATGAGATTTCCATTGTTCACCACTTATTTATTTCATGTGGTTTATTTTGTACTTCCATTTGATACATACAATCACGATTCACTTTATATTCATGGTATTCTATGATTAATTAAGAGGATATTATCTTTTGGCCATACGAATCGATTTAATTAGAATGTGGTAAGGGGTTTTCATGTCACTTTTTATTCCTTTGAGATTCATGTTATATTTGCCACTATTTTTTTTTGTGTTCTGTATGTAATACACATGATTGTATTTTTTGAGGAATATACTTAAATTTATGGGTATTTACATCTTTAATGTATGATCCATCTTTCATGGGGTGTATGTTTCATAAGTTACCAAATCAGTAAGGGAACCATTCACCCACCTGCTTTATAAAATACTTCTTTTTGTTATGTCTTTTAATTTACATTTTTTTATGTTCGGATATGTTCATTTATATCCCTAAAGATGTAAATTTTATGTCCATGTGATGGTGAACCCTTTTATAGAGACCCAAATCTTGACGTACATGGACATTACATTACTTTTACGGAATACTTAGTACATAACCAAAACAGACACACAAGGACTGTAATAGTTTAGTGTCTTCGAAAACTCAAAATATAATCTTCTAATCGTGGTGAAATATCTACAATATCTCCCATATATATGTTCCATTTTTTTCTCACCTAAAACATTTACTTATATCCTGGGGAGAAGAAAACATAAAAAGGGTGAGCTCAAATGCTCAGTAAAGGAAAACATAGTGAACATAAAACAATCCATAATCTTTTGAAAGCAAAAACTTGAACATGAAAATTAAACATTAAAATATTGAGCAAAGTCATAAATCGTGGAAGTACATAAGGCATATATTATAATGTAACATGAATAATGATAAAATATAATGGGAATAAAACATGTAATTTTGGAAACCATTCAGCACATGTCATGATTTCTATAGTAGCCAAGACATTGCTGCCAATACCATCTTAGTGGACAAAGTGTCTTTCTGAATCGAGTTCACTCCTCGTATCAGTCATGTAACATTGAACTAGATTAACATACCATTATAGACATGTCAATAAAATGTGATATAAATCTTTACCCAATGCATTGGAAGGACATATAGGTCCCACCCATCTCATAATTAAATCATTTTTACTTGTGCCACAAAATAAACATACATTATTCATAATAACCCAACAAATAAAATGGGTTTCATAAACATCATCCCATAATCACATAACCCATATAAAGGAAATGTATATTGTTTAATAATAAGAAAAGTGGAACAATGTAAATCATGTAGACATGATACTTGAAACATACACATTTGAAATAATGTCATCTTAGATGAAACATGGTTTTGATAAAACACTTGAAATTTATTCTTGAGGAAAATATCATCTCTTTTTCAAAATCATTCTCTCTTCACAAAATGTCATGTAATTTTAATAGAAATTTATTTTGTTTAAAATAGTCATGAAATCTTTTAGAGGAACATTAATGAAAATAAGGCGTTATAAAATCGTAAAAATCAGTTCACACCTTATAAGTTAAAATAGCATTTTCCTCGTACTATTGTCGAATAAGTCAAAAAGTTCCTCATGTGGTAAAAAAAATTATGATTAATTTAATAATATTTGGTAAACTTCAATAATGAGTAAAAAGGACTTCAAAAATACAAGAAATTTCTATTATAAAACATGGGCATGGATGATAACAATAACCCCAGTAAATACTTACGAATAACAATCTCGGATAAGAACGAGATTGGAATAGTTATCCCTCAGCTTATGTTTGATATGTTTCATATATATCTGATCCTCTTGTATAATGATTTAAATAATTTAGTTGAATTATTACAGAATCATATTCATTGTTATGATATCATATATGGTTCACTTATGTCTTTATATTACCCGTTCTTTTGTAAATTCCATGTTAAAGAGCATTTTGGGTAAAATCCTTTCTTTTATCGTTTGTGTTTCGACTTGTCGTTCTTGATATTATTACTTATATACTGATTTACATAATTCCAGAATGTAAAACATGATTTATATATAATATATATTCATCATATACATATATATTATAGATCGATAAAATTCATGAAATACACCGTTCATGGAGATGTTAGGCCGTACGTACGCATGAACGTTGTTTTCGTTTCCTTATTGAATAGAATGAAAGTAAGTAGATGACATAAATATATATAAACATAAATACGATATAATTATTTTGTCATATATTTCATGATTAATTATTTTATATACTTTATAATCATTCATGAATGGTTAATAGGGAGAATGAATCTCATTGCATCGTGGTGACGGTATTCCGTATGTACGCATGAGCGATGATGTCATTCCCATGACTGTGGAATTGTATTGGAGTGTATGTATACTATTTCAGAATCAATATCAATTTACAATAATCATATATAGTAATTATTTACACCATTATACCCATACAAATAAGGTGCTGGTGGAAAATAGATTACACCACGGCGTGGAGACGGTATTCCGTACGTACGCACGCACGGTGATTTCATTTTCCGTAGGATGATAGATGATGAAATAGGGTTGTTTAATACATATAATAACATATAATTATATGAGTGATACTGATGTTATTAATTCATAATGAAACAACTAAATAAGATGAAGTGGAAGAAGAAATAATGTTGAAAGAGTCGGTAACGGACATTACCTCTTCTTTGAAGCGCTTCTTTGAGACATCCTTTTAGGGCAGTAAAATTGGTCTTTAAAGAAGAACATGACCTCTAGGATGTTTCTATGGAAGTTTAGAAGAGAATTTGACATGGGTTGGCCAATCATGAAGGCTCAATGTGGTGTGAGGAAGATAGGTAGGAGGTGTCCTTTTATAAGGTAGGAGAGGGCACCTTTGGAAAAACTAAAAATATTATTTTATTATAAACTCATATTCTGTTTTTAATAGCTCCAAAATGATTTATTTCAAAGATAAGGTGGGTATGGGTCGAAATAATCTCATCCAATATAATTTATACAAGTTTATGTCTCTATTTTAACCTTATCATTATGATTTAACTTTAAGTTAAATAATTTTTCTTTTACTGTGTCTTCTTGTTTTCTTACACTATATGGTTAATAAACATACAATAAAAATCCCAACAAACCCCAAGTTGTTAATTATTAAAATATATAACCTTATCTCGGTCATTTTTCTGAAACATTTATTTTTTAGGAATAATATAACAATTAATACTATAATATTTGTTTTAAAAACTATATTATGTGAATTTTGACACTATTTGGTAATTGATGTTTTGTGAAAAACATAACAGAATAATTAGTTCTAAAAAAGTTTATTAAATAACTAATAACATGTAATATTAACATATAAAATTATTTTAATTCATAAAAAGTCTAAAATTACATTTATTTGGGTATTTATAACATCAATTGTGGAAATATTTCATTAATAAGATAATTACTGCATCATCATTGTGTCATAAATAAATTAAATTATTTAATGTATAAAAATTACAAACAAAATACCATTATGTATGAAATATTTTTATAATTCTAATGAATATTTATAGTCGAATTTATATTATTTATAACCCTATATTAAAAATGATATAGTTATTAATCATTGAATATAACTATTTTAACCCTTTTTTAAAAAAATTAATAATAAATGCCCTAATCTAATACAAGTGGGCCTAAAGGGGAATATTTTATCCCTAATTTTGTTTTTTGTCTAATTACACTTATCCAATACAATTAGGACATGTTTTAGGGTAATACTAATATCATTTTTACCCTTAATTACCCTATTTACTTTTAACCGTGGTTATAAAAAGTAAAAAGGTACTATTCACCAAAAATTATTTTCATCTCATTGAACCAAATTTTACATACTGACTTCAACCATGTCGCTCGGATTTTTAAAAATCGATTCACAAAAGCGGTAAAATTAAGTTTAATGAAAATTTTCAAATTCTTCTAGGAGGTGGGTAAATGACGGTCAGAAGTTTAATAAATATTTTATATATCTAAAATTATTATAAAATTACTCCAATGAATTACAATGAACTTATATAGGTATTATGTATCAATTTTTACCTTAAATGAATTTAAATAAAATGATTAATTATTTAAATAAAAAGTTGGTTTTTAAATAATAACCCAGTGTTTTCATTATTCATCAAAAATTAAATGTTTTCAGAATTAATACCAAAATTTCACCCTACGCTAATTTCGATATTCCAAATCCATAAAATGAAGTCCATTTTCAAAAAAAATTGGAATATTTCAAAAAGTTGGTATTGCTATTCATAACAGCTAGTTTTAATAATATTTTAATAGCTTATCATTGTTTAGCGAAACTCGGTATTGTGTACAACACACACTATCATGGAAGGTCGTGCTTGCATGTAATTCAAGCCAAGTCAGTGATTCATGTTGTGGAAGCTCTATTTGGTGTAGCATACAACATAATACATTAATGAAATTAAAAATAATATTTTTCATAAAATCATGTGGTGATACATTCTACCCCCATTAAAATGAATTTCTCCCTCAAAATTTGACGGGGTTAGAAATGGTTTACTACTCGAACGTTTCTTTAATAGAAACCCACATCATAAAAAGAAATACTAAAACATAATTTTAAAAAATAATGTATGAAACATAACGATCAAGTTCTGATGGATAGTGGTAGAGAACATGGCTATTAAAAATCTATCAATCACAATGCCATAAATTTGTGATGATCTAAGGTACCATCTGATTCATTAGATATAAGAGCACTAGGACAAAATTTTTGGTTTTCAATATCATTCCCCTAAAGTTGAAAATTTTGAATTATACGAAATACTTACTTGATTTTGGTACAATCTCATGATTTTTCTTTCTTTGAACAATTTCCACTTCATATCTTAAATAAATGAAGTTTAATTTGTTATTCGAGAAGTGTTAATAGATCATGTGATAGAATGATGGGTCATTCTATTTGTTTCAAACAAAAGGTTAGCAAAAGTTATCAAATATTAATAAGTCCATCTATGGTGAGGTTAATAGTATATGATTCCAAAAATTAAATTATACTTCATCTATCATGCCACTTAATAAAATAAAAATAGTTTCTACTAACCAGGTACTTCTTGTATGCCATTGGTATGCGATAAAGGCCAGTCTCACATCAGTTGTGGGTTTGATTCCCACAGTCTCGTCTGATGTGATGAGCTTTCCCACATCCTACAAGTTGTCCTTTTTTAAAACTACATTACTATAACATCCCATTAATAATATCGAAAAAAAGTTTTTCCCTTAAACAGTAATAACTTATAACCAACATAATCCATTCCAATCATTAGGCTTATCAAAAATACTTCGGTCCTAGCTCATATTATAAAGAAAAAAATTACTATAAAGGTTATCTACAAAGAATTTGAATACAAGCATTTATCCAACATGAATACCTTAGTCATATATTCTCTTGAATCATAAATTACCATAGAACCTTAGTGAAAACATGAATACTTTAAAAAGGTAACTCTTTCCACATACCAAAATCCCAAAAATCTATATAATAAAACCATAATATAACTTAGTCCTTATATCAGTCATGAGCTCATGAATACAATCAAACATCTCATTATTTTCTTATCCCTTAATTATGTGAATATCATATATTTTCCAAAAATATATGAATAACCTTCCATGGTTACCGGTACCATTCAACATATACTTCAAAATACTTTAGGAAAAACAATAGTGTAACAATCCTTAGATGATTCATTATTCTATAATACTATACATTATTCTTTATAAACATACAATCATTCCACTAACTTCTTACACCACTGATTGAGCTTCATTATTTCTTTCGTCTCATATTTCAGTTGTAGTCTCTTCATCATCATCCACATAAATACTACTCATATGACCATGCTGATTCTCTTAATTAGATTTCGCCTTAGCGAATTGGTTTGCATAATGCCCATACATTCCACATTTAAAACATCTAATCACTGTTGATATCGTAACAATACCATTATTCTCGACCTTGGTGTTAAATGAAGCATTTACTTTGATCTTACTGGCTTTGTGTCATTTTTTTCCACACCCAAATCATCTTCCAGTTCCTTTGAAAAAATCTCCACGATGCCTCTTCCCACATGATTTACATGAGGGAAATTAATCTTCCGATCCCTATGATCATGATGAAACTCCATCTTTCTATTATTATCTGAGTCAGGAAACATACCAATGTTGAGATTATTGATCATATTATGAAATTTATTACTAGGTATAATAATGATGTTTTGACTTCCAAATCCGTTTTTATTTGGTTTCTCTTGAAGAATATCATTTCGTTGTCCGTCATATCTTCCATTATCTTGAATCATTCTGTTTCCAGCCATTTTCGAAATCCCAAAAAGAATAGTGTGAGAGGAAAAAATCATGCTAGGGAAAACAACATAGTAAAGTGGGAGTACCCACAATATCTAAAATATTAGGTAAAACTCTAAGATTGTTACAATTGTTCTAGATCTACATCCTATACGTATACTTATCCTTAGGGACATCACTAGACATACCTTAGAAATATCTCTAGGGATCTCGCTAACATTTTTTCATCCTAGTTTCCAAAGGTTGACTAAAACTTTCCTCTGATAATAACTATTGAGACCTAAAGCTTGACGTACATAGACATTACATTACATTTGTTGAATACTTAATACGTAACAAAAACAGACACAAAAGGACTGTAATAGTTTGGTGTCTTTTGAAACTCGGAATATAATATTCTAATCGTGGTAAAAGATCTTCAACATCTCCCATAATGATCATCCCTTTTTTCATACATAAAAATTTTTCTCATATCCTGGGGAAATGAAAACATAAAAAGGGGAAGCTCAAATGCTCAGTAAGGGTAGACATAGTGAACATAAATCCATCCATACATATATGAAAGCAAAAACAGAAACATGAAATTTAAACATCAAAATCTTGATCAATGACAAAAATCGTGGAAGTACGTAAGGAATATATCATAATGGAACATCAATCATGAGAAAATATAATGGGAATAAAACATGTAATTGTGGAAAACATTCATCACATGTCCTGATTTCCATAGTATCCAAGGCATTTCCGCCAAGACCATCTTAGTGGACAATGTCCCTTTCTGAATCGAGTTCCCTCTTCGTTTTAGTCCTGTAACACTAAACCAGATTAACATACCATTCCAGCCATATCTATCTCATGAGATATAAATATTTACCCAATGCAGTGGAGGTAGATATAGGTCCTACCCATCTCATAATGAAATAATTCTTACTTGTGCCACAAAATAAACATACATTATTCATAATAACCCAGAAAATAAAATGGGTTTCATAAACATCATCCCATCATCACATAACCCATATAATGGAAATGGATATCGTTTCATAATATGAAAATTGAAACCATGTAAATCATATAGACATGATACTTGAAACATACACATATAAAATAATGTCATCTTAGATGAAAAATGGTTTTGATAAAACACATGAAATGAATTCGTGAGGAAAATATCATCTCTTCTTCAAAATCATTCTCTTTTCACAAAATTTCATGTAATATTAAAAGAAATGTATTTTTTTGTAAATAAACATGAAATTATTTGGAGGAAGATTCATGAAAATAAGGCTTTATAAAACATTAAAAATCTGTTCACGCCGTATAAGTTAAAAATAGAATTTTCCTCGTACATTTGTCGTAAAAGTTAAAAAGTTATTTGTGTGGTAAAAAAAGAAATATAACTTTAATAACATGTTGTAAATTTAAAAAATGGGTAAAAAGGGCATTAAAAATACAAGAAAACATTTTTAGATTAAGAACGATATTGGAATAGTTATCCCATACCTCATGCCTGATATGTTTCGTATGTATCCAAACCTCCTATACAATGATTTAAATAATGTCGTTGAATTATTACAGAATCATATTAATTGTTATGATATCATATATGGTTCACTTATTACATTATATTACCAGTTCTTTTGTAAATTCCATGTTAATGAGCTTTTTGGGTAAAATCATTTCATTTATCATATGTGTTTCGAGTAGTCGTTATTGATATTATTAAATATATCATCATTTACATAATTTACGAATGTAAAAAATGATTTATATATAATATATATTCATCATATAAACATATATTATAGATCGATAAAAGGCATGAAATACACCGTTCATGGAGATGGTAGGTCGTACTTACGCATGAACGCTGTTTTTGTTTCCTTATTGAATTGAATGAAATTAAGTAGATGACATAAATATATATACACATAAATACAGTATCATTATTATGTCATATATTTCATGATTAATTATTGTATATATTATATAATCATTCATGAATGGTTAAAATGGATAAGGAATCTCATCGCATCGTGGAGACGGTATTCCGTACGTACGCACGAGCGATGATATCGTTGCCATGATTGTGGAGTTTTATTGGAGTTTATGTATAATATTTCAGAATCAATACCAATTTAAAATAATAATATATATTAATTATTTAAAACAATATACCCAACCAAGTAAGGTGGTGGTGGAAAATAGATTACACCACGGCGTGGAGACGGTATTCCGTACGTACGCACGCGCGGTGATTTCATTTTCCGTAGGATGGATAGATGTTGAAATAGGGGTGTTTCAAAATAATAATAAAATATCAGTATATGAGTGATACTGATGTTATTACTTCATACTGAAACAACTAAATAAGAAGAATTGGAAGAGGAAAAAATTTGAAAGAAGCTGCAATGGACATTACCTCTTATTTGAAGTTCTTCGTTCAAACCACCTTTTAGGGCACTAAAATAGGTCTATGAAGAATACTAGGACCTCTATGATGTTTCTAGGGAAGTTTAAAAGATAATCTGGCAGGGTTTGGCTGAGCTTGAAGGCTCAAATTGTTGTGACGAAGAGAGGGAGGGCGCGCCATTTTATAATGGAGGAGAGGGGCACCTTTGGAATAACTAAAAATATTATTTTATTATATAGTCATATTCAGTTTTTAATAGCTCCAAATTGATTTATTTCGAAGCTAAGGTGGGAATAGGTTGAAATACTCTAATAAAATAGAATTTAGACATGTTTAGGTTTCTATTTTAACCTTATCATTTAGATTTATCTGTAAGTTAAATAATGTTTCTTTTACCGTGTCTTCTTGTTTTCTTACAATATAATGTTAATAAACTATATATAACAAGCCAAAAGAACCCCATGTTGTTTATTATTAATATATCTATCCTTATGTAAGTCATTTTACAAACTTTAGTTTTTAGGAACAAAATAACAATTAATAATATAATATTTTTTAAAAAAACTATTTTATGTCATTTTTGACAGTATTGGGTAATTGATTTTTGTGAATATAATAAAAGAATCATTAGTTCGAAGAAATTTAATTAAATCAATACTAACATGTCATATTAACATAAAAAATTATTTGAATTCATAAAAAGTCTCTAATTACATTTATTTGGGTATTTATAACATCAATTATGTCAATATTTCATTAATAAGATAATTATTGAATCATCATTGTGTCATAAATAAATTAAATTATATAATCTCCAAAAATTACAAATAAAATACCATTATGTAGGAAATCGTTTTATATTTCTAATGAATGTTTATAGTCAAATTTATCTTATGTATAACTCTATATTAAAAATGATTTCGTTATTAAACTTTGATTTTAACTATTTTAACCCTTCTTTAAATAAATTAATGATAAATGTCCTAATCTAATCCAAGTGGGTCTATAGGGTAATATTTTATCCCTAATTCTATTTTTGGTCGAATTAATCTTATCGAATAGAATTAGGACATCTGTTAGGGTAATAATAATATCATTTTTTCACTTAATTACACTATTTACTTTTAACCGTGGTTAAGAAAATTAAAAAGTAACTATTCAGAAAAAATTATTTTCATCTCATTGAACCTTGTTTTACATACTGACATCAACCGTGTAACTCAGATTTTTAAAAATCCATTCACAAAAGTAGTAAAATTATGTTTTATGTAAATTTTCAAATTCTCGTAGGAGTTGGGTAAAAGACTGTCAAAAGTTCAATAAAAATTTTTATATCTAAAATTATTATAATATGACTCCAATTAATTACATTGATAATATATAGGTATTATGTATCAATTTTGACCTATAATAAATTTAAATAAAATAAATAATTATTTTAATAAAAATTTGGTTTTTAAATAGTATCCTAATGTATTCAATATTCATCGAAAATTGAAAGTTTTCAGAAAAATACCAAAATTTCACCCTAGGCTAATTTCGATATTTCGAATCAAAAAATGAAGACCATTTAAAAAATTAAATTTATAAAATTTCAAAAAGTGGGTATTACAATTCATAACGGCTAGTTTTAATAATATTTTAATATCATATCGTTGTTTAGCGAAACTCGACATTGTGTACAGCACACGCTATCATGGAAGGTCGCGGTTGCGTGTAATGCAAGACAAGTCAAGGATGTGTTTAGTGTAAGATTATTTTGGTGTAGTGTACAACACAAGACATTAATGAAATTAAAAGGCATATTTTTCACAAAATCTTAGGGTGTTACCCCTTTCCACTCTCATCAACTCATTTTCGGAATTTTAATGTGACGTTGTTATGCTGTCAAATTTATCTAAGGGAACTTCTTTACCCAATTTCAATTATTTGGGATAAAGTTATACTTCGTGCTTATGCCGTGATATGAATATGTGTGAATAAACGTTGATTTTTTCACACAAAATATCCACTTATAATGGCTGTATTCTTATTTTTAACACATTAATATATAATTGATTTATCCTTAATCTAAGGATGTTGTTTTTATTATTGATTTACTCTCAATTTAAATTTCATTGAAAATTCATTGTCATTATGCACCAATTCACACTAAAGTGGTGTATATAATGTATTTTGGAATAATATATAATGAATCCCTTAATTCTCATGATATTATAATGTTCTGATTAAATTTTATTCATGAATTATTTTTATTCAAGCGTCTCATGTTTTTTAAAAACTCTTTAACTAAAATATCAATTTTAATGTTTAAAAGATTAATTATTCTAATTATTTCTCATTAATGATCGTGATTTCAAAATGGTTTTTAGGATTTATTTATAGTGAGATTAATATTTGAAAATGATAATTCATTTAAAATATTCAATGTGTTATGAGACACTTTGATTGAAAAATCTCTTTATTAAAGGTTTAAATTAGTTGTGAAATGGTTTGATAAAGAAATGTTTATTTCAATATCCTGATTTGATATAATGTGATTGGAATGTGGGAATTTAATCTTTTCTATATGCTAGTTTTAAGTGTTATTAATATGTTACAGTTCTTGGTCATTGTTTATATATACTGGTGGTTACGTGATAATCATAGGGTGGATGAGACTGAGATAGCTCTCCAATGCATTGGATAATGTGACGAGGGTAAACATTAATGTTTTCTTAAGATATTTTTGGAATATACTGTGATGGGTATTCCAAATTGGACTCCCTATATAGTTGTGATAGATATAATGTAATTTTGTTATGAATTCCATAAGTAACTTTTATGATTTATGATTTCTATGTTTTATTAATAAATAATTTGGTTTCATAAGGTATGTTATGATTGATAATTATTGGTTTCAATGATTTATATTTATTGATGGGATAATGTTTTCGTTCCTTATTTTATAACCCTTACGGAGCTTTTTATAATCATCCCATGTTTTTGAAGTGTATTCCAAAAGACATAAAGATGAACAGGGTCAATGATGCTATCCTGGATAAGTCCTGCTATCAAAAACAAGATATAATTGTTCTTTTTTTAAAGAGGTTTTATTTTATGAAAAATTGATACTGGGTAGTAGTGACTACATTTAATATTCATGTTGTTATGTAAAAGTTATGGCATAATTCTCTAAAACTATAATCCTAAAAAGATCCTAAATGTGATGCCTTAACATAACTATTGATTATGCAATGTTGAAGGGCAGATCCTTATAATAATAGCCACCATAATATGTGGTAGGATATAATTAAACAATCATCATTTCATGAGGTGTTAGTTTGTCACCCACAGAAACAGTATGTTCTTATCCCATTTCATAGAGGATTGTGTAACTGTAGATTGAATATGTCTCATTACAAAATCCTATTATATTTAGGATACCAGGTTTGTTATATAAAAAATTAATAAAAAGAATTTATGGGTTGTAGAATTAAAATAAATGAAAATAATTTAAGAGAAACGTTTACCTTTAATTTGGGTAACTCCATTTTATTTGATCCCAAAGGACTTCTTGAAGTTCCTTCTACTTATGGTAAGTCTCCTAGAGGGAGTAGATTTATCTTGAGAGATTATTTGGGCAGAGTTTGGACAATCCAAGGCTCTTTAATGGTGTTAGGAATGGATTAGAAGTGATGGATTTTTATAGGGGGTGTAATTTAAGAAAGTGTGAAAAAAATATTTTATTATATAATGATTATCGGTTTCTAAAAGTCCAAAACTCATTAAGGTCGATAATAATATGACTCATGGTAGAAATAAATTTATCCAATAAGAATTGGATAGGTTTTAATTTATTTTAATATTTATAATCCTATTTATTTAAACCATTTATTAATGAGGTAAATACTGCATCATTTTTGTGTCATAAATAATTTTATTAATTTGATATCTAAAAATTGTAAAAAAAATACCATGGTGTAGGGAATCGTTTTATATTTCAAATGAATATTTATAGTCAAAATGATATCTTTTAAAACCCCACATAAAAAATAATTTACTAAAAGATATTTTCTTATGTAATTTTTTTACTTCACTTTAAGTTAAATAAAATATAGTGTCATTATCACTCATAAGTGGCTCCATTGGGTCCCAAAATTGACACAAGGATGCCCATGGTCTGCCATGACTCAGTAAATAATCTTAATACTAGTGTTAAGGTAATTCATCATTATTATAATATTCCTTTTACCTTCAATTACCCTATTAACCTATAATCACTGTAAATAAAAGTCAAAAGTTAATATTCACCAAAAATTATTTTCATCTTATTGAATCAAATTTTACAAACTAATAACAACTATGTATGTCGGATTTTAAAAATTCTATTCACTTATGCAGTAAAATTTTATTTAAATTAAAAAAATTATTCTTTAACTACTACTATCTGGTTTCACGTTTCATAAAAAATTGATGTTTTTATAAAAAATAACAAATATTTTGACTAAAATCATTTGTATATACCGATTTTGAAAATGATTTATATTTTAAAAAATTAAAAACATAGAAAATGAATTAATTAATTTAAAATTAATTCTTGTTGTCAAAACAAATAGTTTGTTTTTAAGAAACAATATCTATCAAAATATTTGCACTTGTTTATGTCCAATTTCAATGTTAAATTAATTTAAATGACCACCATTAGATTAAACTGTGAAAATATAATCTAATTAAACATTAAAAAAAATTAAAAATATAATCATACAAGAAAAATAAATTAGATTAAGAATTATAATGGAACTAAAATACTGTATGTTTTTACTATTCATTAAAAATGAATTTTATCAGAAAAATACCAACATTTTATCCAATGTAAATATTAATGATCCAATTATAAGAAGAATTTTATTATGTAAAATAGAACAAATAAAACTGACCAAAAATATATTTTATTAGGGATTTCCATCAAAAGACTTTAAATCAACCTTTTAGTGAATATTAGAGTATTAATGTTTAAAATAGAATTTTTTTCTTATTTTAAGCCTCTAAATATTATTAGATAAATGTAAAAACATTTTACAGAAATGTATAATCATACATTAGTTTATTATGTTCATTCCCACTAATACAATGTCTAGGCATTAACTACGATTTTAAATTATAATATTATATTATTAGTCTGCAATGTAAGATTTAAAAGAAACACATTGTTGCATGTCAGTTACGCCAATGAAAATAGCATTTATTTTAAAGTAGAATTAATATTTAATTAAAAAATATTAATATATTTGAAACATGTCATGTTCTTTATTTACCTGGGATGTTACATGTATTGTTAAGCTACAATGGTCTCTTCTGACTCTATCTGGTTCCCCAAAATTTTTATACTAAAAATATATCAATGTTTTTACGAAAACCAATAACTTCTCTTTTTACTGCAAACACAACAGAGGTTCCATAACTAGGGTGACGTTGATAGATATTGTTATCAATAAAAAAACATGTACAAATATATATATATAGATCAGAAAATAAGCAATATATTACAACCTATAGTTGAAATAATTTTTGAAGCCATACATAAGGTCATATGGAAGACTTTTATCCATCATAGGGCTTTGATCGCTGGTAGGGAAGTGTGTATTCTAACCATTTTTATAGAGTGGATTTCAAGAGTCTATGGATGGTGATGTGAGCAGGGTGGTGCATAGGGTATTGGTCATGGCCACAATGTGCAGCTAACAATGAGGTGGGAAAATTGAAAATTTCATCCTTTTCATATTGAAGGTGATATCATTAGGATGAGGTGTTAAACTATCAAGGGATGTGTATTTTTCTATTTATGAATCGTTCATAATT
This sequence comes from Viscum album, assembly GCA_963277665.1. Classification (NCBI taxonomy): domain Eukaryota; kingdom Viridiplantae; phylum Streptophyta; class Magnoliopsida; order Santalales; family Viscaceae; genus Viscum; species Viscum album. The sequence continues at coordinate 1,357,104,424 of OY728142.1, read as the reverse complement.
GTTTGATAGGAGAGTGATCTCACTGATCACAATGATTGATTCCTGAAAGAGGTTTATGTTGAATCCTAGGTGGATAACTAGCTCAACGATGCTAACTTTTAAACTAGGAGGAAGTGAATTTGGAATATCGAAATATGTTGGGTGACATACATCTTTCATGGAGTTCTGCCAAACCTTGGTTGGAAGTTCCATTGTCATTCTTTGACCCTAGGAAAGGTACTGCAATAATATTTTTCATATGAGGTCTATGATAAGGATACGTTAGCCCGACCAGTGATTCACAAGTTCTAAACATAGGTTTGGGTGGTGGGGTCTATGATCTAAGGGATTACTAGAGGAGTCCACCGATTTGGGTTTGACGGTGTAGATATTGTAAGAATCCATCAGTCGAAGTGGAATATATTCATATTGATGATTCAAAATAGAATTGGTTACAATGATTGAGAATTTATCATTTATAAACATGTGTATGGGGATAACATCCCTAGTGGATGTATGACGTAGACCACTTTGGGATAATTTTGGGATGTTGGTAGTTGGAAATTATGGGGAGAATACTGATGTCGATCCTATCAAAATGTGTTTTCATGAATAAAGAATCTGGGATTATCCAAATTGATTGAAAACTCTGTAGAATGGGATGATCCATAATATTTATGTTGGAATATATCCATTTTATAGAATTATACATTGGTGGTAGGATTTATAATAACAATTGATGATTATTTTTCAAGGTTTTTATTTTTAGTTCTTATGAACTTCTTATTTCTCAAAGAGATTTTTTATTTTTTATTTTTTGTCATATTTTATTTCCACTTTAATGTAATGGTTTTATTTATTGTAACAAATGATTTTTATTGGTTGAAAATTTATTTTTATATAATAATTTATTATTGTTAGGGAATGATGAGTTTCTAAACACATCTAATATTAAATCAATTTTAAATTTTATAATTTTTAATATAATGTTTTAAAAAACAATTTAAATATCATTAGATAATTACTTTTTGATATGAAAATTTTTATTTTGTTTTAATGAGGATTTGTTAAATATAAACTTTTCACCCACCATAATGGAAAAATATTTTTCAAAAATGAACATAAAAATTTATAAAATAAAAATATTATTTAATCTATAAAAATACACTCACTCTATAAAAGTAATAAAAAAATTGGTTATTTACTTCTATAAAAATACATGTTTAAAAAATATTCCCCAAAACAATGTTCCATACATAAAAAAATGGAAATATTACTATTTATGAACATTTTTTGCGAAATTAGACAATTACTATGTTATAAGAATCATTTCCATATAAATAATTTCAAATAAATAATTTAATATGTATTCAAATAAAATATAATGATTTATAAAATAAATTATTAAAATATATATTATGGCGTTTTTGTTGGAGATTCACTTTCCATGAGTATGATTTGTCACATATGTCTATTTTCATCCTCAATAATATAATAATGTAAATTAATTGCATTATTTTGAACCACTTCAAATTTATTAATTCTTTTAAACAACATATTACCATGTTATTTCGATTACACATTTATTTAGGATTATTTAAGGCATATTGATGATACTCTTAATAGGAAACCAAAATTATATTGGTATGATGTCTATAGAGAAGGTGTTCATTAGTCTATACTTTTCCTAATAATTATTTTGAAATAATTATAATAATAATAATGAAAATATACATTTAAATTTATTCATTAAATATATTTATATGAATAATGAACAATGTTATAATCATTGAGACGTAATTTGTATGTACACATGAGTAGCATTTTCAATATTTAATTATTACTTTTGAAATTTAGTATGCATAAATTTATCCATCTATACGGATTATTATATCATTAATATGATAAATATATATATATATATATTTAGTTTCTATGATTTTGTTACGAAAAATGAATCTCATCTCTTCATGGACGTGATAATTCACAAGTATGCACGAAAAACATTATCATATTTATTTCTTTGTAATGTTATGAGATTAAATGATATATTAAAATTTAATATTAATAAATATGTCATGAATATAATATATAAGTAATAATTCCTTCATTTTAACAGGTATTTATATTCAATGTTGGAGTACAAATTCTATTAGTTTGTGAGGCGTTAGTCTACAATACAACCAAAAAAATAATTATTTTACCATTTGATGGACGTGGAGATGGATGTTGTGAATCCAAATAAGATATGAAACATATATATATTTAGGTCATTGTATTAAAAAATTTATCATATATGAAATATTTTATAGGGTTGTGGATGATTAGACAAAAATGAAACACTTAAATAAAAATGATAAATGTTCTTTTAAAATCATTTTTTGCATAACACCTTAAAGTTAATAATGGCGGTTTTCATAATAAAATGATAAAAATATATTGTGGGTTTGGATTATTGGATTTTAATTTGGGTAGGCATGATAAATTCCAAATTTTTATTAATATTCAATAAATTATAAGAATAGGTTCTATTTTATATGTGAGTGGGTGATCAATTTTGGAATTAATCTGAATATTTAATTAAAATGTATTCACTTCCATTAAAAATGGATCCAAACATATTTATTAAAAATATACGATTATTTATTTTCTAAACACATTTATAAAAAAAATTATATTCTTTTCGGAAAAATTTCTACCCCTTTCATTTGGATTTAACCTTGATTAAATTATATCTTACCATGACAACAAGGATTCCTTACTCTTTAAAGTTTAACATAGTTTCTATAGAATTCAGAAAGACCCATAAAGTGGTAATGTATGAAATTTTAAAACAAATAACAATAAAGATTATATATTTTTTATATTATTTTAATTTTATATCATTTATAAATTAAATTATATTTTAAAACATCATTAATGATAATTTGGACATTATTTATTAATGTTACTTTTAATAATATCATGATATCTAACGTATTTCAAAAAAAATATTTTATTAAACTCAAAACATGACTATATAATTTGAAAATATCTTTTATTCTATTAATTATATCAGGTTTTATTTATTTTAATTTTGTAAATATCATATATTCTATTTTTCTATTAATATAATAATTAATTTATTTGTAATGTATAAGATTTTTAGATAATAATTTCATCACAAAAAATTCAAATCAAACTAGCATGATGAACTTATATATTCTAAATTTTAAATACATTTTAATATATAGGTTTATCAATGGGATAAAAACATGTTAAAATCTTAAATTTATTTTATACATGAGTATGACATCATTTACATCACATTAAATAAAAATTATGAACAACATAATCATATAAAAATTTAATCAAAATTGATCATATGAAATTAATGATATATTATAGACTAAAATTAATAATAAAATAATTTTTTTAATATTTAAGAGCCTTTTTATAGTACATATCATTTTATTTTAATCTAAATTACTAAATTTACAAATTAATATTGAATTTTTGTTTCTAACATTACTATGAATATTGGAATGAAAATAAAATGATAAAATTTATATAATTTTGTAATTATTATTCAAAATATGGAATCTATTTTTGAAAATTCAAAACATAGAATTTTCCACAATTTATTAAAATCTAATGTAGTAGTTTATGTAATAATGATGGGGTTTTATGTTTCAAACATCAAGATATTAATATGTTTTATATCTAAAATCAATAATAAACATTACAAAAAATTAGGATAATTATATATGTATTAGATCAATTTTTATATTGACATAAAATTTAAACATTATATATATTTATAAATTATTGAAATAAAAAGTCATTTTTTAATTAAAATGTAGTATTTTAACTATTCATAAAAAATTGAACATGTCATATAAAAACCAAAAAATCACATTAATATTATTTACAAAAATTTATTCAAAATCTAGGTTTATTATTTCAATTATATATTAAAATGTTTTAATACTTTCTTTTCAAGACAGTTCTCCATAAAAAGAACGAAACCCTCCTTCAGAAAAAAAAATTAATTTTTATGCTTGAGATTTGAATTTTTATATCATGTTTAAAAAACATAGGATGGTTTATTAACCATAGATTTAATATATTATATATATATATGTATTTTAATTATATAATATAACATGTGAAATTTAGTTATATTATTGGAATAAAACATCAAAGTGCATATTTAATAGTTTTTAAATTTTTTTAATTTTCAAAACAGATTTATATTTATATATAATTAATTAGTGACTGAATAAATAATTTTATATACATGAGTAAAATATGTTATTATAATAATTATAACACAATTCATCCCATCATTTATAGTATCTTGATTATAAAAATACCATTTATATAAAAATATTTTTTTTAATATTGATGTGTTATATCATGTATAATATCTAACATAGTGTTTCCTTTTTAAAGTAATGATATTTTATATTTCCCCTCATATTTTATAAATTTCTCCACCGTAATTTAAACACATTATACATAACCAAGGTTTAAATATTCAAAATAAGTTTATTCAAATACAACATGTGAATAATTTTTAATAAACAATCTATTAGATAATTGTGAAAGGAAAGTATGAAGGCCACCTATGAAAACACATAATAGGGTTCCATGTGGGAAACTATTAACATGTATGATAAAACAAATATCAAGTTCTAATAGAGTTTTATAAATATATATTATTAAGATAGATATCAAACCCCTTAAATATATGATGGGTTAAAAGGTATATAATTTATACATTATAAAAGTAAATGAATATAAATTTTTTAAATTTTATATTCATAGAGTTTAGAAATTAATTTTCTACCTTGACTACAAATAAATGAAAATAGACGAAATTATAGTTTTTGTTTCATCCATTAATTAAATTCAAGCAGAGTATTACATTATCTCTAATTGAAGAGTATTTAATTTTAATTATACATACTGGAATAATTAGAATGAACATTCCCTTACTATAAAATTGAAAAAATTATAACATTATATTACTCTTATATTTAGAAATTATAAAAACCAAAAAAAATTAGCTATAAGATCAACAAATATCTCCAAAACCATTATTCTTTAGTTGATGGATGAATTATCACTAAAATACAACATTAATACCAATTTTTCAACATTGATCAGTAAGAATATAACAAACTTTGAAACATATCAATAATATTAAAGAATAAGATTAAATCTTAAAAATTATATGTATTTAATCATATTAACATCCATGATTTTATTATTATTTATCACCAAATAACATCAAATACATTTATTTTCTCATACAAAAAATTTATTTCAAAATTAATAATACAAATATACAATCCATTTACATAAATAACATAAAACACCAAAAATACACAATAAATTTATATAGTCTTCCATAATATAATTCAACATTTATTACCCAAATAAAATCCCATTGTAATATATTTTCCATAATCATTTGGGTTTCCCCTAATTTTTAACGACATATAATATATAATAAATCTCCTCAAATGTCATCAATTAATTCCTAGAATGGTGTGTATAATAAATCATCCAAATAATTTACTATAATCTTAGAATGCCAATATGATTTCTGTGACTATTATGAATTAAACAAAAAAACATCCTAAACAACATTTTTTTTTCTTAAGCATTATTGTATACCAACTATAAATTTGAGTCCTTCAATATCTCATATTTTAGTATATTTAAAATAGATATTACTTTATTTATATCAAATAAATATTCTTAGTTAAAAGTTTTACAGAATTATGGAAAACAGTTACACAGTAAACACATATAATACATGTGGACACTTATACTCTGTATCATTTTCATCGTACAATGGAATCCTTTTTAATATAAAACATGTTTTCTTTTCATGAAATGAATTCCCAAATTTTTTATTGAACAAATTATTTTCTATTATCTTCCATAAAATCAAATGTGAAGTTTCTATAACTTGGTATGATACCAAAAATCTCAGTAAGGAACCTAAATAATGAAAACCACTAGTCTTGAAAAAAAACATGAAAACCCATGTAAAATATAACATTATTTTAATGAACATATATTTATTGTTATAATTTATTTTTGTATGAAAAAAACAATATTATAGCTGAAATAATATCATATTAACTAATAGTACTAAAATAGAAACTAATTTTGGTGACCTAGAACATCATATTAATAGAGAACATATAAAATCATTTTGATGGAGTAATCATATAGACTACTGTACAATTATTTATTACTCATTTCATTGTAGTGAAATATGGTAACCAGAATCTTTTATTCTATCACGGGAATACCCAACATTATCTATCTAACCCCTTGTTAAATTGTAATGTGCTTGCATGTGGTTATCTCGGTTATCACATGATAATATGTAATTGGATATCCTAGAGTTATCTATGACAAACCATCTTATGTTGTAATGTTATTTACCTATGAAATATTTTCCACACCATGTTAATATGTATTGTGATATGCTTGCTCTATCTGCGACAAACTATATAATGCAGTAATTGACATTCTCGACGATATATGGGGAATCACATGTTTAGTTTTAATGGTCAATATTGGTAATATTGAGGCCACCACATATTTAATTATCATCTACATTATCATAAAAAATTATTCTTCTAATTTATTAATCATAAAAAATCTATAAACTCTTTTAAATTTATAAGAAACAAACTTTTGGATATCAAATTTAATTATTCAATAATATAAATTAATTTCATAATAAAAAAATACACACATCATTAAAAAATATTATTTGAAAATAACCATGAAAATTTATCAACTAATCCTCAGACCATAAATCATCTGGATGGATGGAAGATCTAATCATTCTTTGTAACCAATTTTTTTCCATTCCTACAAAAAACAGAACCTTAAATCGTGTTTTTTGACCAAAAAATCCCTCAAAAAAAATAAAATTATGCTTTTTTTAGAACATTTTCAGAGAAATAGATAAAAAATATTTTAAAACCTTAATTCCGATATAAAAAAATTTATAATTTTTTTCTATATTACTGAGTAATGAAATAGAACAATTTATCAAAAAGGTTATAAATCATTTAAAATGGTGTTATATTTATAATGATTCACACCAAGCGACTAATTTCCCACATATGTCTGGTTTCTTCCAGAATAATAATATTATTTAATTTATATACAATCATGGGCAAATTAATAAGGTTTATTATTCCATTTTTAAAACAAATTACCTTGTTTTAATATGTATGTAATTATTTATGTTCACATTGGATGTTTTTATGATATTTTGTACTTCCATCCAATATTGTTTTGAGATGATGTCAATCGTCATGGTGGTCATTATTAAATAATGAAATGAAAAAAATTATAAAAAAATTATAACTATTACTAATCAATTATAGTTTTAAATTTATGTATTAAATATGGATATGAAAAATGAACATTTTTACATCCATTGAGACTGGAATCTATACATATGCATGTGTAAGGTTTGTATTTTCAAATGAATTTCCTTGAAAGATGGTTATTATATATTTATATTTCCATGAGGATCATTATATAATTTATATCATGTTAATAAATTAAATATATGTATATATAAATCATGTTATGTGGTTATGAAAAATGAATCACATCATTTTTTGGATGTGATAATTCACAAGTACGCATTAACAATGTTATCAATTTTTTATGCATGGATTAATTTGATACTGAATGATATATTATAATTTCATATTCAAAACAAATCATTAATATCATATTTAAAAATTATTTTCATCAGTTAATATAGTATTGTCAGATAGGGATGTGAATTGAATTTCATCAGTTCATAAGGCGGTAGTCTTAAATTCAAACAAATTATTAATTATATTCATATCAGAGAGAATTGTTAATTGATATAGTTAATTTAGACATGATAATTTTTTTTTGGAATAATGGATTTATTATATCAAAATTTTTGAAATTGAATTCAGGTATGTGGAAGATGAATCTATATATAAAAAATTAATTAAATAAAATATGCTATATATAGAAATATTATGTTTCATAATTCATAATAATTACATAGGGTGGTGTTTTGAATAAAATAATAAATCAGTAATATTTTAATTATTTTATTAAGGTAATGGTTAAGATACTCGTCATTCCAAATTTCTTTTTATTTGTTTTTAAATGTGGAGAAGGAGTTCCATTTTATAGTAAGTGGGTGGGACAAGTTGAATCTCAAAAAACATTAAATTAATATAAATTAATTTATAATTTAAAATAAATTTCATGGAGGGGGGAAAGTGTTCTAAAAGAGAAAATTTCAAATTTTAAGTCTGAATTCAATATTAAAATGATTATAATGACCCAAATTGTATTATTATATGTCCAATTATCTTATTTTTCATTTAATACCAACTAAAAATATAATTTATCATTAATAATTATCTAGACGAAAACTGAGTTTTTGTTTAAAATGAAGAACTATAATATCCTTTTATTTTATAGAGTTATAATTTTTTATGTTTTGGGTAAAAAATTATGGTTTCTAGGTATCATTATTTTTATTTATGAATTGGGGTTAATTTTTGTGGTTTTTTTAAATATTTTGGAGAAAGGAGGATGTGTAAGGTTGGCACATGGTTTATACATAACATGCTGCTGTCTGGGAGAAATTTTATGCTCTATAGTATTTTATGGTAGTGTCTTTGACATAGTTAAAGCACAATTTTAGAGAATCTACGAGCTAATGGTTTAAATTTTCTCATTGAATTAGTGTCTAACAAAATTCTAGCACACAATTTTTCTAACCGTATGATTAAGTCGTGCACAAGTTGATTGTGAGATCCTAAAATTATAGATCTCAATGATTTTCATCTATTAATGACATGTTTAACTAATATGAGGCCCTAAAATTGTATTTTAAATTCCAATAGGTCTATTATTGTTCATCCATTGACCCAGAGGGATTTTAAATACTTAAGAACTCAGTTATTTGAGATCGAATCGTAAATAGAAGATCCCCTCTTCTCCCTCTAAGTTGATTTCATCTCGATGTTTCTCCCATTCTTTCTTCAATCATTCCTTTATGCATTCATGGATGATATCATATATTTATTTTGATCTAATCCTATGTGATTATATTTAGACCAAGGATTACAGATCTAGATCAAGATTATGAGATCTTTATGTATTTGATATTTATATTTATTTAGAGATCTAGATCCAGTGATTTTATTAATATTGTCATGCTACATAGAATTTTGAAATTTTATATTGGGAAAAAATAAATCAATGAAAATCGTTATGTGGTCAAAATATAATTTGTATAGTGATTAAATAAATATGAATATGAAAAATAATATAATTTATAGATTTATTTATGAATTTGTTTTCATGATTAGGGTTTTTTATTTACCAATTTATTTATCGAAAATTTGTTAAAATATGTGATTAATTGGGTAATTAGTAATGATAATAAGGGGATTCCATATTAGATAATTAATTTCGGTTAATTGAATATATTATTCATGGGTTGTAATATAGGTATTAATTAGGGGACTAATTATGAGATACAGAAATGGCTATGTTGACATAATTAATTGGGGATTTATTATATTCCTTTGATTATATGATCTAGATAAATAATTCAGGGTTTAATTATTGAAATATGATATTGTAATAAGCAATTATTTCTGGAAAATATTTTATGGAATATTAATTGTGAAATTTATTATTTAATTGATTAATTAATTATTTATTTGAGGCATTTTGTTAATAGTTGAGTAATCTATTGGAGTGAATGTGTTTAACTAACTATTGAATTTTCTATGTGGTTAGGATGGATAAGTAATTGGTAAAATAATTCAATGATATGAAATTTGATAACGGTCATTATAAATTGATGAATATAAATCTAACATAGTCCTCATTCATTGGAGTAAAGTGAATGAGAACATGTTCATTCTCAGTTAATTGGTATACATGATAACATTTTAATTATACTTACATGTTTTGAAAATTAGAACATGGTTATTCTATTGAGGGGTAGGTATGGTAACATGGCTATCTCAAATACGTTTTTTGACATTTCATTGTATGAAATGTGTCTTATAAATTTGACATTTGAGAATATAAATAATTTTACTCCATGTTATAGACTAACATGTGAATATTCGATCTGTAGTATGAGTCCAATAATGTACTGAGATATTGTAACACCTTGAATACATTTAGTATCAAGATGAATAAAGAATTAATATATGATATTTCATAGTTCACTCTTTATGATCTTATATGATATGAAGTTATAATTGTGTTATGAAAATTTTATGGAACCCTAGAGTTAATATAGTTATATATAAATAAATTAAAATGTGACCAACTTTTTTTATCTCATTGTAGATATTTCCTTATAGAAATGCACACAATACTATTCAAAATGTATTTTTTAGAAACTATTTGGTGATGGTCTAACGAGTTGTAACCACAACCTATTTTGGATTTTTTTATCATTACCCATATAGATTATATTTCTATAGGATTGGATAAGGGAAAATACACTAGGATTGGTGGGTGGTTATGGATGGATCATGGGTGAGGGGAAAAATGTGGTTTGGAACCCGCTTGGGGAGTCATTGTGTCTTTACTTTCGGTTACATTATAGACACATGTCACTTATAGTGGAATATCATGTTATATATTTCATCTGAGTATTATATTTACTATTTTTTTATATTGTGACATTATTATTTTTCTTATTATAAATTCTTCCATGTGTTGTTTATTTACTTCAGATGATGTTTTTCACCGATAAAATATTGTATGGTCTCCCCATGAATGACTTACCAGACACTCAGTGCTAGTCAAAAGCCTCTACAATACAGGGTGTCATGCTTGAGTTTATTTGGTCAACTAGTATGGGGAACTTTTGTGTATCCCCCTGGTCCAGACATTAATACATCGTATCAATGGTTCAGTTTTCTTAATTATTCTTTTGTGATTCTATTTTGGGAATGTTTTTAAAGAGACTAGGAAGATTCAGGGCATGGTAATGAGCTCGTTCAAGGGATATTCAATCCCATGTATGAGGTAAATTCAAGTACTCAGTATGATAATGTTTTTTTGTATTAGTTGAATATTATTTTTCATTAGGTCGCACAATTTTGTTGTGATATGTCTATTGTTTATAATATTTTTTGGTATTGATTTTTGTTTATGAATGAAATGGGATTGTTGTATTCATTATTCATTATAAGAACTCAAGGTTATTGTGACATGAATCATTTTAGGAACACACGAGAAAACATTTCGTATGAATGTTGATAATCAAAAATAGTTTTCAATATTGTATGATTAAAATAATAAATGGTTTCTTATATGAATTGAAATTATTTTAAAATAACGGTAAATGAGAATAATTGGTTTTCTAATTGAGAATCATTATAATGATTCTGTTTTAATCTTTTCAAACAGCACCTATGTGAATGATGGTTTTGGGACGTGATTTAACCTTGGTTATGACCATCTATTAAGGTGGGGAGAGTGGATTGTTGTGATTATTTCCACTTAGCTAAATGTTATAAGCGGTTTTATGGGACCTGAGAAGTGTGTTTAGAATTTAATTGAGTATTCTACAATGAAACTTATTTTGGGGATGAACAAGGGGTATACACATGATTTTTATTCAGTAAGGGACCTTGATGAACTGAACATACATGTGGAAGAGGCATGGGATATGCCCCAATAGATCATCGCTCGTATCACACAATTCAATGAATGTGACCCAAGGAGAGTTGTGAGAAGAATTTCAGAGATAGCAAAAAAAAATTTGTTTCAACACCCTTAAACTATTACATGAGAGGGGTTACCTAATAGAGGTAAATTCTTGGTTGACTTGATAGTGAAAATATGTGACCATTAGAGGTCCCAACTTAGAGGAGGGTAAATTTGGACACTTATAAGATTTGGAGAATATCAAATCACGGGTGGTACTTTGAGGCGTAAACTGGATAGATTGAAAGTATGTTATAGAAGGACATACTTGATAAATTATTGGATAAACATTATCTAGATATCAGGATATACGATAAATATATTGAGGTCATGCATCATACATAGGGGAGCAGGTCGGTAATGGACCATAATAGATGCAACGGATATCTACAACACATTTCTAAAACTATGGAGAGAAATATGGATGATACATAGTGAAATTTTCATGATAGAAATATGTGTTAGATTATGTCCCTGATGAAGATATTCTGAATGAAAAAGTTTGAATAAGTAGTGTATGATTATCTTTTTGTTGATGGGAACGTTAGGAAGGCTACTAGTGTAGGACTGTTAGTTTTTGCTGGATGAATATTTGGTGTGACATAAGATAGAAGAAATCACCATTATAACAACATTATCCAACTAAGATGGAATTATAGTGTGTATATAAGAGGGATTCTTAGAAAATACCTTCCAATGGAGATCTGGCATCTGTGTGGTTGGTTGGGACAGTCTCATCGACATAGTTCCTGAACACCATTAGAGTTTCAATCTTACAGCATGATGGGACATCTATATAAGTTCTCCAGGTCGCAAATAATGACATGTAGTGAAAGAGATTCTTGTCAAAGTTAGAGTATGAGAAGAGGATCTTCTATAACAAATAGAGATAGAAGTTTCAGTTCTAATGGCCTCGATGGTATAGGTAGCGTGCAAGGTTCTTTTGGGAAGTACCACCCACATCAGCAGGGTGGTGCTACTCAAGGGAGTAAGACAACATCACATGGAAGAGGGAAATCACCGTTACATGAAGGATAGATTATACATTTTGATATCAAGGATATAACATTAATACTTATAGGTACTATTATATTATATTCTAAATTAGCTATTATATTGTTTGATACTGGTTTGTTACCTTTCTTTATATATGAAAAATAATTAATGGATTGAGCCTAGAAGTGTTGTTAGTGAGTGTGGTTATGACTTTGGATACAACATTTAGAGTATGGTATATATATATATATTAATGAAATGGAAGTTCACTAGAGATCTGGAAATGTCATTTTCTATGAGATTTATTTATTCTTGATATTGAAGGATTTGACATAATTATGGGTAAGGAATGACCAAACACATTATAGTCACACATTGATTGATACAATATGTGAGTGACCTTTTTCTTCCTTAAGGTTGACCTGTGTATTCATCATGGAGTGTGGGCTATCAAGGCATGCCGAGCAGGGCCCATCAAAAATTATATGTCAGACCAAATATCTAGTGTATCTATTATTTATGTTATAATACATGGTTTTTTATGAATGATTTAATTCCCCCGGTAATGGAACTATTTCATAAAGTCATTTTTGAATACCACTTATGTATACCACCTGAGAGTGAAGTAGAATTCATTTTTGAGCTCACTCTTGGGGGAATGAGCGAGTATACATTCCATAGAATAGAATGGAACCAAATGAGCTTCCAGAGCTTAATTCATATTTTTATTTGTTGTTTCATATGATATTTATCCTTCCAAATTAGTCTATTTGGGGATCACTTGTTTTTTTCACAATCATAGATGATGGTATTTTACATTTTTTGTTTATTATTGGATCTAAATAATCCATATATTTTTCTACATATTTATGATCTGTCTGACCCTTTAATGGGAACATCTATATCCACAAATATTGATTTGTAATGACGGTTTCCTCAGTTTATAGTACGATCATATGACATACTGAGGAGTGTTTTTATAAGTTCATATAGAAATTATTTTTTTTTGAAAATCTTTTAGGGTATAGAAACTCACTATGAATGCATATTGATTTGATTAATAGGGTCATTCACCCTTATCTGGATACATTTGTGGTTGAATTTGTGGATTAAATGATGGTTTACTCCAAGACTCATGAAAATCATGAAAAGATTGTGACATCACCCTACATACACTGAGAGAGAATCTAATATACACCATTCTATATAGGTGTGAACATTTTATTGACTAGGTAAAATTATCATGGAACATCATCATAGATACTGGTTTATCTCCATCACCAGAAAAGGTTCAAGTGGTTTTTTCAAGGGAGAATCATAATAAAGATGTTAATATCTAGATCCTCTTTGGATTTGATAGATAATATAGGAGATTCATCCAAGTCATTTATTATTTCAACATCCCACATTAGATCTTGAAAAAAATTAATTAATGTTTGAATGGATTTAGGCATGTGTTAGATATTATTACGAGATGAAGAATAATTTAACAATGGAACAAATATTGATACTATTTGAATTAGTTAAGGATTGTATGGTTAATTGTAATTCTTCTAGGATTAGACATGAAGTTGTGCAGATGTATGGAGATCGAGTTGTGGTGTATGGGTCTTGGCAACTAGGGCCTCATGAATAAAATTACCCTATGGATACCCTCGAGTTGGAATTAGTTTTATATTCTCTTCGTTTTTAGATACAATATATGTTTGGATAAATTCTTATGTTAATATATATCACTAGATCATGGAGTATAAATTTTCAAAATGTGATTTGATTCTTCGAAATTGGAGATTGGATGTGTATATAAAGTCTCTCTCTTTTTAATTTGAATATACTAATGGGAAGGGAAATATTGTGTCTAATTCATTGATAAAGAATAAATAGTATTATATGGTTTAGGAGTAGATTATAGAGTGGATGATTATGGCTTTAATAGAAAAAATGCATGTCGTGGATTAGGAGAGTCCATAGGAGATGGCATTGGATTCATTTGTAGTGGAGTCTACTATTTTCTAATAGATAAGAGATTCATATTATGAATATTTGGAATTATAATCCATGAGAAAATTGTTTCAGGGTGGGTAGACCCATTTACACTGGTTGACATATGAGGATCAGATCGTCTATGTGAATAATCGAGTTATGGTATCTATGTGCATGAGAAAGGAGATCAGGCGGTAATTTCATTAATCAATTTGGGTGGTGCATTATGGAGTAACCAAAATATACTACGGCCTATGATGATTATTAGGGTGGCTAGGAACAAAACGTGAGATAATAGGGTTTGTAAAAATATGATTCACATGTCATCGTGTGAAAGAATATCATAAACGACGTAGTGGTTTTCTACAGTCGTTAACTATCCCAGAATGGATGTGGGATGACATAAGTGTGGATTTTCTTTGGGTCTCCTAAATATTATTAGGATTTATAAATCTATTTGGGTCATTGTGGATCTACAAAAAAAGATATAACATTTCATTCAAATAATAGAAACCATTACAATATAAGTGTTGTGTGAACTGTACCTTCGAGAGATAGTCTGTCTTCATGGAGTACCACCTATTATAGTTTTTAATCGTGATTCACACATGAAATAATTATTTTGGGAGGTCATATAGAAAATGCTTTTCACACAAGAATTATTGAGTATGTATTTCTACCCACAGATAGAAGAGAATCCAGAACATACAATATAGGTTCATGGGGATATGTTACGGACATGTGTGCATCAATTTCGTGGATATTGGGAAAATATCATATATTTAGTAGATTTCTCGTACAATAATAGTTATCAAGATAAAATAATTATTGAAAAATATGTGGATATTTATTATAGGACATGTAAATCATCGATATGCGGGTTGGATGCTAGTGAGTTCAAGTTGATGAGACCCAGTCTAATGCTAGAGACATCAGGGTAGGTATTTTTGATTTATAAATGAATGTTTATGGAATTGAGTAGAAATAATATCGATACCGAAAGGAAAGTATGCCCCATAGATTTTACATAGGGTGATCATATAATCCTTCGGTTTTAACATAGGTTTTATGACTATAGGATATAGAGGTAGGGCATGTTGGAAAATATGATTTTTGGGACGTTTTAGATAGTATAGAGAATCAGGCTGATGGCTTACCAATTATCTCTTTTTCAGAGATACATTGATATTCAGGATGTTTTCTATTTATCAGAACTTTTTCTATAGTACCCCTACCCTTGACTAGTGATTTATTTGGATGGGGTGATCATTTTAATAGAATCATCCTTTGAGGAGCATCTGATACGTGTGTCGGATTTTATTAAGAAATTTGTGTGGGCAGATAATGTGTCAAAAGATTATATGTTATGGATATATTGAAATGTAGAAGAGAAACCTTTGGAAATATAAATTCATATGAGGGCTCAATGGTCCAATATATCTGTCAACAAATCTTATAAAAGAATTTTATGTGTATCTCAAGGATGAGATGTCTTAAAGTTGGAAGATTGTATGATCCTAATTTCAAATCGAGTTAAATTGGGGGCATGTTTAGGTAATTTTATTTTTTAAAGTACCTTTGATTACTCTTATGATTAGAGGAGTGTTTGGGTGGTGTTTTGAGAAAAATGTGGACAAAAAAGGTCTCTCACTGTTGGCACACAGTTTATAATAAAAAGAAAATGCCTAGGATAAAATGTTCACTATCTAGACTTTTGAAGAAGTGGCTATGCACGATTAAATCATAATTTGAGAGGTCATTTGAGGAATCCAGGTTAAGTGACCCATTAAAGAAGTTGGTAATGTAGAGTTATTAAATAAATAGTACGCTATGTATTACTAAACCATATGTGGGTTGTCAGTGAGATCATAAATTTTTCGATCTCACTCACCTTCATCATGTAAGGACTTGTTTCACCTCATATGCACACCTATGGTGGTATTTTACTTTCTTAATGATATATAATGGTCTCCCATTGACTTGAAGGTATTTCAAGGAGTTACGAACACCATTCATCAATATGAAAATCCTGAATTAAAGATTTTATCTTTTCTGAGTAAGTGTATTTTATCCCACAGATTATCCCTTTCCTTATTATATCTTTCAATTATATTTTCAAGAATTAAATATTCAATTTCTGTTTATCTAAACCATTTTTTGATATCTAGATCTATGATTGCGGATTTATATCTAGATTTATGATATCTATATATATTTGACATTTATTTTGGTTTACAGAATTAAGACTATAACTTTTAACAATTTTGTTGTGATACTCATATGTTTGGAATTTTAAAATTGGAAAACAACCATAAACAAAAAAGGTCTGTGGTTTATATATAAGTTCCATAGTTGGGTATTTGAAATTTATATAAATAATTGTTTATTTTCAACAATCCATTGGCAATTTTATATTCTTGAATTGGGATTATTATAATGACCAAATGATTTGTCGAATCATTGTTGATATAGATGATTAAATAAGGAATTAATCATGAGACTACGGGGAATACCTATTAGAAAATTAATTTTTGGTAATTGATTATAATAGGTAGGGGATATAATATAGATGATTAATCCATATATTAATTCTGAGATATTGAAATTATTATATAGAGATAATTAATTTTGGATTAAATATGTGCCTTTTGGTAATATGAGCTAGATAAATAATAGTTTGATTAGTTATTAAATACTGATATTAGAATGAGATAATTAATTCGATAAAATTTATTATGGAACATTAATTTTGATATTTATTTATTTATTTATGATTTAATTAATAGTATTAATCACTTAATTAATTGTACAGTAAACTACTGAAATAGATTTGTTTAACTAATTGATGAATTTGTAATGGGATTGGGGTGTATAATTAATTGCTAAATTATTTATGTGATAATAATTGAGAATATTTTCATTCTAATTAGATAATCACAATTGGTAACATGGTCATCAGGATTATACGAATGAAAATGGGAACATGATCAATCTAAATTGAGAATTATACATGGTAACATGGTTATTATACTTATCAGTAAAGAGAATAGAATAATGGTCATTATATAAAAGAGTAATATTGGTAAAATGGTCATGTTACATATGTTTTTTTTGGAAACATTGTAAATGTTACAAATAAATGTGAAAATAATGAATTGATGTAATGGAACCCTGAGTTGTGGAATCACATTAGAATATTAGTACTCCAACAAGAGTCAAACCAGGTACTTAGATATAATTTCACAATAAATACATTGAGAATCAACAATAAGTAGGTATTATGATTTGATTTATCTAGATAAAACTTTAGGATCAAGTACAAGATGAAGTTATTATTGATGTATGTGTGTCATTAGTAACCAAGGAGTTAACATTAATAAATAAGAATTAATTAATATGTGATAAAAATTATATTATTTCAATGTACATAATTAATAAAATAATGGCATGAACTATATTTTTAAAAGAGTAGATTTAGACACTGTTGGCGCCGACCTAATATGTTGAAATCAAATGCTATTTGTGCTTAATGATTTGCACTTGAATATATTATATTGTTATAGGATGAGATAAGGGAAAAGGCCCATGTATAGATGTATCATTAGAGATGAAACATGGATGAGGAGACCAAACATGATTTAGAACCTTATTGGGGAATTGTAGTGCCTTTATTTTCAGTTGAATTATTGAAACCCAACACATATATTGGCACCCAATTTTTCCATTTCTGTTGTCTATTGTATTTAATGCTTGGCTATCTTTTGAAATGAACATTGTTTTGGTAATATTTACTTATATGGGTTGTATATTTATATCAACTGGTGTTATAATCTATTTAAAGATTGTATTGTATCCCCATGAATGAAATACCAGATCCTCACTTCATGTTTGGTTCCTCTCGCATATATGGATGCTCGCTTGTGTTCATGTTGTGAACCAGCTTGGGGCACTCATGTTGGCATTTTGAAATAATATTTCACTATTCAAAAATAGAAACTTATCAAAATGATAAATGAAAAAAGTTTTATATAATAATTATTTTATACAAATAATGTTTCTGTTCAATTTTTAAAATAATATTTAGAATATGGTCAAATATTATTTTTAAAACATGGTAACCATCAAAAGGTTAAAAACTGACTTTAAAGAATAACTTTTTTACTTAAAAATCTGTGTTTTTTATTTCATGTATAGAATATAGATCGGGTGAATGTTAGATGTAACAACTGGATATTTTATTAGAATTATTATTTTTAATTTCATTGATATTATATTGTGCTATACGCAACACCATATTAGTTTGCAGTATACACAACGCTATTCTTGGCTCGTGATACACACAATTTTAAGTTCGTTTTGAAGAAATTATTCTACGCAAAATTAAGCATAGATTTTTTTAATATATAAATTAAATATGGTCGTATTTTGTTATATTCAACATCAAAGGAGTCTTTCACTACATGTCACCGTAACTTGTCTTGAATTACATGCAATCACGACCTTCCTCGACAGCGTGTGTAGTACGCAATACTATGTTTCACTAAACAACGATATATTGTTATAATATTACTATGGACTAGCCGTTTTGAATAGTATTAAATAAATTTTAAATTTTATAGCATTATTATTCATCTTACATATTTTCTATAAAAGGGTTTGAGAAGAAAATAAATATTTCGGGTAAAATAAGTATTTTAAAAAAAATGTAGTTTTGCTGCCTTTTAATGGCGCACCAACATTAAAAATAGTTATTGACATGTTTATAAGATCAATATGAAAAAATAAAATTCTACCTTGGAATCAGTATACAATAATTTAATTTGGATAAATTTTTCATTTTATTCTGATATCTTTCATGTTTTGATGAATAGTAAAAATACGCTATATTTTAATTAAAAACAACTTTTTTCCTCGCAATAATTTATATGGCTAGATTATCTTTTTAATTTGATATAAAGTGTAATAAGAATATAATTTTTCCATTTAATCCAATGTTGGTCATTGGAATTAATTTCACTTTGAAATTGGACATAAACAAGTGATGATCTTTTGATAGTTATTATTTCTTAAAAACGCTATTTGTTTTGATAACATGAATTAAATTCAAAATTAATTAATGGAACATCTATGTTTTGAATTCCGAAAAATGGAAATCATTTTTTATTTCGTAATATCAAATATAGCTTAGGCTGAATTTTTAAGATTTTTATGAAAAACATCAATTTTTGACTGATAGTGAAACCACTTTGCGGTAGTTAAAAAACTGAATCATTCGTTTAAATGATATTTTACCACTTATGTGAATTGAATTTAGAAAATACTGCATAAATTTTTGTTATCAAGAAGTAAAATGTGGTTCAACAAGATGGAAATAATTTTTGGTGAATAGTAACTTTTGTCTTTTTTTTACTGCGGTTAAAGATAACTAGGGTAATTCAAGGTTAAAAAATAACACAATAATTCAAAATTAACTTAACACTTGTCCAAACATTATTGAATGAATAATGGCCGACCATGGGCCTCCTTGGGTTGATTTTGGGACCCCATGGAGCCACTTATGAAAGACAATGACACATTAGATTAATTAATTCAATGTAAAGACAAAATTGACATTAACAAAAATCTTTCAGTAATTAATTTTTATAAGGGGATATATAAATTATATTTTATACTATAAATATTCATTGGAAATCAAAAAATATTTCGTACAAAATGATATTTTTTATAATTTCTTGACATCAAATGAATTAAATTATTTATGACCCAATAATGATGTAGTGTTTAACTAATAAATAAATGATTTAAATAAATAAGATTATAATGATTAAAATATTTTCCAATACTTGTCTAATTCTGATCGGATGATTATATATAGACCATCAGTCATCTTATCTTCGACTATAATGAATTTTAGACCATTAAAACTGAATATCATTATATTATAAAATAATATTTTCACTATTTCCTAAAGAGCCCCTCCTCCCCCTTATAAATGGAGACCATTTCTATCCAATTAATCACACCTCTCGAGCCATTTGGCTCATCAAAACTCTCCCCAATTAATCTCTATGCATCCCACTCCTTCCAATAGAATCCTTACATTTGGAGGAATGCACTTAAAGAAGTCCTTTTGGTTCAAACAAATGGAAGTTACCCAAATTAAAGGTAACAGTTTCTCTTAAGTTGTTTTCTTTTATTCTACTTCTCCAACCCCTAAACTATTTTTAATCCATTCTTTTTTAACAAAACCAGTATCCAGAATATACAAGGATATTTTTATGATAATTATTATAACTACACAAACAAAAACCTCCATCTAATGGATGAATAACATAATGTTTTTTTGGATGGAAAACTAATGCCTCACGAAATGATGATTGTTCGATTTTCTCCTACTGCCTCTTATGGTGGCCATTATGATGGAAATATATTCATATATGATATATATTATGTTTATTAGTTCCTTATGGTTATTTAAATCCCAATTATATCAATCCTTTATGGTTTCCATAGTCGGTAAATACAATAATCTCATTTGCGGAAGTGCGGACTATCGCCCCCTCAAAGTGATGTTATTCGTTAATACCTTATGTGGGATGTATAAAGGATGTGGTTAATTATATTATATATTATATTATACTGGAATTATAATATAACTATGTATAATTATGTTTTAATTCCATTAAAATAAAAAATATTAATGAAAGTAGCATTCATGTGTACGTACAACTTACCGTCTCCCGGAACAGTGCATTTCATTTCTTACCTCCATATGTTATGTACTATTATAAATACATGTATATTCTGGATATATAATGAATATATATGATATATATATCATTATTTACATTCTTGAAGTAATTAAATCATGATATAAGTAATAATAACATCAATAACAACAAGTCCAAACACAAAGGATAAATAAGATGATTTTACCCAAAACGTTTCTTTAACATGGGATTTACAAATGAACGGGAAATATAAAGTCATTAGTGAACCATATATGATATCATAACAATGAATATGATTCTGTAATAAGTAAATGAAATTATTTAAATCATTATATTGGTGTTTCGGATACGTACGACGCATAACAGACCTAAGGTAAGAGATAACTTTTCAAATCTCATTTTTATCCGAGATTGTTTATTCGTAAGTATTTACTGGGGTTATTATTATCATCCAAGCCCATGTTTTCTAAAAATGTTTTTAATTATTTTTTAATTCATTTTTACCCATTATTGACTTTTACCACATGTTATGAAAGGAATATTTCTATTCTTTACCATATGAAGAATTTTTTTGACTTTTCCGACAAAAGTACGAGAAGAATGTATTTTTAACATATATGGCGTGAACACATTTTTATGGTTTCATAACGCCTCATTTTCATGAATCTTACTCTACAAGAATTTATGAATATTTTCAACAAAATAATTTTCATTTAAAATTTTGTGGAATTTTGTGAAAAGAAAATGATTTTGAAGAAGAAAGGATAATTTCCTCAAGAATTCATTTCAAGTGTTTTATCAAAAACATTTTCCATTTAAGATGACATTATTTCATATATGTGTGTTTCAAGTATAATGTCTCTATGGTTTAAATGGTTTCTATTTTCTTATGATGAAATATCCATTTCTTTTATATAGATTATTTGATGATGGGATGATGTTTATGAAACCCATATTATTCTTTGGGTTATGATGAATGTTTTATGTTTATTTTTGTGGCATAAGTAAGAATGATTTCAATATGAGATGGGTCGGACCTATATCTCCCTCCAATTAATTGGGTAAATATTTATATCTCATGATATAGACATGGCTAGAACGTTAAGTTAATCAGGTTCAGTAATACAGGACTGGAACGAGCAGTGAACTCGATTCAGAAAGGGGCATTGTCCACTAAGATGGTCTTCATAGCAATGCCTTGGCTACTATGGAAATCATATCATGTGATTAATGGTTTCCAAAATCACATGTTTTATTCCCATGATATTTTATTAGGATTAATGTTTCGTTATGTTCTATTCCTTACGTATTGCCATGTTTTTGTCATTGCTCAAGATCTTGATGTTTAAGCGTTGTGTTCATGTTTTTATGATAAAATGTATATGGTTTGTTTTATTTTATACATTTTTACACTTAATGAGAATTTGGGATCACCCTTTATATGTTTTCATTTCCTCCGGATATAATGAAATGTTTTAGGTTTGAAAACAAAAGGGGAAGATCTTTATGGGAGATGTTGAAGATCTATCACCATGATTAGAAGATTATGTTCCATGTTTCCAAAGACACTAAACTATTATGGTCCTTGAGTGTTGTTTTTTTTGTTATGTATTAAGTATTCTGAAACAGTAATTTAATGTCCATGTACATCAAACTTTGAGTCTCTACAGTTGGTATCAGTGGAAAAGTTTAGTCAACCTTTAGAAACTAGGATGAAAAATCATTAGTGAGATCCATAGAAATATTTCAAAGTTATGTCTAGGGATGTCCCTAAGGTTAAGAATAAGTATATGTTATAGTCCTAGAATTATGGTAACGATCTTAAAATTAAACCTAGGATGTTAGATATTTATGTTACTCCCCCTTTATTATATTGTTTTACCTATCATGATTTTTACCATTCACACTATTCTTTTTGGGTTTTAGAAAAATGTGGGAAACATGAAGATTCACGATAATAGAGAATATGATGGACAATGGAATGATATTCGTCATAATCAAGAAAATGAAATGGGATTTGGAAGGCAAAAAATCGTTATTATTCCTAATCCACAATCTCATAATATGATCAATAATCACAGATTTGGTAAGTTTCTTGACTCAGTTAATAAGAGAAAGATGGAGTTTCATGATGATCATAGAGGAACGAAAGTTCAATTTAACTCATGTAAGTCTTGTGGGAAGAGGCATCATGGAGAAAGTTTAAAAGGAACTGGAAGATGTTTTGGGTGTGGAAAAAAGGACATAAAGCAAGTAATTGTAAAAGAAAAGGTTCAGTTAACACCATGGACAAGGATAATGGTATTGCTAAGACATCAACAACAGTTAAGTGTTTTAAATGTGGAATGTACGAGCATGAGGAAAACCAATTCCCTAAGGAAAATCTCATAAAGAAAATCAACATGGTCATATGGGTAGTATTTATGTGGATGATTATGAAGAGACTACAAATGACATATGAGATGAAAGAAATGACGATGCTCAGTCAGTGGTTTAAGAAGGTAGTGTAATGATTTTATGTTTTTCCAGAATAATGAATAGAGCTATAAAATAAAGAAAAATATAAGGATTGTTACACTGTTACCTTTTCTTGAGTTTTGAAAGTATATTATAAATGGTACTGGTAACCATGAAAGGTTATTCAGATATTTTTGGATAATATATGATGTGCGCATAATGAAGGGAAAAGGATTTAATGAAATGTTTGATAGTATTAATGATCTCATGACTAATATTTGGACAAAGTGATATCATGGATTGAGTATAATGAATTTTTGCTATATGGAATGTGGAAAGAGAAAACTTTTGACAGCATTCATGTTTTCAACTAAGGTTCTATGGTAATTCTTGTTGCAAAAGAATACGTGATTAAGGAATTCAAATGTTTGGAATGTGACCAACGAGATATATCATATGATAAATGATGTTATTCTGGTTCTTGTTATGTGACCTTTCCAATAATCATTTTCTGTATACTATGAGATTGGACAGATGTATTTTGGATAAGCCTAAAGTTTTTAATGAATTCAATTAGACATAAGATAGTATCGTTTACGGCTAGAACTTTTTTTCGATATTATTGTATGAATTTTATTATAATGTAGTTTTAGAAAAAGGGACAACCTGCAAGACAGGCGACAACCTGTTGCGTCGGACAAGGCTATGGGAATTGAACCCACAACCAAAGTATGACATGCCTTTATCGCCTACCACTGGCCAACATAAAATCCCGGGTTATTAGAAACTAGTTTTATTTTATTAAGTAGTATGATAGATGAATTGTAATTCCACTTTTGGAATCATATATGAATAAACTCACCATACATGGACTTATGTATTTGATAACTTTTTCTAACCTTAGTTAGACAGATGGAATGACCCATCATTCTATCACAAGATCTGTTAACACTTCAGGAATGAAAATTTCAACTTCATTTCTTTAAGATATGAAGTGGAAATTGTTCAAGGCACAAACACCAGTGAGAATGTACCGAAATAAATAAGTATTTATTCTAATTAAAATTCTTCAACATTAGGAAATTATATTGAAAACAACATGTTGTCCTAGTGCTCTTATATCTGATGAATCAGATGGTACCTTAGATCATCAAAAATTTATGGCTTTGTGATTGGTGGATTTTTCATAGCCATGTTCTCAACCACTCTCAATCAGAACATGATGGTTTTATTTTTAATCCATATCCATATTTTAAACTATTTTCTCCTTTGTGGAAACCCAGTGATTAGTTAATTTGGGTAACCGTTACATTTCATATTTTAGTTTTTAAAGATAGGTTTTGGTATTCCCTTTTTACGATGTTGGTTTCTATTAAATAAACTTTCAAGTATTAAACCATTTAGAACCCCGACAAATTTTGATGGAGAAATTCATTTTAAGGGTGGTAGAATGTTACAACCTGAGATTTTATTAGAATTATTCTTTTTAATTTCATTGAAATTATCTTTTGCTATACGCAACACCATATTACTTTGCAGTATACGCAACACTATTCATTGATCGTGTTACACACAATTTCAAGTTAGTTTTGAAGAAATAATTCTACGCAACATTATGCATAAATTTTGTTTAATGTATAAATGAAATATGGTTTTATTTAGTTATACGAAATAACAAAGGAGTCTTGCACTACACATCACCCTGACATGGCTTTCATTACACGCAATCACGACCTTCCTCGACAGCGTGTGTAGTACGCATTACCGAGTTTCACTAAACAACGATATATTGCTATAATATTATTATGGACTAGCCGTTATGAATAGTATTAACTAAATTTTGAATTTTATAACATTATTATTCATCTTAAATATTTTCTAGAACATGTTATGAGAATAAAATTAACTTTTCGAGTTAAATAAGTATTTTTAAAAAAATGCAGTTTTTCCGCCTTTTGATGGCGCACCCACTTTAAATATATTTTTTTACATGTTTATAAGTTCAATATGAAAAAATAAAATTCATCATTGTAATCATGATATAAAAATTTAATTTGTATAAATGTTTCATATTATTCTAAGAACTAGTATATTTTGATGAATAGTAAAAGCACTGTATATTTTAATTAAAAACAAATTTTTTCATCACAATATTTTATATGGATAGATTATCATTTTAATTTGTTTAAAAGTTTAATTACAATATATTTTAACCATTTTATCCTATTTTTTTCATTGGAATTAATTTCACTTTGAAATTGGACATAAACAAGTGATGATATTTTGATAGTTATTGTTTTCTAAAAAACACGCTATTTGTTTTGATAATGGAAATTAATTTCAAAATTTATTAATACCACTTCTATGTTTTTTATTTGAAAAAATAAACATCATATTTGAATTGAGAATATCAAATATATCTTAGGTTGAATGTTTGGTATTTTTCTAAAAAACATAAATTTTTGTTGAATAGTGAAACCACTTAGTGGTAGTTAAAAAAGTCAATCATTCATTTAAATGAAATTTTACCACTTCTGTGAATTGAATTTCAAAAATCTGACATACATGGTTGTTATAAAGTAGTAAAATGTGGTTCAATAAGATTAAATATTTTTTGGTGAATAGTAACTTTTGACTTTTATTTACTGCAGTTAAAGGTAAATAGTGTAATTCAAGGTTAAAAGAATATTATAATTATTCCAAATTACCTTAACACATGTCCAAACCTTATTGGATGAGTAATGGAAAACCTTGGGAATCCTTGTGTCGATTTTGGGCCCTCATGGAGCCACTTATAAAAGACAATGACACAATAGATTGATTAATTTGATGTAAAGACAAAATTGACATTAACAAAAATAATTTAGTAATTAATTTTCATAAGTGGCTATATAAATTATCTTTTCTACTATAAATATTCATTATAAATCTAAAAATTCTTCCTAAATCATCTTATTTTTTTCATAATTTTTAGACATCTAATGAATTAAATTATTTATGAAACAATAATGATACAGTGTTTACCTCATTAATAAATGATTTAAATAAATAAGATTATAATGATTAAAATATTTTCCAAAACATGTCCAATTATGATGGGATGATTATATTCAAACCATGAGTCATAATATCTTCAACTATAATTAATTTTCGACAATTAGAAACTGAATATCATTATATTATAAAATAATATTTTCACTCTTTCCTAAAGAGCCCCTCCTCCCCCTTATAAAAGGAGACCATTTCTATCCAATTCCTCACACCTCTCAAGCCATTTGGATCATCTAAACTCTATCCAATTAAGTTCTCTACCTCCCTCTACTCCCCCTAGAAGCCTTAAATTAGGCAGAAGGCACTTCAAGAAGTCCTTTTGGTTCAAACCAAAGGAACCTACCCGAATTAAAGGTAACAGTTTTTCTTAAGTTATTTTCTTTTATTCTACTTCTCCAACCCATAAACTCTTCTTAATCCTTTCCTTTGTAACAACACCATTATCCACAATATACTATGATGATGTTATCATACGGATTATAACTACACTTACACACAGCTCCATCCAATGGATGATGAACATAATGTTTCTATGGATGGAAAACTAACGCCTCACGAAATGATCATTATTCGATTTTCTCCTACCGCCTCTCATAGTGTCCATTATGATGGAACTGTATTCATATATGATATATATTATGTTTATTATTTCCATATTCTTATTTACTTCCCAATTCTATCAAGCCTTAATGGTGTCCATAGTCGGTATATACGATAATCTCATACGAGAAAGTGTGGATTACCGACCCTTCAAAGTGATGTGATTCGTTAACAATTTATGTGGGATGTATAGAGGATATGGTTAATGATATTATACATTATATTATACTGGAATTATAATATACATATGTATCATTATGTTTTAATTCCATTAAAATAATAAATAGAAATGAAAGTATCATTCGTGCGTACGTACGACTTACCGTCTCCATGAACGGTGCATTTCATTTCTTACATCCTTATGTTATGTACTATTATAAATACATGTATATTCTGGATATATAGTGAAAATATATGATATATAATTCATTATTTACATTCTGTAAGTAATTAAATCCTGATATAAGTAATAATAACATCAATAACAACAAGTCCAAACACGTATGATAAATAAGATGATTTTACCCAAAACATTGCTTTAACAAGGTATTTACAAAAGAACGGGTAATATAAAGTCATAGGTGAACCATATATTATATCATAACATTGAATATGATTCTTTAATAAGTCAATTTAATTATTTAAATCATTATACAGGTGGTTTAGATACTTACGAAGCATATCAGACCTAAGGTAAGGGATAACTTTTCCAATCTTGTTTTTATCCAAGATTGTTTATTCTTAAGTATTTACTATGGTTATTGTTATCATCCAAGACCATGTTTTCTAAATATGTTTTTATGTATGTTTAAAGTCCTTTTTTCCCATTTTTTTCTTTTATCACATTTTATGAAATGACTATTTCTATTGTTTACCAAACGAGGAATTTTTTTACTTTTCCGACAAAAGTACAAGAAGAATGTTATTTTTAACTTATACGGTGTGAATAGATTTATACAGTTTCATAACGCCTCATTTTCATGAAGATTACTCTACAAGATTTCATGACAATTTTAAAAAAAAATACTTTTCTTTTAAAATTGCTTGGAATTGTTTGAACATAAAATGATTTTGAAGAAGAAAGGATATTTTCTTCAATAATTCATTTCAAGTGTATTATCAAAAACATTTTCCATCTCAGATGACATTATTTCATATGCGTATGTTTCTAGTATAATGTCTCTATGATTTACATGGTTTCACTTTTCTTATGATAAAATATACATTTGTTTTTATGGATTATGTGATGAAGGGATGATGTTTATGAAACACATTTTATTCTTTAGGTTATGATGAATGTTTTAAGTTTATTTTGTGGAGAACGTAAGAATGATTTCATTATGAGATGGGGGGGGGGGCCTCTATCTCCCTCCAATGCATTGGGTAATGATTTATTTTTCATGATATATACATAGATGGAACTATATGTTTATCCAGTTTAGCAATACAGGACTGGAACGTGGAGTGAACTCGATTCAGAAAAGGGACTTTGTCCACTAAGATGGTATTAGAAGAAATGCCTTGGCTACTATGGAAATCATATCATGTGCTTAATGTTTTCCATAATCACTTGTTTTTTCCCATGCTATTTTATCAAGATTATTGTTTCTTTATTATCAATGCCTTATGTATTTCCATGTTTTATGTCATTGCGCATGATCTTGATGTTTAAACATTGTGTTCATGTTTTTAAGTTCAAATGTATATGGTTTGTTTTATTTTATACATTCTTACCCTTACTGATCATTTGAGCTCACCCTTTATATGTTTTGTTTTCCCTAGGATATAAAGAAAGACATTAGGTAATAAAACAATAGGGGAAGATCATTATGGGTGATGTCGAAGATCTTTCTCCAACATTAAAATATTATGTTCCATGTTTCCAAAGACACTAAACTATTACGACATTTGTGTGTAGTTTTTTTGTTATTTATTTAGTATTCTGAAAATGTAATGTAATTTTTATTTACGTCATGCTTTGGGTCTCTACATTAGACCTCAAATTTTGTATTACATATTTATAAATAATTTATAAAAAATGGTTGATTTTTTATTTTGTTGGTATATGACACACTTTTGGGAATTAATTTTTTTTTCAATAAGGAATTTAATTTTATTTTTGAGATTATTTTATTTAATTATATAATTATATAGTCAAAAAATAAATAATAATTTATAAATGTTTAAAATATATTATCAAAATTTATTTTATCTTATTCATAACTTTAAGATACTGAGCATATTTTGAGAAATACTGGGAGATATATCATGCACATTTTGTGCTTATTTATGTACCCTTGTTTAGAGTGATGACTTTTTATGCATTTGGATGGATATTTATGAAGAAATTTTTAAAAAATGGTTCTATGCACTGTGGGTGAATCTTTTGGTGAAACTGACCCCCTACACAACAAACTGGGTGGACCCATGTAGATAGGTTCACATACATAGCACACGTCCACATAAACTAATCACCCAAACCCATGAAAGCATGTGCCACAGTACAACAAGGTCTACACAGGTGGTGGGAAATTTCATCAAAGCATGTACCCCTACCCAGGAAAGAATGTACATTGTTTTTATTTATTCGTAAATTAGTTTTCAAACCCCCCAAACCCCTTAAAGTCCTTCTATTATACCTTGTCTCTGGACACGATGATTTTGGGTGATCCCAGAGAAATAGTGGGGGAATGGGTTTATGGTTGTCCGAACAATGTTCATAAACATCCAAAGCAGTAATCTAAGATATGATCTTCTCTTGGTACATGTATCTCATCCTAATTTCAATCTCAATAATTTTATTTTCATCCCATGATCTTTTGGTGATATTTATCTTCATTTTTTAAATATAAAAATGATTGGTGAGATCTAGATATAGGATTCCAGATCACGATATTGTTTGATTATATCATGATATCATGATCATGATTTAGGTATTTAGATCCGGAACTCATATTTATGTCATTGAGCTGATCAGATATTGGAAACATCCATTGAGAAAACATATGTCAACGAATCAAGGATTGTGGTCTTAATATAATTCCCATAGACTTGTAATTGATATATATATATATTGGAAAAATGGTATAATTTCTATCATCCATTTGAAATTTATATTCTACATTTGCGTTAATTATATAGACCAATTGATTTATCAATGACTTGTTATGATATGTGATTAATTAGTGAATTGATAATGATACTAAGAGACTTACATATTAGGTAATTAAATTTTTTAAATTTATTATATAAGGTAGGGGTTATAATCTAGGTAATTAATCTGGGGATAGATTATGGATTATTGAAGTGTCTCTGTTGACATAATTGTTTCGTGATTAATGAAGTGCCTTTGATAATTTGATCTAGATAATGAATTTTCATATTATTTATGGAATGTTATATTATAATTAGATAATTAATTCTGTAAAATTATTTATGAAAAAGACAATTTTATATTGATTAATTAATATACTAATTATTTAATGTTTTGATGTACCTTGTTAATTACTGATTCAACTATTGGAATGGGTGTGTTTATGTAAATATTAAACAATAAATGTGACTAAATTGGATAATTTATAGATAAATTAGTATTTGATAAATAATGGAAGCGTGGTCCTTATAAATGGATAAGTAAAAATGGTATCATGGTTATCATACTTTTGAGTTAATTGAATGGGAACATGGTCATTCTATATTGAGAAGTGTACATAGAAACATATTCATCAGAATTATGGGTAAATTGAATTAGAAAATGTTCATTATATTGAGGGGTAATAATTTTTACATAATCATATTACTTACATTTGTTATATTGGTATCATTAGAATTGTGGATTTTAAATGTGAAATTGAAGAATATAAATAATGAAACTCAGAGTTATGGCCTCAAATGAGCATATCCCTACTATAACATGATTAGAATCAATTTATAAGATATAATAGAATCATTTAATACATAGAGATCTTGCAAGAAGAAGGTAATGAGATATTATAATACCTTGTAAAATCATCAGGCTCCAGGACGAGATGAATCTAGTATTGGGGAATGTCACGACCCGCCCTCGGGGTCCGTGCCGTGACTACCCCAAGCCCGCCTTCCATAGGCCAGGGGCTGGCGACTAGCACCAAGGCGTAAGTCCCGGTAAAAAGGGAAGGCATTGCCTTTGAAAAGTAAACAAACACCACAGAGTAAGCAAGTGGAACGTAAACACTAAACAAAAGCAGAGTACTACTGAATGTGCGGAAAAGTAAATGGGCCAGAATACAAACCCAAAGTGAAAGTAATGTATAACTAAAAAGGGAAAACAGCAACTGAAAGTAAAAGCCGCTACACCGAGCTGTCGACTGGAAATCCCACCTGAAGGGTGGGTACAGATAGCTCCTCTGCTCCACGGGTCCTGCCGTCCGCTCCGAGCACGTCCCGCCCAGTGGTCCACCTCCGGGTACCGTCCCGCTCCGCAAGCCTCAGCTAAGGTCAACGCTGTCAGTCGTCTGCAAACAACACAACGTAGTGCGGGCAAAGCCCGTGCAGGGGTGACTATAAGCTACTCAGTAGGGACCCCGAGACCCTTGAAGGTCTCTCAAATTCACAAAGGATAAACCACGAAGAAAGGAACAATCACGAAGTAACAACCGACACTGCTTAGGTATATGCCCATACATATACCTAAGTCATCAATTCAAATACGCTCCAACCTCCGAGCCCAAGTACAACTCAGTCCACACAGGAAAGTAAACGTATTCCACACAGGAAAGCAAAACGTAATCCACACAGGATTGCACAACACAATCCACACAGGAAAGCAATAGGATTCAGCTCACACATGTATACTTCTTCAAAGGACGATAAAGATGATCACTGATCCATCTAAGTCGTCGGACCCATGAAGGATCGATAGGTAACTAACCCCCGCAGAAGACCCACACAGGATCGGGCTCACACAGAACCTGTAGGCGCTGGCTCACACAGAACCGCTGAGCGCAAGGACCCACACAGGATCGGGCCCACACAGGACCTGTAGCACTGATCCACGTAGGATCGCTGAGTGCTGAAGTCGTCGTCGTCGAATCCACACAGGATCTCTGTACTGTCGTCGTCACAGTCACAGTAGCAGTCGTAGGAGTAGAACAGTCGCAGCCAGCACTAGGGTTCCCGCACATAGCAAGCTCGTTCGGAGGGTCCGCTCCACGAGCCGAGAGGCTGATACATCAACTGTCACGAAGACCAGAGTTGATGTATCCAAAAGATCCGTATCGTCAACATGAACTCAACGCAACAGACGACGCGTCGATCGGACGCCCGGTCTGAGAGTTATTGGCATTTTCGTCCCCGGGGCCCGGTTGGTTTTTAAGGAAAAACCAACCCGACCGTACTCCACCTGCGTCCAAACCTCGGGCGGAGTATGCCAAAAGATCTGTCTCACTAAGAGGAACACAACACAGCTGACGACACGTCAATCGGACGTCCGTAGCTCAAGATATGAGCGTTTCCGCTCCGAAGGCCCGGTTGGTTTCGTGAACGAACCATCCCGGTCGAACTCAAAGTAATCCGAAACCTTGAGTGCAATATATCGAAACGACCGTCTCGATCCAAGGATCGCGTTGCCGGAGACGGTTCGTCATTCGGAGGTCTGAGGCTCAAGATATGGCCCAAAAAACGATTCTAGTTCGAAACGGGGTGGTCCGGGTCCGGGCCGACCCGGCCCGACCCCCCCCCCCCCCTGGGCGGCCCGGCCGGCGGCGGCGCGGGGAGCCGCGGCGGCAGGCGCCGCACATGGTCGGCACGCGGGGGGGGGGGGGGGGGGGGGCAAGCCCCTGCTGATTGGGATGCGGCGCGGACTTTGTGGCGCGCCATTTGCAGATAACGGCCCCCACACGTGGGGGCCGGCTGGAAACAAACCGGGGGGGGGGGGCCGGCTCCCCCCCTCTCTTCAAAGAACCACCCCCCTCATAAAGAGGGGGGTTTTGTATGATGGTCGGGGGATTAATTCCCCCGGTTTTAATGCCTTCCGGCCGGCCAGTTGGCCGGCCCGTTTTCTCCAACGGGACCGGAAATTCCGGTCCCCCCTTCGGCTTCCGACGCCGGCGGCCCGGCCGCCGGTCTTCTCTTCCCGCCGCGGCCCGGAACCGGCCGCGGTCTCCTCGTCCCGCCGCGGCCCAGAACCGGCCGCGGCGTTCGTCGTCCGGCGCGGTGCGACGGCACCGCGCCCCTTCGCCGTGCCTTGATTTATTTCCACGCGGCGCGACGGCGTCGCGTTCTTGAAAATTCTTCCTCGGCGTGGCGCGACGGCGCCGCGTAAAATATTTGCACGATTAACCGCGTGGTGCGACGGCACCACACCACTTGCTTCCACCCGCAGGAATAAACAAGAACGATGGAGGGGGTTCGGCCGTGTTCGTGCGGTCCGGCCCCCTCACGTTAAAATAATAACGCAACTTTAAATAAATCAAATCCACACGTTAGACTTGCTAAAATCACGATCAAGAATAAAATAATTAAACCAAAAAGAAATCAACAACCCCTACCTTGGTATAAGGTTCAAAGATTTGTCTACGTTCCGCGGAAGACGACGTCGCGGAGGTCGGGCGTCGCGGTTGTCGTTCGTCAAATCCGTTGACGAAGGGATGCATCCGATGCGATACGTCGTTGGCGAAACTTCTCAAGTCGACAAAGGAAAACCGAGGAGGAAGCGGTGTCTCCCTTTCTTTGACGTGGAGAGAAGATAGAACGGCGTGTCAGTGTTCTTCGCGTTTTTCAAGGAGGAAGATGAAGTTCTTCAAAGTGTAGAACTCTTCTTCTCTTAAATCTCCACACAACACAGCAACTCCCAAAATAAAATAAGCTACACCTTATTTTATTTTCACTTTGCCAACCTCTCAAAATTCAAAAGTTGAATTCATTACATTAATTAAAATCTTGAGTTGTCAAAAAAAATTAAATGAAGAGATAAGTTGGCAAGATTTAATGTAGGGGAGAGCCACATAATTCAAGAGGGGGGTTTAGAGGGGTTAGGGAATTTGAAAAGGTGGGGGCTCGTGTGGGCCCCACCTCCCTCATAATCACACATGGGAAGTTGGGTGGTTGTGGGCCCCACCAACAACTTCCCATGAGAGAGTCTAACCACCACGATTAAAATAAAAAATTCACACACAATTTTATTTTACTTATCTTTTAATCCCCAAAACTAACTTTCAACCCGCAACAAACGCAACATCCGAAAAGGTCTCTTTAAGCGAATATCGGTGCTGCGAGTTCATCGGTGTCCTCAGATTTCAATTCCGAGCACCGGATCAGAAGTTAGGAATTCCCGCTCGTTCGTTCACTGAACGTACCCGAGCCAAACTTCGGAAATTAATTACGGGCACTCTGGGCCTCGGAATCAGGTGCCGTCTGAAACCGCGCTCTTGTAAAATTCTAAAGAAAATTAAGAAAAAATTTCCCTTGAATTTTACGAGTCTTTACATTACTCCCACCTCCGGGCTTTACATCCCCGTAAAGATACATCAAAAACTAGGGAAACAAATGAGGGTACTGAGCACGCATCTGAGCCTCCCACTCCCATGTGCTCTCCTGGAGATTCCCGTGCTGCCATCTGATGCGCACAAGAGGAATCGATCGCCCACGCAGGACCCTCTCCTTTCGATCCTCTATCTCCACCGGGACCTCCGTAAAAGTCGCCCCATCGTCAACGTCAAGCTCCCCATGATCAATGATGTGCGTCGGGTCGTGCACGTATCTCCTCAGCTGGGAAACGTGGAAGACGTCGTGCACCTGGTGCAACTGAGGTGGTAGAGCCAAGCGATAAGCCAACTCGCCAACTCTGCTGAGGACCTGGAAGGGTCCGATGAAGCGCGGAGATAACTTGCCGCCTCGGCCAAATCTCCGAATACCACGTCGAGGTGAGACCCGCAAGAAGACGTGGTCGCCATCCTCGAACTCTAGTGGCCTCCGCCTCCTGTCAGCATATGACTTCTGCCGGCTCTGAGCTGTCCTCATCCGCTCCTGGATGACCTGGACCTTCTCTGTCGTGGCCTGGACAATCTCTGGTCCCACCAGTGCTGACTCTCCAGGGTCTGTCCAGCACAAAGGAGATCTACAAGGTCGGCCGTACAACGCCTCGTACGGTGCCATCCCGATGGTGGAGTGGTAGCTATTGTTGTACGCAAACTCCACCAAGGGTAGGTGGTCCTCCCAGCTACGACCAAAGTCGAGGACACATGCGTGGAGCATGTCCTCAAGTGTCTGAATGGTCCTCTCCGTCTGACCATCCGTCTGAGGGTGAAAGGCTGTGCTTAGACGTAGTTGCGTCCCGAACGCCTCCTGTAACCCCTTCCAAAGCCGGGAAGTAAAGCGAGCATCTCGATCAGAGACGATAGATGATGGCACGCCGTGGAGCCGCACAATCTCCTGAACGTAAAGACGTCCCATGATCTCTACTGAGCCCTGATCTCTGATGGGTAAGAAGTGTGCCGACTTGGTGAGTCGGTCAACAATCACCCAGATGGAGTCGTGACCTCTGGATGTGCGTGGAAGTCCAGTCACGAAATCCATAGATATGTCGTCCCACTTCTACTCCGGAACCTCCAAGGGCTGTACTAAGCCTGCTGGTACCTGATGCTCTGCCTTCACCTACTGGCAGGTGAGGCATCAAGAAACGAACTCAGCTACTGCCTTCTTCATGCCCGGCCACCAGTGCTGTCGTCTGAGGTCCTGGTACATATTTGCCACTCCAGGATGTACCGCCAAAGGAGAAGTGTGAAACTCTCTCAGCAATTCCTCTCGCAAAGATACTGGTACCATGGTACGTCCTCTGAAAAGGATGTCGTGCTCTGCTCCAAGGGAGAAACCATCTGGTGCCTGTCCCGAGGATATCTGTGCACGCCGTGTCTCACAGTCAGCGTCCCCGCGCTATGCCTCCCTGACTCGCTGAAGTAAAGGAGGAGTGACTATGAGAGACTGAAGAA
Organism: Viscum album; assembly: GCA_963277665.1. NCBI lineage: Eukaryota > Viridiplantae > Streptophyta > Magnoliopsida > Santalales > Viscaceae > Viscum > Viscum album. The sequence continues at coordinate 1,357,067,895 of OY728142.1, read as the reverse complement.
AGGCTGCTCCATCTTTATCCACGAAGGATATCTGCAAAGAGGCTAGCTGCTTCGTCGCCTCCTTAAGTAGCTGAATGCCCGTCCTCCTGCTGAGGGCATCGTCTACTACGTTCCCCTTACCAGGAGTATAGACTATCTCAAAGTCATAGTCCTGGAGGAACTCGAGCCATCACCGCTGTCTCAGGTTCAGGTCCTTCTGCGAGAAGATATACCTGAAACTCTGATGATCGGAAAAGACTGTAAAGTGCTCGCCCATCAGATAGTGTCGCCATGTCTTTAGAGCGAAGACCACTGCTGCTAACTCCAGGTCATGGGTAGCGTAGTTCTGCTCATGCGGCCTCAACTGACGTGATCCATAGGCGATCACGGCCCGCTCCTTCATCAGAACACATCCGAGTCCGGTCCCTGATGCATTGCAGTAGACTACGTACCCTACTCCCTCCTCAGGCATCCTCAAGATAGGTGCGCTTGTCAATCTATATCTCAGCTCCTGGAAGCTCTGCTGACATCTGTCAGACCACACGAAGGGTTTCCCCTTCTTCATCAAAGCTGTGAGTGATACCGCAACTCTAGAGAAGTCTGGCACGAATCTCCGATAATATCCAACTAGTCCCAAGAAACTCCGAACCTCAGTCACGCTCCTGGGTGGCTCCCAAGCTAACACAGCCTCAATCTTCGCGGGATCCACTGCAACTCCCGCCTCAGAGATAACGTGTCCCAAAAAGTGGACCTCATGTATCCAGAACTGGCACTTCGAGAGCTTACCATAAAGCTGGTGCTCTCGCAGTGTGTCAAGAACAACCCGCAAGTGATAGGCGTGCTCCTCCTCTGTCGTAGAGTAAATCAGAATGTCGTCGATGAAGACCACGACAAACCGATCGAGGTATGGCTTAAAGATCCTGTTCATGAGAGCCATGAACACTGCTGGAGCATTGGTTACACCGAATGGCATAACCAAGAACTCATAGTGGCCATACCGACATCTGAAGGCCGTCTTCTGCACATCCTCGTCTCTGACTCTGAGCTGATGATAGCCTGACCTGAGGTCTATCTTCGAGAACCATCGTGCTCCCTTGAGCTGATCAAAGAGGTCATCAATCCTCGGTAGCGGATACTTGTTCCTCACTGTCACCTGGTTCAGGCGACGATAGTCAACACAAAGTCTCAAGCTCCCGTCCGCCTTCTTGGCGAACAATATCGGGGAAGCCCATGGTGAAACACTGGGTCGGATGAACCCCTTGCCCTGCAAGTCCTTCAACTGTACCCATAGCTCTCGAAGCTCTGCGGGGGCCATCCGATATGCTGGAGTGGATATCGGGGCTGTCCCGGGGTACAAGTCAATATAAAAGTCTACCTCTCTGCGAGGAGGTAGTCCTGGAACGTCGTCGGGAAAAACGTCCGCAAACTGATCCACCACTGCAGGAAAACCAGGACTCCGCACGTCAACTGCTCCAAGGATAAGGCTACCCAACTGAAGAGTAATGGGCTGTCCTCTCCTCCGCGGAAGTCCATCCTGTGCTGCTAAGGCTCCCTTCTCACCGGTGAAGGTGAACCTGCTCCCATCGGTGCGTACACATCGCACATTGCGCCTAAAACAGTCAATCTGTGCATGGACCGTAGATAGCCAATCCATGCCCAAGATGACGTCGTAAGGCCTCGACGCTGCTACAAGAAGATCCCAGCCGAAGATCTCGCCTCCTAGAGTAAGCTCACACTGCCGGCACCAGTGCGTAATCGTCGAGTCTGCTCCCGTAGGAGTCTCTAGCCGTAAGGATCGAGCCAACGGCTCTGTCGGAATCTCCGAGCTCCGAAAAAGGGCAGCGGCTATGAAAGAGTGACTCGCTCATGTGTCTATAAGAACTGCAGCAAGGGTGGAATAGACACAGATAGTACCTCGAATCATCTCGGGTGCGCCGTGGTCGTAGGCCTCTGCTGCCTGGAGCTATGCATGTCGCTGCCCGCCAGCTCCCTGTGGTCGGGGTGGACCTCCTGGTGGTGGTGGTGGTAGAGCCTCAAAGCGTCGGCCACCACCGGCTGCTCGTCCAGCTCCTCTTCCTCGTCCGCCTCCTCCCTGCGAACTGCCACGGTCGACCCTCTGCCTCTGCCTCGGTGGTCCCTCAACCGTCTTCTGTTCCTCGGCACGGCGGGTCGGGAAGTCACGAGCCATGTGGCCCTGCCTGCCGCACGAGTAGCACTGTCTGCCTCTCATAAGACTGGCTCCTCGCTGTGTGCCCCGCACTACTGAGCCAGTGCCCTGAGATCGTCTGCCCGAAGGTCTGGTCTGTCTGGACCCCTGAGTCATCCGTCGACTGCCTGCTGCAGATGACTCTGCCACGTGCCGCCCTGCGGTGGGTCTCTGTGCTGGTGTAGACTCAGCAAGGAAGCTCTCGATCAGAAGAGCCCGCTCCAGTACTCCTGTCTGAGTCAATATGCTGAGGGAGATCAGCGATGCCCTGATCTCGTGTCTCAAACCCTGCTCGAAGGTCCGGGCCCGGAAGAATGGGTCCCGTACCATGTCGGTCGAGTAGCGCGAGAGATCGGTAAATCTCGCCGAGTACTGAGCGACCGTCATGCTGCCCTGACGCAGCTGTAGAAGCTCCTGGGTACGCACCGCACGAAGTGTGGCTGGGACGAACTCCGAGCGGAAGAGGCTCTCAAAGTCCGTCCAAAGAAGAGATGCCTCATCGTGCACCTGGAGCATCAAGCTCCACCATCGTCCTGCTGCTGCATGTAGTAGGCTCGCAGCGAGGATCACCATGAGGTCTGCTGGTGTCCTCACTAGCCTAAACACTCGAACCACTGCCTCCAGCCAGTCCTCTGCTACCTGGGGATCCGTCTCCCCGCGAAACCTGGGCGGTCGCTGGCGCTGAAACTCATGCAGTGCGCTGAGGCGACGTGCATCGTCAGCCGCTGCTGCTGGAAGCATCGGGGGATCGGTGGGTAAAGCTACCGCCGGTGCCACTACTGGCAAAGGGCCCTGCACCGAGGCCTCGTCGCTCGGTGGGCTGTCGTCTCGCTCGAATCTCGGAACCCTAGCTGGCTGTCGTCGTGGGGCCATCCTGAAAAGGAAACAGGTGCGCCACGGTTAGAACAGTATACCTGGTGAGCTGATATAAGTAATCACAAAGAAAACTTTGAAACACACACGCAATCAATGTTTTCGTGCATTAAGTCGGAAATCAGAAGTCAGGGTCCTGGTGTATGGATACGTCGGCCGCCGCACCAACACTGGACTCCCTGGACTGATAACCAAACTCAATACGCTAAACATTATTGCTTCACATAGAAAAGATCAGAGTTCACGGTAGAACCGAACTCCTCTGATACCAATTTTTCACGACCCGCCCTCGGGAACCGTGTCGTGACTACCCCAAGCCCGCCTTCCATAGGCCAGGGGCTGGCGACTATCACCAAGGCGTAAATCCCGGTAAAAAGGGAAGGCATTGCCTTTGAAACGTAAACAAACACCACAGAGTAAGCAAGTGGAAAGTAAACACTAAACAAAAGCAGATTACTACTGAATGTGCGGAAAAGTAAATGGGCCAGAATACAAACCCAAACTGAAAGTAAAGTACAACTAAAAAGGGAAAACAACAACTGAATGTAAAAGCCGCTACACCGAGCTGTCGACTGGAAATCCCACCTGAAGGGTGGGTAGAGATAGCTCCTCTGCTCCACGGGTCCTGCCGTCCGCTCCGAGCACGTCCCACCCAGTGGTCCGCCTCTGGGTACCGTCCCGCTCCGCAAGCCTCAGCTAAGGTCAACGCTGTCCGTCGTCTGCAAACAACACAACGTAGTGCGGGCAAAGCCCGTGCAGGGGTGAGTATAAGCTACTCAGTAGGGACCCCGAGACCCCTGAAGGTCTCTCAAATCCACAAAGGATAAATCACGAAGAAAGGAACAATCACGAAGTAACAACCGACACTGCTTAGGTATATGCCCATACATATACCTAAGTCATCAATTCAAATACGCTCCATCCTCCGAGCCCAAGTACAACTCAGTCCACACAGGAAAGTAAACGTATTCCACACAGGAAAGAAAAACGTAATCCACACAGGATTGCACAACACAATCCACACAGGAAAGCAATAGGATTCAGCTCACACAGGTATACTTCTTCAAAGGACGATAAAGATGATCACTGATCCATCTAAGTCGTCGGACCCACGAAGGATCGATAGGTAACTAACCCCCGCAGAAGACCCACACAGGATCGGGCTCACACAGAACCTGTAGGCGCTGGCTCACACAGAACCGCTGAGCGCAAGGACCCACACAGGATCGGGCCCACACAGGACCTGTAGCACTGATCCACGTAGGGTCGCTGAGTGCTGAAGTCGTCGTCGTCGAATCCACACAGGATCTTTGTACTGTCGTCGTCGCAGTCACAGTAGCAGTCGTAGCAGTAGAACAGTTGCAGCCAGCACTAGGGTTCCCGCACATAGCAAGCTCGTTCGGAGGGTCCGCTCCACGAGCCGAGAGGCTGATACATCAACTGTCACGAAGACCAGAGTTGATGTATCCAAAAGTTCCGTATCGTCAACATGAACTCAACGCAGCAGACGGCGCGTCGATCGGACGCCCGGTCTGAGAGTTATTGGCATTTTCGTCCCCGGGGCCTGGTTGGTTTTTAAGGCAAAACCAACCCGACCATACTCCACCTGCGTCCAAACCTCGGGCGGAGTATGCCAAAAGATCTTTCTCACTAAGAGGAACACAACACAGCTGACGACACGTCAATCGGACGTCCGTAGCTCAAGATATGAGTGTTTCCGCTCCGATGGCCCTGTTGGTTTCGTGAACGAACCAACCCGGCCGAACTCAAAGTAATCTGAAAGCTTGAGTGCAATATACCGAAACGACCGTCTCGATCCAAGGATCGCGTTGCCGCAGACGGTTCGTCATTCGGAGGTCCGAGGGTCAAGATATGGCCCAAAAACCGATTCTGGTTCGAAACGGGGGGGTCCGGGTCCGGGCCGACCCGGCCAGACCCCCCCCCCCCTGGGCGGCCCGGCCGGCGGCGGCGGCCGGCAGCGGCGCGGCGGCACGGCGGCGGGCGCCGCACATGGTCGGCACGCGGGGGGGCAAGCCCCCACTGATTGGGAAGCGGCGCGGCCTTTGTGGCGCGCCATTTGCAGATAATGGCCCCCTTACGTGGGGGCCGGCTGGAAACAAACCGGGGGGGCCGGCTGCCCCCCTCTCTTCAAAGAACCGCCCCCCTCATAAAGAGGGGGGTTTTGTATGATGGCCGGGGGATTAATTCCCCCGGTTTTAATGCCTTCCGGCCGGCCAGCTGGCCGGCCGGTTTTCTCAAACGGGACCGGAAATTCCGGTCCCCCCTTCAGCTTCCGACGCCGGCGGCCCGGCCGCCGGTCTTCTCTTCCCGCCGCGGCCCGGAACCGGCCGCGGTCTCCTCGTCCCGCCACGGCCCGGAACCGGCCGCGGCGTTCTTCGTCCGGCACGGTGCGACGGCACGGTGCCCCTTCGCCGTGCCTTGATTTCTTTCAACGCGGCGCGACGGCGGCACGTTCTTGAAAATTCTTCCTCGGCGTGGCGCGACGGCGCCGCGTAAAATATTTGCACGATTAACCGCGTGGTGCGACGGCACCACGCCACTTGCTTCCACCCGCAGGAATAAACAAGAATGGTGGAGGGGGTTCGGCCGTGTTCCTGCGGTCCGGCCCCCTCACGTTAAAATAATAACGCAACTTTAAATAAATCAAAGCCACACGTTAGACTTCCTAAAATCACGATCAAGAATAAAATAATTAAACCAAAAAGAAATCAACAACCCCTACCTTGGTATAAGGTTCGAAGATTTGTCTACGTTCCGCGGAAGACGACGTCGCGGAGGTCGGGCGTCGCGGTCGTCGTTCGTCAAATCCGTTGACGATGGGATGTGTCCGATGCGATACGTCGTTGGCGAAACTTCTCAAGTCGACAAAGGAAAACCGAGGAGGAAGCGGTGTCTCCCTTTCTTTGACGTGGAGAGAAGATAGAACGGTGTGTTGGTGTTCTTCGCATTCTTCAAGGAGGAAGATGAAGTTCTTCAAAGTGTAGAACTCTTCTTCTCTCAAATCTCCACACAACACAGCAACTCCCAAAATAAAATAAGCTACACCTTATTTTATTTTCACTTTGCCAACCTCTCAAAATTCAAAAGTTGAATTCATTACATTAATTAAAATCTTGAGTTGTCAAATAAAATTAAATGAAGCGATAAGTTGGCAAGATTTAATGTAGGGGAGAGCCACATAATTTAAGAGGGGGGTTTAGAGGGGTTAGGTAATTTGAAAAGGTGGGGGCTCGTGTGGGCCCCACCTCCCTCATAATCACACATGGGAAGTTGGGTGGTTGTGGGCCCCACCAAAAACTTCCCATGAGAGAGTCTAACCACCACGATTAAAATAAAAAATTCACACACAATTTTATATTACTTATCTTTTAATCCCCAAAACTAACTTTCAACCCGCAACAAACGCAACTTCCGAAAAGGTCTTTTTAAGCAAATATCGGTGCTGCGAGTTCATCGGTGTCCTCGGATTTCAATTCCGAGCACCGGATCAGAAGTTAGGAATTCCCGCTCGTTCGTTCACTGAACGTACCCGAGCCAAACTTCAGAAATTAATTACGGGCACTCCGGGCCTCGGAATCAGGTGCCGTCTGAAACCGCGCTCTTGTAAAATTCTAAAGAAAATTAAGAAAAAATTTCCCTTGAATTTTACGGGTCTTTACAGGGAATGTCTATCCATGGGACCCCCTGAGATAATGTTTTTAGATTAGAATAAATGATAATTTAATGACTAGTTATTTATGAATTGATCATAAATAATATATTATGGTATACAATAAATTTTGACTGGACTAGTTTTAGACACAATTTTTGGTGGCCTACTGAGTGGTACTAACACCAAATTTGGGCTTCCCGATTGGTACCCTAGTAGATTTTATTTTTTGCAGGAATCAATAAGGGATAATGCTCTGAACAAGGTGGTTTATTGAGGATAGTGTTTAGAGTATATAACTATACATGGTTAGGGAACCGTTTGGGGAATTTTAGTGTCAGTTTGTTTACACTTATTATAGAAATTTGATAGTTATATTAGAACATCATTTTTTCCTTTTAAGTTGAGTTCTATTTTACTTTTTTGGTTACCTGGTGACATGAACATTGTTCTAATCATTTATTTTTATGTAAATGTTTATTTATTTATAATGATGTTTTTATTTGATAAAAAATGGTATAGTCTCCCCATGACGGATTTATAAGACCCTTTCGGCTGGTCAGAATCCTCTAGCATGCAAGGAGGCACACATGAGATCATGTTGAGAACCTCCTCGGGGCACTGTTTCGTGGAACCTGTGTAAGGATGATACAAAGTGGTATAATAAGACATGTATTCTGGAAACAAAGAAGATTCGTGTTTGGTAATGAGCTTGGTTAGGGGTGTAGCAAACACATGTATGCTGGAAATCCATGTACAAATTGTGGTATTATTGTTATCATTATTAGTTGAATATTATTTCTCATTAGGTGAAACACATTGAGTGAGATGTGAATATAATTTCTGATATCTTTTTAGTATTGATTCCTGGCACATAAATGATTGAGAGTAGATTCAACTTGAATATTTTGAGGCGATCATAGTTTTGGGTGCATTACTGAATTTAGCCATGATTGAAAAAATGTGTTATGGGTACATTGTTATACATTATCTATTATAATTATTTTGATATTTAATTCAAAAATTTTGTCTAAAATGAATTTAACAATATTTTAAATTGATGGACAATTAGAATAATTGGGTTCTAGATGAGAAACAAGGTTATGATAGTGTAAGAACACTTTTTAACCAAAACATTGGCCTGGAATGGTTAAGGGTAGTGATAGTGCATTAGTTTTGACTATTTGGAGTGGTGGGGGAAAAGGCATGTAGCGAATATTTCAACTTATTTAAAGTATATAAGGTTTTGTTTTCTATCCTGAAATACGATTTTTGTATTATAGAGTGTCTGAAACTTGAATGTTTGTTGAGGGTATGACTATGGGGAATGACAATGAGTGATTTAATAGCCAAGGAATGTTTGAAATATTTTTTCTAACAAAATATTAAGGTGATCAATTTTGAGATAGCATGACTCGTTTTACAAAATTCATGGAAGGTGGCCCAGAACGAGTTATTAAAATTATGTCTATGTTGACAAATTGAGTTTCAGTTGTAGAACCCTCTAATGATTATTGGATAGGGTGCACCTTAGAGAGATGATTTTTTGTATTAGTCCATAAATACAATACATGACCATTTAGAGAATCCGTCTAAGTTAAGGTCCTTGTTTTCCACATATATTATAGGGTTATCATCAAACCATTGCTGGGAAATTATGGTGTGAACTATAATTACTAGTGGTATTATATGTAAGGAGATCCAGGGGGAATCTTGTAACACATTAATCCGAACACACTGATAATAGATAAATATACTGAGTTCATGCATCTAACACAAGGGAGAGTGTTGGTGATGGACTATACTGGATGCTACATTAATCATCAACGGTTTTCCCAAATTTATCATGGGATGAGGTTGCTATAGCGAATACTTCTCTAGATGGACATATGTGTAATATTATGTCCACAGTGAATATATATATGATTAATTTTTTTAGGAATTGGACGATCATGATAAAAATGTTAAATGGAAACTGAGAGATGCTTCCATTTCAATACATGTAGTTGTTATTGGATGATCATGAGGTGAGAGTTTCATGTGATGAAAGTGCAGTTATGAAATAATTATCCAGGATAGTGTGAATTATAGTACATATATAGGAGTGTCATTGGACATGACTTTACTGGGTGATCTGTCATTAATATGGTAGGTTAGGAAATTATCATCGACATTATTCCCAACCACCAGTAGTGTGTTGATGTTGTGGCAAGATGGGACATCTATAGTTGATCTGCATGTCAAAACAATAGAATTGTGCTGAAGTAGCATCTAAGAAAAGTTATTTTATAGAAATGTGATCATTTAAACATATTGAGATTTAAATTACTACTTTATTGGATGAGGTGGTTGTGGTAGTGTACATTGTGCTTCTAGGTAGAATAACAGACATCTGTAGAGTGGTTCTACTAACGGGAGTCAGACAACATCACCTGGAGGTCGAGTAGCACAGTTACATGAAATACAACACACACTTGGGGACAAATAGGATGTACCATTGATAGTGAGATGTTCTATTATATTATATTTTACATTATCTAGTTCCTTAAATGATATAAGGGCCTCTCATTGCATTATATCTATAAAACATGCTAACAGTATGAGCCTAATGATTGAGTTTATGAGTGGGGTTATGACTATAGATACATCGTTATGAGAAATGTTTTGATATAACTTTCTATACAAGTTATGTTCAATAGAGATAGAGGAATATAATTTTCTATTAGATCATTATATTCTTGATATGTTAGTGTTATACCAAATTGTGGTAATGGACTATCTTGTTTCATACCAAGAACGCATTGATTATTACAATAGGAGTGTGACCACCGTTTCTCCAAATGGTGAAAATTTTATTTATTATGGAGAGTGTGATATCTAATAAGTGTGAGAAGGGGAAAATACTCAACAACTGAGAGAAATCAATACCCATATTTATACTCATTTTTTGGATGTTGGGGATGTTAAAAAATATTTCCTCACAGTAGTAGTTGAACTGGTTTAGGATGCTTTTCATAATGACTTCTTAGGGATACCATATTAGTGATATGTGGAACATAATATTGACCTCATATTTGGGGATAACCAATTGTCTATTCCAACATACATAATTGAAATGATTGAGCATCAAGATCATAAGACTCGGTTGGAAGAGTTTGTGCGTAGGGGATTTTTCCGTCCAAGTATCTCAACATTGGGATTAGTTGATTCTCTCAAAAAGAAGGAAGACTAAAGTTTACATGTCTGTGTTGATTACCAGAAGTTGAACAAAATGACTGTGATGAACTAATATACTCATCTGTGAGTTGATGGTATTTTTGAGGAACTTAATGGTTCATGTTTGTTCTCAAAGATATATTTGAGATCAAGGTATCATCAGTTGAGAGTAAAGACATCTAATTTATAGTGGATTGATTTCAAATGCATATATGGTCTATATAATCTTGTGGTAATTCTATTTGGGTTGATAAATGAACCAGCACTGTTTATGGATTTGATGAAAATTGGCTTTTATCCGTATCTGTACTATTTTGTGCTGATGTTTTAGATGAAATAACGGTGTACTCCAAGACTCATGATGATCATCCGAATATCATGAAATCTTCTTGGGTACCCTTATATATCATCATTTATATACCAATATATCTATGTATCCTTTTTGGATTGACCAGGGAAACTTATTGGGTGACATCGTCTTAGAAGAATCTATTTTATGGACACATAGAAGGTTCAAATAGTGGTTTCTTGGTGGAATCCTATGATTTTTTTGACATCTATAGAATGATGGGTTTAGATGAATGTTAAATGAGGTTTATCCATTACTATTACCATTTGGAATCACAATAATCAGGTTGAACCAAAAATGGATTAATGTTTTAAGTACAGAGTCTTGTGAGAGAAATTTTCCGAATTTCCAGAACTACATATCAGCAAAACCAATTTTTGTCATACCTGAGTTAGGTGTGGAGTATATGGTTTCTTGATATTATTATAGTAATGAAAATTGATATTTGAGGATGTAGGGAGATCATGTTTTCGCATATGGGTCTCTAAAAATGTGGAATCATTAACAGAAATACCCTAACATGATCGTCAATTGGAATAAGTTTTTTATGATATTATTTTATGGAAGGAATATCATTAGGGAGAAATGTTTGCAGTCATTACATATCATAAGATCACGATGTTTATTTTTTAAAATTTTGATTTGAATATTTTTAAGTTAATATGAGTGGATTATATGTAGTATTTTGATTTTGAACTTAAATATAAGCCCTATAAAGGAAATATAGTGGTTCATGCCATTATAAGAAGAACTCACAATTAAATGGTTCAAGAGTCGAGTGATGTGTGGATAATGATGACCATGCGGTCTGAAAATATATTTGTATCTGATGATATTAACAATCATATGACAGTATGTTTATTTAATATGGAGTGTACACATTTTATATGGATCAGGAATAGATTGTATTAGGATACAATGTGATTAGCCTTGAGGGAATGATTTGACTATGGGGAGACATATATAGAGTTGTTGATAGATGATTATGATATCATCAATGTGAAGAATCAATTTGTTGTACCTAGGATCATATGAGAGGAGCTCATGTGTGAATTTCGTGCCTCGATATGGGTGATAAATAGTTATGTAACAAAAATGTACAGTGAAATATGATTTAGTTTAGTTGGCCAGTCCTGAATAATGGGGGTAGTAGGGTTTGTGACAAGATGTATCCCCTATATGTTGGTGAAGGAAACGTTTTAATGACCTGGAGGATTAAAAAATTTGATTTCTATTCAGAAATGGAAGTTGTATGTTGTGATCATGGGATTTTTGTTGGGTCACTCTTTGATTCTTCATAAGGATGATTCTACTTGCTTCATTAAGGATTTACTGAAAAAGTTATCACAATTACTACATTTATGGGAAACCATTACATTAATAATGTTTGGAGAACTATACATTTGATAGAGGTTCTATCTGAATGGAGATCCATGGAATGTGGTTTCATATCGTGATTCATGCTTTACTTAAATATTCTTGTACAGAATATAGAAAGAACATCGAGCACTTGTATTATTGAGTTTGTATTTCCACACAAAGACAGATGGGAAGTTGGAACGTGTTATACATGTACTCGAGGATATGCAATGTGCATGTGTTCTTAATGTTGCTTGATATTTGGAAATTAAAATGTATTTAATGGAGTTCGTCTATAAAAAAATGTTATCTAGAAACTATATAGACTGACCCATATAAGTTTCTTTATATAAGGCCATGTATATCACCATTATGCTGGATAGAGGTTGGTGAGTTAGAATTTATGGGACCGAGTCTCATGCAAGAGACGTCAAAGAAGGTATAATTGATTTGGAAACGTATGGATATGGCATAGAGTAGATACATTTTGTATGCAGATAGACAGATGAGTCCCATAGTATTTACAGAGGGTATTGTTTATTCCTTTGGGTGTAGACTATGATGGATCACTGCTAAATACACTGGCATAGAATGTTATCACCCAGGTTTTTTGGGCCTTTTAGATAGTGAGGGAATTGGGATGCTGGAATACATATTAGAACTTCCATAGAGATACCACACTATGGATGATTTTTATATGTTCCACAACTACAACTCTATCATTCCAAAACATATCATGTGATCGATGTAGATGAGGTAGACCTTCATGTAGATGTATCATTAGAGGATAATCTGATATGTGTGCTGGAAAGTAGAGAGAAAGTGTTGTAGAGAAAGGTCATACTTATAGTACGTGTGTTTTGGAAATATGTATGTGTACAAGAATAAATATGGGGAATTGAAACAAATATTTTGGTTCAACAGATTATATTTTTGGGTTAGAATCATAGATAAGTTCTAGAGTGCAGCTCAAAGATGGGTTGTTATTAGGTGGGGAGGTTGTAAGATACCAACCATTCTACAGTTATTTAGTTTGAAATTTCATGTACTTGTAATTCTTAATTATGTAACATAGTTTAGATTAAATACATGGGGTGTGTTTGGGTGGAGGTTTAAAATGTCATTTTTAAAAAAACATGTATGTAAATTGTTGGTGCATAGTTCGAGTAAACCATGTAACCAGCCCGGTAAACCATGAAGACTCAGGCCAAGAGGATCACACGACCAACATACATTTTTATAAACAGTTCACCCAAACCCTTGAAAGTGTGTGATGCTGAAGAATATGGTTAGCACGGTTGGAACACAATTTCATTTAACCTTGTATCCCTTCCTAGGAAACCATGCACATAGTTTTTATTTAGCCAAATATTAGTTTTAAAGTCCACTAAACCACTAATGCTCCTCTTATTCTTCCTTTTCATGGGACATGATGATTTTGGAAGACCTGGGAGATTTCTAGAGGGGTTTCAAGGGGGTATGACCTTCATTCATCGAGATACTAAACATGAATTACAGATATAATTTTCTCTAGATATGTGGATATCATCCCAATTCCTATATCATTAAATTTCATCTCTTACTATGATATTTTGGTGGGATTTATCTTCAGTTTATTAGCATCTATACCTAATCAGTCATATATAAATATAGTATTCTATGGTTAGATATATATTATTTATATCATTATATATTGATCTTGATTTATGGATTTATATCTAGAACTCATATATATGTCATTTTACTACACAGATTTTGGAAATCTGTGTTGAGAAAATGTCTATAAACAAATCGAGGTAGGCGGTATAAATCATATTTCCATAGTTGTGGATTTGATATGAATATTAAAAATTGTATTATTGATAGCATCATTTATCCAAATATTTTCTTAATTTGGGTTATTTATATGGGAGAATTGATTTATCGATGATTTTCTGGAAATTTGTGATTAATTTCATAATTGATCATGAGACTAAGGGGATTCCATTTTAGATAATAAATTTTGGGAAATTGATTACAAATTGTAGGTGTTGTATTCTAGATAAAAAAGTGAGGGATTAATTATGTGATATTTATATGGATAATTTGGATAATTAATTGTGGATTGATTATGTTCCTTTTATCATACAACATAGAATATTAATTGTGGGATTTACTATGTGAAGATGATATTTGAATGAAATAATATATTTTGGAAAATTAATTATGGGATATGAATTGTGATATTTATTTACAAATTGATTAATTAATTAATCATTTGAAGAAAGTAGTTAATGGTTTTGTAAACTAAATAAATATGTGGGTTAAACTAATTGTTGAATTAATAATGATATTGAGGTGGGTATTGAATTGAGATGATAATTAGGTTATAAATAATTGTGACATGATCATTCTAAATTGAGATGTAAAAATGGTTACATGGTCATCATTATTATGTGTAAAGATAATTGGATCATGTTTATTATAAATTGATTATTATACATGGTATCTTGTTCATTAAACTTATGAGTAAAAATATTGTGAACATGGTCATTCTATTTTTGAGTAAGCCTTTAAACATGGTCATCTGACTTATTTTTGTGATATTGGTATCTTAGGAAATGGTGCTTTAAAATGTTAAAATGATGAATGAAAATAACTACACATTGATATATGGCCTCATATTAGAATATTTGAACTCTGTCATGAGTCAAATCAGGTACTGAGATATCATATCACATATGAATACATCGATCTTTGATATGATGTAGGTATTTATATATGATATTATCTATGGAACACTTCTGGATCATAGACTAGATGAATCTAGTATTGGTGTATGGGTCTCCATGGTAACAATAGATTAAATATATTTAGATAATAATAAATGATAATGTAATAACTAGTTATTTATGCATTTTACAAATTCCGTATTAAAATCAATACACTATCTTTTGACTGGGCCTGTTTTAGATGTCATTGATGATCTCATTATATTTATAGTTTTTATGTTATTCTTTAATAATTTTTATTTAATAGTTTATCAAGTGGTAATGGATTTATAACTAAAAATCGTTTTAAATGATTTAAATATTTAATCTTATAAATCCTTTTCATTAATGTCCACATTTTGGAAATGATTTAATGTATTTAATTATAAATACGTTTTTGTTTGAAAATGTTAATTCCTTTAAATGTTTAATTTTGGTATGGGATTCATTGATTAAAAAATATATTTATAAAATGTTTTAAATGGTTTTTAAAATGGTTTTCAGAATGTGTAGAATATGTCAATATAGTGAAATTTTATATTGTGATTGCAATGTGAAAAAATTATATTTTATTTATTCTTGTTCGGGTGTTATGCTTATGTTATAATACTTGTGCATTGTTTACGCATACAAGTTGTTCTGAGATAATCCTAGTGCATGTGAGCCCGATATAGCTCTTTAATGAATTAGATAACATGGTGGAGGTAAATTTTGATGTTTCTATTAAGATATTTAGGGAATATTCTGTGTGGGTATTCCAAACGTAACTCGCTATGTAGCGGTGAAAGAAAAAATGAATGTATATTATGGATTCCAGAAGTTACCATTATGATTTATGTTTTACATGTGTTATTCGTAAAACATATGATATTGTGTGGTATGTTAAATATTGATAAGTATGATTTCATTTATTTGTATGTATTAATTGACTAATGTTTTCTTTTTTGTGTTATAACCCTTACTGAGATTTTTATGATCATCCCATGCCTTGGAAATTTTTTCAAAAGGTATAAGGAAGGGTAATATAAATTAATATTTAAAGAAGATTTATATCAAGAAAATAATTCTTGTTTTTTAGAAAGAGTATTATTTTTCTGAAAATATTGGATTGAGTAGATGTGTCTACTTTGTAATTTTATAATTGTAATGTAATATTTACATCATATTTCTCTAAAACTCTAGTCCTTAAAATATCCTCAATGTGAATTATTATCTTAATTCATGATTATGTAATGTTTAATGATGGGGCCTTCTAATTTTTATCAGAGGAATGTTTAGATACCGTTAGAGGTTAGGGTGTAATTTAAGCATATGTTTTATAAACATAATGGATAAAATATAACAAATTGTTCAAGTTTTTTAGTTAAATTGAATTGTTTTAAGATAACATGAATAAATAAATCTTAATGTTCACCCTCCTCATAAGAAATTATATGACTATTATATTCATATAATTACACTAAAAATTTTTGTTTTAATAAATATAGGGATGTAGAAGGCACCAATGTGATAATGGATGTGAAGAAAAATTTGATGGTCTTATGAATAAGAATCATAATGAAATGGGAGCATCAATTAGAAATATTTTGGATATTCTAAACCAAATATCTTGAGTCCTGATTTACCTCTTGAAACATGGAGATTTTTATAATGTATCATATTTTCAAAAAACAAATCCCTACACAACTTCATGTAATAATCATAAATGTAATTATATTAAAAAACTTATTTGTCATGGTTGGGGAAATAAAGACCTTGGAAAATGCTTCAATGGGACTGGAAGATATTATATATGTGGTAATGAATGTCATAAATCAATAACCTTACATCAAAAACGGTATCATCCAGTTGAATCCATGAAAAGGTTATGATGTTATTTTCAAAGGATTAATCGAATGTTTTAAATGTGGTGTGTATGGTCATTATAAAAATATATGCCATACAAAGAAGGTTCACGAATGGGATCAGTACTTTAGTACAAATATATGTTTATAAATACCTAATTCCATTCCAATTGATGTTGGGGAAACTAACAATGACCAACTAAATGTATTGATTATTTCTTAGATTATGTTTCCATATTATTGAATCATAGGATATTATTTATGATTTTGTTTGTAGGAAATAAGTATTATAGAATAAGTTGTGAAAGAATTGTTAATGAATCAGGATTAACATTGATTGAGTAATAAGTCTATGTGTATGGGATTCAAGAGTTATGGTAGATATTAATATGATGAAATGCTTAAATGTATTAAGTCTCTTTTGAGGATGGTATTAAATTGGAAGACATTTTATAATACGTGTAATCCTAAATTTCAATATTTGAAAATGTTATTATATGAATAATTATCTTACCATTAGTTGATATATTTATAATGAACAGTTTTGGTTTATATGATCATTGAATATGAGGTAAATATAGATTATTACTTTTTAGGATGAAAATAAATGGTATTAGATAACATTTGTGGTTAAAATATTTTATGGTTATTATTGAGGAATTTATCTCATTTTTTTGATTTTTGTAAAAATATATAGATTATGAAAAAGGAAAACACATAGACCATGTGAAAACCCATCATGTCAGACAAATCTATGGGAATAGAACCCACAACCAATTGGCATTTGAGACTTATCGTGTACCATTGGACTACGTGAAGTCCTTGGATAATATGAATAATTAGTTTTGGTTAAATAATTTTATGGATCGAAAATAAGTTTATTTTTGGAAATTATATTTTATCAAATAAATATAATTAGTTTACGAAAATGATTTAGTAATTAAGTGATAATTGTTATTTTGGAATACATTCTATATTTTATGAGCACTATATTCTTAAGGAAAATATAATACTATGGTATTTAATTTGCAGAGTAATGGTTGAAATTTTATTTTGGAAGAATCTATGTTTTCATTGTGGAAATTCGGATATTTGGGAAATTTATAGAAATGATTATCCTATCATAAAAAAATGTGATTAGGATAATTAATATTTTTTATGAGACTTTAAAAGGTACAAATGTTTTTTAGAGGGAAATGTTATGATTTTTGTGGAAGACTGTCTGATTAAATTCTTCTATGTTTTGGGTTCCAATATTAGCTTTGATTATATTGAACTAATTAAAATGATTTTTTTATTGAATGGTCATTGATGATATTTTGGTATTGATTGACTAATTATGGGGATTACGATTTTTATTTTTGTTTAAAAATAATAATCTTTTTTGGGTATTTTCTATGTTTGTACAAATAATTTTTGTTTTGGATAAATTCTAAAGATAAGGGAAATCTATATTTCCTATTTTTTTATATTTTGATTCTATAGAAGTTTATTCTATCACATTAGGTGTGATCTAGTCATCTTGAATACTCATTGTTTGGAGAAATGATTAGTTTTTGGTAGAAACTTATTAATGATGAAACTCATCTTTTAAAGTATGTAAACTTCTTTATATCCTAACTCAATCTCATAAATAAATTATCCAACGTTATTAAATGATACATAAACAAAGTTGTTCATTTACTTTTCATACTTGGAAACCAAAGATAGTTTAACCTATCACATGTTTGTGGTTTCTAGTGGATAATTTTCTCCTGATTGTGTTTTCTATCACTCTCAATAAGACATTGGCAATCTGTTTCTCCTTCATATACATTTCTTCATTGAATAATTGTATGGATTATCTTGTGTGACACTTTTTCTTCTATTTATTTATTTTAATGTGATAGTTTTGTTGAATATTTTCTCGATCTGGGACTTTCAATGATGTTTCTAAGCCTAATTTTATAATTTTAAGGACGTAAATTCCAAAAGGGTAGAAGGACGTAACAACCTAGTTAAATAATGAATATAGAATTTTAATATTTTTTAATATTTTTGAATTAAATATTTTTTTTGACATTAATTTAGATGATATGTTTTATTTCATAACTAACATTCAACACTGGGTTTTCCAAAAATTTCATGTTGTAGATAACGCTGAGTCATACTGAAAAATAATAAAATAATATTATTTTAAATAGTTGTTAACACATAGATATTGTATTAGAAGGAATGAATAGAACTAAATTCAATATGATAAAACATGTTTGTTAAATATTTTTACATTTATCCAATAAAATATATAGGCTTAAATTGAGAATAAATAAAATTTTAAGAATAAATACTCTAATATTTTTAAAAGACCGATTTATCAACTTTTGATTGAAACCTATTTTTAAATAAAGTGTATTTCAATTTTATATTTTTAAATTGAAAAAATAAACTTATTATTTAGAATTGGGACATAAAAATTTACTTTGGGTATTTTTTTGGTATTTGTTTGATGAAGTGCATTTTTTTTATGAATAGTTAAAAATACTGCATTTTAATTCAAAATTGCCCTTTAATAAAATTTATTTATATTGATATATTGTTATTTTAATAGTTTTTAATGATTAACTAGATTATGATTTTAGAATTTAATCCAATTATTTTATTTCTATGTAATTATTCTTAAATTGGACATTAACAAATGCCAATCTTTTTATAGGTATTATTTATTAAAAATACGCTTCTTGGTTTTGACAATGGGAATTAATTTTAAAATAATTTCTGACAAATTTGTGTTTTGAAATATGATATAATGTATTCCATATTTGGAATCAGGGGGTTCAAATTGTGTAAATATGTAAATTTTAATTTTAGACATTATGAATATTTATTTTAGAAAATATTTTATTTAACATGTTTAATGTGTAAATCAAGGAAATAATGGTGAAATATAATATTATAATAATATTAAATTACTCTTACACTTTTTCCTAACACTATTGGATGTGATATGACTAAACTAGGTCATACTTGGGTCTATTTGGGGACCCCATGGAGGCATTTGGTATTGATAAAGACAATTTATATTAATTAATTTAATGTAAGGACAAAAATAAAAAAACAGATATCTTTTAGTAAAAAATTTAAATGGGGTTATATAAGTGTTATCTTCTACTATAAATATAAATTGGTAATAAAAAAGGATGTACTGAATCATGGTATTTTATGTATAATTGTTATATATTAAATAAGTAAATTTAAATACGACACAATGGTGATGTTGTAATTGCTTCATTAATATAGGATTTAAAAAAATATTATAAATATTAAAATAATATTATGTTTATACTTTTTATGCCATAAATTAATTTTACTGTTAATTATTAGTATTTAAATTTTTTTTAATGAATGTTCATTGAAACAATAAAGTTTTTATAGTTTTTTTAAATTTCTTGATAAGAATATTTTATAAATTGACATAAATGAGTTTTTAGAACAATTGATATATTATTAAATGATATAATAATAAAAAGTCCTATTATTCAACAAAATGACATAAATAATGTAACAAATGTCATAAATGATCTATTTTGGGTCTCTTTTAGTATTATATTAATTATATTATCCATATATTATGAATATATAAGTGAACATAGTAAAAGTTAAATAAGATAAAAAAGGGTTAAATAAAAAAGATAAGGAATTAAAAAAACCCTAAACCTGTCCTAATATTTTTGGATTATTTTTTTTCCACTTATATGAACATTATATTATAATTAAATAGGTTTTGAATATTTTTAAACATAATGTTATATAATAATAAAATAATATTTTAGAACATTCCTAAAGAGCCCCTCCTCCCTCTTAGAAAATGCCACCTATTCTAACTCATAACTCACACCTCTCAAGTCACATGGATTTTCCAACCTCAACTCCAATAAGCTCCCAACATCCCTTTATTCATCCTAGAAGACTTAACTTATGAATAAGGAACATCATGAAATCCCTTTGGTTTAATCCAAATGGAGTTATCTAATTAAAAGGTAACGTCATCCCTCACGTTCTCTTATTTTATTTTACATCAACAGTCCATACACTCCTCTTATAATTTGATTACATAAAAACACCAGTTTCCAAAATATACTAGGTTTTATTTTATGATAATTATTAGAACAACACTTCCACACACCACCTTCTAATGGATACGAACATACTATTTCTGTGGACGGCGAACTACATCCTCCCGAAACGATGATTGGTTGGTTATATCCTACCACCTAACATAGAGTCCATTATGATGGAACTATATTAATATTGGATATATTATATATTTATATTGTCACTATGGTGATTTATTTTTCATTTATATAACTCTTTTATGGTTTCCATTATTAGTATATAAAATAATTTCATTCGAGGGATTCTGAACTACTTCCCTCTAGTGATATGGCTCATTCATGCTATATGTTGAACATATAAAGGATGAAATTAATGAAAATATATATGACATTATACTGGAATTATAATATACCTATTATGAATTATGTTTTCATTCCATTAAATATAAATATAAATTAATGTTGGATTCATGCATTCGTACGACATATCGTCTCCATGAACGGTGAATTTCATTTATTATCTCCAAATGTTATGAAATACGACAAATACATGTATATATATATATATATTTGATATATTTGATATCTAAATCATTAATTTCATTTTACAGATAATGTAATTTCGACGAAATTGACAATTTGAAATTTTAACAATTTGATTATAACTCAAGTACCAAATATCAATAATATGGTTGTTATTCACTTAATTGAATATTTAATATTTATAACCTGGTAATAAGAGATAAAATATAATAATAAACATGAAAAATTTTATTAAGCAAGTAAAATTTTAATTCAGTTTATGATTTAGAAGATTAAATAATGAATGAGTCAAGTTGGACACGTGGTAAGGGAACTCCTTAACCCAATTTACATAATTTATGTTAAACATATACATCTTGATCATGTAATGATGTGAATATATATTAATGATCATTGATTGTTTTACACACTTAATATCAAATTATATTCGGTGTATATATATTTGTACCGCATAATTATGTCATGGATTTATCATTTCTCTAACTGTAATATATTTGTAAGGGACTCATCTCAATCGATTTTTATTGAGTCTTATCTATATATTGTTCACATTTATTATCCTATAATCTGTATATATAACCAATTTGACATTATATATCATTAATTTATGTATTTTCATGATATTTATTGTTTTTTAAGTTATTCTGTAATTATTTTTCTTCAATAGATTCTCAGGTGGTAAAGGATTCATTAACTAAAACATTTTTTTAAATGTATTAAAAATATAATTTTTTAAATCCTTATCTTTCATGTTCTTGTTTTAGAAATGATTTTATGTATTTATTTATATTGACATCATTATTTTAAAATTTAGATTCCTTTAAAATTTTCAAATAGGCATGGCACTGTAACGACCCATGAATTTCATTGAATTTTTTTTCTTAATTTCTTAGGAATTTTATGAGTCCGCAGTTTCTAACGAAGCCTAATTCCAATGTCCGGTGTTCCCTGAATCAATTTATAATGATTTTTTCAGGTATATTCAGTAATCGTACGTGTGGGTTTTTCTATCTTCTTAATAGGTGCCTAGAATTGAAATATGGGGACACTAATGAACTCGCATCACCGGTATTTTCCTGAGGGGACCTTTATCGTTGTTGCGTTTGGTCGAGAGTGGGGGTTAATTTTTTTGGGGATTCTTTTTAAATCAATTAAAATTTATGTGTTACATAATTTTTTTAAGGGGTGGTTATTTCCTCCGAAGAAAAATTTTACGTGAAGCCCACATCCCACATAACCTCCTAGGAGAGGAAAATGTGTGGTGGGGCCCGCACGAGCTCTTCTCCCATCAAATCCCCTTTTAACTCCTTGAAACCCCTTTTATCTTTTGAACTCCCACATTATGGTGGAACCTCTCCACCTCCCTCACCTTAATTGTTCCAACATAATAAATTAATTAAATGGATCATATTTTTGAATTAATTTGAAATTAATGTTAAGGATAAATTAATATCCTAATGTATTTTTTTTGGTTTGGCACATGTTGTGTTGGTGGAGCCTTTGAGAATAGAGAGGGCCTTCTTCCAATGAAGAACATTTACCTTCTCCAACAATGAACACAAGGACCTCAATCATATTCTTCTTCATTCTTCTTCCTTTGTGTCAAGGGAGAAGACATCACCCACAAGGAATGTCACCAACAACAATGACTCTTCCTCCGACGTTGACATAACGACACAATATTCCATGACACCTTCATCCACAATGCGGATTTCCTCGTATACATTCAATGTTGATTACAAGGTAGTGGGTTTGTATAATTTTAAGTGAATATAATTATATATCATTCTTGATGAATGATTTTGATTTTCTTCATCCATTTTATATCTCATAATTTGGAGGGTACGAGATGGATGAACACGGCCTGACAACTCTCCGTTGTTTCGTGATTATTTTTCCAACCACGACAGGAGGTGGTAGCATGGGGGAAAATCGTGGCCCGTATCCTCGGTGCCACTCGGGCTGAATAACCAGTCGGCTACTGCCTGCCGAGATGGGGAACTGCGGCACCCATAGGTGTCGCATGAAGGATATGTGGCCTTCATCCATGTGCCACTTGTTGGATGAACTGGCCGGCTATGGCTAGCCGGGAAGGAGGCCATGGCGCCGCACTGCGGAGAAGACTACAGCATGTGCTGTGCAGGCCGCATTAGCGGGTGAATTGGTCGGCCGACTACCGGCCTGGATGATGGATACCATGTCACCCATAGGTTCCGCATAGGAGGAACAATGGCACACTATTCGGGCTACTCACATTTGACAAATCCGGTCGGCTTCGGCCGTCCGGGCTGCAAGGAGGTGTTGCACCGCTCAGTGCCTCCGTGCGAGCTGAACCAGCACGCAATCGCGGGCCCGGTCTGTGGGTGGGCCGCACTCTACGTAGCCGGGACGACCCCCCAAACTGGGTCGGACCCACCATACCAGGTCCCTGGTTGATTCGCGCATCACCGAGTTAGACCCACCGAATTGGGTCGGGCCACACCGCCAGCCCACTGGGCTTGACGGGCCGGGTCGTTTCACTCAAACGTGAATATCTTCTAGACCGCATGTCCAATTGACATGCCGCCTACAGAACTGCTACCCTTGCAATGTGGTGGCCATTTTGAATTACTATAAGTGAGTTTTGGACATATTTGGAAAATGTCTGGGTTTGGGATGATGATAATTTCAACAGGGTCCCTGGAACATAAATGCTAATAACTCTCAGACCGAGAATCCGATTGATGCACTTTCTGTCGCATTGGGTTTTTTTTATGAGATGGAGCTTCAGTGTAAATAAAAATTGAACTAAAATATTGTTGATTTATCTACCCTTTTTCTCGAAAAGCGGACCCTCCCAAAATCGATTGTGCTGTGTTCGGGAACCCTAGAGCTGGCTGTGACTGTGACGACTACTATATTAGGATCCTCTGTGGGTTTGAATGTGATGAATACTGTACTGAGATCCTCCTTGGGTTCGAAAATGATGAATATTTTTCTTATACCATGTGTGATTCTGACAGTTTCATCCTCTATTTTTGTATCATGTGTGGGTCCAACAGAGTAGATGGTCTTGTATCCTGTGTGGGTACGACAGCTTTGCTGGTCTCGTATCCTATGTGGGTCCCACAAAATAGATACATAATTTACTACATATGATCATTCTATCTTAATGCATGATATATGAACCTGTGTGAGTTGAGTCTTGAATTTCAATCATTATCATCGATGTGATTGACTTTACTTCTGGTGTGGACTTGGTTGTGCTTGAGCTCGAGAGTTGGAGCCGAACTGAGATTGATAACATAGGTATATGTGTTGGAATATACCTAAGTAGGGTTGGTTTATACTTCATGATTGTATCTCTCTTTTGTGGTTTATACTTCATGGATTCTGGGAGACATTTTGGGGATCTCGGGGTCCCTACTATGTATCGTTATACTCACCCTAGCATGGGCTATGCCAGCACTTTGTTGTATCAGTTCTAGATGAATGGCAGCACTAAACGAGGTAGAGACTTGTAGAGATAGACAATACACGGAGGTAGACCACTTGTCGAGAGGTACACGGAGTGGAGGGACGGACCTGAGGTGCTGAGGAGGCCATCTGTACCCACCCTTCAGGTGGGATTTCTGAAGAACGGCTCAATAGTTACTGTTTACTTTTCTGAAGTTGTAATTTATTTTTGGACTTGTATTTCCAGCCCATTTCCTTTCAGCACTTACTTTTGTATCAGTTTTACAGTGTGATTATTATTAGTTTTTTCCTCCACTGCTTGTGTTCAGACTGTGTGTGTGTTGTAGGTTAAAAGGCATTGTCGTCCCTTTTATCAGGATTACGCCTTTGGTGCTAGTCGACTACCCCTAGCCTATTGAAGGTAGGCTTAGGGAAGTCACGACACGGGCCCCGAGGACGGGTCGTGACAAATTAGTATCAGTGAAGTCGGTTCTATCGCAGAACATAGAATTTTCTTCTTTAATCAGCAATAGTGTTTAGTGTTTGGGTGTGGTTATTAGTTTTGGGAAACCGGTGTTGGGGCGGTGACCGACTTATCCATCCACCCAGACCCTAACCTCTGATATCGGACCCAGTGCACGAAAACACTAATTGCATGTGTGTCACATTTGAAAATGTTTTCTTTGTGATTACTTTGTGTCACCTCCCTAGATATATTGTTTTAACCATGGAACATTTGTTTCATTCCATGATAGCCCTGTGAAGGCAGCCAGTTAGGGTTCCGAGTTACATACAAGATGGTAGACCACCGAGCGATGAGGCCTCAGTGAAGGGCCCCATCACAATAGAGGCACCCGCGGTACCACAACTCACTGGGCCAATGATACCACCAGCCCTAACATAAGAGAGTTCACGCCGCTTGAGTGTGTTTCAAGAGTTTCATTGATAGAGGTTGCTCGGGTTTCGAGGAGTGACAGACCCGTAGGCAGCTACAGATTGGCTGGAGGATTTCGTGAGAGTTTTCATATTTATAGGGACAATAGCAGACGTTATGGTGATCCTTTCAATGAGTTTACTACACACAGCAGAAGGGAGATGGTGGAGTCTGAATCTCCAGGTGCGTGACGAGGCATCATTACTCTGGACAGACTTCGAGAGTCTCTTTCTCTAAGAGTTTTTTACAGCCACCCTTCGTGTGGTGCAGATACAGGAGTTATTTCATCTGCTGCAGGGCAGCTTAATAGTAGCTCAGTACTCAGTGAGGTTTATTGACCTCTCATGCTACTCCAAGGATATGGTACATCACCCAATCTTCAGGGCTCAGAACTTCTAGTAGGGACTCATGCATGAGATCATGGCTTCCACAATTCCCCTCACTATCCCGACATAGGTAGGGGTGATGGAGGGAGCCCTTTTAGTGGATAGTTTTCATGCTGATCAGTCAAAAGAGGTGATACCCTCTGTAGGACGACATGTAGCGGTGTCCTCTCCAACCGGAAGTAGATAGTTGACATAGAGGTCCATGTAGACCCGAACATCAGGTGGGCGACCTCTGGATATAGGTTCGGTTGTGCATGTCACATGAAACAGAGCCATACATACGAGGGGCAGACAGTTCTATGCATGTGGCGGGCAGGTTCACATGGCTCAAGACTACCCGACCGGCCATGAGGACGAGTAGCAGATAGTAGAGGGACCTCCCAGGCAGAGGTAGTGGTTTGACCGTGGTGGTTCTTTGGGAGAAGGCAGACGTGGAAGAGGAGTTAGCCAAGCAGCGGGTGGTGGACGACATTTTGAGGCACTACCACCACCACAACAAGGAGGTCCATCCGACCACAGGGATCTGGAAGACATATGTGGGCTTAGCTCCAGGAAGTCGAGGCCTACGATCACGGCGCACCTGAGATGATTTTAGTTATTATCTGTGTTTACTCCACCCTTGTTTCAGTTCTTATAGACACATGTGAGAGTCATTCTTTTATTTTTTCTCCCCTTGTTCAGATCTTGGAGTTTCGGATGGAGCTTCTGGCTCGATACTTATGGATAGAGACTCCTACGGGAGAAGAATAAACGATTACGCACTGGTGTCAGCAGTGTGAGCATACTATAGGAGGTGAGGTCTTTATTTGGGATCATCTTATAGCAGAGTCGAGGCCTTACGACTTCATCTTGGGTATGGAATGGTTATCTAAAGTTCATTCGTAGATTGATTCTATTAGGAGAAAGGTGTGGTGTATCCGCTTGGATGGGACCAGGTTCACATTCACTAGAAAAAAGGGAGACATTGCAGAGCAGGATGGACTTATGAAGAGTAGAGGGCAACTGATCCCAAATCATTTGGGTAGTATCATCGTTGGAGTAGTTGATGTGTGGAGTCGGAGTTTTCCTGTTGTGGCGGATCAGTATATGGATTATTTCTCTGATGACATTCCAGGATTACCGCCTCCTAGTGGGGTAGACTTCTAAATTAAAATGAAACCAGAGACAACACCGATAATGTTCCTTTTATCATATAACATAGAATATTAATTGTGGGATTTACTATGTGAAGATGATATTTGAATGAAATAATATATTTTGGAAAATTAATAATGAGATATGAATTGTGATATTTATTAACAAATTGATTAATTAATTAATCATTTGAAGAAAGTAGTTAACGGTTTTGTAAACTAAATAAATATGTGAGTTAAACTAATTGTTGAATTAATAATGATATTGAGGTGGGTATTGAATTGAGATGATATTAGGTTGTAAATAATTGTGACATGATCATTCTAAATTGAGATGTAAAAATGGTTACATGGTCATCATTCTTATGTGTAAAGATAATTGGATCATGTTTATTATAAATTAATTATTATACATGGTATCTTGTTCATTAAACTTATGAGTAAAAATATTGTGAACATGGTCATTCTATTTTGGAGTAAGCCTTTAAACATGGTCATCTTACTTATTTTTTTGATATTGGTATCTTAGGAAATGGTGCATTAAAATGTTAAAATGATGAATGAAAATAACTACACATTGATATATGGCCTCAAATTAGAATATCTGAACTCTGTCATGAGTCAAATCAGGTACTGAGATATCATATCACATATGAATACATCGATCTTTGATATGATGTAGGTATTTATATATGATATTATCTATGGAACACTTCTGGATCATAGACTAGATGAATCTAGTATTGGTGTACGGGTCTCCATCGTAACAATAGATTAAATATATTTAGATAATAATAAATGATAATGTAATAACTAGTTATTTATGCATTTTACAAATTCCGTATTAAAATCAATACACTATCTTTTGACTGGGCCTGTTTTAGATGTCATTGATGATCTCATTATATTTATAGTTTTTATGTTATTCTTTAATAATTTTTATTTAATAGTTTATCAACTGGTAATGGATTTATAACTAAAAATCATTTTAAATGATTTAAATATTTAATCTTATAAATCCTTTTCATTAATGTCCACATTTTGGAAATGATTTAATGTATTTAATTATAAAGACGTTATTGTTTGAAAATGTTAATTCCTTTAATTATTTAATTTTGGTATGGGATTCAATGATTAAAAAATATATTTATAAATTGTTTTAAATGGTTTTTAAAATGGTTTTCAGAATGTGTAGAATATGTAAATATAGTGAGATGTTATATTGTGATTGCAATGTGAAAAAGTTATATTTTAATTATTCTTGTTCGGGTGTTATGCTTATGTTATAATTCTTGTGCATTGTTTACGCATACAAGTTGTTATGAGATAATCCTAGTGCATGTGAGCCCGATATAGCTCTTTAATGAATTAGATAACATGGTGGAGGTAAATTTTGATGTTTCTATTAAGATATTTAGGGAATATTCTGTGTGGGTATTCCAAACGTAACTCGCTATGTAGCGGTGAAATAAAAAATGAATGTATATTATGGATTCCATAAGTTACCATTACGATTTATGTTTTACATGTGTTATTCGTAAAACATATGATTTTGTGTGTTATGTTAAATATTGATAAGTATGATTTCATTTATTTGTATGTATTAATTGACTAATGTTTTCTTTTTTGTGTTATAACCCTTACTGAGAATTTTATGATCATCCCATGCCTTGGAAATTTTTTCAAAAGGTATAAGGAAGGGTAATATAAATTAATATTTAAAGAAGATTTATATCAAGAAAATAACTCTTGTTTTTTAGAAATAGTATTATTATTGGGAAAATATTTGATTGAGTAGATGTGTCTACTTTGTAATTTTATAATTGTAATGTAATATTTACACCATATTTCTCTAAAACTCTAGTCCTTAAAAGATCCTCAATGTGAATTATTATCTTAATTCATGGTTATGTAATGTTTAATGATGGGGCCTTTTAATTTGTATCAGATGAATGTTTAGATAACGTTAGAGGTTAGGGTGTAATTTAAGCATATGTATTATAAACATAATGGATAAAATATAACAAATAGTTGTAGTTTTTTAGTTAAATTGAATTGTTTTAAGATAACATGAATAAATAAATCTTAATTTTCACCCTCCTCATAAGAAATTATATGATGATTATATTCATATAATTACACTAAACGTTTTTGTTTTAATAAATAGAGGGATGTAGAAGGCACCAATGTGATAATGGATGTGAAGAAAAATTTGATGGTCTTATGAATAAGAATCATAATGAAATGGGAGCATCAATTAGAAATCTTTTGGATATTCTAAACCAAATATCTTGAGTCCTGATTGACCTCTTGAAACATGGAGATTTTTATAATGAATCATATTTTCACAAAACAAATCCCTACATAACTTCATGTAATAATCATAAATGTAATTATATTAAAAAACTTATGTGTCATGGTTGGGGAAATAAAGACCTAGGAAAATGCTTCAATGGGACTGGAAGATATTATATATATGGTAATGAATGTCATAAATCAATAACCTTAGATCAAAAATGGTATCATCCAGTTGAATCCATGAAAAGGTAATGATGTTATTTTCAAAGGATTAATCGAATGTTTTAAATGTGGTGTGTATGGTCATTATAAAAATATATGCCATACAAAGAAGGTTCAAGAATGGGATCAGTACTTTAGTACAAATATATTTTTATGAATACCTAATTCCATTCCAATTGATGTTGAGGAAACTAACAATGACCAACTAAATGTATTGATTATTTCTTAGATTATGTTTCCATATTATTTGAATCATATGATATGATTCATGATTTTGTTTGTAGGAAATAAGTATTATAGAATAAGTTGTGAAAGAATTGTTAATGAATCAAGATTAACATTGAATGAGTAATAAGTCTACATGTATGGGATTCAAGAGTTATGGTAGATATTAATATGATGAAATGGTTAAATGTATTAAGACTCTTTTGAGGATGAGATTAAATTGGAAGACATTTTATAATAAGTGTAAACCTAAATTTCAATATTTGAAAATGTTATTATATGAATAATTATCTTACCATTAGTTGATATATTTATAATGAACAGTTTTGGTTTATAGGATCATTGAATATGAGGTAAATATAGATTATTACTTTTTAGGATGAAAATAAATGATATTAGATAACATTTGTGGTTAAAATATTTTATGGTTATTATTGAGGAATTTATCTCATTTTTGTGATTTTGTAAAAATATATAGATTATGAAAAAGGAAAACACATAGACCATGTGACAACCCATCATGTCAGACAAATCTATGGGAATAGAACCCACAACCAATGTGCATTTGAGACTTATCGTGTACCATTGGACTAAGTGAAGTCCTTGGATAATATGAATAATTAGTTTGGGTTAAATAATTTTATGGATCGAAAATAAGTTTATTTTTGGAAATTACATTTTATCATATAAATATAATTAGTATACAAAATGATTTAGTAATTAAGTGGTAATTGTTATTTTGGAATACATTCTCTATTTTATGAGCACTATATTCTTAAGGAAAATATAATACTATGGTATTTAATTTGCGGAGTAATGGTTGAAATTTTATTTTGGAAGAATCTATGTTTTCATTGTGGAAATTCGGATATTTGGGAAATTTATAGAAATGATTATCCTATCATAAAAAAATGTGATTAGGATAATTAATATTTTTTATGAGACTTTAAAAGGTACAAATGTTATTTGGAGGGAACTGTTATGATTTTTGTGGAAGACTGTCTGATTAAATTCTTCTACGTTTTGGGTTCCATTATTAGCTTTGATTATATTGAACTATTTAAAAGAATTTTTTTATTGAATGGTCATTGATGATATTTTGGTATTGATTGACTAATTATGGGGATTAAGATTTTTATTTTTGTTTAAAAATAATAATCTTTTTTGGGTATTATCAAATTTTGTACAAATAATTTTTGTTTTGGATAAATTCTAAAGATAAGGGAAATCTATAGTTCCTATTTTTTTATATTTTGATTCTATAGAAGTTTATTCTATCACATTAGGTGTGATCTAGTCATCTTGAATACTCCTTGTTTGGAGAAATGATTAGTTTTTGGTAGAAACTTATTAATGATGAAACTCATCTTTTAATGTATGTAAACTTCTTTATATCCTCACTCAATCTCATAAATAAATTATCCAACGTTATTAAATGATACATAAACAAAGTTGGTCATTTAATTTTCATACTGGGAAACCAAAGATAGTTTAACCTATCACATGTTTGTGGTTTCTAGTGGATAATTTTCTCCTGATTGTGTTTTCTATCACTCTCAATAAGACATTGGCAATCTGTTTCTCCTTCATATCAATTTATTCATTGAATAATTGTATGGATTATCTTGTGTGACACTTTTTCTTCTATTTATTTATTTTAATGTGATAGTTTTGTTGAATATTTTCCCGATCTGGGACTTTCAATGATGTTTCTAAGCCTAATTTTATAATTTTAAGGACGTAAATTCCAAAAGGGTAGAAGGACGTAACAACCTAGTTAAATAATGAATATAGAATTTTAATATTTTTTAATATTTTTGAATTAAATATTTTTTTTGACAATAATTTATATGATATGTTTGATTTCATAACTAACATTCAACACTGGGTTTTCCAAAAATTTCATGTTGCAGATAACGCTGAGTCATACTGAAAAATAATAAAATAATATTATTTTAAATAGTTGTTAACACATTGATATTGTATTAGAAGGAATGAATAGAACTAAATTCAATATGATAAAACATGTTTGTTAAATATTTTTACATTTATCCAATAAAATATATAGGCTTAAATTGAGAATGAATAAAATTTTAAGAATAAATACTCTAATATTTTTAAAAGACCGATTTATCAACTTTTGATTGAAACCCATTTTTAAATAAAGTGTATTTCAATTTTACATTTTTAATTTGAAAAAATAAACTTATTATTTAGAATTGGGACATAAAAATTTACTTTGGGTATTTTTTTGGTATTTTTTTGATGAAGTACATTTTTTTAATGAATAGTTAAAAATACTGCATTTTAATTCAAAATTGCCCTTATGTAAAATTTATTTATATAGTTATATTGTTATTTTAATAGTTTTTAATGATTAATTAGATTATGATTTTAGAATTTAACCCAATTATTTTATTTCTATGTAATTATTCCTAAATTGGACATTAACAAATGCCAATCTTTTTATAGGTATTATTTATTAAAAATACGCTTCTTGGTTTTGACAATGGGAATTAATTTTAAAATAATTTCTGACAAATTTGTTTTTTGAAATATGATATAATGTATTCCATATTTGGAATTAGGGGGTTCAAATTGTGTAAATATGTAAATTTTATTTATAGAAATTATGAATATTTATTTTAGAAAATATTTTATTTAACATGTTTAATGTGTAAATCAAGGAAATAATTGTGAAATATAATATTATAATAATATTAAATTACTCTTACACTTTTTCCTAACACTATTGGATGTGATATGACTAAACTAGGTCATACTTGGGTCTATTTGGGGACCCCATGGAGCCATTTGGTATTGATAATGACAATTTATATTAATTAATTTAATGTAAGGACAAAAATAAAAAACAGATATCTTTTAGTAAAAAATTTAAATGGGGTTATATAAGTGTTATCTTCTACTATAAATATAAATTGGTAATAAAAAAGGATGTACTGAATCATGGTATTTTATGTATAATTGTTATATATTAAATAAGTAAATTTAAATATGACACAATGGTGATGTAGTAATTGCTTCATTAATATAGGATTTAAAAAAAATATTATAAATATTAAAATAATATTATGTTAAAACTTTTTATGCCATAAATTAATTTTACTGTTAATTATTATTATTTAAATTTTTTTAATGAATGTTCTTTGAAACAATAAAGTTTTTATAGTTTTTTTAAATGTCTTGATAAGAATATTTTATAAATTGACATAAATGAGTTTTTAGAACAATTGATATATTATTAAATGATATAATAATAAAAAGTCCTATTATTCAACAAAATGACATAAATAATGTAACAAATGTCATAAATGATCTATTTTGGGTCTCTTTTAGTTTTATATTAATTATATTATCCATATAGTATGAATATATAAGTGGACATAGTAAAAGTTAAATAAGATAAAATAGGGTTAAATAAAAAAGATAAGGAATTAAGAAAACCCTAAACCTTTCCTAATATTTTTGGATGATTGTTTTTCCACTTATATGAACATTATATTCTAATTAAATAGGTTTTGAATATTTTTAAACATAATGTTATATAATAATAAAATAATATTTTAGAACATTCCTAAAGAGCCCCTCCTCCCTCTTAGAAAATGCCACCTATTCTAACTCATAACTCACACCTCTCAAGTCACATGGATTTTCCAACCTCAACTCTAATAAGCTCCCAACATCCCTTTATTCATCCTAGAAGACTTAACTTATGAATAAGGAACATCAAGAAATCCCTTTGGTTTAATCCAAATGGAGTTATCTAATTAAAAGATAACGTCTTCCCTCACGTTCTCTTATTTTATTTTACATCAACAGTCCATACACTCCTCTTATAATTTGATTACATAAAAACACCAGTTTCCAAAATATACTAGGTTTTATGTTATGATAATTATTAGAACAACACTTCCAAACACCACCTTCTAATGGATACGAACATACTATTTCTGTGGACGACGAACTACATCCTCACGAAACGATGATTGGTTGGTTATATCCTACCACCTAACATAGTGTCCATTATGATGGAACTGTATTAATATTGGATATATAATATATTTATATTGTCACTATGGTTGTTTATTTTTCATTTATATAACTCTTTTATGGTTTCCATTATTAGTATATAATATAATTTCATTCGAGGGAGTCTGAACTACTTCCCCCTAGTGATATGGCTCATTCATGCTATATGTTGAACATATAAAGGATGACATTAATGAAAATATTTATGACATTATACTGGAATTATAATATACCTATTATTAATTATGTTTTCATTCCTTTAAATATAAATAGAAATTAATGTTGGATTCATGCATTCGTACGACATATCGTCTCCATGAACGGTGAATTTCATTTCTTATCTCCAAATGTTATGAACTACGACAAATACACACATATATATATATATATATTCGATATATTTGATATCTAAATCATTAATTTCATTTTAGAGATAATGTAATTTTGACGAAATTGACAATTTGAAATTTTAACAATTTGATTATAACTCAAGTACCAAATATCAATAATATGATTGTTATTCACTTAATTGATTATGTAATATTTATAACATGGTAATAAGAGATAAAATATAATAATAAACATGAAAAATTTAATGAAGCAAGTAAAATTTTAATTCAGTTTATGATTTAGAAGATTAAATAATGAATGAGTCATGTTGGACACGTGGTAAGGGAACTCCTTAACCCAATATACATAATTTATGTTAAACATATTCATCTTGATCATGTAATGATGTGAATATATATTAATGATCATTGATTGTTTTACACACTTAATATCAAATTATATTCGGTGTATATATATTTTTACCACATAATTATGTCATGGATTTATCATTTCTCTAACTGTAAAATATTTGTAAGGGACTCATCTCAATCGATTTTTATTGAGTCTTATCTATATATTGTTCACATTTATTATCCTATAATCTGTATATATAACCAATTTGACATTATATATAATGAATTTCTGTATTTTCATGATATTTATTGTTTTTTAAGTTATTCTGTAATTATTTTTCTTCAATAGATTCTCAGGTGGTAAAGGATTCATTAACTAAATTTTTTTTTAAATGTATTAAAAATATAATTTTTTAAATCATCATATTTCATGTTCTTGTTTTAGAAATGATTTTAAGTATTTATTTATATGGACATCATTATTTTAAAATTTAGATTCCTTTAAAATTTTCAAATAGGCATGGCACTGTAACGACCCATGAATTTCATTGAATTTTTTTTCTTAATTTCGTAGGAATTTTATGAGTCCGCAGTTTCTAACGGAGCCTAATTCCAATGTCCGGTATTCCCTGAATCAATTTATAATGTTTTGTTCAGGTATGTTCAGTAATCGTACGTGTGGGTTTTTCTATCTTTTTAATAGGTGCTTAGAATTGAAATATGGGGACACTAATGAACTCGCATCACCGGTATTTTCCTAAGGGGACCTTTATCGCTGTTACGTTTGGTCGAGAGTGGGGGTTAATTTTTTTGGGGATTCTTTTTAAATGAAATAAAATTTATGTGTTACATAATTATTTTAAGCGGTGGTTATTTCCTCCATAGAATAATTGTACGTGAATCCCACATCCCACATAACCTCCTAGGAGAGGAAAATGTGTGGTGGGGCCCGCACGAGCTCTTATCCCGTCAACTCCCCTTTTAACTCCTTGAAACCCCTTTTATCTTTTGAACTCCCACATTATGGTGGAACCTCTCCACCTCCCTCACCTTAATTGTTACAACATTATAAATTAATTAAATGGATCAAATTTTTGAATTAATTTGAAATTAACGTTAAGGATAAATTAATAGCCTAATGTATTTTTTTTGGTTTGGCACATGTTGTGTTGGTGGAGCCTTTGAGAATAGAGAGGGCCTTCTTCCCGTGAAGAACATTTACCTTCTCCAATAACGAACACAAGGACCTCAATCATATTCTTCTTCATTCTTCTTCCTTTGTGTCAAGGGAGACGACATCACCCACAAGGAATGTCGCCAACAACAATGACCACTCCTACGACATTGACATAACGACACAATATTCCGTGACACCTTCATCCACAACGCTGATTTCCTCGTCTACATTCAATGTTGATTACATGGTAGTGGGTTTGTATAATTTTAAGTGAATATAATTATATCTCCTTCTTGATGAATGATTTGGATTTTATTCATCCATTTTATATCTCATAATGTGGAGGGCGCGGGATGAATGAACACGGCCTGAAAACTCTCCGTTGTTTCGTGATTATTTTTCCAACCAAGACAAGAGGTGGTAGAATGGGGGAAAATCGTGGCCCGTATCCTCAGTGCCACTCGGGCTGAATAACCAGTCGGCTACTGCCTGCCGGGATGGGGAACTGCGGCACCCATAGGTGTCGCATGAAGGAGATGTGGCCTTCATCCATGTGCCACATGTTGGATGATATGGCCGGCTATGGCTAGCCGGGAAGGAGGCCATGGCGCCGCACTGCGGAGAAGACTACAGCCCGTGCTGTGCAGGCCACTTTAGCGGGTGAATTGGTCGGCCGACTGCCTGCCTGGATGATGGAGACCATGGCACCCATAGGTTCCGCATAGGAGGAACAATGGCACACTATTCGGGCTACTCACATTTGACAAAACCGGTCGGCTTCGACCGTCCGGGCAGCAAGGAGGTGTTGCACCGCTCAGTGCCTCCGGGCGAGCCGAACCGGCACGCAATCGCGGGCCCGGTCTGTGGGTGGGCCGCACTCTCCGTGGCCGGGACGACCCCCCAAACTGGGTCGGACCCACCAGGCCAGGTCCCTGTTTGATCCGCGCATCACCGAGTTAGACCCGCCGAATCGGGTCGGGCCACACCGCCAGCCCACTGGGCTTGACGGGCCGGGTCGTTTCACTCAAACGTGAATATCTTCTAGACCGCATGTCCAATTGACATTCCGTCTACAGAACTGGTACCCTTGCAATGTGGTGGCCATTTTGAATTACTATAAGTGAGTTTTGGACATATTTGGAAAATGTCTGGGTTTGGGATGATAATAATTTCAACAGGGTCCCTGGAACATAAATGCTAATAACTCTCAGACCGAGAATCCGATTGATGCACTGTCTATCGCATTGAGTTTCTTTTTATGAGATGGATCTTCAGTGTAAATAAACATTGAACTTCAATATTGTTGATTTATCTACCCTTTTGCTCGAAAAGCGGACCCTCCCGAAATCGATTGTGCTGTGTTCGGGAACCCTAGAGTTGGCTGCGACTGTGACGACTACTATATTAGGATCCTCTATTGGTTTGAATGTGATGAATACTGTACTGAGATCCTCCTTGGGTTCGACAAGGATGAATATTGTTCTTATATCATGTGTGATTATGACAGTTTCATCCTCTATTTTTGTATCATGTGTGGGTCCAACAGAGTAGATGGTCTTGTATCCTGTGTGGGTCCGACAGCTTTGCTGGTCTCGTATCCTATGTGGGTCCCACAAAATAGATACATAATTTAATAAATATGATCATTCTATCTTAATGCATGATATATAAACCTGTGTGATATGAGTCATGAATTTCAATCATTATCATCGATGTGATTGACTTTACTTCTGGTGTGGACTTGGTTGTGCTCGAGCTTGAGAGTTGGAGCCGAACTGAGATTGATAACATAGGTATATGTGTGGGAATATACCTAAGTAGGGTTGGTTGATACTTCATGATTGTATCTCTATTTTGTGGTATATACTTCATGGATTCTGGGAGACTTTTTGGGGATCTCGGGGTCCCTACTATGTATTGTTATACTCACCCCAGCATGGGCTATGCCAGCACTTTGTTGTATCGGTTCCAGATGAATGGAAGCACTGAACGAGGTAGAGACTTATAGAGCTAGACAATACACGTAGGTAGACCACTTGTCGAGACGTACACGGAGTGGAGGGACAGACCTGAGGTGCTGAGGAGGCCATCTGTACCCACCCTTCAGGTGGGATTTCTGGAGGACGAATCAATAGTTACTGTTTACTTTTCTGAAGTTGTAATTTATTTTTGGACTTGTATTTCCAGCCCATTTCCTTTCAGCACTTACTTTTTTATCAGTTTTACAGTGTGATTATTATTAGTTTTTGCCTCCACTGCTTGTGTTCAGACTGTGTGTGTGTTGTAGGTTAAAAGGCATTGTCGTCCCTTTTATCGAGATTACGCCTTTGGTGCTAGTCGACTGCCCCTAGCCTATAGAAGGTAGGCTTAGGGTAGTCACGACATGAGCCCCGAGGACGGGTCGTGACAAATTAGTATCAGTGAAGTTGGTTCTATCGCAGAACATAGAATTTTCTTCTTTAATCGGCAATAGTGTTTAGTGTTTGGGTGTGGTTATTAGTTTTGGGAAACCGGTGTTGGGGCGGTGACCGACTAATCCATCCACCCAGACCCTAACCTCTGATATCGGACCCAGTGCACGAAAACACTAATTGCATGTGTGTTTCATTTGAAAATGTTTTCTTTGTGATTACTTTGAGTCACCTCCCCAGATATATTGTTTTAACCATGGAACATTTGTTTCTTTCCAGGATAGCCCTGTGAAGGCAGCCAGTTAGGGTTCTGAGTTACATACAAGATGGTAGACCACCGAGCGATGAGGCCTCAGTGAAGGGCCCCATCACAATAGAGGCACCAGCGGTACCACAACTCACTGGGCCAATGATACCACCAGCCCTAACATAAGAGAGTGCACGCCGCTTGAGTGCGTTTCAAGAGTTTCATTGATAGAGGTTGCCCGGGTTTCGAGGAGTGACAGACCCGTAGGCAGCTACGGATTGGCTGGAGGATTTCGTGAGAGTTTTCATATTTATAGGGAAAATAGCAGACCTTATGGTGATCCTTTCAATGACTCTACCACACACTGCAGAAGGGAGATGGTGGAGTCTGAATCACCAGGTGCGTGACGAGGCATCATTACTCTGGACAGACTTCGAGAGTCTCTTTCTCTAAGAGTTTTTTATAGCCACCCTTCGTGTGGTGAAGATACATGAGTTATTTCATCTGCAGCAGGGTAGCTTAATAGTAGCTCAGTACTCAGTGAGGTTTATGGACCTCTCATACTACTCCAAGGATATGGTACATCACCCATTCTTCAGGGCTCAGAACTTATAGTAGGGACTCATGCATGAGATCATGGCTTCCACGATCCCCCTCAGTATCCCGACATAGGTAGTGGTGATGGAGGGAGCCCTTTTAGTGAACAGTTTTCATGCTGAACAGTCAAAAGAAGTGACACCCTCTGTAGGACGACATGCAGCGGAGTCCTCTCCAACAGGCAGTAGATAGTTGACATAGAGGTCCATGTAGACCCGACCATCAGGTGGGAGACCTCCGGATATAGGTTCGATTGTGCATGTCACATGAAACTGAGCCATACATAAAAGGGGTAGACAGTTCTATGCATGCGGCGGGCCGGTTCGCATGGCTCAAGACTACCCGACCGTCCATGAGGACGATTAGAAGATAGTAGAGGGACCTCCCAGGCAGTGGTAGTGGTTTGACCGTGGTGGTTCTTTGGGAGAAGGCAGACGTGGAAGAGGAGTTAGCCAAGCAGCGGGTGGTGGACGACATTTTGAGGCACTACCACCACCACAACAAGGAGGTCCATCCGACCACAGGGATCTGGAAGACATAGGTGGGCTTAGCTCCAGGAAGTCGAGGCCTACGATCACGGCGCACCTGAGATGATTTTAGGTATTATCTGTGTTTACTCCACCATTGATTCAGTTCTTATAGACACATGTGAGAGTCATTCTTTTATTTTTTCTCCCCTTGTTCAGATCTCGGAGTTTCGAATGGAGCTTCTGGCTCGATACTTATGGATAGAGACTCCTACGGGAGACGAATAAACGATTACGCACTGGTGTCAGCAGTGTGAGCATACTATAGGAGGTGAGGTCTTCAGTTGGGATCATCTTATAGCGGAGTCGAGGCCTTACGACTTCATCTTGGGTATGAACTGGTTATCCAAAGTTCATTCGTAGATTGATTCTATTAGGATAAAGGTGTGGTGTATCTGCATGGATGGGACCAGGTTCACATTCACTAGAAAAAAGGGAGACATTGCAGAGCAGGATGGACTTATGAAGAGTAGAGGGAAACTGATCCCAAATCATTTGGGTAGTATCATCGTCGGAGTAGTTGATGTGTGGAGTCAGAGTTTTCCTGTTATGGAGGATCAGTATATGGATGATTTCTCTGATGACATTCCAGGACTACCGCCTCCTAAGGGGTAGAATTCTAAATTAAAATGAACCTAGAGACAACACCGATTTCTACTCCAGCATATCGGATGGCTCCCACCAAGCCTCATGAGTTGCGGGTACAGATTGGGGACTTGTAGGGAAAGGGATTTATCTGACACAATGATTCACCCTGGGCATCTCTGATATTGTTCTTCAAGAGGGCTGATGGGATCTTGTGACTATATGTCAACTATCATCGCCTAAATCAGGTGACCGTGAAGAACAAGTACCCACTCCTCTGGATTGACGACCTATTTGATCAACTCAAGGGAGCACGGTGGTTCTCTGAGATTGACCTAATGTCAGGCTAATGCCATCTTAGGGTTCAAGATGAGGATGTGCAGAAGACATCCTACAGGTGTCGGTATGGACACTACAAGTTCTTGGTTATGCCCTTCGGCATAACCAACCCTCCAGTAGTGTTAATGAGTCTCATGAATAGGATCTTCATTCCTTACCTCGATCAATTTGTCGTAGACTTCATCGATGACATAATAATATACACTACTACAGAGGAGGAGAAATACTACATTTGCGGGTATTTCAGGGCACACTCTGAGAGCACCAGCTTTATGGTACGCTATTGAAGTTCCAGTTCATGAATTGAGAGGTTAAATTCTTGGGACACATCATCTCGGAGGCTAGAGTTGCAGTGGACCTAGCGAAGATCGAGGAAGTACTTTCATGGGAGCCACCTATGAGTGTGACCGAGGTTCAATGTTTTCTAGGTCTGGCTAGGTACTATCAGAGATATGTTCCAGACGACTCAGGAGTTTCAGCACCATATTAAGTATTGACGATAAAGGGGAAACCATTCGTTTGGTCAGAGAAATTCTAGCAGAGCATTCAAGAGATGAGGTAGAGTTTGACTAGTGCACCCATCTTGAGGCTACCAGAGGAGGGCACTGGGTATTTAGTTTACTGCAATTATTCAGGGAACTGACTCATGTGTGTCCTAATGTCGGAGTGAGCAATTATCGCGTATGGTTCATGACAGTTGAGATACCACGAGCAGAACTACGCTACCCATGAACTGGAGTTATCAGTAGTGGTCTTCGCATTGAAGAGGTGGTGGCACTATCTGATGGGTGAGAACATTACAGTCTAATCTAAACACAAGAGTCTAAGGTAAATATTCTCTCAAAAGTACTTGAACCTAATATAGAGGTGATGGTTTGAGTCCGTCCCGGACTATGACTTCAAGAAAGTCTATACTCATGGGAAGGGAATCATTATAGAAAATGCTCTCAGCAAGAGATCAGACATTTAGCTACAAGGAGAGGTGACAGAGAAGTAGGCTGCGTTGCAGATATCCGTGAAGAATAAAGATGGATCATCTTTTCTGCATTCTCTCACAGTCACTCCTCCTCTCCTTCAGCGAGTCAAGGAGGAATAGTAGGGGGACATTGTCTGTGAGACGCGATGTGCTCAGATATCCTCAGGGTAGGCACCTGATGGGTTTTCTTAAGGTGGGGAGCATGTCATCCTCTTCAAAAGAAATACCATGGTACTAGTTTCATTACATGAGGACATGCTGAGGGAGTTTCACGCTTCCTATCTAGCTGAATATCCAAGAGTGGCTACGAAGTATCAGCACCTCAGACGATAGCACTGGTGGCCAGGTATGAAAAAAGTTGTAGCATAGTATGTCTCTCGATGCCTCACTTTTCATCAAGTGAAGGCAAAGAACCAGGTACCATTACGATTGGTAAAACCCTTAGAGGTTCCAAAGTAGAAGTGCGACAAGATATCCATAGATTTCGTGATGGGACTTCCACATACATACAGAGGGTGTGACTCTATTTGGGTGATTATTGATCGGCTCACCAAGTCTTCCCACTTCCTACCAATCATAGAGCATGGATCTGTAGAGAGCGTTGGATGGATCTATGTTCAGGAGATCAT
Source organism: Viscum album (assembly GCA_963277665.1). Taxonomy (NCBI): domain Eukaryota; kingdom Viridiplantae; phylum Streptophyta; class Magnoliopsida; order Santalales; family Viscaceae; genus Viscum; species Viscum album. Next base: position 1,357,026,161 of record OY728142.1, on the reverse strand, counting down.
ATGACTTCAAGGTGTGACATCGACTATCATCTTCCGACTAGAGATTGTTCAGGCTACGATGGAAAAGGTGTCGATCATCCAGGAGTAGATGAAGACTTCATAGAGAAGGAAGAATTCTTATGCTGATAGGATATGGAGACCACTGGAGTTCGAGGATGGTGACCAAGTCTCTTTACAGGTATCACCTCGACGAGGTCTAAAGATATTTGGCCGAGGAGGGAAGTTATCTCCATGATTCATCAGAATTTTCCAAGTCCTCAGTAGAGTAGGTGCGGTAGTTTACTGCCCGACCCTTCTACCTTAGTTGCATTGGGTGCACAATGTCCTCCACGTATCTCAGTTGAGGAGATACTTGCACGAACCGTCCCACATCATCGACCATGGGGAGCTGTACATCGATGTTGGCGCGACATTCACAGAGGTCTTTGTGGAGATCGATGATTGACATGAGTGGGTCCTATTTGTACGGTCTATTCCTCTCGTGCGCATTCATTGGAATCTCTAGAACCTCCAGGAGAGCCCATCAGATTGGGAGGCTCATATGCTTACTCAGTAACACCTTTTATTTCCCTAGTGTTTGTTGTAGCTTTACAGGGATGTAAATCTTTGAGGTGGGGGTAATGTAAAGACCCAAATATTTCATGGAATATGTTTTCTAAATTTCATTGGAATTTTATGACTCTGTAGTTTCTAAAGGCACCTGATTCCGAGTCCCGGTGTGCCTAGAATCAATTTCTGATGTTTTGTTCGGGATCATTCAGTAAATGTACGTGTGAGTTTTTCTATATTTTGAACTGGTTCTCGGAATTAAAATCTAAAGACAGCGATGAACTCGCAGCACCGATATTCACCTAAGGGCACCTTTACTGTAGTTTAATTTGGTCGAGAGCGGGAGTTAATTTTTTTGGGGATTCTTTTTAAATCAAATAAAAATTATCTGCAACATATTTTTTTGTTAAGGGGTGGTTATTTCCTCTAAATAAGAGTTGAATGTGGGGCCCACACCCCACATAACCTCCCATGAACGGATAAAGTGTGTTGGGGCCCACTTGAGCTCATAACCCTTCAAATCCCCCATTAACTTTTTGAAACCCCTTTTAACTTTTGAACTCCAAAATTATGGTGGAGCCTCTCCATCTCCCTCCCCTTAATTTTTCCAACATAATTAATCAATTAATTGGCTCATTTTTGAATTAATTTGAAATTAATGTTAATGATAAAATAATAGTCTAAGCTATTATTTTTGGGTTGGAATATGTTGTGTTGGTAGATCCTTGGAGAATAGAGAGGGCCTTATTTCCACAATGAACGTTTACCCTCTCCAACGAAGAACACGAATCCCTCGATAGTCTTCTTGTTCATTATTCTTCCTCTGCATCAAGGGAGAAGTCATTGCCCACAAGAAACATCGCCAACGACAATGAAACTTCATATGATGTTGATAGAATCACACAGTCTCCCATGACACCATCATCTGTGATGTTGAATTTCTATTCTACGTTCAATGCCGATTATGAGGTAGGGGTTTTTATAATTTTATGTTAATAAAATTATATCTCGTTCCTGATGAATGATTTGGATTTTCTTCGGCTATTTGATATCTCTAAATGCAGATGGCGCGGGCTGAATTAACATGGCCCGAAGACCCTCTTTTGGTTCGTTATTATTTTGGCAACATCGACCGGAGGCGGGGGAGACTAGAGGATGTGTTGATTGGATGTGGCGATGGCACACCGACCGCATGGGGTAAAACCTCTTCCTGCAACCTCGGTGCCACTCTGGATGAAGAACCGGTCGGTTACTCCCGGCCAGGCTGGTGAACCACGAAACTCGTAGGTTCTGCAAGGAGGATGTGTGGCCTACATCCATAGGCCTCTTTCTTATCGAACAGGCTGGCTACGGCCAGCCGGGCAGGAGATCGCGGCGCCGCTTGGCACCGCACTGCGGAGAAGACCATGACCCGCACTGGCTGGGCCACTTGGACAGGCGAACGATTCATCCACCTCCCAGCCGGGCTGAAGGACTCCATGGAACACATAGGTTATGTGTGGGAGGAACAACAACCAACTGTACAGGCCGCTCACGCTGGACAAAACAAGCCGAATTCGGTCGGCCAGGCAGCAACGAGGGGCGGGGCCGCGCAGTGCCACCGAGCGAGCCGAACAATCCTAAAACTGTGGGCCGGGTCCGTAGGTGGGCCACACTCCAGCGGGTCGGACCCACCAGGCTGGGTCCATGGGTGGGCCATGCTCTACTAGGCCGGGCCATCCCCCTGCCCGATCGGACCAGCCGAAACGTGTCGGGCTGACCCGCCAGCCCACTGGGCTTGACGGGCCGGGCCGTTTCACTCAAACGCGAATATCTTCTAGACCGCGTGTATGATTGACATTTCATCTACGGTACTGGGTCCCATTTGAAGAGACGGTCATTTTGAGATACTCTAACAGGTTGTGTACACATTTGGAAAACGACCTGGTTTGGAACGAGCGTAATTCCAACTGGGCCCCTGGAATGGAAATGATAATAACATTCAGACCAGGCATCTGATTGACGTGCCGTCTGTCGCGTTGTGTTCCTTTCGATGAGCCAGATCTTCGGGATACATCAAATCTGAACTTTGTGATAGTTGATGTATCAACCCCTTTACTCGAGGAGTAGACTCTCCCTTAATCGAGCGTGCCATGTGCAGGAACCCTAGAGCTGGCTGCAACTGCGACGACTACTATACCGAGATCCTCAATGGGTTTGACAACAATGAATACTATAATGATATCCTCCGTGGGTTCGACAGCGATGACTACTGTTCTTGTATCCTTTGTGGGTATGAAAGTTTCGACCATTGGTCTAGTATCTTGTGTGGGTCCGACATCTTAGTTGAATCAGTGACAAAATCCAATCATCTCTATCAGTATACAAGAGATGTATACCTGTGTGAGCTAAGTCTTGACTTTCAAGCATTATCATAGATTTGATATACTTTACTTTTTGTGTGGATTGGGTTGTGCTTGGGCTTGAGCGTTGGAGCCACTCTGAGAATGATGAATTAGGTATATGCATCGGCATATACCAAAGTAGGGCTTTTTGATTTTTGTGATTGTATCTTTATTATGTGGTTTATCTTTTGAGGATTCTAGGAGTCATGTGGTGGTCTCGGTGTCCCTACATAGTATCATTATACTCACCCCAACACGGTCTATTCCTACACTTTGTTGTGTTGGTTGCATATGATGAGAAACACTGAATGAGGTAGAGACTTTGGGAGCTGAACGGTACCCAGAGGTAGAACACTTGACGAGATGTACATGGAGCAGACGAATAGACCTGAGGTGATGAGGAGGCCATATGTACCCAACCTTTAGGTGGGATCTCCAGAGGACGACTCTGTAGTTTCTATTTACTTTTCTGCAGTTGTACTTTACTGTTGGGATTGTATTTATGGACCCTTTCCTTTAAGCACGTACATTTGTATCGGTTTTACTTAGTGATTATTTTTCAATTGTTTCCTCTACTTCTTGTGTTCATACTGTGTGTGTGTTACAGGTTAAAAGGAAATGCCTTCCCTTTTTTCGGAATTATGCCTTTGGTGCTAGTCACTAGACCCTGGCCTATGGAATGTGGGCTTGGGGTAGTCATGGAAGGGGCCCCGAGGATGGGTCATGATAGGCACAATTTTTTTAAAAATTCACATTATTAAATGATTTAAATGGTTTGGAGAATGGATTTGATAATTTATTGATTATGTCAATATACTGAAATGTAATATTATGATTGCAATATTGAAATGTTGTCATTCCTTTTTCCATGTTCATGTGTTATGATTATGTTATGGTTATTTGGATTTTTTATGGATACATGGGGGCTCCATGATAAACCATGGGTGGGTGAGCCTGAGATATCTCTCCAATGCATTTAGATAATGTGATAGAGGAAAACATTGATTTTTCTCTAAATAGATTAATGGAATATATCATGATGGGTATACCTAACATTACTCCCTATGCAGTTATAAAGCATACCATGTAATTATGTTAAGGATGCCACAAGTTATATTTATGATTTATGATTTCCATGTGTTATTTTTAAAACATATGATTTTGTATTGTTATGTTAAAGATTGAGAAGAATGGTTTCATTTAATTTTATGTATTAATATACTAATGTTTTCATTCCTTTTTTTAAATCCCATGCAGAGCTTTCTGTGCTTATAAAATATTTTTGAAATATTTATCATAGGTTATAAGGACGGTAATGAAAATGGAATAATTCAAGAGGATTTATATCAAGTAAAGAGCTCTTGTTTTATTTAAGGAGTATATTAGAAGTGTCTAATTGAAATTTATGAAATGTAATGCTAATAGTTATAGCCTAATTATTTACAACTCTTAACCAGAATAGATCTCCTATGTGAATTATTAACTTAAATATATATTATGTGACGTTTAATGATGGGGCATAATAATAATAATTTTATTTAATTGAATATTTTGATATTAGATTGATCATTTTAATTCATTATAGATGATATTATTAAATATTCAATGTTTATATAATAGAATTAAGATGACATGTGGACTATGCTAAAGACTCTCATAAAGGATAGTTTTTATGAATAATTTAGAAAGTCTAAACATTGGATACCAAAATATTAATTTTTGTGTCATATAATATATTTAAATGTTATATAAATATCTCCAAAAAAGAAGGTAGTTTTTGATATTTAGAATAGATTAACAACTATGACTGATATCCATGATGTTTCATGGTTTATATTGTTGATATAATTTTTTTATGGATGATTTATCTTGAATATAAAATATAAAAGCTATTAAAACACTAAAAGAATTATTGATCAATTTTGTGGATTAAGGATACAAAAAATTAAAGGAACTGAAGAAAATTTCAGTCAAGATATGTGCTCTTAAATTAACTATTAGTGGATAAAGGATTGTAATTTATAGTGATAAATAAAAAAAAAGGTGTATGTGTATTTATTCATAATGATATGGTGATAACTTGTTCATCATTAAAATTGATGGGCCATCAGAAATAATAACCAACTGATGATTTGGGTTATTCATCATTAATTTTAAATTAATAATATTGTTAACGTATCATTATGAAGTAAAATTTTATATATATCATAAATGAATAATATGTATTTTTAAATATTTATTTGTTTAATGTTTGAATGTGACGATTATTGGAGGAGAAGAATGATCATGATGGATCAATACATCATAACCATAAGAAATAGAAGAAGGCGCCTGATTATATCAGTCAAAATTATAGTACTATCTTATTCATTTTGGGGATGAAAATAGTCAAATATAATTGGAATTTAAGATCATGGATTTCAATTTTTTATACATGATAATAAATATTAACATTCTCAAATATTCAGTCAATAATGTATCCAATTGATGATAAAATAGGGAATGAATAGAGATGTATAACTATATAAGAATTTGAGAAGTGTTAAAATTACTAACTCTGACTATGGTAGAAACATAAAATTTAAAAAAATATGTGTCCCATACATACAAGATTTAATAAATGATATGTTTGGTGAGGCTCATTGTTCTTCATTGCAATTTAATCTTGTATGAATAAAGATGTATTAATATTTTAATGAGTTTCATATTGTGGGAAAAAGAGATATTTTTTAAAATATGTCTCACAATTATTTTTATGTCAATAAATTTATATAAAGATATATAATTATAAATAGTTTCAAAAACCATTAACGATACAATAATATAAATAGGAAAACATCATCATTGATATATTCAATGGAAAAACAAAAAAATTAGTGGAAAAAATATATTTGGTTGTAGATGATTACCTTATGAGTCTATCCGACTACAATCATGTCAAAGAATATTTTTCCATAGATAAATGTTTAATTATATCCACAAATGAAGTGGTAAATATATGTGGAGTAACAAAATATATTATATCTGATCAAGATATATGTTTTGACATGCTGTTAAATGAAATTAATTATTATGATATTGATACAACATTATGATTCATAAGTTTTTATCATCCTTAGAAAGATGGTCATTCTATGAGAGCTATTCATTCCCTTGAAAAGATATTGAGATGTTATTCTATGTAAATCAAATGTACATGAGTCCAAAACCTTCCTTTAGAATATTATTTTAATCTATAATGTCTCTAACTTGAGAATTATAAGGAATCTTAGGATAAAATATATGGAATGATGATTATAACTCTAGAATGATATTATCTTGTATGAAAAAGAAATTAATAGGGACCTATGTTTGATGATGAAATGTAATGGAATCCTATACCCATTTATTAACACATAACAGTAAAACAATGCGGACAAAATCGATATTCTGTAAATAATCAATGAGATTCAGAGATTAGTGATGTTTATAAGGTTTTTCTATAAATTTATAAATGGAATAAAGAAATTATATTCGAGAAGAAATGAAAAATTGGCCCTCTATATAGGGGCCCCATTAAGAGTCATGTTCATGTAATAACATTAGCATATATAATTGCTCTTCCATACGACATATCTCAAGTGAATTATGTGTTCCATGTATCTCTCATGTGAAAATAAATATTTTCACCATAATATTTATTTAAACCATAGGTTATAAAAATAGTGAAGGATATTTTTTTAATAATAATTAGTAGATATTATAAATCATTGCGGAAATGTCATCTGAAATATGTCTACCATTCATGTAAATGTTTAATGGAAATTCCCTAATTTGAGTAATCATCAAAAGATACTGATGGTATTAAGAATTATAAGTATCCTTTTTTATTAAAGTGATGGAAATTTGTGGTGAAATTCATTTAATATAGGTTGTAATGATACATGAGAATATTGTTTTAAATAATATTTCAAATAAATTATATTTCTAAGACGACATGTGTTTTATGTAATGTATCGTTTAAATGAATAATAATATAAATAATATTATTTATAACTATCCAATATAAAATAAATTATAAAATTTAAATTATGATTATTAATAAATATATTTTTCAATTTATGTTCAAATGATAAAGAAAAAATTGTTGATATGTAAGTACAAAATTTATTGTGATGTCTTTAGATTCTTAAAATTTTCAATTTTACTTATAAATTACATTTAGATATTATATATTTATATGTGAAAATATTAAATTATTGAAACATTAAGAAAATTCATTACAAAAAATCAAATCCATTTTTAAATATAAAATTTAAAATTTACCTTAGTATAATATTTTTTATAAATTTCATAAAATATATTTTAATGTTAATAGTCAAACATACTGAATTCAAATTATGAAGTTACTATAAATATAATAAATTTAAATTGTTAATATTTCATTTAAAAAGGTTTTAAATTTATAATTTGACAATTAAAAATAATATTATTCAAATTTACTTCACTGGAATCCCTTCTATGTTGTATTATAAGATTGTAGTTGTTTAATCATTTTAAAACGTTTCATTTCTAAAATATGTTTTCATTATGTGTTAATGTTTAATTATGAATGAAATTATTAGAATTATGTGAATTGAATTTTTGGAAAATGAATTAAATATATGGAATCATATTAATTAATATTCTATAATAAGGTCAAAATATTTTTTAACCCAACAAAAAGTAACTGAATAAAAAAAACTATAATGGTTAATGCAAAAATGAGTGTTTTCTTATAATATGTACTTTTGATACAATTTATTTTCACCACACATGTGATTTTTAAATTATAATATAGATGTATTATTATTAATAATTAGATTCAAATATTAAAAAAAAAATGGATTCAATGATAATTATAATTTGTATAAAAATAGTTACTGTGGTGATAACCAAAAGGATAAGGAAAAAAATGATCAAAATAAGGGAAATTGGTATTTTATTTGGTTTTTAATGAACATATAATCCCAAATAAAATTACATATCGGTTTACTAGGAATGTGGATTGACGGTAACATCATATTATTGAATAGTATAGGGTATTTGAAAAAATACATTACTTCTCTCTTATACAAGGGAACCACAAATCTTGTATTATTGAAAATTTTGTATACATTTGTTACATAATTTATGAACCAAAATACATTATATAATACCTATAAATAATACATTCTGAATTTTTTGTGGTTAAACTCTCATATGAATTATTTGGGTTTAAGACTAAGGAGGTTATTTGAATAAGAGTAATCATTTTTAACCAATCATTTTTATAATATTTCATTTCTCCTCTAATAAACATATTATACCATCATGTTGATAAACTCACAATATTATATGAATACAAATATATGTTAATATTTTAATTTAGTGACCTACATCCATTTTCCTTTCCATCAAATGTGAAATGAAACTGTTGGTCATCTGTTTGTAAGACTATCGTATTGAGAACCAATATAGTTTATTTTCCAATAACACATATCATAGATTGATATAATGATATATGTTATGTGTATATAATTTAATTATAAAAAAAATCATGCACCTATATATTATTATATTATCCAGTTTGAATCGTTAAAATATATTGAATGATAATATTGTCACTTAAGCATATGTGTATCCTTCCACCTCCATGATGTGAAGAGATGTGTTATTTTGTATTACATTTACCTTGAAGGTATTAATTAGAGATTAAATGAAAATGAATCAAATAAATTATATTAATTTCTTTTGTAAATTTGTAAATTATTTACCTTTCTTTCATTCTATCCGTCAAAAAATGATCATTGTGTTAATGCATACATAATGCCAAACCTCTCTTTAAACTGTGTTTGTATTTTTATTTTTAATTTTTTATTTATATATGGAACTAAATATGTATATAATGAATTTTTTTATATCCGGATTATATGAATGGAAACATATTATCCATTTTCAAATTAAAAGGACCAAAACTACCAAAAATCAATTAAAAATAAAACTATTATATAATATGATAGGGAATTTGATAATATATTGTTAAAAATGATGTAAAAATGTTATAAGTAAATTATATACGCTATTTTATATATTGATATGGTTTAATAATATATTTTTCATAAATATATATTTATTATATTGTAGATTTGAACCTATATAAGAATATTCATAAATAATTAAACTAATTTTTTCTAACTATTAAATATATAAGATACATGACAAAACACCACATGTTTATTTTTTTGATTTATAATATTCAAATTATTATTTAATTAATGATAATAATGAAAATTATTGGGACATAGATATCCTAATTTTCTCCCTCATTCTTATTGTTTTTATTTCAATGATACCAATGGATTAAGTGTTTTATGATACAATATCATTTTCTATAGGGATTGTTTTTTATTTTTATTTTATTGATGAAATATTATTATCTATCTACAAAAAATAGCATTATATTTCATCCCCATAATATATATATAATGATAATTTTTTCCGATCATATTCTTTTCAATATTTACTCGAGTGTCAAAAAAATTAGAAACACTAACTTTTTCTATCACATTGCTCAAAAATTATTTTTCTTATGTAACCATGTTTTATGAAATACTTTTCAACAATTAATTTATTATTACTCACTGTTTTTAACAAATTTTTCATCATATTCTCTATTTTTAGTTGTTTAATATTGATTTATATTATAGTTTTTATAATGATTAATTTTTAATTTTTAATAAAATTGTGATGAAATACATGATTAAACTTACATTACATTACCAAAATATATTAATTTAATGACCACTATAATAATTCAATGATACGATAAATGATTATATGAACCATAAAAACCAAAATTTATTCCTCAACATTTGGTAGAAACTAAAATATTATTTAGTTTATTTAAAAATTGAAAGGATAATTTCTCTTTAAAATTTTTAATGAACCTTTTATTATATTTGTATTCATTAATTACAAAAACTATTTTTGGTGTTTATTATTTATTAGGTATTTAATAAAATAATACCCAAATATGAAAATATATTGATGTTATTGGATTAAGAATATTTATTTTGATGAAATATGTTTATTTCCAATAGTATTTTTTATGAAATAACTTTGGAACCAATTTACATTACATTAATTATGATTCGTTGATTGTTTGGGGGACACATATATATTATTTTAATTATATTATGAGAGGTACAATCATTATATATCACTCCAATTAAATTGGAAGTTATTAATATTATTTGATCTCTAATTGTACATATAATTTTATCAAAATCATCAAAAATTGGGTACACTGGTGGTTTTCCCCTACCCAAAAAAATCAGGTACAGGGGAGGTAATTTCATGATTGAACAAGTTGGTTCATGGGATGTTATTACTATCCCAATATAGGGTACACATGTTGATATCCCATGGAAGGAGATGGTATATGAGTTGTTATGACAATTATAACATGTTATAATTATCATATTGCATATCCATGACATATGATTTTCTATCATTATGGGAATATGAAAACTATCTATCACATGAAAGTATTATGACCTCATGGTTTATGTCATTTCATTATTTTATGATTAATTTATTATGAACTACCATGATTTATTCCCTGAATCATGTTTATTATCTATTTTATGATATCTATTCATTTCAAATGTTATTCAAATATTCACATAACATTATGTTCCTATTTTGTATATATTTCCATTATCTACCACTAATAAGAACTTGATATCATATATTTTTTGTTTCTATTACCAATGTTATGAATAATGCTATTATTTAAAATTCTCTTTTATAGGGTGATAATTATGAATAACTTTTTGGGATGGGGGGACGATTAATTTTGAACCAGGTTTCAATATATCCATGTTCACAATGATAACAGATCTATATGATTCTAGAATGTACAATTATAATATATAAATAATAAAAATTAAAAATATGAATTATAAATGTATAAAAATAAAGGATTTCACTGCCATTAATTGATATATAACTAGGATTTATACATATATTTGGGTGTATTATATATGGGATGTAATGAATTGAGATACAATTGATCATACCATGTCATGTTTTACATTCTAAAAATTTAATATAAAAGTAATATTATAGATGTGGGTACCTCAAACATTATATCTACTTTTGGGGATGGTAAAATAAATCAATAGACGATTAATGGGATAAATATAAAGTGTCATGGTAACAATAAAAGATGAGTAATTCTTGATCAACTCACATTATTATCACATTTTCTTCTCTAGTTGAGATATTATATGATAATATCATACTTTATGACATTATATTTAGCAGATACTAATGTTTTATAGAGTTAAATTTCAAATTGTAAATGATAATGATCCCAACTTAATGTATAACTTATAAATATAATTTTAGTATATATTGTGGACTCACTTAAAATTCATCATACATTTTCAAAACGTCTCTGACATATAGTCCAACAGATCGATTAAAATTTTTTTATACATTCATCATTATTTTACAATGTATTACCAAGGATTTTGCGATCTACCTTATTCATTTTTTGACGTTATTTATAAAAATTGTTCATTACAATAGTTACATAAATATTTTAAAGAATAATATTGGAAGTAGTGAAATCCTATAGATTTGTTTCACTATATAGGTGAAGGGTTTCGGAAATATCAAGAGATAGTATAATAAATGAATTTGATGGAGAATATGATTCAACAATAAATGATTATGTATTATTCATTGAATAAATATAAAACAAAAAATTATCAAAAATATCGTTATTTTTGTGTAGGTAATAATGTTGTTTCTTAAATTAACTCTTTAAAACTATTTTATGTGTTTTCTTAAAATGAAAAAAATAAGTCCATGGTTTATTGCACCATATGAAATTATAGAGAATATGAATGTAGTTTCCTTCCTAGTTTCCTTTCTTCTTTGTTTATCATATGTATATAATTACTTTTACGGTTCATTGTTATGAAAATATATGACACATTTATCTCATGTTTCATCTTATTTGTAGTCTATTAGGAACGTAAACATTCATTTGAGTAAAATACAGTACACATTATTCACTATATAGATTATTTTTGGTAGAATAAGGTATCTCATAATGTTATGGGTATTTAAATAAACATTCATCTTTAAAAAAAATAATTTCATCTAAAAATCCATTGATGGAAATACTTATATATATGATATTAATTGAAGAATACTAAAATGAATAATGTCAAAAATGGTAGGAAAAAGTATACATCACGGATTTATTTTTATTAAATTTCATTTTCATTGGTATTAATTTTTTATTTTATATAGTTATGTTTATTATTATAATAACTTTTATGTTTATGGTTTAAATGAAAAAGAATTATTTTGAAACAAACATGGATTTTTGGAATTGTAATTTTATCTGAATAATATTTATTTATGTATTATATATTTTTATTTTAGAAAATGAATCTTATTTAATAATTCATCAAATCAAACATTATAAGGTAATAATATTGGAAGTTCTCTAAAAATAATTATTTTTAAATTATTATTTTAAAATAATGATTTTTTAAACTATATTTTATTTTCTATTATTAAATATCATAAATATAAATTTGGATTAGTTTTAAAAATAAATTATTCTAATCAAATAAATAATAAACTAATTAGGGTATTTGGAATAAATTTTATTTTTAAATTTAGTCTAAATATATTTTTATAGAATTAAAAAAATATTTATTAATCACAATTTTCATGATTAATAAAAATTGAAGTAAAGAAATCTGTGTAAATTTTATCATGATAAAATAATTATATATTTAAAAATATGATTTACAATTTTCTTATATAGGTCCTTTCAATTGTTTTTTTGTTGTGAAATGTAACCATATTAACTAATTGTCAACACGATAACGATACTTTGGTTAAATAGGAATTGAAATAATTCATCACGTACTAAAAAACTACACTAATTTTCCATTTATTGAATTATATGATTTAATTTTATTATAAGGCCCCAGCCTTAAACATCTCTTAATATTGAATTAAATGAATAATTCACATTGAGGTTCTTTTCTGGTTTAGAGTTTTAGAGAATTAGATCATAACTATTACATCTCAAAAGATTACAATGTATACACTTCTATTATGTTTCCATAAAATAAAAACTCTTAAAAATAAACATGTCTAGTTCCATGTTTTAGATAGCCTGACTTTCCCTTGATCCCATACATGACCCTAATCCCCATTAAGTCCTGTGAAAAACATTTCAATAAAACTTGGGGTGAGCATAAAAATCTCAGTAAGGGATATACAATGAATGGAAACTGTTAGTTTTTCAAACATCACGTAAACCATGTGTAATTTATCAAAGTAATACCTTCACCTTCATAAAGTAATAAAAACTCTTCACTGAATAAAATATGATTACTTACCATTTTTTAACCAAAGGATTACCATAAAATCTATATAAAGAACACATAACATATAAAGGTAAATTGGGACATAAACATACTTAAGTGGAATAACCATACGGTCGACTTCCACACATATCACTTAATGGAATAGCCATACAGCCAAATTCCATACATACTTAATGGAATAGCCATACGGCCGACTTCCATACCCAATGCATTGGAGGTTATAATGTAACCACCCATCCTGGTATTCACGGGACCACCCGTCATATGGTTTATCACGTAACCACCCGTCAAATGTCCAAGTACCAATATAAAATCATAAAACATAAAACCAATATAAAGGAATGATAACATTTCCACATTTCAATCACAATATATCATTTAGATATATTGATATAATAAAATCCTTTATCAAAACCATTTTTAATACCAAATTACATAAAAGAGTATATGGTATTTATTTTATTTTAAAAACATTACGGCTTGTTGAGGAAGCCAAACACCAAATAATACTCGTGGCGGCAGAAAGGTTTGTTGTCACCACGTACGTTAAAAGAAACATTCATTTATGTCGTTTTGTAAAAAAAATCATAGAAAAAGATTCATTTTGTATGAACGTAAAAGTCAAAGGGGTTTATACACCGTATAAAAGAAAGTTCTGTATAAAACGAAATATGCCTCAATGAAAGAAGATTGAGACGAAGTCCCTTACAAAGAACATTTTTAAATAAAATAGATCTGTCATGTGTATTCACTATATTTACACATAAAGAATGTATAAATACAATATAGGAAATAATAATATCATGACATAATTTGAAAATAGGAGATTAACCGAAAGAATAGAAATTGGGTTAAGAAGTTTCCTTACATCGGGTCCGACTTGACTCGATCGTTCTTTAACGTCATGAATAATAAACTTGAGTTAATTACTACTTGATTAAGAACCATTTTTAAGTTCATTATTCCTTTTATATCACTTATTTCCATGTTATAAACATTATGTAACCATTTAAGTTAATAATGTTTGTTTTGTCGATATTTGGTTCTTAAGTCGAAAGTGGACTTCTTACAATTACATGTTGTTCGTGTGGTCAAAGGTTCTTTATATGCAGAATGAAATTCATGATTTTGATAGAATATATATCATATATATCCAGCATATACATGCATTTATAATATTACATAATCATTTAGAAGTTTGAAATGAAATGCACCGTTCATGGAGACGGTAAGTCGTACGTACACATGAATGCTACTTTCATTTCTTTTTCATATTAATGGAATTAAAACTAAATGAGAGGTATGTGTATTTTAATTACAGAATTATATTCATTATTTAGATGTATAATGCATCATATATATCAATTATATACATGTACTTTTAATAGCACATTACATTTGGGGATATGAAATGAAATGCACCATTCATGGAGACGATAATCCGTACGTACACATGAACACTATTTTCATTTATATCTTATACTTTAATGGGAAAAAATAATAATTATATAGAGGTATATTATTATTACAGGGTAACATCATATATAATAACTTTATATCCATCCTTTATACGTCCCACATATGGCATTAACGAATCAAATCACTTTGAGGGGGCGGTAGTCCGCACTTCCTTAAATGAAGATATCACGATTACCCATAATGGAAACCTTAAAGGAATGCCCAAAATGAAAAATACAGAAGCTTAAAGAAAACATAGACATATTATACATCATATATAAATATATTGTCATCTAATGGCCACCATTGAAGGTGTTAAAAGAATGTTGAACAATCATCGTTTCGGGAGGCAGAAATTCGCCATCCACAGAAACAGTATGTTCATTAACCATTATATGTAGGTGTGTGTAAGTGTTGCTCGAATCCTTCTTATAAAAAAAATAATAGTATATTTAGTATAATGGAGTTGTTACAAAAGAAAATAATAAAAAGAGTTTAGGGGGTTGGAGAAGCAAAATAAAACAAAAGGACTCAAAAGAAGACATTACCTTAAAATCGGGTAACTCCCTTTGGTTTGAGCCCAAAGGCTTCCTTGGGAAAACTTGTGCCCAAATTGAGGCTTCAAGGAGTAAGAGAGAGAAGTGGAGAGACAAAATGGGTAGAGTTTGTCCGAGCCAAAGGCTTTGGGAGTGTGAGTAAGGTGGTAGATTTGGGGGCCTTTTATAAGAGGAGAGGAGGGGCACTCTTGGAAGTTAAAGAAAAGTCACTTTATTTTAAAATGGTATTCGGATTTAAGAGGTCCCACATTGATATAATTCGATAATAAGGTGATAAGGGTTAGACATCCTCCCATCTAATAGGTTTTGGACATGTTTAGGTCATAGATTTTACATTATCATTTCATTTAACTTTAATCCTTTATTAATGAGGTAATCGATGCATCATCATGATATCATAAATAATTTAATTTATTTAATGTCTAAAAAATATAAAAAAAATATCATGATGTAGGAAAGATTTTTAGATTTCTAATGAATATTTATAGTAAAAAATCTTACTAGTTTAACCCCATGTAAAAAATTATTTTAGTAAAACAACTCATGTTTTTGTCATTTTTATTTTAACATTAAATAAAAAGTATTAATGTCATTTTCCAACTAAAGTGGCTCCATGGGGTCCCCAAGTTGACCCATGGATTGTCCTGGTCGGCCATGACATATCCAATAAGGGTAGGACATGTGTTTAGGTCATTTTATTTTATTAAAAAATTATTCTTACCTTAAACTACACTAATTACCTCTAATTGCGATTAAGAATTTAAGAGTTACTATTCACCAAAAAATTATATTAATCTCATTGAACCAAATTTTACTTCATAATGACAACCATGTATGTCGTATTTTTGAAATTAAAAACACATAAGTGGTATAATTTTATTTAAACGAAAAATCAGTTTTTATAAGTACCACATAGTGATTTCACTATTCTTCAAAAATTGATGTTTTTCAGAAAAATACAAAAAATCACCCTAAGATATATTTGATATTCCGAATTAAAAAATGAATTCTATTTTACAAAATTCACAACATATAAGTCATGTTAATTAATTT
Source organism: Viscum album (assembly GCA_963277665.1). NCBI lineage: Eukaryota > Viridiplantae > Streptophyta > Magnoliopsida > Santalales > Viscaceae > Viscum > Viscum album. The sequence goes on along the minus strand of OY728142.1, from coordinate 1,357,009,736 downwards.
AATAATTAATTCTCGCTGTCATGATAAATAGCGTGTTTTTATGAAATAATAAGTATCAAAAGATTGACAGTAGTTTAAGTCTGATTTCAAAGTGAAATTTATTCCAACAACCACTATTGGATTTAATGGTAAAAATATTTTCTAATTTCACTTTGAAACCAATTCAAATGATAATCTAATCATATAAATAAATTATATTAAAAATAGGTTTTGAATTAAAATACAATATTTTACACTATTCATTAAAAGATGAACTTCATAGGAAAGATACAAAAAATTTACACATGGTAAATTTTGATGTCCCGATTCTAAAGAAGAGTTATATTTGGTCCAATAGAATTTATATGATTGATCAAAACTATATTTAAAGACGGTTCGCCGTCAAAAGCTGATAAGTGAACCCTTAGTGAAAATTAGGGTATAAATGCCTAAAATTGAATTCTTTTCGTATTTTAATCCTTTATCTTTTATTGGATAAATGTAAAAACATTTAGAAAACATATATAATCATATTTTAGTTATTTCTATCCATTCCCTCCAATACAATGGCTACATGTTAACTTCTATTTAAAATAATATTATTATATTACTAGTGTGCAACGTAAGTTTTCAAAGGAACTCATCGTTATGTATCGGGTACGCTATCAAACATAGAAACCCCCTTAAAGTAAAATTAATATCTAATTCGTAAATATTAATAAATATGAAAATGTTTTATTCATTACTTACTTGGGATGGTACATCCTTCCCCCCTTTTGGGAATTTCGTCCTCTCAATTTTATTCACTTATCTAAATAAGTGGGGGTATTTATCCCTCATAGCATTTTTATATTCCCTCGTTGCCTCTTCAACCATATGGTTTTTCCACAGAACCTTTACCTAGTGAATTACCTTATTTCTCAACACTTGCTCTCTTCGGTCAAGAATCTGGACTGGTTGTTCTTCATAAGATATGTCCTCCTCCAGCTGAACTACCTCCAGACTCAAAACATGAGATGAATCTGGCATATACTTCCTCAACATCGAAACATGAAAAACATTGTGTACCTAAGATAAACTCGGAGGTAAAGCCACTCGGTAAGCATGTGATCTAACTTTTTCCGGAATTTCATATGGTCCAATGAACCTTGGACCCAGCTTTCCTTTCTTACCAAATCTCATCACACATTTCCATGGAGAAACCTGGAGAAAAACATGATCACCTACCTCGAAATATAGATCCTTCCTTCGGTTATCCGCATAACTCTTCTGCCTGCTTTGAGCTGTTCTCATGTGTTTCTGAATCAACTGAACTTTTTCTGTCATTTCTCCTACCATTTCTGTTCCCATCAGCTTCCTTTCACCCACTTCATCCCAAAATGCTGGGGTTCGACACCGCTTCCCATATAATGCCTCAAATGGTGCCATCTATATACTAGAATGAAAACAATTATTTTATGAAAACTCAACCAAAGAAAGATGTTGGTCCCAACTCCCCTGATAATCCATCGAACAAGCATGTAGAATATTCTCCAAGGACTGAATTGTTCGTTCTGACTGCCCATCTGATTGCGGATGAAAAGCTGAACTAAAATTTAATTTTGTACCCAACGACTTATGAAGGCCTTTTAAATCTTATAAGTAAACCTAGGAACATGATCAGACTCAATGGAGAGAGGAACTCCATGTAACCTGACTATCTCTTTAAGATATAAACGGGAAAGTTGATCTAGGGAAAAAGTATCTCATATAGCAAGGAAATGAGCAGATTTAGTCAAGCGATCAACAATAACCCAGATTGCATTATTACCTCTAGATATCTTTGGTAATCCCACGACAAAATCCATGGATATATTTTCCCATTTCCACTCTGGCACTGGTAATGGCTGATGCATCCCTTTCGGTAACTACCGCTCTTTTTTAACCTACTGACAAGTCAAACACTTCAGAGTAAAATCAGCAATATCCCTTTTCATTCCATCCCACCAGTAATACTCCCGCAGATCTCTGTACATCTTAGTACTGCCAGGATGAACTGAAAACAGGGATCTATGAGCCTCACATAACAACTCATTCTTAAACTGTGAATCAAAAGGCACACATAATCTCTTCCCAAACCTCAAAACACAGTCATTATCAATGTTGAATTCAAGAAGATTATCCTTCTAAACTAGCTCTACCTTTTTCTGCAACTCACTGTCTTGCTTCTGTGCTTGCTTGATTCTGTCTGATAAGGAAGATGTCAATGATACCTGAAACAAAACAGAAGGACTTCCTTCACGTCAGCCACTTTATTTTATTTTCCCGGATGGTAATGAATTGTTCAATCATATTCATTGATTAATTCCAGCCATATCCTATGTCTCATGTTCAATTATTTCTGAGTGAATATATACTTTAAACTTTTGTTATCAGTATATATTTCACACTTTACTCCATACAGATGATGCCTCCAAATTTTTATAGCAAAAACAACAGAAACTAATTCCAAATCATGTGTAGGGTAATTTACCTCATGAGTTTTTGACTAACGTGAAGCATAAGCAATTACCTGATCAATCTACATAAGGACACAACCAAGTCCCTTCAACGAAGCATCGCTGTATATAACAAACTCACCATTCCTGGAAGGAAGTGCCAAAACTGGAGCATTCACAAATCTTCTTTTCAACTCCTGAAAACAATAATCACATTCTTTTGTCCATATAAACTTAACACCCTTCTGAGTTAGCTTAGTCATTGGTCTAGATAATCATGAAAAAGTTTCAACAATCCTTCAGTAGTAACCTTCCAATCGAAGAAAACTACGGATCTCAGTTACATTTGTGTGTCTTGGCCTTTATTCAACAACTTTTGTTTTGGCAAGATCAACAATTATGCGATCTTTTGAAACAATGTGACCCAGGAAAGAAATTTGTTGTAATCAAAACTCACAATTTCTGAATTTTCCATATAGTTTCTTTTATTTTATGGTTTGAAAGATAACCCTTAAATGTCTTTCATGCTCCTATTTACTTTTAGAAAACAATATAATATCATCAATAAAAACAACCAAAATTTTTCACCTGAGTCAACTGAGCCATCACTACAACAAATTGTTTAGTTCTGATTCTGACCGTCTCTGGATACTGATTTGAAAGGTCATTTCCATCTGTATGCCTTCTCAGAAAAGCTGTTCTGTTTCCTCTATGAAAAACCATTCTTAAGAAAGAAATATCTTAGGAGAAGCAACATGGTAATCTTTAAATGCTATATCATTTCAGTCATTCCATAAATTAATTTATAATTTATCAATTTTCTAACTCCTAAAGTTGTCTAAACCGAACTCTGATACCAACTATATGGCCCCAGCCTTAAACATCTCTTAATATTGAATTAAATGAATAATTCACATTGAGGATCTTTTTAGGTTTAGAGTTTTAGAGAATTAGATCATAACTACTACATCTCAAAAGATTACGAAGTTGACACTTCTACTATGTTTCCATAAAATAAAGACACTTAAAAAGAAACGTGTCTAGTTCCATGTTTTAGATAGCCTGACAATCCATTGATACCATCCTTGACCCTAATCCACATTGAGTCCTGTGAAAAACATTTCAAAAAAACATGGGGTGAGCATAAAAAGATCAGTAAGGGATACACAAAGAATGGAAACTGTTAGTTTTTCAAACATCACGTAAACCATGTATACTTTATCAAAGTAATACCTTCACCTTCATGAAGTAGTAAAAACTCTTCACTGAATAAAATATCATTACATACCATTTTGTAACAAAAGGATTTCCATAAAACCCATATAAAGAACACATAACATATACAGGTAACTTGGGACATAAACAAACTTAAGTGGAATAACCATACGGTCGACTTCCACACATATCACATAATGGAATAGCCATACGGCCAATGTCCATACATACTTAATGGAATATCCATACGGCTGACTTCCATACCCAATGCATTAGAGGTTATAACTTAACCACTCGTCCTGGTATTCACGACACCACCCGTCATATGGTTTATCACGTAACCACCCGTCAAATGTCCAAGAACAATATAAAATCATAAAACAAAAAACCAATATAAAGGAATGATAACATTTCCACATTTCAATCACAATATATCATTTAGATATATTGACATAATAAAATCCTTTATCAAAACCATTTCTAATACCAAAATAAATAAAATACTATATGGTATTTATTTTATTTTAAAAACATTACAGCTTGTTGCGGAAGCCAAAGACCAAATAATACTCGCGGTGGCGGAAAAGGATGTTGTCACCGCGTACATTAAATGAAACATTCCATTCTGTTGTTTTGTAAAACACGTCGTTGAAAAAGATTCCTTTTGTATGAAAGTAAAATTCAAAGGGGTTTATACACCGTATAAAAGAAAGTTGTGTATAAAACGAAATATGCCTCAATGAAAGGAGATTGAGACGAAGTCCCTTACCAAGAACATTTTTAAATAAAATAGATCTATCATGTGTATTCTCTATATGTACACATAAAGAAATTATAAATACAAGATAGGACATAATAATATCATGACATAATTTGAAAATAGGAGATTAACCGAAAGAATAGAAATTGGGTGAAGAAGTTCTCTTACCTCGGGGCCGACTTGACTTGATCATTCTATAACGTAATGAATAATAAAGTTGAGTTAATTTATACATTATCAAGAACCTTTTTAAAGATCATTATTACTTTTATATCACTTATTTCTATGTTATAAACATTATGTAACCATTTAAGTTAATAATGTTTGTTTTGTCGATATTTGGTTCTTAAGTCGAAAGCGGACTTCTTACAATTACATGTTGCTCGTGTGGTCAAAGGTTCTTTATATCCAGAATGAAATTCCTGATTTGGATAGCATATATATCATATATATCCAGAATATACATGTATTTATAATATTACATAATCATTTAGAGGTACGAAATGAAATGCACCATTCATGGAGACGGTAAGCCGTACGTACTCATGAACGCTACTTTCATTTCTTTTTCATATTAATGGAATTAAAACTAAAGGAGAGCTATGTATATTTTAATTCCAGAATTATATTCATCATTTAAATGTATCATTCATCATATATATCCATTATATACATGTACTTTTAATAGTACATTACATTTGGGGATAAGAAATGAAATGCACCGTTCATGGAGACGGTAAGCCGTACGTACGCATGAATGCTACTTTCATTTCTATATCAAACTTTAATGGGAAGAAATAATAATTATATAGAGGTATATTATAATTACAGTATAACATCATATATAATAAATTTAAATCCATCCTATATATGAACCACATATGGCACTAACAAATCAAATAACTTTGAGGGGCGGTAGTCCGCACTTCCTTAAATGAAGATATCACGTTTACCCATAATGGAAACCATAAAGGCATTCCAAAAATGAAAAATAAATAATCATAAGGAAAACATAAACATATTATATATCATATATAAATATAGTGTCATCTTAATGGCCACCTTTTATAGTGTTAAAAGAATGTTGAACAATCATCATTTCGAGAGGACGAAATTATCCATCAACGGAAACAGTATGTTCTTTAACCATTAGATGTAGGTGTGTGTAAGTGTAGATCTAATACTTCTTATAAAAATATCCTAGTATATTTAGGATACTAGATTTGTTACAAAAGAAAAGAATTAAAAGAGTTTAGGGGGTTTGAGAAGCAAAATAAAACAAAAGGACTCAAAAGAAGACATTACCTTAAAATCGGGTAACTCCCTTTTGATTGAGATCAAAGGCTTCCTTGGGAAGACTTCTGCCCAATGTGAGGCTTCAAGGAGTAGTAGAGGGATGTTGAGAGACAAAATGGGCAGAGTTTGTTCGAGCCAAAGGCTTTGAGAGTGTGGGTAAGGTGGTAGAGGTGGGGGCCTTTTATAAGAGGAGAGGAGGGGACTCTTGGAAGGTAAAGAAACGTCACTTTATTTTAAAATGGTATTCGGATTTAAGAGGTCCCACATTGATATAATACTAGAATAAGGTGATAAGGGTTCTAAATTTACCCATACAATAGGTTTCGGACATTTTTAGGTCATATATTTGACATTATCATTTCATTTTATTTAAATCTTTTATTAATGAGGTAATCGCTGCATCATCATGATGTCATTAATAATTTAATTTATTTAAGGTCTAAAAATTATAAAAAAAATATCATAATGTAGTAAATCTTTTGGTCTTTATAATGAATATTTATTGTCAAAAATCTGACCAGTATAACCCCCTGTAACAATTATTTTAGTAAAACAACTCATGTTTGTGTCATTTTTTTAACATTAAATAAAAAGGTATTAATGTCATTTTCCAACAAAAGTGGCTCCATGGGGTCCCCAAGTTGACCCATGTATTGTTTTGGTCGGCCATGACACATACAATAAGGTTATGACATGTGTCTAGGTCATTTTATTTTATTAAAACATTATTCTTACCTTAAACTACACTAATTACCTCTAATTGCGATTAAGAACTTAAGAGTTACTATTCACTAAAAAATTATTTTAATCTCATTGAACCACATTTTACATATTAATGACAACCATGTATGTATGATTTTTGAAATTCATAACACAGAAGTGGTAAAATTTCATTTAAACGAAAAATCAGTTTTTATAAGTACCACTTAGTGGTTTCACCATTCATCAAAAATTGAAGTTTTTCAGAAAAATACAAAAAATTCACCCTAAGCTATATTTGATATTCCAAATTCAAAAATGAAGTATATTTTACAAAATTCAAAACATATGAGTCACATTAATTAATTTAATAATTAATTCTCGCTGTCTTGACAAATATCGTGTTTTAATGAAACAATAAGTATTAAAATATTGACAGTAGTTTAAGTCCGATTTCAAAGTGAAATTAATTCCAACGACCACTATTGGATTTAATAGTAAAAAATACTTTCTAATTTCTCTTTAAAACCAATTAAAATAATAATATAATCATATAAATAAATTAGATTAAAAAGAGCTCTTGAATTAAAATACAACATTTTACACTATTCATTAAAAAATGAACTTTATCGGAAAGATACCAAAAATTTACACAAAGTAAATTTTGATGTCCCGATTCTAATGAAGAGTTATATTTGGTCCAATAGAATTTATAATATTAATCAAAACTATATTTATTGATGGTTCGCTGTCAAAAGGTTATAAGTGAACCCTTAGTGAAAATTAGGTTATAAATGCCTAAAATTGAATTCTTTCCGTATTTTAAGCCTTTTTCTTTTATTGGATAAATTTAAAAACATATAAAAAACTAATATAATCATATTTTAGTTATTTCTATCCACTCCTTCCAATACTACGACTACATGTTAACTACCATTTAAAATAATATTATTATATTACTAGTGTGCAACGTAAGTTTTCAAAGGAACTCATCGTTACGTATCGGGTACGCTATCGAACATAGCAACCCCTTTAAAGTAAAATTAATATTTATTTCGTAAATATTAATAAATACGAAAATGTATTATTCATTATTTACCTGGGATGTTACATTTATACATGTACCTCCTCATTTATAAAACACAGGAAGATGGTTAAATATTTATTTTATATTTTACCATTATAATATTTATGTAAATTTTTTTTTGAAATATCACATTCTATATTTTAATAAAAATAATATTTTTTTAGATGTCAAGAAATAACATATTTTCATATATAAATTGTTAGTTTGAAAATAAGATATTATTTAAAATTTTAATTTATTTGTAATATTGATAAATGATTTAACTTCAGTAAATTTATAATCAACACTGAAAAAGTATTTATACAATTACTATAAAATTAACAAAAATTAGTGTAAAAATATTTCATGAAACTTAATATTAATGTATTGAAGTTTTAAATAAATGTGATAAAAAATATATCATTTTAGGGATCAGTTAAAAAATATTATTTGTTTTAATTTTCTGTCATGTATATTCCATGTAAAATTAATTAAGTTTTTCAAAAAAATAAAATTCATGATATCTTATAATAAATAATTATTAATAAAATGATTTAGTGATCGAAAAGATAATTTATTTTCTCACATTATTTTTATACGGTTATGTATATACCATGGTAAATATATTTACAATTTTCTTTAATTTTATCAATATAAAACTCAAAATGCTAAACAACACTACTATTATGGTAATCATAAAAATGATAAATGATGAGTTAGAACAAAAACCGAATAGTGAAAACATTTTTTAAACACAATAAATTTTATTATTATGTTAATTAGATATTCATTCATCTTATATTATAATTATATCAACTTATATACATTTTAATATAAAACTTAATTCAAAATAATTTTATACATAAAAAATTTTCTTGACTACCTCATCCCTCCATTAAAAAGGGAACCCCCTCTATCCATTTCAAGATGCTTAAAAAATTATTTATTCTTTAAAATACATTATAATAACCATTTATAAAATCCCTAAAATATACTAAAAGTATATTGTAATGATAAATGCATCCTAGGATGCATATCTGTGTAAACCAAAAGTGGTTTTATGAAAAGAAGATATAACTCATAACCAGGCACTTTCAATTTACTTCTATGTCTACATTATTATAATGTTATTTAAAATTGGTAATGTAAGAAAATAAATATTTAAATTATAAAAGGAATTTATTATTTTAATATAATAATCTATATCATTCTATTATTCCATCAAATGAGAAAGGAAATCCTCATTCATGTGTATGTGGGGACTACCACCTCTTTGAAGAGATGTGAATCATATCCCATAACAACCTATATGGATGGTTATAATGATTTGATTAATATATATATATATATATTATTCAAAAAATATTTTATTACTTTTTAAAACCAATATATACTATTTTATCCTACAATGAAATTAATTAAAAAATTATATTTCTATTATTATATATGTGTGTATTTATACCCTTATGAGGAAATGTACGTAATTTTTAATAAAATTATGACACCAATTATATCTATATATTAGTTTACTAAAATAAATAATATTTTATTTGTGATATAATGATAATTTTTTTAATATATAATATTTCTCATCAGAATTCCATCACAATCATTTAAAAGTGAAAATGTTTCTCCAGAACATGTATGACATATCATCCCAATGAATAAGATGCTGTTCATTTTTCATAATAATATTTTATTTATTATTTTCAAATAATAATTCATGAAAAAAATATTACTATTTTAGGATTATTATTCTGGGTATTATGGAATACTGGAAAAATTTAACTTAGTCATCCATCGTAATATATATCCAACATATGAGCCAAATACTGACCAAACATCAAACATGAACAGAAATTATTGTGCAATTGAATATATTTATTTATGAAATAAAATAACTTGGTAAATAAATAGTAAACTTTTATTAATAATGATAATTATTACAATATGTTTGTTATACAAGAACATAAATAATATTAATGATGATTCTGACATATGTTAAAGGAACAATTATAATAAAAATGTCTTTTAAATATTTATAAATATTAATATTTTAAATATATTTATTCCATACCCATATTCATTAATTTATAATATATAGGTATGTATATGGATATAAGTTAAATATAAATTACAATGTATGCATCTTTCGACATTATTCGAATGGTATTTAAATTTTTTTTTTCATATTCTTTATCTAACGATTTTGATTTATTTATAAAAGAAAAGATGCATTTAATAAATTATTTATATATTGTCAATTTATTTTCCATTGACAATAAAGATTAATTAAAATATTTATTTAATTATATTATTTCATTATTTATTAAAAACATATTATTTCCCATATTCTTGGTACATATGTTTTGAAAATGGTCTTTTAAATGGAAATCGTAGGTCAGGATGTAAACATATATTTGATAAATAAATAAATTATTTTCTCAGTTTTTATAAAAATATTGCGAAATATTAATATGTTTTATTCATGATATGGTGATATTAATTTTTTTAACCAATGTTGAGCCCTTACTATCTCATAATAATTTGTGATCCCAATATATGTCATATTAATAGTGAGCCTGATATAGCTCTCAAATCAATATGTTAATGATTATGTTTTCCAGATAAATTAATTGGATGTCAACTGTAAAAATAATTAAATTTATAATGGATCATAATATGGTAAATTAAGATGATTCCAAATAAATAGAAATTAATTTTATATGATTGCTAATGATTTTCAAGGATATCATTTGAATCCAACAGGTAAGCTAATGACCATGAAATATTAACCATTTTATGTTGAATGATATTTTTAAATAATTTTTTACATCATCCTCCACTTTTTCTACGAAACCTATGTGATTATTATTTTTCATTAATATTTTATTATAATGAATTTAATGTAAATTTTTTGTTATTTAATTTTATTTCATTAGTTGATTAATTATTATTTGAGCGCATTATTTGTTATATTAAATGGACCTGAATTATGATATCATGGTCTCAAGATTTAAATATGGTTACTATTATTTTTTATGGTCATAATTGTAATTTTTTAGTAATAAGATGATTTAAATGATTTATATTTGTATTAATAATGAGTATGAAAAAATATTAAGTATAGTTGAAAGAAAAAATTCCTCATCAAAATAAAAAATGATTTTTTTAAATGTTTTGTATTTTGGAAAAATGAATACGATGTGGTTGTTTCTAACAATTATTATATCAGTTTTTCTGTGTGTTTTATTACCTAATTCTATAAAACTCATATCATAAAATGATTTTTGAAATCAAATAGTGTAATTTTCAATCATAATTATGTAATGGAATGAAAATGATTAACAGTTATAAAATACTATGTTGTTAGATTTGATGTATCAACCCGATGATGTGGATGATATATTTTATTTCATCCAATAGTTAGTAGAAATGTAATAGAGAATGTTGAAGGAATAAAAGTTTTCCATGGATATTCAAAAATAATAAGTGGTATAAGTATATATTATAGAAGGAGAAACTATCATAAGTTATAAAATTAATATATCGAAGAATGCTAGGAATCCAACGAATTTAATTTTTTTTATAAAAAAATATAATTGCAAAAAATAATTCTTAATTGAGTAAAAATGAAGATGTAACTCCAAATAGAGATGTTATTCTTCTTGAAATTATTTTGACTAAATTATGAAATTTTTATGTTAAAACCTAGAAGAAAAAGGATATGTAAAACAATGTTATTGTATTCAGAAATATATATTTGCAGTTTCTATGATTTTTGAACAAATCATCATTTTATTTAAAACTATTTATAAGTATTTAATAATCATTTACATCAACATAATTTGATAATTAATTGAATATATTCTTCTAGTAGATTAAAGAACATGTTAGAAGAAATATTTTAATTCTTGATATTAGTAATATTTGGGTGATCATTATTGTTAAAAATACTTGATGAATAAGAATCATTGTGGTTAGTGTCGGATAAGAAGAAATTTATTCATTGTGTTCACAAAACATAGTTTCCAAACCAAGAAGCATAGTACACAAACTACGAAGTATGGATTTTGTTGAACATTGCTCATGGAGAGCAAAGGCTAGTTTGTAGACCAAGAAGCATTGTCATGGTAGGATCTTTCTTTGAGAAATTGAGGTGATGATTTAATTATATATTATGGTTTTTTGTTTTTTGTATGACATCAATACCTTCAATTGACTATGGTGTTGTGCTAACATCAAAATATTTTACTATGAAGAATATTCTACATTGGTGTTGTGGGTAATTTTTATTAGTTAGATTTGAAGGATTTATTTTTCTATATAAATTGCACAAATATAATCTTAAAGAGGTAATTTTTTTATAGAATATAATTATTGTATGAATTTGGGGAAGTCTAATGTAGTTTGTGAAAGGGGATTCCATGAAGGGAGAAAAAGACATCATGGACAATTTCTATTAGAAGGAGACAGTTCATGAGAATATTTTGAGAAAGGGGAATACATGAATCATTATCTCACAATTGAAAAGTGGTTATAATGAATAGTATTCCTATATCAAAATATTATTCTGTGAATTATAGTAGGTCCATTAGGTAAAAAACGACCATGAATCACTTGTGCCACATAGTGTGAGGCAGTTTTTCTAGGATTCAAGATAGTTTTTGGTGTGTAGAATATAGTTCAAAGAAAATATTATAATGTTCATGGAAAATGTAAGACAATTCACTGTGAGTGAATGGAATTTATCTGAGGATCTAAAATAGTTCATGAAGGAAATTAATAAAAACTAACATTACAAGCAAAAGCACATTTCATCTACTGGGTGAAAATAAGACTGCAATAGAGACTCGGCATAATATAGATGATGTAGTCATTATTTATTCAACAGGACCTACATGTCCATAAACTATATGTGGATCCATTAAATAGATGTGAGAAAAATAATATGGATAATATGATCCTTTCAACTAGCAGTGAGCCATTGAATGTGGTTTATGGATAACCCCTTTAGAAATTAGTTATATTGCAAAAAATAGTATAATGGTAGTGATCCTTTTAATATAATCCATAATGGATGAATAATTTATATTATTAGATTTCCTTTGTTGATTTGGTACATTTTAAATTACACATTAAATGGTCCATCGACATATACTAGTGGTAGTGAACCATGTAAAACATCATTTTTTCTTGTGCGCGATATTATTTATCCTCATATATGTTTATTGGAATGGGATTCAAAATGGTATTTTTTAACAAAAAATAAAGATATGAAGAAGATGTAGTTTTAATGTATATAAAAAATGATTCAACATCTATGGTATTTTAATTATTTTGGATAATAATTGGTATCTGAGCTATAGGGTAAATGTTAGTGGGTCTCACTCAGTTGAATAAATAGAGACTATTAATCATATAGTGAATAAGATCACTGATGGAAGTAATTTTTCATCTATGGAAGAATACAATTCAACACTTCTTTGGATCCATGGGAATAAATTTATTTAGGTCTATAATGCATTTTATTTTATCTATTATGGAAATTAATGTTTTATTATATGAAATAAATAAATAATGATATAATTATTCTAATAAAATCAATTCATTATGGGGATCCATATCCAATGATATCTATATAATGGTGATGTAATGTATTGGATGAATATATAATTTCTCAAAGATTCTAAATACTAATGATGGTGACCCAAAATTAAGAGAATAATAGTTGCAGGTTCTTTTGAATATATATAAGTATATGATAATGGACTATAATTAATCTATCGATGCATTCCATAAATAGGTGAATGTTGTTCTCAAATACATAAATGGTCTCAAAGAAATTATTTCACATATAAATATTCTTATGATCACATTTATAAAAAATATCACCTTTTTAAATTGATCTACTGATTTTTTTTAAGAGAATTATCCAATGGATTTGACAGCAAATATCTTGCACAATGCTGTTGTCACATACAAGACGAGAAATGATGATATAGATGATATGGAAACGAGGATGTATAGAGAAGTGGAATTCAAGTCAATGAAGAATCTCACTTCTAAAAATAGTCAATAGGAATAAAATGTTGATGATTTCATGTAATTTATCTCCACATGTGTGAAAAGAGAAAGATGAATTTTTAAATATAATCATCTACATTAATTCTTTTGATTTTTAAATATTGGCCATCTTCTATTAAAGAGTACTATGAAGTTGTGTGATTATGATAAAGATAGTGATGAAATTATCTGAAAGAAGTATTCATATAATATGAATTTATGGAGGATTACCAAGTATAATTTCATCAAAAATATAATCTTATATCAAATAAGATAACATTTTAAGGGATTACGAGGTAGAAGAAATATAGTAATACAAGGTTCATAAATTAGATTCTACAGAGAAAATTTTCATAAAGTACCAAAAAATTGATGATAATGACAATTTTGAAAGAGAATTATAAGGATTAGTTAAACCTTATAACAATTTATATGTTTCACAAGGAGAGTTATATATTTAGAGATCCAAAACAATGAAATCCAATATATTTCATAATGATTCCAATAAATATATTAAATACTTGGAAGAATAAATTTATGATCTAGAAGATGGTATTGTGAGGATTAAATTGTTAATTTTATGATGATCATAATAGGATATTTTTTCCATATATGAAGTCAATGAATGTAAAATGGATATTGATTGTATTCTAATAGTAGAAAATATCATCTCAAATATACCATTGAACGTGAAGGGGAAGTTGTAAGTATGTGAAGATAATTTACTAATCAGGAGAAACCATTGATTCCAGAAAAGTATAATACAACTAAAATAAATAATTATAATTTACAATTCAGTGTTCTAGTGAAACAGAAAAAGGAGTCCCGAGAAAGGAAAATGATTAATCCTAATTATACAACTAGTATAGGGACCGATTAGAAATAGAATATAATAATTATTGAAGATAGGCCTGAAGATCCCACTGTATGAGTAATGATTGAATTTGTTATTAATCAGTCTCTGATGATTGAAATAATGCATCAGAAAACTAGTGGGGCAGTAATGAAAAATATGAATGCACCCAATATTTATTATTGTTAATGTGGAATAATCGGATACTCAAAAAATGTTTATTCAACATCTAAAAGGTATTGGAGGGAACATGACCAACATAGGTTACTATAAAAATCTCCATTCTCTAGGACATCATTCGATTGTCAAAATTTCAGGTGTGGTGGATTCATACACATGGAATGATATTTATCAACATCAATGAAAAAAAATTCCGATGAAGAATGAATGTTGTCAAAGGAATCAACAAAATTTATTATCAAGTGGTTTACAAAATTTAATTGAATATATACAAGACGAATGTGGTCCATCTTCCCCTAAATATCATAAAGAATATTAGTAAACGTCATGGATCCAAATGAAAAAAGTGGACTAGGAATTGGTTGTGGAGATAGCTTTCACATCATCAAATCACATTGGAATATGGGTCATTGACAGTGGATGCACATCTCATATGATAGGAAATAAGAAACTATTTAAATGAAATATATACCAAAGTATGGTACATTATGATTTGGTAAGGATGAAGTTTTGTGAAATGATGACTCATAAAAATCCATGTTTGGTGGAAACGACATGAGATTTTGAGATGACTTGGATGTTGTAGGAATTAGTCACAACCTATTATGTTTAAGTCAAATGTGTGACATAGATCATCCCATATGATTTTTATAGAAAATATGTATCATTATGGAAAAAATGGTATTACATTTTTACATGTAAACCATATTAATGTGAATAATTACTGTGTAATTGGATAAAAATATATGTACTTTTTTCAAAGTAAGAAGAAGAAATTTTATCTCATAAACACCTTCTTCATTTAGGACATACTTATTTAGAAAATATTGTGTAATGTAATACATCTTGATACTTCCCTAGATTATCATGGGATCATATTCACGTATTTAGTGATTGTCAATAATGGAAGATCATTAGAAGGAAAAATATGGAAAATAGAAATGGTAAAAAATTGTGATTGAGATGGATCATAATAAATTATGTAGACCATTTTCCCCATGATAAATTTAGGGAATGAGATGTTATGTTCTATTTATTGATTATTTCAGTATAATTTCATGGGTTTTAGTCATCAATAACAAGAATATGGTATTCAGTTGTATAAAATCCTATTTTTGAGAAGTTGAGATGATTTTTTGTCAAGGAATAAAGACGATCCAAGAAGATAATGGAAAACTTTATTCAAATAGAAAAGTATAGAATTATATTGAGAAACGTTGCATAAAAAGTCATGTTTCAGTAATATGAACTCAACATAAAAATGGAGTATTTGAGAGATGATATAGAATTATAAAAAAGAGCATCTAGAACAATTCTAATTTAGAAATACATTCTATATGATTTTGGAAAATATGATGTGATAAAATTATTATACACATCAAATAGAGAATTATTATTTCTAAAATAAGGGATGACTCAATATAAGCTATGGTTTGGAATGAATCCAATGTCAAAGTACATTCGATTATCCAGAAGTAACTGTTTCATTCGTAATATGAAAAACAATTGAATTAAAAATCCCCTAGTGATGAATGTTTGTTTTTTTGCGACTAAAAGAATATTAAAAAAATATAAATCTTTCCTTATACATCGTAGAATAGATATTGAATGAAATTATATAGTTATAACAGAGTATGAGATGGATTGTTATGAAATATATGATAAGAATCAATAGGATATGTTTAATTTGATAAGAAGGTCAAGGGATGTTTTTCATTAATATTTTGATTCAAAATTTTATTCATATAATGATATAACGATCAAAACCAATATCTATTGAAATATCGAAGAGAATAACTAAAAATGATAGGCAAAAAAATCGGTGATAATACAATACTAGTATAGACAAGGTGGATGAGGACTAAATAGAAAGCATCATTCTTATCAAAGTTAGAGCCTATAATTCTTGATGAGGAAATGAGATATAGCAACAGGGTCCGGGCTAGGAGTAAAGGGCACGATAAAATTGAGATTAATCAGACATGAGTGATTGTTTCGTGATAAATAGATTTAGACGGAATTTGGTAAAACATTCCTTTCATAACAACCTAAATTAATATGTAATATTGATTAAAAACGCAAAAATAGTGTTAAAAGGGAATTTCCATATAGAGGGTAATGTAATTAATGAAGTATATGAAACTATTGCGAGGTAAGAGCTAATTATATTACACCTTTTCATAGTGGTGAAATGATGGATTAATGTTATCCAGATGGATGTCATGTCATCATTTGTTAATAGTGTTCTAGAAGTGGAATATTATATTGAACACCAAGAAGTTTTTCTATCACATTAATAATATAAAAGGGTTTCAAGGATGTGGAAGGAACCATATGAACTAAATTAGGAATCGAGATCATGGAATTGAAGACATAAATAAATTTTTTATAAACTATATTTTTTGTGTGGTGGTTTTTATTACAATCAATAAATAATTAATTAAATAAATAAAAGGATTATGATTATGATATAAGTTGAAGGCATAATATATGGAGGATTAGATAACGAATAATGTAGAAAATTCGCAATATTTGGGATATGAGAATATAAAATTTTAATGATAGGTGAAATTTTATTTATTTCATTGATTATTGGTGACACAATGACATAATTTAACATATATTTCAAAAGATAATTATTCAAAGGTTATTTTTATAATATTTTGAATAGATAATTTTAAAGAGATGAATAATCTGGTGGTTTCTCAGATGATATATTTTGAGGATGATTTGGGAATTTTGGTTAATGTCAAAAAATGTAGTAAAATAAACTGAGGTTTACTATACATGAAAAAAACATGAAATACTATTTTTTCTCATATCATGTAGCATGACATAAAATTAATACCGATTAAAAAAACATACACATATAAAAAAATTGGTATATCATAGGAATGGTGTATTTTGGTTTGACGTAAAATGCCAAATATAATCCGGATATATTGGGTTGTATTGATGCATGTTGGGAAAGTTCGTCATATGGTTGAAAATCAACATTAAGTTGTGAATTCATTCATTGAGGATATTTAAATAATGGATAATAATTAAATTAGAATTCATGACATTGATATACACCAATGATTACTACATTAAAGACACTCATTCATGAAAACAAGGTTGATTATGAATAACAAACTAAAGAATTCAGTGCTTTAGAGAAATCTCTTATTATTGAAAATTCTGCAAATTCATGTTCTATAAATAATTCAAAAAATAAATTCCATCACTCAAGGATAAATATCATAGAAAAAATTAACATTTTATCATGGAAAATGTGGATAAAGGCATTTTCATGTTTGAGAATGTTCCTATAGAATTATAGGTTACCAAAAAAATTTAAAAGGCCTTTCCCAAATAGAAATTCGAATTTTATCGACTGGTTATGTTTTCAGTCAACTCCCCACACCTGAAAACCAATGAATTTGGGACCCCCTATTTCTAGGTATAGATATTTATTAGATTTTTTGATTAATATTCATTGTATAGTTCTATTAAATAATAAGGTGACATTACTGTTTCATGAAAAATGGTGATAATTTGTCGAGGTAAATGTGAGCGAATGTCTTAAATAATACATGTGGAGATGTTGATAAGAGGAGTAGTAAAGTAAGGAGAGTTTTAAAATGATAGAGGGAGTATTAAAGTAGTGGGTCTTATATATGATGATACTATATATAATCATTCAAAACATATATATCAATCTATATGATGATTATGATTAAATATGTCGAGTCTTTTTTACTGAATTTATTCATAGATGAACTTTTCTTCACACTCTTATTTATTATCCTGAGGATGGATAATGTGGGATTGTGGTTTGTATTTATTAAATACTTTATTTCTATATAAATCAAAATAATACTATTTTGGAATACGGTTTTGGAATCATTAATGATGTATCAAATTTTATTGAGTTCTCAAAAAACTCAATGGAATATTGTTTGGTAAAAACATATTATGGTTCTATATTTTTTTTGGATGATTATGTTTTTGGAAAAATATTTATGGCATTGAATAACATTATATGGTGTTTCTAATGAATATTTTTCAGGTGGAATTTTTTACCGGGCTTTTCCAAAATTTTGGTCCTCAAAATATGAAGTTTTATATGTCAATGAAATGTTTATTTGTGAAGAATTTATTGAATTAGAGTTCACACACCATGAAACAACGATTTTGCATATCATAGCTCCTAAACATGATGCACATTTCATAGATATTAAATTATACTATGTATGGACCATGTAAAATTTCAATGGAGGCTCATTATTTTTTGAATTGTGGTTGTGATTTAAGGACCATCATTGGGTTTTTTACAGATTTCATTGGAAGCACAATAGACTATGTCATCATACAGAATTAATAATAGTTTAAAGTGAGGTCTACACCATAAAATCGTTATGGTTTTTATTCATTAGAGTGTTTTGATTAATTGACTTTCATATATAAAATAACATAATCATATCCTTATGAAATATAATTTTATTAGATAATTCCATCATTTCCATAATTCATAGAAGTACAATGTATTTCATGAGGGAGGTTTCTTCAAAGGAGGATGTAATTTATGGCTATCAATAATTAGAAGGATATTTATCATGAAAATATTTTTTAAAAGGGATTTGTGGGGATCAGTAGATATCAATGCAAAATGGTCATGGGAGAAGGGGAATACCATGACGAAAACATTGTCTAGGAGGCATGGGAGGCCAGTAATGAATAATTAAACTATGAAGCAGTTACTCCGTGTGGTGAAAATATGTTCACATAGGATTCAAGGTATTTCACGGTGGATCGAAGTAAGATCTTATAGAATGTAATATAGTTGATGGAGGAAGAAATATGATTTTTATATGTGAAATAAATTTAATTGAAGGGGAAAATTGGCTGAAAAAGAATTTTATGCAAACAAATAGTATGCAGAGACGTTGATTTCATCTACTAGAAGAAAAATTAACATTATTATAGAATATAACAATAGTTGATGAAGCATTAATGGTTTATCATAAATGTATAACATGTCTCAAAACAATTTTGGGATCTTTTATATATAATTGAGCACGTGATGAGGTAAATTTTTTTCATTTACACTGTTAATGATCCATCGAAAGTTAATTAGGGGTCACCCTTGTGTATGTAGTGATTTGACACTAAAAATTAAATGGAAGTGAGCATGTGAATTGACATTATCTAGAGATAACCTTTTATTTTTAGTGTGATCCATGATGGATTTTTTACATTGGTATTATTCAATTATTTTATACTTTTATGTATCCTAACGAGGGTGAACCAATTTATTTTTTTTTCTCAGGTAATATTTCATTTATAATGATACATTTCTATAAAAAAAATGAGAGAATTATATTTTTTAATATGAAAAAAGATCCCAACAAGATATTTTTTAATTTATCATACATTGATTCGCATGCCCAATCAGGGTATCTAACATAGATGGAATAATGTACACTAGTCTTGATTTAGAAGGGGACACAATTATATGATCTGTAGAAGAATGTCTTCCCTATGGAGAAAAACAAAAAATAATATAAATGAGTGAAAAAAATTTGATTAGAGGGTTGGACAATATTGAAAATTGTCATTATTACTATAGTTCTTTCTAGAAGAATATATAGAGTGTTTATTCATTCATTTCTTAATAGTAAATACTAGTATGGGTTTCTTAAGAGGTAAAAACATTATATTTGAAATAATATAAAAAATATTATAAATAAGATAATTAATAGAAACCAAAAGATTTAATGTATTTTAAATTTTTATAAATGTCTAAATAATGGGATTCAAAATTTGTTTTTTATAAATTTTATTAATATTAAAAAAATTTAGTGGAGAAATTTTATTTGTTTCCTAAATAAAAGGTACACAAGAGATTAATTTATATAGCGGAGAAACGTATTGATCAGAATAAGAATGAGATGGTCCCTATAAAGATTATTAATCATCCGAAATTTAGATGATGAATAAAAACACAATGTTACATTAAATTCCATGTTATAGGAATTAAATACAATCCCTAATACTAATATATTTCAATTGATTTAAATATTTTTTAAATATATGAAAAAAATTATTGATCAAATTAGATGAGGGAACTAAGATATTTAAATAAATTAATTACAAAGTACTAATGTCTATGATAATATGAATATTTTATTTTATGTTGATGAGTTAATCATAGACTTACTGATGATTAAATTATCTAAATTTTCATGGTAATTTTTAGCTTATCATATGATGAAGCTACATTCCGGGTTTAAATCAATTGAACACGAACATGATAGTGTCCACGAAATATAATTGAATCATGTTATATAATGATGGATAAATTTAAATTTATATGATGTTTTGTTGAGAAAAATGTTGATTCAAAATTAAAATGATTAATCAAAATGAACATGTTGAATCAAAATAAATTGTATTATCTAAATACTAAAGAGAATTTAAAACGTGGTCACATCACACATTTTGATTATGGTCTGAAAAATTCACCACGAGAAAAGATATGATCCATGAAAATACATATGTATGAGTTTAGTATATAAATGAAGAGTAATTTTTTATCATTAATAAAGTGAAATTATAAAATCTAATAATGAAATGATTATATAGGAGGTAATGATAAAGATTTTACATAGAGGTAATATTCTAGTAAATTCCATGAAATCATCATATCACCTTATGAATGTAGAAATATATAAAAGAGTATCATTAGGTGACATAATTATAAAATAACAGATTTAGTTTGTGATAATAATGGAATGTAATTATATGAAATACCAGATAGAGTATTTATATTAGATGATCATAAGATTCAATGTTGAGAACATTGGAACACGATCTTCTATAGTGGATTGGGTTCTTTACATCTAGTTTAATTGATGGACCAAATAATTTTATGATTATAGAAATTGATATTTTGGATGTTTTAGTTGTCCATGAACAATCCTATTATATCATTAGATGAATACTCGACCCAATGTATTGTAATGATGGCATGAATGCTCTATGAAATATATGATCAATGTGTAGTCTAGTTTAAATAGATGAGGACGTTCATAAATAAAATGTGAAAGACATATGTTATAGCATAAAAACTATAGAATTATGACGAGGAGAAAAGAGTATCTATTTGATAAATACCTCTACTAGGGGATTCAGTGTAAAGACTCTTCACTTTGGCCGTATAGTAAAGTATTTTTTTAAGGGTGATTCCCCCCAACCCCACATAAAATTATTGGCGAAAAACTAAAATTGATTAATTTGTAACTCAAAATGAGTTGGAACACAATGGATTAGGATCACACATTGTGAATAAACCCTATAAAGTTCCTCATTCATATTATACATTGATTTATCTACAAAACCATGGGATTTTTTGAAGAAAAAAATAGTGTTTGTGAGTATATATGACATGGAATATAGAGGATAAAGGAACTATGGAACATTACAATTTAAATATGAAGGATATAACATATTCATTAATGAAAAATGTATGAATAGTTTTACCATAATTATTAAATAAATATAATTTCCAAAATTTATAAAAATGTTGTGATAAGTTTGTAGAAAGTAAGAAATAATTTCATAATGAAAATTTTATTTAAATAAATATGTCTTCATCAAAAATAAAAATCTTCTTGGTTTTATGAAAAATATTTTAATTAATTTCTTGAACAATTAAAAAATATATTTTCAAAAAATATAACAATTTTAAAATAAATATTTTAGTTATTTTATAGGGTCAATATCTTTTAATTTATCTACATTATTTTTTATTTTTGGGTGAATAATGAAAATTATTTTTTTTAATTTCATTTCAATAATTTAATTAAATAAATAGTTCAATTATATTTTTTATTTTCATTAATGTGACATATAAAACAATTTTCTTAAAATAATAAATGTAATTTTTTTTAATCACATGTTATCATTCTTTTTGTATAGGTTTATTTGTATAGTTTCAAATGAGGTTTTATGAAAACTAATTTCATGTGCATAATGTTTAATAATTTAATTAAATATTATAAAACATAGTGATTGATAATTGAAATTAAATTTGTATAATGTGTATCTATTTATATGAGTTTTAGTTTATCAAATAATGATATCCACTCATAAATTTATTGTAATATCTGGTATGAATTTATAATTGAATTTGTTAAAAACCCATTTCATGATATAATTTTTATGAATAATATTATACATTAATCAAATAATTAAATAAAATTATTTTTCTTTATTTGAATCCTTATTTTCATAGAAATTATAAAATTCTTATAATGAGGAGAAAAAAAATAGAAGAACATGTTTCCTTGATGAAAAATAAAATGGTAAAATTGTGTTACCATAGAGGTGAATGGAACAACATGTTTAAAAGTTAGTAATTGTTAATATTTGAATTGTGGTTGGACCTATCATCCATAAACTATAATATTTTAAATTTTTATAGGAACTTGGATTGTGGGTCTATCATGACTGGTCCCCTAGGACCCATGTTTTGACTAACACATGCTCGCCTTCTGAAGTCCTATGGCTTGCAAATAGCACTAAAGGCATCAAACTACAAGTGGGACGAATTTTACTTTGTACCGTTACTCTCACACACACACCCATCACAACACACCACACTAAAAGGGGAAAAATTATCACTAAAACAATAATGAGTGCAAGTACAACTGAATGTATGTCGGCCAGAATACAATCCCATAAAGATACTGGAAGCCGAAGTGGCATTGCTTGTCTGCCCTGTCCTATTGTGCCCCACATAGTCATATGCCACCAACTATTACATTAAATAGTTCGACATTCCCTTCTACCTGAGCACCCATTTCAAAACATAAGTCTTATGAACCAGACACAACATGTGCTGGTGTAGCCCGTGTAGGGGTGAGTAACACAATATTCAGAAGAGACACCAAAACAATAAGAAAAGGCCACACAACAATTCCACCATATAAAGCACGGAATAGAAGAAAAATCACACCATTTATATTTTAGGGTAGTATAAGTAGCATAATTATTCACATCATCAAACACCATGGCTGCATGTGATCTTCTCCACTTGCGAGTATATTGGGCCTGCCATGCCACGATGAGGTGTTTCACACTAACCTTAGAAGAATTATTTAATCCTTACCATTGCAAACATTGGGACTCAAATGTCATATGTAATTTTTTACCAATAGTAATGGAATACTGAGGTTCTTCTCCTTATTGTGTACTATGGAAATGAAAAGTCACAGAGTGGTTCTTCTTACTAGGTCCTTAAAAAGTCACAGAGATGTGCTTTCCACTAGGCCAAAAGTTAGCAGTCTTCAGGTCTCGTCTGGTCGCATGGTTCTGTACAAGGTGTTATTTGTAGAACCACTCCTAATTCTTTTAGTTTCTAATAAATTTACATAAAATTCACCATGGATCATTCCAATAGTTCCCCCTCATCGAGAGGGTCCCAAAACTGTAAACAGCTCATCAATTGGATGCATTTTTTGCATGGTACATGTGTTTTAGTAACCAGGGGTCAGGATGCGACGGGGCTCAGTCTGACACGGTCGGACTACACGACCAAACCATCCTAGGAGTCCCAAATACAATTTTTCGCATAGACAGTCTCAACCCGACCTCATGATTGTTGAGATCGGTCTGGTCCGGCCTGGCAAGGGGGCCAGGCCCAATAGGCGTCACTTGAACCAGACCGATTGGCCTTGTGCGCACACTGTTGTGTTTCCCAGCATCCCAGTCTAGTCTGGACCATATCGAAGTGGTTCTGGTTTTGTCTACCAATGTATGTCCATCATTTTGGGTTCAGTTCTATCTGCTGAGTTTGGGTCCAGCCCTCTAAGTGAGGGTCCATCCTGCTGGTGAGGGTCGGGCTCGTTAGTGCGGGTCTGGCCCGCTGGGCTCGGGCCCGACATGAACTGAAGGGTGTGCATCCCGCCAGCTGGGGACAAGCCACGCAGTACCACTGGTGGTTCCAACCACCTAGGACCTGGACAAGGTGTCACATCCGGCTCCCCATTAGACTCATAGGTGTGGGTCCCTTCAACCTGTTGTTCTCAAAGGACTGCAGTTTCTCCATTCGCCCCACCATGTGGAGCCCCACCAGTCACTACATCCTCCAGCATGCTGTCACAACAGACGAGCCATAGATTTCCTAACCACAGAGCCTTCCAGTGTGATTTTCCTTCTATACATGGCTGGTGAGGCTGGCATGGAGCTTAGAAGACCACCGGTTACACTCTAGTGGTCATATCATCGATTCGTCTAGGTCTGTGGCCTTCAGTGAGCACCCTCTTCACTACGAGGATCCGAAAACATTCGTGAAAAATATTAATGGTACTTCGACCAATAATGCAGATGAGGAGGAGCTCGGTCCTTTTTTTTGTTCATCACAAGGTGTCTATATTTCAGGTTTAATGATTGGGGGTGTTCGGGGAGTTTTCATTGAATTATTCCATTCCATGATCTCGGCCTTAAATAAAATAACCCAAGGAATAAATATCCTTCCCACCAAACTCATGAATCTCAGATCAATATGTTATTGTGTTGATATTTTTTTGGTATTATTAAAAAAATACATGGTTGAAAATCTAATAACAAATTCCTTACCTCTTCTGATGCCTGATGTCGCGGGGTTTGTCGTTGAGGGATTAAAATGTCGACATCACTTCCTGGATCCAATATTTGAATGACATCGAAGATGATGATATTTCTCTAATTTTCGTCATTCTTCAATGTGCTAGAAGTTCATCAGATGTTCTTTAGATAAACATAAAATATTTTAATTCATATATTCCAGTGCATCGAACTAGAAATAAGATCACATAACTGTGTTCCCATTATGATGTGGTGTCACGTCATTATGCGGTTTTATTTAAAAAACATCGTCATTGTTACACGTCATTAAAAAGTCGTTACACATTCAGTTAAAAATTCATTAATGATCCCCATTAATGTGTTTCATCTCTGGAACATCGCATCTCCACAGTGAAGTAATCTTCCACTCAATTTTAAGAAATAAAATAAAATAGTTTTTTTGAATAGTTTTTTTAATTTTTCTCAAAAAGTCTGAAAATAAAATTTCCACTCAGCCCTTTCCGGGAAATGTTATATTCTTTATAGTAAAATCACAACATTATAAATATTATGGTTCCCTCATATTTTTGATCATAGAAATGGTTGAAAAGATAGAAAATCCCACTTGCATGTTTACTAAACATACCATTAAAAAAGTTCAAAATTCCATTCTGGGCTCACCGTACCTTGGAATCACATGCCATAAAATATCACAGGCTCAAAATAATTCCATATAAATAAAAACATTACATATAAATTCTTTGACTTTACATTCTCCCTACCTTAAGTATTTGGGTCCAAAATATTCCAAACAATAACTAAACAAAATTAATTGGGTACTGATCACAAATCTGATCCTCCTGATCTCGTGTTCCCTCTTGGAAA
The DNA here is from genome assembly GCA_963277665.1 of Viscum album. Taxonomy (NCBI): domain Eukaryota; kingdom Viridiplantae; phylum Streptophyta; class Magnoliopsida; order Santalales; family Viscaceae; genus Viscum; species Viscum album. The sequence goes on along the minus strand of OY728142.1, from coordinate 1,356,983,670 downwards.
TTCTTGTGATGCCATCAGATATGTACAGGAGGAATAGACCACCTGCATAGGACCTACATCTGTCGATCGTCTATATCCTCAGGAAACTCCAAAAACTTCACCCCAATGTCAATTTACATCTCTCCCTAGTTGATGATGTGGGGTGGATCAAGGACTTACCTCCTCAACTAAAACACATATAAAATATCATTCACATGATGCATTTTTGGGTGAATAGATAGGTGGTACACCACCTCACCAACTTTTATTAGGATCTAATATGTTCGGATGAAATCTGTAGATAGATCTCCACTCCATCTAAATCTCTAAAATCCTCTTCGGGGCCAGACCCGAAAGATAACTTGATCTCCCTCCTCCAACTCCAGGGGTCAATATCTCCGGTTGGTATAAGAATTCATCCGGCTATATGTAGTCCTCCACCCCACCATATAACGAACAAATGTTTTATAAATATAAATTCATCTCTTATAAATATTTCATATAAACACATAATATCACAACATAATGAACTACTAATTTCTATGAGACCTTTAAACATAATTTTGTCACTTTTGTGTTTGGAATTTCAAAAATCTGGCATACGTGGGTGAAATCAGTATGTTATTTGGATTATGATTAAAAAAACATAATTTAATGGAGAATAGTAACCTACCATTGTGAATAGTGACATAACATTATCAATAGTGATATACCATAATGAATAGTAACATTACCAATGATAATATATAAATAATATTAAAGTTTACTGTACGATATACATATTTTTTATAATAAGTAAATGAATGTTTTATAATTTGATTTTGATAATAAATTATGATATTAATTAATTATTAAAATAATCATTTTTAGAAAATTATTTATGGAAAATGTTTTTTGTTTTTGGATTCAACATGTCAAAAAATTGATATGGAGATTTTTGAAGATTTCTCTAAAATAATTGAATTTGTAGTCAATAGTAAAATACTTTAATATACCATATAAATACATTATAGTCCAAATACACTAGTTCTGACATGACAAGTGATTTAAGCAACCAAATCTCATTCTCACATGCATTTATCACTATTCATGGTCATGGAATACTTACAAATCCTTGTCATGTGATGAAATAATAAGTTAGTTATTAAAATTTTATGAAATCCCTCCATTCTTCAACTATAAAACCCCCCTCACTCTAACATCTATTCACTAATCTCGAGCATTGTCCCTTACAGAAGTTCAACCCAAATCTCTCCCCATGCTATGCCCCCATGTCCCAAATCCTATATCCTCTTCAAAATACCAGAACCTCTCCCTTTAAGAGGTTCCCAAAATGGAATTCTCAAGAGGTAAATTCCTCTTCCCAATTCCTTCATTTCTATTATGTTATTCCCTTTTTTATCATTCCTCACATCCATTCAACAAAATAGTACTATAAATATAGTAACATAGATGTAATAGAATTATTTTATTCTAATGGGATATTTTATTATCTTCTCTTCATTCCCCACTTTTTTATTTTAATGAAATAAAAACACAATTTGATATGTGCTAATTTAACACATTCAAGGGCAACTGTTTATCAATTTCTATTATCATATTTAATTCTTGTCATGAAACTATCTCTGTTAGGGTTGACCCAGATTATTATATGTAATATACCACATTTTCAGACTTATAGTACTTTTGTAGAAATAATATTTTGTTATAAAGCTAAAAATGTTCATTGTGATCAAACCCAGCGATTATCCAAACGGGTTCCACTATAGTTTTTTATAATAATTAAAAATCAATATAAGTAACCAATTAATATTTAAAATAATGAAAATTATTATATTTTCAATAATTTCATATAACATAAATTTTGTACAACCAATTTCATCTTACATCTTTATCCAAACATGAATATAAGTGAACCGGTCATTAAAACTGTAAAGACCTATAAAATTCAAGTAATTTTTTTTAATTTTCTTGGGAATTTTACAAGATCGCAGTTTCTGACGGAACCTGATTCTGAGGCCCGGTGTGCCCAGAATCATTTTCTGAAGTTTATCACGGGTACGTTCAGTGAACGAATGAGCGGGGTTTTCTAAATTTTGAACCGGTGCTCGAAATCGAATTTCGAGGGCACCGATGGAATCGCAGCGCCAGTATTTTCTTAGAAACACCATTTCCGGAGTTGTGTTTCCTCAGGTGTGGTTTTTAAAATTTTGGGGTTATGTTAAGAAATTAAATAAAGTGGTGTGACAACGTTAATTTATTTCATTTAAAGCCACTTAATCCATGTTAAGTGGATAGGGTGGAACCCAAAATATCCTACCCACTTGGTAAGATATTTGTGAGGTGGGGCCCGCATGATCCCCACCGTTTCATCCCTCCTAAGTAATGCACCCGCAAACCCCCCTCTTTAATGAAAGTCAACGGTGCATTTTTCTAGTTAACAAATGCCCCATTAAATTGGTCAGTTAAATTGTTACAATTAAATCTTCGAATTAATTGTTAGTTTCTTAACTTTTGATTTTAAAATTCTTAAGTTGATTATAAAATAAGAAGAGGACTTATTTTATTGTTGGGGGTTTTGTTGTGTTAAACCTTTGGGAGAACAAAGAGATGATTATTCATTCTTCGACGAAGAAGGCGAAGAATGCTCTACCGCCAATGAAGAATGCCAACCTCCGATGGAGAGAGACGCCTTCCTCGGATATCACCGAATGCCAACGGCGAACCTCTTCTTCCGTGTCGATCCTATTCTTCCGCGACAAACCTCTTCTTCCGTGACGGTTAATTCCTCCACGAATGCTCGTTTGACGACAGCGTTGATGTAGGGGTTTTATGCGTTTATATTTTGTGTTTTTCTTCGGTCGGCTTTCCCCTTTCAATTGAACCGCATGTTATCGCATTAACGGGAGGTGGTCGGACCGCACGAACACAACTGACATTCCTCACCATTTTGGTTGTGGATTTTGATGCGTCGAACAAGGCAACGTGGTGCCGAAGCACAGCGTGGAAATTTTAAAAGGGAGAACGGAGAAATGCGGCGCCACTGCACCACGCCGTGGGAAGAAACAAATCCGCGGCGCCGTCGCGCCGTGCCGTAGAAGATGAAAAATGGACGCGACACCAACATTTCGTGCCAGAGGACCTCAGAAGCACTGCGGCCGGAGCAGGGCCACGGCAGAGGGGCACGGCGTCGTCATGCCACGCTGGACGGATGAAGGCCATAGCCAATTCCGGGCTGCGGCGGAGCAGGGGAACTGGAAGCCAGTTCCGGGCCGCCGGCATTGGAGCGAGGGGACCAGCCCCTGCCTGTCCTGTGAGGGAGGCAGCCGGCCGGGCTGCCAGTTCGAGGAGTTTTCTGGGGTTCGTAACCCCCGGCTAGGCAGCTGAGTGGCCCCATTAAAGGGACCGCGGTTAACTTCACGTGGGGGCAGCGCCCCCCCCCCCCCCCCCCCGCCCTGAAACGGTTTGGACGAACCCCTGGCGGCGCGCCAGCTCGCCGCGCGCCGAGCGGTTGCCCTGGCCGGTCTACCGAACCGGACTGCCAGGCTGGGCCATGCACAGGCCTGCCCGGGCCGCGCAAGCCAGGCCGGACCTGGACCCGGTCCGGGCCGACCATGGGGGTATCAAGCCGGGTCGGACGGGGCCCAAACCCCCGTTTACCGAACCATTTTTGGTCTGTCACCCATAACATAAGCTACGGGCCTCTGATCGATGCATATTCAGTTGCGATGCGATCCTTGGATCGAGTCGGTCATTTCGGTATATCGCACTCAAAGTTTTGGAATACTTTGTGTTCGGATGGGTTTGTTCGTAGACGAAACCAACCGAGCCCTCGGAGCGGAAACACTCATAACTAAAACTCCGGAAGTCCGATTGATGTGTCGTCGACTTTGATGGATTCTTATAAGTGAGATGGATCTATTTTCTTACTCCGCCCGAGGTTTGGATGCAGGTGGAGAATGGTCGGGTTGTATTTGACTTAAAAACCAACCGGGCCCCTAGGACGAAAAATACATTAACTCTTATATCGGGCGTCCGTTTGACGCGTCGTCTATGGCGTTGAGTTCCTGTTGACGATACTAAACTTTTGGATACATCAACTCTGGACTATGTGTCAGTTGATGTATCATCCTCTCAGCTTGTGGAGCGGACCCTCCCGAACGAGCTTGCTGTGTGCGGGAACCCTAGAGCTGGCTGCGACTACTAAGACGACGATTGTACAGTGGTCCTCAGTGGATCTGATGGTGATGACTGTAGCACTCAGCGATCCTATGTGGATCAGTGCAACCGATCCTATGTGGGTCCGATGTTGTGTGGGTCAGCGCTCAGCAGTCCTGTGTGGGCCAGCGCATACAGATCCTGTGCGGATCCGATCCTATGTGGGTCTTTGCGGGGGTTAGTTGCCTTTCGATCCTGTGTGGGTCAGATCCTTTGTGGGTCATTGCGGGGGTTAGTTGCCTATCGATCATGTGTGGGTCATGTCCTTTGTGGGTCATTGTGAGGGTAAGTATCTATCGATCCTTTATGGCCCGACAGCTTAGATGAATCAGTAGATATACCTGATCATCTCTATCGTCATACGAAGAAGTATACCTGTGTGAGTTGAATCATTTTTTTCTTTCCTATGTGGATTGTGTCGTGCTATCCTGTCTGGATTTAAGTTTTGCTTTCCGGTGTGGACTAGGTTGTACTTGGGCTCGGATGTTGGAGCTGAACGAGAATTGATGACTTAGGTATATGTATGGGCATATACCTAAGCAGTGTCTAATGTTACTTCATGATTGTATCTTTCCATTGTGGATTATCATTTATGGATTCTGGGAGACCTTCGGGGGTCTCGGGGTCTCTACTGAGCAGCTTATACTCACCCATGCACGGGCTATGCCCGCACTACATTGTGTTGGTTGCAGACGACAGACAGCGCTGATCGTGGTTGAGGATTGCGAAGCCGAACAGTACCTGGAGGTGGACCACTGGCGGGATGTTCTCGGAATGGACGGCTGGACCCGAGGAGCTGTGGAGGGTCTCTGTACTCACCCTTCAGGTGGTATTTCTAGTGGACAACTCGACGTTTCAGCTTTAATTTTCAGTTGTTGTTTTCCCTTCAAGTTGTACTTTACTTTCAGATTGGGTTTGTATACCGGCCCACTTACACTTCCGGACTTACTGTTGTACCCAGTTCTTATGTAGTGTTTACCTCTACTGCTTCCTTGCTCTGTGGTGTTTGTTTAAATTACAAAGGCAATGCCTTACCTTTTACCGTGAATTACGCCTTCGTGCTAGTCTCCAGCCCTTGGCCTATGGAAGGCGGGCTTGGGGTAGTCACGACACGGGCCCAGAGGATTGGTCGCGACAAATTGGTATCAAAGGAGTTCGGTTCTACCACAGATCATTGGAATCTGATCTTTTTCTATGTGAAGCAATAGTGTTAAGCATATTGGGTGTGGTTATCAGTCCATGGAGTCCAGTGTTGGTGCAGCGGGTGACGTATCCGTACACCAGGACCCTGACCTTTGATTTCCGACATAATGCGTGAAAACATTGATTGCATGTGTGTTTTATGTTTTCATTGTTATTATATTATGTCAGATCACCTGGTATACTGTTTGACCGTGGAGCACCTGTTTCTTTTCTGGATGGCCCCACGATGGCAGCTAGCAAGGGTTCCTAGAGTTGTGTGTGATGACATCCCACCGAGCGACGAGGCCTCTGTATAGGGCCCTTTGAAAGATAAGGCACCAGTGGTACCTCTACCCGCCAATCCAACGATGCTTCCAGCCCCAGCCACTGACGATGAACGTCGCCTTAGTGCACTGCACGAGTTCTTGTGCCAGCGACCACCCAGGTTCCGCGGGGAGATGGACCCCCAGGCATCTGAGGATTTGCTGGAGGCAGTGGTATGAGTTTTCAGGTTAGTGAGGATACCAGCAGACCTCATGGTGATCCCTGCAGCGAGCCTACTGCATGCGACAACGGGCTGATGGTGGAGCTTGATGCTCTAGGTGCCCAATGAGGCATCACTTCTCTACACAGACTTTGAGAGCATCTACCGCTCAGAGTTCCTCCCAGCCACCCACTGTGCGGTGCACATCCAGGAGCTTCTTCAGCTGTGGCAGGGTAGCTTGACGGTCCCCCAGTACTCGGCAAGATTTACCGATCTCTCTCGCTACTCAACAGACATGGTACATGACCCATTATTCTGGGCTCGGACCTTTGAGCATGGATTGAGACATGAGATCAGGGCATCACTGATCTCCCTCAGCATTCCAACTCAGGCAGCAGTACTGGAGTGAGCCCTTTTAATCGAGAGCATCCTTGCTGAACCTTAATCAGCAGCGAGACCTACTATGGGGCGTCACATATCAGAATCTTCTGCAGCAGGCATTCGACGGATGACTCATGGGTCTAGGCAGACTAGACCCTCAGGCAGATGACCTCAAGACACTGGCTAAGCAGTGTGGGGCACACAGCGCGGAGCTTGTCTTTTGAGAGGCATACAGTGCTACACATGCGGCGTGTAGGGCCAAATGGCTCGTGACTGCCCGACCCACCGTGCCGAGAAGCAACTGACGGTTGAAGGGCCACCCAGGCAGAGGCAGAGGGTCGACCGTGGTGGTCCGCAGGGAGCAGGCGGATGAGGTAGAGGAGATGGCCGAGCAGCAGGTGGTGGGCGTTGCTTTGAGGCTCTACCACCACCACCACCAAAAGGTCGACCCCAACCACAGGGAGCTGGCGGGCAGAGACATGCACAACTCCAGGCAGCGGAGGCCTACAACCACGGCGCGGTCGAGATGATTCAAGGTACTATCTTTGTCTATTACACCCTTTCTATAGTTCTTATAGACACATGAGTGAGTAATTATTTCATAGCTGCCGCCCTTGTTTGGAGCTCGGAGATTCCGACAGAGCCGTTGGCTCGATCCTTACGGCTAGAGACTCCTACAAAAGCAGACTCGACGATTACGTATTGGTGTCGGCAGTGTGAGCTTACTATAGGAGGCGAGAGGTTCCATTGGGATCTTCTTGTATCGGCGTTGAGGCCTTACGACATCATCATGGGCATGGATTGGTTATCTACATTCCATGAATAGACTAACTGTAATAGGCGCAAGGTGTGATGTGTATGCACCTACGGGAGCAGGATCACCTTTACCGGCGAGAAGGGAGGCTTTGCATCATAGGATGGACTTCCGAAGAGGAGAGGACAGCCCATCACTCATCAGTTGGCTAGCCTAATCCTAGGAGCAGTTGACATGCGGAGTCCTAGTTTTCCAATAGTGGTGGATCAGTATGCTGACGTCTTCCCCGACGACGTTCCAGGACTACCTTCTCGCAGAGAGGTAGACTTATATATTGATCTGTACCCCAGGATAGCCCTGATATCCACTCTAGCATATCATATGGCTCCCACTGAGCATTGAGAGCTACGGGTACAGTTGGAGGACTTGTAGGGCAAGGGATTCATCTGGCCCAGTTTTTCACACAGGGCGTCCCTGATATTGTTCGCCAAGAAGGCGGACGAGAGCATGCTACATTGTGTCGACTATCGTCACCTGAACCAGGTGACAGTAAGGAACAAGTATCCGCTACCGAGGATTGATGACCTCTTCGATCAGCTCAAGTGAGCATGGTGGTTCTCAAAGATAGACCTCATGTCAGGATATCATCAGCTCAGAGTTCGGGACGAGGACGTGCAGAAGACGGCCTTCAGATGTCAGTATGGCCACTATGAGAACTTGGTTATGCCATTCGGTGTAACCAATTCTCCAGCAGTGTTCATGGGCCTCATGAATAGGATCTTTCAGCCATACCTCAATCGATTTGTCATGGTCTTCATTGACGACATTTTGATATACTCGAAAACTGAGGAGGATCATGCCTACCACTTGTGGGTTATACTAGACACACTCCGAGAGCACCAGTTTTATGGAAAACTCTCAAAGTTTCATTTATGGATACGCAAGGTCCACTTCTTGGGACATGTCATCTCTGAGGCGGGAGTTTCGGTGGATCCTACGACGATCGAGACAATGCTAGCTTGGGATCCACCCAGGAGTGTGACGGAGGTGCGGTGTTTCTTGGGATTAGCTGGATACTATCGGAGATTTGTGCCAGACATCTCCAGAGTTGCGGCACCACTCTCAGCTTTGACGAAGAATGGGAAACCCTTTGTGTGGTTAGATAGATGTCAGCAGAGCTTCCAAGAGCTGAGACAGAGATTGACCAGTGCCTCTATCTTGAGGTTTTCGGAGGAGGGAGTAGGGTACATAGTCTACTGCGATGCATCAGGGTCCGGACTCGGATGTGTCCTGATGCAGGAGCGGGCGATGATCTCCTATGGATCACGTCAGTTGAGGCCGCATGAGCAGAACTACGCTACCCCGGACTTGAAGTTAGCAGTAGTGGTCTTCGCTCTGAAGACATGGAGACACTACCGGATGGGCGATCTCTTTACAGTCTTTTCTGACTATCAGAGTCTCAGGTACATCTTCTCTCATAAGAACCTGAACCTGAGACAGCAGCGATGGCTCGAGTTCCTCCCGGACTATGACATTGAGATAGTCTATACTCCAGGGAAGGGGAATGTGGTAGCCGATTCTCTCATCAGGAGGACTTGTATTCAGATACTTGAGGAGGTCATAGAGCAGCTAGCTGCTTTACAGATATCCTTCATGGATAGAGATGGGGAAGCCTTCCTTCAGTCTCTCACAGTCACCCCTCCACTACTACAGAAGGTCAGAGAGGCACAGCGTGGGGACGTTGACTGTGAGGCGCAGCATGTGCAGATATCCTCAGGACAGGCACCTGATGGTTTCTCCTTTGGAGCAGAGAAGATAATTTTTTCAGAGGACGTACCTTGGTACCATTTTCTTTATGGGAGGAGGTGTTGAGAGAGTTTCACACTTCTCCTATGGCGGTACATCCTGGAGTGGTGAAGATGTAGCAGGATCTCAGACGACAACACTGGTGGTCAGGCATGAAGAAAGTTCTGGAAGAGTTCGTTTCTCGATGCCTCACCTGCCAGCAGGTGAAGGCAGAGCATTAGGTACCAGCAGGCTTGGTATAACCCTTGGAGGTCTCGGAGTGGAAGTGGTATGGATATATATGGACTTCGTGACTGGAATTCCACGCACTTTCAGAGGCCACGACTCCGTCTGGGTGATTGTCGATCGACTCACCAAGTCAGCTCACTTCTTACCCATCAAAGAGCAGGGCTCAGTGGAGAGCTTGTGACGTCTCTACGTTCAAAAGATAGTACGGCTTGACGGTGTTCCATCATCTATCGTCTCCGATCGAGATGCTTGCTTTACTTCCCAGCTTTGGAAGGGGTTGCAGGAGGCGTTCGGGACACAGCTACGTCTGAGCACTGCCTTTCACCCTTAGACAGATGGTCAGATGGAGCGGACCATACAGACTCTCAAGGACATGCTCAGTGCATGTGTCCCCGACTTTGGTCGTAGCTGAGAGGACCACCTACCCTTGGTGGAGTTCGTGTACAACAACAGATACCACTCCACCATCAGGATGACACCATATGAGGCGTTTTACGACTGACCGTACAGATCACTATTGTGTTGGATAGACCCTGGGGAGTCAGCACTTGTGGGACCGGAGATGGTCCAGGACATGATAGAGAAGGTCCAGATCAACCAGGAGTGGATGAGGACAGCTCAGACCCAGCAGAAATCCTATGCTGACCGGAGGCGGTGGCCACTGGACTTCGAGGATGGCGACCACGTCTTCTTGCAGTTCTCCCCTCGACATGGGTTATAGAGATTTGGCAGAGGCAGCAAGTTGTCTCCATGCTTCATCGGACCATTCCAGGTCCTCAGTAGGATTGGCGAGGTGGCTGATCGCCTGGCTCTACCACCTCAGTTGCACCGGGTGCACAGCGTCTTCCACGTATCTCAGCTGAGGAGAAACGTGCACGACCCGTTGCATATCATTGACCATGGGGAGATGGACGTTGATTATGGGGAGACTTTTGCGGAGATTCTGGTGGAGATGGAGGATCAACAGGAGTGGGTCCTACGTGGATGGTAGATTCCTCTAGTGTGCATCAGATGGTAGCACGAGAACCTCCATGAGAGCACTTGGGAGCAGATGGCTCAGATGCGTTCTCAGTACCCACTTTTGTTTCCCTCGTTTTTAATGTATCTTTATGGGGACGTAAAGCCCTGAGGAGGGAGTGATTTAAAGACCCGCAAAATTCAAGGAATTTTTTTAATTTTCTTTGGATTTTACAAGATCGTGGTTTCTGACGACACCTGATTCCGAGGCCCGGTGTGCCCGTAATCATTTTCCGAAGTTTAGCTTGGGTACATTCAGTGAACTAAAGAGCGGGGTTTTTTAAATTTTGAACCGGTGCTCAGAATCAAATTCTGAAGGCACTGATGAAATCACAGTGCCAATATTTGCTTAGAAACGCCTTTTTTAGAGTTGCATTTTCTCGGGTGGGGTTTTTAAAATTTGGGGGTTAAGTTAAGAAATAAAATAAAGTTGTGCGACACCTTTTTTTTATTTCACATAAAGACAAATATGCAAAGTTATGCGGATAGGGTGGAACCCAAAATATCCTACCCACTTGGTAGGATATTTGTGAGGTGGGGACCACATGATCCCCACCGTTTCTTCCCTCCTAAGTAACGCACCCGCAAACCCCCCTCTTTAATGAAAGTCAACCGTGCGTTTTTTCAGTTAAGAAACACCCCATTAAATTGGGCAGTTAAATTGTTACAATTAATTCTTCGAATTAATTTTTCATTTCTTAACATTTTATTTTCAAATTCTTAAGTTGATAATAAAATAAGAAGAGGACTTATTTTATTGTTGGCGGTTTTTGTTGTGTCAAACCTTTGGGAGAACAAAGAGAGGATTTTTCGTTCTTCGACGAAGAATGTGAAGAATGCTCTACCGCCAATGAATAACGCCAACCTCCGACGGCGAGAGACTCCTTCCTCGGAGATCACCCAACGCCAACGGCGAACCTCTACTACTATGAAGATACTCTTATTTCGTGACAAACCACTTCTTCCGCGATGGATAAATCTGCGACGAACGCTCGTACAACGACAGCGTTGAGGTAGGGCTTTTTATGCATTTCTATTTGGTGTTTTTCTTCCGTCGTTTTTACCCTTTCAATTGAACCGCCTGTTATCACATTAATGGGAGGAGGTCGGACTACACGAACATGGCCGACACTCCTCCCCATTTTTGTTGTGGATTTTGATACGGCGAACAAGGCAATGCAGTGTGGAAGCACCACGTGGAAATTGTAAAAGGGAGAGCGGAGAAACGTGGTGCCTCCGCACCGCGTTGTGTGAAGCAACAAATCCACGGCGCCATCGCGCCGCTCCGTAGAAGATGAACAAAGGACGCGACACCATCGAGCCGCGCCAGAGGACCTTAGAAGCACAATGGCCTGAGCGGGGCGGCGGTGGAGGGGCGCGATGTCGTCGTGCTGCGCCAGACGGATGAAGGCCGCAGCCGGTTCCGGTCCGCGGCGGAGCCGGGGAACCTGCGGCCTGTTCCGGGCCGCCGGCGTAGGAGCGAGGGGACCATCCCATGCCGGTCCCATGATGGCGGTAGCCGGCCAGCCAGCCGGTTCGAGGAGACCGCCGGGGGTCGTAACCCCCAGCCGGGCAGCTGAGCGGCCCCAATAAAGGGACCGCGGTTTACTTCAAGCAGGGGAAGCGCCCCCCGCCCTGAAACGGTTCGGCCGAACCCCTGGCGGCGCGCCAGCTCGCCGCGCGCCAGGTGGCTGCCCTGGCCGGTCTGCCGAACCGGACCGTCGGGTCGGGCCGCGCCAGTCGGGCTGGACTCGGACCTGGTTCGGGCCGACCCTGGGGGTATCGGGTCGGGTCAGACAAGGCTCGAACCCCTGTTTACCGAACAATTTTGGGTCTTTCACCCATAACATGAGCTACATTCCTCTGATCAATGCGCCGTCAGTTGCGATGCGATCCTTGGATCGAGGCGGTCGTTTCGGTATATCACACTCAAGGTTTCGGAATACTTTGGGTTTGGCAGGGATGGCTCGTACACGAAACCAACCGGGCCCTCGGAGCGGAAACGCTAATAACATAATCTCCGGACGTCTGATTGACGTGTCATCGACTTTGATGGATTCCTCTAAGTGAGAGGGATCTATTGGCTTACTCCGCCCGAGGTTTGGATGGAGGTGGAGTATGGTCGGGTTGGTTTTGACTTAAAAACCAACCGGGCCCCTGGGACGAAAAAGACAAAAACTCTCAGACCGAGCGTCTGTTTGACGCGCCGTCTGTGGCGTTGAGTTCCTGTTGACGATACGGAATTTTTGTATATGTCAACTCTGTACTATGTGTTAGTTGATGTATCAGTCTCTCAGCTCATTGAGCGGACCCTCCCGAATGAGCTTGCTGTGTCCACGAACCCTAGAGCTGGCTGCGACTACTACAACGATGACTGTACAGAGATTCTCAGTGGATTCGACGGCGACGACTACATCACTCAGAGATCCTATGTGGATCAGTGCTACCGATCCTATGTGGGTCCGATCCTATGTGGGTCAATGCTCAGCAGTCCTGTGTGGGCCAGCGCCTAAAGATTATGTGTGGGTCTGATCCTATGTGGGTCATTGCGGGGGTTAGTTACCTTTCAATCCTATGTGGGTTAGATACTTTGTGGGTCATTGCAGGGGTTAGTTACTTATCGATCCTGTTTGGGTCAGATCCTTTGTGGGTCATTGTGGGTGTTAGTACATATCGATCCTTTATGGGCCCGACGGCTTAGATGAATTAGTAGATATACCTGATCATCTCTATCGTCATACGAAGAAGTATACCTATGTGAGCTGAATCTTGTTTTTCCTTCCTATGTGGATTGTGTTGTGCTATCATGTGTGGATTTACGTTTTTCTTTCCTATGTGGACTGGGTTGTACATGGGCTCGGATGTTGGAGGCGAATGAGAATTGATGACATAGGTATATGTATGGGCATATACCTAAGCAGTGTCGAATGTTACTTCGTGATTGTATCTTTCTTTTGTGGATTATCCTTTTTGGATTCTGGGAGACCTTCGGGGGTCTCGGGGTCCCTACTAAGTAGCTTGTACTCACCCCTGCACAGGCTATGCCCGCACTACGTTGTGTTGGTTGCAGAAAACGGACAACGCTGATCGTGGTTGAGGCTTGCGGAGCAGGGCGGTACCTGGAGGAGGACCACTGGGCGGGACGTTCTCGGAGCGGACGACTGGACCCGAGGAGCTGTGGAGGCTATCTGTACTCACCCTTCATGTGGGATTTCCAGTGGACAGCTTGACGTTGCGGCTTTACTTTTTAGTTGTTGTTTTCTCTTCCAGTTGTATTTTACTTTCATTTTGGGTTTGTATATTGGCCGACATATTTTTCCGCACGTACTGTTGTACCCAGTTTTTACTTAGTGTTTACCTCTACTACTTGCTTGCTCAGTGGTGTTTGTTTACTTTACAAAGGAAATGTCTTCCCTTTTACCGGGAATTACGCCATTTTGTTAGTCGCCATCCCATGGCATATGGAAAGCGGGCTTGGGGTAGTCACGACACGGGCCCCGAGGACGGGCCGTGACAAAAACCAAGTAAATAAACGAGCTCGAACAAAGAAATTAAACCTCATACCCAAAAAAATGATTATAATGTACATAAAATTATTATACTAAACAAAATATATATATTATAGTTTCATTAATTCTTTATTTTTATACCTAATTTGTTTATTAAGTTCCTTCATAACATGAGGACAATACCAATATATTTAATGTTTGGGATCCTCACCCTTTCATTCTTACTCAATATTCTCTTCTATGATATGCCTTTTTTGTGAAATACCAAATTATGGGGTATTATTTAGAACCTCCCTCATATTTTTCTCATGATTTATAAATGATGAGAGACAATTTTATCTTTCATCATGATCCCTTTGGAGAACCTAACACCATGCTGATAAACCGTATGAATTTCCACTCGAACCTTCATTGTTATTTTGGGATTCCATATGTTTCTTTTTATAAAAATATAATTATCTTATCTGTTCATTTACATATTATAAATTCCATGTAACTTTAAAAAATTTATTTTTCATGACCCTTTCATCACTCTCATTTGGGGATATACGTTTTTTTAAATGATTCCCTCCTTAGAACTTTCTGATAAGAAAACCTGTTTTAAGGGATCATTTTTATTTTTTACCAAATTTCAAGTGCATTGTATCCTCTATTTGAAGAAACCATTTCCATAATAAACTCATTTTTTATTTATAAAACATATTTCGTTCATTTCTGATTTTATGGAAAATATTTTCCACTTTTCTTTTTTAGAGGCTCTATAGTGTTTTCCTTAAAACCGTACAAATATTTTTTAATGATAATGATTCTTAAAAACATTTCATATATGTTTTCACTCATTTTTTACAACACATATCATGTTATATGACTATTTTATCATATTAACGTCCACGTGTCTTCTAATCCCTTTCTTTCATTGAAACATTCGTGATTTTCCCATTAGTTATAATTTATATCATGATTGAGGAACACAATTCTTTTTATGGGTGCCCTAATGTTTATATATGGTTGATTATGGAAGCTTATTTATATGGAAAATATATTCATGAAAATGTTGTGATGGGTGCACATAGATAACACTCTAATGCATTTTGTATGTTTTGTCTCTTGCGATGTGATGTGAAACGAGATTGGCTATTATCCTTGACCCATACTAAAATGGGAAATGGTATTAGACGTTACCCTTGACCCATAATAAGTAAATGTTTTATTATTCATCCACATTTATTTGATTCCATGTCTATATGATTCCATGCTTATATGATATGATTTTATATGTTCTATGCTTTGGATATCATTATGTTATTGTCGCATAACTCATGTGCATATGTCGAATCCTTATGTTCATTCCCTTACTGGGCTTTTCAGCTCATCACTTTTTCATGTGTACCCTATACCTGTGTAGATGTAAGGCCTCAAAGGTCGTTTAGTTCACATTATGGAGGTCAAATAAACAATGGTTTTCCCCATGTTTTATGTTTTATGTACCTAGTCATAAAAGTCACTATAATTAATGATACATGGACAGTACTCTGAGAAATAATTATGCTTAAAATCATATAATTTTATATGTAAAATGATTGGGTGTCTATAGTTTGTATTAGAGGATTGCCTAGTTATTTTTGGAGATTATGAATAATGACACTAAGTGAAAACCATATATAAGATACTTTGTATAAGAAAAATTTCCTTAATTTTGGTGACTATTGAGTAAGACTATTATCATGAAAATATATCCCTCTTTGGATATAAGAAGAAAGAGGAATCTCTAGAACATATGTACCTTAGAGTGAAAACACCGACAAAGAGTTTTAGGCTTTACCAGGGGTATCCCAATACATGACAATGATCTTTAGAGAACTCTTTGTTATGACACTACTATGGTATATGATTTGGTAGATTCACTTGTTTATTAAAAACAATTATTAAGGGACAAAAAATCCCATTAGAATATATGTTAAGAAATAGATCGAGGATAACCTATATTTTTACATAAGTAATAACATGTTAGGATGTACTTCTTCTTAATATTTTTAACCTTTTAATTTCAAATTTAACTTTTTATGCTCAATAAATACATATTCAAGACCACTTATTATATGTTATTTTTTCTAAGTTAGTGGCGGGAAATAAAAGAACACGTTCCAACAACAAATGTGTTTGGAAAAGTAATGAATTACCTAACGATATGATTGATATGATGAGAGTTGGTTCTCAAAACACTATGATAGTACCTGCTCAGCTGGCTCTAGTTATGAATAATAACTTCAACCATGTGGAACGACCTCCTCCTCCAAGGAAAGAAAATGTTTTCATGGAGTAATGCATGTGGGAGAGGCCTCCCATGTTTACCAGATCTTCTAATCACCTCCTTTCATAACAATAGATTCAATCCCTTGAAAAGATATCCTCCATCCTCCATTACTCAGATGAAGAAATTTTTTTACTGGTGGTATAATGTTTTGATGTGGAATTTGATTAGCAGTGGACAATGATCAAGAATACAATGTCCCAAGAGGAAATTGATTCCATGGATTTTACGAATTTGAAGTGGATGTTTCTCAATAAATATTTTCCCCAATCACTCTATCTCTAGTTGGAAATAGAGTTCCTCAAACTCAAGAAAAAGTAAGATGAGTCCATCGGGGTGTATGAAGCATACATTACAAGTATTTCAAGGTATTCATTTTTCTTTGTCATGAACACTGAATGTAAGGTGGATCGCCAATTTAGTTGACTAATGTCGAGTATATGAAAAAAATTGGTGATTCAATACTTCAACATTTGTGATGATATTTTAAATTGTGCCTTCAAGGTTGAAATGGTGATTGGAGACTCTTAGTGGTCATATGGGCCCAGTGACAAGAAGTGGAAAATGGAGAACTACATAGCTGGTTCATCAAAAAAAATCCATTATAGAAAGAGGCATGACTATTACCCTGGTAAACTTTAGTGGAAAAAGCATCATGTAAACATTTTGAAGGGAACCAAGAATTTCTTCAAATGTTGAATATTTGGCCATCTGGACAAGAATTGTCGAAGATATTTTAAAAATCCCCTTAATGTTGGAGAAGAATGGAAGGTTCAGACCAACACTCATCATATAGTGAAGTGTTACAACTACAAGGATAGTTGATTTTAGAGAACAATTTTACTATGACCAGGGTTGTTAGAGGCTATAAAAAACAACTTCCATGGAAACAAGCAAAGTATTTTTCTATCATTACATCTGAGGTGGATCCGAACAGTGATGTGGTGATGAGTATTCTTGTTTTTCATTCACGAATAGTAGATGGAAAATTTTATTCTGGTTCTTCGCATTCATTTATCTCATCAACGTTTAGTATAAATATTAAAACACAACATCAAATTTTGGAATCTTATTTTTGAGAACTATGAATGGGGAAATTATTTCTTCATTGGTTTATAACTCCTCCCTGGTTAATGTTTGTGGACTGAAACTCTGAAAAAATTTCATCATACTTCCTTTAGTGGAGTTCGATGCTATCTTGAGCATGGATTGTGTATATTTATACAAAGGAAAAATCAATTATCCGGAATGGAATATCACACTACACACTCCAATGAATCCTCTGATTATTTTCATGTTTGTGGAGGAAGAAGAGTCTCTTTTAGAATCTTCATATCATGTGTGGATATTGTTTCCTTAAGAGTAATAATATCTTACCAAAAGGATTGAGACCGAGGATAGGATCATGCATGAAGACATGCCCATCATGAGGGATTACAATTATTTATTCCTTGAAGAGTATCATGTTTTTCCACCTAAATTAGAGGTTGAGTTCTCAATTGAAATTATCTCGGGATCACTTATCTCAAAGACACCGAATATAACGGCCACCATAGAGCTGGAAGAGCTGATGAAGTAGATAAAGAAGAATATGTAGAAGGTTTTTATACACCCATGTTCTTCAACCTAGGGTGTTCCGGTCATCTTTGTCATGAATAAGTATGGATCAATGTATAACTACATTTATTATCATGATCTCAATAAAAATCACGATAAAGAACAAGTATCCTCTTCTATGGATAGATGACTTGTTCGATCATCATCATAGGGTCAGTTATTTCTCTACGGTGGACCTTCAGTCAAGATATCTCCAATTAACAGAAAGTAAGGATGATATTCACAAGACTAACATTCAAACGAGGTTTGGACAATATGAGTTAATAGTGATTTCCTTCAAACTCACTAATTATCCAGGAATTTTAATATAAATAATTAATAGAGTCTTTATATATTACCTCAAATAAAATTCATAGTCATTATTGATGATATTCTGATAAAATCTAATAGAAATTAAGAACACGAGGATCATTTGAATCTGGTGATAAAGGCATGGTGATGGGAGAAGTTTTTTGAAATGTATAGTAAATGGGTGTTTTGGATGGAGGAAGTATCATTCATGGGGAACTTTTTCACCATAAATATGATATATGTGGAACCTTCCAAGATGAAGACAATTGAAGAGTGGCCTAGGCTAATGTATGTGACCAAGATCTGGTTCTTTTTAGATCTATATGTCTATTATTGATTATTCGTGAAGAACATTTAACGATTTTCAAACACAATGACCAAGATGACACGGATGGTAGTAACATTTTTTTTGACATATGAATTAGAATATTGTTTCGCACTGTTTAAAAAGAGGCTTATAATTATGCCAGTAGTCAAACTCCTAAAAGGTGAAGAACACATTATGGGGTACAATAATTCTTCAATGAAAGGCTTATGTCACAACCCGTCCCTCGGAGCCCATGTTGTGACAACCCCAAGCCCTCTATCCATAGGCCGGGGGATGGACTCTAGAAATGCAATGGTGTATCCCTTAATGGGATGGAATTTTCTTTAAGCCTGTTAAAACTCAAAAATCCAAGAGCATACAAAGAGGCAACCACAATGTAAATAATTCTATTAAACATTTTGATGAATGTAAATGGCCGGAATACACGACCAATTGGATTGTACAAGTACAACTGAAAAGAGAAAAATATCCCATGGATCGTCAAAAAAAGATTCCACAAGAAGGGTAGTTACAACTCACAATCAGTAGTCAGGCGTCACACCGCGTAATATGTTACACCTATGAGGACAATATAGAACTGTATCCCTCATCCTTGATCAAAATTTTCTATCATCTGCAAAAGACACAACAAGGTTTGGGTGATTCCTGTGTAGTGTTGAGTATAAAAATACTCAGTAAGGACCCCAAGACCCCTAAAGGTCTATAAGAGATCAACAAAAGAAAACCCACAAATCAAGACCTCAATAAAAAAGCATGAAGCAGTCATCCACTCTACATTGGTACATGTCCATACATTTAACTATGATTACAAAATATTCCCATCCGATTCGTGAGGGAAGAATAACACTAAGGTAACACCATGAAGGTAGAAGTACCACGCAGCTAACACCACAATTCCAGAAGTACCACATAGGTAAAATTATGATGATAAACCACGTAGGTAGATGTACCACACATGTAACACCATGAATACAACACCACCAAGGTAGAAGTACCACACAAGTATCACCACGGCGATATCACCATGAATGTAAAAGTACCACACAAGTATCACCTCGAAAATATCAACACGAAGGTAAAAGTACAACATAGGTATCACCAAGATGATATCACAACAACACATGTATCACCATGAAGGTAATAGACATAGCCTAAACAAGGTATTAGTGATGTATAGAAGTACATATGACCAGTAGCGGAGCTTGATCATAAAATTCTATCAAGAGGCACGAATGCTGAGTGTATGGAGTTTGAACCACATAGGATCGATAGGAAGTCGCCCCTACAATGACACACACATGATATTACCCACACATGATCAATATTCATGAACCCTCATTGGATAGCTGAGCTCTAACACACACAGGATCTAACACACACAGGATTGGTATGCGCTGAACCGCCGAAGATCACCGAGGGATGACCCACACTAGATCTGGCCCATACAGGATCAGTGATGACCCATAGAGGGTCGCTCAGTACTAACCTCCATATGATTTGTCTCCAACCTCCATCTTAATTCCATCCACTTGATTCCCACTCATAGTAAGCTTATTTTTTGGAGAACCGCTCCTAAAGCCACCTGTTGTACCTCAACTACCAAGAAAAACCATAAAGACATATTCCAAAGGACCGTTATGTTTTATGGGTTCCAATTTGACAGATACCATGTAAACCAGAAACCTAGTATGTGACTTATAAGTTTTTTAGTTACAATGGATCGATTGGATTCGGGGTTAATACAACATTGTTGTACTCTATCTTTCTCGAAAAACACAAGTGGAGTATACCAAAAGGACCAACTCATCCTATGGGATCTGGAGCCGCAAATGTTTTTTCAAATGGGAGCATTTTCAATTAATTACACCCCTTTTTGAAAAACATGGTTGATCGCACCATGGTCTGGCCCGGCTCAGTCAGGCCCACCAAAATATGTCAAAAGGTCTGCTTCCTAAAAGGGATTCCAATTCCACTAATGGTGTGTCGAACAGAATCCCAATTTTTTTGTTATGTGAAATTCTTAATACAGGAACCAGTTGGGTCTCAGCTCGGACTAACTTGGACAGGCTAATCCCAAGAAATGTGTCTGGGGGTCCACCTGACCCTAATCAGGTTCGTCCCGCAAAAAGTCCTATTGGTTCACTAGTTTCGGCCCATCGGGGTCGGCCCAGTTCAGTTCACAGGCCCGACCTTCTTTTGGCACTGCCCGTCAGGTTGGGCTCGGCGCACACGTGTTGGCCCACTAGGATGTGGGTTCGACCCAGCCAACTGGAATGTCCGGGCCAGCCCGCTGTGTAGGTACGGTCCGCAGGGCGAGTCCGGCCCACTCAACCGACCTACATCTGGAAAAGTTCTCCAGAGGCTGGAACAATTTCATTAGATGGCCTCACGTGTGTGAGGCCATTTCATCTAGTCGATAGGAAAATTCCACAGTGCATATCGGTCGGCCGTTTCAGCCGATTGGGGATCCGCCATCCTGGCGTGGCATGATCTGAACCATTCTCCACCTACCGCAGATTTGAGCCGATTCTTCCTCCAGCAACGCATGTCGGCGCACCACTCTGCATTCATCTGTGGTCTGTCGTTGTCAGCCACCCTGATAAACCATAACCCCCTTCTCTGGAAGCTCATGATGGGTCGCTGACGCTTCATTCGCGGTCTTCCATTGCTTGCCGATGTATTCACTCATCACGGCTAAGACCACATCCATCTCTGCTGGTGACATGTGATGGTGCACCGGTATCTCTTTTGCATCCAATCGTTGCCTACCGCCACCATCATCTGTTTTCGTGGGTCTCCTTCAACAAGAGGTTGGAATGAGATTTAACAACTCTTGATACTATAACAAAAAGTAAAACCTACCTAACAATCTTTTTAGAATGCCCACGATTAAGAAATTGTTGGTTTTCTTCACCCACCACAATAAGCCACCAACATTGCCAATCAATCGTTGTTATTCAGTTCGGATGTCAGTTTCACTCATCATCTCTCACTTGAACCGACTCTATTCTCCATGTGTTGGTCGTCATATCACTTTACCAGAGCATCATCACTTGATGAAGCCGGGCCAAAAACTCCCCCCAATATGCATATAAATATGAGAGGGGGAGGGTAAGTAATGATCGTGGAATTTATGTGGGTTCATTTAATATGATCCTTACAAAATACAAACAATGTAATTAATTAGGATATGAAGGGTCAAGCCATTCAATGTCATGACACACTGTGAGTCCCACACTACCAATTCTCCCTTGGAGGAAAATAAAAAAATAAATAAAATAACAATGAAATTTTATTATTCTTTTAAAAAGCCCCAAAATCTATCATTTTCTCCAGACATACTGATTTCAATGTAAATAATCCATTAAATGAATTTTGGGACTATAGATTCAAGGGTTCCCTCACTTATTTAGGTCGACAACTGGTTAAAAGGATAGAAAACACTACCTGACTATTATCTGAATGTATATGAAATGAAGTAAAATAAATTAATTATTTTCAACCTCCACCCACACCAGTCAAGGTTAGGATCTTCCCAAGGAGAACACACTCCAACAAACTCAACGAAACTATTATATTTCAATCAATGTTATCTTTTAGATGTAATGTATTTTAACAATAAAACAATTGTTACTTAATTATAGTCTTTACGGCCAAATATTAACATCCATTGTTGTCCCATGCAGGCTAATGTTAGTATCTTCATAAAGAATGAAAATCCTCATGAGATCATTTGTGGTATCATATTTTTAATATGACTCACCATTCTTGAGTTATAATAATTTATAAAATAACATAACTATATTTTATTATTTTTTTACGGTTATACCATTTTCTGGTTTTCTTATAGGAGGCATGCACTGACTAAACATAAGTCACATCTAGGGTAAACATGTCATCTTGAATGAATCGGTTCCCTCAGATTTCTAATTCGGGAAACTATTTATGATTTATTCCACGTTTTTAGGAAAATTCCTTACACATTCTAATAAAAGCTAAAAAAATAAGCAGTTCATTTCGGGCACCACGATCATCGGAATCAAGCACCTTTTGATTTTTCTGTCTCCAAATAATTCTATATAATAAAATATATATACAGAAAATCTAGGAAATAACTTCCCCACCTTAGGGATTTATGTCTCTGTAAACCAAAACAAATGAAAAACAAATAGAAGAGGGTGGTGACCACAAATCTGAACCACCCCATCCCATGTTCTCTCTTGTAGGTTCCAATTATGGGACTAAAATCGCATTAGACGGATCCACCGACCATGAAGAACACACTCCTGTTGATCCTCTATCTCTACCGGGAACTCTGTAACATTTTCCCAACATCAATTAAAACACACTGCATTCGATAATGTGCTAAGAATTATGCATGTATCTCCTCAACTACGTCACATGGGAAACATTATTCACTAGGTGTATCTGTGGGGGAAGAGTAAGATGATGCACTTCCTCGCCAACTCTGTAGAAAAAACTAGCATGGTATGATGAACCTCATAAAATGCTTGACAACCTAACTAAACCACTATAATCCTCGTCGAGGTGAGACATGTACGAAGACATGGTCCCACTCCTTGAACACCAAGGGTCTCCATCTCATGTGGTCATTAGACATCTGTTAGATCTGTGCGGTCTTCACTTACTGACAAGTAAGGATTCGTGATACAAACTCTACCACTTCTTCCTTCATCCCTGTCCACCAGTACTGACATAGTGTTCCTGGTACACCATCTCCCTCAATGATGTACCATTAAAGGGGGTGTTTGGAACTCCTTCAACTCCTCCCCCAGAAGTGTTACTAGTACCACGATGAATCCTATGATGAGGATGTGATCCCCACCTTCAGGAAATACAATAGGAGCCTGTCCTGAGGATATCTAAGCATGTCAGGACTCGCAGCAAACATCACCATTTTGTGCCTCCCGAACGTACTAGAGTAGTGGGGGAAGGATAGCCATATAATGGAGGTAAGATACTCCATCATTATCCCTGATGGATATCCACAGTGCGACTAGCTGCTCTGATGCCTCACCCAATAGTTTTATACCATACCTCCTGCATAGTGTGTATGCTACCACATTCTCCTTCCCAAGAGTACATACAATTTCAAATTCATAGTCATGGAGGAACTCTAGTGATCATCACATTCTTAGGCTGAGGTCCTTCAGTGAGAATATATACCTGAGACTCTTGTGATTAGAGTAGATTCTAAAATGTTCTCGTATCAAGTGATGTTGACAAATCATCAAAGTGAAGACCACAGTTTGTAAATCCAGGTCATGGGTGGCATAGTTATTATCATGATGTCTCATGTACTGAAATCCATACATGATCACAGCTTTGTCCTGCATTAGGACACATCCAATTATAGCCCTGGATGCATTGTAGTAGACTACATACCCAACTCCCTTTTCTGGTGGGCTCAAGATGGGGGCACACGTCGGCCTCTGTCTCATCTTCTGAAAGATATGATGACAATTCATCACACATAGGAAAGTATCCCCCTTATTATTCAATGTTGAAAAGGGTATCATTAACATGGATAAGTCTATTACAATTCTCTAGTAGTACCCATCCCATGAAAAACACCCCTCCCATAGGGGAGGTAATCCTGGAAACATCTATTGTAATGATGTCCCAACACTCAACCACTACTGTTGGGGACTGATAACTCAAAACTCTTGCTTCCACAAGGGTAAGGCTGGATGACTCAAGGGTGATAAGTTACACCCTACTATGCATGCGTTTATCCTGTGCTACCTGGGATAACTATTTCGTCGACCTAGGAAAACACATTACAATGCTGAGATATACTACATACATTTTTCCTAATACTATAATTTGGGTATGAACTGTGGATAACCTGTCAATTCTTAAACTAACATCGTATGGCCTCGATGATGCCACTAAGAAGTTCCAACTAAATCCCTCACCTCAACAGTTAGATCAAACAGTTTTCATAAGTGTAATTATCAAGTTACCTACCAAAGATATCTCCAGAAGTTATTTTCAAGTCATCGATTTAATTGGAAACTCTAGGATATAAACATGATTAATGGAAAGTAATGATTTCTACCTATGTCTATTAATATGAAAACATATAATTGACAAAAATTTGACTTTAATAATTCATGGAACCCATTTTTCACACCCCCTAACTACATGAAACTACTCCCTTACCATATCCTATAGCTCCCTGAGCCTAGTGGGGAACACATTGGGGTGGTGGTTGTAATATATCAAAATGTATACCACCTCACGATACTATTCTAGCTCCACTTCCACATTTTTACCCTATAGATTCATCTGTCATTGTCACTTCAACTTCTCGATAATTTTTACACAACCAAGTCCTTGAGACTGGAATCAGTTTTCCACATTCCCACTGCAAACATTCATTGGTTGTATCCGCTTAGCTAATGTATATTGAAAACTAATTTTTCTCTATAGCACCCTAACATAAGTAGGAATGAATAAAAGAATATTCTTGGCTTGGATGTCCCTAAACACACCAAACTCAGATGTCCTATCCATGAAGAACTAACCATACAGTATTCATCAAGAACCTAGAAGGTTCAGTACGCCTCGCTGAATACTCAGCTACCGACATGTATTCCCGCCAAAGATATAAAATCTCTATGGGACACTCACCACATAGATTTTTATGGAAAAATAGCCCCTAATATGAAGAATTTTCTCAATCATGTCCACTAAAAAGTTACATCATCACAATCTAGGGGTAATCTAAACAATGTCATCATCCTATTGAGCCACGTAGAAGGTTCTCTACTAGGACCACCACATATTAGATTGGTTCCCTAGATAGATGGACACTAGGTCACATATTCAAGCTAGACCTCAGCCACTTGTTACTCAGTATCACCTCGTAACATGAGTGGTAACTGATTTTGAAACACGTCTATGGAAGCAAACCAATAGGTTTCCTCTACCGGCACCACTGGTTGAATCTTCTGACCAACAGGCTGTGATATATCTTCTACACCACTTGAAGTTGCTAATGCTATAAGAGGGCCCTACACTAAGGCCTCCTAACTAAGTGGTCCATCAACGTGTACTCTCTCAGGAATCCAAGCTATTTTATACATGGTGACATCCTGATAAGGAAACGGTGTTCCATGGTCTTTATGTTATACCGGGAAAGATGACTCAAATAAATCATAAGAAAATAATTTAAAAAACCCAAAAAATAAGTTTTTTAATGCAATGAGTCAGAAATCATAATTCATGGTCCTTCTGTATGGATACGATGACCGCCGCATCAACACTTGATTCCCCAAACATAAAACCACACTCATATCACTATACACATTTTTCACATAGAAATGATCAGTGTCATAGTTATTTAGTATAACTGACACCTCTTATAGCACTTTTTCGTAACTGGTCCCCTAGGGACCGTGCCGTGACTATCCAAATCCCACTTTCTATAGGGCTCTGGGTGGCGACTAGAAACAGAATGGTGTATCCCTCAACATTAAATAATTTCCATTAATCATATGAAAACACCCAAATCCAAGAGCACAAAAAGATGAAACCATGAAGTAAACATTTGTAGTAAAAATAGTGTTGGAAGTAATGGGGCTGAAATACAAGGCCAACTGGAAAGTAAAAGTACAACTAACAAAAGGAAAACATCTTCGGGATCATCCACCAAAACTTCTACCTGAAGGGTAGGTACAGCTCAGGATTGGTAGTCCTACATCATGCCACGTCTAATGGTCTATATCTGAGCACCGTGTAGACCTGGCTTCTTCATTATCAATCAAGGATGTCTACCATCGTCAGAAGACAAAACAAGGTGTGGGCAAAGGCCTTGGCGGGGTGAGTATAACAATACTCAGTTGGGACCCTGAGAACCCCGAGGGTCTCCCCGAGTTCCAAAAAGAAAAACCCATAAAGAAAGAGCTCACTCAAAAAGCACGAACCAGTCATCAACTCTACTTATGTATATGACCATACATATACCTAAGTTTACCGAATATACTCATCCCATACATGAGGGAAGACTAACAAAAAGGTAACACCATGAAGATAATTATACCAAGCACGTAAAACCATGATAAAATAAGTACCACATAGGTAAAACCACAATGATTACAGCACGAAGGTAGATGTTCCAGACAAGTAACACCATGAAGACAACATCACGAAGGTAGAAGTACCACAGAGATAATTCCATGAAGATATCACAACGAAGGTAAAAGTACCACACTGGTATCACCACAAATATATCACAATGAAGGAAGAATTACCACACGTGTATCACCATGAAGATATCACCATGAAGGTAAAAGTACCACATAAGTATCACCATGAATGTAATAGACTCAGCACACACTAGGTATTGGTGATGTATAGAAGTACAGATGATCAATCAAGAAGCTAGATAAAAATATTTTATGAATTGGCATGGCTGATGACCATAAAGAGTGTGACACACATAGGATAGATAGGTTATATCCCCCATAATTAAACACATACGATCTGACCCTCCTAAGAGCAATATGCACTAACCAACATAGTATCCATAAGCACTGACCCGCATAAGATCACACCCACACATGATTGGTATGTGTTGACCCACACAATATTGATGTGTGATGACCCACATCAGATCTTCCCAAAATAGGATCGGTGAAAACCCACATCGGATCGCTCGGTACTAACTATTATATGATATGTCTCCAATATCTGCCTCACTACCAACCATTGTATTCCTGCTCATAGTACAATTCATTCAGAGATAACCACTTCTAAATCCATTGTTTTTATCACCGACCACCACAAAGCACCGTGATGATGTATCTTAAAGGACTGTTAGGTCATAATTGATTCCATGCAAAATATGTCATGTCAACTGAACTCACAGTCTAAACATATAATTGTTTTTGTTCCGAGGGCCCGGTTTTATTTATGTTCGATGCAACCTGCCCACATTCTAACATTTCCCAAATTTCATGTGATGTATACCAAAAGGACCGCTGCATCCTACGGGTTCTGGAACAGTAGTAGGTTCTTCAAATGGGTGATCGGTCTGTTGGTTTCACCACTTTTTGAGAAACAATGGTGATTTAAACATTGTATAACCAGGCTCGGTCGGGCCAACCAGAAAACGTCAAAGGGATTTCATTCCAAAAGGGATCCCAATGCCACTGACGGTGTGATGAATAGATACTCAAATGGTTAGTTACAGGCATTTATGTATCCAGAGACCGGTTGGTTCTGGGACAGGTACGACATGGTCAGACTAGCCCGAAACAATGAATCCCATGCTCTACCAAACACCTCTCAGGTTTGGGCTTATATGGGTCGTCTTTGTTCACTGGGTTCGGCACATTGCGGTTGGAATGGTTTTGTTCACTGGTCTAGGTCGCAGGTGGCCCAGCCCATCACGCGGGGCTCAGCCCACCGATGTTGGACCACTGGGCCGCGTGTTCGACCTGACCTGCTGGTTCTTGGGTTGGGTCCTTCCTGCGCGGTTGCATCGATTTTCTCATCTGGCCCTTGTCCGGCCTAGTCCTCCATAAGGTGGACCGGGTTTTCCAGCTTACCCAATAGGTGTGTCGCCGTTCCAGCTAGCCGGTGGGTCGCTGCCCCACCATGTAACCATCGGCCATTTCAGCTGACCAGGGGTCCGCCAACTCGGCAAGGTGTGAGCCATGCCATTCATCAAGTGTCATGGCTTCGATTTGTGGCCTACTCTAGAATCCCATAATGGCGCTCCTCTCCTCCTTCATCTATGGCCAGCCGTTTCCATCCCCAACTGTCAACCGTTGCCCCCTTCTCTAGTGACATGAACCAGCGTTCCACCACTTCCTTTGAGACCTTCCCCTGCTAGTCGTCATCTTCACTCGTCACGACTATGGCCACATCCTTGTCTGCCGGCGACCCCTGATGGCGCCCCGCTATCTCTATTGTGGTCGGCCATTTCCAGCTGCCACCGTCATCTGCCATCCCAGTTCTCATTTAAAATGAAAGTAAAAATCGCGAAGAACATAGAAATATTCTAAAAAAATGAACAGGGTCTGTAACATGATCACTTGGCTCATTCCATCTACATTAGATTGATATAAAGATGGTGGAATAATATTCAACAACTCTTGAATCTATAACCAAATGTAAACCATACCTCAATAATGATGGAAAACGCCTTTGATTGGGGATGTGTTGGTTTTCGTCACCCCCGACAACAAGCCTCCAATGTTTCCGCTCAATCATTTTTCTTCAGTTAGGGGATTGGTGTCACTCATAACTGCTCGTTTGAATAAGCTTTGTTCTCAATTTTTTGGGCGTCACAACACTTTTCATGATCTTCGTTGCTTGGATTAGTCATACCAATACCTCCACTCAAGATCCATATAAATAAGAGTGTATGAGGTTAAGTAATGATCATAGAATTTATGGGGGTTCATTTAATAAGAACATTCCAAAATTAAAATGACATTGTTACTTAGGATTTCTAGATTCAATAAATTCAATCTCTTGAAATATCATTGGTCTCACACTACCACTTGTCCATTTTAGGAAGATAATGAAAAAAATAAAATAACAATGATATATATTTTTTAATTTAAAAGTCGCAAAGTATTTCTTTTTCTCCAAAACTACTGGAGTCTAAATAAATCCTCCCTTAAAAAAAATCTCAGCACTGCCGATTCAATTGTGCCCACATATTTTTAGTCCGAGCACCATTTCAAAAGATAGAAAATGATGCCCACGCATTTACTGAACTTTCCTTACAAAGGTTCAATAAAATATTAACGTTCACCCTCATCCTACATAGGTCATGTTTAAGCTCTGCCTAAGGAGAACATGACCTAATGAACTAAACAGTACTCTCAGATTTTCAATCTGGGTTATCGTTTAGATGTTACGGATTTTAATAATAAAATAATTATTAATTATTTCATTTACGACAAAAACTAACTTCAACTAATGGCTCGTACCAGCCAATGTCAGTATATAATTAATGAAATTATACCCTCACGAGCTCTGTGGTTATCTCAGATTTTTTATCAAAATCACCTTTTCTGAGTTATAAGAATTTGGATAATAAAATAACATTATTTAATTTTTATTACTATTATGTCGTTTTCTGTTTTTCTCAAATTAGGCCTAGGCCGACTAAACTTACGTTACGCCTAGGGGAAATATGACATCCTGAACCCTACAGTGCCTCAGATTTCTGATCTGGAGAATTGTATAATATTTATACCACATTTTCATTAAAACATTCTATGCGCACTAACTAAAGCATAACAAAACATTGACAGATCATTTCAGGCACCATGTGCCTCACAATTACATGCCATCAGATTTTCGTTCAGGAAATAATTCTATATAATAATAAAATTATATAGAAACTTAGGGAAATTATAGCTCAGGCTATGTGCTTTTGATAAATGATAAAGTGATAAACTATGCCTCAAGGCAGCTAATAATCAATGAGAAAAACTATCATATGCATGATTTGGAGTTAGCGGCAGTGATCTTTGTGTTGAAAATCTAGAGGCATTATTTCTATGGGGAGATGTGTGAGATATATACTAACCACAAGAGTCTCAAAAATATATTCACACATAAAGAAATTAATATACGCCAACAAAGATGGTTAGATCTCATCAATGATTATGACTTCTCAATCCACTACCATCTGTGTAAGGAAAAAAGGGGGCATATTATCTAGGTAGAAATTAACCTTCGTCATTAACAATGATGATAATTGAGAATGACCCAATCTTAATAGATTTTAAAATGATGTAAATGGGAATAATTAATGGAGGATCATTATCAATCCTTTTTCAAATTATTTTTCAATCATCCCTCTTGGATAAAATAAAGGATTCTGAAAAAAAAATATAGAAATTCCAGAAATGGTGGAAACTATCATAAATGGAAAATCATCCGATTAAAAAATTGATGAGGAAGGAGTTGAATGATTTTTGACATGATTATATGTACCATCTGATACAGATATGTAGAAGGATCTATTGAATGGTACGCACTGCTAGACCTTCTCTATCCACCCAGGGAGCACAAAGATGTTTCGAGATCTCCGAGAAAACATTTGGTGGGGCAATATGAAAAGGGATATTGATGGATATACATAAATTTTTCAAGTATGTATGCAAGTGAAGGTTGAGAGGAAAAAGTATGAGAGGATGATGCAACTAGTACCCAAGCCATCATGGTAGTGGAAGAACATTACGATGGACTTTGTCACTGGAATTACAAGGACAACTAGAGGAAACAATGATATATGGGTCAATGTGGATCATTTAACAAAGACAACACACTATATCATGTTTCGAGGGGACTTCACATAAGATCAAATTGCACGGATTTTAATCATCGAATAGGTGAGTTTTCATGGAGAACCACTATCTATTGAATCTTATCATGATGTGAGATTCACCTCGATGTTCTGTAAAAGTCTCTAACCTGATCTATGTACATAATTTAAAATCATTACAAGTTATCATCCTCAAACTGATGGGAAATCTGAACGAACTATTCAGTCACTAGAAGACATGCTGAAAACTTGTTCTTTGGAATACAAATAATGATGGGACCAACATCTTCCAATGGTTAAATTCTCCAACAATAATATTTTCCACTCATGAATTCCAACAGAACCTTATTAAGCACTTTATGAGAAAAGATTATGATCACTGGTGTGTTGGGTTGAAGTTAGTGAGCGTAAGCTACGAGGAACTAAAATGGTCAAAGAAATGATGGAGATGGTGAAAAAAATTCAACAAAATATAAAGTCATCCCAAATATTATAGAAAAGTTATCCATACAATCATTGATGAGACCTTGAGTTCAATGTTGGATACATGGTTTTTCTATGCATATCCTCATGGAAGGAGGTGTTGAGGTTTACGATGAAAGGGATGTTAATTCCAAAGTATATCGGCCCCTTCAAGATCCTTTATCAAGTTGTAGCTATGGCCTATCAAATTCACTTCCACATACCATTTAAGAAGTGAATGGTGTCCTTCTTATATCCCTCTTGAGGAGGTACACACCTTCCCCTTCTTTTGTACTCTCTTCAGAGGTGGTATAGTTGGATGATGATATTTCCTATGTCGAGTAGCCATTGAAGATCATGGACTATAGAGAAAATGTTCTACATAGAAAGACCACTCAACTGGTCAAGGTACTATGGTGTAACCATAAGAATTAAGAGGAATCATTATAACTGGAAGAATCTATCCAGGAAAAGTACCCCCACATGTTTTGACTTTGAATGTAAAACAAAATTTGGAGGGTAATATTTTATAAAAGTGGAAGAATGTAACGACCAAATGATTTATAAATGGAAATTCCTCTCTTATTAATATTTCATATAAACACGTGAAATCTCATCATAATGAACTAATAAGTTATATTTAACCATTAAACATGATTTTTCCTATTTTTTGTTTGGAATTTCGAAAATATGGCATACACAATTGCAATAAGTAAGTTCTCTATAGTCCGATAAGAAGAACAAAATTTTTTTGGGGAATAGTTTCCTACACATCTGAACAGTAAAAAACATTTTTGAATAGTGGTATATCCTAATATATAGAAACCATAAAATTGATAATATATAAATAATATTCCTGTTATATGTATAATATACATATATTATTTAATAAGTAAATGAATGTTTTAAATAGGGATTCTGATAATAAATTATGATATTAATTAAATATTAAAAAGTCCAAAATTAGAAACTAATTTGGGAAAAATAGACATTATTTCTAGATTCTACACATCGAAAAATAGTTAAGGTGAATTTTTGATATTTTTTAATACTTGAAATTTTAGTGAATAGTAAAATACATTAATTTACCGTATAAATACATTATAGTTCAAATCCACTATTCTGACATCAAAATTATTATAAGCACCGAAATATAGAACACACATGAATTTATTACTATAATTTTTCATGGACGATTTTCTATTCCTTATCTTGTGATGAAATAATAAATTAATGTTTAAAATAATTTGAAATCCCTCCTCTCCTCCACAATAAAACTCCCTCACACCCATATCTCTTCACTTCTCTACAGCTTTGTTCCCTAAAAATATTCTTCCTAAATCTCTTCCCAAGATCCACCCCCATGTCCAAAATCCCCAATCCTCTTAAAAATACCAAAACATCTCCCCTTAAGTGGCTCTCAAAGAAAGAAGTCTCATGATGTAAATTCCTCTTTCTAATTCCGTCATTTATTTTATGTTAATTTCTTTTTGTTTCTTTTCTTACCTCCCTTCACCCAAATAGTATGAGAAATCAAGTAACATATATTTACTAAAATTTTCTATGGTAATGGGTTATTTCATTATCTTGTCTCCTTTCACAACCTTTTATTTGAAATACATGAAAGCACTGTTTGAGATGTTATAATTTATCACATTAAAGGACAACAATTTATCAATTTCAATTATCATCCTTATTTCTGAACATAAAACCATTTTTTATAGTTAAATCAGATTATTATATGTAATATATTCTTTTTTTGGTTATGTAATACTTTTTACAAATAGTATAATGTTATAATACAATAAATGTTCATGGTAATCATACCGACCTATTTACAGAAACGGTTGACACAATGGTTTTATTAAATAATTGAAATTCTCTCTAAGTAACCAAATTAAATATCAAACCATTTGTTCATTGGGATTTCCAGTCATATCATATAACTTATATTCTAGAAAACCACATTCATCATACATGACTATTCAAACATGAATATAAGCAAACCAGTCATTATAACCATGATAACAAACTAGTACGAACATTGAAATTGAACATAATAACCAATAAAAACGGTTATAAATGTACATAAAATGATTATAATAAACAAATTATATATTGAATATACTATGGAATTTTTAATTAACAAAACTAATTTTTATATTTAGGGTTTTAATTACATGTGGAGAACACCATGAAATATATGGTATGGGATCTTCTCCCTTTCTCTCTTACGCAAGATAGTCTTCGATGCTATGCCTTTTTATGTGTAAATCCAACTGATGGGGTATTAATTCAAAACTCCCCCATACTTCCCTCGTTATTCATAAGTTATCATAAATCCTTTTCTCTCTCATCATTCCCTCTTGGGTACACCCGACACCATGCCGATAAACATTAAGGAATTCTACCCGAACCTCCTTTGATCTATCAGGTTGCAATATAATTATTTTTTATCAAAATGAAATTCTCTTATCTATTAATTTATATATTATAAATGATTTTTATTTTCACCAAAATAATTTATCAAGACCTATTCATCACCCACTTTTTGTATATAATTTTTTTAAATGATTTTCTCCTTAGAACATTGGGTTATGCAAACACCTTTTAAGAGAACATCCAAAATATTTACCGAGTATCAAGTGCACATTATCCTCAGTTTTAAGCCACAGTTTTCTTTATATTTTTATTATTTTTATTATTAATACATTCTTGGATCAATTCTTGTTTTATATAATTTATTTTTCTCTTTTCTATTTTAAAGGCTCTATAGTATTTTTTTTAAAAGGGACAAACAAGTTTTAATGATAAGTATTCTTAAAAACAATTCATATATGATGTAAATTCTGTTTGACAACACATACCATGTTATATTCCTATTTTAACTTATGGACATCCGTCTATGTTATAATCCCTTTCTTTGATGGACACATTCATGAAACACCCATTGGTTATGATTTATGTCATGATTGAGGTTGCCAATTCTTTCTATGGGTACCATTATGTTAATATATGATTGATTATGTATGATTATTTATTTTGAAATAATATTCATGAAAAATTTTATATGGGTGCACCCATATAGAACTCCAATGAATTGAGTAATGTTAGGTCTTATGAGATGTGATGTGAAACGGGATTGGCAGTTAGCCAAGACCCATACTAAAACGGGAAATGAGATTGGAAGTTATCCATGACCCATAATATAAATGTAAAAGGGATTAGCAGTTAGCCTTGACTAGTACTATAGAAATGTTTTTTTGATTCTAAAACAGTTATATTATTCCATGATTATATTATTCCATGCTTTTATGATATCATTATATATGCTCCATTCTTTGGATATCATTATGTCATTGCCTCCTAACTCATTTTCCTATGATGTATCCTTATGTTCTATCCCTTAGTAGGCTTTTCATCTCATCCCTTTGTACATTTGTTCACCAGGGTACCCTATGCAGATGTATGGTCTAAAAGGAAGTTAGGAGCTCATTGTGGTGATTAAATAAAGAAATTATTTTTATACCCTTGTTTTAGGTATTATGTACCTATTCATCAAATACACTGGAATTAGTTATCCTATGTTTGTACTATTATATATAAATTGGCTTAAAATAATGTAATGTTATATATAAAAGGCTTGGTTAACTATACTACTGGATGATATGAACCTTATCGGTGGTAGCCCCTACCAAATTTGGACCCATGAGAGCCGACTCCCCTAATACATTCTATCATATGGGTGATCTTCATGGTCGCATGTACAAGGCCTCAAACGATGCTAGGCTAATAGTGGAGTGGTAAATGTTGTTGTATAAAAAAAATAAAAAGTGATATTTGGTCCTCCCTACTATGACCAATGTTATGGACACAATTACAAAGCATGTCCTCCATAGTCTATATGGGGTTCTTCTTCTAACCATCTGGCATGGGATGAAAATATTTTCTTAGACACAGTTTCATCCCAAAAGCCTCCGACAATTTCATCCATAACCATAATGTATTACGAGTGTCGTGATATGAGCCGATAATCAATGGCACCCTTTGGAGACACACTAACTACTGGACATAGAGGCATCCAATGCCCTCTAACGATCCCGGCTCCCAAATGGGCATGAAGTGAGCCAAATAGGTGAGTTTGTCAATGATCACCCGGATAAAATTGTGACCTCTAGACGTACGTGGTAATCCCATCACGACTTACCTAGAGGTAAAATCCCATTTCCACTCTGGTAACATGAGTGGCTGATTCAAGACTTTTAAAACCTAGTTGATGGCCTTCACTTACTAAAAAGTGATACATCATGAGATGAACTCATCCATTGATTTCATCATCCCTGGCCACCAGTACTGATGATGGAGGTCCTAGTACATATGGGCCACTCCAGGATATATTTCCAAGGCAGATGTATGAAACTCCCCTAACACATCCTCCAAAAACTCCTCTGGTACTATGGTGCTCTGTCTGAAAAGGATGAAATGATCCCCACCTAACAAAAATCTATCAGGAGCCTGTCCTGAGGATAACTGATCATGTTGGGCCTCGTATTCTACATCTTCCATCTACTCCCCACAAACTCAATATATGAGTGGTGGAGTAACATTCATCGAAATAAGTTCAGCAACATCACCATTATTGATAAAGGATATCTTCATCGTGGATAAGTGCTATGTAGACTCACTCAGTAGATGTATCCTAGTCCTCCTGATAAGCACGTATGTCACCATGTTCCACATCCTTGGAGAATATAGTATCTTTATGTCATAGTATTAGTGGAACACTATCCATTTCAACTGCCTCAGGTATAGGTCCTTCTGGGAGAAGATATAACTAAGACTCTTGTGGTTGGATTAAACAATGAACGACTCATACATCAAGTATTTAATCCAAATCTTAAAATCAAATACCACTTCTTCTAACTCTAGGTCATGGGTTCTATTTTTTATTCTCATGATTCCTCATATTCCGTTAGCCGTTGGCGATCACTGCTCAGACCACTATCCACAAACAACTGAGACTGGTCTCTAATGCCTCATAGTAAAATACATATCCAACACCCTCCTCTGGTAGTCTCAAGATGGGGGCCTAGTCAATCTCTACCTCATATCCTAGAAAATCTACTGAAATATCTCTGTCCACACAATGGTTTGTCCCTTCCATTTCAATACCAATAATTGTGATTCATCCTTTGAGAATTCAAGATGGAACCCCTGATAGTAACCAGCCATCCCCATGAAGCTCCTCATCTCAGTCACCCACCATGGTGACTACCAAGCAATCACTAATTATATCTTCACAGGATATATTACAATTATAGCCTCTGAGGTGACATGTACTAGGAAATGGACCTCCAAAATCCAAATCTAACACATTGAGAGCTTACCATTATGGACGTTCCCTTAGAGTATATCCCTGACTATTCGTATATGCATAGCATGATCTTACATAGATACTGAGTACCCCAAGATGTCATTGAAGAGGACTACATCAATCTGATCAAGCAAGGGTTGGATGATTCTATTCATGATGACCATGAACACTATAAGGGAATTGGTCATGCCAAAATTCATCACTATGAACTCATCGTGGACATACTAGAACATGAAGGCTATCTTTGGTACATCCCCATATCGTACACTGAGTTGGTGATTTCATGATCTGAGGTCTATCTTTGAGAACCAATTTTCTCCCTCTAACTAGTTGAATAGGCCATCAATTCTCTGCAGTGGATACACATTCTTCAATTTTTTCTGGTTTTGTTGATTGATGTAAATTCACAATCTTAATCTCCCATATGAATTCTTGGAAAAAAGCTCAGATGCTTCCCTTCGTGATTCTCTTGGCCTTACAAACCCATTCATCTTCATGTACTCCAGCTATACCCTCAGCCTAAAAATATCCTAAGGATCTATTCAATGTGATTTTGTGGATATTGGTATTTTCTTGGGGTACATGTCGATACATAATTCTACCTCTCATAGTGGATGTAGCCCAAGAATATCAACAAGAAAAAATCCTCGTACTCATCCAACAACAACGAATTAAGGACCTCTCTCTCCCATTGCACCTAGGGCCAGGCTATCCAATTGGTGAGTGATCGGATGCACCCTCTTCTGAGAGAGTCCTTACTATGCTACAAGGGTTTCATTCTCACTGATGAAGGAAAACCTACTACCATATCCATGGAAAAAGCACATTGTACACCTAAATCTGTTGGTCTGAGCATGGACAATGGGTAACCATTATTTAACAAATATGATGTCGTAAGACCTCATTACTGCTAATATAAGATCCTAGATGATGCCCTCATCTCCTAGAGTAATCTCACACCACCAGAACCTGTTTGTAATCATCGATTCCCCTCTCATAAATGACTCTATCCATTTGGATTGAGCCAATGACTCCTCTAAAATCTCTAAACTCTGAACAAGAGCCTTATAATGGAAGGAGTGACTAGAACTTGTGTAAATAAGTACTGTATATTGGGTGGATAAGACACAGATAATACATAAAATCATCTCTTTAGAGCCATGGACATAAAAAATTACTGCCTGAATCTGAGCTCACCCCATTCCTCCTGCTCCCTATGGTCCGGGGGGGGGGGACACCTAGGGGTGGTTGTGGTAACACCTCATACTGTTTCCCACCACCTATCAATCTACCATATACCCTTCCACATACACCGCCATGCAGACCTCCTTGCATGATCCTCTGTCGCTACCTCATATTTTCATCGACCATTTTCTGGTCATCTATACATCTGGTCGGGTTGTTATGTGCCATGTGTCCCTACCCACTACATGAATAGTAATTCTTGGCCATGACTGACTCCCTCTATCCCAAGATCCTATCAATACTAACATTGAGTCTTGGGTTTGACCTCTAGAAGGCCTGAACTACTTGGGTCAATGCTTCTTCATTCTACTGCCTACCAAAGACTCTTTCTCATGGGGTCTACTGGATGCTCTAGCACTCAGTTCCTGATCTGACAAGAAGATATCCATTATAAGAGATCATTCCAGAACCTTGGTCTGGTTAGGGATCTCGAGAGAATCAATTGAAGCCCTGATCTCATGCATGATTCCTTACTCAAATGATCGAGCCATACAGAATGGGTATGACACCATATCTGTGAATTAGAGGGAAAGACCTGTCAACCATTCCGAGTACTTGACAAAGGTCATGTTGTCCTATTATAGGTGAAGTAACTACTAGATGTTCACATATGTCATGGTCACAGGGAAAAAATCATCATGGAAATGCATCTCAAAATGAACCCCTATGAGGTTTGACTCATCGTGATTCTGGATGGTCAAACTAAACAATCTACCTGCTAAGCCATGTAGAAGGCATGGTTCCAAAATCACTATTCAGTCTAGTGGTGTCCTTACTAAGAGGAAGACCCATGACATATCCTCTAGCCCATCCTCATGGACCTGAGGATCCATCTCTCCCCTGAACCTAGGGTATCTGTTTTAGAAACATGAGTTGGGAACTAGGCCTAGAAAATTATTCTTCCATAACCTTTGGTAGTAGATTCAGACCATTGGGTGGTGGTAGAAAGAGTGCACCACTCACTAGGTCCTTATCTATAACTACTTCCTGAACGATGCCCAATCACTAGGAGTGATATCCTAACAACCTCGTATCGGGATCCTACATGGTCGTCCACATGGAGGTATCATGTGATATGTTGATATTTAACACAGTTAGAATTTTATACCATGTGAGATGAATCCTATTAAAAAAAGGAAAATATATTAAACTGGTGTTTTCATCTATTTATTTTAAAGTAATATTCATGTTCATGGGGTATGGGTACTTCACCCGTTGTACCAACACTAGAATCCTCAAATCTAAAATCTGAAATTAACTCACTTAACATTGTTACCCCAAAACAAAAAAATAGGCTCCCATTCATGGTTGTAATACTGACCACCATTTGATTCCACTTTTTCATGAACCATCTCCCGAGGTCCATGTCGTGACTATCCTATTCCCGCTTCTTGAAAGCCAGGGGCGGGAGACTAGAACCAAAGGCATCATAATGCAAATGGGAGGCATTTTCATGAGTATATGTATGCACAGAAACTCCAAACCACATTCCAACACAATTAAATGGGGGAAAAGTAAAAATAAATCAAGGTTGGGTGCATGTACAATTGAAATTATGTGGGGAAGAATATAAACCCAACAAAGTTACTCGAAACCGATGTAGTTTGTCATGTCTGACCAGTTCTACTGAGCCATACCTAGTCCAAGGCCACCAAGTCCACCGTTAAAACATCCTTCAATCCCATCAACCTGAGAACGCCTATTGAAAAATCGGACATATGCCCCAGAAATTTTTTTTTTGGATAAATACAATGTAAGTGTGAGTAACACAATACTCAGTAGGGACCCCAAAACAAAAACAAAATTCCAAACAATAATCCTCAATGTAAAACACGGAACACAAGATAGCTCACACCATATATATTGTATGGTAGTAACAGTAGCATCATCAATTTCATTGTTGAACACCTCAGATACTAGGGAAATACTCCCCTATAATTTATATTATTTTCTCCATGTAAAGAAGAGGTGATTCCCACTAACCATGTATAGCTAAGGTACTCCTCCTGATTGCATACCATGGGCCTAAAAGTTTATAGAGAGGTTCTTCCCAGTTGTCATGGCCTACTGAGGTACTCTTCATCATCATGTAATGTGGGTCTAAAATGTCACTGAGAAGTTTTCCCAACCATGGGATGTGATTTCACAGTGACGTGCTTCCCACTGAGCCAAATGCAATCAGTTTTCATGTCTCATGCAGTCGTAGGTTTTTGTACGAAGTGCGCTTAGGAGAACCACTCCCCATGATATTTTTTTCATATCAACTACAAATTATGTCACCATAGAGTATGGATGGTGACATTCCTTTTCAAGAGTCTCACAATACCGCAAACAACCCATTAATCTGACACACGATTTTCAAGATAGAAGCATTTTATTAACAAGGGGATTGATATGATGGGGCCCAGTCCGACTTGGTCAGACTAACCCGAACAACACAACATTGGGGTCCCAAATACCCAGATTCAATATGATGGACTTGACTATACATTTTATGGGTTGAGGTTGGTCTAGTCCGGCCTTACCAGAGTACTAGGCCTAATTGGCCTCGCCATAATTGGCCAGGTTGGTCGAGGGTCCAACCCGCCAAGTCACATACTGACCTGGTCTATTCGAACAACACCAGATGTGTGTAGGTCACACCCACCAGGTGTGGGTCCGGCCCATCAAAGTAGGTCCGACCTGTTGGGTTCTATTCCATCCTGCTGGGTAGCAGGACCAACCTGACCTGAATGGGGCTCAACCCGCTAGCTGGGGACCAGCTCTTCCTGATTGTGCCAACCAGAAGGGATGTGGAATGGATATCTTGTTAGGTTCCCCCTAGCACAAAAAATAGTTGGGTGCTTCCACTAGATGTGGTTGACAGACCACGACATCGCCAACTGCCCCAACGACCCAGACACCGGACATCCCTATACGTGGTTCACCGCCTAGCGCCACGTCCTTCTATACAATGTCTTGG
Organism: Viscum album; assembly: GCA_963277665.1. Lineage (NCBI taxonomy): Eukaryota > Viridiplantae > Streptophyta > Magnoliopsida > Santalales > Viscaceae > Viscum > Viscum album. The sequence goes on along the minus strand of OY728142.1, from coordinate 1,356,943,203 downwards.
AATACGAGTCATTGATTTTTGGTCAATGTGACCTACTGGTGTGAGGCTTATCCTCCACACAGCTGGGAGGTAGGATTCCGCCAGTGCCGACATGCTGTATGGGAGCATAGCGGACCACCGGACATGCTCTTGCGGTATTTTCTTCGATCCATCTATGTATAAGGCCTACATGGAGAGTACTCTTCACCAAGAGGATCCCAGCCCATCAATTTAATCATTTTGGGGGTACGACCAACAAAAACTAACTTGCAGAGGTGCTCGGGCCTTCTTCGTGTCAGCCCATGGCCTCTGAGATAGAGGATTAGAAATGTTGAAGGATGAGAGAGCTATTGTTCAATCATTCCATGCCAATATTTAGACCTCGAATAAAATTTCCCCAAGAATAAAATCACCATATATCATAACACATGAATAATGGATCAACCTATTCGTGGGTTGATATGTGTTCATCATTTTTAAAAAGGATGGGTGGGAAGATAAAATAAAGAAACACCCACCTCTTATGATGTCTTATGTTGTGGTATTCCTCTTCGAGGTATTAAGACATCGACGACGCTCCCTGGCACTGATTATTGAATGGCATCTATGATGATAATGTTCTTAGATCATTCATCATTCTTCGCTGGTGTGGATGTCTGTCATAGGTTCGCCAGAGATTCCTCCAAATATTTAATCTTTATTTCCCAATGTGTGAACTTATAAATAGGTGCATGTCTCATAATTCATATTATTATGTGAGGCCGCATCATTAAACTCTTTTATTTATGACTATTCTTTTTAGTTACGCATCATTAAATCATTATGACATTGTGAGTTCATTATCCATTATTGAGACTCATTAATGTGTAACATCACCGTCTCCTTGATTCCATGTAGCATCTCCATCTGCCAATAAATTCTGATAAAGAATATAAAATAATTCTTTTAATTTTTATTAATATTTTTTTCTAAATGTTCGAAAAATAACATTTCTAGTCCACCCTTTTGGTCCAATTTTTAGTCATTTATATGTGAATACTAGTGTTCTAAATTCCGCAGTTCCATTTGTTTTTAAATCAGAGAAACATTTTAAAAGATACAAAATCTCACATGCAGGTTTACTGAACACACCATTAAAAAAATAAAAATTCCATTATGGGATATCTAGACATTAGAATCACATACCATCAAAATTAGTCGTTTTGAAATAATTCAATACAAATAATAATAATAATTACAAAGACTGTTAGAGATTTTATCTGATCAATTTTCATTATTGAATAGTTTTGTATATTTACAGAAATATTTAACCCTATAACATATTAAATGACTCATTTTATACTATCAATTTCACATATAAAATCCATTTATTCATAAATGGACATATTTAATACCTTTCATAACCACCCCGACATAAATGAGGTATTATATTGATTAGAAATATTTTTTAGGAAGGTTTTAGGTAAACCCCTAAAGAGGTTGTCTTATGTATATGTATCATTCTATACAATGCATTTTTCCCTTTTTAAAAATCATTAGATTCATAATAAACCTTGATGTTATAACATAACATGTATCATTAGTTTTTCAAACATGTTATTATGTTAATATCAAAACATTCATCAATCTTCTATCATCTCAGATGAGAAATAAATCCATCATTTCCATCTACAGAGGACTATTGCTTTATGAAGTATTGTAATTATTTTTCCATAATCCCCACATCTAGGTATTCATGATGACAGATTTAGAGATTATACATCATATTAATGACATATTAATCTTTTTATAAAATTAAATATATCATATACATTCATTAATTTCAGTATACATAAAAATGAAAATATTGTTGGTGTGTACACTGGACACCCACCTAACGAATTTTAGTGATACATTTTTTAACATGTCACAAAGATTGTATATATAAGTATATTTTATGAAATAATTTCATATAATTATAATTATGGAATCATTAAATTACTCCAATCTTTTTTTGATCATTATCACTGAAAATTTCAAATGTTACAAATCTGTTTGTATGGACTCTTATCTCCGTGATTGTTATGTATTTCATTTATCATAACCTTTATTATTGACACATTTCATAAAATATAATTTCTAAAATATATTGGATCATCATATATTATATATTATTTATTATATTATAAAATAGTATCCAATTTTACAATGGCCAACTCATCTACATTGTTTTGAATTTTGTAACTGAAAAGCCTTCAAAAATTCATCTTGTGAATAACTATTTAATTATTAAAACATGTCACTATTATAAAATAAGTATTTTTATAAATTATATGGAATTTTATATGAGAATATTATTAATGAAATAAAAAAATAAAATATATTTATTATACATGTGATAATGTATATTCATGAAAATACAAGACTTGAGGAAATGGTTGTTGTCTCTAAAATTCATTCTTTGAGACACATGTTCATTTCTGAAATAATTTTTTTAAAATATGTGTATAATTAAAATTGGATAATTATCATAAGAAATTATTCATTATTGTGGTGTTTTATCATTATATTAATTTTATCTCTCATTATATTTTTTTATTTAGATTATAATTAATCCACATTGGACATATTCATAAAATTATTTTATTGTGAAGTACTTTAATAATATGACCCAACATCAATTATATTGTATATATATTGAATTTATTATATATAATATATTTAATAATAAATTCTTATTGTTTATTTAATATTCAATATTAATTATTCTATCATTGAGTTTTTGACTAGAATTTTAACATGTGGTTAAGAATTTCTTGACTTATTTTCCATTCATTGGATTATAGTAGTATTACATTTTAAATTATATTTGAAGATACTATCTATAATGAATTTTGATTATTTTATGTTTCATTCATTCAATTTTACATGTTATTACTTTAAAATTATTAAAAAATTTCTTTTATTTATCCCATATTCAATGTTATGACCTTTTTAAGATATTTCATCTCAATGTCATCTAAAATCATATATCAATTGTATGAATAATGAATTTATTGTTATGAAAAGTATTTAATATCTAGATTTTATTTTATATCATTAATAAATGTATACAAATGGAATATCATTTTTAAATTCATGTAATTAATATCATGTGTTTTTTGATACAAAAGTTACCCATGATATAAGGGTTTTCACTTCAGTATCATTCTAATAATGATTGTTTTATCAAGAATTTAAACTCAAGAAAATTATTTTTTCATTTCCCAATAAACCCGTTTATATTTATAATCCTATGTTTAATCATTAGATTTTTGTTTAATAATATGTATTTTATCTCCTTGTTTCAAAATATTATAACAAAACTGCTTTTTATTACATACATAAAATTTATTTTTTATATAAACTCTTCACATGATACAACCTAGAAGACCGGGAGGTATAAAGTCTTTGGGGAATAAAAAAATTATTTAAATACATAAAAAACAAATATTATTTATTTTGGAAACTTCTTTTACAGAACCATGACATTCCCTCATACTTATCATTTCATGAGATAACCTCACAACATACATGGTGAAATGGTGTGATATAAAGCCCAGTAAGGGAGTAAACACAACATAAAATGAAGAATACCATAGATGTTCTGAAATAAAAATATCAAGGGATCATAAAAGAAACATGACCATAAAATCATGACATAGCAATATTACCGTAACATTGACATGTGGCAACGACACTTAACATGGAATTAGCAAGAGACAAAGCTCATGCACATAGAGCTTGAGTAAAACCTCATTGAAATTTAATTATCATGATTAAATCCTATATTCACTTGAATTAGCATTAGTAAATCCTGATTGATCTTGAAGAATTATCTTACCAGTCCTTACCCAATGCATTAGAGCACTATCAGGGCACACCCTTCTTAAAAATTTCATTCCATGCATAAGTGGGACACACAGATCATAAAACATGAATTCATCATCATTTGTTCCTCGAAAATGGAATTTAGAATTCATACATGAAACTCTATAATCAATAAGTCAATTTGATTAAAGGTGAATACCCTAGATAGAGAAATGGGCATGGTATTCACTACACAATGACTTTGGCTTGAGATAATGCAGTGAAATTTCGGCAGCACAACGGTGTGACATATGAATTTATAAAAATTGTTGATGAGAGTGAATGTGGTATCTCATTATATGAAAAATAAAATGTACGGTATTATGTTCATATAGATACATTTCCTATCCTGATTAATGGTATTTGGATTCACAATACAAAACAATTTCTTTAATGTAAATGTGGAAATGGAAATTCCTTATGGAATTTCGGCATGGTAACAGGTGAATTTTGGAGGCATTAAATAGATTAAAATGTATCTCTCAACATTAAAACATAAAAAAGTGTAGTCTGTCGGAGGTGATAAATCATACCTCAAACTAAATAATTAAAAATAAAATGGAAAATAAATATTTAGAAACTGAGAAAATTGATAAAGGAAGGAATTCTATACATAGAAGTGTGGTCCCAAAGGCTTGGGAGATGCTTGAGAGAGACTTAGTGGGTTCTTGTAACACCTTGGAAATATTATAGAGAGAGTATTACTGAGGATTGATGATCTAAAAAGGACTCAAGTTATTAGGATGTGGGAGCTTGGGTAGGGTTATATTGGTAAGGTGAAGGAATACTTTATTATTTATGTTTGGGAGAAAACACATTAAACTAATAAAAACCACAAACCTGGCCACCATTGTTGCCCTTGGTTTTTTCCAAAGTGGATTGGAAAATAATCTTTTATTAGTCCAATGTCTGAAATTTTTAAAATTATTGGATTTCTTATGTGGAGGTGACTCACACTATCAGGGGAAACAATTAAAAAAGCTAAAATGTCTTATAATTATTGGAGGGTCCACTAAGTAATTATAAAATTAATGAAACAAAGAAAAAATCATATTAATATAATGTTAAAACATATATTGGCTGATTTTTTTTTTGTAATTTATTAAATCACCTTTGGGTCATTATCATGTCAAAAAACATATTATATACTTAAATGGGGTTTGATTTTTACATAAAAATACGACGGTCTCAAAAAATAAAGAAATATTCAACATTGTATTATTTTGAATCCATGATTCCAAAAATTAATATTAACATTATCCAATTATTTTCTAAATATGTGAATTTTGTCTTTTAGAATAAAAAATGAAATTAATAAAAAATTCATAGGTTTTAAAAAAATAGCTTCCAAACCATAATAAAAATTTAAAATGTATTCATAAGAATTATACTATAATTTATACTTAATAAAAATACAATATTTTTCTAAAATATTATTTAATTAAAAAGTTAATTAATGTATTATAATAGATTCCTTAGTAGAATATTAACTAAAAATACTATTTTTGCTTTAAAATATATTTACAAAGTAACAATAATAAAATGAATTTATATTATTTATTATATACATAAATAATCTACATAATAATAGTGATAATGTCTTGTTACATAACCTCTTATAACACCCACATAAGATCAATTGGTAAGGTGTGTGAATGTGTCAAACTCTTGGGGTGGCTCAGATAACATCACTCAGGTGGTAATTTCTATCAGCTTCAACTTCTCCCATTGGTTGATTGAATCGAGCATAACATGTTGATTCTCGGCATGGGATTGGTCAAGAGAGAATCCTAATGACGCCACATACATTCAGAGCTCTAACAAATGGGCTTCGTACATGGAAAGTCGGCGAGATGAGGTCCTCACTTCCTTTTTTGATTAAATCAGATTTGTTATAGCTCTATATTTATCCTAAAAAGGTGACCATTGTTCAAAAAGTATATTAACAACAATCACAATTTATAATATTATTTTAATAATATAATATCGTTAAACCATAGATGTTCACATGTTATATAACAATATCACATAATAATACATTTAATTTTATCAAGAGGAATATCCATTATTAAATGTTTGGGTGATTACAATCTCCCCCCATGAAATTTCAAACTCTAAATTTCTTTTAACATTTTATGCTGCAAACAAGTTTGTGTAATTTTCCTTCATTCCCTCCTCCAGTTCCCATTTTTCATCTTCTTATATATGGTTTCCATATAGTAACTTGACCATGTTGGTAGTCTTGTTATGTAGAACATTATCTCTACGTTCCAAGATCTTCACCGGTTGATCCTTGTAAGAAAGAGCATCCTCTAACTATACTACCTCTATAGAGAGTACATGTGAGGGGTATGGTATGTAATTACATAAGAGGGATACAAGAAATACATAATGTACATTGTCCATGGTGGGTGTAAGTGCTAGTCGATAGGCCACAACCCCGATTGGATCAAGAATCTTGAAGGGTCCATTGTACATAGGACATAACTTTTGTTTCATTTCAAACCTCAGGACCTTATTCCATGGAGATATGCATAGAAATATCATGTCTCCAACAATGATCTCAAGGTCTCTTCAATTGTAATCTACAAAACTATTTCGTAGACTTTTCCCTTCCTTGATATGCTTCTGATTTTTTTCAGCTTCTCTACCATTTCATCGACCATTTATATTACAAGAATCTTTTTATCATTTCCATTATACCAACACACAATTTTTCTTCACCTTTTCCCATAAAGGGACTGATATGGTTCCATTCAGATGCTATAGTGGAAACTGTTATTATTAGAGAAATCAACCGGTGGAAGATATTGGTCCCATCTTCCTGTGATTTCTTTAGAATATGATCTTAACATATCATTCAGTGTTTGAATAGTTTTCTTGGATTGGCCATCTCTTTGAGGATGATAGGCCATATTGAAGTTTAGTTAAATTTTTAGGGAATGATTGAGACTTTTCTAGTCCATCAAGTTTAATCTAGGATCAAAATCGAATACAAGAGATAGTGGTATGCTAAGCAGCCTTAGAAATTATCTAATGTAAATACGTTCATGTTTATCTAATGATATTTCCTCTCAAATCATGGTTATTTGAGTTGTCTTCGTAAGAATATCAACAACAATATGTATAGCATTGTTTCCTCTAAATGTCCTTCGATGCCCAATAAGAAATTCCATTGTAATTTTGTACCACTTCAATGTTGGTATGGGTAGTTGTTGCATCATCCCCATAGAATTTTTCCTCTTATCCTTCACATACAGACATACCAGGGACATAGATGTATATTCAGCAATATCCCTTTTCATATTGTCCCACCAAAATATTCTAAAAAATCTTGATACATCTTTTTGCTCTTTGAGTGAAAATAGAATGTCGAGCTATGTGTATCAATATGATGATCCTTTCATAACTATATATCAAATGGTACACATAATAATGACCCAAATCTCAAATTTACATTCTTGAAAATGATGAACTCTGTGGATTTCCCATTTATGATAGGTTCCACCATTTTCATAATTTCCACATCCTTTCTTTGAGAATCCATTATTTTCTAAATGAGGTATGGTTGAGAAATACATTAATAAAGGAATCATTATGTTCTTCCTATAATAATTTCCATTTCAATTCTCTTAAAATATAAGAATATTGGATCCAATTCAATTCTCATCATTGAAAATGCTGCCCGATCATGTCTAGATAGAGCATTTTCCACCTTGTTTGCCTTACTGGGATGGTAGTGGATTGAGAAATAACAATACATGATGAGTTCTATCTATAATCATTGGAACATATTAAGTTCATTTTGTGTGAATTTATATTTGATGATCCTGTGACCAGTATATATTTAACACTTCACCCCATTGAGATAATGCCTTCTGATTTTTAACACAATGATCACAACCGCCGACTCAAGATCATGCATGACATTGTTTTTTTCAAATAATTTCACATGAATTGAGGAGTATGATATAAATTTATCATTCTACATCAATGTCAAACCCATGACCTTATTTAGGGAATCACTAAATACCATGAAATGTTATCCACTATTGGGTAGTGTGAGCACAAGTGCAATGATAAGCATATTTATTTACTCTTTGAAGATCTCTTCACATTAATCACTCCAGGAAAAATATAAACCCATCTGAGTTATCATGGTAACTAGGTTGGAAAATCGTGTGATATTTCATAGAAATCAGCGATAATATCCAACTAACATGAAGAACCTACATACATCTGTTTCCGATGTTGGCCTTGACCATCCATTAATTGTTGTTATCTTGGAGGTATCTTTATACATCCCATTTCTTGTTATGATATGTCCCAAGAACGTGACATGCTTCAAACATAACTAATGTATTCTATACATTGCATATATCTTCTCCTTTCGTGAGGACTCTAATATAGTTCTTAGATTATTATCATGATCCTACATGGTTTTGAAGTATATTATAATATCATCTATAAAGACAACCACAAATTTTTCAAGGTAATATGTAATGAACCTATTCGTTATTTCCTTGAATATTACAAGGTAATTAGTGAGTCTTAAAGTTTTTACAATGAACTTATAGTTCTTGTATCTTGTATGAAAATAATTCTTGGGGATATAATTCTTCTTTACCCTCACTTGATAATATATTTTCCACCAATCTACCATGGAGAAGTATTGTGGTCCAAACAGCTAATCAAACAAGTCATAAATTTGTGGAAGAGGATACTTGTTATTTATCGTGATTTTGATACGATCACGATAATCAATGTAAATGTGCATTGACCCATCCTTAATCTAGAAAAAGATGAATAGGTCACCCTAGGTGATGCAGCTGGACGTATAAACCCTTTATCAATATTCTCCTATATTTGTTTCATCAGATCATTATGCTCCACAACATCTATTCAATAGATAATATTGGATATTGGCAGCACCCTAGGTATTAGGTAAATTGAGAATTAAACATCTCTTATAAGAGGAAGACGTAAAATTCCTCCAGAAACACCTCAGCGAATTCCATCACAATAGGCATGTCTTCACGTATGTTGTCCTCCTTATACTCAATCCTATGATCCAAATACTCTTGATCATAGGCTAGTAATATACACCCTTTATATGATGGTATTTAAGAAGACTCATCTTCCTCCTTTCCCTTGTATAGAATAATGGGTTGGTACTCTATATGGAGAGTTATTTCTCTCTCACAACAATTTTTGTTGGCTCTATATAAGGAATAAAAATTACTACTGAGAATTGAATCAAATTACTCCAGTGGGAGTATGGTGAGGCTTTATGGAATGATTAATACACTGATTATGATAGGGGATGAGTTATATTCATGGGATGCAATTATTTACCCATTATATTTATTCACCAAGATCTTTACTTTCTGGATTTGTGTTGGTGTTGGTATTTTTCAACTAAAAATTTGGGATACAGAATAATGAGTAAATCCATAATCAAAAATATTTGTTTTATATTCTTTAATAAATAACTACAGTACCTATCACCACATTATTTTCGGGGTTCATTTAAGTGGAAGTGATAGAGAAAGATCTCCCTTTCACCCTCGAATATTGTAGGTTTCTTTAGAAAACCCTTGGCTTTGGGCACTGATTTTATGGAATCGTGGTTTTTTTAGTTGAAGAAAATGACAATTCATTAAAGTTTTAATAGAGAGTTACTCTCCTCTATTACAGCTATAAATTATTCTTTTTGGAAATAAATGGTGGGGTTCCCTTCTCTTCCACACCTAAAGCATTTCTTCTCCCCCTTAGGCAATTTATAGGGTGCCTAATTCCACACCTCTGGCAAGTGGGGTGTTGTATTATCTTAGCATTGTTGGATTTATACATAAGACATCTAGAATAGAATACATTCGTTAATATTATTATCCCTATGATACCCCTGAGATTCACCGATCTCCATTTCAACCATGAGGGCACATTAGATAATTTCATCATAGCTTTCAATAACATAGATCAGAAAGGTGTTTTGTGTGATAGTTTTCAAACAAACAATGAAGCAGCCAACCTTTAAGTCGTGGGTAATTACAAAGACAGAGTAATGTTATGCCATTTATATGATTTTTTTCCTCATAAAGTCTAACAGATAATAGTATTTTTTCTTGAAGGAATATATATCCCTTTCCATCTTATGCAGGAGAGTGCAAGAAAAACATTTATCGAAAAAGTATTTATCGAAATATTACCATTAAAAATCCACTATCTCCTCCTTATTATTCATATTACTGAATAGTTTCTAACATTTAATGGTTGGACCATCCATGTGATAAGTAGTCTGAAGAATGTTTTCTTGTTTGTACATTGAAGAATAGAAAATATAGTTTCACTGAATTAGATCGATTGTTCGATGATTGAGGGATCATATGATCAATTAAAAGTATGATTTCTATGTCTCCTGAAGCTCTCGGTAGATACTTGTCCTATCTGGGGGGTGGTTGAATGTTCCTATGGATTCGTGTTTCTATTCAAATCATATGTTAACTGAGATAGTATCATGAAAAAGATCATAATTTCTTCTCCCACATGATTGGACATCTCATTAGAACAACCATCACAAAGGTCATCACATCGGTTGTTAGCCCGAGTCCTCATATTACCGTCCATTGGCTAGATTAAAAGTAATTTTCTGGGTGACACATAAAGGTTAATCCAAAGTCAAAAATGGATGACATATAAATTACATTTATTTCATTAAAATATGAATCAATAGCCTTTATACATGTTATCCATGATCTACTTTCAAAAATATATTACAAGGGGAGGTTTATTTAATTCCCTTAATAATGGATCATACTAAGATTATTCATTTACCGAAGCATATCTCCTAGGAGTGTCATAACCAAGAGAGTAGCGATGCTTGTTGTTGTGTACCAAGATATCATGCCCCAATCCTTAAACTCATTTTCAGAGTTTTCACTCATAGGTACAAATATTCCAAAGATACCTCTACCAACTCGTATCTAGAAATGGATGTGTTTTTATGATAAACCACTAACTCAATAATTTAAAATATTTAGGTATGTTTTTATTTTACTTTGAATTGTCTCTAAATATTCATTGGAGTTTTTTAATCTTAATCCCAAAAAATAACTAAAACTCCCACTAATACCAACTCAAAAAACCACGTTTTTATTATACAATTACACATAATTTATTTCATAAACAGTTCACATTATACAACATGGATGATTGAGAGGTCTAGATTCTATGGGGATTAGGAACATTACATTACAACATATATCATAAAATAAACTACATCATTATTGAAAACATATTCTACATAACCACAACATTCCCTCGTACATAGCATTGCATAAGATAACCTGAAGACATAAATGTGAAAATAGTGATCTATATATCCTAGTAAGAGAGTAAAAAGAAAATATATTGAATAATACAATACACATTATCCAATAAAAATATCAATGGATCATTAAATAAACATGAACATGTAGGCATGATATATACTTTTATAACAAGGAATGTGGCAACAACACGAAACATGGAATTAGCATGAGCCAAGGCTCATTGCACATAGAGCATGAGTAAACCCTCATATAACATTTTTTAGAATGAGTAAATCCAAATTGAAAATGAACTATCATGATTAAATCCTCATTTAACTTGATGTACTAGGATACTGTTATTGACCCAATGCATAGGAGAAATATTAGGGCATACCCTTCTTAAACATTTTATTTCATGCATAAGTGTGCCACATGGTTTATAAATCATGGATTCATCATCATTTATTCCATGATAATGTAATGAAGAATTCAATAATGATAATCTATAATCAATATGTAAATGTGAATAAAGTTGAATTCTCTTGATAGAGGAATGAGATTCGTATTCACTACACAATTACATTGTCTATGAAAAACGTGTTGCAATTATGGCACATAACGGCGTTACATAGGAATTCATAAAAATTGTTGACAAGAGAGAAATGGGTGTCTCCTTAAAAATACATGAAATGGAAAACATATTGGTCATATAGATACATCTCCCAATATATATAAAGGAATTTTTATTCATAATAAAAAATAATTGCATGAATGTAAATGAAGAGAGTAAAATTTCTCACTGAATTTTGGCACGGTAATGGGTGTATATGGGAGGAATTAACTAGGTATTGATGGGTCTTTCAAAATTAAACAATAAAGAGGGATGTATGTGGGAGGTTATAAATCATACCACAAAATTTATAATGGAAAATAAAATGACATAATTATATTTTTAAATTTGGATAAAATGAGAATTTAAGGAATCTCTTACATGGATGTGTCATCCCAATGGTTTGGGAGAGGCTTGAGAGAGACTTTTTGGGAGCATGGGGAAACTTGGAAGGACTCCATTGAGAAGAGGGAAGAGTATGGAAGATATCAAAAGGCATATAGTGAAGCATATGTGGGATCATGGGTGAATTTATAAAGGAAAGTATTTAAATGTTTTTATTATCTATTTTTGGGACACCACACATTAAACTAATCAAAACGAAAAAACTATTCCATTGTTTTCTCCAATGTATTTTTCAAAATGTAAAGGAAAAAAATCTTATATAATACCAATGTCATAAATTTTTAAAATTATAGGGTTGACTATTTGGAGGTGAGTCACACTTTCAAGGAAAAAAATTTAAAATGATATAATGTTTTATTTGTCTTTGAGGGTCCACTAAGGCTATGTAAATGAAATGAAGAAAAATATAACATTATTTTCATGTAAAAACATATATTTGTGGAAAATAATGTTTATTGTATTTTATTTCATTAATTTCGGGACATTATGTTGTCATAAAACATATTATATATTTAAACGGTACTAAATTTTTACCCAAAAATTCAAATGACTCAAAATATTATGAAAAATTAGCTGTTGGATAATTTCCTCATCCTGATTGAAAAGTTTACATTAATTTTATTCAAATAATATTCTAAATATGTAAATTTTCACTTTTAATATAAAAACTGGCATTTATTGAAAATTCATCGGTTTTGACAAAAACAACTTTCAAACCTTAATAAAAATTACTATTGTATTGTTAAAATTAATACGATCAATTATTATTAATAAAAGTTAATTTAATAAAAATATTATTTTATGAATGTATTATTTATATCAAAATTAATTAATTTAACTAAATAGATTCATAAAATAAATATTAACAAAAAACACTATTTGTGCAAGAAAAAAATATTTATGAGGTAACAATAAAAATTGAATGTAATTTTTTTATTATATACAATAATAATGAACATAATCACAGTGATAAGGTATTATTACATAACCCCATATAACACCCGCATATTATGGAATGTTATGGTGTGCGATTGTTACATACTGTTGGGGTGGCTCAGATAACATTTCTCGGGTAATAAAATTAATCAACTTTAACTTCTCCCATAGGTGGGTGTTCATGAGCTTCACATATTGATTCCTGTCTTGGGATTGGTCAAGGGAAAAGCTCAAAGGTGGAACCACCTTTCCGAGCTCTGACAATTGGGATTCATAAAGGCAAAGTCTAATGAATGAGGCCATCACTTCCTTTTTTTGTGCAAATTTTATTTTTTATAACCCTATATTTATACAAATAATTTGATCACTATTCAATGAAAATATTAGAAACGATAAAAATTAATAATAGTATTTTGAAAATCAAAAATCAAAAAAGCAATGAAGTTTATATTTTATATAAACATTTCAATTAATAATTAATTTAATTAGATCAAAAGGAATTTCTATTATTAATCGTTTGGTGGTTAAAAAAATGATTAAAATAATATTTTTTTAATACTAAACAATATTTCACTTTTCATTTGAAAATGATTTTTCTTCAATATCAATAATTACTATAAAATACATTAATGTATATTTTTTATCAAATATCATATATATTTTTCTATTTCTTATATAATGGTTTAATGCGAATATTTTAATCAATATTCAATAATGTTAATTTTTCAGGTTTTCTTGAAAATTTAAAAGAATAATTTATATTAAATTATACATCAAGAGTAAAATTTAAGACCATAATTAACAATAAAATTATTTGATCATAATATATTATTTTCTATAGTACATTTTTAGTAATATTTTCTCAATATTTTTTGTTAAAACATAATTTTTAAAAAAAATTATTTCAAATTGAAAATTATGTTTAACACATGAAGTATACCATGTATTATTTTAAATAAATTTTCATTAGTAACGAAATCCATTCATGTTATTTATTGATTTAAATTTCTAATATATAGATTAAATATATTCTTATCTCATTATACCAAAATTTTGTTGTCTAATACATGGTATATGATCATTTATCAAAACAATTATTTATGAAATCATTTTTATAGGTTATCACACAAGATTATGCCAATGAATTTATTTCCATGGCTAATCATTATGTTTATTCCATAATTTTTCATTATACTTCATTGAACATATAATTTAAAAAAACTTATGACTGGTATTACTAAATAGATATCTAATTATTTTGTTAATGGATTAATCTCATGAGTCCTCACGTATGGGAATATGGGGAATACAAAATCAATTATGGGATGTTGTCAACCACGTAATATTTTTATGGTAGTTAGACTTTAATAATATTTACGATAGGTCACAAATTTTTAGATTATTTCCAATCATACTAATATATTAAAAAATCATGTTCAATATGTTATTCATCTATCTGATAACTCATGATACTCGTATATTATGTAAAATTTTACAACCTTTAAATCACATGTTATGTCTCCATATAATGGAAATTCCAATAATTGGTTTTTTAGATCACACCTGTCTATTATATATGACCTCGGTTATCCGATGTATTTTTAGGACCATATATGTATTTAGAACCTCATTGTGGATAAAAAACCTGTATTTTATGATTTACGTTTCATTTTGATGTAAAATAAAAATATAATTAAAATTGTTGCAGGACACAGATTATTTAAGAGGACCATATTTTATTTTAATTTATAAGAAACTTGTTATATTAAATGTAAATCGTTTGGGTGTCTATAATTTATATCACAGAATGTTCTTTCTATTTTATTAGTGACTGTGACTATTAACTATAGTGATACCCCTAGAAAAAACAATAATTATAAGACTAATAAATAAAAGAAATTACTTGATTTTAAATGATTTAATGCGTAAGTGGGTTTAATGTTATTAAATCTATTATATAATACTACAAATGGATGTGTCTTTGGCATAGTTGAGACAAGTTTTAATTACTTCAAAATGATATATTGATATATAACATTTTTTCACCTAGTTAAAGATAATGGTCCATTATACTAAGCTCATTTAAAACCCTTAAATGAAATGTTGTTGAAATTAATAGAATAATTATGATCCATCATGAATAAGATGAACAAAAGATAAATATTGATGACCCGGTGTAAACTGAATGTGTCATCCGTTGATAATTATAACGTCTTTCATATGATTAATTTCATAAATACCCTCCGTGGTTCAATGTTATTAAATAATAATACGATAAACTATATTTTGAAATATTATTATGGTAATTCAACCCTTTCAAATTGTTGGTGTCTTATTAAAAATAATTATTTGATTAAAAATACTAGTATTTTCTTGGGAATAATTTAAATGGTATTGGTAAACATTAATGTATATCTTATAATTGATGTCATGGTAATAAAATTCATTTTTGATTTTATGATTTTTTTATAAAAATATGTTTTATAAAAAATAATAGTGGGTAAAGTGGAATTATCTATTTAATTATATTTTTAGGATTTACATCATGTTATTGGAAATGTTATAGGATTTATATTAAAATAGTTTAAAAAGGGATCACCGACAATTTTTTTGGAAACTCATCATATTCATAAAGAACATAGTTCATGAAACCACAATAATAGTGTGCTAGTTGTGAAAATTAATACCATCACTCCAAGTGATAAAATTTTTAGTATGAAATTTTTTATTACTTAAATATGAAATATAAAAAGTAGATTTATTTTGGAAAACATATTTTTGTATTAAATTAATTTTAATATTTAAATTTTTTATGTTATTGGTGATATTTAATGATATGTTTCATTAGGTTAATGTTTATATAACACATTGGCCTATAATGTGATTTAAGTATAATAATATTTTTGGAAAAACAAAGTAAAATTATAGAAATTTGTTGTTATAAGGGATAAGGGTTATTTGATTGTGGAATAATTTATTTTGATATTTTGTTTAGTAGATTAATACGAATGGTTTCAATTTTTCCATATCATCTAGAATCCATTTTAGTTTTAATTAGTATTTAATAATATTGATAATATATTGTTTCCCACTATAGATTATGTGATCTATTATAAATTCATTTTAGAACATCGATAATGTAAAATTTATATTTAAATAATAATCATTTGGTGAAATAGTTATGATTGTAGTGAGAAATGATTAAATGTATGATATTTAACATTTCACGAAAGTATATAACCATATTTTTTAAGTATAAAAAATAAATAGATCCCATATAATTATGAAATGGATTTTGAAATACAAAATTAATTTATTTTTGAAACATTGTTTGAATCCTATATGTTAATAAAATAGTAACACTATATCCTAAGTGGATTTTCATTCTATATACATGTTTCCAATTATTATAAATCTTAATCATATTTTTTAATCTATTATATTTTTAAATATTATATTTGATTTATACATACCTTTTCCCTTTTATTTGATATTAGTAGTAGTAATATTAAGGATGTGGGTTTTCCACATGTTATTTTTCTGAAAACAATAATTAAATTGAAAAGGTTCAAATTATGAGGATTATTTTTTTTGAAGGATTAATGTATTTAATACCATGAATCTTTTTAAATAAGAAACAATTTCCAAGGGCATATTTGATAAATAACATAGATCACAATTGAACAATTAAATATTACTATATAAATTACAAAAATAAAACATAGCCATTCAATTTACAAGTATAAATATTAGTAACTAATTTATAAAATAAATACAATGGTTGTAATATATATTAAAATATTTAAACATTATTATCAAATATGATCAATACTTTTAATTAAGTCATTTTTCAAAAACATATGTTTTCTTCAAAAATAAATTTTACTGCGTTTTGTGATAAAAAAATACATTTAGTTTTGTAAAATTTTTGAAATTTTATTTTATATAATTAACATATTTATTTAATTCTACATTTCATTAAATATATTTTGGAAAAATTGGAAGTTTTCGCAATTATATCATTATTCATTGAATAGTAGAAATTACTGATTTTTCAACTATAATAATATATTTTCATTAATTTATATAATGTATTTGATCATAAATATAATTATGAACCATATTATTTAAAAAATTATAATTGAACTCAATTTAATAAAAACGTTTCTTGATATTGGTGTACATTATTTATTCATAAAAAAGTGGTTTTATTGACAAAATATTAATTTCCAAATTGAATATCCGTAGAAATTAATGAATACAAAACCTTGTGAAGAAATATTTTAATAAAACTCATATAATATATATATATATATTGATAATTTATTATTATAGAGTCAATGTGGGGTAATATATTTCTAGAAAAAATTATTTCTTGGAAATATTGTTTTTTGGTAAGTATTTTGGGTTTAACATTAAATTAAACTATTACAGATTAATTAGTAGAAGTTTTCAATAAGGATTATATATTTGTAATATGAAAAATAAATATTAGTTAACATGGTAAAATTAATTTTTTCCCTATAAACTAGTTGCAAAATAATTTAATGTGTTGATGATCTAGAATATAATAAAGAGAAACTGAATTTGTAAATGGGATGGAATGAATATAACATATATCGTCTTCATCGTTGGAGGTTTGGATATACCATATAAACCCTAAAAAAAATTATCAGTTTTTTGAGTACATTTATTTATATTGATATATCATTTTCTATTAAAATTAGTTATTTAACAAAATTTCATTCTCACCCACTTATAAAAGGAAACCTTCACTCCACTCGGTTCCAAAATTCAAATGGAATTCTAGTCAAACTAATAACTTCCGAAATCTATCCGTACATCTATACCCACATCTTATAGGCTATTTTTTAACCATTAAACAAATTTAGGAATACAATAGGGTTAATCCTAGGGAGGTTCTATAAATGAATGGTATCATTCTAAATTAATACTTTTTAATTTGTATCATAATCAAAATCCATCAAATAATCATTAAAAATTGTGAAATCAAAACATAAGTATCTAAAATATACTAATATTTTATTATATTTATTTTATAACATACATCAATATTGTATTACATTACATTTGAATCAAAACAATCATTCATGTGTTCGATAGACATCTGCCTCAAAAAATGAATTCATTCATTTTACATCATTAGCTATCAATACTATTATTAAGGGTGTACCTAATTTTTATATATTATATCAATGAAAATTTAATTAATTTAAAATTTTAATATATCATATAATTTATTAACATATAGTTTTGAAAAAAATTATAATGTTGATCCTGTGTATAAAAGACTAACACCTCATGAAGTGATGGGATTTTTTTAATACTGTTTGAGATGAATATTATATATATTCATAAATTAAAAATATTATTTTTTGGAATATAATTATAATTTTACACTTTAATAATTAATCGTAAACTATTAAGTGCATATTTTTCAAAAATAAAAATATCATTGATGCACATCCACAGCCTAAAAACACTCTGACTGTATCATAGTTCGTTTTTCATAACCATATATCATTTATATGCCAAAAAAGTAAATATTATTTAAAAAATGATACTCATTAGTTATTTCTATCTTTTATAGGACGGAATAATCATGTCATTGAACACAATCAATACATTAACGCCATTGTGAATTTATAAACAGAAAATCTTCCAAACTCCCTATGTAGACAAAATAGATTACAAATATAATTTCCTCATTAACATTAATGATGTAAATGGTTTCAGTATTAGGTATTGTAATTTTAAAAAGATATTACTAAAAAATAAAATTTACTAGTTTATCAATCAATAGTTAAAATACATCAATGAAAAAAATGTACTTGAACTAAAAGTTATTACCTAAAAATTTCATTTCATTAGGAAAATTTTATCTAATGAACTTAATTTGTTTTAGTATGTGTATATAGTAAAAATTTAATAAATAAAATCATCTACTATTCATATTAATTTTTTTAAACATTAATAAAACTTTTATTATATTTTTTTATTAAGAGGTTTCATATCAAATAAGTGACTTCATCTCAATTTCATTTCAAAGAGGTGTATTTTAGTATTATGAAATAATTTTATTTATATATTATATATAATTACCCGTTTAAATGTTATATCATGTATCCATTATAATTCTTGGTATTTTATGTATCATGTTGAATAATTTCAACCAATGTAATATCACTTGATAGTTAAGCCAATGTAAAAAATATCATAGATGAATTTCATTTCCTTGTATTATATTTCTTATTTAATGTATACAGTATTTTATAATTATGTATGATTTATTTGAATTTTTATTTGAATTTTTTAATTTTTATTAGATTAAATTATCAATTAATTTCTTAATCACCACTTCAATGGTAAAATATTTGAATGATATTTCGTGTCTATTTACCCACTATTGTCCCATATTTTGTATAATGATCCTATTAATTTTTAAGAGATGTGTTTAATGACCATTATATTTGTTATATGTTGAATACATTTATCTAATGTTATTTAATGTTCAAATTTATTTTATTTATTTTATTCGGGTTCTGATTCAAGTGTTACAAAATTTGTAAGGGGTTATACATAAATCTCATATTAATTGCAATTTTTTAATATTAAATTCCCATTAATGTGGAATATATTTTCGATGTATAGTAATGAAATTTTATATTATTTTCCTACATTAATTCATGAATTTATTTTCTAATAATTCCAACTCTCTATCATTATTTTTTCAAATTTTTGATAAATTATTTTTTAAAAAGTCAATATATTTCTATTTTGGATTATAAATTATTTTCATACATAATTATATTTTCCTGAAAATGTTTTAAAAATGATATATTATTATTTAATGATTTATTAAACAATATTTATTCGTATTTTTATTATTTAATTAATTGTTTTATTTTAATATTTCTATGATTTCATGATGAAGGTAAGTTTTGACTTTTATTAATAGGTTTCATGGATTGTTTTATATTAAGTTATAACAAGTTAAATAAATGTCCCCCCATAATGATTTCCATATACATTGTTGATTTCTATAAAATACTAAATATTTATTTTAATTAATGATTAATTATATCAAATTTTAAAAAAATAATAAATTAAGGATGTAATTTCATGTAGGAATGATATATTTCTTAAAGAATTATAATATATTAACATTTAGAAAATTTTCATCAATGATGAAAACATTTGATTTTATGGATTCCAACTATATTAGATATATATATTACATATAAAATAATCTCATTATCCATTAATATTACATGGAAATATATTACTTTTTTTATTTACCAAATATCATCCTTATAAAATATCTTTTGATCATTATATTTCACATTTTTATGAATTTCATTTTTATTCAATGGGTAATTATTCTTGATTATGACTTATTTTTTCATCACATTATATGGAACTCTTAATCATATCCTTAATATTATGGGTTCTCCTAGATAGCTCTACAATGTATTGGGTAAATAAATATTCTCATGAGGCTTCTTGTTTTGGATTTTAGAGTTAATATAATATGTTATGGGACATTATGGACCCATAAATATTTTATATGTAGTGAGCATTGACACACGTTTATGCCATCATGTATGTTTTTGACACATTAAATAGTTTTTGGTGATCTTATGACAAATTTTAAATTATGTTGTTAATCCATGTGATTACATAATAAACATATAATTTATGATATCATGTATCATTATCCATTCAAAACTTATAATTCATTATCTTTTGTGTTCATTCACTAGATGTTATATCACAAAAATTTCATTTGTGAATTTCCCTAATCATTATATGCCTTTTATTTAAAAAATTTAATTTATGAGATCATCATGTAGAATAGAATAAGGAATAAATGTTTAATATTTCATTTTTATATATTATGTAAATCGTCTTCCAAATATACATGGCCTCATGGTCATTAGTTTTTACTTATTCAATAATTTTAATTATAATTTATGAAATTATATGTATAAAATGATTGATTTTATATATTATCTATACAGAATTAGGAAAATGAGGGCAATTATACAGTATAATGATCCATATATTCACAATGATAACTATGATTTGATCAAAAAATGGAATGAAAAAATTATGTTCAACTACATCATTAAAATGATATTCCACAATTATTTATTAACCCACTATGGGAAATTTCAGTTTTCTATTAGCATCTCATTTATTTTTAGAGGTATAGTTATAAATATTTATTTATATATTATTTATTTTCTTTGTATGTTTATATTTTATTTTAATGTCATAATTTATGGATGTTATAGAAATTTCCTCACTGTATGGTAACAAAGTTAAACCTATTCACAAAAAAAACACTCCACTATTTTTTTAAAAAATAGTTATTGATTATTTATTAATGAACATGTTAAATATGAAATCTTAGGGGGAAAATAAGTTAGAATCTAAAAAACATTGGTTGGTGGATCCCCCACTACAAAATATTAATGTGCTTGGTAAAAAACCATATAAATACAAAGAAACTAAACCTCTATGTGTATATATTCAATAAAATGGTATGATTGATTCTATTGAGACTGTTGGTTTTTTTACACATAAATAAATCATTAAATAAAAATATTATATAATTAAATTATAAAAATATTACGGTATATTACAATGTATTATTGGAATAAAAAATGCCACCGTGGAATGAAAAAATTATCATAAATTGAATTTATTTGGAAATTGATTTTATAAAATCTAATTAAAATAATTCTAGTACATCATGAATTCTGATTTAAATACCCAATTTATTTGTCTTATATTTCAGTGTTTCAAGTGAAATTTGGAAAAAAACTGTGACAAATTTGGTAGGTCGTGATTGGAAAATATTTTTTCCAAACCGTGCTTGCACTAGTACAAACCATGAACACATATATTTATGTAGATCAAAATTATTGAAACATATCTGCAAAATTTAAAAAATGTTACGAGAAACTATACCCCCATAATATCAAGGAAACTCGATTATGGATCATGGTTTTCTTATCTATCTCCATATTAATCAAATCAAGTAATAAGGAGTTTAATTCCAATAGAATAATATTAAATCCAATGAACAATATGATTAACCCATAATCATTCTATATAAACCCTAATCATAATCAATGGTCCTTGAATTATCTAATGTGGTGATGTTTACTCGTCCAACAGGTTTTCAATGTGAATAGATCCTCGTTTGATTATTTTTATCTCCCCCGAGTAAGTGGGTCTCAAATATTTTACATTTTTGTTTTTTCGATTTATCTCCCTCAAAATGTGTGATATATTAGACATTTATTGAGTTATATATTATCTATTTATGTGGATCACATACTGTACATTTAATTTTTTGTTCTACAACACCATTTTTCATTGTTGTTAGAACTAATTTCAAATGTTTATCATTTTATATTATTAATAGATATTGGTGGTTCCATATTCCTTTTTCCAATAATTCTAAATTTGAAATACTTGATTTATTATAGATTAGTTTTTTCATGATTTAAATAAATATATTTGAGATTATTGAATGTGTCATATGTAATGGGATTTTCATTTGCGAATACAATAAAATATATTGAAATAAAATTATATGGTTCATTTTTATAAAAATAATGGATTAATTTTTATGGTAATTTCATAAAATGATTCATTGATGAATATGAATAAAATTATTTAAGTAGGTAGATTATTTGAAAGGGAAATATTTATATGAAAACCTAATATTTGGAATTGAAATGTAGTGCTAATATTGAAAAATGAATTTGTTAATGCGATCTGTGAATAATGAAATGATTTGGAACGATTCATTTTAAAAATATTTACTAATTTATTATTTTAGTAAGAAGTTATAATGAGAAATTTGTAGATGATTAGTTTGTTAAATTTATTAACTTGGATCCCATAAAATGTATTTAGGAGTAAAAAACTATCTATTCAAGGTTCTGCATGTTTTCCTATAACAGAATCCACTAATCAGCAATCAATTTATTTCCCTTTATCGGCTTTGATGAGGGTGTGTTGAGACCACTATACAAACATATCTCGATCTGTAATGATGATTAATATTTTTTGAAGAACAAATTCATATAAGATAAGCGATCGAATGTCATAATAACATTATATTTTCATTAATACAATGATTAAATAATGATAATTTAAAAAATTATATTCATGCATAACGATTAATCAAAATAATTTTATATGTAATTTTAATTTTTGTCTATTTTGATATATATTTATTACATTCTAAGTTGAATCATTGTTTTATTGAATAAATGTAAATTAAACACCCAAACATATTTATATAAATTGATACAATAAATATTTTATTGTTATGATATTTCTTAGGGAATATTTAGTGGTTACATACATGGATTTTTTTTAATCCAAATCTCTTCATTATTGAAATTTTATATTATCTTTATCCATGTACAATAACATATATAATTCCACATATATGGGTGGTGTTCTTGATTTAGATGAATGAAGTTGATGGAGTTGATATGAGGAGATGATCTTCACATTTTACCTTGGAATATAGAGATATTATCTAAATATATGTTTTTTCCATATTTAAGTATTCTTTTGGATATATTTTAAGCATTTTATTTTCTTAGTTTAACCTTGTGGATTGTTGTCATACGAACAGGTTTCATTTAAGTATTATTTAGGTTTAGTTATTTCTTTATTGGAATGTTAGGGAATTCTTGTTGATTTGTAAACATGGGTATCTAGGTTAGATCATGAAAAAGGCCTATTAATGGTGAATGTTTTGCATCATTCATTAAGTTGGTTTACATTAAGGATGTCATGGTAGAAAAGATGAATGAATTTTATGAAAATTATTTATCAATTGTGGATTCCTAATGCGATTAATAATGACATAATGTTCAAGAGTTTTACCCTGAGAAACCTCAAATGTTCCATGGATCTTAGGATCCTCAATGAATACAGATTTGACGGAAAAGGTGGAGATTCTATTGGATTAAAAGGAATTTAACGATGTTATAAATGTGATATTTGACATAATAAATCATGAGGTACCTAATATTATATGGAGGAATTTTGTGTTGATATCAAAGTATTAAAATTTATTAGAGTGGAATGAAAATATATTTCTGTTCAGTAATGTGTTATATATATATATTAGATACATTTAATAAAATCGAAGTAGTTTTTAACCACTTTTAGGGTTACAATACAATATCATAGAATGAGATCGTGTATTAATGGTTTTTATATTTTATCCATATGTTGATAAATTATAAGTTTAATTCTTAATGGTTTTAGATAGATCATCAATTTGATAAAAAATCATTATTTTACATTTTAATTGTCACTTATAATGTTGATGTTTGATAAAGATAATGGATTATTTCGATGGATCTTGATGTTATATCATGGAAGATAGTAGTTCCATTTTATCCCATTAGAATTTGAATTAGATAAATTAAATTAATGAAGAAGTGTGATCAGTCTCATTTTTGATATTGGATAAAATTTTAATAAATACCATATTATATTCGAGGAATATACTATATGTATTCCTTCCAATATAGAATGTTTGGGGATTTGTAATGGGTTTTCAACTATTCTATAATGATATGTTGGTTATAAATCACTCTTTTAATTGTTAGAGTTACATACATTTCTTTTCATCCCCACATATTTTCATTGGATCATCATCCAAAAAATTTTCTACAGTGAAATCAAATTCATCAGTAAATAATGGTTTCCATCCAAATGCATCATAAAAATTTATTAATCTTGTGGTGGAGAATTCTATTAAAGGGAAAAAAGAGGATCTTGTGTGTTTTAAAGGTAACATCACTATATATCCATCATTAGTGACTTTATTATTTTAGAATGGTATATCTCACTCAATTATATAGAATTTGTTTTCAAACCATATAAACATTCATATAGATTTTTTGTCTTAAGTGATAGATATTATTACAAAACTCTAAGAAAATAGAGAGAATGGTATTCACTTACCATCATTAATTTCTCTATTTATTATAGTGTAATCTTACAAGGAATATGTTGGGTCATAAGAAGAAACATCTTGACATTATTTTCAAGATGGACTATAAAATTGACTTTTATGGATGAATTGATTGATATATTCTGTAGGTCAATTTTCCTATGCTAGATAGAGTGTATCGTTTTGTATAGGGAGAATGAAATCCCTGGTCGAGTATTGCCAAACCATCCTTTCAAGGGTTCTGTAGGGTAATATTATTTAATTAATTTCTAATTGATTGATAATGATTATATAATGATCAATAACTAGTTTTTTCCATCATCTTGTAATGAATTTATATTAATTTTGGGTTTTACATTATTATGTGAGGTTTCATTCTCTATTGATTTATTATATTGTACTCAACATGTGTCTATAAATTATCACTAAATATAGTATTCATATATTATAGATTTGATATATAAATTCTAGTGTCATATATTGAATGGAATTATAAACACTTATGTGTCACATTAGGTGGATTCGGTTCAAATTTTGATGAAATATGATTGATCACATCGCCTATGTGATGATAACTAGAAATTAAATCATGCTTCATAATAGAAAAGGAATATATTACATTTAATTGATGATATTGTTTTCCATTTAAATGAGTTTACGAGATTTTTAACCTCGATTTAGTTATCAGCAGTCATGGATATATAATATGACCGTTGTTTGACAATCATTGGGATATGTTGGACAATTATGATTGTATTATGATAAAATTTAGTCTAACTAATGGTCCTACTATGTTCAAGGATTTTAAAACATGATATTCCATAGATTCCACAATTATTTTTTACAGTCAATGTAGATGAAATATTTGTTTACTATATTTATGAGGAAGATGAATTTAATTATTTTAGTGATATTCTTAAAAAATTTAAATAATTAACTAAACATGAAAAATATGAAATGTTATTTCATGATTTGAGAAATGAATTTCTTTGGAAATGTGGTTTCATAAAACAGTATTTGACATGACATGAGAGATTAAATGTTTTGTAAAAATGGGATAAACGATGATATGTTTTTTATATTCATAGATTCATAGTGTTGTAGGTATATTAATGTATTTTAATTAAGTATTTATAGATCTTTGGTTTACTAATGACATCATTCAATTATAATTATTTGATGTTATTATTTAAAGAGATTATTAATTGTTCCTGTAATGAAATAGAAATTCCCTATTTTTTTATTGAAATTGATTCGAAAAAATATGAGACTAGGTGCTGAGACAACATGTTATTCTAATGTTTTTTGTTTTTGGAAGAATTCTTTGAATAATGTTATGTTTTTAATAGATTTCACTCATGAATTTTCTGAAAAAATTGAAATAAATGTTAAATGGATTCCCATATCCTAAATTTGAGGGCACTATTGGAATTAGAGTACTGATTTACCCCTAGAGTGACATAACATTATTTAGCGCATGTGTTCTAAAAAACCCGAAAAGGTAATGACTATAAGTAAATTAATTAAATAAAATTATTTAGTTTTAATATCCTTTTAAATCATAAAAGCTATATCAGATTCCAAATCCAAGTTGACGATTGAGTTCATAAATAGTTTTTTTCATATATGTGGATTTACATGGATGACACGAGCAGACAATGAAAGAGAGTTTTTTGACCCTGACATCAGTAAAATATTTTAATAAAAATATTTTTTTCAACAAGAAATAATGAATTTTATTTAAAAATAAAATTTTCAATCAAATATGGTTTATCACCATAACCCTGGAATTTTAATGAGGTTAAGAGAATAAGCACTCTCAACCAATGACGGTGGTTCATGTATTGATGATCAAAAATATACCATGAATTCGAATGATCATCAACAAAGACAACGTCATAATGATTTTTATTCATATTTGATCGATCCAAATTGAATTACGATATTATTTTATATATGATTTTCATTCATCCTATAGATACAAATGATGAACAAAGACCAACACATGAATAGGTAGATCCATGGAATATTCGCTCTTAAGGGAATGAAAACTACATAAAGTGTTTTTAATAGGGATTATATCTTTTTATTTGAAAGCTTTGTCATAATACATCTAATATAGATTAATTGACGCTGAAGAAAACAATTCCACAATCCATTTATTGGGTGTTCTTGTGATTTATCCCATTTCCCCAAACCTCTCAGTATTCCTTTTTTATCACAAATTATGAACAATGGAATTTTGTTCTATCGATCCATGGTGTGATGATCCATGACCACAGATATAAAATCACAACAAAATCACAAAAGAGAGATGGAGAAGGCACGCCAGGAATCTCCTGGAAGTGGATCACTGTGGTGCCCGACGTAGTAGTTCCTGTTGTTTCTGAGATGAGTTCATGATGAATATAAATATACTGAAAGGGTTACTATCGGCGGATTCTAATACATCCATGCATGGGTTTTTCTATATAGATCTAGCAGAATGGTCTACCAGCAAGGCAACCTGTAGAGGTGACGAGAAATGATCCATGTGAGGCTGCATTAGAATTGGGGGTCATGGTTAAGAAATCCATATTAAGTGACCAGAAGTCATGACAGGATTCCACAATTGTCGAATAATAGATACAACTTGGAGATAAAACAGATGGAGGATCCCCTGATAGTGGTGAGATAATGGAACCAGGAATAGGAGGCGGGATGGCTACGTTAAACATGGTTCTCCACCACATTCATTGGGGGAGCCGACTTCCCATGAATTTGGGCCACCGTGTAAACTAGATGGACATGGACCTGGACTCCCGTGTTTAGTGAAAAAAATCATCGAAATAACATGTTTTCTGGACGTAGAATTGGGCAGCACTATTGGGAATGTGGGCTTGGTCTAACTGTCCCAGCGAACCACCCTTGTAGGCTACTCCCTTCTTGCTGAGCACAGCGGGCCAAGAAAATTTGGAAAAGGACCAAATGGGTTGGGTCGGTCAAACCATGCCTTTCTGGTCAATTGGACTATGTATGGTTAGCCTACAGGTTAGGCTAGGCCTATCAGTTCAGGTGGGACCCGGAATAGACCATGTTGAGGTCTTATTCACTTTAATGGCCATATAATATAAATATAGAATATGATTGACATGAAATCAATAATAGTGGGACCCTTATGATTGAGAGTTCGTTTTATGATGGATAGGTGAGTTTTTTGTTGGATCAGAAGTGTTTGATGGTGTTCATTTTCTCTTTTCTTATGAGGGATCTATATAGTATCACATTCCTATTATAGTGGATGACCAATATTAAGATGTGAAATATCTCATCATGGCTATTATAATTTAGTCAATAGTTTGGATCATGTATCATACCGAGAGTCCCACTCGGTCCTCACTTCACTTCATGTTACCATAGGTTGGGATTGTGTATAATGTGTCACCAGTATTTACCTAGGAACTTATCCACCATCAAGGATGATGTTTCTTATTGGGCGAGGAGTCCCACTAGTGAGTCATAGGCTTACAAGACCCCCTATCTGTGTATAGAGATTAGATTCTTTCCATTTTATTTGACTGGACCTAACGACAGTGCTATGGGTATTTTGAAGTGGTTTTTTTTGTTACATGTTATTTACATTGATTTGGGGCTGCATGACTTATCGATACTCTATTTTTTACTAATACCCCGGGTGCTACCGAAACTCTGTGTGTCACCAACTCTATGTGTGTTACCAATAATCTTTGTGTTATCAAAACATCATGTCATAGAAAGACTAGATTTTCTATGTATTCTATGTAACTTTTTGAGAACCTAGTGCACACATGGGTGCTTTTATTTGGTATTTTATACATGATTCTATTAGATTTCTGAAGGATTGACATCTCGCTAATTTTTTTTCTATTAACGAAACTATGAAGATGGAAGTGGATGAGATTAGGCATCTTGTAATACATTACCAGTATACATAGATTTTTATATAATATGTTCTATATAAATATATATGTGTATTTTGGATAATATTTTAATAGTAGTGTTTTCCCTTTGTGTTATTTTTGTTTGGTATCTTATTCAATATTTTTTATTTATGGCCTTTTACTTTTGGATTCAGGGAATCTTGATGAGTAATGTTTAACACACCCACGGACAAGATTTTCCAACACATTTCATGTAATATGACGACCTTAAACATTTTGATGGAATATAAGGTGGACTAGAACACTGTGGTTCTTAAAGAGAGACAATATTTTTTAAGTGTGATCCTACTACTTCAGACATGTATTCGTGTACCTAAACATTAGGGAAGGGTTTTTATGGATGAGATTTAGGACCTTTTCCTTCAAACTCATGTATTTTGGGGACTTGTATTTCAGCACGTTTGAACATTACTACACATTATTTTACTATCGTACTTTATGGTTGGTATCTTATTTTATACGTTTTTTTACAATGTATTTTTATATTATAGTATTTTGGACATGGAGATGTGTGTGTGTTTACTTGTACTTTGGAAAATGCCTCCCATTTTTTTGATATTCCAAATTTATTATAGATTCCATTCCTAGGCATGTTGGAGGTGGTCTTCGTGTTGTCATGACACTAGACCCACTAATATGAGTCATGTTATAGTGGTATAAGAGGTGGTTAGTTCTACATTATTATCATGATTCTGTGGGATTGTTTTGGGAAAACAGTGTTATGTGTTTGATGTTTGGAATTCAAGCCAAGAACTACAGTCTGGGTGTGACAAAAGATGAATCCATACACCAAGGCTCTGGACACCAGGTTTTAAACTCGGTACATGATAAACAAAATGGATTAAAAAATAATTGTAAATACATCATATAATAATGTGTGGTTTTTTCCATTTCCATATTGAGTCATCTCACCAAGTATACTCATTTAACAGTGAAACATCTAGTTTTTTTATTGGTTATATTAATAATAAAATACCCCAAGTATTCCACGGAAGTATTGGGAGTTCAGCCAGATTTTTGATGCATACATCATAAGGGGATCTAGTTACAAAGCAGTTTTTCTTCAAGATGTTACGTAGGTGGTGATTTATCCTTTTGATCAGTTTATAGATCTACCACTTCTGGTTCTAGTAGATGAATCTTGTCATACTGAGTCAAGCATCTATCTTTCAAAACTATATGATGATATGAAAAGACCAAAATTGATTCATAGGCTTCAGAGTTAGAAATCTCATTCAATGTTGATTCAGCAGGACCTACAAATACTAGATGTGTAACGTAATCCTCAGAACAAGAGGTTGCTTCAAAATTTTTAAGGCAGAAATATTTTATTAATAGATAAGATTATCTATTCTTGTTCTGGGATGGGAAATTCTGCATGATATTTTCCCACAATTAATGCATCATTAATTATGTGAGTTGAAAAAAATCTAGGGAAGCGGTAGTGGAAAGAGAACACATATACGTCAGGTGGAAGATGTGTCTGAGGAGCTGGGGAAGAATTATGAGATAGTCAACATTATGATGTGTTACCACCACCACCACCATGTGGACCATACCAAACTCATGGAGATGTAGGATGTGGGAGGATGAATTTTAATCCTACGGAGGGTTCTGACCCTAGGGCTGTAAGAATATTTTACTCTTTTATATTTGTTTTTCTATATTAGCTCTAGTAGCCACACTCCTTTTCTAGTGATTTCTATTCATTACACTTACCCAGCATAACAGTTATAGATTTCAGTTATAATGTTATCATGACCCTTATTCATATTGACATCTATTAGAGGAAAATAAAATGTAAGTCATTATTTTAAAATGTGTAAAATGGCTCTTATAGGCGAGAGTTTTGATTGGTATCTCTTTGTATAAGGTTCGAGGCCTTATGATGTCATTCATAGTATGAAATAGTAGCCACAGTTCATGCCCAGATTAATTATTATAGGAAAGGGTTGTGGAAATTATATAACAATAGAAACATATATCACTTTTAATGGAAAAAGGTAATTCTATACTGTTGAAGATGGACTCACTTAGAAGAAGGTTGCACCGATTACTCTTCAGTTGGATATAATGATCATTAGTGATGTGGATGTTTTGTGTCCTCATATTTTTGTAATGGGGGTGAATGTATAAGGTCATCTTCCATGAAGATATTCCGGGTTTTACTCCACATCATGAATTATTATTCTATGTGGATCTAGGCCATTTGATGACACTGATATCTACACCATAATATCATATGGCTCTCATAGTGAATCTTGAGATGAGTGAAATTTGATGACATATAGAGGAAGATCATAGTGAGACCATGTGTTTCACCCAGGGGAGCCCTATGTGTTAATGGATGATCTGGAAAATATAATCTCAGAGAATTTATTTGGAATTGATCCAGTTAAGGATGAGGAATATATTTATGATCACTCATATATGTAGTTTTCAAGAGGATGGTGTCTATTACATAATGTTATTTGATGAATCAAGAACCAGGAATGGTCGTATACTAATATAGAGTAAATAAGTGATTTCCTATGGTTCATGTTAGATTAAGTCACATGAGCATAAATATGTGACTAGGGATTTTAAGTTTGTATGAGTTGTCTTCATATTCATGATGTGGTGACACTACCTAATGGGTGAGTTATTTATAATTAACATTAACCAAAAAAATTATCATGTATATCTTCTATCATAAGGATTGGAACTGGAGACACAGGTGATGGATAGATTTCCAATTAGACTAAGACTTGGATAGTGGCTATACTCATTTGGAGAAGAAAATGATGCATAATATCTCATTTTGAGATCAACACTACAGTTATTGAACATAGAGTTAGAGCTCTTAGACTCGTTTCATATTTCCATTGATGATGGACATGAAAAAAATTATATCTAGTTAATGGTTTTCACTCTATCACATTATCATCATATTAAGGAGGTCCAACATAGTGATACTGATTTCAATTCATTACATTCCAATATTTCAATAGATAATTCAACTAATAGATTTTCAGAAGGAGGGGATAATGTTTTTTTCAAAGGATACATAGTCATACTAGTGGTGTCAATAGATAAGGTTCTTGGTAATTTTCTTGAAACCCCATTAGTTGTATATACAGGAATGAAATTGGTGTACTAGAACTTATGACATTATTTTAGTGGCCAGGGATAATGATGTATGTTTCATTGTTTTTGTCTTAATGATATAATTTTCAAAAAATGAAGTATGGACATCATGATCAGGCATGTTTTACTCAATAACATAAGGTACCAGAATGAGAATGGGATGGAATAATAATAGACTTCATTATTAGATTACATTGTTTGTCTAGGGGGCATGATACAATACTTGTGATCATTTATTGACTCACCATGTTGGCCCACATCGAACCTATCTAGGAGAAAAGATGATTATAAATATTGTGATGCTTCTACGTTCATGAGATATTTTTATTACATAGAGTTCATTAATGAATTGTTTCAGTTCACAATGCTTGTTTCACATACCTAGATTGGAAGGGATTACAAGTAGCCTTTTAGGACCCAGTTACGATTGAGACCTGTCTATCACTTTCAAGTGGTCAACCAGACTGAGCGACCCATTCATGATCTGGAGACCCAGAAGGTTGCCACATTGTTGGACTGGAGTGGGAATGTTTTCAGTCATGGGCGCAGTTTTGGTTCATACCACCATAGAGATTTTGTAGCTCATCTAGGATTGGATGAAGACAATACATAGTTTCCATAAATTTTATGTTGATAGGTGATGGATGCCTTTTGAGTTTCAGGAATGAGACCATGTGTTCCATCGATTCACTATTCCATGCAATATATAGGGAATAGGATGTGACAAAAAGATATCTATAAGGCTTGTTGGCTTGTTTTTAATATTACAAAGAGTTTGAGAGGTCAAGTACTAGTTGGATCTATACCCACAGTTTGATTGCGTACACAATATCTACCACATTTCTATGTTGAGGAGATACATGAATTATTCTTCACACATCCCGGACTGGGGTGAATTTTGTTGAGAAACCAATAGAGGCCCTAGATCAATAGAAATGTATCCTTCATCATTTATTGATTCATCTGGTTCATGTTTGATGGTGGCATTAGAATCTCGGTTAGAGCACATGGGAGTAGGAGGATTAGATTATTCTCAGTACCGTCAATTTAATGATTTTCCCTTTATTTTTTATTTTAGTGATGTAAATCCCTTTTGTGTAGAAAATGTTATTATTTATTTCAATGAATTCTTTCAGAGGATTCAGGGTTATCATCATAACTCTGAAATTCATTAGATGAAAAGAGACATAGTTCTCTCGATGGAGAATGATGTATTGTGGATCAGTGATCAATGATGAACCTCATATTCAAAGGATATTAACCCATTGAAATGATTCCATGATTGTTCTTCATCATCAATAAATCTATATTGAGGGAGGATGTTAATATCATTGATACATCCTTTCCCCACATACATTCAAATGATGATCACATACCATCCCATGAACATATTGATCAATGATTTTTTTTTCTTTTGAGATGGATAACTACATTTGGGTAATTGAATGTGGATTATATCTGTGTGTTGAATGGATCTTCAATCTTTTAATAATGTGAATGGACCATTGATGACATTATCTATTCTATGTGAATTCATGGGTATTATCTATTTTCCATATACCAATTTGAGTTGCATTTTATTTGTGAAATATGAATAGAGGATTGTTATGACTTCGATCTTTGGCTCAATGATCCAAGACTGGAGATCTGAAATAACAACAAAATCGCAAAGGTGCGACGATGAAGGTGTGATACGAATCACATGAGGAAGCTAGATATGGTGGCTCAAGGATACATATTGTTAGATGGTATGTTTGAGTATGATATAATATATAATACCAAATGTAGGATCAAATATGTAACGATGTGATGCTCAAATACAAGAGGGGGCGGGAGTGAATTGTATACTTTAAATTTCACTAAGGAAATTTTGAATAACCAAAATTCACAACACCTCTATGTTCTAATAACTTTCTTGATTCCAGAAAAGTGATTCCAGAAATGAAACTTAAAAAATGATTACAACAACTAAGATTCTAGCTTAATGCTTATAGAATCTAAATAAATTACAGTACAAGTATAATGTAGTATTAGACAGTTATACACTTCTTCAAAAATAAAAATGCAGAAGAAAAACTTGTAACAAATCAAGTAACAGTAGTAAGTCTCCTAATCTAAATTTAAGGGTATCCAATAACCATGGATGAAGGCCCGTTGATTTATACTTTCAATAAAGTTTGTCTTACCAACAGAAGGGTAAGACCTCGATACGAAGATCAAAGTCTGTCTTGTTATCCATACAATCCCTCAACTATCAGGTAGTCGGCACCTCTGTCATCCTCAACAAGGTAGTCCTCAACTTAAAGGGAGTCGACACCTCTGTCTTCTTATACCAAGAAGCACTCTATTATACACAACAACAATCAAAGTCTCACAAAGAAAATATGGACGAAGAAATGTTGGAAAAAGCTGTTCAAACTTTTGACAATAAGCCTTAGAGTTTATAAGAGCCTCCATCTATATAAATCACTTTTAAAAGTTCTGACCATCAAAAATTCCAAATTTCCCGATCAATTTCAAACGAGCTCCTATTTATAGGAACAACTCAAATGGTTGGATCCCTTCTCCAATGGTAATATTTTTCATTAAATTTCAGATAGAAATGTACACATGTCACTCAAACAATGGTTAGTTAGTAACAGAATGAATGACATCATTTTATAACTAAACAAGTGTAAGCATAACCAAAATCTGATATTCAGAATGTAATCAAATATGAATGTTCAGATTCTAACCAAAAATTAATTCAGAGTCTATAAAACAAGTATATTTGGATTCTGTTTTGTAGGATTTTGGGTCCTGAATTCTATAGAATTCCATACTATTAATTACAAAGAAATTCATAATCTAAATTCACATGTACACGTAACATGAACTTACAATGTTCAGAGTCGGAGTTCATGGGAATTCAGAGTCAGAACTCATAAAAATTCAGAGTCTAAATTCAAATAACTCGGAGTCAAAACTCAGAGAAGTTCATATCCAGAATTCATAATCATAATTTGGAGGAAAACTCCATGAGAGTTTGTAACCAGAATTCGGAGTCCAACTTCATGAATGTTCGTGCCCAGAATTTGGAGTTGAACTTCCTAAACCATCATATCCAAAAATTGAAATTGAACTTCATAAAAGTTCGTATCTATAATTTGGAGTTGAACATCATAAATGTTTGTATCCAGAATTCGGAGTTAAACTTAA
Organism: Viscum album; assembly: GCA_963277665.1. Lineage (NCBI taxonomy): Eukaryota > Viridiplantae > Streptophyta > Magnoliopsida > Santalales > Viscaceae > Viscum > Viscum album. The sequence goes on along the minus strand of OY728142.1, from coordinate 1,356,907,770 downwards.
TAAACGATCATATCTATAATTCGGAGATTATCTTCATAATCATTCATATCCAGAATTCAGAGTTGAACTTCATAAATGTTCATATCCAGAATTTGGAGTCATAAATAGAATGATTTATATCTATGTATTATACGATTTCGAGGATTTATATATGTCACCGAATTTTATATTTAGACATGATAAAGAACAAATTTAAACATGGTATGGATAATCATCCTTGGGAATGGAAATTTTTCCTTATTGAAGTCCAACATAGGATAAAATGAGATTTTCCTTAAGATAAGGTGTCTGTGATTTTCCAAACTTGAATGAATGGTCAAGTCATAAAGAAACCTTAATGACTCAACAATCTCCCCCTTTAAAGAAGGAATGGAAAAGATAAGGAAACCCATATTGACTCAACAATATTCTTCTTTTTTGAAATAAATAACAACCTTACGAAAAAAAGTATAAGGACTATGAAAATATTTTTATGAACTTTTCAAATAAAACATATCTCCCTTTTTTCATGAACAATGATGAATATGACTACCACCACCTTAGGATTTGGAATAATAAGGTTCGTATTCTACATTTCTTGATTGAGAATTTTCATTTTAATAGGGAAATCATCGTAATGAAAAAACCCACTTTGATAAAATCCCCATTACTTAGGGATATTTGTTATATACTTATAATTCTTTTACATTATCCCCCTTAGAACTCCTTTTCATTCTCTCCCTGTGTGATTTTCCAAAAGAGTTTGAGTGAATGGGAAAAAAATATAGTACCTGAAAAATTAGTACGAACAACCAAACAAAAAACGAGTAACCACAATTCCATTGAGATAGGAAGTATTCATAAATGGAAAAAAATATACAACAGAAGATTCGATTTGAATCTATTTTTCTTTTTATTCCTTGGGAATCATCATCTTGACTATAGTGTTCATATTTTTGAATTACTTGTGATCTTTCTCAGCTTGCGTTTCTAATGATTTGATTCTCTCTTCATGAGACTTAAGAACTTCTGCATGAGCCTTCATCAACCCATCTTGATTCACAAGCCACTCTTCAATCTCAATCCGTAGATCTCTTTCCCTCTTCCACCATTAAGCTAAATAGTTTAAGTTTCCATTCAAGTATTTCACCTCTTCAATCTAAGTATTTTTTTCTAGATTTAGATTATACTTTAATATGTTGGTAAGATCCTTGAAATTGGTGTCTCCAGTATCAAAAGCTTCACTGATATCTTCTTTAAATTGATCAAGCTCCCTCATTTTTTGAATTGACCTCTTTGACCACCTGGATATCTTGGTACATGGCTTTATGTGAGATTAATATCCTATGAGGAATGTTTTGAAATTTTATACCATCTTGACACACTTTTCCATCACCAATTACATCGAATATGATTTCTGATTAAGAGAATTTTGAAGCATCTAGCATCTAGAATATATGATTGAAAAAGTCGGAATGGACACGACAAGCTTCTTGAGGTATTGTTCAACAAAATCATGAACATGTGAAGATGATTCAGAATCCAAGACTCTTCCTGCTGAGTCTTGTTTTTATAACTCAAAAAGATTCATCTTTGATGTTTCATTTGAATTACTTCTTCTTCACTATATATTTTTGAGTATTATCAACAAACACTTGTTTAACCTTTTCAGTCCTCAGTACGGCTTCCTCATTTGGGGATTCATGCTCGCTATCAGATAGCTGAACAACTCTATCTTCATCTACTTCTTCTTTATGATTTCTAGCCTTATCATCCTTAGGATGAATGAAATCATGATTTAGACTTTCTTCACCAGACAATTTATAAACTTCTTCTTCACCATTATCTTCACCCTTCTCTTCAGTCTTCTATGGAGTGACAAGCTTAGAGGATTCAGCTTCAGATGTCTGGAGTGAAAACATTTCATATGGGTTTCCCCTGTCATGATAATCTTCATATTTCATTTTAAGATCACATGTGTCACTACTCCCTTATTCTTCTCCTTATACTTACACATATTCTTCTTCTTTTACTACTTCAACTTCTTCAACATATTTTTATTTAGCTTTTACCTGCGTGAATAAATTCTTCCCTGAAGTCTCATGTGAATCCTCTTTCATGAATGATTGTGGCACCAGAATATTGTCGGATTCTACTTTAGTAGCCTTACAAGGAGATTTAATAATCATAGCCTCATACATTTTCTTCTTAATATTCTTATCTTTGGATTTATTCATATGCTCTTTAGTAGTTTATTATTTTAAGGCCTTAGCCTCAGCAGGATCCAAACCGAACTGTGGCTCCCCTTCTTTTCTATTATTCTTATACTTCTTCAATTTTTCTTCCACCTCATCTGGGTAGGATTTCTACTTCTTAGATTTAGGAGGGGCGGATTAGACATCCTTAGATTAAGGAGTTTTTCCTTGTTCTTCCACTTCCTTCATATTGCTTTTCTTTCCCGCCTTCTATGACAGTTCAACTTTTTCAGCATTTTCCAGAATGACTTCTTCCTCTTCCACTGGCAGATGATAAAACTCTTCTAATTACATAGAAAATATTGTATTCATTATCTTCAATGTTTCATCACAAACAAGAATAACCCTACAATTCCTTGGATTCGAACTGCAAGGGATATTGAATGATTCAAGACACCGAACTATCAGCTTGGAATGTAAGGTAGGATACATAATAATCTGAGCTCTCAAATTCCATTTTTTGATATTCTCTATCGTAATGCGAATGTTCCTCCTCAAATTTATTTTCCTTAGATTTACCAGGAAATCCAAGATATATATGGTAATTGTCTTTAAGATGTCATTATCACCTTTTCCCGGTAAAAAAACCTTTAACCCATAACTGCTGTATACGATTATTGATAGTAAGATGGGAAATTTTTTCCGTCTTGACATCCAATAGTCTATGAAATTCCATAGATTTCACGTTAATAAAACATCCTTGAACATCCGGTAGTTTGTGAATGAAAAACATGTCTTAACCTTCATATGATAACTCCACAAAGCTCACATCCTTGGTGTAAGAGAGTTTATATGTTTTTCCATAACTCTTGAAGGAGAAATTTTCCCTACCATCTTCCTTAATGAAAGAAACTGACTCATAAAATTTTATTAGAAAATCCAGATACAAAAAATCCTGAGCTCCTATCTTTCATATAGCTACACATTCCAATCCATTAATCTTGATATTCTTGAAGATAATAGAGTCATACTTTTTGAAGATATTTGAATGAACTAACCTCTCCCTGTATATTTTCCACTCTGAAATCGGTATGACAGAAGACATTTCATGAGAGGGAACTTCTGCAGACATTCATAATAGAGCACTTTTGAGAATTTTAGAATGCGCATTTGTAGATGGGCAGAGCTTCAAAACACAAAATCATGAGAACTGATGTGGGTCATCCATCGAGGGTCCCCTTTGTATAGGCGTTTAAGCAACTGTTCTACTTCCCATCTGAATCCAATGGATGCGAATTCTTGAAAACCAATCTGAAGGTTGAAATGATAGCCGCAGGAAAAAAATTTGGTTGAATCCGGTCTTTTGATGTTTTTGAAAAAAAACATTTGGATTTAAGAAAACTAGAATCCGAGAAATTTTAAAAGCAAAAAAACTACCAGAAAGTAAAAGGTAATTACGAAAACACAAGAAATAATCAAACCGTTCGAATTGTCATAAGAATTATTCGTATTGAGGAAACATTCTTCTTAATGACTTTAGATTCCAAAAAAACATGTGTACAAAAAAGAAATTGTGTACACAAATATCCATTAGAAAAAATTCTATTATTAAAATCTTCATAACAAAAATCTATAGTACGGAAATATTCAGTATGAAAATCTTCATTACAAAAAACATCAGCACCAAAATCTCAAGTACAAAAATTTCCATTATGAAAATTTCTGGTTCAAAAATTTACATTATGAAAAATTCAAGTACAATGAATTCCATTACGAAAATATATGAAAAATTTCATTACCAAAAACATGAAAAACATAATTATGAAAAATATGAAAAACTTAATTATGAATAATATGAAAAACATCATTACAAAAAATATGAAAAACATCATTATGAAAAATACAAAAAACATCATTACAAAAAATATGAAAAACATCATTAATAGTATGAAAAACTTCATTATGAAAAATATGAAATACTTCATTATGAAAAATATGAAAAAATTCATTATGAAAAATATGAAAAACCGACTATGAAATTTTTGAAGAACTATCAAACAAATATACTCCCCCTATGAAAAAATGTTTATTACTGTAATGATATTGGTGTAATAAGAAGTTAATAAAAGAATATTTCCTTATGTTAATAATTCATAACTACTATTTAATGTATTCAAATATATATGAGGGTAATTATTTTGTGAAAGTATCAGTAATTTGATCTTGCGTTCCGATATACTGAAGAATGATATCTCTTTTTTGTCTGTGATTTCTAAGAATGTGATGCCTAATATATATGTTCTTTCCATGAGAGTGATATGCATGGTGTTTTACATAGGGAAATGGAACTAGTATTATAACACATAATTTTTGTTTTAGTAAAACTCATACCATAGTCTATGAGTGTGTGTTGCATCCACAACACTTGAGCCCAACAACATCCAACTGCTACATATTCAGCTTCAGTAGTGGAAAGTGCTACTGAGTGTTGTTTCTTGAAAGACCAATAAACTAATGAATCACCTGTGAAATGGAATGTTTCAGATGTAATCTTTTTATCCATTATATATCAACCAAAGTCAGCATCCGAAAGGCTTTTTAAAACAAAATCATTTCCAAAAGTATAAAATAGTCCAAAATCCATGGTTCCCATTATGTTTTGAAAAACTATCTTCACTACATTTAAATGAGATTACTTTGGATTTGATTGATATATTGAATATAATCATACTTAAAAAATTAATTCTGGACGACTAGCTATCATGTAATGTAATCTTCCTATCATATATTTAAAATTTGTTTGATCTAATAGTTTCCCAGCTTCATGAAGATCAAGTTTGTTTGAGGTACCAATGGGAGTTATTATACATTTAGTGTTGTCACATTCCTAATTTTTAAGAATATATTTAATATACTTACATTGTGATATATAGATTCCTTCTTGTGTTTGAGAAATTTGAAAACCATGGAAAAAATGTTTACTCACCCATCATACTCATTTCAATCTAAGATTTCATTAGATCCGCAAAGGAATCAGTTAATGATTGCTGAGTTGAACCAAATATAATGTCATCATCATTTATTTGAACAATCAAAACATTTTTCATGCCTTTCTTTATAAAATGGATTGGAGCTACATTTCCATTAACAAAGTTCTTTAGAAGAAAAAATCTTGTAAGTCTATCATACCAAGCTCTAGGTTCTTGTTTAAGGCCATATAAATCGTTGGTAAGTCTAAAAACGTGATCAAGATGTTTTGAATCTTCAAAGATGTGAGGTTGATCCTGAAAAACTTATTGAAAATAACCATTATTAAAATCACAATTCACATCCATTTGAAAATGTTTTAAATTGAAGAATGCTGCAAATTCATGTAAAATATGAATAGATTTGAGTCTAGCTACTGGTCCAAAGGTTACTTCATAGTCAATTATTTCTTGTTGATTATAGCATTTAGAAACTAATAAAGATTTATTTCATAAAATGATTCCATTTTCTTCACACTTATTTATGATGACCCACTTTACACCAATAATATATGTTTCCTTAGGTCTTTTATCCAGGGTCTAGAATTTATCCCTTTCAAATTCATTTAGTTCATCTTGGATAGCTTTAATCCAATCATCATCACCTAAAGATTCATCACTGATTTTTAGTTCTAATTGGGAATGGAATGCTAGATGTTCTATGTTATTTCTTAAGGAACATTTAGTCCTTACAGGTTGATTTACATCACCAATGATACTATTACTATGATGATTCATTAGAAACAATTGATTTGGGTTTTGTAAAACCAGTTCATTAACATAGGGTATAAAATATTATAGGGTAAATGTTTCAAAAATAACTTCTTGAACATTTTCCTTATGAGAAGAATATTCTAAAATAGGTTTATAAGCAGTTTTTGAAAACACATCTAAGATGTATGCCGGTGTTGTTTAAAAACAAATGGATCAGTTTCATCAAATAGAACATGCATTGTCTCTTCAACAGTACAAGTGTTTTTATTGAAAACTCTATAAGCCATAGAAGTTGTGGAGTTGACTATGAAAATTCCTTCTTTAGATTCTGGTACGAATTTATGTAGATTATATTTAGTATTAATAATTAATACATTTCATCTAAAAACATTAAAGTAGGAATGTCTAGGATTTATACCATTCCATAACAAAGAAGAATTTTTGTTAATAAAAGGTCAAATAAAAACACGATTTATAGTATAACAATCAGTACTTATAGATTCATCCCATAAATATTTGGCTATAGAATACTCACTCAACATGGTTCTTGTTATATCTTGAATAATTCTATTTCCTCTTTCAATAACACCATTCTATTGAGGTTTTTTGGGTTCTGAGAAGTTCTAAGTAAGGCCTTTTCTACTACAAAAAGTTTCAAAATCATAATTTTTAAATTCTCTACCATGATCACAATGAATAGTTATCAATGGAAGTTTTTTCTCATTTTGGACATGGGATCATAAAATTTTAAAATAAAAAAAATCTTCAGACTTCTTAGCTAGAAAATAGACCCACGTAATTCAAGTGTAGTCATCAGCCAAGAAAAATACATAATACATTCCCCCAATGCATGTAGTTTGTGTAGGACGAAAAAGATCTATATGTACTAACTGTAATGCATCAATAGTTGTGACTTCACCAATTTATTTAAAAGATTATTTATGTTGTGTTCCATATTGACAAGGGTCACAAACTTTAGAATTATCAAATCTATGCTCTGGTAGATCCATAAATAATTTTTTCATAGAAAGATTTCATATGTTCCTAAGGATACAATGACCTAACCTTCTATGCTGATTTACAGAATGATCTTCCATTTCACTAATCCAAGGTAGATCTTGCATCCTATGTTCTTCTATGTTTAGTCTGTATAATTCTCTTGCATATGGGAAGAAAGAATAAAATATTCCCTGGATTTGTGTACTAAGCACTTTTCATTCCAAAAATTCATAAGGTATCCTTCATCACATAATTGGATTATGCTTATGAGGTTGTGCTTAATACACTTAACAAATAAAACATTATAAATCAATGTTTTTACAAGAAGAATGATGTTACCTATACAAATAATTTCTCACTGAGCATTATCTCATAAAGTTACTTTTCCTCCTTTCATCTTGATAATATTTTCAAAATAGTATTTGTTATCATTCATATGTCGAGAACATCCACTATCCATGTACCATGTATTGTTTTTGGTACCGTATCTATTTTCCTGAAAATAAGAAACATTTAGGTTTTTGGAATCCAAAATTTCTTGGATTTGGGATTCTTAGAGAGAAAAATTTTCGGCACCCACATCTTCATAGAAAAATAGGCTTTATGAAATCTTAATGAATAGATTTTGTTTAAAGAACAATTATTTTCCTAGTGTCCACCACACTGACACTTAGTGAAAAATTAAGCACTTTGGGGAACAAAATAAGTGTTACTGAAAATTGGTTTAGAACAGGTATAACCAAAACCAAAACAATTCCTTAGAAGTCGGATTTGGGAATACGTTTTATCAAAATTTTCCTTACGTAAGGTAAAGATTGAAAAAGACATCATCAAGGAAAAATATTTGACTTTGAGATAGATAACCAAGTTCATGTCTTAAAAAAAATTTATTTTCAACTAAATCTATGTTCGAAATCATTTTTCATAGAAATTACATTTTCTAAACATTTAGAAAATTTATCCTTCGGAGAATTTACCTCGTCAAATTTTTTTGAGATACATTCAAAATAATCATTTTCATAATCAAGATATTTAGAAAGATCTGATATTTCCTTAGTAAGAATTATATTCCTAGAATTTTCCTTATTATGTTGTTTCATGAGTTTTGAATTCTCAATATCAAGAATTTTGGCAAACCTAAAAACATATTCATAGGTAGGTAAAGTGTTATCTTCATCATAAACATATTCTTCATCAAAAGAGTTATAATATTTACTATCATCATCATTGAAGAATATATTGGTCATAAATTTAGCACTCTGTACCTTAGTCATTAAAAAAAATTTGTCAATATTTATTCTGGCTATTAGACTAAAATTCTTCAATCCATAAGACTCATAATTTTACGTTTCATCTGATGAGTCACCAACATTGGCACACTAGGATTCATTATAATTAAAGACATTCTTAGCTTTAGACTTGAAATAATTATTTTTTTTCTCATAGAATTCATTTCTATTCTTTCTTTTCTCTTAAGAATGGGGAAATCATGCCCTATACATCCAGATCTCTTGCATTCATAACACGTGACTTTTGAATCATTCTTATCATTTCATTCAATTTTATTACATCAGGATTTAATGTTCCTCTGTCCCGCTATTTTGTTCATCCTTCGAGCCAGATTGGTTAATTCATTTTCTGAGGATTCACTTCTACAAGATTTTGATCGGATAATAACATTCTTAGATTTGGATCTAGTAACTCTCTCAAGAGTCTTGTCATTCATATGATTAGAAGTTGTAGTAAAAGAAACAATGTCATTTCCATTATTATTCTTTACGTTATCAACATATATCTTAATTCCAGTCTCTTGCTGAAGAAGTCTTCCAAACAGTTCATCAACAGTAATATGAGTAACCTTTCTCTTCTCATAAATAGTAGTTCTCTTGGATTCCAACTCATTGGGCATGATGTCTATGATCTTATCAAAATGAGCTTCATCATCTAATACATTTTCACCCATTGATTGTAAACTATTTACAATAGACATGAACCTTTGTTGCACCTTACATATGGGTTCTTCATAAGGATAATTAAAACCATGATATTCAGATCTAAACATGGCTCTTCTTGGTTCAATAACATAGGATGTTCCAAAGTGAGTAACTTTAAGTTTCTTTCATATATAATTTTCTTCTTCAGAAGATGAAATTTGGATATATATTTCTAATCATAGAGCAATGAAAAGTATTGCGTACCTTATAATTCAGTTGATATTCATGCTTTTCTGGATTAGTAAATGTACTAAATTCCTTGACATGGATTTTATATCCTCCAGTAAGAATACCAAAATTATCAACACCAGTATTGATAATGAGAGTCTTCATACGATCTCTCCAATATTCATAGTATTTTACATAAAATATTGGTGGTCTAGTTGGATTGAGATTGTCTATGAAACCAACATTGATTCCTACCATCATTAATAAAATTAATTCCACACAAAAATTGGTAATAGAATAAGTTTCTAAACAAGGAAAATATTACTATGAAAGGAAAATATAGAACAATAGCGTCTATAAGAAAAAATAAATCAGAACTATATGAGTCCGAAAAAATGATCCCAAAAAATTGTGAATTCATAATTTCAATTCTGATAATTCTCTTCTGAAAATAATCATGAGATTAATTCAGAGGTAACCTCCTCTAATACCAATTGTATGATTGGTACAGGGTACAAGATAGTCTATCTAAAAAGAACTTGAGAAAAAAAAACATATATGTGAATATAAGTATTTTAGAAACCTTCTTTGATTCCAATTGTTAGATGGTATGTCTGAGTATGATATACACTATAATACCAAATGTAGGATTGAACATGTAAATATGAGATGGTCAAAAAATCAGAGGGGGGTGAATTGTATACTTTACAAATCTGTAAGGAAATTTTGAATAACCAAAATTCACAACACCTCTAAGTTTTAATATATTGATTGATTCCGGAAAAGTGATTTTGGAAATGAATCATAACATAAGATTACAAAAACTAATATTCTGTATTAAATCATAAAAAATCTTACTAAATCATAGTACAAGTATAAGGAAGTATAACACAGTTATACTTTTCCTCAACAATACAAATGTAGTGGGAAAACATTTAACAAAATATATAACTGTAGTAAGTCTTTTTACCCAAATAAAAGGTTATCCAACAACCTTGGATAAATTCCCCTTGATTGATAATTTCACGAATGTCTGTATTACCCACACAAGGGTAAGCCTCAGAGTCTGTCTTGCTTTCCCAGCAATCCCTCAACTATCTTGTAGTCGGCACCTCTATCTTCCTCAGCAAGGAAGTTCTCAAATTCAAGTTATTTATGACCTATGTCTTCATATCCTTGGAAGACCTCGATTGTACACACCAACAATCAGAGTCGCACAAAGAAAATCAGCACGAAGAAAAGATTGAACATGTTGTTCAAACATTCTGCATAAAGCCTGATAGTTTATTAGATCCTATTTCTCTAGAAATCACTTCTGAATGTTCTGAGCTACAAAAATTCCAAAATTCATGATCTCTTTCAAACAAAATCATATTTATAGGCACAACTCCAGTGGTTGTCTCCCCCCTCCAACGATCATATTTTTCTTATATTTCGGAGGGACTTGTACACATGTCACTCAAACAACATTTATTTAGTAACTGAAAGCACGACATCATTTTATAACTAAAAAGTGTATTCATAACCAAAATCTAATATTCAGAATGTAATCAAATATGAAGGGTCAGAGTCTAACCAAAAATGAATTTAGATCCAATAAAACAAGGATATATAGATTCTGTTTTTAGGAATTCATGAAATGAATTATATAGAATTTTGAAGTCTTAATTTCATGCAAATTCGGAAGCATAATTCACAAATATTCGGATCCTGAACTCACAAATTTCAGATTTGGATGCATGAGAATTCACAGTAAGAACTTATAAGAATTTAGAGTCTAAATTCAGAGAACTCAGAGTCAGAACTTAGAGAAGTTCATATCCAGAATTCATAATCAGAATTTGGAGTCAAACTCCATGAGTGGTCATTGCCAGAATTCAGAGTCAAACTTCATGAATGTTCATACCCAGAATTCGGAGTGGAACTTCATAAACGTTCGTATCCAGTATTCAGAATTGAACTTCATAAACGTTCGTATCTAGAATTCATAGTTGAACTTCATAAACGTTCATATCCACAATTCAGAGTTGATCTTCATAAACATTCGTATCCAGAATTGGTAGTTGAACTTCATAAATGTTCGTATCCAGAATTCGGAGTTAAACTTCATAAATGTTCTTATCCAGAATTCAGAGTCTTAAACAAAATGATTCATATCTAAGTATTATATGATTCTGAGGATTTAGATAAGACACCAAATTTTATATTTAGACATGATAAAGAACAATGTAAAACATGGTAAGAATAATCTTCCTTAGGAATGGATATTTTTACCTATTAAAGTAAAACATAGGGTAAAATGAGATTTTCCTTAATATAAGGTGTTTGTGATTTTCAGAACAAGAAGTAATGGTCAAGTCATAATGAAGCCTTAATGAATCAACAATCTCCCCCTTGAAAGAAGGAATTGAATGTTATAAGGAAAAGCTTTTTGAATTGACATGTATCATTATGGTGTCTGAAGTAGAGACTCTAGAAATGTTTATGCAGAGGGTGTGGTGAATAGAAGGTCATTGACATGGTGGTCAGCGGTGGAGGTAGTAGGGGTCGGCCCAAGAGGATCTGGCATGATGGTCCACTGGTAGGGTGGCCAATGACAAAAATGGGACATATTCCATGAGATACCAAGTTTTAGTGGAGAATGTGGTGGCGCAAGCCATAGTTGGAAAACAATGGTCATATTATAAGGTTGTGGCATTAACAGCTAAGAAAAATCTCAGAGCTACATTAGATGGAGGAACCCATAGTGGTAGTGTGGTCGTAGTACCATGAGGAGGTGGTGGACCAGTCGCTTGAAATGTGGTTTGGTGCTATATTTAAGGGGGGAGTCGGCTAGCGACACAGTCAGAAAACAACATTGACCATAGGGACGTAGCCAGGGATGTCTTCATTTGGTGGAGCACCTTCGTCCCATATGATGTGGGATGAGAATATGAACTGGGCCACTCTATTGCCCAAATGGGCGAGTCTAAATGAAAAATTAGGAGGAGATGTTTTAGGCTAGGATGAACCAGGTCGGGTTACTCAAACTGATTCTGTTCATTCGAACTATTTCAATCTGATCTTACAAATCGTTTCGGGTCAGCCGATGGGGTTTTTTAGGTTAGGCAGATCCGGTAGGACCTGGACCAAACTTGGATCAAGAATTTCTCACAAAAATGGTCATGTCATTCCAAAAGAGTTTGTGATTGACCATTGTTCTATCACATTTAACCATTGTTGAAGGGTGGTCTTTTTGAGAGGGATTGGTGGGTTTTTAGTTGGATAAGAAGAGGTTGAGTATGTACCCTTGGAATTTTCCATTAAGGGATTGATGTAGGAACCCATCCCCGTCATATAGGATGACCAATATTCCGATGTGATTTGTCTCAACCTGACATCAACAATTCACATAGCGGGATAGTGCATGTATCAAACTGAGAATAATGTTCAGTTCAGACTCCTAATTGACGAACATTATATATTAATTTTGGAAATTTTGTGACCAATATTTACATGCAAAACTATCCCTTATATGGTATGATGTTTTCAGTAGTGTAGGGAGTCCCCCTAGTGAGCCCTAGGGGTGGAAGACCCCCTGTATGTGTATCGAGATCATATTCATTCCGTTCTATGTGACATGGCTTGACGAGTGTGATTATGATATTTTTTAATGGTTGATATTTAACTTTTACTTGGTGACTATTTGACTTGGTGGCTTCATGACATATAGACACTCCCTGTGTTATCGATACCTGATGTGTTACTGAAACTCGGTGTGTTACCGATACTTTATGGGTTACTGACACTCCATCTGTTTTCAAATATCCATGTGTTAGTGAGACTAGATGGATCAAGGAAACCAACTTACATTTTGAGACCCTAGTATCATCTTGGGTACTTTTTGTAGACTTTTAGTATGTTCTTCTACCACATATCTCGAGAAGATGGATCTCCTGAAATGGTAGTTCTAAGAAAAAAATGTGTAGATGTATGTGGATGGGACCCTGTATCATGGAATTCATTATGAGTATACATGGATGTTCTTATTATATTTATTATATACTTATACATGTGATGAGATGAATATATATTATTAGTGGTGTTTTCCCATTATTCTATTTGTGTTCAGGATCATCTTCGTGATGTTTCATTAGCGATCATTCACTTTGTGTTTAGTTGTGTTCTACTATGTATTGTATTTACTGAAACTTGAATATGATTTTCCTAGATGTATCAGGTCTTGGGTAGACAAAAAAATATTCTATGGAGTCTGAGGTGGACCAGTCCCAGGTGGTTCTCAGAGAGAGACACGATAGTTTAGGTGTGCCCGTGTAGCTTCACTCACCTATTCCAGAATCAACTCTTTATGTAGGGGTTTTTATGGATGAACAACAGGAACATGTGCTATAGAATCATTCATTTTGGTGGGTTTCTATTCTTTCCCTGTTTTACATTACTTCAATTTACTTTTCTATCATACATTTTGGTTGGTATCTTAGTGTATCCATTCAATTTTTACTCAGTGTTTTTACATTTCTGTATTTTAGGCCTGGAAATGTGTGCATGTGTATAGGTACAGAGGAAATATTCCCACATTTGTGGGATTTTACTACTCAGTGAAAGTCTTTTAACCCTATCCTTTAATAGGAGTGATTTATCTTGTCCTGGCATGGTCCCCTTCGGTATTAGTCCTAACAATTATTTTGATGAGATCAAATATCTATTTTCTTCTGGAGAAGTGTTGTATCATCCAGCAGATTGACATGGCTACATCGCCTTTTGTGACACATCATGTTCCGAATAGGGATTCATTCTTATACAAGGTAATTAAATAACTAGCAAGGTACTAATAAACCATCAACCACACAAGAATTGTTTTACCATCAATGATCATTAAAAAATAGATACATTATATTTTCATAAGTGTTCCAACATTACAATTTCATAAAAATAATTGGATGGATAAACTAAAATATATTGATAATAAAATTTCTTTTAACCCTGATATTTGTTTTCATTACTAATGCATTGAGAGGGAAACCTCTGAGAAGGAACATAAATGAATAATTTTGTGAGTGGAATATGACGACTATATTTTATTTCTATCATTTTGAATCTAGGATGACGTGAAAAAAGTTGTTTTGAAAAAAATTATTTTAACTCCTCCCTTCTCATTATGATTTTATGGGAGAATCAGTATAATGATACATTTTATTGAATTAGGGAATATTTTTATAGATAAGAGAACCTAAGTGAGCAGTATCTTCTCCTATGATGGTTTATATATACCCAAAACTAATATATTGTACCTCTTACATGGATAATTGTAATTATATGATATTTTCATAATTACCAATGGGGATTTCATCATCGATCGATGATGATGAACTATGAAATGTTTTGAGGATTCCATTTTCTAGGTTTGAGTTGGGCCTTCACACAATTTTTTTCTTATTAACGCATCTACCAACAGTTCAATAATGTGATCCAAATACATTCAAATTTTCATCACCCACATGTAGTTATGAAAATTTATTGAGATTATGTTTCTATGGATGTAATAGATGGCTTTCTAGATACCCCTCACATGAGTAATGAGATATGATTTTTGGTTGGTCAGCTAACCAAATTGGATCACATGGTAAACAGTCACTACAAAACCAATTGTGATGAATTGGAATGTCTCAATGATAATTTTTTTTATTTTTATGAAATTTTTTTATAGTAACATATAGGGATCCATGTTTTAATTACTAATTTTTAGAATGGAGTTCAATATGGTTTTTCTTCCCATGTATATTTGATTATACTATATCATCCATAAATAGAATTGTATATATAATAATCTGAACAAAAACTTTTGGAAATCAATAATGATTTAATTTTAAATTTTTTTGTATCATGGGAAATTCATTTAAGACTATTCTTGTTTTACAACATTAATAGTAACCAGAACACTATATGAGTGGCTCATTTTGAATCTCTGTATAGAAAGAAGTGTAAATCATTTTTTTTGTCAGAGAATGGTGAATCTTCCTTTTATAGATAGAGGTTGGATCAAGTGATGATGATAATGATTATGATAAATCATCGTAGAATGGTAAAGTATAATTGTCCAAATAAATAATATATTGTTCATCATCGATTAATATTTTATTTTTTGAATGGTGTACAAGTATTTATTATACATTAACCATTGTTGGGAGAAAATGATAATGGAAATAGGTAATTATTAATCCAAGTATATTTAATCATTGTGATATTTTCTAGTTGGGGGAAAATGTGCCAACCATTTTTTACACCCAATAATGATAATTGATATCCAAAAAATATCATGTTTCACTTAATAAGATGTTTTCAATGAACTATTTTCATGTCTTGAGCTGGGATGATGATTATATGTAACCTGGAATATCCATCACATAAAATCCATTTATTGTTATTGACTCTGAGAACAACATTCTTCATGGGAGGAATATGTCATTGTTATGTGTCATATGGTGGAATGTTATTGAGAAAAAGAAATCTAAAATCACAAGTCACTGATGAGGGAGTAGTTTCCACTTCATGTTTTCATTGTGAATTCATTATAGGATTGTTGGGGATATAATGTTTCACTGGCTTGAAGATCATTACATCCCATTACCTTATCTTTGATATATCATGAACCTTTTGTTAATCCCAAATTGTTTAGGCATGTATCATGTTGTTTAGGATGAAATATCATTAATTTTTAAAACATTTTTGGAAGTTCATTGTTGGTTCACAGTTATCTCAAACTGTGAAACCCACTAGTTCAAATCGGTCCCAATAAATTCAAATAATAGAAATTTGGGTTTATATTTTTTGAAGGCCTAAACCGATCTGGGGAACAATTTTCACATAAAATTATTTGAATAAAAATCGTTAAATAATGAATACAATCTTTAAAACCATTTAAAAGGTAATTAAATATCCTAAAATATTGAGATATATCACCCCCCCTCTGTTTGACTACTAATCATCCAATTCCAATATGAATCCAACTGAATTCTCATTAGAGACTATCCATTAGAAAAAATGGATCATACAACCATTTTTACTATAGATTGAACCCTGATGATTGTGTTCTATCAACCCCAAGTATGTGGATCTCCACTATTTTGGATACATTTTTCTTTACTTATCTATTTCTTAGATAATGATATATCATCACATTATATTTGGATCTAATCTCAGTTGTGATGGATCGTTAATATAGTCTTAATTCATAGTTATATATATATATATATCATTAATTCATAATTGGATTGAATTTTGGGATATTGTTATTGTTTGATATCATGAATAATGATTTTTCATTAAAAGGGAATATCATTTGTCATTTTTAAAAATTTCACTTTTAAAACATGTGATATAATTTATTTTCAGTGAAGTTAATGAAATTAAAAATGACCAAAAAAAGTATGTTATATTACTTTAATTTAAATTTAAATGTACATCTAAAATAATTTCAAGTAGATTTACATGGGATAAAATATTTTGAAATTAATTCATTAAAAATTTAGAAATATATTTTGAAATCGATGTGTATTAGGAATCATTGAAATATTTGAATCAAAAGTAATAATTAATAATAAATACCAATAGAAAATTAAATTTTGAAAATATATATATATATTGGATATAATATGTCTATGATTATATATATACACTTCATAAAATAATGATCGTGTATATCTTAATCATTTTCCTCAATGAAATGATGTTGAGAAGAAATTGCTTACCCAGTGTCAGAATTGTAATGTGATTATATATCATCTTAAATAATAGAATTATGTAAATTATTTACATTAATTTAAACTTGTTTAATTTTATAATTAATTAATGTCACTAATTATATTGATTTATACAACCACTTAAACAAATAATTTAATGACTGGTTTTTTTATTATACCCGGATTATGCGTCAAAATCACAAATACTGGACAAATATTGTCATGTTTTTCATTATATTTAGCTATAAATAATAATAATAATTAAATAATTATAATATTTTGACATAAATAATAATATTAAAAATATTCATTATTTATTGTTAAGAATAATTATCCAATAATACGATCAAGGAGAATGTAGGACATACATACATATGAAACATATTCTAATTATATAATGATCATTTTATAAAAAAGTAATGTATCAATTATCATTCCATAATGATAATAATATCATTTATCTCATATCATTTTATCATGTAAAATTATATATAATTTTTGTGATGTAAAAGTGATCAAATTACTTCGATGGGGCGGTATTCTACATATCCATGAATGATGTTTTCAATTTTATAGTATTTCAAAAGGTAATAAGTAAATGAAATATTACATTAATAAAAGATAATTAGTTCATGAATTTTATAAATATTTCATTTAGGGTAGATATGTTTCATTAAACTCATTCATAGTTTATTTTTTAATGTGTGAACAAATCATATCATGTAGTGGATGTGATGGACCATATATCCAAAAAAATTGTTATTATATTCCCAAAAAATTGGTGGAATGATTGTTTCTGTTATATAAATTTAATATTTTTATGATTATATTATAAATATTATAAATATTTAATTTTGGAAAACATTTCTATCATAATTCCCAAACATGAAATTTTGTAAACGGAAAATGAATGACATTTGTTTGGGAGTCATTAGTCCATCGTACACATGAATTATACTTTTTTACACATTTTATCTGTGTTTATATAGTTGATGTTGTAAAATATGTAATAAAAATATATTACTATATTTATGTTATTTATGTTTTTATTTAATCATGTAATAATAACAATTTAATTGGACTAGAATGAAATAAAACAACATTTCTCATTTATGATTGACAACTCTTGCATGGATCTCTCCTCTTATTGTTCATCTTTTGACATTATCAATTTTATTTATTCTATATACTAGCAATATAGGATATGTGTTGGGATATTGGTATTTCAATTTTATAGGTTGTCGATGATACAAATGGAATTATAGGTGTGTTTAATTTTAGAGGTCGTGTTTTTTCATAATTGTAGGGGGAGTGGCATTATTGTACACATAAAAATATAAACATCATTTGAATGTATAAAATTAAAATCCCTTATGTTTTTTAAGTTAATTTTAACATGAATTAGTATAGCACACAAAAACACTACATTAAACATTATTCCGCTAATAATGACATTAATATTTAATGATAAATAGATTCATTAGAGATGATTAATCTTCCCAATAATGAAAAATAATATATATTTATTAACAAATTAATATTTTTAGTAATAGTAAATGATTTAATAAGATAAATTTTATTTTAACTAATTATAATCTAGATAAAGTATGAATTTTCATTACATAAAACATTATTGTAATTATATCATAAATAAAAATTAAATATATATTTTTAATGATAAAACTAAATAATTTATATTCCAAAATAATATTTATAACCAAACTATAGTAGCATCATCCCCACTACAATGTTTTATATTTGTTATATGTTAGGAACATTTTTTTCTTTTTCTATACATACCTTATTTAATAGGTAAATTTTAGGGAAACATTTACAAAGATCTCACAAAAGTTTTGAGCAATGTGGTTAGGGTTTAAATATTTCAATAAATTTTCTTTTTAATGTCATTTGGATAATTTATACCCCTTATAATCTATGTCTATTCATTATGTAAGATTGTTTTAATGATAAAAATTGTAATTAATTTTAACTATTCTAATTAATAATTTTAGTAAAAAATTATATTTTCATTATTAAAGAAACATTCATACATATTACAACTAATTAAATCATTTCAGAAAAAACAAATTTCACATTAGTTAAAAAATTAATTTAAAATTAGTCATGTTGACACTGAGAGATAGTTTGTTTTTATGAGGAAAGGATCTAATGATTGATATTTTATTACATTAAATTTCAATGTGAGAATGAATACAATGACCGAAAATGGATTGAAGGATTTTATAATTAACTAATTATAAAATAAAATCAATCATAATTATAATTTAACAATATAAATAATTTATATAAAGTAAAATATTTCAATTTAAATTCAATGCTCATTCTTCATTCAACAATAAATTAACCCTGTAAAAAATTATGGATAATTCCCAAAATCTATATTATTATATTATGAATATTAAAAAATATTTTCATTATAATAAAAAAAAAGTTTTAAAAAATTAAATTTCAATCATTCATTACATTAAAATATGGAAAAATATCTTTTTTATAAAAATATATTTTTCATGTCTAAAACAAGATTGATACATATCTTATGAAAATAAAATCTATTGGATGAATGTTAAAATATTATTAGCATTTGTAAAAATAATATTGTTATTATTATTTATACCCAATAATATATTATCCAAGAGATAAAATCAATAGGAAATAATAATATCAAAAATTTATTTATTTCTATAAGACATGATCACACATATAACACAATTTTTCAAAGAAAATCAATTTTACTTGAAATTAACAAAAAATACTGATGAATATTACCTAGTATAAACTCTAAATTGGGTGTAAATCGAGCGATCAATCAATTTATATATTTTTTAATTAATATATTTCATAAAATTAATGGATGTTATATCTTATCCTGTTTTATGAAAATTGTATCCCCACCATTTGAATATAATATCAGTAAATAATGGATGGAAGGTTAAATATAAAAATATTGAAAATATCAATATCCTATAGATTAAAATATTTTCTTACAACAGAATAATGAAATATAATTACTTCATATATTTATATAATCCCAATATTAACCTCCTAAAATTCCAAAAATGATTATGATAATCCTTAATAATATCATTATTCATCAATAATAATATTTACCCTAAAGGGTATCAAAACCATAAAAAAAGTTCCACTAGAAAAATAATATTTATTATTAATCAAAATAATAAAATGTAAATAAAACCTAAAAATCATGTCCCAAAAAGTTATGAAACGTTTTATGATATCATTACTCAAAACCTCCAAAATAGTGACTAATAAATTGAACTTATTGTTAAAAATAAAATAATATCAAACACCTTGGACCATCAATCACATAACCAAATGTCCTAACATCAATTGTAGTAGAAAAAAATATTTTAACATACCATTATATTTCTGATAATGATGTTCTCAACAGTGCAAGGTATCTTCATACACATGTTTACATAATGTATGAAATCACATAGCTAAAACATACAACTATTGGTGGGATATGTGTTATCACTTACATGGATTGTTCAAAACTACTCTCTTTTCAGTCACAAACCTTTTGACTTGACATGCTGAACATGTAATACATTCTGTATCATACAAAAAATTACCAAAAAAATGTTTTTTATATATAGAACTTGTTTTAGGCTTCCCTCTAAAATTTCTAGTTTTTTTTTCTATACATCCTGTGACTTTAACAATTTCACAATCCTTGAATATAAATGAACAAATGTTTCATAAAACTAAATATCAACATACATATCATAAGGAACCACATTCTCATATCATTAAAATTAGCATGTGGACAAATCTATTTGTATACAATGATTCTATCTTGATTAAAATATATTAATTATACTATCATTGTATCAAATAAATTAATGATCATAAATATCCAATCATGTGAATTTTTTATTATATGTGGCCACTGAATCATCATACTCATACATTAATTACATTAATTACTTATTTATCTGATGATATTATAACTTAGTGAAATATTTCACTAGGAATATATTCTTAATTTTTTCCCAATCCATGGAATAAAAATCATATTTCAGTCGAGTATTTATAACCCAAGGAAACCATTAATTTGTACAAATTAAAAAATATAAATGTAAATGGTAATTTTTTTACATTAAAAACATCCTTGATTTCAAATATATATTCTATAGGGAATTGATTCCACCTTCATCTACCTCAAATTCTCATATTCCATTGAATTTAGGGGGTTGTTTTCTCATAAAATGTAAATTTATTGAAATTTTCATCCATGGAAGATCGGGTTCCAATCTATAATAGATAGCACCAAAACGTATATTGTGTCAGGAAAACATTTAATTTAATAAATTGTTCTTTTTTATTCAAAAAATCAATGTATTCTTTTTGGGATGGATTTTTTCCACTCAATTCCTCCCCAATATATCTTTCATTGTTCCTCTTACAAAAATTATTCTGAATATAAATATTTTACATGAAAAATCATTGAAATGTTAATATGATTTATAATTTCTAATTATCCATTAAGTAAAATATTAAAATGTTATGCTATTAACACTTTCTAATCCTTGGATATTTTCAATCCATTTCTTTTATACTAACTATAATTACTAATCCTAAAAATTACCAGAAAAAATTTATGAAAAAAACTTACTTTAATATACATTGATTATTATTTTTGATTTAGAGTATTAAATTGTTTTTTCTTAAAATGTACATAAAAATACATAAAATAAAAGTTCGAATCTTATAATTATTATCTATTTTCAAATATTATTAAAATCGTAAAATAAATAATGATTTAATTTCATAAAAAATTTCCATGAATTCCATTTTTGACTTATTCTTTTCTCTTATACATTTTTAAATACTAAAAAAACTTTTTAACATGTTCGGATTAAAAAAACAACATTATGGGTAAAAAATAATGGAAACAGTTAGTCATGTTAAAACATGAAAACACATACAATGTTTACATTTATCTATAGTGTCATTTCACCACATTAAATAAAATTATTATAACATGAAAAGAAAAAAAATATCAAAACAAATTTATAAAAAATGATAAAAATGTCAAAACTAAATTAGAGGAAGTATATAATTGAATTTAATAATAACTTTTAAAACCCTTTAAATTAGATTTACTATACATGTGAAATCCAAACATTACAGTCATACAAATAGAATAACTATGTGGTGGACATACATATCAAATGAATTAGATGGGTATGAATAACCCACCCATACATTAATCTATAAAGGGATCAACATACACTATTTGAGAAACCCCTTCTATAATAGGTATTGTGATCATTATGTTATATCTCATCGAAAACACATATATGTCAAAATGGGATAATCTGATGTCAATTGGTCCCCTTCACATTTTAATTTTAATGGGATAACCTAGTGTTATCTTGGAAACCCAATGATTATATTTTAATAAGATCTTCTGTTTAATATATTTAGCAATAATCATATTATTAATATGAAACAATAATCATATAACAATTTTTAAAAAATCATTTCAAACCCATATTAATAAATTATTTGGATAAAAATACTTCTCTCTTTTAAAAAATATATTCTCAATAGGAAAAACAATTCATCTAAAACCCATTTTCAAAACCAGATTACTTTAAAAAGAACATACGATGTTTCATTTAAGAAAACCTGAAATATATAAAATGAATCAACAAATAAAATAAAATTCATGTTAACAAGAAATATCATTTTCACCATTCATTAAAAATATGTCATTTTATTGGCTGATTGTTAAAATATTCATTTCGAAAAATGTAACAATGTTCCATTTGAAACCATTTAATGAGATTGAAAATATAAATAAAATTTTAATTATTTTCTTTTATTATCCATATAAATAGTAATATAAAATAACATCAATAATATTGAAATATAGGAAATTATTTTGATATCATATCATTAAAAATATAAAAAGTGGGTTTTAAGTCAAATATTGTCAAACCATATTGAAAATCCACAGAAAATAATAAAATAGGAAAATATATTAATAAATTTGAGATGAATTAAATAATTATAATATATGTTAATGGGACTGTATATACACTTTATAAAAGAATGTGGGTGTACAATATCAATATATTCCTCAATTAATAATATTTGAGATAAAACACTTTACCATGTGTCTGACTTATAATGGGTGTATTTATCCTCAAGAATAATAAAATAATGAGAATTATTAAATTTATAAAAAAAAATCAGGTTTATAATTACTTTTATTTCACTCAAGACAATGTTTTATACAACTATATAAGCAATTATATCTACATCATGAGTTTTCACAATATTCAGGTAATATATAAAAATGACCATTGTTGGTTGACTATGGTCACAAAATTGATTATGTAAAAAAATCAATAATAATTAATATTAAATAATGATGATATTAATATATTAATTATAAATTAAAAAAATCATTAATGATAATTATTTAAAAGGAACCAATTATCCAACCATGGTGAAAATAGGACGTACAAACACATGAGCGTCGTTCCCATTTTTCAATGATCATTATGGAATGATGGTGTATAAAATTATTCTTTCATGACTGATCGTTTTATCATAGATATACTAATATATATAATTTTATTTACTTAAATGTAATCATATCTCATTAAGGCGATGGTATTCCACACATCTATGAAAGACGTTATAACTTTTTCTGTTCCTAAAAATGTAATAAAGAAAATAATAAATTATATTTATAGAAAGGTATTTTTTCATGAAAATAATATATATATTTTGTGTGAAATATATGATTTATTTATCTCATACATAATAAATTTTATGTAATGCATGAATAGATGGCATCACTTTCAGGTAGAAGTGGTCCAAATGTCCCCAAATGATGTTATCAATTTCCAAAAAATGGAAAGAAAGAATGTATGTGTAATATAAAAATTATATAAGTATGAATAATTTATTCATATCATGTATATAATATAAAAATTGTATGTACATAATAACTCTTCACTATGACAGGAGGTAATGGATAAATGAACAACATAGTTACGTGTAGTGGTACTCATTAAAACTTAAGAATATTATTTTTTAACCCATTTTTTGGATATGTTTGTAGTTTGAGGTTGAAAACATATAAAAATACAATTATATTGAATATAATAATATTATTATATAGTCATTTAATGTGATTAATTTAATAGACAGGGAAAGAAATATAACCGAATGTATTGCAGAAGAATGGTATATATTCTTAGGGAATCACCATATAGATTACACCTATGTACATTCATGGATTGATTTGATCCCGAAGAGAGACTTCTAGGATGATATGAGGAAAGTGTGAATTTTATATTGCTATGGATTGTATTATCCATATTATTGAGATGTTTGATGAGTTGGGGAGGTTCAGTTCCATTTTATAGTGTAGGTGGAGTTGAATTCTAGTAAATATACAAAGGTAAACACTATAAGCTGTTATTTATTAAAAAGGGTTCATAAAAATGATTCATTGTGGAGTAATTCAGAATTTCCATTGATCCACACTCATACCACACAAAAGTAATTTTTTAAATTTTTTCATTACTCTTTATGTTTTTTCATTTTTTTGGTTATTCATTTATATTTCTATTTATATATTCTATATATTTAATAAATTAATAATAAATAATATTAGTATAATTAAAAAGGTTATAAAAAACCTCACATATATTAATAAATTTTTTTGAAAAAAAATTTAATAATTGTTTGAAATTATATTTTACAGAATTTCATGTAACGCTCAAAAACAATACATTAACCCTATCAATTCTATCAATGTTTCCACTTATTGAGGGTAAAGATGTTCATTATAAAGAATATATTGGGAAATTAATATACGTTAGATTATATTTATTAAAACAAAAAAACATTATGTAGAAGAAAATATTTTTCGTAATTTTATATAATTATATAAAATATCATTTAATTTATTATATTATTAACTAAATAATCATTGTAATAGAATTTCATAATATTTTAATACAATTATATTATATATAAAAATTCAATTCAAATTATTCAGATAAAATTACCCATTTATTCTCAACATTAATATGTATAACCATACCAATGTAGCTTATTACCTACTTCAATGCTCTATAAGTTATAATGATTGAATTTTTCAATTTTTTCATTTAAAAAAACATATTTGACCAATATATTTCATGGAACAGTATCCAAATAACTCCTAAAAATGAATCCATTGGTGATAAAAGTATAAATATCTCTATGAATGTGTTCCGGATGCCTTTTGGTTCATGTATACACCTTATTTTTTTAGTTTAATTATTAATTATGATTTTTTATAATTCAGTAAGTGTAATTAATCATTACTAAATGAAATAATAATTTTATCCAAAAAAATAATCAGATTTTTTAGAAAAAAATTTCAAACTATTTCCAAATTATTAAACAACCTTTTCCAAAATTATTTCACAGAAGTGGATAAAGTTAATATTATATTGATCATGAAGAGGCTACAAGTAAATGTGTTTTATAAATAATTGTTCAAAACATTAAAATGTTTTTATATACAATTCTTATTTGAAAATGAATTAATTAATCTAAATTGGATTTATTGATGTATAATTGAATGAATTATACATTAAAACTAATTTTTTAAATAATTTACTTATATAAAAAATTTATATGGATAATCTAATTAAATTTGAAATGTAGTGTTTTCTTCTCCATTCATAAATAATAATACTTCTCTAAATAATTCCAAAAAATAACCCAATATAATTTTTTTGAAATTATAAAAATGAATATTAATTAATTTAAATATGTTTAATATTGTTTCAAAATTTGTTTTTAGTAAAAGTCTTCCATTAAAATGATGTAAATCTAGTTTTCAGAAGAACAAAAATCACTTTTATGAATAAAAATGGATTTATTCTTAAAAAAATCCTATAAAATATTTGATATTAACACAAATAAATTATATATACGTGAATAAACATACCATAGTTATCTATAATTACACCCTTTAATGTATTTTCTAGATTGTACCATTGATATTAAAAAATAATATCTACATTAAATTATTGTTTTGTAAGGCTCAACCTTGGATGTAGTAGAAATTATCAAAGAACATCAATGTTACATGAAATGAATTATATACATTGTTCTATGTATAACACAATATACAATAGTTGTTGTATGTAAATCGATCTTTCAATGAATTTATAATGTTTTTTAAGTATATATTTCGTAATATCATATGATGTTATAAATGATATTTTATGTTGGGTTTTATTATATCCGGTTAATTCTATTACATTATCCATTATTTGTGTTTATAAAATATATTGTATCACAAATAATCTAATTTTTTTTGAAAAATAGAGTCCCATATCATTATTTTATGATTCTAGTTTTATATCACTGTCATATGAGGATCATTAACATCCTGAAATTTATTTCACGGTCAAATTGGTTATTAGTGTACCAGGGTATATGTGCTAGTACATAATAGATATTGAGAATGAAAATATCTTAGTAAACTCACTAATAGAATAGATAAATAGTTATTATATTGCCTATAAAAATTCAATCATAATGAAGTTTTGTTACAAAATATTATTATACAATCTTCATGTATTAATAGTTGTTAATGAAATCCTCAATGCACTTAAAATACTCAAAAATAAAATTCCGTTATATTAAATACTCAAATGGATGTGAAAAAATATTTTGTAAATGAAGATCAACTTTCTATAATATTTTTGATTATGTCTTAATGAAAAAATGTTAGGGAAAATTTTTTTAATATGAAGAAGATAAAAATGAACTGAATATCATAAAAAGGCCTTAAATTTATTTTTGGATGATTTAGATATATGTATAAAAATCAAAGAATCTACCAAAGTGAAATCATCACTAGAATTTATGAATAAATAATGTACATAAATTATAAAATAATTTTTTAAGTATAAGAAATATCAATATAATGACTAGAAATATAGGAATTAGTTGAAAGTATCATATTCTTATTAGATGAAATAAAATGATACCCCCACATTCATATGACTCTTTAGAAACTAATATCCTTTAAGTATAGGACAAATTTTATCTCATTTATGGGTTAATTTAATGAGAAAAAACCTCTTCTATATATATTGATCTATAATATGTAAATAAATTAGTACCAAAAGAAAATTATATAAGAAAATAATAAATATGATGGTAGATAATGTTTTATAAGCGGTTAACACCAACCATAATTCAAAAAACTGAATATTAAAATTTTTGTTGGAATCATTTGGTTACATTGAATGTTCATATTTTTGATTGTATAATTTTTTAATAATAAATAATGATATTAAAATATATTAAGTATGTCATTATGTGGGTGAAAATTGAAATAATTCATCAGTAAAAAACAACAAGTAGAGAAAGAAAAAAATAGAATATGAAGATATTTGAATATACTGAATATTTAAGTCAAGGTTCTTAAATATATGTACATGAATAGTGATTATTTACATTTACCGAAAACCACAACAATGTCTAATGGATAGATCCACAAAAATACAATGTAATATAAAATGAAATATACTCCATATGTCAATAATGATGTGAAAATAATCTAAATATACAAGGAATTTTTCATTAAAGTAAAATGTTTTAGAAGATGAAATAAACATGAAAATGTGAAACTTATCTTTAATAAATGGCCACAAAATGTAATTTTGTAATGAATTCTGTAGTTTTAAGATAAATTAATAAAAATTTACAATCATATTATATCAATATGGGAAATATAAAAGTGGATAAGAATATTATAAGACATATTTGATGAAGGAAAAAAAGTTAATAAGATAATACTATTAATGAGTAACATACATAATGAATATATATTATAATATTGTTTATATTCGTTGGAAGAATTCAAGATAATATAATACAAAAATACCAATAGAAAAAAAAATTATGTATAATAATGAATATACATCATATAAAAAAATATTTATATGAAATTATACTGTTAAAGGAAGAAGAAATATAAATATGTTCTGAAGCAATGTTTGATTTAATGGTCATAATTATTGAAAGATGAATTTTTTTATATAGAATAAATAAAAATATTTATTGAAATTTGATGATAAAAAACATAATCAACACAATATATACAATAAAATAAATGTTATGATATATGTTCTACCCATGAATCATTGTTCTACAAAATTCATCAATAAGGTAAAAAAATATTTAACATAATGTGAAGTGACCATCAATTATGGGAAAAAACTTCATACATATATTTCTGTAACTTAATTCTGTTTATGATACAAATTATTCAAAAAAATTAACTTGAGCCTACTTGTAAAATATAATTGACGGTAATGATATCTGTGGAAGCAATGAAATTGCAATGACACTCTAGATAATAAATATAAACAAATGTGAATTGGTTTTCCACAATATAAAATATTTTCTATTCAATCCCATAACATATTAAAATTTATTCCCAAATGAAAATGGGGAAAATTGAACACTTCATTGTAAAATGATATTTATCATGTAATATAGGATTAACCTACATACTTTTATGAACTAAAATCTTGGAACTACCTTTTGAGATTGAATCATGAAAATATGTTGACTGAAAAAATTATTAACACTACTCTATTATTGATTAACTAAAATATATAATCACATTTTTTTGTATATATTTAATTTATATGCTAATAAATATTATTTTGACCTTAATTATAACTCATTCTGGTCTATATTTTGTTTATTTGTGACTTATTTGTTAAATAATATGATGCATTCATTTTACAAGAAGACCCACATAATATAATATTAATATGGATCTTAATGATGATAATACTAAATGAAATTTTGATAATTTAAATTAACTAAATAGTTTTTATTTTGTATTATATATTCCATATTTATTTATTAAAAGGACTGGTTATGATTCTCACTAAATTTGAAACTTCTATTATATGTTTCATAAGATTTAAATTTTTCAAAATTATTGAAATTTGATCAATTGAACATTTGAAACGAATAATGTATAATGAATAATAATAATGATAAATATTAGAGGAATAGTTAGATGATGTGTACCATTAGAAGATGAAATCCAAAATTGAGTGTTAATAAAGGGAAAGGCCCTTAATGTTGACATAAATATTTATGATGATAAAAAATAGTTGATTTAAAAAGTAATTATCAATGGATATTTATCTACAACTGAATAATATATATAGATAAGGATTCCCTAATGTATGGAATATTAATCTAACTAATTCTAGATGATGAGATGATTGGAAGATATAATAACTATTATATGAGTTTGACTCAAACAAATTGATGTTTAAAACATTAAAATGTGGATGTTGTAGTTAAGGTGATCAAGAGGGGAACATGTATGAATTGATCAAATAAAATTATGTTTCATGGGATAGAGCCCACCATTATAACATTTTTCTTGTGGGAGAATCATTAATACATTAATTTATATTGGTGGTTGAGTTAGAGAATTTTTATTACATATATGCTGATGTTTTATTGGAAGATAACGTTTTGGATGGATTAATGATGGAAATTAAACAGTTGTAATGATATATTTAAGAGAAAATATTATATAGACATTCAGTGTGAAATATTATCGAATTGAAATTACATGATCCCATATTATATTTAATAATGTGTTGAATATAATAGATCCAATGTTTTTGAGTAATATTTATAAATTAATATCCGTGTATCTATGAATGATATAAAATGTGTTCTATCTAAAAGTGTTGATTTAGTGGGAATATATAAAAAAACATGTCTTTTACCTATATATATAAGTGAACGAGTTCATATATATATAATTAATATGATATATGATTTAGAACAACAAATTGTATGAGGTAATATATGAATAATGAAATGGAAATTAAATATGAATCCAACTGAGAACTAGCAACAGATTATTATAAGTGTTGATGTTGAGAATACTAGAGTGTGATTATATGATGTAGAGTGTGTCACCTAGATCATTAATAAAAGAAAGAGTAGTCCAAATATGATTTTGATTAGTAATTTTTTAAATTTCTTTTTATTATATTACATGTTAGTGATACCTTTACAAGAAAATTTTATTGGATAGAAGATATGATGACATAAATGTTCAATATAATATACGATCATGGGAATTTATTAGTTATATATTATTGAAGATTCATAAATAACATTTTAATATGAGTGGATTATGTATAATTATTGAAAATATTTTAATCTGTGAAAAATATTATATTTTTAGGAAATAACTAAAATTAGGTAAATGATGTAAAGTCATTACATTGATGTAATATACTAAAGAATTAAGATTTTGGGTGATTCAATCACACAAAACATTTATATGTTATATATAAAATATGGGAAAAAATATTTGACTATATTAGAGGACAAATGATCAATATTATATTCTATTATTAAAGGCATGGAATAATAAAATCACTATATTTTATTTCCATATTCATTATCTTCAAAGTATATGTGAAAAAATGTAATGAAGAGAATCTAAATATATATATTCCACTGAAAATAATTTTTACCTCAAAATAAAGAAATCAATTGTAATATATTTTAAAAAATTATGTGTCTTATATGATTTCAAGAAGAAAAAAATGATATTATAGGAATATACTAGATAATTATATTTTTTTAACTAGGAAGAACTAAAATTCAAAAATTCTATTTGTTTTATTTTTGTAAGGAAGGACGGATGAATGATATTTTAGATATGAATAATAAATTTCAAAATGAAAAACAATATAATATTGATTTATGACTACCAAAATGATTTATTTAACAATTAATAGTGCATACATTGAAATGGGATAATATAAAAATTTATTTTTTATGGGATTACCAAATACATTTCAACGTAATAATTATATTTGGGATATCATTAATCATATGAGACGTTCTGAATATTTTCTACCAATTAAATATATTTTTTTTCTAAACATATATGAATATATATTATGGATATATTAATGTCACATGGGCTTTCCAATTCAATTAATATTGTTAATATTTCTTTTTTATATCAATTTATTCAAAATAATATAAAAAATCATGGGCTACTGAAATAAATATATATATGAATTTTTATATACAATATAATATAATATTATGTCATAAAATTCATATGATTTAGTATATGTTTCAAGAATTAAAATTATAATATCTAGGTATTTGGGTTCAAAATCTACATATGGCTGAATATTCATATAAAAATAATTTTCATTCTAATATACATTGAAAATATAGTGAGAAATTATGTTAAATATGATGTTAGAATCCTATATGTTTTTATTGATGTTCATGATGGGAAATTATCCAAATAATAATTAAAAAATGATATGGTATAAAAAATAAATATGATTTATCACGCCATTGTAGAAATCATAGAGTAGTAAAAAAGTTTATTCACATATAGACCATAAAGACATTTAATTTGAGGTCTTCGATCATGTCATTCATAAAATATCTAAATGTAAATGTGTATTATTTATCGATACATAAAGGTAATTTTATCCAATAATTTATTTTTACATATGAAATTATGAAGATAGTTACAAAATCATATTATTATGGTGCCTTATCTTATATTTTATCTCAGTTATGTGATGTGTTTCATGTTACATTTCAAGGAAAGCAACTACCTTACAAAACTCATGTTTTGAGAAATGTAGTGGTATAGTTTGAAAGAAATAATTCATATAATGAAATTTTTATTAATATTTAATATTTTATAAATAAGGAATAGTAATATATGATTACTAACTGGTATATGTGTTCTTTGTAAAAAAATTAATATTTATGATACAACAAGGATGTCATAAAATAATACGAGGAAGAAACTCGATTGCATGTCTTTTCAATTTAAAAATTATAATGTTTAAATTTCGTAATTGAGGGTATAATATGAAAACCATGTAAAATCTTGAAATTAATAAATCTTATGTTTTTTATTTATTCAATTTTTTGTAGATAATCGTCATATTTTTAAATACAATTCTATAAAATTTATTAATTCCAAATAGAAAATTTGTATTTGGATAATTTTTACCCAATTAATTCATTTTTTACATGAGGAAATTAAATTATTATAATATTAGTTTTATTAATAGATTTATTATATTAAAATCCAATTTAATACATCCAAGGACAATTTTTATGTTTTTTAGAAAATATTGTAATTTGAGTAAATAGCGAAAAATATTTGTTTTCTAAATAGAAATTTCATTTCATTAAATAAATAATTTAATAATAAAATTTTTATTTTTTAGGTATTAACGTAATATTGGAACCATTTAGTTACGAATTATATAAAAATTAAATAGTAATCAATATTTTATTTTATTTTCATATAACAATATTTTCAGCATAAAACAATATTGGCTAAATTTTTTCATTTCATTTCATTGTGTGAAGATACATTGAAAGAAATGTCCACCACTTCTATATAATGAATATTGAAAAATTTAATCCATTTTTTTAATATATATTTCTAATTTATTAATGAGTTAGATATTAATTTTTTATTATAAATTGTAAAAATGACTAAAATGTGTCAAAATAGATAATGTAAAATTACTTTATATAATGTTATGAAAACATACAAATACCATTTAATTTAAATATATTTCATAAGGGGTTCTTATATTTTTACTTTTATAAAATTATCAACATAATATTTAATTTTTTATCACCATTATTAATATTATGGATTTAATATATATAAATTTCCTGAAAAAATTTAGGTCTGATACTCCTCTTACATAGAAAATGAAACCCCTACTCCTCCCTTACTAACACTTTTTTAGAAAAATATTTCATCCATTCCATAAATCTATATCTATAAAACACCACTAGCCAACTATTATTCTTACTTTTTTAATAATATTCGAATCCTGTAAGGTATTAGGTTTGATATATTAGACCATTTCATAAGATGATCTATAACATTAATCCTGGTGTTTCACAATTTTTTCCATCTAACTCAATAAAATGAAATTAATTTTTTTGAACTAATAAATATATAATATTAAAAATATTGAAAAGTTATTAAGATTTTATTATATCAATTTTATATAATATTTTAATTAATTTTTGTATTAAAAAATCACTAATTCATATATGTGGACAACAATAACAACAAAATTATGTGTTTCATTTTTATCACTAGATCAAACATATTATTCAAATAATGGATTAAATGAATTTGTATTTTAATTATATCATATTAATTAATATTTATTTATTTTACTTTTCAATTTACTATAACATACATTATAAAATGATAACATCGCTCATGCATACTTGTGGACTATAAACTCTATAATTTGGTGTCATTAAGTTTTCATGTTCCCATTAAATTATTTGTTATAAGGATGGATATAATGAGTAAATATTGAATTAAAACATATTTATGGGTATGTAAATTTGAATAATTATTTATTTATCTGAATTATAATGGTGTTTAATACATAATATTATATATATATATAATGTTTTCTATAGGAATGTTATTAAAACCATGATCATTTTATCATAATCATTGCACATTTTTTATTTAGGTTATTTAACCGAATGAACCAAAAATATAACACATAAGAATAACATCTTTTTAACTAAATAAATATTTAAATAAAAATGTAAAATCAATGATAATTTTTTATTAATTATTAATAATATAATGATAATGATATTTAATTTTTTATTAATTATTAATAATATAATGATAATGATATTTAATAATTATATTTTAAATTGATAAAAATTATTAGAAATATGTATTTTTATAAAATTATAATGGACTTTTTCACATTTTTTCGAAGTGTTAAAATAATATTTTATAACAAACACGATAAGATATTTTATAAGGACCCAGACTTAAACATTACATAATCTTGAATTAAATGATTAATTCTCATTTAGTATCTTTTTCAGGTTTAGAGTTTTAGAGAATTAGGCATATCAATAACATTACAACTTGAATATTACATGTAGACACTGCTACTCAGAATCCATTTTTTTCATAAAATAAAAACACATAAAAAGATACATGTCTCGTTCCATGTTTTAGATAGCATGACTTTTCCATGATCCCATCCTTGACCCAATTCATCATTAAGTCCAATGGAAAACATTTCAAAAACATGGGGTGAGCATAAAAAGCACAGTAAGGGTTATCAAATAACAAAGTAAATCATTATCCCATCAATAAATACAAACCAATGAAACCATACTTTCCAATCATAACATACCTTATGAAATCATGAGATTTATGAATAACACACACAAATTATAAATAATAAAGTTTACTTATGGCATCCATATGAAACATAAATTATAGCTATCACAACTACATACGGAGTCATTGTAGGAATACCCATCATAGTATATTCCCTAAATCTCTTAGGAGAAACATCACGATTACCTCCGCCACGTTACCCAATTCATTGGAGAGCTATCTCGGACTCACCTGCCCTAGGTTTATCACGGAACCATCCGTATACGTAAACAATGCCCAATAACCATAACATAATCATTACATATAACTCATGTATAAAGTAATGATAACATTTCCACATTCAAATATATCAAATCAAGATATTGAAATAAGAAATGTTTTATAAAATCATTTTCAAAACCTTTTAATTTTTTTTGAATCAATGTGTCTCATACCACATTGAAGCTTTTAAATGAGTTATCATTTGAAAACATTAATGTAAATATAAATAAATCCTAAAATGAATTTTGAAAACATGGACATGATGGAGAAATATTTTGATGACTAAATATTTAAAACATTTAAAACAATATTTAGTTAAAGAGTTTTTCTAACAAAAAAAGAGATGCTTGAATACAAATAATTGTGGAATAAAATTTAATCAGAACTTTATAATATCATGAGAATATAGGCATTCATGATATAATATATCATAGGACAGTATATAAACCACATTAGAGTGAATTGGTGTATAACAACAATTAAGTCTTAGTGGAAATGTAAATTGAGATGAAATCCCTTATAAAGATGGTATCCTTAAATTAAGGATAAATACATCACATAATTATGTCTGAAAAATATAAATACACCCAATATAAGTGTATATTTTTTGTAAAACAATCATAGTTAATTAAAACATATTCATAAGATGACATATTCAAGATGTACAAGTTGAACCCGAAGAATTGAAATTGGGTTAAGAGGTTTCCGTGTAAAAATTCGACAGCCTATAGGCGTCAATTTAAAATTCAGAAAATGAGTAGATGAGATAAAAATTAAATCTAATCACATTTATATAATGTTTACATCATAATGGATATATAATAATATATCCCAACATAATAAGATGTAAATTAATAGACATAAAAAAATAATTCTTCTATAAATAGGAGGGTGAAGGGTTCCCTTACCGATTTGGTAATGTACAAAACATACGACACAAGAAAAAAGTACCATACAATGTAGATGTAAATACCCATAAATTAAAGTATATTACAAAAAGAGTACAATCAAGGGTAGTAAATACACCACATAAAAGTAAGTAGTGGAAAATATCGCATGAATATTACATGAATAAAAAGTGAGATGAAACCATTTACCAAGTTGTAATCAATCGAGACATATGACCAAAAGTGAATTACCACCAAATGTGTAAAGCCCGAGGTTTATGGGAACCATTACTATGTGAAAATCTCATATTGGGTTTTATGGTCTAGGGATCTCAGTGATGTTTGGCCAATGGTAGGCCTCCCGGTAGCAGGCCAACCAGTAGTTCGGTCTACTGGTAGCGGAAGCCTACCAGTAACTCGGTCTACCGGTCGCTCGGTCTACCTGTAGCTGTAGCTACTGCTAGCTATGTCTACCGGTAGCTCGGTCTACCGGTAGCTACAACCTACATGTAGCTCGGCCTACTGGTAGCTCGGCCTACCGGTAGCAGCAGCCTACCGGTAGCTCGGTCTACCGGTAGTTATCACCCGCCGGTAGATCTCAGCTACCGGTGGCTCTGGCCTACCCCCGTGGGTTCTTTCCAGTGGCGCTCTTTGCGCAATTATGGTTTTAAACCATATATTACTCCATTAATCATGTTTCAAAGCCCAATAACTCCCATTAATGTTTTAATTAAGTATATAATGAATTAACCAGGTGTGTGCGTCAGTTTAAACCACCCGACCCCTTTAATAACATGTGGGGACGTGTGGTCAACCCACGACCCCCACTCCTTATGCGGTTTCACGTTCTTATCTCAACCGCCCTTGACCCTTATATACTAAAGGTGTATCTGTGGGTTTCTTCTTTTCTCATTCACCATGCTCTAGATTAACCTTCCTTGAGGCAAGCCACATCGCTATGCATGATGTTCCGCGCCCGACCTAAGTTTTGATAGATGATGTGATTTTTCGTTCAAGCGATCCGCATCGCTATCCGTGAAGTTCCACACCAGGCCTCAGCATTGATCATTGACCAACAAGTAGGGAATTTTCTCTTCCGTCTCTCCCTTTTGTGTATCATGTGGGGTGGGAGTGATTTTGATTCTTTATAATTAGATAAACCAAATCCTAAATAAAGATAATTAATAGATTCTATAAAGAAAGAAGGTGGGTTGTGATCGTTGATTCTGTTTTATATTATGTTTTTTTTTCTGAATTGTGTGGGCTTATGCCTACTGAAAATCATGGTTGTTGGGGGTTATCCTATGTGCACTAATGTACCACCCGTGATGTTTTTAACTGGTTTGTTTGTTGTTGTGACCTCCTGCTGTAAAAAAAGAAATTAATCAAATACACCCGGATAAATAAATTGAAAGAACCAGGATGAATCATTCTCTGATAACCCCTGGTTAAAGCACACAGAAACTGAAATAATGGAGTGTGTTAATTTGTTTAAATCTAAAAATAACAGTATGGCCCTGCTTGGTGTTGGTGGTAACAGTTTGGATGTTTTTCTATTACAGACCCATTACAGTAGATAATGGAGGGGATGGGATCCCATGTTTTTATACTCTCGGTGGTTGTGGAATTGTAGATGGGATCCTCAGTTGTTATGGATTCAGTGATTGTGAGTTTTACAACCGGGTGGTTACCTTGTCTATATCACGAATTGGGATGGGATCCTCTATTGATGAGAAACCATTTTGGGGGACATAGGGTAGTGTCTCATGGTTTTCATTGGTGCCAGTACTTCAAGGTATTTTACTTTTCCTTTGTTGTGTGACCTTAGAAGAGAACCAGGTGTGGATACTTAAATTGACATTTGGATGGTTTCTTTTCTGTGGTTATTCTTATGGTTTTATTTTCCCATTAGTTCTTACACTTATTTAAACATTATTACTGACCATGAAACAAGAATGAGACAAATGGGTTTTGTTTGTGATTGTCATGACCCAGACATGAGTTTTGTTTGTGTCATTTAGGATGGCTGAAGAAAAACCTAAACTTGGGTGAGTTATTGTTACCTATACTTAAATTTTTAGTTTTGTGTTTCTTATTCACGCCCCTCCCATGTTGAGCACTTAGTGCCGAACACCCCCATTTCATGGGGGAGGGTGTTTTTCCCAACACTATTATTAGTGGCTGGTAATTAGCTCATTTTCTGCTCCCTTTCCCGGATAGCCCAAGTGTCTTCAGGAAGGCTGTGATGGCCTGAGGTCCATTATTAGCACCAGAACCATCTTTCGGGGTAGTGTGGTGGTTGTGGCCCAGGTGTGTGCAGGCAGGTGGTTTCCCATGTATCTTCTGGATGAGTCCCAGGTGTCTTCAGGCGTGGCAGTGAATCTTCTAGCCCCGGTGTCTTCAGGCGGGGTGGTGGTTGATCTGGACTAAGTGTTTGCAGCCATGGTTACATGTGAAAGCTATGGACCAGGTGTTTGCAGGTGGGATTCGGTAGTGGGACTGCGTGTGGTTGTGGCCCAGGTGTGTGCGGGCAGGTGTGGAAGTGGGACTGTTGTGAGAATGGCGGAATTGGTTCGATGCGTATGATGTCTCAATAACCAGTGGAAAAGTGGTGCGAGGTACCCAAACATCGATGTGCTCTTATTTTATATTTTACTTGACTTGTGTTATTTGGAGAGTTTTCATTGGTGAGGCTTGGGTGGATAGTTTACCTTGATAGGTGTTTGGTTTACTCCTTCTCTCACGGGACTTTAGTATGTTCCCCCCCACTTGTGCATGAGAGTTTTTGGTTTTCCCTATTGAGTGTACTTGTATGCTCACCCTACATATATAAAACTACTTTCAGGTTTCCAGGAGGACTTCAAAGATCCTGTGGGACTATATTAGCTCGAACCTTTCTAGCAGTCGTAGTTGTTGTTTTCATCCTTTGGTACTTACCCTTGTAGTCACTTTTGTACATTATGGATTTTACTTTTTGGAACATGTATGTGGGAATGGTTTACTTTTGGATTTACTTTTCTTTTACCATGGTGTTGTTGGGTTTCATCATCTTATCTCTCAATCCTATAAAACAAAAAGGGTAATGGCTTCCATTTGTGTGAAATTCCTATACCCTTGGTGCTATTCACCACTACGGGACCTATAGAAGGTGGGTGTCAGGGGTCATTATCTCTACTTTAACTTAAATAAAAAAGGGCTTGGCAACCTATTGACCCTTCCCTCCTTTTGATGAAGGTGGGTCATGACAGAATGGTATAAAATGGAGTTTTAGAGATAGGATGGATTCTAGAGTTAGTCATAGTGAGGATTACATGGGATGGTAGGGCAACAGTGTTGGGTGACCTCGGTGTGTGAATTGGGCCAGGGAAGACCGGCTAGGACATGGGATTTTAGGGCTCCCCGTGATCCGACGCATTGACTCTGGACCTACCGAATGACCAAGTGATGCCACGCTGATTGTAGTGTAGAGACCCTAGGAAAGATACATGCATCATAATGACTTTTGATCTCGTTTTTTTGGGGTGTTCTGGGAATTAGGAATAAACAAAAAGTTTAAGAAGTTTTAAAGACAATATTCTACACTACATGGGCTTAGGAATTCCTTGATTACATGGTAGATATGGCACCTGGAAGGAGACCGCATGTGGTATATGTGATCTAGGCCCCGCAGACTACCTTGGACGATCGGTATAGAGATGACCGGGAAGAGGAGGAAGACCAGTGGTAGAGGACTCTTCGGGCCGTCCAACGACATACCCTCGAGAAGTATGAGGGCATCACCTCTAACAAGAAGATGGAGAGATGTCTAGAGAAGCTGGTGATACCCTTCAGTCTGATTCAGGTCCCGACTAAGTACCGGGTTCCTCTAGCCATCAGCCAGATGTGGGGAGTAGCGCGTCAGTGGTGGACGCTTTACCAAGTGGAGAGGAGAGAGGCTGAGGTGGCATGTGTTGATTTCAAGAGGGAGTTCCGGACATTATTCCTCTCTTCGACGATGAATGTGGAAAAGAGACAGGAGCTACTCTCCCCTCAATAGGGGAGTCTGTTAGTGAGGGAGCTGGGGTTCAAGTTCAAGGACCACTTACATTTTTCTCCAGACCTCTTTCCCGACGAGGATTCTCGGGCAAGAAGTTTGGAGGAGGCCCTCCGACCCTCCCTCAAGTATGTTGTTACCCCCATTACCATTCCAACATACATGGAGGTCTAGAAGAAGTCCTATGTGGTGGAGAGGATGCCTGCTATAGGAGGAGTGTCACGAGAGAGGATCCAGCTCAGACCATCAAAGGAGAAGTCCATCATCACTAGCTCTCTAGCACCAGGACCCTCCAGGTTCCGACCGGTAGGGAGTAGGCCGTAGCAGTTTCAGTTTATATCCCCTGGTCCTCCCCCATTTCTATTGGGCCAGGGATTGCGGTGCTTCTTCTGTGGGAGCCATAGACATCTCCAGAGTCAATGCCCAGACCATGTACAGTACGGCGGTGCCAAACAGCCCCACCACCCGCCCCAGTAGCATCTTCCAACCAGGCCTTTCCAGCAGCAGTAGCAGGGACAGGGAGCTCTCTATCTTCTGAGGGTAGACATAGGAGGTGGAGGCTGAACTCAGGGCGCTTCTCGGGGACTCCGACAAAGGCATCGTCGGGGAGGTGGCCGACAGACGAGGGGCAGAGGAGCTGGGCGTGGAATTTTACACGCTGTAGAGGTAGCAGTTCCAGAAGGGCCGGAGGTTGTTTGAGGTATGTTCATATTCTTTAGTACCCTTTCTTATGAATTTATCAATAACGGAGCTTCACACTTCTTTGTTGCACCCAGTCTAGCCCGTTCCATGGGTATAGATGCCGAGAGACTCCCAGTGCCCCTGGTGTTGAGCACACTAGTCGGGGGTCATACCGACTTGTTGTTTGTTTGTCAGTGATGCAGACTGATGATAAGGCCACATCAGTCAGTTAGGGATCTTCCTCTGCTACAGATACAGCCATACGATGTCATCCTAGGAATCAACTGGCTATTATCTGTGTGTGATGTGATCAACTGCTTCAAAATAATGCACATGTTCTCAGACATGGGTGGCCGACATGTTGTTTTCATCTACGAGAGGAGAAGTCAAAAAGGAAACATGCGAGAGGAACCCCTTCTATCCTTATTAGCTGAGCTGTCAGTAGGGTCAGTAGATGCTGAAATAGTGGAAGTTCCAGAGATCGTCCATGGGTTTATGGACGTCTTCCCTAAGGTGGTGACGACTCTACCCCCTTGACGTG
Source organism: Viscum album (assembly GCA_963277665.1). Classification (NCBI taxonomy): domain Eukaryota; kingdom Viridiplantae; phylum Streptophyta; class Magnoliopsida; order Santalales; family Viscaceae; genus Viscum; species Viscum album. The sequence continues at coordinate 1,356,867,236 of OY728142.1, read as the reverse complement.
ATATCGAGTTCGGGATAGACCTGCAGCCCGACACTCGTCTGATCTCGATGGCTCCTTACCAGATGGCACCTTTAGAGCTACGAGAATTGCATATCCAAATTTATGATCTGATGAAGAGGGGTTATGTTCGGCCAAGTGCGTCGTCGTTGGGTGCTCCCGTCTTGTTGGAAAAGAAGGAATATGGTGGTCTAAGGTTGTGCATAGACTACCGGAGGCTGAATCAGGTGACAATCAAGAATCTCTACCCTCTTTTGAGGATAGACAATATTTTCGACATGCTGAAATGGGCATGATGGTTCTCGAAGATCGACCTATGGTCTGGGTATCAGCAGCTGAGAGTGAAGGAAAGTGACATCCTGGAGATGGCGTTCAGGTGCAGATATGGACACTTCATGTTCGTAGTTATGCCCTTCGGCATTACGAACGCCCCAGCTATGTTCATGGGGCTTATGAACTCCGTCTTCCGGGAGTACATGGATCGGTTCGTGGTTGTGTTGATCGACAATATACCGATCTATTCATGATTATAATAGGATCATGCAGAGCACTTGAGGAATCTTTCGAAGGACCTACGACAACATCACTTCTATGGGAAGTTGTCAAAATGCAAGTTCATGACACAAGAAGTGAACTTCCTTGAGCACGTGGTGTCCGAGCCGGGGATAGTGGTGGGCTCGTCAAAGGTTGAGGCAGTTGTTTCTTGGGCAGCACCCAAGAATGTGGCAAACATCTGTAGTTTCCTCATGCTGTCAGGTAACTATTGGAGGTTCGTACCCAACTTCTCCCGAGTAGCATCCCCTTTGTCAGCCCTGACCAAGAAAGACTAAATTTTCATGTGGTGTGAGTAGTTCAAGTCAGCCTTCCTCAATCTAAAGGAGAAGTTGGTTAGTGCCCCAGTGCTAAGATTACTAGAAGAAGGGGTGGTCTACAAGGTGTTATGTGATGATCATGATAGGGTCTGGGATGTGTGTTGATGCAGTGACCAGGGGTGATCTATTTTGGGTCAAGGCTGTTATGCCCTCATGAGCATAGTTACGCCACCCATGACCTGGAGCGTGCATCGGTCATTTTTTTGCAGATGGTATGGCGACTCTACCTCATCGGAGAACTCTTTGTGGTCTTCACATATCATAAAATCTTGAGGTATATCTTCCCCAGCAGGACCTAAACTTGCGACAGCGGAGGTTGGTGGAGGTGATCCAGGATTACGACTTCGAGATCTCTTATACTGAGGGCAAGGGCAATGTAGTGGTGGATTCCTTGAGTAGGAGGATGCAGAATGATGCGGTCCGAGCATCGGCGGACTCCTGTAAGGCCTTGGAGGAGTTGGCTTCCTTACACCTTGATGCGAAGATGATATCGGTATTGGTTTCCTATATCAGATGATAGTGTAGTCATTACTATTTCAGTAAGTGGAGGAGTCTCAGTGGGGAGACCCAGAGTGCGAAGTGATGCGTGAACGAGTTGACCAGGTCAATGCTTCGGAAGGATGGACATAGGATTGTCGGAACCAGATGCTTTTATAGGGAAGGTTGCTTGTTCCAGATGTGATGTGTGACAAGGTTCTCAGTGAGTTCCATAGCTCACCCCTAGCAGTACACCCAGAAGTGTCCAAGGTGTACCAAGGACTGAAGAGACAGTTTTGGTGTCCTGGAGTTAAGTGTGTGGTGGCAGAGTTTGTGACCAAGTTCTTAGTGTGTCAACAAGTGAAGGCAGAACAACGAGTTCCATGGGGCCTACTACAGTCTCTAGATTTCCCTAAGTGGATGTGGGATGACATCTCGATGGATTTATTCATGGAACTACCCATGGTCCAAGGGGGTATGACACCATCTAGGTGGTAGTGGACCGGTTGGCGAAATCAGATCACTTTCAGGAAATCAGGGAGTCGAGTGCAGTGGATGCTTTGGTGCGAAGGTACATGGATGAGATGGTGTGGTTGCAAGTAGTTTTGAGGTCTATAGGCTCGAATAGGGATGCACATTTTACCTCACTACTCTAGAGGGGTTTTCCGCATGCTTTTGGCACCCAGCTATACCTTAGCACTGCTTTCCACCCCCAGACAGATGGGCAAGCATAGCGCACCATCCAAACGTAGGAGGATATATTGTGGGCATGTTTTCTTGACTCACGAGGATCTTGGGTGCGATTCATTCCCCTGGTAGATTTTCCTACAATAATAGCTACAACTATACGATTTGTATGGCCCCGTTTGAGGCCTTGTACGGGAGGCCATGTTGTTCACCTGTATGTTGGACCGGAGAAGAATTGGTAGGCATCCTTGACCTAGAGGTGGGGTAGAGCATGACAAAAAAGGTTCAGCTCATACAGGAAACGATGAAGGTGGCCCAGGACTAACAAATGTCGTATTCGGATACCAGGAGGAGGCCCTTGGAGTTTGAGGTTGGAGACCACATGTTCTTAAAGGTCTCCTCTTGGCGTGGGCAATGGAGGTTCGACAAGGGGAGTAAGCAATCTCATAGGTTCATTGGACCCTTCTATGTGTTGCGGCAGGTCGGAGAAGTGGCTTATCAGCTAGCATTACCACCACCACTACTGAGGATACATGATGTATTCCATGTGTTCCAGCTCCATCGGTATCTGCAAGACGATTCACATGTCCTTGATTGGGGTGAGCTGGACATCGAGGACGATATGACTTTTTTGGAGAGACCAGTGATGATCGAGGATCGCAAGGAGAAGGTGCTTCGTGGGTGAACCATTCCCTTTATTCGTGTGTTGTGGAGACATGGTGGTCCTAAGGAGAGTACGTGGGAGAGGGAAGCACCCATGAGTACCCAGTACCTCGAGTTGTTTTGTGTTTTGTCCCTTGATGCACATGTTGTTGTAGAACGTTTTGTCTTTTTGGCTATGAAATGTACTGATTTTATTTCCTCTGAATGTGTGTGAAAAGCACTGGCTATGGGGGAGGAGAGAACTCGACCCCTAATCAAGACGCATTAAGGTAGATGCGATTAAACCCATGAGGGTGAGTTAGTGCTTCCCAAAGTGGATAATATCTTGAAATGGGGGAGGAGACTCCCCAACCCACATTCCTATGAAGTTTGACATGGTTTGTTTCATGGTTCATGATAGAAAAGTGTTTTTATTTAGAATGAGTTCATTCCTAAGAGGTATCTTTCAAGGTGGTTGTTTGGAACCACTCTTTCTTTCTGGTTGGTTTTGATTCTCGAGGACGAGAATCGTTTAAGAGGTATCTGATTTAATTGCTCTGGTTTTTGGGGTCCATTACTTTGTGAAAATATTATGTTGGGTTTTCTGGTGTGGTAATCTCGGTGAATTGTGGCCAATGGTAGGCCTACCGGTAGCCTTAGCCAACCGGTAGCAGGCCTACCAGTAGCTCGGTCTACCGGTAGCCACAGCCTACCAGTAGCTCTATCTACCGGTAGCTGGGTCTACTGGTGGCTGCAGCCTACCGGTAGCTCGGCCTACCGGTAGCTGCAGCCTACCGATAGCTCGGGGTACCGGTACCTGCAGCCGACCCATAGCTCGACCAACAGGTAGCCGCTGCCTACAGGTAGCGCGGTCTACCGGTAGTTGCAGCCTTCTGGTAACTCAGCTACCGGTAGCTATCACCCGCTGGTAGCTCTCAGCTACTGGTGGCTCTGGCCTACCCCCGCGAGTTCTTTCCAGTGGCGCGCCTAGCACAATTAGGGTTTTGAACCATATTTTGACTCCTTTAAGCATGTTTTAATGCCTGGTAATGCCCATAAATTTTTTAATTAGGTATTTAATGAATTAACCTGGTGTGTGAGTCGGTTAAAACCACCATACCCCTTTATTAACATGTAAGGCCACATGGTCAACCCACGAACCCCGCTTCTTACGCGGTTTCACGTTCTTGTCTCTACCACCCCCACCCTTATAAACTAAATGGTTTTTCGTGGGTTTCTTCTTTTCCCGTTCACCCTGTGTTAGATTAAAATTCCTTCAGGCGAGCCGCATCACTATGTGTGATGTTCCCCGCCCGGCCTATGCGTTGATAGACGAGGTGATTTTCATTCAGGTGAGCTGTATCGCTATCCGTGAAGTTCCATGCCAGGCCTCAGCGTCGATCACTGACCAATAAGTAAGGAATTTTCTCCTTCGTCTCTCCATTTTTTTGTATCATTCAGGTGGGCGTTCTTTTGATTCTATAGAATTTGATAAACCGTAACTAAATAAAGATATTGAACAGATTCTATAAAGAAAGAAGGGGGGTTGTGATCGTTGATGCAGTTTTATATTATGATTTTTTTTCTGAATTGTGCGGGCTTACGCCTACTGAAAATCATGGACGTTGGTGGTCTTTCTCTGTTTACTAATGAACTCCCCGTGATTTTTTAAGCGGTTTGTTTGTGGTTGTGAGCTCCATCTATAAAAAAAGAAACTAATCACGTATACCCGACTAAATAAATTGAAATCACCATGAGAAATGCTTATGTGATAACCCCCGGTTAAAGTACACGGAAATTGAAATCATGGAGTTCGTTAAAAAATTTTAATCTGAAAATACTAGTATGGTCCTACTTGGTGTTGATGGTAATGGATTGGTTGTTTTTCTTTTACAGGCCCATTACTGGAGATGTGGGAGGGGATGGGATCCCCTATTTTTATACTCTCAGTGGTTGTGGAATTGAGGATGGGATCCCTTGTTGTTATGGATTCAGTGGTTGCATATTTTATGACCGGGTGGTTACCATGTATATATCACGAATTGGGGTGGGATCCTTTGTTGATGAGAAACCATTGTGGGGGACATGAGGTAGTCCCATGGGGTTGTCATTGGTTCTAGTACTTTGATGGATCATACATTTCCTTTGTTATTGTGACCTTACAAGAGAACCGGGTGTGGATACATAAATTTACGTTTGGCTAGTTTCATTTCCTTGGTTATGCTTATGGTGTTAGTTGCCCAGTAGTGCTTAAACCTTTTTAAACATTATTACTTTACATGAAACATGAATGGGACAAAAGGGTTTTGTTGGCGAGAGTCGTGACTCAGACTTGAGTGTTGTTTGAGTCCTTTAGGCTGGCTGAAGAAAAACCTAAACTTGGGTGAGTGCTTGTTACCTATACTTATATTTGTAGTTTTTTATTTTATATTTGCACCCCCTCCCAAGTAGAGCACATAGTGACAAAAACCCCCATTTCATGGGGGAGGGTGTTTTCCCAACAATATTATTTGTGGCTGGTTATTAGCTCCTTTTCTGCTCCTTTTCCCTGATATCCCAAGTGTCTTCGGGCAGGCTATGATGGCTTGAGGTCTATTATTAGACCAAGAATCATCAGGTGGGGTAGTGTGGTGGTTGTCGCGCAGGTGTGAGTGGTCAGGTGGTTTTCCAAGTATCTTCGGGATGTGGCCCAGGTGTCTTCGGGCATGGCAGTGAATCTTCTAGCGCAGGTGTCTTCGAGTGTGGTGGTGGTTGTTCTAGCCTATGTGTTTTAAGGCGTGGTTACATGTGACAGTTGTGCCCCATGTGTTTGCAGATGGGATTCGATAGTGGGACTGCGTTTAGTTGTGTCCTAGGTGTGTGTGGGGGGGTGTGGCAGTGGGACTGCAGTGAAAATTGAGGGATTGGCTCCATGCGTAGGATGTCTCAATAACCAGTGGGAAAGTGGCACGGGGTACCCAAACATTGATGTTCTATTATTATATATTTTACATGACTTTCATTATTTGGGGAGTGTGCCTTGGTGAGGCTTGGGTGGATATGTTACCTTGATAGGTGTTTGGTATACTCCTTTTCTCATGGGACTTTAGTACGTTCCCCCCACTTGTGCACGAGAGTCTTTGGTTTTCCCTATTGAGTGTACTTGTATGCTCACCCTACATATATAAAACTGCTTTCAGGTTTCCAAAAGGACTTCGGGGATCATGCGGGACCATATTAGCTCAGACCTTTGGGGAAGTCATAGTTTTTATTTTCTTTCTTTGGTACATACCCTTATCGTAACTTTTTTACATTGTGGCTTTTACTTTTGGAACATGCATGTGGGAATGATTTACTTTTGGTTTTACTTTTCTTTTACCTTGTTTTTGTTGGGTTTCATCATATTATCTCCCGATACTATAAAACAAAAACGTTAATGCCTTCCATTTTTGTGAAATTCCCATAGCCTTGGTGCTAGTCACCACTTCGGGACCTATAGAAGGTGGGTTTCAGGGGTCATTATCTCTCCTTCAACTTGAAGAAGGAAGGGCTTAGCTACTTGCTGACCCTTCCCTCCTATTAGTGAAGGTGGGTCGTGACAAAATGATTGACAGAATAACATGAATATAAATAGAATCATGATAATATATATCAATTGACAGTACACAATACACCACATGCAATAAATTAGTGGCGAATAATGGAAATATCACAGAATTAAAAAGTGAGATAAGAAAATCCCTTACAAAAATTTGGCAGCCTAACTGCGCCACAAAAAAATTCATAAAATGAATTGATGAGAGTAAGAGGGCGTTTTCCATCATATTAAAATTAAAATTACAGTATGGTGAATATTAAAGGACATCCTCCAACATAATAACATGTAGCATAAAAGAAATGACATAAAAGAGAGTACTTGTAAAGAATGAGAGAGGTCAGACCCCTTTCGTCGTGTCCGACTTGACTTGATCATTCTTATTCTCCTGAATAATAAACAAAAGTTAATTTATAATTTCGTAAGAACCTTTTTCAAGTTTATTATTCATTTTATATCTCTTATTACCATGTTATAAACATTATGCAATCATTTAAGTTAATAACTTTCATTTTTTTGATATTTGGTAGTTGAGTAAAAATGAACACCTTATATTTAAAAGTTGTCCATGTGGTCTAATGTTCAATATATAGGGAATTATATTCATGATTTTGATATCATATATATCATATATATATCAATTATACACATTTTTTAAAATAGTACAGAATATTTAGTGGTAAGAAATGAAATGCACCGTTCATGGAGACGGTAAGCCGTACGTACGCATGAACGCTTCTTTCATTTATATTTACTATTTTAATGGAAATAAAACATAATGATACATAGGTATATTATAATGGCAGTATAATATTATATATAATATCACTAACTCCATCCTTTATACATGCCACATATGCCATTAACGACTCACATCACTTTGAGGGGCCAGTTGTCTGTGCTTCCTCAAATGAAATTATCATATTTTCCCACTATGGAAACCATAAATTCATATTATAAATGAAAAAATATAGAATTATAAAAAATAATAATATATATCATATATAAATAATGTTCAATCAAAATTTCCACCGTGAGAGTCAGTTAGTTATATTTTAGCAATCATCGTTTTGTGAGGCGTTAGTTTCTTATCCACAGAAACATTATCTTTTTTTTCCATTAGAAGGTGGTGTGTGTAAGAGTAGTTTGAATACATCTTATAAAAACATCCTAGTATATTAAAAATACTTTTTTTTGTTACAATATAAAGGAATAAAAATAGATTAGGGGTTGGAGAAGTAAAATAAAAGAACTCAAATTATGAGAAACATTTACCTTTAATTTGGGTAACTCCTTTTTGTTTGAACCAAGGGACTTCTTGAAGTGCCTTCTGCCTATGGTAAGGCTTCTAATTGATGGAGAGGGATGTATGGAGCTTAATTGGGAAGAGTTTGGATGATCCATATGGCTTTATAGGTGTGAGGTATTTGTTATAAGTGGTATCCTTTTTTAAGGGAGAGTAGGGGTGCTTTACGAATGTATAAAAGCATTATTTTATTAAATAATGATATTCAATTTCTGAGGGTCCAAAAATAACTATAGTCGAAGATAAGTTGAATTATAGTTGAAATAAATTCATCCAATATAAATTGGAAATTGTTTGGATAATATTTTAATCATTATAATATTATTTATTAAAAACATTTATTAATGAGGTAAATACTGCTTCATTATTGTGTCATAAATAATTTAATTTATTCGATGTCTAAAAATTATAAAAAAAATACTATCATGCATTAAATATTTTTATATTTACAATGATTATTTATTGTGGAAAATATGACTTATATAACACCATATAAAAATTTATTTACTAAAATATTATTGTAATTGTCAATTTTGTCTTTACATTAAATAAATTAATCTAAATTGTGATTATCATTCATAAGTGGCTCCATGGGGTCCCAAAATCGACCCAAGGATGCCCATAGTCGTCCACCACTCAACCAATAAGGTTAAGAGATGTGTTAATCTAATTTTGAATTTTTATAAATTTTTTTAATCATGAATTACCCTATTTACCTTTAACCGCAGTTAATAAAAATCAAAAGCTACTAGTCACCAAAATTTTATTTCATCTTAACGAACCACATTTTACTTCTTGATAACAAGAATTTATATCGGATTTTTTAAATTATATTCACAGAAGTTGTAAAATTTCATTTAAATGAAAAATTCAGCTTTTTTAAGTACCACTAAGTGGTGTCACTATTCATAAAAAATTGACGTTTTTCGGAAAAATACCGAAAATTCGGCCTAACCTATTTTTGATATTCCGAATTCAAAAATGAACTATATTTTTACAAATTCAAAACATAAATGTTGAAGTAATTAATTTTAAAATTAAATCCCGTTATCAAAACAAATAGTGTGTTTTTAAGAAACAATGACTATCAAAAGATTGATACTTGTTTATGTCCAATTTCAAAGTGAAATTAATTCCAATGACAAAAATTGGATTAAATGGTAAAAATATATTTCAATATCACTTTAAAACCAACGAAAAAGATAATCTATCCGTATAAATAAATTAGATTAAAAGTCACTTTTGAATGAAAATAATGTATTTTTCACAATTCATTAAAAATGATCTTTATCATAAAAATAACGAAAAAATTACCCAAAGTAAAATTTGATGTCCCCATTATAAATAAAGACTATATTTGGTCAATTAGAATGCATTAAAGTGACCAAAACTATATTTAATAAGGGGTTTCCATTAAAAGGAGTTAAATTTTCCTTTTAATGTAAATTATGCTTAAAATTAGATTCATTCATATTTTAAGCCTATAAATTTCTATTAGATAAATGTAAATTTTTTTATCAATCATGTATAATCATATTGTAGTTAGCTTCATTAATTAGTACCAATAAAATGGCTAGGAGAAAACTACAATTTCAAATATTAAGATTATATTATTAGTGTGCAACGTAAGTTTTCAAATAAATCCATTGTTGCGTATCAGGTACGCTATCGCACATTGAAACCCCTTTAAAGTAAAATTAATATTTAATTAACAAATATTAGTAAATATGAAATATGTCTTATTCCTTATTTACTTGGGATGTTACATCCTTCCCCTCATTTTGGGAATTGCGTCCTCGCAATTGAAAAACAAATGGGCTCAGAAAATTCATTTAAAGTCCCACATCAGAAAAAATAGTCAATAAAACTATCAATTTAAAATAACGTAAGATAAGTACAAAGGTTAACCGAGACAACAGATACTAGGATTCCATGAAAACATGTATATGTAAGATAAAAAACCCATCATGTTTTGATAGAGAGTGATAGAAACCATGTTTAAGAGAATGTTAACCCCCAGAAAATCAGAAACTTGTGATGGGTTAAACAATATTTGATTCCCCAGTAGGAAAAGATAAAAGACAAGGTTTTTGTTTAATGTTACTTTTCGTAGAAAAATTTATTTATGATCTTAATTAAAAACATATATATATATACTTACCTGTCATGTAGATATTCATATTTTAATAGATTTCTAACACAAACTCATATTTTCTCCTAACGATGAGTATAGAGGATTAATTTTTTTACAAAAAGAGGGGTATAATCAACATTGGGAGAATCACATAATCCTTTAAAGATGAACTATATATTTACCATTTCATTAGATATTAACTAAAAAAAATTAGTATAATATCTGATAATCCCCCAAAATGATAAACATTTACATAAAGAAATATTACTCTTAAACTACAAATATTTTATAGCAAAACCCAAATATCAACAAAGACCATTCAATAAACAATTGTCCCTAAAATTCATCAAAAGTAATCCAAACAATAATTGTAACCCAAATATCCTAAGGATTTAATTACGTAGACTTCCAATATACATCTTAACATATATCTCCCAGTAACACCAGTTAGTCATAAAGTCTCATATTGAAAAGTAATTAACCTAAAAATATATTCTTCATGATAGGTTTATCATTTTAATAAATAAATCAAATCATCATGTGTACATAAAAAACATTGATTCTTCCAAACTAAAATTTCAACCATTATTCCACAATTATAATCCCATAGTATTATATCTTTCTTAGTAATATACTGGTTCCTAAAAATATAGAACATCTACCTCCACACCCTTTATCACTTAATCACTAAATCATTTTTCTATAAAATGTATATCCATTTGATAAAACATAAGTTCCAATAATCAACTTATTCTTATTCTATAAAATAATTTTACAAAAATAATAAGTCATACAAACTAGGGACTTCATGTAGGCTCGTTTTAGGTGATGCACCCTTGTCTCCCTTCAGTTGTGGGTTTGATTCCGGCAGCCATGACATATGCGACAGGTTGTCACCCATCCTACGGTTTTCCTTTTAATAAAACTCATAAATAACCCAAACATGTTTTATCCTAAATTGTTTCCTTATAACTCTCATTTTCAAAAAAAATCATTATTATCTCAACATCTTAATTCTTGAATTATTATTTCAACACTATATTATAAAATTAAATGATTCCCAAAATGAATAACATCATAACTTGATCATGGTGTGCACTTGGTTTCATCGCCATCTTGTTCATGTAGGTATAAGGTCCATGAATTACAACAATGATCTAGACATACTTCATGATCATTTGATTCCTCCATACAAATACACCTCATAAAAACATGGGTAATATGTGTGTTCAGAGAAAAATAGTTTTTGAAAATAATCATGTATGACATATAATTTTAGAACATCCGATAAACCATGATTTCTATAAAATAGTCGGACAGAATTTGAGTTGAATCATTCAATTAATGGACCTTTTATAATACCCCATGTATGTTCTGAGATACTCTATTTTAAAATAAAATATAAATAGGTGGCGCAACGGTCTCTTTCATCATCACCATTTTTAAAATTATAATATGCTTCAAAATTTTGTGATAAGGTAAAATATTTGAAAATACCTTGATAATATTAACCATTGTTGAAAATATGAGAATATTGTGAAAATAGGATTTTTCTAAATACAACCCATGATCCACGATGATAACGAGGTATAGTGGATGTGTTTGATATCTCAAACAATTTCTTGAAAGTGAGTTGTATGCTAGAAAAAGTTTCACAATCATCTGAACCTAACTTTGCAATAATTATTGAAAGCATGTCATCAGGAAGAGATAGGAATGTTATTTGATATCCTCCTCCTTCCATTTGTAACTGACTTTCCATGATCTAAAAAAGTTATAAAACCATGATTTAACTAAAATAATAGATAGCGACTAACCATTTGTCTAACGAAAAATCCTAATCCATAAAGTTGTCTAAACCGACCTCTGATACCAACTATAAGGACCCAGCCATAAACATTACATAAACTTCAATTAAATGAATAATTCACATTGAGGATATTTTCAAGTTTAGAGTTTTAGTGAATTAGGAATAACAATTACATTACAATATGAATATTACATGCTGACACTACTACTCAGTATCCATTTATTTCATAAAAGAAAAACACTTAAAAAGAAACATGTCGAGTTACATATTTTAGATAGGAAAGCTTTTCCTTGATCCCATCCTTGACCCAATTCATCTTTATGTCTTGTGGAAAAAATTTCAGAAACCTTGGGTGAGCATAAAAATCTCAGAAAGGGTTATCATATAAGGAAGGAAAACCTTATCCCATTAATAAATACAAATTAATGAAACCATACATTTCAATCATAACATATCTTATGGAATAATGAAATTTATGAATAACACACATAAATCATAAATCATAATGGTTACTTATGGAATCCATATAAAACGTACAATTCAGATATAAAAGCTATATAGGGAGTCATAGTTGGAATACCCACCATAGTATATTCCATAAATCTCTTAGGAGAGACATCATGTTTACCTCCGTCACTTTACCCAATGCATTGGAATGCTATCTTGGGCTCACCTACCATATTTTTATCACGGAACAACCCGTAAATGTAAACAATGCCCAATAAACATTACATAATCATAACATATAACACATGTATAAAGGAATGATAAAATTTCCACATTCCAATATATCAAATCAAGATATTAACATAAATAATTTTTTATCAAATCATTTTCAAAACCATTAAAAAAATGATTTTTGAATCAAAGTGTCCCATACCACTTTAATGATTTTAAATAAATTATCATTTGAAAACGTTAATGTCCATATAAAACCCATTTTGAAAACATCGACATTATGGATAAATATTTTGAAAAATAAATATTTAAAACATTTAAGAAAATATTTTAGTTAATTTTTTTCAACAAAATGAGAGTCGCTTGAATACAAATAATTGATGAATAAAATATAATCAGAACATTATAATATCATGAGAATAAATGAATTCATGATATAATATGTCAAAGGATAGTATATACACCACATAAGAGTGAATTGGTGTATAACAACAATGAAGTCTTATTGGAAATGTAAATTGAGATGAAATCCCTTATCAAGATGGTATCCTTAAATTAAAGATAAAGCAATCACATAATTATGTGTGAAAAATATAAATACACCCAATATAAATCTATATTAAGTGTAAAAAAATCAGAGTTAATACAAAAAAATTCATAAGACGACATGTTCAAGAAGTACAAGATGAACCCGAAGAATTGAAATTGGGTTAAGAGGTTCCTATGTAATAAATCAACATCCTAACGACGTCACATTAAAATTCAGAAAATGAGTTGATGTGATAAAAAACGAAATCTCATCACTTGGATATACAGTTTAGATCAATAAAGATATAGAAGAACATATCCCAAAATAATAATATGTAAATTAAAATACATAACAAAAAGAAGTCTTTTATAAAGAGAAGGGCGAAAGGTTCCCTTACCGATTTGGTAACTTAAAAAACATACACCACATTAATGAAGTACCATAAAATGTATATGTAAATACCCATAAGAGAAATTATATTACACAATGAGTAAAATCATTGGTAGTACATACACAGCATAAAAGGAAATAGTGGCAAATATCACATGAATCTCATGGGAATAAAAAGTGAGATGAAACCCTTTACCACGTTGTAATCCACCGAGTCGTATGACCAAAAGTGAATAACCGCCAAATTATTGACAGAATAAAATTAATAAAAATATAATCATGATAAAATATATCAATTATAAGTACACAATACACCACATGAAATAAATTAGTGGCAAATAATGGAAATCTCATGAAATTAAAAAGTGAGATAAGAAAATCACATACAACAATTCGGCAGCATAACTGCGCCACATAAAAATTATTATAATTAATTGATGAGAGTATGATGGGTTATAACATAATATTAAAATGAAAATTACAGTATGGTGAATATGAAAGTACATCCTCCAACATAATGACATGGATGATAAATGAAATTGCATAAAAGAAAGTACTTGTAAAGAAATAGAGAGGTCAGATCCCTTACCTTGTGTTCGACTTGACTCAATCATTCATTAATCTCCTGAATAATAAACTAAAGATAATTTATACTTGCTTATGAACATTTATCAATTTTATTATTCCTTTTATATCACTTATTACCATGTTATAAACATTATGTAATCATTTAAGTTAATAACGTTCATTTTGTCGATATTTGGTACTTGAGTAAAAATGAACACCTTATATTTACAAGTTGTCCCTGTGGTAAAAGGTTCATTATATCAAGAATTATATTCATGATTTGGATATCATATATAACATATATATCTAGTATATACATGTTTTTATAATAGTAAATAACATTTAGCAGTAAGAAATGAAATGCACTGTTCATAGAGACAGTAAGTCGTATGAATGTATGAACGCTACATTCCTTTATATTTCTTATTTTAATGGATATAAAACATAATTATACATGGTTATATTATAATTCTAGTATAATATCATATATAATACCACTAACTCCATCCTTTATACATCCCACATAAGTCATTAACGAGTCACATCACTTTGAGGGGGCGGTAGTCCGCACTTCCTCAAATGAGATTATCGTATTCACCCACTATGGAAGCCATAAAGGAATTCTATAAATTGAAAATAAAGAAGCATAAAAAAAATAAAAATAAGATACATCATATATAAATACAGTGCCATCATAATGGCCACCATGAGATGTGGATGGAGATATTTGAACAATTATTGTTTCGTGAGGTGTTAGTTTGCCATTCAAAGAAATATTATGTTCTTCAACCATTAGATGGAGATGTGCGTATGTTTAGATTGAATACATATCATAAAAATATCCTATTATATTTAGGATACTATGGTTTTTACGGAATAATGTAATAAAAGAGTTTAGGGGTTGGAGAAGTAGAATAAAAGAAAAAAAATTAAGAGAAATTGTTACCTTTAATTTGGGTAACTAAATTTTGTTTGAACCAAAGGACTTCTTGAAGTGCCTTATGCATAAGGTAAGGCTTATAAGATGATTATAGGGATGTAGGGAGCTAAATTGTGCAGTTTTTTGATGATCCAAATGGTTTGAGTGGTGTGAGGAATTGGTTAGAAGTATTCTCCATTTATAAGGGAGAGGAGGGGCTCTTTAGTAAAGTATTAAAACATTATTTTATTATATAATTATATTAGGTTTCTAAAGGTTTAAAAATAATTCTAGTAAATTATAATATGACTTATGGTCGAAATAAAATCATCCAATCAGAATTGGACATATTTTGGATAAGATTTTAATCATTATAATCTTATTTATTTAAATCATTATTAATGAGGTAAATACTGTATCAATATTGTGTCAATAATAATTTAATTTATTTGATGTCTAAAAATTATAAAACAATATATCGTGTATTATATCTTTGTATCTTTCCAATAAATATTTATAGTCGAAAATATGACTTATATAACGCTATATAAAAATTTATTTACTAAAATATTGTTGTTATTGTCAATTTTGTCTATACATTAAATTATTTAATCTAAAGTGTCATTATCTTTCATAAGTGTCTCCATGAGGTCCCAAAATCGACCCAAGGATTCCCATTGTCGGCCACTACCCAACCAATAAGGTCAGGACAATTGTTAAGATAATTTTGAATTATTATAATATTTATTTAACCTTGAATAACCCTATTTACCTTTAATCGCGGGAAATAAAAGTCAAAAGCTACTATTCAAAAAATATTATTTTCATCTTAATGAACCAAACATTACTTATTGATAAAAACCATGTATGAAGGATATTTTAAATTCAATTCACATAAGTAGTAAAATTTCAATTAAATGAAAAAGTCAGTTTTTTTAACTACAAATAAGTGGTGTCACTATTAATTAAAAATTGATGTTTTTCAGAAAAATTTCAAAAAAATCAGACTAAGCTATATTTGATATTCCAAATTCAAAAATTATTGCTATTTTTTCAAATTCAAAACATATAAGTGGAAAATTTTTATTGTAAAATTAATTCCCGTAATCAAAACAAATAGATTGTTTTTCAGAAACACTAACTATCAAAAGATTGATACATGTTTATGTCAAATTTCAATGTGAAATTAATTACAATGACCAAAATTGGATTAAATGGTAAAAATATATTTCAGTTTCACATTAAACCAAACAAAAAAGATAATCTAACAATATAAATAAATTATATTAAAAGGCACATTTGAATGAAAATATAGTATTTTTCACTATTCATTATAAAATGAACATTATCAGAAAAATAGCAAAAAAGTACCCAAATAAAATTTGATGTCCCCATTCAAAAGAAGGATTATATTTGGTCCAATAAAATGTATTAAATTGAACACAACTATATTTAATGAGGGTTCCCATTAAAAGGCATCAAATTGTCCTTTTAATGTAAATTATGCTTAAAATTAGATTCATTCATATTTTAAGACTAAATTTTTATTATATAAATGTAAAAACATTTAACAATAATGTATAATCATATTGTAGTTAGATTCATTAAATCCCGCCAATATAATGGATAGGAGTTATCTACAATTTAAAATAATAATATGATATTATTAGTGTGCAACATATGATTTCAAATAAATCTGTTGTTGCTTATCAGGTACGCTATTGAACATTGAAACCCATTTAAAGAAAAATTAATATTTAATTCACAAATATTAGTAAATATGAAATATGCCTTATTCTTCATTTACCTGGGATGATACATATTTATTTTGAGTTATCCATATTTTTTTCGTTATCAATGTTCTATTAAGTGTCTCTATAAATAATTTAATTGAAAATATTCATCTAAAAATTATTCAAATATTTAGTATTATGATATAATTATGAGTAAACATAAACATTTAATCGTCGTTTTATGAAAACTAAAAGTGGTAATGATTACGAGATTCAATACCAATTAAAATTCGTTTTATAAATATCGTGAATTAATTATATTATTTATTCATGTTATGTTTTTGTAAGGACCAACCACAGTTTCTTAGAGGCTATATATTATAGAATTGAGATTTAATATAAAAAAATATTTCGTATCCAGATGGAATGAATAATTTAGTAGCTTTGGAAAAATATATACATACATAATAGTTTCATTAGATCATGATAAAAATTACAACATAGTAACTATATCGGAAACGCCAATAAACATATAGATTATCACTGTATTTACATCGTAA
Source organism: Viscum album (assembly GCA_963277665.1). Taxonomy (NCBI): domain Eukaryota; kingdom Viridiplantae; phylum Streptophyta; class Magnoliopsida; order Santalales; family Viscaceae; genus Viscum; species Viscum album. The sequence continues at coordinate 1,356,850,361 of OY728142.1, read as the reverse complement.
TAAAAATCTTTTTATCTTGTGGGAAAAAAAACATGATAAAGGGGGGTTCTCAAATGCACAGTAAGGGTATGTAAGACAACAAAAGGAAAAATATTAAGCATGGTTAATAACTAAAAGTAAATGTTACATTAAAAGTAAATTTGATCATATTAGGGAACCAATTAAATAATAAAAACTACCTAATAAAACAAAATCATTGATATTATACAAGAATAGAAATCCCGTGAACAAATAATTAGTAGCTTCATAGTGAGGTAATAAATAATTTCGGACACCATAATCATACATTCAAGGCCTCGGCGAAGACACCATACTGAATGGGTAAAAGACTAATTGAGTTTGTCTCATTAAAACATTCTAATGTATAATGGGGTGATATCAGGGACCACCAATCACATTCTAGGTCTGAGGTGTTAGTCTTATAAATTAGGAGAAACATAATTCATATATAAATTCATATTTACAATAACATATGAAATGTAAATAACTCTCACTAATCAGTAAACCTAAACTCTGATCATTCAAGTTAATATGGTGAATTGTATCAAGATACCACATCCAAATTAATGAAAACCATAAAAAATTTATTAATATATTTTATATGATATCGTATAAATTATTCCCATTTAAAAATAATAATAAACAATAGTTTTGAAATAGATGGAAATACTCTTATTAAATCATCAAAAAATATTTGAGAGAAATATTATTTTTCTTTATAAAGAAGATTTCATTTGGAAAATAATTTTTATAAAACCTAAAGTGAACTAATATTTATTTTTCATATTATAATTACTATTTTTATTAAAATAATTCTCCCTTAAAAATATATATATAGTATTCTTGAATATAGGTAAGAATTTGATAACATATCTTATATTGGACCTACTTGTCAGAAAGTGTTTGTGAAAGATCCTTTTGAAACATATAACTCAAATTATAATAAAGAAATATTTGGATTAGAACATATATATAAGAAATTAAAAAATACATTATTATTAGTAGATAAGAATAATTATGAACATAATTATTTTAATGATAGAAAGAATTGTAACCAGAAAGAATTTGAGGTTTGGATATAAAATCTGTACCTTATATCTGAATGTGTACTTTGGTTGACCCTAACTCCATGTATAATCCAATTAATTCCATTAATTAATTCACTAATAAATTTATTATCAGTTTGGTGATTTATTATAATTTTATTATTTCCATTTATTACTTTATTAAAGAGTTAAAATTTAAAATTTTATTTGTCAGGAGCATTCATTTCCATTGTTTCAAGGATTGGTATGCTTTTATATGAGTGATGAAGATATTGTAAAATGAGTATAATTATCCAAAATTGGAAATAAATTCAATTAAAAAAAGTTTAATTTGAATTATTTCTATTTTTTTACATATAATGGGATTAATAATTAAATAATATGTTAATTCTAATTTTTCAACTTAATTTTACCAGGATTTTGATCTGAATTAAATGTTTTCCTTATATTATTTAATATTATTTTTATAAAATGGTTTTATAAAAATACTTAAAATATAAAAAATATTTAATAATTCTTTTCAAAAAAATTATTTTTTCCTTATATGTATTAAATTATAAATTAATGAATGAATGTTTATCAACAATGTTGGTTGTAAATTGGCAACACTCGGATGATGATTATGATTTTAAAATAAAAGGAGTTCGAGGGAGAGTAAGGAGATTGATAATGGTTATTCCATTAATATTATTTAATTGTATTATATAGATGATATTGGAGTTATCATGAACATTTAGAAGGATGAGTTGCGTTGAGGATAAGTAAAAGAAAATATATTGAAATGAAATTAATAGAAAAAGGAAGACGACTTTTCTCTGGAATTTTCCAACATGAGAACTTATATAAGAGAAGGGTTTTTCTATTTTTGAAAGAACTAGTGTTCTTCACATGTGCAGAGACTAGGGAATATGATTAGGTAATATGTTTTACATTCATCAAGGCTTAGATGTGATAAGAGATTTGGTGGTGAGGTGTCGTATTTATAGTGAAAGAGATTAGTGATTTGTCATTATTTTATTCATTATTTTATTAATTTTCTCAAGATAACCAATAATTTTGATTCTTTTGACTAAATATAGTAATATATAAATTTTTTTTAACCATGGGTTCTTAATTAGCCATTAATCATTGAATAATGTATTTAGCTTATAATGTATATACAATGTAAATTACCATATTTAGTATTCAAAAAAAAATCACTGTTTCAGAAAAAACCAAATATTCAACCTAACTATTTCTAAATATGTGAAATTAATAAATGAAATCCATTTAATGAAAATAATTTTTTGAATTAGAGAAATTTAAATATTAAATAAAATAATTATTTACTCGTAAAACAGAGTTTTAAATGTATAACTAAATTTATAACATATTCACAAATTAACTACTATTTTCATTAACATATCCTAAAATCATAAAAAAAATATTTATTTATGAATAATTTATAATAAAATATATTTTTATTTAATTATTTTATTTAAATATTTACAAGATACCAAAATAACATAACTAAAATAATAATTTTTAAAATATTATTTTACTTACACAATGCTAAATTTATATCGTAATTTCATTTTTTATATTTCCAAATTGTATTTATAATTTAATTGGTGGTTTTAATATAAAGCCCCAGTCTTAAACCTTACTTAATCTTGAGTTATTACAAGATTACACATTGAGGATCATTTTGGGTTTATAGTTTTAGATAATTAGATCATAAAACTTTCATTAAATTCCACATATAATCAAAGTGGTTACATAAAGATCGTATTCTTCATTCCCATCAATGGAAACACATTTAAAATAAAACATGGATTATTTCTTGACACTTCCATAACACTATCATCATATCATGTACCTTTCCCTTGACCTGTGAAAAACATTTCAAAAAAACTTGGGATGAGCATAAAAAGCTCAGTAAGGAATATAAAAACATGGAAAGGAAACATGGGTACATATATACATAGGAATGAAATCGTACTTTACCCATAAAACATAAGCACTTCAACAAACCTCATAAAATCATGAATAAATCATAGAAATCATAAGACATAATGGTAACTTGAGGCATTCATAACATTCTTACGTAGGGAGTAACCCTCTTTGTTACGTTTGGAATACCCATCACAGTATATTCCCTAAAATCTCTTCGGAGAAACCTTAATGTTTCACTCCTTTGCGTTACCCAATGCATTGGAGAGCTATATCGGGCTCACCCGCACTTAGATTATCACGGAACCAGCCGTCTTCATAATAATGCCCAAGAACCTCAACATAATCGTATCACATAAAACATGCATAAAAGAAACATAACATTTCTACCTTTCAATCACAAGATATCAATACAACAAATTCATATAAAAAAATTATGAAAACCCTTTTCAATTCCAAAATAAATGATAATTAAAACATGGTATTTATTTTTCTTTTAAAATGATGGTATGGCTTGTAGAGGAAGATGAAACTCAAATAACGGTCACGGCAGCGGAGAAGTCGTTGTCACCGTATACGTACGACAAAAACATTCCCTTTTGTCATTTTTAAAACTCTTTGTATAAAAAAGATTCCTTTTGATTATGCGTAAAAGTTAAAGGGGTTTATACACCGTATAGAAGAAGGTTGTGTATAAAACAAAATATGCCTCAATGAAAGGAAATTGAGACGAAGTCCCATACCTCGTATCCGACTTGACCTGACCATTCTTTAATCTCCTGAATAATAAAATTGAGTTCATCTCTACTTGATTAAGAACCTTTTTCAAGTTCATTATTCCTTTTATACCATGTTATGAACATAATGTAATCATTTCAGTTAATAATGTTCATTTTGTCGGTATTTGGTTCTTAAGTCAAAAATAGACTTCTTACACTTACATGTTGTTAATTTGGTCAAAGGTTCGTTATATCCAAAATGATATTAATGATTTGTATAACATATATATCATATATATTCATCATATACATGTAATTATAAAATTACATCACATTTAGAGGTAAGTAATGAAATGCACCGTTCATGGAGACGGTAATCCGTACGTACGCATGAACGCTACTTCCATTTCTATTTCGTATTTTCTGGAATGGAATCATAATGATATAAGATTATATTATAATTCCAGTATAATAACATATATAATATCATTAAATTTATCCTTTACACATCCCACATATGGTATTAACGAATCAAATCACTTTCAGGGGCGGTAGTCTGCACTTCCTAAAATGAAGATATCGTGTTTACCCATAATGGAAACAATAATGGTATGCCATAAATGAAAAATAAAGAAGATTAAGGAAAGACTAAACATATTATATATCATATATTAAAATAGTGACATCATAATGGCCACCTTTGAAGGTGTTAAATTAGTATTGAACAATCATCGTTTCGGGAGGCAGAATTTCGCCATCCACGGAAACTGTATGTTCTTTAACCATTTGATGTAGTTTTGTGAGAGTTTAGCTCAAATAAATCTTATAACAACAATCTAGAATATTTTATATACTGGTTTTGTTACAAAATTAGTAAATAAAATGATTTTAGGGGGTTGGAGAAGCAAAATAAAACAAATGAACATGAGAGAATGAATTGCCTTTAAAAGTGTAACTCCTTTTGATTTGAGCCTAAAGGCTTCCATTGAATGGATTCTTCCCAAAGGGAATCCTCTATGATGAGGAGAGGGATGTGTAGAGAGTAAATGGGCAGGGTATGGCCGAGCCAAAGGCTTTAGGTGTGTGTGAAATGAGGTATAGGTGGGGGCCTTTTATAAGATGAACGGAGGGGCACTTGTGGAAATCACGAAACTATTATTTTATTTTCAAACGTGTTTCGAATTTCTAAGGTCCTACATTGATATATTTCTATTATAAGATGATAATGATTCAACATATTCCCATCCAATAGTTTCTGGACAAGTTTAGGTTATAGATTTTATATTATCGTTTCATTTTATTTAAACTGTTCATTAATGAGAACATCGTTGCATCATCATAATGTCATAATTAAATTAATTTATTTAATGTCTAAAAATTATAAAAAAAATACTATGATGTAGGAAATATTGTTTTATTTCTAAAGAATATTTATAGTCAAAAATATGACTTGTATAACCCCATATAAAAATTGTTTTAGTAACATAACTCATGTTTGTGTCATTTTTACTTTAATATTAAATAAAAAGTTATTTGTGTAATTTCCCAAACAAAGTGGCTCCATGGGGTCCCCAAGTTGACCCATGGCTTGTCTTGGTCGGCCATGACACAACCAATGAGGGTAGGACATGTTTCAAGCTCACCTCATTTTATAAAATAATTATTTTTACCTTAAACTACACTAATTACCTTTAATCGCGATTAAAAACTTAATAAGTTACTATTGACCAAAAAATTATTTTAATCTCATTGAACCACATTTTACATCTTAATGACAACCATGTATGTAGGATTTTTGAAATTAAAAACACAAAGGTGGCAAAATTTCATTTAAACGAAAAAATCAATTTCTTTAACTACCACTTAGTGATTTCACTATTCATCAAAAATTGATGTTTTTCAAAAAAATTCCAAAACTTCACCCTAAGCTATATTTGATATTCTGAATTAAAAAATGAACTATATTTTATAAAATTCAAAACATATAAGTCACATTAATTAATTTAATAATTAATTCCCGTTGTCATGACAAATAGCGTGTATTTATGAAAAAATAAGTATCAAAAGATTGATACCAGTTTAAGTCTAATTTCAAAGTGAAATTGATTCCAATGACCACCATTGGATTAAATGTAAAATCATATTCATATTACACATTAATAACAATTCAAAATATAATATAATCATATAAATAAATTAGATTAAGAAGCAGTTTTGATGTAAAATGCAGTATTTTTCACTATTCATTAAAAATGAACATTATCAGAATAATACCAAAAATTCACACAAAGTAAATTCTGATGTCCCAATCATAAAGAATACATTTATTTTGACAAACATAGCTTATAAAATTGTCAAAAGATAAATTCAAATATGGTTTTCCATCAAATGGTAGTAAAACAATCTTTTAAAAATATTAGTGTATTCCATGCTTAAGAATGGATTTATTTTATTTTTAAGCCTCTAAAACACTATCTAATTAATTAATAGATATAGATAAAAAATATCTATTATTCATTACTTACATGGGATGTTACATCCTTACCCCCTTTAGAAAATTGTGTCCCCGCAATTTATTTACTTATCGAATAAATGGGGGTACTTATCCCTCATTGCATTTTCAGATTCCTATGTTGCCTCTTCTATCATGTGGTTTTTCCACAAAACCATTACCTGCTTAATCACCTTATTCCGTAACACATGCTCCTTGTGGTCAAATATCTGGACCGATTGTTCCTCATAAGATAGATTCTCATCCAGTTGAACTACCTCTGGACTCAAAACATGAGATGGATCTGGCATATACTTTCTCAACATCGAAACGTGAAAAACATTGTGTACCTGAGTTAAACTCAGAGGTAAAGCCACCCGGTATGCAACTGATCCAACTCACTCCAGAATTTCATATGGTCCAATGAACCTTGGACTCAACTTTCCTTTCTTACCAAATCGCATCACACTATTCCATGGTGATACTTTGAGAAAAACATGATCACCTACCTAGAAAGATAGATCCTTCCTCCCGTTATCCGCATAACTCTTCTGCATGCTCTGAGCTATTCTCATGTGCTTCTGAATCAGCTGATCTTTTTCTGCCATCTATTCTACCAATTCTGGTCCCATCAACTTCCTTTCTCCCACATCATCCCAAAAAGCTGGAGTTCGACACCGCTTCCCATATAATGCCTGAAATGGCTCCATCTGTATACTGGAATGAAAACTGTTATTATATGAAAATTCAACCAAAGAAAGATGTTGGTCCCAACATCACTGATAATCCATAGAACAAGCTCGTAGCATATCCTCCAATGTCTGAATTGTTCGTTTTGACTGCCCATCTGATTGAGGATGAAAAGCTTTACTAAAATTTAATTCAGTACACAACAACTTCTGAAGGCCTTTCAAAATGTTAGAAGTGAACCTGGGATCACGATCAGATACAATGGAGAGGGGAACTCCATGTAACCTGATTATCTCTTTAAGATAAAAACGGTAAAGTTGATCTATGGAAAAAGTATCTCATATAGCAAGGAAATGAGAAGATTTAGTCAAGAAATCAACAATAACCCAGATTGCATTATTACCTCGAGATGTCTTCGGTAATCCCACAACAAAGTCCATGGATATATTCTCCCATTTCCACTCTGGCACTATTAAAGGCTAAAGCATCCCTTTCGGTAATTGCCGCTCTGCTTTAACCTGCTGAGAAGTCAAACACTTCACATTAAAATCAGCAATATCTCTTTTCATTCAATCCCACCAGTAATACTCCCGCAGATCTCTATACATCTTAGTACTTCCAGGATGAACTGAAAACGGAGAACTATGAGATTCACATAACAAATCTATCTTCAATTGTGACTCACAAGGTACACGCAATCTCTTCCCAAATCTCAAAACACAATCATTATCAATGTTGAATTCAGGCAACTTACCTTTATGAACCATCTCTACCTTTTTCTGCATCTCACTGTCTTGCTTCTGTGCATGCTTGATTCTATATGATAGAGATGATCTCACTGATACCTGAAACAAAACAGAAGAACTTCCTACACCAACAACTTTCATGCCAAATCTCATAAAATCCTTAACCAAAGGATCACGTTCCAAACGCAATATTGCTAATGAATCAGTACTTTTTTGACTTAAATCATCAACCACTTTATTTTCTTTTCCTGGATGGTAATGAATTGTACAATCATAATCCTTGATTAATTCCAGCCATCTCCTCTGTGTCATGTTTAACTCTTTCTGAGTGAATATATACTTTAAAATTTTGTGATCAGTATATATTTCACACTTTACTCCATACAAATGATGCCTCCAAATTTTTAAAGCAAAAACAACAACAGCTACTTCCAAATCATGTGTAGGGTAATTTACCTCATGAGTTTTCAACTGTCGTGAAGCATAATCAATTACCTGATTATTCTGCATTAGGACGAAACCAAGTCCTTTCAATGAAGAATCACTATAGATAATAAACTCACCATTCCTGGAAGGTAGTGCCAAAACTGGAGCATTAACCAATCTTCTTTTTAATTCCTGAAAAAAATCATCACATTCTTTTGTCCAGATAAACTTAACACCCTTCCGAGTTAGCTTAGTCATTGGACTAGATAACCGTGAAAAATTTCTAACAAACCTTCAGTAATAGCATTCCAAACCAAGGATGCTACGAATCTCAGTAACATTTGTGGGTCTTTTCCAGTCTTCCATAACTTTTGTTTTTGCAGGATCAACAGTTATTCCATCATTGGAATCAATATGACCAAGGAAAGAAATTTGTTGCAACCAAAACTCACACGTGCGGAATTTTCCATATAGTTTCTTTTCTTTTATGGTTTGCAAAAAACCACTTAAATGAATTTCATGCTCCTCTTTACTTTTAGAAAACACCAAAATATCATCAATAAAAACCACCACAAACTTATCCAAGAACTCATGAAAAATTCTATTCATTAAGTCCATGAATACAGCAGGTGCATTGGATAGCCCAAAAGGAATAACTACAAATTCATAGTGGTCATATCTTGTACGGAACTGGGTCTTCGGAATATCTGCCTCCTTTACCTTCAGCTGATGATACCCCGATCTCAAGTCAATCTTTGAAAAATACTGAGCTCCCTGGAGATGATCAAATAAATCATCGATATGAGGCAAAGGATATTTGTTCTTAACAGTAATATTATTCAAGGCCCTATAATCAATACAAAGTCTCATAGAACCATCTTTCTTTTTAACAAATAAAACAGGAGCACCCCATGGTGATGTGCTAGGTCGAATGAAACCTTTCTTTAACAAATCATGCAATTGCTCATTCAACTCTAAAAGTTCAATTTGAGCCATTCGATAAGGGGGTTTTGATATTGGCTTAGCATCAGGAACTAAGTCAATAGTAAATTCAACTTCCCGATCCGGTATTATTCCAGGCAACTCATTAGGAAAAACATCAGGATACTCATTTACCAATGGCACATCATTAATCTGAACAGTTCCCTTGTTTTAAACAATGTGTGCAAGGTAACATTCATTTCCATCTTTTACAAGTTTCTCGGCCTCTTGATATGTTATCAACAGTAAGGGTTCATTCTTGTACACAAACTGAGAGTCTTTCTGAAAAGAAACTTCATTAGCTCTACAATCAATCTTAGCATGGTAAACTGAGAGCCAATCCATACCCAGGATAACATCAAACTCTACTAGAGGTAAAACAATAAGGTTTGCAAGTAGGTTCTTTCCACAGATAAGGATAGGAAGATTCTTATAAATCCTTTTTGCATCAACATTTCCCCCAGGTGTTTTTACCACAAGTTCAGGAGTCATTTCTTGAGATGGTATTCCCATTTTACTAGAAATGTTTTCAGAGATGAAATAATGTGTAGACCCCGAATCAAATAACACACTGGAATAATCTAAAAAACAAACAAAGTACCTGATACAACTTCATTTGATGGCCCGACATCTGCTGAATTAGTTGCAAAGGATTTCACCACCCCTTTCTTCTTGTAGTCTAACTGCTTCCCATCACTCATGCTCTTTGTCGGAAACTCGTTTTCATTGTGACCCATCTCATTGCACTTATAACATTTCACTAATTGTAAATCAAATTTGGTCTTACCTTCACCTTGATCCTTTTCAGTGCAATCACGATCCTTATGTCCCATCTTACCACATCGGTAGCACTTTCCAGAATTCAGAAGACATTCCCCAGCATGCCTTCTTCCACATTTATCACAAACTAGAAACTTATTTTTCTTACCATCATACTTTTTTGAAGAATTTATTCCTTTCTCCTGCCACCTCGGTCTCTTCTTCTGTTGGTTGTTATAGAACACTTGATCATTGGCAAACTCTATTTCCACCTTATCAGCACATAGAACAAGCTTTTCATAACTTTTAAACTCATGAGAAGCTAATTCCCTTCGATATTTTGGCTTTAATCCTGAGTAAAAACGACTGATTTTACTATCAAGGTCTCGGATAAAATTTGGAGCATACCTTGACAATCGAGTGAACCTTTCTTCATAGGTAGCCATTGAGTCTTCCTCTTGCCTCAATTCCAAGAATTGTTTCTCCATCCTAATTCGAACAGCCTTAGTAAAATACTATTCAAGAATCATACCTTTGAATTCATCCGAGTTGAGAGCATCAATCTCATCGGCGTCCCTGATATTCTTAACCATAGACCACCACTAATCTGCCTCACCCTCCAAACGGTAAATAGAAAGACTAACCTTTTGATTGTCTGAACATCCCATGACATCGAAAATCTTCTCTAGTGTTTTAATCAACCCTTCATCTAACACAGGGTCAGATGATCCTCTGAATGATGGGGGATGTTGCCTCATGAAATGTTCCACCACTGACATGTTCCTCTGTAGTTGATCTGGCTGATCTCGTGCATGGATACCACCACCATTTATCGCTTGAGTCAACTACGCCATTACTGCAACAAACTGTTCAGTGCCAATTCCGACCATCTCAGGATGCTGATTTGGAAGGTTATTTCCTTCTGTATGCCTTCCTAGCACTGCTTACATGTTTTCTCTGTGGAAAACCATTTTGAACAAACATGTCTTAGATGAAGCAACATGGTAATCTTCAAATTCTATATAATTTCAAAAAAAATATTTTTGGATAATCATTTAATATATTTATAACTCCTAAAGTTATCTAAACCGACCTTTGATACCAACTATAAGGCCACAACCTTAAACCTTACTTAATCTTGAGTTATTACAAGATTACACATTGGGGATCTTTTCGGGTTTAGAGTTTTAGAGAATTAGTTCCTAAAACTTGCATTACATTCCACATATAAACAAAGTGGTTACATAAATATAGTATTCTTCTTTCCCATCAATGGAAACATATTTAAAATAAAACATGGATTCTTTCTTGGCAATTCCTTGACACTATAATCATATCATGTACCTTTCCCTTGACCTGTGAAAAACATTTCAAATAAACTTGGGATGAGCTTAAAAAGCTCAGTAATGGATATAAAAACATGGAAAGGAAACATGGGTACATATATACATAATAATTAAATCATACTTTTCCCTAAATCATAAGCACTTTAACATACCTCATAAAATCATGAATAAATCATAGAAATCATAAGACATAAAGGTAACTTGAGGCATTCATAACATTCTTACATAGGGAGTAACCCTCTTGGTTACATTTGGAATACCCGTCACAGTATATTCCCTAATATCTCTTCGGAGAAACCATAACGTTTCACTCTTTTGTGTTACCCAATGCATTGGAGATCTATATCGGGCTCACCCGCCCTTAGTTTATCACAGAACCACCCATCTTCATTATAATGCCCAAGAACCTCAACATAATTGTATCACATAAAACATGCATAAAGGAAACATAACATTTCTACCATTCAATCACAATATATCAATACAAAAAATTGATATAAAAACATTATGAAAACCATTTTCTATACCAAAATAAAATAAAATTAAAACATGGTATTTATTTTTCTTTTAAAAAGAAGGTATGGCTTGTAGAGGAAGCCGAAACTCAAATAACGGTCACGGCGGCGGATAAGTCGTTGTCGCCGTATAGGTACGACAAAAACATTCCCTTTTGTCGTTTAGTAAAATTCTTCATATAAAAAAGATTCCTTTTGGATAAGCGTAAATGTAAAAGGGGTTTATACACCGTATAAAAGAAGGTTGTGTATAAAACAAAATATGCCTCAATGAAAGGAGATTGAGACGAAGTCCCATAACTCGTATCCGACATGACCCGACCATTCTTTAATATCCTGAATAATAAACTTGAGTTAATATCTACTTTTTTAAGAACCTTTTTCAACTTCATTATTCCTTTTATACCATGTTATGAACATAATGTAATCATTTAAGTTAATAATGTTCATTTTGTCAGTATTTGGTTCTTAAGTCAAATATAGACTTCTTACACTTACATGTTATAAATTGGGTCAAAGGTTCGTTATATCCAGAATGATATTAATGATTTGGAAAACATATATATCATATATATTCATTATATACATGTATTTATAATATTACATCACATTTAGAGGTAAGAAATGAAATTCACCGTTCATGGAGACAGTAAGCCGTACGTACGCATCAACACTACTTCCATTTCTATTTTGTATTTTCTGGAATGGAATCATAATGATATAAGAGTATATTATAATTCCAGTATAATAACATATTTAATATCATTAACATTATCCTTTACACATCCCACATATGGTATTAACAAATCAAATCACTTTCAGGTGGCGGTAGTCCACACTTCTAAAATGAAGATATCATGTTTACCCATAATGGAAACAGTAATGGTATACCATAAATGAAAAATAGAATATTAAGGAAAGAATAAACTTATTATATATCATATATAAAAATAGTGAAATCATAATGGCCACCTTTGAAGGTGTTAAATGAGTACTGAACAATCATCGTTTCGGGAGGCAGAATTTTGCCATCCATGGAAACCGTATGTTCTCTAACCATTTGATGTAGTTGTGTGAGAGTGTAGCTCAAATAAATCTTATAACAACATCCTAGTATATTGAAGATACTGGTGTTGTTACAAAATAAGTAAATAAAAAGATTTTAGGGGGTTGGAGAAGCAAAATAAAACAAATGAACATGAGAGAATGAATTACCTTTAAAAGTGTAACTCCATTTTATTTGATCCTAAAGGCTTCCTTTGAAAGGATTATGCCCAAAGGGAATCCTCTAGGATGAGTAGAGGGATGTTGAGAGATTAAATGGGCAGGGGATGGACGATCCAAAGGCTTTAGGAGTGTGTGAAATGAGGTAGAGGTGGGGGCCTTTTATAAGAGGAGAGGAGGGGCACTTTTGGAAATCATGAAACTATTATTTTATTTTCCAATGTGTTTCGAATTTCTAACTTCCAACATTTATATATTTTGAAGATAAGATTATAAGGCTTCGAAATATTTCTATACAATAGTTTTTGGACAAGTGTAGGTCTTAGATTTTATATTATCGTTTCATTTTTTAAACTGTTCATTAATGAGGTCATCGTTGCATCATCATGATGTCATAATTAAATTAATTTATTTAATGTCTAAAAATTATAAAAAAAACTATGATTTAGGAAATCTTATTATATTTCTAATGAATATTTATAGTATAAAATCTGACTTGTATAACCCCATATAAAAATTGTTTTAGTAACATAACTCATGTTTGTGTCATTTTTACTTTAATATTAAATAAAAAGTTATTTATGTAATTTTCCAACCAAAGTGGCTCCATGGGGTCCCCAAGTTGACCCATGGCTTGTCTTGGTCGGCCATGACACAACCAATGATAGTAGGACATGTTTCAAGCTCACCTCATTTTATAAAAGCATTATTTTTACCTTAAACTACACTAATAACCTTTAATCACAATTAAAAACTTAATAAGTTACTATTCACCAAAAAATTATTTTAATCCCATTGAACCACATTTAACTTAGTAATGACAACCATTTATGTCGGATTTTTGAAATTCAAAACAAAAAGGTGGCAAAATTTCATTTAAATGAAAAATCAATTTCTTTAGCTACCACTTAGTGATTTCACTATTCATCAAAAATTGATGTTTTCAGAAAAATACCAAAACATAACCCTAAGCTATATTTAATATTCTGAATTCAAAAATGAAGTCTATTTTACAAAATTCAAAACATACAAGTCAAATAAATTAATTTAACAATTAAATCCCGCTGTCATGACAAATAGCGTGCTTTTATGAAACAATAAGTATCAAAAGAATGATACCGGTCTATGTCTAATTTCAAATTGAAATTGATTCAATTACCACCATTGGATTAAATGGTAAAAATATATTCAGATTACACATTAAGAATAATTCAAAAGATAATCTAATAATATAAATAAATTAGATTAAGAAGCAGTTTTGATGTAAAATGCAGTATTTTTCACTATTCATTAAAAAATGAATATTGCCAGAAAAATTAAAAAAAATCACACAAAGTAAATTTTGATGTCCCAATCATAAAGAATTAGTTTATTTTGACAAAAATATCTTATAAAATTGTCAAAATATAGATTCAAAAATTGTTTTCCATCAAAAGGCAGTAAAACAATCTTTTAAAAATATTAGTGTATTCCATGCTTAAGATTGGATTTATTTTCATTTTAAGCCTCTAAAACACTATCTAATTCATTAATAGACATAGATAAAAAAATCTATTATTCATTACATACTTGGGATGTTACAGTTACTATTGTATTGGATGGGTTACTATTCATAAGTGTCAGATTACTATTCATATGGTCATGTTAGTATTTTATCGGAATACAATCCTTAACATTTTGAAATGCCTATTAATTCATTACTTCTTCATTTATGATGTTTTTATTATGTTCTTTAAAGGATTTTATAAGATCTATAATATTTTAATTAATATGAAAAAGGAAAATTTCATTGATATTGTAATGGGTCAATACAATTTATTATAATATATATATAACGGTATAAACTAAAATATATTTGATTATGGTTAAGCCTTTTATTTCAATCCAAATAATTTTATTATATAAAACTCTTTACTAGTTATATGATATTCATATGTGATATGAGAATTATCATGATAAGTGATTAAATTGAATTGGTGATTGTATATAATAATATATTGTTGCATTCGTGGGTACTAACATGATTTCATAAAAATGTTTAATAAGGATGTTTCTTTAATAAATATTATATATAAATGAGGTTATTTTATCAAGGATTTTTTTAATTTTTTTTAAAAAACTAATTAAATAGGATATTTATTCAATAAAGGGTATTCATCAAATTTCTTGGTCTTCATGAAACACTTGGTATTATTATTTTATCATTGTTTTATTATATGAGATAGTTCATGAATTATAATATAAAAAAGAGTTTATTATTATGTAAGATTAAATTGATATTTGAAGTTGTATACATCTTGTTAAAAAATTAAATGTTCATGGATGATATTTTGGTTTGGAAATATACTAATGGGATTATATACATTTATGTAAATTACCATTCACTTCATGTCTCATCCAAAATATTGAGATATGTTTTGACCTGGATTAAGGATGTGTTTAAATGTTAACAAATCTATAGTTCCAATAATGGTTGTTTCCTTGAATAATGTTGTAATTCCTTCAAAATTTACATCTTTTGTAGGAAAATGCACGCTCTATGTAAAAATATTTTTTTATGTTTTACCAAATTTCCCAGAACTCTAAAACAAAAAGTAAAAAGGAATATATAAAACAAAAATATTTATAATAAATCAGGGTTATAAAGGTTAATTATTGTATGATTTATTATAAAAATATTATATTTAGATAAAATTATCGAATATATATATGGGGGAAATTGCCCTAAAAAGACATTTCATTATTTTTGGTGATATATTGAAAGAGGTGAAAGATAGTGGTTGAAGTACATTGTTGGTGAATATTGAAAAAAACATTTCTACAAGATCCATGAGATAAATAACACATGATGGTGAGGGGACAACATATGAAAAGATTGGATACATAGTTCATATTACATTACAGGGATGAGGGATGAATTGAAATGAAATTTTACTTTCATTGAATAGTATCCATTCTAAAATTATTATATTACTTTTTTTATATTTTCCATTTTTTATTTATTGTTAAACATCACAATTTTGGATTTTTATAGAAAATTAAATTAATTTCCTAAAACAATTTAAAATTAATATCGTTTTTAATAACTATAATATTATAATGAACGGTATTAAAAAACACATGTATGAAAGATTATCATAAATACTTTTAAAAACTTGATTCTGAAAAAACATAAAAAAATGTTTTATAATCCATTAATTATAAAAATCACCACCATAGTTTCATGTATCATTCCCTATTATAATTATTTGATTAGAATTTGTAATATTTTTACTATACAAATAGACAAAAATTCCACATTCTCAAAATGCCTCAAGACTAATAATTTTATCTCTTAAATATTAATGAAAATTAATAAAAAATACCAATATTAGTAATTTTCATTTAAATTGATAGTATCAGTATAAAAATAATTTTTTTAGAATTATCAAATCAATTTCAATTTACTACATGATATAATTTGATCATAATGAAATTAGTGTATCATTGTGAATACAAATAAGTAATGCTTTAAGATTTATTTCACTAGAAAACATAAAAATATATATAGTTAAATTTATCTCTATGGGAAACGATAAATATTATTTATTTCAATTTAATCATACACTGAACAATTTTCAAACATATATATATACACACACATATTGATATCAAACTATATAAAATAATATAGTAGTACTCCATGATAACTTGATTTTTTCATTCCATTTATTCCTATGAAAATGATATATATAAATATAAAAAAACTCATTCCATTATACTTTTAATTAAAAGTAAAATAGTTTCTATTTAAACATTGATTTTATATCAAATAAATAGAGTAGGTATTTTACGATTTTTCACAGCATATTTAACGTAGATAAATTTGAAATTTCAACATAAGATAGATCAGTAATAATTTAGTATTAAAATAACACATGAATCACATCAAACAAGGTCCAACAGAATATGATATTCAATAAAACTAAGATATTGTCCATGATAATTTAATGAAAAATAATATAAATATGATTAATTGTACTAATCAGGATTGTTATGAAATAGTCATAGTCGATAAACATAGTATTCTTATAGTAGGTAGCATAATTAAATTATTTATATAAAATTAGTCATATAATAAATTCATCATATTTTGATGAATAGTCAGGAATAAAATATAAAATCAGTGAAAAATGATATTTTTTTTCCTATTGTTTCTTAAAAAGTAATATATAATCCTATGATATACATAGTTAAATAATTAGAGGAAAAGTTGTCACTTAAAAATAATTATGGACTTCTTACCAAGGCACATGATTTATTGATTTCATCTAAATAATATTTTTCCTGGAATAAAATTATTTATGACAATCATTTTATATTTTATTAAATAGATTTTAAAAATGATAATCTATAATATAATAACCCAAATAATTAATATTTGAATATTTATAGTTTCATGTATTTCAAAAATTAACTGAACATGATAATTTAATATGAACCAACATAATTTTCCATCATGAGTTTAGAAAAATTCGATATTACCCTGACACACATGATGGAATTGGAATGGTTCTAATGGATTTTTAGATCCATAGTGGTTTTGGACAATCACGTTTAATCAATCTTGAATAAAAATGGGGAACATTTTCTATTAAACAGTAGATGCTAATAGATTAAAAGGTTATGTCCTAAAATCTCAATAAGGCTATTGTACCAAGAAAAATAAGTAAAAAAAAATGTATAAAATCTTCAATGTTATCAGTATATATCATGATAAAAAAACACAATGAAATATGGGTATACTATCTCCCATGATCACATGCTTGAAATCTCCATAGTCCAATGGATCCCAAACATTCACCACCACCATGTTTAACTTTATCATTTCACAGTCATGGTATATGAATGAATACAAATGGATAAATGAAAATGTAGTATACTGGATTCAAATAATAGTATGTTCTAACAAATTATTCTATAATTAATTTCAAAATCAGTAATAAATATATGATATAAATCTAAATAATATTATGAATGACATTAAATTATATTATTTTAAACCGAATAATATTCCTTCTAAAAATGACAATAGATATATTTAAAAACATTAAAAATGATTAATTTTTAATTTTATAGTATTAAAATTATATAAATCATTATATATAAAAAAATGATTTACAAAATTGAAGATATAAATATCAAATAAAACTACTCCTAGTAAAGAACCACATAAAAATTCCAATTGAATTATACTTTAGCAGGTAATAGAATCCTCATTCTTCTTAGTAATGAGATTGGATCAAGTCATGTATTAATTAAAAAATAATCAAAAAAGGGGAACCCATCATAGGCAGTCTAGACCATAGCAGAGGAAACAATTATAAGATATCAGATCACTATTTTGTGATACAATTATTAAAGAGACTATGACCCCAATAGCCTGGATATAATTTTTTTACTAAATTATTCAACATATGATTCAATGAATTACATCCAAAATAAATTTATTATTTTATCAGTCTATAAAATATAAATATATACATGTGTATTAAATTATATTTGAATACAAAACATAAAACTAATTTTCCTTTTTTATAATATCATTATTTCATCTTACATAACTAAACATAAAATTCATAGTATAATTCATGGAATCCCAGGAATTGAAAAAGTCTGGCTAAACTAAAATAATCTTTAATGGTTCGTTACATTGGAATATATCATTAACTAATATGAATAATAAATAAAGTTGTTTAATTAATTGAAAACACATACCATTTTAATAAACTTAAAATAATGTAAAGATGATTCATAATATATATGGGAAGATAATTTAAGATTTATACATTCCATTTAATCAATAAGATAAGAATGAAATTTCTACATAGATAATAAAAAATAAATAATCTTAAGGTTATTAAGTAAATAATTCCAAATGAATGAAATTATTGTTTTTTGGACGTCATATTTCAATAAAAACATGATACATATTATATTAATATCTATAATGTGGATGTATTAAAACAAGATAGACAAAAACCCCAATGACATTATTCATGACCTTTCCCACTACCATTAATATCATTATATATCCTCTATACAATATTAATCTAATATGTCTTAAATAAGATGGGTTTGGGGACAACTTATTTTATCTCATTAGATTACTAATTCATCGAGGGGATTTCATAAATAGATCAACAAAATGTTTGTTTTATTGTGTAAAAATTCATCGTATATCAAATAATCGATTTAATTCATAAGATTTTATATTATTATAAAGTATATTTATTGAGTAAATGATACAAATTTATCAATATTTCCTAATATATAAAATATAATTCCATGTAGTACACCATATATTGAAATTGAATACATTTTATAAAATAATCATACCAATGATAAAACTATCTATTTAGGTTAAATTCAATTTCCAATTATCATATTTAACGATAACATTGTAAAATAATTTTATGGACTAAATAAATGTATGATGTGTGTTAATGTTAACACATTCCTTAGTCAAAATCCTTATAAACAGTCCATCGAAATAATAAGGATGGTTTTATTTCAACGTATACCCTTTGGAAGAAGAATAAAGGGTATTTTCCATTAATTAATATACATACCATAATATGATCTTTATAAAAATTCTCAAGGAAAACCACATTGTTAATTTAAATAACATTTTCTTTGAAAGTCATTTTCATTGGAAATTATTATATCTCAAATGACGTTAAAAAAATTAATTAAACATGATCATCATTAACATGAAAATAATCATCATATATATGATACTAATATTGGAGGTCAATTTAATGATATTATAAATTTTAAAGAGGAAAATCCATTTTCACTTTAATATTGTCCATTATATATCTTGTTGTGAAAAATATTATAAGTTTTCATTGACATTTTATTCTCAAACCCAATTACGAATTGTCTTGAAAACATCATATGATTCCCCTAAAAATATTTTTAATAGTTAAAAAGGGGGAACATATTATTTTCTAAATCATTTTAGAAATGTTAAAATATTTTTTTAAAAAATAGAATACATTTTTTAGGAAGAAAACATACTTTTGGTCGAAGAGAGAAATGTTGTCATATTTCCATTAAAGAATTTTCTGGTTGATACTATTTTCAAAATTTTATAACAATTATAATATTTACTAAAAAATATATAGAAAAATGAGATTATATTAAATCAATAAGTAATAATATTAAATGATATTCATTTCCATCAAATTATATTCATGAATAAGTGTTATTGATTTTAATGAGATTGTAAAATAAACTCAAAAATTGATCAGATTGTTGAAGTGAGAATTAATCAATGTATAAATTATGCATATATATTGTGAAATTTTTTAAAAAATTATGAAATAAATAATTATTTAATTATAATTCCCTAAACACATTATCATAACATGGAATAATCAATGGAGTAGATGTTTAACCTAATGACTGAAAATTTAGTTAATAAATACCTTAACACTTGGATTTTTTAATTAAAATGACATTTTATGAAATAGTAGAAGATAAAACATAATAAATCATTATGGATTAAATATTAGTGATATATAATGTAAAATTGTAATAATATACACCATATAGATGAATGTATTAGTATAATAGTTTATTATTCATTTATGAAATGAAATTGAACCAAAAACCATTTCCTTAACCTTCCTCCGGGTTGAACATTATATTTACTCACACATAGTGGTTTCAAACATGTTATAAACTTATTAAACAGTATATTAATATTTAAAATATCACATATGAACCATTTATATAATATTACTACCCATTCATTAAGAATCATTCATGATTTTTATTATTTTTATTGTGCATTGTTTTTATTTATCATTTCATTTCTATTATGAATGTTCAGGTTTATGAAAATATTTTTTACTTAAATCATATTTGAAATAAAATAATTAATTAATTATCATATATATACATAAATTTGACTTTTAGATCAAGTAATCAATGAGGGTTATGTAAAATGAAGTATGTTACGACCTAAAAGACAATCGCTCATACAAACGCATGTGAAATATATCCAGTTTTAGATTATACTTATGGAAATGGTGTAATTTATTTATCATGATTACATAAATAACATGATTTATTATATATAATAATATATAATAATATATATGGCATCCATTTTTTTTGTTATATGAAAAGAATGCTACATCCATTCATGATGGTCCTAGTCCACAAATACATAAATTACATTATCATTGTTACATTATTGAAATGGAAGAATATGGAAGTATGTATATTATCATTAAAACGTGGTAAATATTTCATTAATATCATAAGTTTTACATATATATCACATTTAATAATTTAATATATCTTTGTTACAATCCATGTGAAGTGTTAATGAAGTAACATTCACATTTCTTTGCAAGTCAATGGTTTTCTATACACACGAGAAACATTATAGTGTAATCTAAATAATGTAATATAACAATATATTTGTGATAAAGAGACTCTCTATATATATATATGTGTTTTAAATATAATATATTTACTATTTATACGTAATCATACAATACCATATGTGGTGTAAATTGAAAAATGAATTTCATAGGTTCACATGTCGGTAGTCTTCTATACACGCGAATAGTGAATTTTTTTCCCATTTTATGGAATTGGATAAATAATTAGCTAATTAAAATAATATAAAAACATAAAAATATTTTCAATTAAATTTTTATAATCTTTTATGATAGTTTAGTTAAAATCAAAGGAGGTTTTTAATGTAGTAAAATAAATATCCTCATTTAATGTCATTACCTTTTATTCAAGTATACAATATATGTTTTCACTATGCAATATTTATGATAGATTTTAAACCAAACAAATATGTTGAGAAAGATGGAATGGATTTTTAAATATTATTTGTTATTTCTATGTATGATCCAAATGGACTTATAATTTTGATGTAGTGAGGGGATGGGTGTCCTTTTTTTAGTTTGTTGAGTGAAACATTTGTAATGTTATGTAAAATTGTCCAACAACGTGGTTTTGTTGATGTTACCAAGACCAAATAATGGCACAATAATTATACTAGAATCTATATGGTCAAAATATTTCTATAAAATATGTGTTTGTCTTTTTTGGCTCATTCATACATCATATATTGTATGTAAAACATATAACAAGAATGAATTTTATCTTAATCAAATTAATTAGTTTTAACGTGTTTCAATATTATTTTTGTTTAAAAATTATTATGAACTTATTTGATAATATAAATTATTCAGATTCCAATAATGAAAATTATTTTTCAAAATTATACACACATATTTAGAATCTTTTAATTTAAAATAATTCTTTGGTGTGGAAATATAATATGGGGGTTTAAAGAGAAAATTATCAAAAGATCACAATATTATTACATCTATATTAAATATGAAAATTAATCCATTGAAAAAAATTTCATTTAGATATTTATTATTGAACAATATATACTTTAAAACCAATTGAATATATAATTTATGTCTATAAATTATTTATACGAAAATGAAGATTTCAATTAAAATCATGTATTATTCGATGTTCCTTAAAAAATGAAACATCTTAAAAAATGATTCACTAAGATACTTTCAGTGTTATGATTTCAAAAACCAATTTTATTTTTGTATATAAATTTCAAACAATTTTTAAAATATTTATTTAATATATGTGAATTTGATATGATGAATTTATTTTTAAAAAAATATTACTATTTTACAGAATGCATATTTTATTCTTAATAATCATTTTTTATTATTTATAATTAATTTATAACCATTAATTATTTGTGAAATAAATATATTCATATGTTATTTATTCTTTTTCACAACTAAAATTTTAATCTGAGGTCGATAACTATCATATTAAATATTAATAGTATATTTTTGTTCATTGAAACTATACCTTTAATGTAACACAATATATCATTGAATGTTTTTTGTTTCATTAAATTCTTGATAAATATAGTGTTGAATTAATATAATAATATTTAATTTATTATATTTACTTAAAATAGTAAATATATAATCATTTATGCGGATTTTATATTCCTTTCATCACATGTTGTATTGTGTCATTAACACTATTGAATATGATGTTCATATTATATTCATTAATAGTGTAAATTTATCCCCATTATAAATAAATTGGGTTGTCACAATTTAATCATTTTTAGGGAAACCATGTTTTTCAAATTTTATATACAACTATTGAAATACACACATAATTAAATAGATACTAAAACACTTTATTGATAAGAGATAAATTTATGAAAAAAATGTCTTATGGAATACCATGATTATTGGGTTTTTAGTAAGAGAATATTGTTGGAATGTTAAGATATGGTAATAGAGGAACATAATAACAAGTTATTAAGTGTAATTTTGTAATTGATCTGATGAATATGAATTATCAATTTAATGTTTAGAGGCACAAATTTAGAAATCTAATTAGTGAGTAATGATCATTAATATAATCTGTTAAGCTTGTATTATGATAATAGATTACTTTCTAATCCTATTCATTTTATTTATGAATTCAATTAATATATATGAATACAAGTATAGAAACATTATTGATATTTTTTTATTTAAAATACACAATTTCATCATTTTGTTATGCTTTAAGATATTTATGATTTATTTCAATACACTAACAAATGAACATCCAAGCATCTGTTTTATTAATCCCAAATCACAGAAATTGACACTGATTAGATTTTATGATATATAATTAAAGAAATTTATTTCTCTCATCATTTAAATAATTTTTGACAAAATATATTGTTAAAAAATTAATATTTAATCCAAAAATTAATATAATTGTTCATTAATATTTTTTATTCATCAATTATTTATTTAAAAATAATACATATATCTTCGGACATCCTATAGTCTCGTTGTTAGTAGGATACACATATAATCCTCCTATCATAAGCTAATGCCTAATAACCATTCCATATGTGATGGGATATCACCATGTATTCCTATTTATAACATTGAAAACATTATTAATGTAAATCATATAATGCAACCAATAATATGGTTGACATCCTTGAAATTAAATAACTATTTTAGAATTCTTTTCAAAAAACTTTGAAAACAATAATAAAAATAGTATATGACTACTGTTACAAATTCATTAATGATAACATCAACCACAATCGTTATGAAACACATTAATCATATGGTAAAAAATGTAAAGACATTTTTACCGAAACAATATATCTATAACATATTTTTTTTATAAATTTATAAAAATATTCAAATCTTAGAAGAGTCTCATCACATAATCCCTAAAAAGTGTATTATCACATTAAAATTATTTTCAATCCTTATATCATTACCTAGTGTGGAATTCATAATTTTTTTGTAAATGTATACCCATATTATACTAAAATTAAACACAATATATAGTTGTTTCCTAATTATTATAAAAATACACTAGATAAGATAATTATAACATATAAATATTGAATATTAATACATTAATGAATCATTTTATCATATATAAATAATTCCTTAGTAATGAAGTTAGACATTATAAAATAGAAATTATTTGGGAAATACCAAGGTTATTCCCCTTTAATATGATGATATGTAAGTAATACACTATGATAAGATTTATTTCCTTCCATATTACACATCATTTACCCCAAGAAAATACTTTATTTATTCTGATTTTTCTTTATATAAATAATTTTATCAAACCATTGATTCATTTTACATTAATTTCACTTCCACATTTATAATGTTATAGAAATAAATCATTATTTTGTTCATTGTCTATACCACTTAGGAATTTATAATAATATATCTTTTTCTAATTTTTTAGACCTTGAGTTGCTTAAGGTATTTATGTTTAATCTAATTTTGGAAAAATTGATTAGGAATTAAGAAAAATATTTTTCGTGAAAATATTCATCACATGTGGTTTTCATAGTTATTTCATTGATCTTCATAAAAATATTTACATGATTAATTTTGGTTTTATCCATTGACTAAACAAATTGCATAGAGTGAGTAAAAATATAAATATTAGGGAATGAATATAATTATTTATAGGTTTTCAAAATTTTGACAGTTTATTTTACAGGTAATAAAACATAGTTTTTTATTATAACTTTCATCTAAATTTTCTACACATATCATTTATAATGGATAACAAATTTCATTATAACTATCTGAACCTTATCTCGTGAGATTGTCAAAATAGGTGAGAAGTAAGGCTTGTATTCATGTCCCATGTAACCTTGGTTTCATGCCCAATGAACCACTTTTAGAATATTTAACCAATAGAATATATAATCAAGAACTATGTCAACTTGTTATCTCACGATATGGATGCATTGATAAGAAAAATAATTTAATATCAACATTACCAAAACATTTTGACATTCTTCTAAAATTATACTCGAATTATATCATGGGGTTATATTGCCTAATATGTGTTTTCCTAAATTTACATTCCATGATAGTAAATGACCATTCTATAGTACTAATTATATAATCCATGACATCTGTAATCTAGATTTAGTGATGTAAATTATTAAATTTTTATTTGATATATGTATTTTCAACAAGAAGGACCAATCAGTTTAGAAATATTATGGGACTAGACACGTATGATCCTTATGTAACATTTGAATAAAACAAGTATACCCTATTTTCATCATCCATAAATATAAGTATACACCCTAGAATAACCCTACATCTATGTCATTGTAATTTTTGTTCAATAATAAGATTTAATGAATTGGGTGAGCTGAACTGATCATTAAGGGATATATATAGGGGATTAAAATCATGAACCAATGAGAATAATCAATGTAAAATGGTAATAAAATGAATATATATTCCATTGAAATAAATTTTTATTCATTGTATGATAAGTAAGATTTGACATTTCATGTCAAATAAATGAGAAAACAATTTATTTCAACAACTACATGAGAATAAAATACATACATGGATAATGTAATTGAAAAAATTTCATGGTTAATAATTACACAATTATGAATGATGTGAATTCAAAATTTTTAGAAGTCATGTTTTATAGGAACATGATACCTTTAACATAATTATGAATTATAAAAAATTATAGAACATTATAGTTAAAATACCATATGATATTTTATGACCATTTAGAATACACATACTATCAATATATATATTATTTTCCATTTAAAACTTCTTGGGTAAAAATGTGAATGGTGTGTGACAAAAAAAATTATATCATGAGAGTACCCATGAATCCATAGGATTTTATTAACCAGTCTGAACCCATATATTTCAGGTCAAAGGTGTTCCTCAAATATTGAATAATCTACTTAATTCTTAATAATGTTCTTTATCATAATTTATTTTTTTTAATGAAGGAATAATATTATTAAAATATTTCTTAATTATCATAAAACATTAAGTTTAATACATTGTATTTAGAAATTATATATTGTGTAATTAATTAATATATACATGAAAAATAATGTCATTTTTAGGGTAAATTTAATATACAATGATCATATAAAGTAGAAACATTTGATGGAAATTTATTAAATATAAATAAGAATACAAGATGTAAATTTCAATAAACTCTTTATTAAAATGATCATAAACTATCCATTTCATCAATAATCATGGTATACATAAAATTTATACCAATTATTGTAACAATATAGGGTTATATTAATTTAATAATATTAATTAAATAAAATGTTTTTTAAATTTATCTGGGGAAGAATATATTTTTATTTTTAGTATTCTTTTGGGAAATCATTTAATTTGTATATTACATTAAAATATTTTCATATAAATGGTAACTCATAAATATGAAAATTAATATTCGAATAAATGATGGTGATGAATATGGGTAATTTCATAAATGTTTTAAATGCTAAAAAAGCGCATTCCATTTACCCTATAAAAATTTTAAAAATGTGCCTTATTATTTAAACTATATGATTATTCCTTTCATATTCTTGATAAAAACCTAAATAGGCAATATTTTGAAACTGACATAAGATTTATTAGATAAAATAATTTTAAGGGTAAAAAATTAGGCGACTATTTTTCTAGTTAATTATAAAAATGTTATAAAAATTTAAATACATGTTTTGAAAAAATGTTTTATAAATTAATAATACATTCGAACAAAGAGAAAAATAATGTTGGATTTCCATAAGAACCAATTTCATGATAATTTCAGGTACTTAATAGTACGAATATGTCACTATTTAAATAAAAAATAAAAATAAAAATAATAGGAAAATAAAATTAATGATTTTATTATAAATGATATTGTCAAATACTTCAACCGATATTCATTAATATCTAAGCTCAATTAGAATGAGATTGTGAAATAATCTCTTAAAATTATCACAACATTGATGTGAGAATTAATAAATGGATTTGATTAAGTTTATAAAATATATAACCACATAATAAAAATATTTAATACAGAATATAATAATAATTCATTACACACATTGTCATAGAATGCATAATCAACGATGTAGTGGTTTAACCCCATGAGTAGTAATCGAGTATAGAAATCCTTTTTTAATTATTATTATTTTAGTAAAATCATCATAGGAAATAATTTGTTTATAAAAATGAAATATAATAGTTTAATTATTTATTCCATAAATTACATGTCAATTTGGTTGTATATATTCCATATAAAGGAATGTATATGTATAAAAAATAAAATATTCAATATTCAAATTAAATTTTTAAGGAAAAAAATTACCCTACACTATTTTTGGATGAACATGATTTTACAGTCTATATATTGGTTATAAATTTTTTATTATAATTTTAAGAAAAATATTAAATTTTTTAATATCATATATTATCGGTTAATAAAAAATTATCAATCATTCATTAATAATAAATTATTATTTTCATTGAATTAGGTTTTTTTCTTATCAACTTTTCATGAATGATGTTTTTCTGAATGTTTCAAAAATAGTGAATATTACATTTTTTAACATTTATATAATAATAATCCTGGAATTATTTATAAACCAATTTTATATTTTATTCCATCCATTAATTATAGCTACGAAAAATGAACTAGGTTATAAACATAGAGATAGTATGTCGTACATTAGAATGAGTAATGATTCCATTTTTCACTAATCAATGATGAAATGAGGAAGGAAATATATTATATTAAAAAATAGAATTATGTCATAAATAAAATATTAAATACTTATATATGTTATACATGTGGTGTGGGGATGAAAAGTGAGTCGTATCACTTCATGACTCCATTAGTCCACATATAGAAGAATGATGTTATCATCATTGGATGAGTAAAAATTAATGAAGTAAAATTTTGTATTTTATCATTTTATAATGGGAAATATTGAATGAATTTAATATTTATTCAATTTTTATCACATTTAATCAATAAATTTATCTTTATCACTTTTCATGTGAATCGTTAATGAATGAGTAATCACGTCGCTTCATAATGTTGTAGGATGTTGTACACAAGATCACCATTATCATCACTCCTAAAAAATAGAAGGTGAGAATATATTTTTCATATGATTGCACAAGATATAAAAATATCATAAAAATATAATTTATATTTATATATATACGGTATATCAAATTTCATACCCATCTATGAGAGGTGGAAGTGACAAAAAGAATGACATCAGATCACGAGGTGGTAGTCCAATATAAAACATGAATGAGGACTTTATAACCATGTTGAATGAAGTGGATATGTATGTATATCATCTAATGTCCCGGTTTCGTGTGCCACTCAATGGGTGCCCCGAACATGGTTCACCACGTGACCTAAACCGCATTTCCCCGGATGCCAGAGGCTGCCGACTAGCAGCGAGGGCCCAGGTCGGATAGTGGGGAAATTATGCCCTCATATGTAATAGTGTAGCGCAGCGGAATAATAAATAGCATACAAAGAATTGAAGCAGTAAAAAATATATATAACTGAAATTGATAACTGATAATAACAAGGAAACCAACAGTAATATATATATATATATATATATATATGAAAATGCAGCATGTCACTACTCTATAAAATAGCCAAAACATGTTACATTGCAATACAATACAACTGAATCACAAGTACATAAAAGCAAAAGAGAACAGTCGGTGGCATCACTATCCAATCTCATCCCCATGCTCCCCTATATCCCAGCAACAATCAAGAACCTGTATTGGGCCCCTTTCCCTAATCCACACCTGCAGAAATGTAATCTGTTTGGGCCGAAGACATGACCCCAACAGGGTGAGAGAAATAAATCGCAGTAGGAACCCACCAATGGCTCATGCCCAACTGTGTGAAAATATTCAACAACGGTGTGCATTAGTAAAATTAAATAAATTAAGTAGTACTCAAAAGTAACATACATTACCAGTTATATTTCCATTTTATTATTCAATTAATCGTTCATTATAGGGAAACCACCACAGTGAATTTCTATGTAATAAATTGTTGTCCTCATACACGCAAACCCTTACCGTCAGGTAATCAGAATCATTCCCTTGGGCATAAAAGATATTTCCCTCAGGCGTATGAAGTGTCACCATCAGGCACAAAGCTTCTCACCCTCAAGCACAAAAGAAGTTTCCCTTAGGACAAAATAACCAATGCCCTCAGGCTAAAGGTAACACTTCCCTATGGCTAAGTAAAGAACTTCCCTAAGGCTAAGAAATTAACCGGGAAATTCTCATCATATAAACAAGAAATTAAAATACAATTCCTTTAGAGGAAAATGTAATGCGCAAAATAAACATGACATACCCTCGGGTATCCTGGCTAAATGGCTAAACAGAGGAATGCACCCCCGGGGTGGTCCAAGATCCAAGAGGTGATCGCAAATTGCAGTTTATTATCACATTTAATTACCTATACAATTCTAGGTATTCAAAACAGCCAAGGCCTCATCCACAGAACACCCCAAAATGGGTTCATAGTACAAGACTACACACAAATGCACATCAATAGAAAATTAAACACCAAGCCACCTACATTAAACACCCCAGATCAGTATACTCAAATGACATTCCACAAATCGTCCCTGAACGTGGTATATATGAGATGAAAAAATGAATCCTAAATGAATATAACTTACCATATAGGATTATCTGTAAAGAACTATGAATAGAGATGAGAGGGCTTAACTGTGCGGTTCTATCGAGATCGTCTGAGGCGGAAACGGATTCCTGACGCTTGATCTAAATATCCTCATAGATTCGGTCATCCCCTCTTGAGCTCCCATTTGGTTCTACGACTTCCCTATGCATAGGGTTGGAAACTGCCCATTTTAAGTGAAAAAAATGTACCCGGCATGTAAATTTTAGTACATGGCGTGTACTTCCTTCATTTAATTGTTCCCCTGGTGGCACCGCCAAACTGTTCATCCATTGACATGAGTACATGGTGTGTATTCCAGTATACGCGGCATGTATTGTCGCCCAGCTAGCAGTTTCTACCACCGTAATACTATTTCACCTTCCGACTGACTACACAACGTGTAAAGGACCACTACACGATGTGTAATAGGTTTTTACACCCTTAGTCTCCAACATGACTACGCGCCCTGTGTACGCATCCCACACGGCCAAAAGAACACGGTGTGTGGAAATGTACATGGTGTGTAGTACCAAAATTTACCGTTTTCCCCATTTTCCTTATTTTCTCAAAAACACTCAAGGAAAATAGAAAGAATGAAACTCGTACCTCAAAAATAAGAATTCTGTTCTTAGAAACATCACCCCTTAAAGCAATTCATCCCCGAATTTCCCTTCCAAGGGTGGTGAAGATGTATCCATAAACAACTATTTCCCCTAAGCATGTATGTTGGTCTCCTGCTCCCAGGTTTCATCCTGAACTCAGCCATGCAGCCATAGTACCCATAGAAGAGAAACTGACCGTCCTCGAATAACCTTCGTTCTCTTATCAACGATACATATAAGGTTATCCACAAAGGATACATCTACCTCTAGATCATCCTCCTCAAGTTTAAAGACGTGAGATGGGTCTGATTGATAGCGATGCAACTAAGATACATGGAAGTCGTCGTGCGTGGCTCAGTACCTTTGTGGTAACTGAAACCGATAGAAAACTAGCCCGAATCTCTCCAAAATATCAAATGGCCCCACATACCTCGGTGAATGTTTACCCTGTATCATAATCCACCTCTTTCCCAGCCTCGATGAAACATGCAGGAAGGCCTGATCCCCGACCACGAACACCAAGGGTCATCTATGGTGATAAGAATAATATTTCTGATGAGACTACATGCCAGCCATCCGCCTCTAAATCAACTGGACCAGCTCGGAAGTCTCCATCACATGACGTGGTCCTAGTAAAGCTGAAACACCAACCTATAACTAGCACAATGGTTATCGGCATGGCCTAACATATAAATCCTTATAAGGTTCCATCTCAATAGTTTCATGAAAACTTTTATTATAGGAAAACTCGACTAAGGGTATATGCTTCTCCCGAGTTCTTTCAAAGTCTAGGATGCATGCACGCAGCATGTCCTCAAGCACTTGTATCGTACGATCTGACATACCATTGGTCCGAGGGTGGGAAGCTGTGCTCAGAAACACCTATGTACCTAGTTCCCTATGAAAACTTTGCCAAAAGCGAGATGTAAAACAGGAATCCCTAAATGAAATTATATAATGATGTACCCCATGAATATGTACGACCTCTTAGATATACATCTTTTTTAGCACATCAACACCGAAGGTCTCCTTGATCGACAAAAAGTGAGATACATTTGTGGGTCTATCCACAACAACCCACATGGAATCATTGCCTCAAGGTGACCTCGTCAACCTAGTCATGAAGTTCATCGAGACATCATCCCATTTCCACTCCGGGATGGGTAACTGTTGTAACAATCCGGCTGGCCCCTGATGCACTACCTTCACCTACTGACAGGTGGAACATCTCATAACAAAACCAGCTACTTCTCTCTTCATACCCGGCCACCAGTACTGATGTCTCAAGTCACATTACATCTTGGTAACCCTAGGATGAACTTGCCAAGCTGATGCATGTAACTCCCACATCAACTACTCGCTTATATACCTATAACTCACACTCATCCATGGAAATGAAATACTTCATCATCGCCTATCTTCCACCAAGGAGGAGGGTCCTCACTTTCCACCGAATACCATATTACTTTCCCTTCAAAATCAGATAGTTGTCTCACCCTCACTCTATCTATGAGGGTAGTGTTCAAAACTAAAGATGAAAGATGTGTTTTCCCCTAACTGCCATGCACCTCCAAATGCATCTCAAAGAACAAATCCATAAGCTACCACTCACCACTAGCCTCCTGAACATCTTGTGTCCGAGTCTTCCTACTCAGTGCTTCATCAAATGCCTTACCCTTACCAGGGGTATAGGAATGACCAAAATCGATGGACTCAAGGTATTCAACCAACCTTCGCTGTCTCATATTCAAGTCACGCTGGGTAAAGATTTACTTGAGGCTTTTGTGGTTCGTGAACACCATAAAATGTTCTCCCATGAGATAATTTCTCTAACAGCACAACGCATGAACAACTGCAGCCAACTCGAGATCATGTGTCAGGTAATTCCTGTCATGTGGCATTAACTTCCGAGACTCATACTCAAGTACTCGATCACCCTACATCAACACAGCTCCCTGCCCAATACCTGATGCATCACAGTAAACTGTATAGCTCTTCCCCTACTCTGGGAGTATTAGAATCGGTACTGATGTTAACTTTCCCTTCACCTCCTAGCAGGCTATCTCGCAGGCTTCTGACCAAATGAACATCACAACCTTCTTAGTCAAACCCGTAAACGGTGCTGCTAAGTGGGGGAAGTCTTGTATGAAGCACCTGTAGTAAATGATACGACTCATGTCAACAAGGTGCACCTTCGTTTTCGGGAGCCTGTCTGATTAGAATTTCACAGTTAAGCGTGCTTGTCCTGGATTAGTGATCAGGATGGGTGACCCTATGGGAAGATTCCCAGGGTGTCTGTGAGTGAGGACAAAGCACACTCGAAAGGACATGTGTTGGCCTGTGGGGACTATCATTAGTCAAATGACCCGTTCGTGCATGTGGGTGGACCCTGGGGTGGGCCCCACATGTCTGCGGGGGAAACTAGTGGTACCTAGTGAGCCAGGACACAACGGCCTTGTTAAGGCGGGGTAGATGTGCTGTCAATGGGGCCCAGTTGTTACATTTGGTATCAGAGGAGGAACCCAGCCTTAAGTGTGGTGCACTACTTGGGTTGAGATGTAGGGCCCACAACGAGGGCGTTGTGCTCTAAAGGGGGGGGGGGTGAATGTAACATCCCCAAATGATAAAGGGTTAAATGAATAAATTATATGTCTCATGTCAACAAGGTGCACCTTCATTTTCGGGAGCCTGTATGATTAGAACTTCACAGTTAAGTGTGCTTGGCCTGGAGTAGTGATCAGGATGGGTGACCCTCTGGGATGTTTACCAGTAAGATCCTCCATGAATCCTATTCTGCAAAAGTAAGGAGAGAAATATATAACACCGTAAAAACATGTGAAACTAACTCATCACCTAAATAGGTATACTAAGTTCCCAACATCACCATGGCCACTATTACCATGTAACGCATACAAGATTATATAATATAAGAACGAATATCAAGGGTTCGCAGCTACTGCTTCCCCTCTGGTTATCCTCTTTCCCCCAATTTGACACATCGAAACCATCTATCTCTAAAAAGGCATTCATGAAGTCACCTTGGTGATGCACCACAATATGAACCCCGTGCAACAAAACCACTACATCCACACAAGAATGTAAGAAGGTAGTTTTCTAGAGCCCCCATATCTCATATAACATGTATCATACATCAAGAATTGTACCTCAATCCATTACATCCTGTACATAATGTAAGGATCCTCAAGAAATCACATCCTATACACATTACACCAATAGTAGTCCATAGTTTATTATATACAAAAAATATGTATGTGTCTGAATAACAACAAGTCATTACAACCCTCTACACGCATATATGGGGAAAACTAACCAATATTCCTACTAGCGCATGTAACTGCCAAGGGAAGAGAGTAGGGCCCATGGTGGTAGTCAATCATCCATCCTCCCACATTAATGTTGGTGAAAACAAACCCTAATTCTCATAATTCGTGGTGTGTCAGTTACTCTTACTGAAGGGATGGAGTAGCATATAGGTGCAAAAAAAGTACAGAATATACTATTGATCACAACCATACTATGGGAATAACCTAGTCTTAGACTCAATATATTCTAACATCTCTTGGACTCTCGACATCCACATCTAAGACATGGTATCCTATAAGAACACAAACACTTTAAGGGAATTATTACATTACATAATTAACATTTAATCAGTTCCACATTACGTTAATTTATTCTTTAAACATTTATTAATCATTAAAAATTCAACATTTAATTTCATTACCATCACACCCAATGTCCACTATCCCTTTAAAATTGTATCCTCAACATTTCATTCAGTCATGATCCATCCCCATCGATTAACATCATTTTTTCAATTATTCATTATATCACTACATTCCAATTTTCCCATGATTTTGAAAAACATTCTATGTTACTAAACACAAGGGGATCAATGCGGTGAGTATATGAACTACTCTTTGGGTCATTGCTGCCTATAGAAAAGGTGTAGACCCATCCATACATGATAAGATAACCACTAAAAGCACATGGTATACCCCACGTGTCTTTTCCCTTTTCAAAATAACGATAAGAATGTCGAGCTACCTTGTGTAGTGGGGAAAGTAAAGAAGATAACCAGAATGTATTAGAAAGTATCCAAAAATTCACATCTAAGATGTTTCATCATCCCTGGTGTCCTCCCTGACCACCACATGTATAAACAGATGTATATCCCCACTCTAGGTGAAAACTACTACCACAAACTGTACGCCTCCTACCCACAAATATCACAACATCCATCGAGGCTCATATCAGAAATCATGTAGCTAGAAAACAAATATCTTATCAATTGTGAAATTGGCCATCAAAAAAGTAAGACTGTAACTCAGAACCCTACAAGTATTACCTTATAACAAATAACAAGTTCATTAATACATCATAGATTAACCTATTTATTATTTCATGGTTCCAATATTAGAAAATCTAACCAGTAATCTATCACAGATAATTAAACATGATTACTACACCATTTTGAGTAACATCAAATTAAAAAAAAGAATCATTTAAATTACTCTTTATCATTAACCCAACAATTATCAATTAATTACAGTTTACATTCGTTACCAATTTACATCAATAGCATACAAGTAAATGATGAATTCATAGATATCACACTATCTAGAAAAGAAGTAGCAATAACATATTATCGATATCAATTTATTTTCTATTTAAAATATTTATTGTGTCAATTCCATTTCCATCTAGTGGGATGAAACATAATAACTATACAGTTTCACTTAAAAGACTAGAGAAGCAACGAATCACCATCCATAAATAGTTCTTGATGATCTTTATGCAAGAATTATCTAATCAATAGGATATGTTCTACTCCCCCCGTGACAACTATATCCCCCAGATGATGTAGATATACCATCACAAAATTCAACACACCAAAAAATTCCCTAATGAACATGGAGGTAAAATTATATAAAAGGGAGAGGAGAAACAGAAGCAGATGAACCCAGAGGAATGATGATAGAACATACCTTGTATCGAAGACTGGACGATATTGCTCGTTTGCATCAATAAATAGAGGAACAAATCCAAGGATTAATTTTTGAGTGCACATCCCCTACAAAAATGAATTGGATGTTTGATCCTCTCACACCTACGAATAAAGAGAATGAACTAGGGAGGAAGAAAAATCATCACATTAGAAGTTTTAATGGAGTATTGTTTTAAGATACAATAGATTTCCCATTAAAAGTAGATCGCATGAAACCATGTGGTTTTAACATGTAGAAAAAACATCATGATCCTTAAGATAAATTAATATAGGGGTTATGACCTTTGATTTAGCCTTAGTGTCCTTAAATATGGCATTAAATTTATTTTACATAAAAGGAAATGTCAAAGGGGAGAACTATAGGAATCTGGAAACACTTTTCAAAAACTAAAAATTTGGAAAAGGAAAAAACTATTCATGAACCTCACAGTTAGAACCTAAAATATTGATCCTCACCGTTATAGAAATAATGTTTATCAACTCAAAATCTGGAAAAGGAAAGACATTGTTCATGATCCTCACTGTTAGAACCTCACCGATAGAACCTCACCATTCTTGAAACACTGTTCATGAACTCAAAATTTAGCAAAGGAAATACATGATTCATGATCCTCACCTTTTTAACCTCACCAATATAACCATACTATTCTAGAATTACAGTTCATGAACTCAGAATTTGGTAAAGGAAAGACCCTGTTAATGAACCTCACCATTAGATCCTTACTGTTCTGGAAACACTGTTCATGAACTCAAATTTTGGCAAAGTAAAGACACTGTTCACGAACCTCACTATTAGAACCTTGCCGATATAACATCAAATTTTTAGAAACACTTTTCATGAACATATAATTTCGCAATGGGAAGACACAGTTCATGAACCTCACTGATAGAACATCACTGTTACAACTATTTATAGAAGGATACAGATAACATTGTTCACCAAAGTTCACCGATGACACTGTTCATAGAGGTTTACGGATGACACTATCCATAGAAGGATACCGATGGCACTATTAAACTAAGGATACTATTGCACTTTTCAAAGAAGGTTATAGTTGCACGGTTCACTACTGTCTACCATTGGAACCGTTCACCAATAGAACTGGTCACAGAATTGTTAAATTGTAAAATTATTGGGAATATTCGCCTTGACCTCCTAAAACACCTCATACACATGATTTTTTCAATATAATTGACCATAGATATCTGGTCTATTACATCAGATACCTATCAAAACATTATATTCCTTGAGAATTCAAAAACCCACCTAAAGGGAAAACGAACTAGGTTGGAACAAACAACCATCGAGATACCTCTCAAATGAGAGGAAGCCACAAGAAGAAACAAATGAAATCCATACTATAAAAAAGAATGGTCGACAACCACAAATTCATTCTCGATATATGATATGTGTTAAACATCAAACAACTTTAGGTATTGATCACGTATCTATGAATCATGTTCCCAGTTACTCTCTTTAGTGTCGTCATGTTGCCACAAGATTCAAACTAAGGGGATAGAACGTCTGAGGAACACCTTATCCTTATATTCTTAGATCTCTAGAGGTCTCATATTGAAGGACACATAATTTTCAATAACGATCAATCCCTAATAATTGAAATTAGAGTCATCTTGATGATTTTGACGGAGATGTGATACATAGAAAACATCATCTATCCATCTCATCTGTGGGGGATGTGCTACATGATACGCCACATCTCCAACATGAGCTAACACCCCTAAAGGCACAAAAACCGATGGATAAAGCTTAATCCCATGGCCAAACCATAAATTCCCATGACAATGAGTCATATTCAGAAACACATGATCCCCAACATCAAACTCTAAGGGTCTTATCTTTTGAAGAACATTTCATTTATGACGATCTTGCACTATCTTTAACCTCTCACAAATCACCCGAACCATCTATGTTGTATTCTGTACTAGTTCCGGTCTGAAAATTTTGGTCTCTCCGACCACCGTACGGCATAGTGGAAAACGGCAAGGCTGAACGTACAAGGCTTCAAACAGCACCATAATGATCATGGTGTGGGGACTATTATTATATGAAAACTCCTCCATGGGTAAGTGCCTCATCCACAAACCTCCAAAATCTAGTGCAGAAGAGAGAAACATGAAATCAAGAGTCAAGATGGTCTACTATGTCTGACCATCCGTTTGAGGATGAAAAGCATTGCTAAGGGATAATTGGGATCCAAAAGAATGATCTAGACATCTCCATTCCCTTGAGGTAAAATGAGGATAACGATTAGAAATGATTGTCCTTGGTAATCTGGGAAGTCTCACCACCCCTTCTAGATACTGCATTGAAAAAACTTCTTCTGATCTTGACTTCATGATTTCTATGAAGTGGGATGATTTTGTTAATCGATCCACTACCACCCAAATAGCATCTCATCCTCCTTTAGCTCGAGGTAAACCAGTAATAATGTTCATTGAGATATCCTCCGACTTTAATTGAGAAACATCTAATGGCTGGGGATGACCACCAAGAACACGGTGTTTATCCATCATCTTCTGGAATACCAAACATCGAGTCGCAAACTCCCAAACTAAATGCGTTAGCCCAGTCCTCCAAAACTGGCTCCTCAAGGCTTACTATATCTTTGTCAAACTAGAATTCACTCCTAATTGATAACTATAGAACTCTCTAAGAAATGACTCATGCATCATAAAGGATCACATATCCATTCATGATACAACATTGGGTGTTGTTCGTCCTCAGACAAACCATCAGGGGCCTCACCACAAACAACCCGGTCTCTCTAGACGTCCGCCTCTAGATCCCCCAACTAGGACTCTTCCACCTCCTACACCAGATATTACTGTACCATCATATGGAAAAGTCATCTTCTTCCCCCATATTCTATAATAACCAGATTTAATGCTGAATGTTATTTCATTGCTCTCCAGGAGTCTCCAAATTCACATTATACATCACTACATGCCTTTTGACTCAGCACATCTTCTAAAACATTCCCCTTTCTAGGTGTATACGATATTTCAAAATCGTATTCCTGTATGAAATCAGTCCACCGATGTTCTCATAAATTCCAGTCACACATGGAGAAAACATACATCAAGCTCTTATGATCGGTGGAAACCACAAAGCCCTCACCAATGAGGTTATTAATCCACAACATCAGATCAAACAAGATGGTTTCTAACTCAAGATTATGGGTAGCATAATTACGTTCATGAGGATGCAAATATCAAAACCCATAAAAAACAACTGATCTTTGTTAAATAAAAACACAACCTATCCCCTGATGCGAATCATTGTAGAATACATCAAATTGAACTCGTTCTATTGGAGGGAAATGAATTGGAACACTTAATAACTTCTCATTCAGATAATTTAATGATGTCTGACATTGATCAGTCCATATGAAATCCCGATCCTTCTTGGTCAAAGATGTTAGTGGAGTCGTAACTCGAGATAAATCAGCTGCGAACCTCCTATAGTACCATATGAGACCATGGAATATTCTCACCTCTAACACTATCTTGGGAGCTTCCGAAGACACAACAACTTCTATATTCGATGGATCCATAGATAATACATTTTGGGACACAACATGCCCTATGAAACGGA
Source organism: Viscum album (assembly GCA_963277665.1). Taxonomy (NCBI): domain Eukaryota; kingdom Viridiplantae; phylum Streptophyta; class Magnoliopsida; order Santalales; family Viscaceae; genus Viscum; species Viscum album. The sequence goes on along the minus strand of OY728142.1, from coordinate 1,356,811,106 downwards.
CTTCTAAACCCCAAAACACAAGCTATGACCACGTACGAAACAACTGATGTTGACGAAGAACTCCCAAAATGGCATGTAGATGCACTGCATGCTCCTCTTCAGACATAGAGTGCACACGGATGTCATCGATGAAAACTACAATGAACTTGTCCACTAACTCATGGAACACAACATTCATCCATCCCATGAACACATCTAGGGCATTTTTCATGCCAAATGACATTAAAATGAACTGATAATGCACCTGACAAAAACAGAAATCAGTAGAAGGGATATCCTTATATTTCACTTGAATATTATGATATCCTAACAGCAAGTATATCTTTGAGAGAAAACATTAACCCATAATTTTATTGAATTAATCAACAATATGTGGAAGAGGATAGCGATTTCTCAATGTCACATTGTTTAAGCATTGGTAATCCACAGACAACCACAAACTATCATCATCCTTCTTCACGAAAAAAACATGGGAACCCCACGATGACACACATGGCCGAACAAAACCACACTGTAACAACCCATCAGGCTATATACGTATCTCTCTTAATTCAGAAGGTGATATCCTATATAGAGACCTAGAGATAAGATATGCTCCTGGTTGTTGGTCGATACCAATCTCGATCAATCATTGAGGGGGTAATTCTACAACCTCTTCTGGAAAGGCATTAGGGTACTCTTCTACAACCCTAGAAAATGCCAATTTTTTATCCTCTAAAGAACTCAACAAGATCTATGACATGATGGATGATAAGGACGTAACAGGCATTTGACCCATCTAAGGTTCTCTCCCGCCAACAATCCCCACCAGCTATCCATCTGCATATAAGAATACAACCAGCATCCTGAAGCAATCCATGACACCCTGTGTTGAATACAATAAATCCATGATAAATATGATATCATATTGTTTTATTCGTAAACATAAAAAATCTTTCCAAGAGACATTCTACCCCAGCACTAGCTCACAGTCTCTACATACTTCGAACAAGTCATCTCGTCCTCCAACTGGCATTGTTAATGCTAGGGGCACTGGGAGCTTCTCTACATCGTGTCCCAAATCATGGACAAGGGTAGGTAATATGATGGAGTGTGCCACTCTTGAATCAAACAAGGCATACACCATAGTATAAAACATGAAAATAGTACCATGAACAATATCTGTATCACCTGGAGCTAGAAACGCTAAAGCATGAAGCGGACCATTACCTCCTTCAAGGAATCCTTGACCTAGATGATGACCACCACCCTGGCCACGCTCTTCTCTCAGAGGACATGGAGCATCACAGGGATGTCCTCTGCCTGCCCCATCTACCCTTTACGGATCTATAGCTAGTGGAATATGCTGTTATTGCCTCCACAAGAACTGCCTCAATAGATGAGCCTGGAGTGGAACATCTGATGCACTATGACTACTCTGAATGGTAGGGAACTCTCATTGCAGATGACCTCAACCTCCTAAACAAAAACAAGCACCTGATCACTTGGCATAGGCTTCAGATCCTCTGCCTCCCGGGAAACGAGATGCATAGGGCCGATACACACCCCCAGCTGAACGAAAACTCTTCCGCATTGAAAACTTGCATCCCTATACCACAACTCTTCATCGTAAAGATTCATGGAGACTCCCCTCTCATGATGATCTCATTCTGTCCAGTGTCCTATCGACGACTTCTTCCCTTTCCAGCACCTCATGATATGTCTTCAACATAAATGGGGTGACATGCTGCTACATATCTGGACACAAAGCCTCCTTGAAATGCTTTTCCCTGGCCTCCTCATCTGGCAATAGGACCAAAAAATATTGTAAAATGTCCTTGAAATATATTCCTATCACTCTTACAATAGAGATCCCTTATCGAAGTGTAATAATCTATTGGCGACTGGATGCTTTCAGAGTCGAATAAAGAAACATGACCGTAAAATTATTTCAGACCTCCTACCATGAGATCAATGACTCATTGTGATCCCTGAGGAATAAGAACCACCACTGCCTCACTGCTCCACACATCGTCATCACAAAAAGGAAATCAAGTGCACATTCTGAGCACTGATTGAACAGAATCCTATCTCCTCCTCCTATAACATGTCTTATGTGACTACATTTTAAACGAATCCCTCAAACAACTGAAAATTCTTGTGCATAAACTCTCAGAGTGTCCTCATCTATGTGTCATCATCGTCAACCTCCACCCTCCTGCGATCTGTTGGAACATCCTGTAGGGAATCTTCTCTACGATCTTGGTGAGGACATCAACCTAGTTCCATACCTATAATATAAAAAACTGATAGAGCTACAAAACCTGGAATATGGAAGACTCTTCATTAATTAAGTAATTGTATTCTCTTATTCGTTTTAGGATAACCTATAACAAGGTCTACCCATTCAAACATAGGCCCAAATAGGAATAATGCAGGATCCTTTCCTAGGTCTCTAAATTTCAACTAGCATTAACTCTTATTATATCCATTGTTAACAAAAAGGTCCATACATCAGATCATAGGGGGTCATAAATGCCTATGTCTCAGTCAATATCCAGTGCTTACATCACTTGAAAAACATTAATGACACTGTTTCACTACCAACCCATGTAACCTCACATGTGCCAAACTCCAAACTCAATCCAATCCCTCAAACATAGCCTATGATACCAATCTATCACGACCCCTCCCCAAAATGTGCACCCCTCTTGGGCTGGGAATGTGAGAAGGGAGATAATGAAAACTGAGTCCCTCCTCCAGTAGGCCTCAGGTTGGCGATTAGCAATGAGGGTATAATAAAAACACAAATGGGAGGAATTACCCTCTAAGAGAACATATTCATAAGAGAGAGATAAGATAGACACCAGAAAACTCCATCATAGACTTAAATATAAATGAAATTCCACGTACACATATGAAATTACATGAAAACTACTATAATTGAATGGAAAAAACTATAAGAACGCACAAGGAAGTAAAAATAGTAGCAAGAACAATCCAAAACATCTCCTGCAACCCCAAGATTATAGAAACCAGATAGTTCCCTGAAATTTTTTCAAGTGACCTGAAAAACTATTTATATGTACATAGGGTGAGTGTAATATTATACATAGTAGGATACTCCCCTAAGCCACTCAATCAAATGTAAGGAGAGAATACTAAATCATATTGAACAACAATTGAAACTATCTCCTCACCTAAATATGTATACTATGTTCCCAACCTCACCATGGCTAATCTCACCATGTAACACATACAAGAGTATATAATATAATAAATAATATCAAGGGTACCCCACTACATCTTCCCACTAGTTTTCAACTTTTCCACAATGTCACACGTACTAAGCATCTCTCTCCAAAATGGCATGCCCACATACACCTAGTCGAATCTCCACAAAATGCACCTCATTTAACAAACCACCACATCCACACAAGAATGTAAACATATAGTTTCTGGGAGCCCCCATAGCTCGTATAATATGTATCATACATTGGTTTATATACATCAAGCCATTACATCCCATACACTGGGTAAGGATCATCAATCCCTCACAGCCTATACACGTTACACTTATAGTAGTCTCTAGGATACTATATCTAGAATATATGAGTGTGTGAATAACAAAAAGCTGTTACAACCCTATTCAAACATATATGGTAAAAAATACCCACTGTGCCTACCAGCAAAAGTAACTAGCTAGAGAATATAGTGGGGCCCAAGGGGACAGTCAGCCATGCATCCTCCCATCAGCATGTTGGGGAAAACACCTCCTCCATGGCTCATAATACCATGGGTGTCAGATTCCATTACTGAAGGGGTGGAGTAGTGTATATAAACAAAAACAGTATAGAATATACTATTTCTTACAACCACCCTATAGGAATAACCTAGTCATAGACTCAATTGCAGCTAACGTCTCTCAGATTCCTGGCTGCTACTTCTAAGACTAGGTACCCTATGAATACACAACCATTTAAAAATATTTATTAGATTTATAAATTCTGTTTTTATAAGTTCCACTTTACATTAATTAATTCTTTAAACATTAATTATCCATTAACAATTCCACATTAAATTTCTTTAGCATCACAACCAAAGTCCACAGTCCCTTTAAAATTGTATTCTCAGCATTCCATGCCAGCAAGCTCCAACCCCATGAGTAACATCATTTATTCATTTATTCATTACATCATTACTTTCCCATATTCCATGGAATTCTATAAAGAACATTCTATGATACTAAACACAAGGATTCACTACACGGTGTGTAGAGGAACTACCCATCGAGTATATGCCACCAATAGAAAGAGCGTAGACCCATCCTCCCTTGAGAAGGAAACATGGAAAGCACGTGGAATACCCCACATGTTTTCACCAATTTTGGAATAAGGGTATGCAAGAGCAGTTGCCTTGAGTAGTGGGGAAAGAAAGAAGATAACCAAAAAGAGTCAACAAGCATCCAAACATTGGCATCCATCCCGTTTCATCATCCTAGGTGTCCTCTATGAAACTCAAATGCATAAACTGATGCATCTCGCCACTCCAGGTGTCAACTGCGGCCATAACCAATAGGTGTCACTTCCCCCACATATCACAACATCCAACAAGGCCCACATCACAACACAAGAAGCATTAAAACAAACAACATTCCAATTGGGATATTGGACATCAAACAATAAAGAGGGTAACTCAGAATCCAACATGTATTAACTTCTATCATACAAGAAATTATATAATACATCTTAAATTAACTAATTTATTATTCATAGGTTCCAAAATTGGTGAACCTAAACATGATATTATCAAAAATAATTAAACATGATTACTACACCAATTTGATTAACATCAATTTATAAAAAGAAGAACTAGATTCATTTACATTTCAATTTATCTTTCTCCAAAAAATTATCAATTAATTTTTGTGTATGTTCATTACCAATTTGCATAAAGAACAAATAACTAAACGAAGCAAGCATAGATATCACACTCTCTCAAAAAACAATAGGCAATAAAATAACATCCAAATCCTTATTTTTACGGTTCAAATATTTATTATGTAAATTCCATTTCCATCAGGTGGGATAAAAAATTCGTACTTTATAGTTTCACATAAAAGAAAAGAGAAGAAATGAATCCCCATCCTCAAACTGTTATCGACATTATTTATGAGAGAATGATCCACACAACAGGTTATAATCTCCTCCCCCCATGACAAAAATATCCACCCGAGGATGTAGAGACACCACCACACCTGTCAACACAAAAGAAAATCCGATTAGGAATAGGGAGGTAAAATTCCCTAAAATGGAGAGGAGAAATAGAAGGAGATAAACCCAAAAGAATGACGATTATACATACAATATCTCGAATATTGAGGGATATTGGTTAGTTTCACCAAAATAGAGTAGAACAAGTACTAGGAGGAAAGTTTGGTTGTATAACCCCTATGGAATGGAATGGGATCTTCAAGAGTCTCTCAACAATAATAAGAAGTAAGAACTTGGGAAGAAGATATATCATCCCTTTAGAATATTTAATGAAGCAGTGGTTTAAGATACGCTGAATTTTTCATTAAAAGTGGAACACATTAAACTAGGAGGATTTGACCATGTTGAAAAAACATCGCGAGCCTTAAGAGAAATTAATATAGGAGTTATATCCTTTGAATTGGCCATATAGTCCTTAAAATAATTCTTTAAAAGTATTTTACATCAAAGGAAACATCACAGGGGAGAAACTGTATGAAGCTAGAATCTTCGTTCACAAACTCGAAATTTGGTAAAGGAAAGACACTGTTAGTGAACCTCATCATTAAAACACACCGATAGAATCTCACCATTCTAGAAACACTATTCATGAAATCAGAATATGGAAAAAGAAGGACAATGTTAATGAACCTCATCCTTAGAACCTCACTGATAGAATCTCACCATTCTGGAAACACTATTTTGAACATAAAATTTAGCAAAGGACGTTGTTCATGAACAACACTATTAGAACCTCACTGATAGAACCTCACTGTTCAGGAAACACTATTCACGAAGTCAAAATTTGGAAAATGAAAGACACTATTCATGAACCTCACTATTAGAAGCTCACTGATAGAGCCTCACCATTCTGTAAACACTACTCATGATCTCATAATTGGACAAAGGAATGGCATTTTTCATGAACTTAACCATTAGAACCTTACCGATATAACATCACCACTCTAGAAACACTATTCATGAACTCAAAATTTGGCATAGGAAAGACATTATTCATAAACCACACCATTAGAACCTCAGTAATAGATCCTCATTGTTGGAAATATTCAATGAAGGTTATAGATGAAACTTTTCCCCAATGGTCAAAGATGAAACAGTTCGTAGAAGGTTACTGATGTCATAGTTCACAGAAGGTTACTGATGACACTATTCACCTATGGTTACCGTTTCACTGTTCATAGAAGGTTACCATTGAACTATTCACAACTGTCTACCATTGAAACTGTTCACCGATAGAAATGTTCACAGAACTAGAAAACTAGAAAAGTGTTGGAAAAAAGTCACCTTAACCTCCCAAAACACATGATACATTTGATTTTTCCAATGTAATGGGCCTGAGTGGTCTAGGCTAATAAATGTTAGGTCGAATCAAACATTTCTCATTAATTACTATAAATGTGTTTCCAATTCCAGAAACAAATATTGATCCATTAAATAAGGAGAATTAGAAATTGACTTAGAATCAACAAATAAATCATTAGAAAATTTATCCTCCTAATCATGAATAATACTAGGCACTTTAAAAGAAATAACATCACAAAATTCATTCTCTACTAGAATGTAACTAATCAAAAATATTTCATTCATTTAAAAAGAATGACCATGATAAAATTTACCCCAATTGTAAAGTTTTCTCTCAGATTCATTATATACTATCAAATGTATGAAATCATTAAATAATTAAATTATTACATAGAAATATATTTTATCATGGAAAACTGAAAGACAATCCATACACAATAATATTTAAAACTACCATAAGGTATGTCCATGAAGATGTGTTTGATATGAAATTTCAACAATGATAATATATATATTACAATAATAATGTTGTCTTTAATACCTCCACTAGGATTTTTTATCAAAATTTCTATATAACATTCATGAGGTGATATTTCCAATTTTTGTGCATTGTTCTAAAAAATGATGCAATGTAAAAATCCATAGTCATACAGACTATTGGAGAATTTTGAATAAAAAACTAGTAAAATACCTCTTACAACATCATTTTATGGAACCACATAATCTGTATAAGTAGAAAATGATTTTATCCTGAACATAAAATTTAAAACATGTTGGCTTCCACCTAGGGTAATCAAAATTTTATTCACATTAGTATAATGCCCTAAACCATTTCAACTAAAAACCTTTGCGCTGGCTTTTCATTTCTTGTCTGACCGTCTCCTTTGTAGTCATGATAAATAAGGGCAGTATTAATACATCTTAGTCAATGACTAGAAAATTGGAGGCATTCATTAAGATTATTTTTTCAACACATTTAACAATTTAATTTTTTTTTCTTAACTCAAATAGTTTATGACGAATGTTATCCCATTGTCTACTAACAGTATATCTTCATGTTCTTTCACTCATTAAACACATGTTTATAGGAAAAATACATTTCTACGTTCTCATAACTTTGGATAAGTTTTTCATATATTTTGAATTCATTAGAACATAATTTCCTTAGTTATATCATCTTCAATCATTAGTAATACAGATTTATATTACAATCAATATCCTTGATAAAATATGAGACGTACCTTTCCAATCAGGTGAAATTTTCATTTAATGAATCCACATATTCATCACATTTTTTATCAATTACATAGATTTATTTTCTATCATAAGTCAAAAATCCATAGTAAAATATTTCTCTGGGGAAATATTCTTTTATTCATCAAATTACAGGTCATGAGTCTCTTCACTTCCTATGATATTTTTTACTGTTGACCACATCTGATTGGTTAGACATTCAAAAAAATTAATATAATGACTACACATTTGATTTTTTGAACACCACATTAAATTAAAAATACTTTCTTATTCTATATTTCACCTTTCAACTATGACATGGATAGACTACCCTATTAATGATAGGGGAAAATTGCCTCATGAAATTATTCAATGCAATTATATAACTATGCAGTCGATCTGGTTGATATCTTGCATGGATTCCACCAATATTTATAGCATGATTAATATGATCCATCACATCATAAAAAGAGTTTAGTTATGATTTTGAACATATGGGGATGCATATTTTGAATGACGTTTTCCCATCGATTCTTTCCATGCGCAGCTACCGTGTTTCTTCTGGGAAAACCCATTTTGAACAAATACATCTTATATGAATCATCCTTATAATCATAAAATTATATATCATATCAATTTTACCAGAATATAATATCATTTATTAATATTGTATTAAAAATATACTAAACCTTATAGTTATCCAAAATTTTCTTTGAGGCCAACAATGATGACATGAACTTATACATTACATAAATTTTAATTAAGTCAAGAATTATAATTTATTTTTCCATTATGACATTTTAAAGTTTATAGTAATATATTTTTAGTCTGTTCCTCATACATAAGAATACCAGATCAATATAAATTGGAATCTTACAACAATATCCATTTCATTAATAAAATAAAATCATATAAAATAAAACATGGTTTCTTTTCATGTTTAATAATCATAACTTTAAATCCAATGAAAAAATTCAAAACATTGAATGAAGATAAAATATAAATAAGGGATACACAATGAAGAAAAACTATTAGTCTTTCAAGAACATGTAAATCATGAATACTTTATCATAAATTAATACTCATAATTGTAATTATGTATTTAAAACATTCTTTTGATTATAATATCATTGATTTCTTTTTTGTAAAAAAATATTACAATAAATCCCAAATAATGGTTGTATAACATATAATGGTACCATTGGACATAAACATACGTAAATTCAATAACCATTACATTGAATTCCAAAAGTATCACCATTACAAATTAAATAGTCATACAATTGAAATCTATACACAATGAATTAAAGAATATAATGTAACCAACCATCATTGGTTTAGCAAAAAACCACATGTCATTAGATTTTCATGTAACCACCTATCAAATATCTAGGTACCCCAATATAATCATAACACATAAAAGAATTAAATTATCATCATTTCACTCATAAAATTCATTATTCAATAAAAAAAGAAACATTCTCTAGATATTGAAATATTCAATATACATTCAAAACCATTTTTAATACCAAAATAAAAAATATATATTAATTTATATATTTTACTTTTGAAGATTATTTATTATAGACAAATCTCAAATTCAAATAATGGGAACAGAAGTAGAAAAGTCATTGTCGACTTATGGATTAAAAAACATTAATTTTATATTATAATAACAAAATTAAAATGTATATTCTAAAATTATTAATTTTAAAACAATTTAATTAAATTAAATTCAATGGGATTATTTATGTTCCTTATAAAAGAAGTTGATGTATTACATCAAAATATGTATCAATGAAAAGAGATTGAAATGAAGTCACTTAACTCAAGTATGATTCGTTATTTAGGCGTTTTGAATTCATTAATAATAAAATATATTTAATTATTTAAATTTTGAAGAAAATTTATTAATTAATTTTTTGATTTTATAACACTTATTTTGATGTTATAACAAATACATAATTATTTATGTTAATGATAGTTGTTTTTTTGATATTCGATATATGGGTAAAAAATGAACATAGTATGATGTAAATAGTCAATGAGGTCAAAAGTTCATAATCTCTTGAATTGTATTTATTTCATGATTACTATTTTATTCATGAATTATTATTATAAATCAAACTATTAAATGTGGATGTAAATAATTATTAATGTTATAATCATAAATATTGTAAGCCAAACATATGCATAGGTAATGATTTCATTTTTAAACGATCATTATGGAATGAAGTTAAATATTATTCAATCTTCCCATAATGATAATAATATAATTAATATAATATAAATCATTTATATATACATTTATATATATATATATTATCCATTTGACTTGGTGATTAAAAACAAATCACATCTTTTTGTAGAGGTGATTGTTCACAAGTACGCACGAATGATATTAACATTTTTATGTTCATGAAAGGTAATAACATAATTGATATATTATTATATTATAATTTTAAATATGTCCTTGATATCACGTATATAAAATAATTCTATAATTACAACCATTATTGATATATGGGCATTCAAATCAAATTTTATATGTTCATGGAGATGATAGTTCACACGAATACTCGAATGATTAATTAAGTTCTAATTTATTTATTGTGTATATGGATTGAGAAGATTATATTGAAATAATAACATCTCATTTTATTTAGTATAATGTATTTACTATTTCATCATGGATCCAAAAATTTTGAAGAGTGTAAAAAAATAGAAACACTTAAATTGTTACATTACCTTTTCGTTGGATGAAACATTTCAAAACATGTTAACACCTATAATGAGTGTATTATTTCTTACAAAAGGCCTTAATAATATCAGGAGGGATTCAATGAATCTTGTTTGATAGATCATGGATGATAATTTTTTTATGTTTAAGGAATATAGATGAATTGGTAACATTTTATAGGAGAGGGAGTGGCCATTTAAGGAATTAACAATAGTATTAAATTATTATAAATTCAGTTTCAAATTCCATGGGTGTCCAAAATGATTTAGATAAAATATATGAATTTTGTTTTGTGATGAAATATAAAACTATAATATAAATTATACATGTTTTAATATTATTTTATAATTATAATTTCTTATTAACACCTTTTATCTAGTATCATTTTATTAATTAATTTGAGAATTGGAGGTGAAAATAATTTCCATAAACTGAAAAAGGATCAAAAAATGAGTATTTATTAATTTTCTTCTAATATCATATTTCAAGTAGAATAATGTATATTTAAAAAATTTATACTATTTAATTAAAAATTTTATATTTTAATATATTATTTTTGTCTATTTTGACACAATTAATTACATGAGTTTATTAAATCTCATATCAACTTTATTCCTTTGAAAAAACTAAATTAACAATTCTATAACATATCAAATTATTAAATTAAAATATATTTATGACATAAAATATTTTAAATAATCGTTATTTTACAATTATTTATATCATTTATTAGATTCCCCCATTAATAAATAAATTAATCCAACATCATTATGTCATAATTAAATTTAATTATTTAATTTCTAAAAATTATAAATATTTTATCACAATTCCATAAAAAAAATTTGATATTGAATTAATATTTTTTGATTATTTTTTCTTTTTTATAACACATATTAAAATTTATTAACATATTAAAATAAGTGAGACATTTTATCTTCCCTTTAAATAAATATAATAAAATTATTTTCATAGGAGGGAGGTGAAAAATTATTATAATTTAATCTATAATTGATTTTTTTGAAACTCATTTATCCAATGAAACTAAGAAATGTTTTTTATATGTTCATAATATAATTATATAATAATATAAAATATACCCTTAATTATCTTATTTACCATTAGTAATGGTAAATAAAATACTAATTATATGAATCTCAAAAAATTATGTTAATCCTATTTGATGAAAATTTTCATACTCATTAAAAAAATTTCATTATATTTTTCAAAATACTGTTAATCGAAGGGAATAAATATAGTTTAATACTAATCACAAATATGTGGAGAGAATGTGGGTACAAGAAACGTTCAAAATTCCATGAAGTCTTTATAACATATTTCAATATAATTTATCTTTCAATGAACTAAATTGTATTAATAAATTTATTATGAATTTATAAATCAATTTTATGTATAGTAATTATTTAAAAGAATATTATTTTTTAACTACAATGTAGTATTTTCCTCTATTCATCCAAAAAATGAAACTTAAAATAAGAATTACAAAAAAATCAAACAATTTAAAATATTATACTATTATTTTGACAAGAAGATTAATGATTCAAATAGTATTTATATATGTGACAAAAAAATATTGAAATAAAATCCATCAAAATGCCTTAATATAATATTTTAAAAAATATTCATGTATTTTAAGATTAAAATTATATTTAGTTTCATTTTAATCTTATAAAATTAATTGGACAAATTTAAAATATTTTAATAAACATGAAAAAACATAATATATTATGTAATTTTCATTCCCACTAATATAACATACAAGTAATAAGTATAACATAAAATAATTCATTACTTATTCGTATAACTCAATCTTGCAAGAATCATAAGATTTTGGAAAAATATTTTATTGCCTCTGTAGTATGCTATGAGACATGTCTTACTAGTTATGGTAAAATCACTATCAAACTCATAAATATTAATAAATTTAAAAATTATTGTTTTATAACTACTTGCGATGTTAATTTTCATTGCTAATAATGAAATGGATTAGATTTTAAAACTCATAGAACAATGTATTGATTAATATGTAATTGTGAGTTTTTTATAAAGGATTAACCATGTAGGGGTTTTGAATGTGGTAAATAATTCTAAAAATAGATAATTAATGATTCATTGAATTTTCCAATCACCATACGAAGAAAATTTATTTATCTCTCATTATCATGTCAATATATAATGATTGTAGTAATGAATACCAGCAATTTTAATTGCATCAACCTCACTAGGATATGTCATAGGATAACACATAGAAGATAACCTGTAAATAAATTAAATATGTGATAAATAATTAATTGTTAATTAGGATATGTCGCAATGAAATTATTGTATCACTGTTTGTTATATTTGTATAACTCATTGTTATCCTCCTTATGTAAATAGAATCTATATTTCTTTAATACTTTTATACAAAAACAATGAATAATTTTTCAACAATGATGGAATTTAAATTTAAATCATAAAATTTTGACATCTAGTATTTACTATGACTCCCATAATAAATTCATCATTGACCATTATCCGTATTGATGTGTTTTAGAAAATCGTCATTTAATTATCCTTTTGTCAGTATCTATGTCCCTATTTCTACTTCCAGCAGACATGTCATCTATTTTTTAGATATGCATGTCATGCGATTTTATTGAAAAATATAATAGAAAAACTTATACGAGTCATATATGAATAATAAATAAACCATTAGTATCATTATATATTATTTGATCCTAACTATTTTATATAATTTCATATTGGTATGATATAACATCCTAATAAATACTACTGGTTATCTCACATGAATTACAAATAAATAATTTTAGTAAAACATAAATTTCATATAAAATATTTTGATTTTAAAATTTTTTATTATGCTTGTGCCATGAGATGAAACATAACCACTTGTAAATTTTTACCTAATTTTTATGAACAGTAATTCAATAAAATGATTTTTCTGAAGCTTATGATTCTCATAATTTTATATTTTAATCATGAATTGTTAACTACAATGTATAAATCTGTTAGAAATTGCAGGGTTTTTAAAAAAATTATTAAATCCATAATTAATAAACCCTTAATTTTGATAGAATTTAGTATTCATTGATATATTGTAGCATATAGAACCATGGAATATTTCCATTCTAATCATCAGAAAAAAGAAACTAAATATAGTTTTATAGTGTACTATCTTTCTAATGCTGTGGATACATATCAAATAGATTTATACTAGAAATAAAACATAATCACTTTTTTCGAATATTCTAATGATCTATGATAAAACACATGATATTTTGGTCAAATATAAAGATGTATAATGTTGTGAGCATGATTCAATCAAAATAAAATTTTACAAATTGTGGAGAATACCTTATACAGGATACCTAAGCACTCATATGAACCTTTGTATCTATAATAACTCCCATTTCAGAATGTGGTGAAATAGATCTATTTTTCCCCACTGCTTCATAGTTTTTCACATGGGTCATATCATTGTATTACCTTTTTAAATGATAAAATTCAATTTATTACTCAGTTTAATATTTTTTTTATACTTTTGTAAATATGATGAAAAACTAACATAGATAATTGAAATGAAAATGTAAATATAAAAGAAATATTAACAAAATTACTCATGTTATAAGGAATTCTCTTGGTCAATGGGTCGGGTACATAAGTTACATTATTATTCATTATTTTTTTTAAAAACAATCATACAATTAGTTTGATCATAAATTAATTTGAATAATCAAATTTGTGTTTTAAATTTAAAATTTCATGAATATATCTTATGTATACCCAATCTCACATCCATAAATAACCAATAAAAATACCCACATTTATTATTATTTAAATAAAATCCAAGAAAGAACTTCAACATAATTTTTTTCATCCCACGAGAATCCCCTACAACATCATATAAATACATTTCTAGATATAATTGAGGGAAAATTTATTTTGAAGAGAATATAAAGAAAATATAGTGTCCTCTCATGGTGGTAGAAAGTAGAAATTGTAATCTCATCTCTCATTTAACACATATATATTTAAACACATTAGAATTTACATAAAAAGAATTTGGAATATATTAAAAACCCAGTACTATTTATATACCCTACATCCGTCAATCACCACCACAATTTCATGTGATCGTAGAGGAAGTAGGATATAGAGTGATAAATAAAGATATTGATGGAAAGGACACATAAAATCGTAAAATAAAATAATAAAATAATATTTTTATTTTAAGGGGTACTTATCTCATAATCATTATATTTGTGGGGATGAATAAAGTTAAATATGTTATGTTTCCCCATTTTATTTAATGTTTATAAATTTTTACAATACATTATAGGGTATTAAAATAAGAATAAATTCTAATTAAGCCATAGAAAACCTATAATATTTTAAAAATATTTTTTAATACTTTTTGATTTTCAAAACAATAGATAAAACTTTTTGAAATGATTATATTACTTTTATGAACAAACAAACATCTTTTTAGTTAGAGGGATATTAAAATTCAATTTTTTGAGTTTTTGGTATTTCATTGATAATATTAATTTTCAATGGTAGTGAAAAATACTATAGTGTTATTCAAAATTGATTTTTCATATGATAAATTTATATAGTTAGGATACCCAGAAAAATAATTTAAAATAATAATTAATTTATTTTTCATTTACTCAATATTTGGTCATTGGAAGCAATATCAAATTATTATTGGATAAAAAACATTTTCAACTTTTGAATGTTTTTATTTTAAAAACATATATCCTCAATATGTAAATGGGAATTAATTTACAAATTCCATTTACTCAATACAGTGATTTGAATTTCAAAAAATAGACAAAAAAAGTTATACGTATTATTAAAATGTGTTTTAAAAGGATAAAAATATTTATCATTGAATTGTAAATTTATTATTTTATTTAGCATTGATAATGGTAAATAAAGTAATTAAAAGAAAAAAATAATACTATAAAAATATAAAACTATGATAACACATTTCCTAATATTATTATATGAGTTATTCTAGAACCATTAAATATGTTAGCCGTAATTTTTTCTTTTGGAATCCACATTAGTGTTATTTTGACATTAATAACATGTTTTCAAATATATATACAATGAAGTCATAAAGATGCATCTTATTATTAAAAGAAATTTAAATTCGGGGTTTTATACATGATATCTTATGCTATAAATTATAATTAGAAATAAAAAATTGTTCTCTATATTATTATAATTTATTAATAATTTTCATACAGTATATTAATAAATTTATTTATTAAACAATGATGATGAATTAATCAATTTATAAAAGGATGAATAAAATATATATAATTAAAAAAATTATAAATTTCTATATTTAATGAAATTAACTAATTTTACGGATTAAATTTACATGTTATTTATATTTTAATGCATTTTTTTCTAAAAAATAATGTTTTAATGAGTATATCTGAAGTCAAGTAATGAATAGTGACAAAAATGACCTAATTCATTCCTTAAAATTTAATTAATTAAAATAACTGATATAAAATATACAAAATATATATTATTCATCTAAAATGTTGAAACATTTATATAAACTAAATTAATGATTCATTAATTGGTCTTTTATAATTTTTTGTAATTATTTTAACTCTAAAAATATAAATTACTTAATAAAATGATATGAGGTAAATGCATTAATAAATAAAGGTTTCTATTAGAGAATATAAATAACAATTCTAATTTTTGTTGGATGAATTTATTTTTACCCATATTCATCCTATGATATAAATAAATCACCTTTGACCAATTTTGAAGATAAAATAAATTTATATTAATTTAATACATTTAATAATTCCATGAGTATCCCTCCACTCACATTAAAAAAATAAATCTTATTCTATATCTAATTAAATTATAAAGCATTTTTCTAAGGAAATATATTTCTAAAACCCTTCATTGAAGCCCTGTAAATTGTTTTAATGTATTATTTTAGTCATAACACATTTGTTATAATTCTTAATGAGTTATGAGAGGACGCATCCAAAGGAAAGGTTATGATTTTATTTAAGTGTTTCTATTTTATTTCTTCATCCACATCCATAAATAATTTTCTAAACATTATGAGGTAATAACTATAATATCAACAATATACTAATATGTAATTATGATAATATCAACAACTAATTAGATCCACACTTCCAGCAAATGGGAATAAAATTAATCATTTTCGTCAACATGTAAACTATAAACTCCACAAATAGATATATAATTTGATTTTGATAATGTTTTGTTACAACTAGTTTTAATTATGGTATGAATGTTATTATATGAAATTAATGACATTAAAAATCATTATAATATAATAATATACAAATTATGTTTTTACGTTCCATGGACATTAAAATGATAAGATCATTTGTGTGTATGGGTGAGAAATCATATCCATGAAGGGGTGCGGTTCATTTTTATTCACTACATCACTTGTATGATATATATAAGTATATGTAAATGATTAATTTGGTATTAATGATGATATTATAACACTGTAATGATAAAATAGTAATTCCCTTATTTCTATATTTATCAATGAATAATGAAAACGTTACTCATGTGTACGCATGGCCAACCGTCTCCTTGATTATAACATCATTCATTTTCAAAAACATAATTATTCGCTTGATTTAAAAGTATAATTAATATATAAAATTCATAATGAAATCATGAATATTACTCTTCATATGATGATAATATGTCCACATGGAAAATTTACATCGTACAATGTATGTTTTTTAAATAATGTATAGAATGTTGACAAAATTCCTGATGTTAACTTAAATAATTAGGTAATTTGTAAAAAATAATAAATAAGTGATATAAAGGGAATAATATAATTTAAAAATATCATAACGAAAATATAAATTAAACTATCAATATAGTTCAGGAAAATAATGATTATACGAGATGAATTAGACTCGAGGTAATGGATTCCATCTCAATATTTATTCATTGAGTCATATTTTGAAGTTATACAACACCTTCTATTATAATATTTAAAAACAACCTAGTTGATTTTAAAAATAATTCAATAGTCTTGAAAATTGATTTTTTATATATTTAATCATAAAAAGAATCCAATTAATGTTTTTAATATATACAAAGCCAATAACTTCTCTGAGGTAAAAATAAGTATTTGATATATGGATTCCTCAATGAGAATTAATTATTATTAATGAAATAGATATCACATTTTCTCATTTCTGAGTATTTAGATATTGACAATTGTTTCTATAATGGATTTATTATTTCAATTTCTTGAAATTGTATCATGTGTTGAAAATGATATATAATGAGTGAAATATTGTTAATGGGAATCTTTTATGTATTATTATTATTTCATGGTACATGGAAATTTGACATGTGGTTACATGATAAACCAAATATGGTTGGTTTCGCGATATTCCAATAATTTATTATTAAAATATAAACTATAATTAAGTGGTCTGAAACGTCATTTTTTATGCTATTTTACTTGTAAGAGTGCCAAGTGTGGAATTCGATTGTATGATTATTACATTTATGTGTATCTAATGTTGCCTTTATATGAAATATTCTCATTATAATAATTGTCTGTTAATATAATGGTTTAAAAAAATTAATAAATGAGATTATAATCCAAGGTTATTATTTACAGCATATTGAAGGAAAAAATTATTACTTTATGATAATGTATTGACGGTTTACATGTTTTTGAGTGACTAACAGTTCTCATTAATTATGCATCAGTTACCAATATTTTTGTGTTCATCCTATATTTTGAAATTATTTTCACATTATTTATGAGATAACAGAGTGAGAGATTGGATCATAGAATGGTTATGATTATTAAACATGAAAATAATTATTATTTTATTTTATATGTAATTTTTTAGGAATGGATTTTATTCAGCTAGATGTATCCACATTTTTTCAGTGGTGGTATTTTGTATGAGTAGTGGAATAATTTTCAAACATTTTAAAAATGAAATGATACTAAATTTAAAATAGAGTAAAATACTGGAAATAACTAAATATTATTTAATGTTTAAGTACATGTTCTTATACTTTGAATCATATGATGGTTTAGATTACACTAGAGGATAGATTAATATTAATAACTCACCATTGATAGAGTTTACAATATTGTCAAGTTAAATTGTTATATAATTTTATGAATTTCATGTTTCATATTCTATGAAACGTATTTTCTAAATTGGTTTTCCACATAGGTAAAAAATGATGCAGTTATCGGAATGAATCCATAAGAAAAAAAAATCCAAATCAGAATCCCAAGATGGCCAGAATCAAAACTGAAAAGATTGATGGAGTTATGGATCAGTTGATTCTTGTAATAAATTTTATTGTTTTTGTTCATGAAATAAATTGAATAACCAAATAAGTATTATGTTGTTATTAGATAATTTCATGAGACAAATCCCCCACCATTCAGAGGATAATATGACCATGTACCAGTTGAAGGGTGTATTAAATCACTGTAAAATATTTTTTATGTAATGAGGTGACAAAAAAACTAAAAGGTTAGTCTTGATTTTTATCATTTTAATAGTGAACTTGATAAGTGGTATTCTGTGGTTAAAAATATCATAGGAATTGAATGTATTGATTCCATTAAAAGAAATGAATTTATGAATATCATCATTGAGAAATATTTTCCTTAGTCTAGTCGACTATGGTTAAAAAATAAGTTCATTCAATTTTGAAAAAAGGGGAAGATAGGATAGATTCATATGAATAAAATTTCACATTTTAAGAAAATTATATTGAAAAATTTATCATAGATATTTATTGTGAGATAAATTGGTTTTACTCAATATTAAATCAGTTTTATGAAGGGAAATTTTGTCCTCGTGTGTTCAAAATAAATAAAGAAACTATTTTTATGTGGTAAGAAGGTAGATATGGTTTTTTTGATGATCATGTATATTTTGAGAGCCTGAATAAGAAGAGGTCTAGTAGGAAAACAATGGGAAATTATTTATAAATGATGATTAAAGTTATAAAAACAAAATTTCTATCTTTTGATTAGTATTTCAAAAATAAGTGTGGATATGGTATATAATTTTAATGGAATGGATTTCCTTGTGGTTATACTGGTCATATAGCTTAGGACAGTAGAGGAGTTGATTTGGCATTCTGTCAAAATCATGTGGTAAGATGTTACAGTTTCAATGAGTTCAGTTAATTTACTAATCCATGTGAAAATTTGATTACCAATGATGTAATCTAGGTTGATAAAATGATGATGGTAATTGAAAAATTATTTTATAGTACTAATGTTGACATAGGACCATCAAATTATATGGTGAAATCTCGGAAAACGGTTTAATTAAAATATTCCAATACTCTGTTTGACTATGGATCATTACATTTATAAAATTCCAAGATCATTGAATTTATGTTTTAAATATCACATTATGAGTGTGATATAGATCTTTTGGAAAAAGACAATGGTTGATGTTTTAATGAATCCATAATTTATATAAATCCTCATATTATCATTAGTTGGATGATTGTTATTGCAAATCATGATGAACGTCCCCTAGTAGAGTATGATAAAAAAATTAGCATGTACTAGTTTTATTTTATTAGGCATAAAAATATTGAAATGAAAATAAATTGTTATTCAATAATTTCAAACAATTGATAACATACCGCGAAACTGTGATATTGATTAATGATGGAAGTGAGATTAATCTTCCCCATGCTGTGGAAAATAATGAAGCAATTTTAATTTCTGATATTCCAGTAGTTAATGAATTCACAAATGTTATTCCTGATGATTTTATGGGTGATTTTCTTAAGTGAAAGGATGAATTTAATATTTATTTTGTGCATAATTCTAAATAACACTTCTAATCCCCCTTATATAGCATCTCATGGAGAATTGGTGTAATTAATAATATACTTTTCATGAATTCCTTCATAATGGTTTCATTTGACCTGGAACATCACTACGAGGTTCCCCCATTATATTATTGAAAAATAATTATGGTTTCATAAGACTATATATTTAATATATATCCTTCAATATCATCACCATTTTGATCTAGTATCTTTTTCCTCATATCAATGTTTTTTCAGATCACCTCTTAGGGGCTTTGTATTTTTTATGATTGATTTGAGGTCTATGTACCATCGGCTAATGGTGGAAGAGGATGATATTACAAATACGCCATTCAGAATGAGATATGGGAATTACGAATTTGTAGTTATGTCCTTTGGGTTATCTAATACATCGAATGTTTTTATGTATCACATTAATGGAGTCCATCATCAGTTTTTGGATCATTTTTTTATCAATGACAATTTGTTATTTTCAAAATTCCCTGAGGATAATAAAGAAACGTTTTTATTATTTAGAAATCTGTAATTGAAGACAATCTGCATGGAAAAATTAATATGATTGAATTTTTCTTGCAAAAAATATCTTTCAAAGATTAAATTATTTCAAAAGATGGAATAACTATTTGTCCCTTTTAAACCAAATGTTTTTGAAGAGTTTAGAAGACCTAAAAATATCATAAAGATTAATATTTTACATGATTATGGAGTTATTAATGTTTATTGGCTGCAATCCATACTTTTCTATCCATTCCACTCTCTATGTAAACATTTAAGGAATTTACGATCATATAGAAAAAGATATGTGATGATTATTTTATTGTAATGAAAATAATATTGGTAAATGCTCTAATTCTGGATAGGCTTTCTAGGAATTATGAATTAAATATCTAAAGTGATTATTCATTGACTGGAATTGGTTGTGTCCTACTGTGTAATTACTAGGTAATTACTATTGCCTCGTTTTAATTGAATCCACGACAATTGAATTACACTACACATGATTTAGATTTATCTCATATTGTTTTTTATTTAATATTTTAAATGTATCGTATATATGTTGTAATGTGGGAGATATGTAGTCACCACACAAGTTAGAAGTATATAACCGATCAAAAGTAATTTGACATGAGGCATAGGAGATTGCCACAACTAATAAAGGATTATGATTTCAAAATTCATTACCATCCTAGAAAAGTATATAAAATGGATTATGCATTGAATCAAAAAATTATTACTACATTAGAAATGATATTTTTAGAACAAGATACTTCTATTAATTTTTTTTTGGTATTTGTCTTGGACAATAGTAGTGTACAAAATTAATTGGGTTTTTCTAAATTTATTGAATTATTATTTATCAAATAGAATTATTTAAATGAAGATGAGATATTGTGAGTTGTAGAAAAATATATAATTGGTATTTTAATGTATATTACAATAATTTACAATTTATAATAACTGTTTAGTATTGGGAAGAGATTATGTGTTTATAATGATTCATCTTTGAAAATGTTTTGTTAAGTGAAGTTCACAGTTCACCTTTTTAGTTCACTTGGGATGCACTATGATGTAATGATACATTTGGATATTTTCTATTTGATATTAAAGGAAAATAAGTATTGTGGACTTTTCAAATAAATATTTTTCTTGTTAGTATGCTAAATAATAATTGAAATTGAAAAAATGGATGATTTATCCATTGGTTGTGCCACTATGGAAATGTGAATATTTAATAATGGACATAAATTAGGTATTAAAAAATACTTCAAAAATTAACAATGTGATATGGGTTATTGTTGATGGGTTAAAAAACATTTCATTTATCAAATTATAAAAACTCTATCTCCAGATCTACTTTCTCTGTTGAATATAAAATTGATAGCTATGTTGCACCGGGTTTCACTCTTTATTTAATTTGATTGTGATCCTATGTTAACCTATATAGTATTAAAAGTCATTCAGATGTCATTGGGAGCTAAATTATATTTCATTTCATCTATTTATCCTCAATCAGATGAGATATCAGAATGAACAGTTCATAACATAGAGGATATCCTATTTGATTGTTCTCTAGATTATTATTGAATTTGGGATAAATATATTTAATTGGTTATCTTTCATATAATAAGAGTTTTTATTCTACTATATGAATAGCTACATTTGACGTATTATGTAAAAAGGGGTTTTGAAATCCTGCATTTTGGGATGAAGTATGTAAATAGAAGTTAATGGGACCAAAATTTTTAGATGAAATGATAGTGAAAGATTAGTTGATATAAATACAAATGGTGACATCCCATAGCAAGAAGAAAATTTATATAGATTACAAGAGGAAGGATAATCATTTATAGGTAGGTGATCAGGTTTATCACAAAGTTACACCATTGAAATGTGTGGTTCATTTTGGTAAGATAGGTAAGATGAGTCCAATGTTCATTAGACCCTATGAAATCATTGAGAAATTTGAATGTTTAGTTGAAATAAAATATTTACTATGAGGATCATCCAGATTAGGTACTTGACCATAGATATGATGTGTTGTGGAATAATGTGATTAATAATGTAAATCATTTTTTGAAAACCCGAATGATTGAATAGGAAACATGGGAATATAAAAATGCTATAAAGGAAAAATACTGTCACTTATTGGATAAATGAAAAAAAATCAAGGACACAATTCAAAAAAGGTTGGAAGGATATAACATATCAGGCAATAAGGGAATAATACATTTTCAAATTTATTAATATTTATTAATTAGATAGTTATTTTACTATAAAAGGACACTATTTCTAAAAGTATACTCAAAACACAATAATGGTTTTCTTTAAAATCATATGTTTCATAAAAGAGCATGTTTTATTATAAAAATATATATTATTTTTATTATTATTCTAATATGTAGTTATAACCTAGACATTGAATTGGAATTAAAGCATAGAACAATCTATATTATTTATACACATAGGTGTTAAATGTTTTTACTTTCATAGAACAAATTTTATGGTATTATAAGTACAATAAATCAATTTTTATCATAAAAAACACTATTAATTTTAAATTCTATTTTTATCACCTTTTGATGGAGATCCCATTTTATATCATTCCAATGACACATTAATAAGTTATATTTTTAAAAAGTAAACATATTAATTGTAGATGACTCATCAAAATTTATTTTTGTTGAAATTTTGTTATTTTTTGTACAATATTATTTTCTAATTAACAGTGATAAATATTAAATTATAATTCCCATATACTTTTTCAAATTATTTTTTAAAATATTTAGGTTATAATTTCAATTGTTTATAATTAATAATTAAATATTTTTTATTCATTCAATTAAATTTAGGTCATTGGAATCAAATTTAAATATAAATTAGATATAAAAACATTGTGAATGTTTTAGCATTATTACATTAAAAACGTGTTTCCTCAATACGTCAATGGTATTAATTTTTAAATTTTTTTAGTAACATCTAGGAATTTAATTTCCAAAAAGGATATACATTGTTATAATAAATATAAAAAAATTCATTAAACGTGTTCAAAAAAATTCTCAGTGAATATTGACTTTAGTATTTCATTTCCCTCGGTTAAAGGAATATCAGGTAAATAAATGTAAAATAAAAATATAATAACCTAAAAATACCAAAAAAAACATGTAAAAATTATATTTAATGAGTTATTATCAACTTAAAAAATACATAGGCCGAAATTGTGGCCTTTTATGCAACTTGGATGTCATTATGATATTAATAACATTTTATTTAATGCAAAAACAAGGATATAATAAACATGTATCCTATTACAGAAACAATTTTAATTTTTTATAATATAAGTTATATATTAAACTATATATAATAAATATTAATATATAATTATTATATACATCATGATAAATGGTTTATTATTCTTATATATTAAATAATTAAATTTAATTATGAAACAATGATGATGCAGAAATAGATTTAACAAAGGAAGAATAAAATATATGATATTAAAAATATTATAAAATATATTAATTGAGAAATATGATGACATAAAATAATTTTATGGTTGAATTTGATATTTTATTGGAAATTCAAATTCAATTTTTCTATGGAATAATGTTTTAATGATTTTTAAAAAATACATGTACTGAATAATTTTCAAATTACCATATTTCATAACATAAAATATAAAATATTTATTTAAATTTTATAAAAATTATAAAAAAATATGATTCATACAACATGATGAAGAATTCTAAAAATTTCATTAATGGAAGACTAATTTGTCTTTTAACATGACATGGTAATTATTTTAACTCTAAAATTTTAAATTTCATAACAAAATTATAAGAGATAAAAGGGTTAAAACGTAAATATAATGATTTAAGAATATCCATAACATGTCCAATTTTTATTGGATGAATGGATTTAGACTCATAATAATCCTATATTATAAAAAATTCATCATGGACTAATTTTAATTTAAAATAAATTTATATTATGTTAATACTTTATATAATTCCAAGAGGGACCACCCCTCTCCTCAAAATGGCATTCTACTTTTCTACTTTATAAACCTAGAACCCATTTGATTCATCCATGTTCTTCGTAACACCATCAAATAATTCTTCTACTAATTCATGAAAGGTTATTTTAGGAATAAGACCATTCTTAGTGATGTTAAGGTGTTATCAAAGGTGATCATTTAAATGAAAGGTATTGTTTAAATTTAAGTGTTCCTATTTTATTTCTTCTTCCATAAACATAAAATCAATTACAACCATTATGAAATAATTTATACAGCATATTAAATATAATAACATGTTATTATATTAATATCAGAACCAAAATCTATCTCTACTTCTATATAATGTATATATAATTAATCTTAATTGTGTACGGGTAAACTATCACCTCCACGAACCAATATTTTATTTCCATAATTATATCACATGACATGTTAAAATTATTTAATTAATGTTCCTATTTTATATTAATGATATATTAATCATTATAATATCTTATGTATAAATACTATTTTCTTGCTTTCCATGAACATAAAATAGATAACATCGTTCATGTGTACGTCTATACTATCATCTCCACGAAGTGATGTGATTCATTTTCATTCAATACATCACCAATATGATATATATATATATATGAGTTTGTGTATATTTGAAATATTAATAGTATATTAATGATGATATGATCATTATATATATATAATATAATAATTATTTATTTTTCAAATGATCAATGAAAAATGAAAACATTACTCATGTGTATATACGAACTAACGTATTCATGATTATATTATTTTTCATTATTCATTACCATAATTAATTTTTTTACATAAAATTTCAATTAATATATAATATTGACCATTTCATCTTTAATATTTTTTCATGATGTTGGAATTACGACCACAATGATAGTTTACATCATAAGAAGTTCAATTTTGAACTCAATTACCGAATATTGAATAATCAACTAATGAGAAATTAAATAATTATGTATTTTTTATAAGATTATAAATATGTGTTATAATGGCAGTTATAAACATGAAAATATTTCTCAATCAAGTATATATTTACCAATTTTTATTATATTGGAGTATAATCAATATACAAGATGAATCGAACACAATGTAGGGGACATCGTCTCAATATCCTTTCATTGAGGAGTATTTTGATGTCATTCATCACATTATAATATATGCTATAAAATCGACCCATTTTACATTTACTTTAATTCAATGGTCTTAAAAAGTAATTTTTAATATGGTGTGTTTTACAAGATGACGGATTGAATGTTTTTTAATGTATATGGAGACCAAAAATTCCCTAACTCCATCACTATTAGTTTATATTTGGTTTCCTCTATAAAATGTATGATTAATAAATGAAAAATAAATAACATATTCGTTTTTTGGGTATTTTTATATTGAATATGGTTTTGATAATATATTCATTATCTAAATATCTTTAAATGATTTCATCTTTTTTTTTTCAAAATGAACCATTATTTGTGAAATGTTGATAATTATAATCTTTCATGTGTTATGATTATGTAATGGTACATAGAAATGTGATGGGTTGTTACATGATAATCCAATTATGGGTAGTTCCATGATAATTCAATGATAGGTGGTTTAATTATATCCCAAAATTAATTTTGATTGGGTGTCATACATATGGATATATTACAATTCTATTTGTGATATGTATGTAAGTCAACCATACGATTCTTCAGTTTATGTACATCCCAACTTACCCTTATATGTTATATATTCATTATATGAATTTTATGAAAATATTTTTATTAAAAAATGATATTTTATTAGATTATAATGCAGGGATATTATTTACTCATTTATTAAAATGTGATGTATAATATTATGATTATGTGATCATGGTGTACATTTTTCTGAAAGGCTAGTAATTTTCTTTCTTTGTGTATCCCTTCCTGATATTTTTTCACTCGTCTGATGTTTTGAATTGTTTTTCTTTGTATTTAATGTAGAATATAGATAATTATTTGATCAAGGAATATTTATGATTATTAAATATGATAATTAACCTTGGCTGATTTTAATTTTATTTATTTAAGAAAATAATTAACCTTGGTTGAATGTGTCAACATTGTATTTCTATGGTTTTGTTATGTATGAGTTACGAACGAATTCTCTAAATCAATATAAATGAAAAGATCATGATTGTGAAATAAATTATAATTCATGATGTAGCTCACAATTATGTAATGTTTACTGTTGGGACCTTATATTTTTATTCTGGGAAAATATATTTTCAAGAAATATATTTATCATGCATGATATGAAATTAAATAAAAATTAGAAGTTCATAATCCAATTAACATTTATATATAATGTTCTGTTAGTTTCCCTAATATTTTATTGATTATTTTATATTTAAAAAATGGTATTAGAAACAAGACAATAATGTATGTTGGAATTTTAATAATGGACCAATTATCATTACAAACTCATACATATGTTGAATGTTTAAAAAATATCAGGGTATAATATTCTGAAACCATGTCGATATGGTATAAGTTGAAGAATAACAATATATTTTTTATTTGTAAAATTATTTTAAAATGGATTTATTGTTTTCCACCCACATAAATGTTATTTAAATAATCTATTGTAATAATGCATTACTAGATTAAACTAACTACCTAATCTATAAGGAATTGTGTAGTTTCCATTTGACATTACATTATCAAGTGGATAATATGCAATGTCTTGTGAAAAATGCTCTATGATGGCCAATAGGTGAATAATTAATGGGTGGGAATATATAATTTTTAACCATTTTGATTATATATCACATAAGTTTTTGGGGTTTTTGTTATTGATAATAGAAGTTTTACTTTAGATGTACATGATGTTTCATAACAATTTTGAGCATGAAGGAAGGTCTATGATAATGTTTGTAGATTATTTTGATAGATAAGAGAACAAATATAATGATTTTTTATATAAATTCAGTGTCATATAATCTAATAAAATAGAATAGTCTAATGAACCCCAAAATAATGTTATTAAAAGGTCAAACAACAACTTTGGTGAAGGACAAATTTAGGATAATTGTTTCAATGAAATTAGATCCACTATAATTATAGGTATTTTTGAAAATTGTTTCTTCTTATATATATCAACAAAAGTCTCTCAAAATTATTATATTCCAAAGAATCTATATATTGGGAATAATACATATTATATGTTTTCTAAGTGTTTAAATGTCATGTATTTGTATATGTATCAAACGGTCTCGAGTGGAAGATGTATGGTTGATTCTCATTCAAATAGATTTTTTATCTATAGAGATATAG
Source organism: Viscum album (assembly GCA_963277665.1). NCBI lineage: Eukaryota > Viridiplantae > Streptophyta > Magnoliopsida > Santalales > Viscaceae > Viscum > Viscum album. The sequence continues at coordinate 1,356,782,825 of OY728142.1, read as the reverse complement.
AGTTTATATAAAATATATGGGATTCAATGGATAATTATGCTATCCTTTTTGAAAAATATATCCTATAATAACAAGGTTGTAATAAATATTTAATATGATAAAAATTTTATAAAATAATTAAATAGTTGATTAATTCAGGAAAACAAATATAAAACAATAAAACAGAATTATTAAACAGTTATATTCTCAAAATGTCCAATTACAAATTCACTAGAATAAAATAGTGTATGATTTATGTAATTATGGACTCAATAATTTGTATAGGATTTTTTTCACCTATCATAGGTTAGATAGGATTGTTTGCATTCCAAACCTATAACGTCCCATGTGAGATGACATAATGAGAAATGATTGCTTAATCATAATAGTCATTCATATATTTTAGGTTTATATATTGATTGATAATATAAAATAAATTAATATATAATGATTGATTCATAATATATATTCTGCATAGATTTAATTTAACACAACATTGTGTCATTAGTGAAGAACTATATATATGATTTAAAAAAAAATTATTATTGAAATTTTATATTATTTGGTCATAATGATCAATATAATCATCAACCAAACAGATATCCTTCACAAATAATGATATATAATAAGTGAATTTTATTTGAATAGGTAAGTTAAATATGATATGAATTATTATACAATGTAATGATGATAAAATATAATTCATTTGGAATTTTTTTGATACCACAGACCATGTGGTTAATATGATCATCGAAAAGAAAATTTTTCAAAATGATGACCACTAAGAATTGATCTAAATGATGAATGATGAAGGTTTTCAAGATATTTGATATATAATTGCTTATTAATGAAAGTTGTATGGGCTTAAGCATTCTATCAAACCATTATTAAATATGTTTATCATATTTATTTTTAGAAAATGATGGAAATGTAAATCTATTTAATTAGAGTTCCTTTATTTGTAGACATCATTATGTTATTATCATTGAAAAGTTATTTTGTATTATTCACACATTGTAAATAATTAATTGTATAGTAAATTCCATCCTTAAAGGAATGAATTATCCAATATTATTTATGAAAAATATATTTTTTTATATCATTAAATTATATGGATTAAAATAAATTGTTTTATGAAGAAAAACATTTGAATATTATACCAATATATATATAGACAATGTTTTTTTTAAAATAATTAAGATTAAAAAAAATACTTATATATTCATATGTATTATCACATGAATTTTGTGAAGATTTAAATTAGATTAATATATGAATTAAGTATAGTAATTATACATGATAATAGAATCCTCAGTGGTTGTATGACTGATTTAGATTTTATGTGGGTATGTCCATATATTTCCCATATAGTGGAAAGGTAGTGTTCATTTGTAACATTTAATTGGAAGCATCATTGGTATGTATCCATGTTGATTACATGACAACATAAATAAATATTGTAGTAATAATAATGTTATAGTTGATATTATTAACATTATTCGACTATAAAATGATGATATTGTAGGAAGTCAAAAAACCTTGATATCTATATCCTAATTAGTCTATAATTATATAGTTGTAGTGGATAATTTTTATGAATTTAGAAAAATTAATTAGTTTATAGATGATCTATTAAAATTACATTTAATCTATGAAGGCCAAAAAATAGATATTATTTTCAAATCCATATTCATATGTACAAAATAATATTATACTTATGTTGAACAAGAGTAGTTTTTACCGTGAAATTTATTTCTATTTGATAATAAACAATAAATTCAATTATCAAATGATATATATTGACATTAAAAATCAGTACTAATGTGAGGGTATTGATTAATGGATTATAAATTTTCTAGTGATCCAAAAAAAACCTAGAAAATTTAAATTTTTTTGATTAATTTAATTTGAAATGTTCTTATTTGCATTTTACGATATAGTAGTATGTTTTTGTTGGAGGGTTATATGTAAAGAATATAAACATAACCATTTCTATTACCCATACACAAAAATTAAATGATATGTATAATGTTTCTCAATCATCGATTATATATGATATTTTTCCACTAACATTAAAATATGTAGTTTAGGTGTCCATGAATGTAGGTGACTATAAATGGAATTGGGGTGCAGATTTGTGTCAAATAAGAAACCATACATTATATAAATATTTAAAATACATATAATACATTAATTATCACTAATTCGGATTGGTAGATATTATATTTTAGATAATAGATCTTTTAAATACACAAAGAGTCAAACAAATATATTTTTATAGGATTTTTCTGTTAAAAATTAATTTAAATTTTCATTATATTTCATATTTTTAATTACATATGAATCACATCACTAAATTAAATGTAAAAACACTAATTTTAAATTTTTTCATATGAATGGTTTTTGTTATAAAAAAAAATTTACAATTTCATAATCCTTTTGGAACATATCCTCTATCATTGATGAAATATCATTAATTAATTGTTTATAAAATTTTTTCAGTTCTATATCCACTTAATATTTAATTGCATGTTCATTTAAATAAATTATATGTTTAAAATTAAATACAATTATCAATATCTATGTTTTATTAACGAAATATCATATTACATTTATGAACACATTTCCTATGTATTTAGTGATACAATCTTCTAAATCAATGAAAGAAGACATACAATCAAAGTAATGATGATATTGAAACGTCAATTTTCAAATATTGGCTGTTTATTTGTATATACACTCTAAAATTCCAATTTTTTATAAGGTAAACCTATGTTACGTTAATTATTTTGAGAATAATATATCTAAAATCAATGATAATGGTTTACAGAAAAATAAAAAATTTCATTAATTTTAATAATACTATAATTTTTTGGAGAAGCATAATTTCTCATTTATATCATATATAATAATAATTTTAGATAATATAATAATACATAAATCAATCCATTAAAAACCTTGCAATATATATATATATATATATTTATTTATTGGTTCCCCAATATATCATCCATTCATGAAAAATTATTTTTCTATATACCCAGTTAGATTATGCTAGTATCATAATTTCTCTCACCTCACATATAATATATGATACAAATATATATTCATACAATCATTATAAAAATTATTTTTAATTAATATTTATAATAAAATGTATCCTTTAAAATTTATATTAAAATTATTTTCCTTAAATTAAAATATTAGAAATATCCCTACTGATTTCATAAAAAAAGTTTTTTGAAAAATATTTCTCAAATTTTGTAATATTGCATGTTATATAATGCATGTCAGGTTTCATATAAATCATAAATATATTTACAAACATAAAAATTTAATATTTTTATATTTTATAGACTGTCAATAGAGTAAAATGATTATCAATTATAGTATTGTCTCACCATTGATAACTAATCTTTTAAAAAAATTATAGAAACTAAAATAATCATAATTATTGTATATCAACCAAAATTGGTATCGTTAAATCTAAATAATAAAAAATAAATTAATTTTATCAACTATAACTGTATCGTTCTATTAATTGATTAAAATAAATAGTAAATAGTGAATAAATAAATATGATAAATAAATATAATATTTAAATAAAGGTCATAATTTACGAAAAAATAAATAACAACATATTCAATATGAAATGACACCAAAAATAATGGAGGGAAAATATAATGTCAAAATATAAGGAATATAATTCAGTCTTTTTTTATTCAATAACATTCAATATTAAATGAATAAATGGTTAATTTTATCTCCTGAATAAGATGATATATGTGACATAAAAAATACATTCAAATTGGAATACACTTTTAAAATGACATTCTTGAAATAGAATTAATGGGTTATAATATAAATCAATTTTTAAATTATGAGACCATACTATATCTCCATTAAATCAATATTGGTGTGGATCAACCAAAAAATAATTCTCAACTCTGAAAAATTCTATCTTCTCCCCATTATAATTTTATAGGGTGGCTTCCTAAAATTAAAATAAATAGGCATTAAAATAAAACCAAATTGAAAATATGGTAAATTATTACCTCCCATTGAAGATACTATTTGGAAAGAATTATATCACAATATATCAATTATGTATAATTAAAATGTTACATCTTTATCGGTTAGTATTCCTAAGGATATATAAAATCATAAATTATTGACTATAGTTTATATCATTAGGTATTATACGAGAGATTAATTACATTTAATCTACTACAAATCCATACATCCCTCTTATACCATGTCATGATACAATAGATATTTCAATCCATTATTCATCATTAAATAATAAACGAATGAGCTATTACAATATGCATTTTGATTCAAAAAACGAGTAAATCACTTATATTATCTTACTTAGATACTTCACATCCACTATCATAAAAATTTAATTTGTAAAAGGATTTAATAATTCAATTTAAATTACCATATTCACTAATAATTACATATTAATATATAATATAAAAATTCATCTCATAGATCATTTTCAACAGAAAACAAAAAAATATAGATTTAATTTCAATTTTGAGACATATTTCCAATTAGAATCAACATATCCAATCATATGGAACACTGATATATCATAAATTTTTTTTTAATTTATTAAATAAAATTTTTATATTATGATCATATTCTTTTTTTCAAATATGATGTCCTATAATTGTTTTGTGTTGAATTAATTACTGTGATGTATCTATAATAATTTCACTATGATAATTTGTGATAGATAAATAGAGATGGGCCAAAGAATTAGGGTATGAAAGCTATATTAATTTAATCAACATAATCCTAAAACACATATCACTATAAATTATCATAACCACAATGTCATTTGGACAACATTGAAACTATTTTTATTAATACTAATAATGTTTTTTTATTCTATATTCATTAATATAATTTTTAATCATTATTTCACTAAGGAAACCTTATTTATTTATCAAAATATATTATGTAAATAATGGACAATATCTATAATAATCTAACATGGTTAATCAACACTAACCAAAATCAATTGAGAATATATCAAGGATGTGTGATGCATGAAGAAAACACTAAAATAATATATAATTGTGGTACTAGAAATGGTCACTCGTAGTGATGGGTAAATTCTAATTCCTAAACTCAAATATCTATTATATATACATAGGAATTGGAAACATTAATGTATATAAGGAATGGTAGGAATAAATAAACTACTCTAAGTAGATACACCGTGTCTTTAATGGTTCCCCTTAACATCATATTACTATTCCACCATTAATTGAATTTAATGATAATTACATCTTCTATTTCATTTATAAAATTATAGAGATCATATAATTTTATTTTCATTAAATCTTATTCAATTAAAATATCATTAATAATAGAAATAAAATCTCATTATAGAGAAATGATTCCTCATAACATCAAATAAATAATTTCTTCTATTTCTAGAGAACCCCTAGTTGTTTTTGTGGATTAATATTTTATTTTTCGAATGAGAATGATCAAATAATTAATCCCAATATCATCGTAAAATTATAGAAAAATTAATTGTCTTAATTTTTTGAATTTATTGTTAAATAATATTATTGTTGTGAATGATAAAGGGTTTTAGCGGATCATATTCTGGTGTGAAATTTATTTTTCAGTTGAAAACAATCCATCTTAAAAAATTTATATATTTATATAATTTTAACTCAACATATTGTTCTATGATATACCCTTCTCATTAATATAAATTAAATCAGTATAAAATAATATATCATATATTTTCTAATTTTATAATTTAATTATAAATGTGAATTACTTGAACAACATATTATACTATGAAAAACATTAGTCATGAAAATACAAATGATGATATTAAGACGTAACATGCATACAATCTAAAAAATATTTTTATATTTTTTATATGATACATCTATTTAAATATGGATTAATTTTATTCTCATGATTTTTTTCTTACATATATTTAATAATCTAAAAAAAGATATTGTGTCGTGAGAAGAATAATTATGATGTAATCTGTGAATTAGATCCTTAATTACGTATAAAAATTTTTCTTGTCCTCTTCTAAATTATATAATATAACTATAATAATTCTAAAAAATATTCTGGGGGTAGATTCATCATTATATATATGATATATATTAAATCAATGTGGAATTTATGTTAAAAGGTCTGTCGTTTCCATTATCTTATCCCTTCTCACTTTTTCCTATTATTAAAAATTCCATTATTCATAATCAAATTTATTTTTTACTTCTCCACCAATTTTTAAATAGTTTTTATTTCACCAGAATAATGGAGTCATGATGTAAAAATGTCATTTTGAAAATGAACTATCTTTTAATCATGCTTTCCACATATAACCTTATTAAAATAGGATATTATATTAATACATTAACAAAAATTGATCATTTCTAAAATTGGATCAACATATTTAGAAAATGTTTGATTAATATATATATATATATATATATATATATATATATATATATATATATATATTCCTGCATCAATTTGAATTGTAACACTATATTTTTCAAAATCAATATGCTCAGACATTAACACACTCTTTCTAAATGGTTGAAAAATACGATGTGGTAGATAAGTAATCCAGTAGAAGGATCTCATTAATGAAATTTAAATGTTTTATAATAAATACAAATTCTAATAAATTATTTAAAAACTAATAATTATTTATTAATAATTAAATAATTCCCAAAAAATACCTCTCATTTAATTTATTTAATATATTCACCATGAATACATTTTCCAAATTCTTTTTCCATTGACACTAATTTGAAATATCAACGTGAGAAAATATATTCATTCATTATTCTTATCCCATTCAATATCAATACTAATTATAAATTCATATAAATTAAAATATTATAATATCATAAAAAAAGTTACACTATAGAAATATATTTTCATTATTCATCAATGAATATCATTCTCCACAATTTACATGTTATCATCTGAAATAACCTCTCAAATAATTAGATACCACATTAATGTTTATAGGACAAGTAAATTGAATCAAATCATAACAATTATTCAAATAATGTATACAAATTGTTAATATCCCTAACTTCATGATAATAAACCCCATTTTTTAAAATAGAATAACATTTTCAAAGATTAATATCACCTCCTTCTAAAAATAAGATCCATCACAAATATTTATAGATATGATGCTTCAATTCTGATATAAAAGTCATTTAATATCAGTAACTATATTACAGGTAATTAAAAAATAATATATATATATTTTTTATTAATAAAAAAAATTTCAAGTTTATTAAAATTTGAAGTTGTTTAAAACTAGTGAAAATACATCATCGATTTTGTTTAAACAGATACTCCTAAACTATAGTGTTAAAATATAGTTGTTCAAACTAGATTCTATATTAAAAACATTAATTTTATCAATTGTATTCAATTAACAATATATACATCTTGAATACAATTAATTTGTGTTCCATCTAAAAATTATATCATTTTATCTTAATAACACTATTTGATGTCTAATATTCATCATCCATGAATAAATAAGTGATGGATTTTAACTTGATATACATTCTATAGATCTACATTAGAATATAATTTAATTAATATCATTACTCCATTTATCTACTATGAGTAATTCATTAGTAAATGGGTAATTATAATTATACATCCTTAGATCAACCTAATAAATTTCATAAAACCATTTGAAAATATAGAATATAGGATTATTATTGTATTTTCAAATTTGTATCATATTTTTAAATTATTTTATCGCATGTTAGACAAAGATAAAAAATAGTATTCTTTTCTAAAATTTTCATAATCACTATGATTTTAATTAAAATAAACTCTTTTCTTTATAACATAAATTTATCCCCATTATTAATTTTTTCCCCCAAAAAACAAAATATAATTTAAAATAATATAAAATTTGGAATCATTGTGTATTGTTTCACACACATACCTTCAATTAACTATTATTAGACTAATTTCAGTAATCATATTTTTTCATAATGTTTTATTTCCTTAAATTTGTTTTGTTAAAAAAATAATTTTAAATTTATAAAGTATCATAAATAATGACATAATTTTAAAACCATTTATTGTTTCCAAATATTTTAAAATACATGTTTCATATAGAATGTGCACGGATTTTGAATCTATGAAATATCTCCATGGGCTATGTCAAGGTAGATCTAGCGAAGATCTATAAAAATCATATCCCATGAATACAATAAAAGGTAAGGGTTATGTATATTAATTACTATCTTGATTAAATAATTCATAATCAATATGAAAAGGAAAATAATTAAAAAACATTCCACATAATCAATTCATTGTGAATAGGGAATAGTACTATTAGATTTAAGATTATAAAACAAATTTATATATATAATAACTTGTTATTGAAACATCAACATATATATAAAAAATATTTAAAAAAAATTTCTCAATAAAAACAACTGATTTCATAATAATTGAATGTATAATTTTAGATATCATAAAAGTACCATCAAGGCCTCTTTCAAAGATATTATATACCTAAATTATATTTTTCATCCAACAATATTATACATAATTGGTTATTGAATCAATAAAATAGCAGGAAGTTTTTCCCGTGAGATCTACTAATGCATCATGGTTCCATTTATTGTCAATAGCAACGAGAAACAGAATTTTTAAAAATAATTAATCATATGTTGACCGATCAAAATCATTCATATTATATAATACATGTATATAAATCTATATATTTACTAAAGGATGATTAATATTAATATTTTCTTAGTGAATCATATTGTATTCATTGTAATGTACCATATATTGAAAAGGAAGTTGTTTTAGAAAATTTGTATATTATTGGTATATTTATGATAAAATTAATTTCTATGTAGAAATGACATTAAAATTATAATTTTTAAATATAAAATATATAACAACATATTTAATAACAATTAAAAAAATAATATAAATAAATCATAAAAATTTGTTTTCAATAAATTACGTCTTTTATACAATAATAAAAAATTTGTTGTGGAACATTATAATGATTCTAACTTAAAAATATATATTTTATAATCCACAAAAAATTGATGAGTAAGAAAAATATTGAAAAAACATTATCGTGGAAAATATGTCCATTAATACTATAAATAATTAAAATTAAAAATTGAGTTTACATTTTATAACGAATATTGAAAATGGGCTTTCCAAAAAAAATATTTATTTAAAAATATTTTCAAAATATATAAAACATTAGAAAATAACCTTCATATATATATTTAGTAAATATAAACATATTCTATAAAATTTTGTGTTTCAAAATATCATATATGTAATAATAATATACGTCATCAAATAAAAAATAAGATTGTATTTACATTTAAATTTAATTGTTTTATAAAAATATTAAAGAGAGGATATATTATAGGAAAATAAGTAAACTCAAATATATAAAAATAATACTAATAAAATTATTATTATGAAGTATAGATTATATGATTTATTCAATGAAAAATATAATAAATCTCAATACAACATGATTATAAAATAAATTACATCCTCTATTTTAACATTTAAATTTTAACTCCTTCAAATTTAATTTTTTTTAATCATTATACATCATGAATAAATATTATTTTTTCATAATACAACAATGGGAAATCATATAAACCACCAAATATAAATAGGATCATAATAATAAAGATATATCCATTGTGTTAAAATACATTACAAAAATAATTCTCTGATCTGAGAATTGATCAATGATGTTTTTATGTGTATGAAATTTAAATCATCAAAAAACAAGTAGAGATTGGACATAATAAAACTAGTGTTCAATTAAAAATTATAATGTTATTTGGTAGATAATGATTTATAACTGTAAACATGTAACGCCCCGACCCCAGTTACCCAGAGTCGGTGCATTATTACATAACATTGGTATGATCATAAGAAAGATCAAATCTCGAAAGACCGATTGGTTTAGTAGCCTTGGAAACACTAGATATAATCATAAGTTTTACATTACATCATAAAATGAAAAACTAAATACAACAACATAATGTTTCCACAATCCACACTATTAACCCCTCATAAAATCCCTGCAGGTCATTCATAACTTACTTCTTCACATCCTGGGAAAAATAAAACATAGAAAAGGGGTGAGCTCAAATGCCCAGTAAGGATAACAATATAGCGGAAACTTTCATAAATAAGAATAAACATTTAAGGCAATGCATTGCTAAAACAAAAGCCTTTTAAACTTGAACTTCAACATAGTATGGCAAAAGTAAAATGAAATAATGCCATTTACTTATTCACATGGATATTCTACTAATCGAATAATCACATGCAAAAATCAATAACCACTTTTATAATGTTGGAATGCATAATTCCAGACTATCATAACCACATAGTCAAGGCCTCGTGCCAAGACTACAAATAAGATTTTGTCAAGGCCTTGTGCCAAGACACTAGTTTGTCTCATGAGACCTACCGATGCATCGAGGAGTTATAGCGGGCTCCACCCATCACTTACTAAGTCCAATGCATTCCCATATGAAAAGGTTTAAACATAACATAAACATTCGTATTAAAACTAGCATACGAAATATCAATAATTTCACCATAAACTATGAATGGTATAAAAATAGCACATCCACAGTCAAACATATCACAAAACCTTCAATACAATATAGAAGCTTTGTATTACAATAAATCAACTTCAAATAAGCGTAAAATCCATCAAAGGATGTTGACATAGATGAAATCAAAATTCTTTTTAAAGAAATATCTCTTTTTATTTTGAAATCATTTGAGAGCCATATGAAATAAAACATTTTCTTTGAAAATAATATTATAAGCTTGTAAGGAAAGCTTTGAAGATTTTATAACGGTGGAAAATAACCGAACCTGTCGTATAAGTTAAAAAAACATTCTTACCTTAATTCTGTCGAAAAGGTTAAAGGGACCTTGTTTTGAAAACGACGGAAAGATTCCTCTTATAAAAATTCAAACAAGGGTATAAATGACTTTAACCTATATTCTTGTAATTAATAAAAATGTTTTGAAATACATTTTTAAGAAAACATGGATGTGGATGATAAAGAGATCCCAGTAGATTATTACATATAAACAACCTCGGATAATGAAGAGATTGTGAAATAACCCTTACCTTGTACTTTTCCTTGGTTGGGGTAGGTTAACCTCCTGTATAATGGTGAAATAATTGTTATTAAATTATACAAGAATCATATACATTAATATGATATCATATATGATCTTTTAATATTGATTTGATAATAATATCTTAGTATTATCATTATATCTGGTGTTAACTTACTTGTTTTCTTTTATATGTTTTGTTACGTAAGAAATGTTTGTAAAGGATAGGTTGTATATTATTCATATACAGAATGATATCAAGTCCTTAAACATCATTTTTAAGTCATCAAATGATAATTATACTTGAATGGATACGATGGAGAATGAATCTCATCGCGTTCGTGGAGACGGTAGTCCGTACGTACGCACGAGCGACAATATCATTCTTTTGATATTAAAATAATATATAAATGGATGGTATATCATATATACAGAATCATTAACATGTTATATTTATTATTTACATGAGTTACACATCATTATTATACCCATCCAAATAATAATATATTGAATAACAATTACACCACGACGTGGAGACGGTAAGCCGTACGTACGCACGTATGGTGACATGTTATTCAAAGGGTGGATAGAATACTCAATATGGTTGTACCATATTTATAATAACATCACAGTATATGTAAGATACTAGAGTTATTATTTTATAATGGTAAGAACAAAGAAAGAGGAAGTGGAAGAAGAAAGGAACTTAGAAAAAGGTGGTGAAATCATTACCTCTTCTTCGGGTTCTTCCTTTTGATTTGATCAAAAGGGCTCCTTAGGTTGACTTTATGATCAAAATAAGGCCTCTAGGTTATAGTGAGGGATGTTGGGAGTGTATTGGGGCAGAGTTTGGCCGAACCAAAAGGCTTTGAAGGTGTGAAGAAATGAGAAGGAGGAGTGCCCTTTTATAAGAGAGTGAGGGGCAGCTTTGGAAAAGCTAGATATATTAATTTATAATAAATTCATATTCGGTTTCTAATGGCTCCAAAGTTGATTATTCAAAGGTTAAGGTGGGGATAGGTCGAAAACCACTCAACCAATATAATTTAGACAGGTTTGGGTACTTATATTAACCTTATCTTTAAGTATTAACTCTAAGTTAATTAGTTTCACTTTTACAATGTCTCTTTGTATTTTTAAATAATATGGTTAATAAACTTACTATATACATCCAAGCGACCCCCAAGTGGTAAACTAATGATGAACCTATCATAATATAATTCTCTTGGCCGAACCTCAGATTTTTAGGAATTTAATATCAATTAATAATATAATATTTGTTTTAAGAACTCTTTTATGTCAATTTTTACACTATTCAATAGTTGATTTTTGTGAAATTCATAACAGATTGATTACTTCGAAAAAAGTCAATTAAATTAATCCTAATATTTCATATTATCCTATAAAATTAGTTTAATTCATTAAAAGTTTCATATTATATTTATTTGGGTATTTAAAATATGAATCATTTTAATTTTTCACTATTATAGTAATTACTGCATCATCATTGAGTCATATATAAAATAAATTATTTAATGTCTAAAAATTATAAATAAAATATAATTATGTAAGAAATCTTTTTAGCTTTATAATGAATATTTATAATCTAAAATAAAAAATATATAACCCTATGTAACAATTGTTGTTCTAAAAGATATATGCTTGTGTCATTTTTGTATTCATTTTAACTAAATTAAAATAAAGTGTCATTATCACTTACAAGTGCATCCATGGGGTCCCAAAATAGACCCAAAGATTCCCATGGTCGACCATGTATCGACCAATAGGGTTAAGACACGTTTTAGGGTAATTTAGTATTATTATAATATTATTTTTTAACCCTTATTTACCGGATTTACCCTTAACCATGGTAAATAAAATATTTACCGCAGTAATTATTCAAAATGTCTAAAAATAAAAGTTACCCATTTACACAATTTGAACATCCTGATTCCAAATATGGAATCCATTTTCCTAAATTCAAAACACAGAAGTGGCAGAAATTAATTTAAAATTAATTCCCGCTGTCAAAACAAAAAGCGTGTTTTTAAGAGATAATAACTATCAAAAGATTGACACTTGTTTATGTTCGGTTTAATTGTAAAATTATGTCCAATGACCAAGATTATATTAAATGGTAAAAATATATTCTAAATATAGTTTAAAACCACTCAAATTCATAATTTATCACTATTAATTATTTTGATTAAAAAAATTGTTTTTAATTAAAATTTAGTAATTTTCACTATTCATCAAAATATGAAAGTTATCCGAAAAGTACCAAAATTTCACCTTAGGCTAAATTCGATATTCCGAATCCAAAAATGAGGTCTATTTTAAAATATAAAATATATATAATTTCAAAATTTAGGTATTACTATTCATAACGGCTAGTTTGATTGGTTGAGGCGTGTGTTAAAACTCAAGGTTGCGTACAACACACACTACTATTTTATTCAAAGGAAAGTGTACCGTGGAAGCTTGGGATGTTTCATTTTAATTTTTTTTATGTCCCAATTTATTCAGATAGTTTAAAATATTTTATTTAAAAAGGTTTCACTATTAATGTTGATAAAAGTGCAATACTGAAAATGAATCTGTTCTTGCATTATGACTAAGAAACTCATAATAGGGATTCTAAAATTATAAGGATTATATAAAGTTGAAAATGTTGTTAATACTATTCATGACCTCTTTTAATGCCTTTTTTTTGTGTACGTCATGGTGTGATTGAACTCGGTGTTGCGTGTAGTGCAAGTTATTGAATTATTTTTAAGAAATAACACACTATGAAATCATGGGGTGTTACATTCTCCCCTCCTTCAATAAATTGCGTCCTCGCAATTTGAAATTGTTCTTCGAAAATAAAAGGTTGAAAATAGAAAATATCTTTGTGGGAAAACCCACATCGGAAATTAGGTTACTAAAATTTATTCTTAATATGAGGAAAAGAGAAATGAAAGAGTCACCACCAAATTATGATCTCGATTAGGAGAACATTGGTGGCAATTAGAGACATATAATTGGAGGAAAAACGTAAATATTTATAGGTAGTGATTGAGATCATCAATCACAAACAAGTGTATAATTGAGGTCCTTAAATTCATCAATCTATGATGATTTGAAATACCATCGGTTCAACAAAACATAGGGTATTAGGATAACACATTTTTGACGTTTCAAAATATCATAGTTGAAATCCCACATCGAAAAATGAATTAACGAGGCCTCTATTTAAATAGAAGAGTGGAAAGTATGAAGATTACCGAAAATAACACATACTAGGGTTCCATGTAGGAAAATATGGATATGGAAGAGAAATCTAACCATCAATTATCTGATGGAGAGTGGTAGAGAACATGGCTATGAAAAGGCCAACAATCCCAAAGCCATGAATTAGTGATGATTTAAGGTACCATCTAGGACAACATTTTTGTTCTATGTTCCTTTTATTAATGTTGAGGAATATATTTATGAGATTGGCTAAGATCATAAGGAGTTATACTTACTTTATAATTAGAGTTTTATCCATTAATAAATTTCTACCACAAACTCATCTTTCACTCTAAAATATAATAGAATGTAATTTTTTTATTTATACTATTCGTACAGGGTTCCAAAATAAATGAATTTATAATTCATCTACCAGATCTTAAAAAAACAACATTATTTAATCCAGGACATCTTGTGGGCCAGTGGTAGGTGATACACCCTTGTCGCCCTTCGGTTGCGGGTTCAAGTCTCGCAGCCTTGCCGGACGCGATGGGTTGCCGCCCGACCTCCGGGTTGTCCTTTTATGGAAATCCAAAATAATCCAAACTAGAACTATCCAAAATACTTCTATCCAAACTCACAGTCCAACATTTATAAGTAAGGTAAACATAATGTAGAACCTTTTTACCCCGTAATATCATATGAATACCTTCATCATGTATTCTTTTAATACACGGAAACATCCTGAATTACCATATTCCTTATTGATTACATTCATGCTCCCTTATTCCATATAGAAATCTGGATATACTTCATTAATCCAAAAATGTTTTAAACCCCAAAAATGATGGAATATACAAATCATTAATCAGTTCGAATGTAGTCAAGAATATCCAATATAATTTATCCAAAACAATCATGTATTATTCCAAAATCACTACTTCGGTATCAGAACTATATTATGGTTTATCATTCTCTCAACCATATATTTTCCAAAAAATTATCCTGCTATTGAGTCACTTTTCTTTGTTCCACATAATCTCAAGTCCTTAATGAAATAGTACTGCAGTACAATCCTTATATACTCCATAATTATTATAACAAGTACATTGTTGATACAACACTCAATTGACATAATCAACATAAGAACTCTAATCATTCCTCTTCATTTGTGGTAGTATCATAACTTGATTATTATCCAATTACATCATTTTCGGCGTAGTCTGTTGACTGGGACATAGGTTCGCGTAGTGTCCAAACTCTTTGCAAATGAAGCATTGTACATTTGAAACCATTTTCTTACCCTTGCAGTCACGTACTTTGTGCCCTTTTCCTCCACACTTATAACAAACTCTCATTCCTTTCAGGCAAGTTCCAGGGTGTTTCTTTCCACAGTTATCACATATGGGAAAATTATTCTTTTCCCTCTTCCCTTTATCCATCTTTCTCTCTTCCATCCTTTTCTTCTCTTTCTTCCCTTCAAATCCATAGGACTCAGCAAACACTTTACTTATCTTATCAACACATGATATTATTTCTTCATATGATGATAATACATGGGAGACTATTTCTCTTATAAATTCTAGCTTAAGACCATGAAAGATATGATCCTTCCTTCTCTTTGAATCATGTGTATTTCGGGAGTTCTCATTCCTTCTACTGGGCGCCATTTCTAAACAATGGCATAAACTAGATCAATTTATGAATCAAAATACATAATCCCATACTTATAAAACACTTAACATAAATTGAACTATTTATGGATATAATCCACAATCATAAAAATGTTTTTTTTAGGAAGTATATACTCATAAACCCTTCATAATGATTTGTAAAGAAAATGAGAGTTATCCTAAGCATATCCCCCGGGAGTGTCGTAACCAAGAGTGCAGCAAGGCCCGTTGTCGTGCACCAGTTCCCGTTTTGTCTAGCTCAAAGCGGTGTTTTCGGGTTTTACCCCAAGGTACATCTGTGCCAGAGCCGCCTCTACCTGCTCGTATCCAGACAGGGATGTATTGTTCGGAAAACTCACAAAATATCTACAATACCAAAATTCTAGGAAGTTCTTCTATACTAATCCTCAATGTTCTTCTTAGGTCTACGTGCTCTAATCAGAGTTTATCTAAATCTAGCTTCCAAGGTTTGTACTAAACTTCCTCTGATACCAACTGTAACGCCCCGACCCCAGTTACCCAGAGTCGGTGCATTATTACATAACATTGGTATGATCACAAGAAAGATCAAATCTCGAAAGACCGATTGGTTTAGTAGCCTTGGAAACACTAGATATATTCATAAGTTTTACATTACATCATAAAATGAAAAAATAAATACAACAACATAATGTTTCCACAATCCACACTATTAACCCCTCATAAAATCCCTGCAGGTCATTCATAACTTACTTCTTCACATCCTGGGAAAAATAAAACATAGAAAAGGGGTGAGCTCAAATGCCCAGTGAGGATAACAATATAGCATAATCTTTCATAAATAAGAATAAACATTTAAGGTAATGCATTACTAAAACAAAAGCCTTTTAAACTTGAACTTCAACATAGTATGGAAAAAGTAAAATGAAATAATGCCATTTACTTATTCACATGGATATTCTACTAATCGAATAATCACATGAAAAAATCAATAACCACTTTCATAATGTTGGAATGCATAATGCCATACTATCATAACCACATAGTCAAGGCCTCGTGCCAAGACTACAAATAAGATTTTGTCAAGGCCTTGTGCCAAGACACTAGTTTGTCTCATGAGACCTACCGATGCATCGAGGAGCTATAGCGGGCTCCACCCGTCACTTACTAAGTCCAATGCATTCCCATATGAAAAGGTTTAAACATAACATAAACATTAGTATTAAAACTAGCATATGAAATGTCAATAATTTCACCATAAACTATGAATGGTATAAAAATAGCACATCCATAGTCAAACATATCACAAAACCTTCAATACAATATAGAAGCTTTGTATTACAATAAATCAACTTCAAATAAGCGTAAAATCCATCCAAGGATGTTGACATAGATGAAATCAAAATTCTTTTTAAAGAAATATCTCTTTTTATTTTGAAATCATTTGAGAGCCATATGAAATAAAACATTTTCTTTGAAAATAATATTATAATCTTGTAAGGAAAGCTTTGAAGATTTTATAACGGTGGAAAATAACCGCACCTGCCGTATAAGTTAGAAAAACATTCTTACCTTAATTCTGTCGAAAAGGTTAAAAGGACCTTATTTTGAATACGACGGAAAGATTCCTATTATAAAAAGTCAAACAAGGGTATAAATGGATTTAACCCATATTCTTGTAAATAATAAAAATGTTCTGAAATACATTTTTAAGAAAACATGGATGTGGATGATAAAGAGATCCCTGAAGATTATTACATATAAACAACCTCGGATAATGAAGAGATTGTGAAATAACCCTTACCTTGTACTTTTCCTTGGTTGGGGTAGGTTAACCTCCTGTATAATGGTGAAATAATTGTTATTAAATTATACAAGAATCATATACATTAATATGATATCATATATGATCTTTTAATATTGATTTGATAATAATATCTTAGTATTATCATTATATCGGGTGTTAACATACTTGTTTTCTTTTATATGTTTTGTTACGTAAGACATGTTTGTAAAGGATAGGTTGTATATTATTCATATCCAGAATGATATCAAGTCCATAAACATCATTTTTAAATCATCAAATGATAATTATACTTGAATGGATACGATGGAGAATGAATCTCATCGCGTTCGTGGAGATGGTAGTCTGTACGTACGCACGTGCGACAATATCATTCTTTTGATATTAAAATAATATACAAATGGATGGTATATCATATATACAGAATCATTAACATGTTATATTTATTATTTACATGAGTTACACATCATTATTATACCCATCCAAATAATAATATATTGAATAACAATTACACCACGACGTGGAGACGGTAAGCCGTACGTACACACGTATGGTGACATGTTATTCAAAGGGTGGATAGAATACTGAATATGGTTGTACCATATTTATAATAACATCACAGTATATGTAAGATACTGGAGTTATTATTTTAGAATGGTAAGAACACAGAAAGAGGAAGTGGAAGAAGAAAGGAACTTAGAAAAGGGTGGTGAAATCATTATCTCTTCTTCGGGTTCTTCCTTTTTATTTGATCAAAAGGGCTCCTTAGGTTGGCTTTATGATCAAACTAAGGCCTCTAGGTTTTAGTGAGGGATGTTGGGAGAGTATTTGGGCAGATTTTTGCCAAACCAAAAGGCTTTGAAGGTGTGAAGAAATGAGAAGGAGGAGTTCCCTTTTATAAGAGGGGTGAGGGGCACATTTGGAAAAGCTAGATATATTAATTTATAATAAATTCATATTCGGTTTCTAATGGCTCCAAAGTTGATTATTCAAAGGTTAAGGTGGGGATAGGTCGAAAACCACTCAACCAATAGAATTTAGACAGGTTTGGGTACTTATATTAACCTTATCTTTAATTATTAACTCTAAGTTAATTAGTTTCACTTTTACAATGTCTTTTTGTATTTTTATGTAATATGGTTAATAAACTTACTATATACATCCAAGCGACCCCCAAGTGGTACATTAATGATTAACATCTCATGATATATGTCTCTTGGCCGAACCTTAGATTTTTAAGAATTTAATATCATTTAATAGTATAATATTTGTTTTAAGAACTCTTTTATGTCAATTTTTAAACTATTCAATAGTTGATTTTTGTGAAATTCATAACAGATTGATTACTTCGAACAAAGTCAATTAAATCACTCCTAATATATCATATTATCCTATAAAATTAGTTTAATTCATTAAAAGTTTCATATTATATTTATTTGGGTATTTATAATATCAATTATTTTAATTTTTCACTATTATAGTAATTACTACATCATCATTGTGTCATATATAAAATAAATTATTTAATGTCTAAAAATTATAAATAAAATATCATTATGTAGGAAATCTTTTTATCTTTCTAAGGAATATTTATAATCTAAAACCCAACATATATAACCCTATGTAACAATTGTTGTTCTAAAAGATATATGCTTGTGTCATTTTTGTATTCATTTTAACTAAATTAAAATAAAGTGTCATTATCACTTACAAGTGGATCCATGGGGTCCCAAAATAGACCCAAAGATTACCATGGTCGACCATGTATCAACCAATAGGGTTAAGACACCTTTTAGGGTAATTTATTATTATTATAATATTATGTTTTAACCCTTATTTACCGGATTTACCCTTAACCATGGTAAATAAAATATTTACCGCAGTAATTATTCAAAATGTCTAAAAATAAAAGTTACCCATTTACACAATTTGAACATCCTGATTCCAAATATGGAATCCATTTTCCTAAATTCAAAACACAGAAGTGGCAGAAATTAATTTTAAATTAATTCCCGCTGTCAAAACAAAAAGCGTGTTTTTAAGAGATAATAACTATCAAAAGATTGACACTTGTTTATGTTCGGTTTAATTGTAAAATTATGTCCAATGACCAACATTATATTAAATGGTAAAAATATATTCTAAATATACTTTAAAACCACTCAAATTAATAATTTATCACTATTAATTATTTTGATTAAAAAAGTTGTTTTTAATTAAAATTTAGTAATTTTCACTATTCATCAAAATATGAAAGTTATCCGAAAAGTACCAAAATTTCACCTTAGGCTAAAATCGATATTCCGAATCCAAAAATGAAGTCCATTTTAAAATATAAAATATATATAATTTCAAAATTTAGGTATTACTATTCATAACGGCTAGTTTGATTGGTTGAGGCGTGTGTTAAAACTCAAGGTTGCGTACAACACACGCTACTATTTTATTCAAAGGAAAGCGTACCGTGGAAGCTTGGGATGTTTCATTTTAAATTTTTTTTGATGTCCCAATTTATTCAGATAGTTTAAAATATTTTATTTAAAAAGGTTTCACTATTAAAGTTGATAAAAGTGTAATACTGAAAATGAATCTGTTCTTGCATTATGACTAAGAAACTCATAATAGGGATTCTAAAATTATAAGGATTATATAAAGTTCAAAATGTTGTTAATACTATTAATGACCTCTTTTAATGGCTTTTTTTGTGTACGTCATGGTGTGATTGAACTCGGTGTTGCGTGTAGTGCAAGTTATTGAATTATTTTTAAGAAATAACACACTATGAAATCATGGGGTGTTACAAAATAAATTAATGGAAGTTAAGTTAAGAAACTATTTACCTGATGATTCAAAAAAAAATTCATCATTAATTAACCTCTTATAAAATTATTTTAAACATGTTATAAAATTATAAAATAGAAAAATTTATATAGAAAATATTTTCTATAGTCTACTTATAACTTCTTATAAATAGGTTTCAACAATAATTCATCCCAATCATTCTTTTTAGTTCTAACATATTTGTATACTCATGTGTGGTTCATCAAGGATATAACAGTTCATATTCTTGAATTACAGTTTCATAATCATCAGAAAGACAATAATGCTATAAATTTATTATTTTTTATTTGATTAATTTTAATAATGAACCATGTATAGTGGAGATAGAGAAATTAATTTGACTCTATAGTGATATGTTTTGTTGTATGTATGCATGAATACTGATTTTACATTTCGGTTAATGGAAAGAATGAAAAGTAGATAATAATTAACCATTAAAAAATTATTTTTATTTATTATATATATCACATAAATAATTTAATCATGTCATTATATTGATAAATATAATTTATAAATGAAAAAAACACATATTTTCATGTAGGTGGTTGTCTACACACACACGATCGACAATATTATTTTTGATATATTAAAATGTAAGACTGTGTATGAAGTATAGTAATTCATGAACCATATTATGTTATAAATTATTAATATTAACAATTTTTACACACTTATAGCCATTTGTGTAATATAGGAATGAAAAATGAATCAATACACTGTTTGGATGTAGTTAGCCTAGGTATACCGAATCGATGTTTTTGATTTATATAGGATTGAAAATATTTAGGAAATTATTATACAAAAATAATAATAATATATATACAATTACGTCTTCTTTGGTAGATTCCAATTTCACACCTAATTAAAAACCAAATGTGTTCCATATTATGATTTCCAACAACACAATTTTTTGGATAAAGAAGAATATAATATAATAAGGAATTTCATGGACAATCAAGGTTTCTCAATATTTTTGATGAAGAAAATGGTGTAGTGTTCTTTAACATAGAGGGGACAATAATTTATTGAAATTAATGATTTATTATATTATATTATTTTTCAATGTCATGTAAAATGAATCCAAAATATCATAGATTAATTATTATGTAGGCTATTTTTATAATAAAATCCTCAAATAAAACTTATTCCAGTTTATAAATAATTTTAACTTACATATTTTTTGTTTAATTATTTATTTACAACATTGTATCCTTAGAAAAGGTAATAACATTAATCATATTAATCGGTAAATATTTTAAAAAAAAGGTCAAAAATTGTTCAAAAATGATGAATGGTGAAATGATAGACTATTTATCATGGTACTTTTCCACATGAATTTTATTTATATTTTGTTATTTTAATTAAAAAAATATCCATAATATATCACTTATTTCAATTCTGGAGCGATTTATTTATTTTGTTTTTAATGTCATTGAGATATGAAATAATTAAAATATAAATTAATTAAAAATAAATAATACATTTTGATATTTCCTTAAAATTAATTTTACAAAACAAATCATAAAAAATATAACTTTTAATTTTTTGAATGCAATGTACATTGATTTTACTACTTCATTAGAAATAATTGTATTAGTATTTTAAAACTGTTTAATGTAATTTTACATTCAATTAAATTATTAATAGATTATTATATCAAATAGAATTTCATTATTCTCAAAATAACCTCTAATATTCAATGAAATCTACTTTTCAGGGAAATTTTTTTTATTAAATTATTGTATAATCAAAATATTGACATTTTTTATTTTTTACTAAAATGTAATATTATAGTCACAATCATGGAAAAAATGTAAAAAATACCTATATTAGAATTTTGTATTAAAATGTTAAATTTAACATCATCCATTAATATAAGTTATTTTTATGGGTCTATTTCGAGATGTTATTTCACATTTTTACACATATCTTACAAATTTTATCATTTACCAAGGTTTAAAATATTAACCATGAAATCATTCCTGACCGACATAATTAAAATATACATAATTACAAAATTACAAAATCTTGAACGCAAATATGGTTTCAATTTTTCATTATTCAATATATCTAATTGGAATAAATATATTTTTAAATAAATGCATCAAATTAAATGAAAATTAGTTTTTAGAAAAAATGTGATTTAAAGAAAAAACATTTAAAAAACTAATTAATATTTTTAATAACAATGTATTTAATTTAATAATCGTAGAAAATGGATTATATATCATGCTAATACTAAATAAGAAATATAATGGGATTTATAATATTACTTGATATAATAAAAATTAATGTGATTTATTTTGATAAATTAAATAGCATCTGTAAAAAGTGAACTATAATCAATTTTGAGTATAATATATGTTTTAATCAAAATAAGACTTCACTAAAATGAGTTCATTCATATAAAATCATATATATTTTTTTAATATTAATAATGTAAATATAATTCATTGTACATTTACTCAATGTAATATCATTGTATTTAATAGTTATGTTATAATGATCATATTTTAATTATAATATTTACCCAATATATCTGAATTTTATTACTTATTATTCATCTATGTTATGTAATATATATATTTTTTTATAATTTTATACTAATTATTAGGGGTTCTATATCACCCCCACATAAATATATTAATGACTTTATTATATTCTCAATTATATAGGGTTTCATATAATAAAATAAGTATTCTAAAAATTTACAACATATAGATAGATAATAAAACCTCTTTTAAAAAGTGGAAGTTGAAAGTATAATGGTTAAATGATATATAGGTAAGGGTTTTTTATATGTTATGGATTTTAAAGGATTATATTATTTTTAAATTTTGTGGCTCTTAAAATGAAAACAGGCTAATTTTCCAAAAAAATGATGATTATAGAAATCATTCCAACGATTTTATTTGTCCCAAAAAAATTGTTTTTACCCTTTGATTAGTTTTTGGTGTAATTTTGTGACCTAAAATTTATATAATATTATATAATATTAATTTAATTTATATTATAATATATTTTTGTTTGTGATGGGATATATTTTTAATAGAATGATTGATTAAGATTATTTCTTAGTTTGGTGTCTAGAATGGTAATGTTTCATAATCCTGGTTTAAACGTTCGACGAGTGAGAAATGAATTCTAAATCAGCATTTAATTTATCAATTATTTAATTAAATTATTCCCTCACCCCTCCACCATTTTAAATTTTAATACTCATTATGAGGATAATATAGAGATACATCTTCACATAATGACAATATGAATAGGGATGTAGGAATGAGTTGGCACTAGGCATCACCCTTAATAGAGAATATGAGTAGACTGAGGTAAAACAACTTCTCGGTGTATATTTTGAAATAAAAAATTATAGAATTCTTTAGGATGTAAGACCATTTTTAATGTATTAATAAACAAACCCTATATATGTTTTTTATTAAATATTTAAATTAATTTAATATCTCAAATAGACCAAATGGTGAATAATCAAAATATATTGGTGTGAAAAGTATTGATTCTGGTGTTTCACAGTGCTTTCTCATATGGAATACTTGATTACCTATAGTATCCTTCTTAGTATGCATTTATTATGTTACTATTTATTTGGGTGGATGAGATGAAGTAAAAAATGGGGGTTTTTCAAAAATGACACATGTCTTTCATTTCTATGTATGTGGTAGAGTATATGATCAATCAACTCATGTAGGGACACAAGTTTGTGAATGTTATAGAGAGTGACTGTGTCTATAATTCATGGGTGGAATGTGTATACACCTAGGGAAAAAAATCCATGACCTGTGTGTTATAAGGGAATGTGACACGTGTTGTTTACACTATGGTTACATCATTTAAAACATGTGAACATGTGATTTTTTTGCATAGTATGACTAGAGTACATGACCATGTGGTGGTTAGAGAGTTTATATACTTTACTCTGGTATTCAAAAAATGTACATATCCACTCTTACAATTATGAGTGTTTTCCTATTTTCTACCAAATTCTGAATTATATATTATATATTCCATTTATTTCTCACTACATTAAAAACACAATAGTTAATTCATTTGGGTATTTTATAGACTTATTTTGTGTATTTCAGGGTTGATTATGTTTTTAATGTGATGCTTTCTATTAATAATTCAATTTTTTTAAACGTGAGAGTTATACATGTGATGAGACAAATGTTATGGATCGAATAATTAATTAATGTTGTTGTATGGGTTAATCAATGTCCTATGTTTATTTGGGAATTAAATTTAACATCATTAGTAGAACTGTTGTATGATATGTAGTAGTGGATATGTTGGGTGGTCAGGAGAACGTGGATAGTATTAAAAAGGGTGTGGGAAGGAGTCCATCTCTCCTGTGTGGTTTTTCTATATCATCCAATGAGAATATAAAATAAGACGCAATGGGATGTGTCTAGTATTACATCAGGAGATTCACATTATCATGAGATAATGTTTTAACCAATAATTTTTATTGGGATGTCTCTATTTATATTTTTACCCATGTGGTCCCAAGAGGGAAACATCCACCATTGTTCTAGTTGTTTTTATCCAAGTAGTGATGCCTTGATTTATGTGTTGGCCTATATATCATAGTGTGTTCCTAATTGATATAACTACAATGAGTTATTAAGAATTATTATGAAGTAATAGGTTATATGTCTACCTTATGGACCTAAACTTCATATTGAACTACTGTAGAATAAATGTTGATGATATGAATCAGTGTTTGGTTATACCCAACTATGTTTTACTTTGTTATTAATGTTTATATGTTCTTTACACAATAATGGATATTGTGTTATGTTATATGTATCCATATTTGATTTACTTTGACCAAGAATCCATACAACTATTATTATAAATGTCTAAAATGATTCTCAAGAACGAAGGATTACAGGGATGAACAAGAGGCTCTAGAAGTATGAATCCAAAATATCTGACATGATATTTCTTATCCATGTCTAAGATATTATAAATTCTATCACATGTCAATGTTTTATGATATCGGAAAGGATTATAATCATTGTTGGTGATGGGGTGTTCATGGTTTGTGTGTTAGATCGAGGTTCTTGAAAATTTCATTTTTGATATTGTTGAGAATGTTAGACATCGTGATCTACATATATGGTTTATATTCAATATCCTGGGTTAGAGCATAGAAAATATACTCTATGGATCCATTCATATATTGAGGATCCTATATATAATAGTATAATTTATTTTAGATTTCCCATATAGCTATTCTATGTATCAATGGCACAACATATTGTATAGTATATAGGACCTATTGTCATCATATTTCAGGCAACACGAGAATAACTATCTATAAACCATCAGTGTTGATTTATAGTTATATATTTTATTTTTTCTCTAATATCATTGTTTGGTTAGCTATTTTAGGTTTCATACTCCTTCTAATGATACAATTTGTACAAAACCATTGTATATGTACCAGTGACTCATACATTGTGGTACAAATAATGAGATAATGAATGGATTAATGGAGGCATGGTAGAGAATTCATTATATAAGAAATACATATCATATTCCTACCAAGTGAAACTTCCCCAAGGTCATGAAAATTACATTATTTTTACAAGGATTTATATTCAACATGATACATTGGATGCCTGGTCATTAGGACATTCATATACACCCTCTAACACTTTGAGAGAATGGAATGGTTGACCAAAGGAAATGACCTATGAATTCACATTACTTTTATTCCAAATGACATCATTATTTTTTTATATTGGATGAGAAAATTACAGAGTCATAATGTTTGGAGAATTGGTGAATAGATAACCATTGGGCGTGGACTACTAAGATTTATTCCCCCTCAAAACCTGAACTTCTATGAGAAAAAAATTTATGTCTTCTTTATGGTTAAGAATAGATTCACACTGGATATAGATGTGGATAATGGTTTCATAATAGAGTGAAGCATCTTTTATAGTCTAGTGATCAGGAAGGAATAACATGAAATGGTTTTGGAGACTATATACGAAGAATAGATTGGAGGATGTAGTAGATCATGGTGTATTTAATTAATATTTCTTTAATTTTTATATGTGGTTGTCATAGTGGGAGATCAGTTTTATGTATATGGAATAGTTTTTGTTAAAATTTCAATATTTTATTATATTTCTTCATTTTATTATTTACATTTATTTATTATTATTATATACAATGATATGTATAAGGATTTTATATTATTAATTTTATATCACACTCTCGTATGGAGTTATATTTTTTAAACTATTATATATTAGATCCCAACTAGTAGTCAGTATAATCTGGAATAAAT
This sequence comes from Viscum album, assembly GCA_963277665.1. NCBI lineage: Eukaryota > Viridiplantae > Streptophyta > Magnoliopsida > Santalales > Viscaceae > Viscum > Viscum album. Next base: position 1,356,755,833 of record OY728142.1, on the reverse strand, counting down.
ATTGTGAACTCTATTGCCAAGAGTCTGTGTCTACATTATTAAATTTTTAAATTTTATAGGGAATTCTGTATTTTAAGACCTAATAGTTTAACAGCATTATAATACATGATATAATCATGAATATCATGTTATTAAGAAAAACATAAAATAGAATACATTTTTACTTTAAGAATGCATTACCTCTTATTGTTATATCCCTGTAAATTTAACCTAATACAAAACCTAGTACCTAGGGTAAAATGAATCATATAAAAAGAGTGATCATATATGATAAGTAATATAATTTGTAAAAAAAGATACCATAAATAAATAATAACATTCAATATGGAAATTAATATAACTACAACACAATATATTTAAACATTAATTTTATCATAATATAGATGGAATAAATGATGATCAAATAAATCCATATAAATAACCCTAGGATCATGAAATGAATATGTTGATATTCAAAGTGATACAATTATCACATAGACATCAATAATGACTCTCATAATGAGTAAGTACAAAATTATGGACATCATAACCATACCATCATGGCATCTCACAATGAAAAATTACATAAATGAGTTTGGGGACGACTAAAAAGAAACTTTATTTTTTTCAAGAGACCAACTAAAACAAGAAAATCACAATATTTTCACACACATATTTCCATATATTATTATTAAAATTGAAATATAGAATTTGGGGCCACAATTTATTTGAAATGATAGTGACACTCATGTATTTTTTTCAAAACATCCTCTCTATCCATTGAATTTGAGACCACCTCCACCTCTACAAAATATTTTGATACTCCTACTTATCTGTTGTAAATCAAACCATTTAGTTGGCCCCTAAAATCTATCCCCTTTGATCGAACCTAAATACTCCTTTGAAATTATCCAAATTATCTTATTCATCTACATATGATACTGAAAATCATTGCATATCCTTCATATATCTTCTTGTAAATATACTCAAAACCTAACAAGGATACAAAATAACTAGTTTGCCACCCCAGCCTCATGGATCTAACACATCCTCCTCAAATCCCTATCAACATAGATAAAAAATATCTCCCCCATCTTCATGTTCCCCACCACACTGAGGGAGACTCTCTGATGCAGCCTCCCCACCTCTCCAATGATCATCATCATTCAACGTCACTCTAATGTGGCTTGGACACAGCCACTCCACCCCCCCTATACCTCAACCTTCACAAATTTATGATAATGATAAACCTTACAACTACAATCTTTTGTACCAATGGAATTTTCTGCATAACAATAAAATTGGGATAGAAATACCTCATCATCCCAATGGCTAATTGTATAACCATATTGCAACATTATAATTTTTTAATGAAATTTATATCATGGTAATTTTTTAATCCTTATCTTGTTAGATTTAAAATATTGTAATAAATATTCATTCATAATCAAATTTATACATATATTACAAAAGGAACATTTTTTTTACCATAATAGCTTGGTTGAAAAAATTTCCTAAATTATGATGAGAGTTATCTATCAATTCAGGCTCTTCTTCACCATGAAAATTTTAAATACATAATTTTTTCTATTATTGAAATTTCAATTAACCCAATTCCTCATCGTTTATTATATTTAATAGTGGATACCTTTTTCTTCTACAACATCAATGGAATGTTTTCCCAAAAAATATTTAGTAACCATTATGTTTAATTAGTTTGTATATTCATATATAAATTTTTCTTCATTTATATCCAAATTTATGTTTTCTATCTACATAATTCTTATTAATCATTGTTCCTTTACTATTTTATTCTATTTCTCTATAAATATAAAAGGAAAACTAAATTATATTTGCTTTTATGTTTTAATACATTTATAATTATCTATATGGTAAATAATATTGATTATTAACATATTTATTTTTCTTCAATTGAATTTTCTTATGGCATTATATTATCTAATATACATGCAATTTCCTAGTGAATTATTAGTTTTTAATCATTATTATTGATATTTAAATAACATATTATACATTATGTTTCTTTATTATTATTAAATATATAATGAAATTTTCATTCATATTGTTGTTTGTATTAAAATACATGTCACTTCATTATACAACAAAAAATCATTTGAACTTCATTATCATTATTTAAATTGGGAATTTATATCATCAATAATTCCATAGTTTATATTAAAATTCATATGACATTTTATGTTGTTCTGACGACTCATGCACATAATACTGTTTATATCCCGTTTTAGAAAACATTGTTACGGTATTTTTTTTGAATCCTATCTTTCTTTATCATGTACAATAAATTCAATTACCATTTTCTTTAAATAGTACATTATATTTTATATTTTAATAAAATTCATATCGATTTATTGTTTTGATGTCGATTTACATATTTATGCATAATAATATTACAGATATTGATATTATATTCAATATGCATAAATTTTATATAATTACTATTCATAGTAGTTTTTCAGATACATGCAATATCATTTATTAAATATGTAATAAATATCATTAACTATGACTCCTAAGTATAGAAAATATAAATGTACATTGAAATGTTGAAGTCATATAGAAGTAATGAAGGTGTGTTCAAGGAAATCTGGAAATATTTTGACTATTTCTATATAATATTGTCATTTATAAATATATTTAATTATATATTTTTCTTATATTTAACAATAATATTATGTTTTGTGGTATAATATATTTCATGCCACGTTTTTTATGTCATTAGAACAACATTATATAATAACTGAGTTGAAGAATTCATGATTTATGTTATATAGAATTGACGGAACCCATGTGGAATGCATCTGAACATTATAGTTAAATCATTTATTTCAAAAACATTCCATATCATGTTTAAATCATCAAATGAATTGTATTTTTCTATAATATTAATTCTTGTTAATATATTACGATATAAAAACACTATAAATTTTCATATATTCTAATTCCTCTCGATGAAAATTCATATACATGTTACATACATGAATATTAATTTTTTCAACCTTAAATAACGTTCATTTGTAAATAGAGAAATGATAAGAACAAGTAAAAAATTTTATGATGATATAAATCATAAAAATTAAGCTGATAATTATAATATAAAAATAGAATATAAATGTACATTTTTTAATTTATAAATATTTAATGAATGTAACAGATAGCAACTCATATATATATATATACTTATATATATTATTATGTTTATTGAAATAATAGTTTTGATACCTATAAAAATATTTTCATAAAAACAATTTCACATTATTAAATTTAGTTTGCATCTATCCGAACTAATAATAACAAAAATACTTAAGGATATACAACATTAAAAATACTATAATTTATACATTTAAACAGATATTAAAAAATTTCATAGGTATAGTTCTTGTTATTATGCTTCAATTGTAATATTAGATACTATAATAATATAATATATATTTCTAATAAATAATTTCTTATTCTAACATGATAATACATATAAAAGTTTTATAAATATATATACATATTGTTATTCTTTTTCCTAATTTCAAGATAATACATATAAAATTATTGAAATAACAAAAAATAGAGAGGTGATATTGCATATATGTATTCATATTATTGAACAAATTCTAAAATATAATATCATTATCAAATTAATAGTGTGAATACCTATGATTAAGATAATATAAAGGTTTATGAAATTACTATAATAATAAAATAATTAATAATTATATAATTTAATAGGATTGAAATAATATGAAAATAAATATTGCTTAATAAATTCATTTTCTTTGGACTATTTGTATACTTATATTTTTAATACATTCATAATATTGTTTGTATGCCCATTTATACACAAATGAATATAATAAAACATAAATAATATTAATTTACATGTTTTTGAGGCATATTCATGCTTATTCTTACAAATATACTATAATATATATAAATTTTCAAGTTTCTAGTGATTATTCATATGATTATTCTTCAAGAAATAGTGAAATACATACACATTATTGCATACTTTTCATAATTATTTTTAACATTATCTATATGTGTTGTATTATATTATAGTTTCTCAAACTACTATTTCATTCAACATATAAAAAAATATAAACATGAATAATATAGGATGTTGTGTATGTAAAAATCACGTTGATATTCTTATATGAATAATATTTTCAATTGAATAATGTTTTATCATTTAATTATATTTTTTTCTTCTAGATATATTTTTTTCTAGAAATCAATGATGAAGAATCACTAATATTCAGTCATCATAGTAATTTATTATTGACATGTAAATCATTTTATGCATGTTCTTCATGGTCAGTTACATTCATAGAATTGTATTTTATATCACAAGTCATAAATTCCCACATCCATAAAAAATGTATGGGTCATGATCTTATAGTATATAAAACAGACAACACATGGATATATTGTCGGTATGTAAATTTTTATTATAATTTCTGGGTTACCCCCATTGTCTCACTGTGAAACCCTCATATATTTGTATTTATTTCAACACTATATCCGATAAGGCATACATGAATCCCGACCATGTGCTCTACCATTCCACTAGAGGTTTAATATACATACATAGAAATTAATGAGGTTACCTCTGGAACATATTTCTTTTTTTAACAAATTCTTCCACCCAACAAGATTATTAATTCCACTCACAGTTCCTAAAGTGGATTCTTCATCAAACCATTGAGTAGGTCTTCACTTCCCCTCATTATTTGTGTATAACACATCAACCTTGATCATAGGTGAATCAATTATCATTTTCAACAGGATTTCATGATTCACTTGATAACAATAGTAATTCCATATTAAATATATATATATATATATTCATATCAATTAAAAAATTATTTCCTTATCAAATGAAAACTATTATAACATGCACATAACATTTATTTAATAAATTTTCACATTAAATTTTTTATATTTTAAAAATAAAATATAGTAGTATTCTTGGAAGCTCCTCCACCAACTTCATCATTTATCATGTCACCATGATGTTCATAGTTATGATCAAAATTAAATACTCTCATACTAAAAACTTATTTATATTCATCTGAAAACATGATTTTAATCTCAATTTAAATCCATGAGACTGAGGAATAATTTTTTATCATAATAACACATTGACAAAAAATTAATATTCTTTATATATTATATTATATTTTAATTATTCTTCTCATCCCCATGAATCATGTAGTAAGAGGACATATCATGCATTATGGCAATGATTAATTTCATGTGGAAAAATTAATATTTTTTGTGATAACATTTATCAATTAATTCACACTAATACAGGTTATACAAATTTAAGTGTAAATATTATCATGAAACCCCCTGATATACGCCATATAGATACTCATGACACCAAAAATAATGCTCTTATTGTAATCAAATTATATTGTCAAATTAACTTATTATGAATTAGCCCATTGTTCATTAAATATCCATGTGAATATATCATCATTAAGAGGTTACATTTTTGTGATATGATCAAATTTTGAGGTCCTCTTATTAATCCATATGCAGAACAACTAGTATTCAATGATCATCCATTGACTGATTCCCTTATTTCATAACGATAAAAAAACCCTCACATTTCTATGGATTCATTGTTTCATGGAATGGGGTTCACATGATGTTGGAATCTTCACAATTAATGAAATATAAATACTAGGTTATGTGGCATTATTATAGCTTTACATTCGTTGTATGTATTTTTATATATTTGTTCAACAAAATAGTTTCATGTAGGATTGCATTACTCACTGTGGATAACAATATTTAGAGTTTAACGGCGTAAAAAATAGTTTTTCAAATACCATTTTTGGTCTAAAATATCATTCTTGATCAAAGATGTTCAATTTAAATGATCAATATATCATGTGAAATATTTTTTTTTCAATTTAAATAGTGAACACAATAAAACCAATATCGAATAGAGGATGAACATGACAAGAAGAACATTGTTCTTTAAAATTTTTCATTACCCATGTGACGTGTTCATATCAACTTATACATGATCTATAGATATAATAGGGATCTCCCATTACTTTATTTCTAATAATATTGATTTTATAAATTACTAGATACATTATCTTTATACAGTAGTTCAATTAGAAGGCTGTTGGTTGTCACATACAATTTTTTTCATCACCCTTTATAAGGGAAACTAACCGCCTACCTCTTATAATATTATCAACATCACACACCGACATTCTTTCACATATCTTATATTTCTCCACATTTATTGTCCACAGAACCCTACCCTAGGTAGCTAGTTTTAATAGAATAGGTTTTATCATATTATTGTGATGATTCACATAGATGTCTATGGTTCGACAATTTTTTAAATATAACCTTTACTAAAATGAACTAAGAAATATCCTTAAATTGTAACCTCTATCTCAAATATGTAATTAATAACATCAATAACCTCTATTTGAAAAATTCACATATCCACTTATAACAATATGTAATTTCAAAATATTCTTTCAGCTATCCTAAAGTAGAATCTATACATTTTTCATTATTAATAATCATTTTTATATTTTATATTTAAACATATAATAGAAAATATTTTTAAATTTTATAATATAATTATCATATTTTATGATAAATAATAATTATTGATACATTTTCACATGTAATTGGAATACTTGCTTATCATTCATGATAAGCAATGAATCAATACAAACCCTATAATCATTAATAAAAATTATACATTGGATTTTTCACATCATTATTGACAATAAATACATATCATTCATTTAAATTCTCACATCTCCCCATATATAATTGTTATAAATAAATCCATTTTCATTAAAAAAATAATATCTCTTATTTTACCCTATCATTTTTCCATGGTGACATTAATTAAAAAAATTATTTATGGATCATATATAATTCTATTAAATACCATTTTTTCAAGAAATCCATCTTTCGAAAAAATCCCTCTAGGTAACATTGGAGAATTTTTAGGTTGGTTGTGTTTGTTGAAAAAGAAAATTTCCATAGTGAATTGTCGAGTTCCAGAGACTTTGTTGAAAATCAATGATGAAAAATAACCATGGAAAATGAAAAGATCATCTGGAGGCAGTACAATGAGTTGCTTCGCTATTTTGAGAGAATTTTGGTTGGAAAATCGGAGCTGCGCAATTTGAGATGACATGGCGTTGAATTCGCACAGAAGGTTTGAGGGTCAGTTAAATCGCCTATAAATAGGCGTCTACCCCCTTGAGACAAAGTGATAAAAGTTTTAGAGAAAATATTAATTTTCTCAGCTCACGAAGGTGGTTCGCGGAGGCAGTGTGCTTCGCAAAATAAGTGCTCCACGATGGCTAATATAGCTCCACAAATGTTGTGAGCATAGAGTTGGCTCCATGAGCATCGTGAGGGATTTTTCTCTATGAAGACTTGAGCTTTTATAGAGTTCATCACAACAGTGCTTCGCGAGAGTGCTTCGCAAAACGGTAGGAGCTTTGTGAAGTCTTGTTTGAGCTTCACGAAATAGGGAACCTCGCAATGTAGGGTGCATTGTTAAGGGATTTCCAAAGGAATTTCCTAGTGTTCATAGGCAAAGGGGTATTCATCATTAGATGAAATTTGGACATCAACATAACATCTATCAACTATTTAAGATGCATGTATTCATACAAATAATGAAACCTACATGTCTATAAAGTATGACTGGATCCCTTCCAAGTGCAGTGAGCAAAAGAAGTGGAATACAATTATTCTTTATACCAGAAGTGAGCTAGAGGGAGATATATCATGATTGACCATTGGATAAGGAGTGTGCTGAACCTAATCATTGTAAAGGCAGTGAGCATGGGAATAGAAGTGGTCAATCCTAAACATTATTGGTAGAGAGATTTATTATAATTGGAACATTCGAAAAATGTCGTTGTATGCTCTTTAGACGTAGCCCAGTGAGAGTGAACCATGAAAAAATATATGTGTCTGCCTGGTCACTTACCTGCTTTGCATTTAAAGCATCATCATCAGATAAATTAAAAAAAAGTGATCAACATAAACACAGGGGTGGAAAAAAATTACACTTGTAATATAGAGGTCAACATCGTGTGGGGAAAGAAGAATTTGGAAATAGAAAATCGATACCTTGATTCACCCCCCTCTCATGGTATCTAGGCCCCTTTTGGTCCTAACAATCCATATCTCTGATTTTGAGTTTTAATAATAATATGGTACCACTTGTTGAAAATGAAATGATATAAAAGTTCACATAGAAATGAGAAATTAGTTAATTAACAATATCTCTACAAGGGACAATCTTATCTAGAGAACAATATATAATATACCATGAAATTAATGTTTTATAAGGTTCGAATTAATTTGATACCCATATCAAGGGAATCCTCTAGGTTCCTTAACAAAAAATTAATGTTATTTAAAAAATCAATTTTTGGAATCTATAAATATCTAAATAAACATATTCTATCTCTCATATAAAAGGAAAACATTTCCCATTTTATCTAGTATTCTCTTTAACATAAAACCCATATTTAAAAATATATTTTTATTTTAAAAACACATATATGTAATGTTGTTGGAATTCAATGTAGTACATTTTTTCTATATTTTTTTAAAAAAAAAATCATAAAATAATACACAAATTATAATGAACCCTCCCTCAAAATATCCCCATCCTAGGCATAGAATGATTAATGGGAGATAATGAATCTGAAGTCCCACCTCTAGTAGGCCCCAGTTTGCCGACTAGCACCAAGGGTGTAATAAACTGACCAAAATGAAGGCATTAACCATTAAAATGAAACACGATCCTGAGAAATGAGGTATAATCCATTATCAAATCCTTGAAATTTATCTATGAAAGCTAAAAAAGTCCCTCATTTAATGTGAAAATAGAACATATACAGATAATATTATACATATTAAATAAAAAAATCTTCTGAAGCAACACAACAACCGTCATAGTGACAGATATGGTAAATATATCACAGTAATGAAAATCCTATTTGAAACCAAAAAAAATCTTTCAAATACATAGTGTGGGAATACAGGTATACTCTATATGAAATCAAAATACTCACATGAAAATATTGAGGGAGCATGCTAACATAGACATTATAAAATAGCAACCCCAAATAGCACCTATAATGTAGACTAACCATGTCCCACATCCTCATTGAGGCACACACAACAAAGAAAAAATATAATGGAATTTAATATAACATAATACATATCGATTATAGCATACCCCACACCACATACCTATTAATTACCTTCTCTTACATTCCAAGAGAAAAATTCTTGTCTCTCCTTCATATTTAGTATATACCACATTAGATCCCTCTCGTACACACCTGGTCCTCACAACACATTCCAGCCACACACACAGGGGCCTAACAACATATCACATCGCACATGCATAAACCCAATATATCACAACACATCACATCTCATCCCAAAGAAACCTTGGAAAGAACATCATAATTCATCCCAATAATACATTTGACCAAACATCACCACTCCCCCTAAATAAACATGGGACCACATGTCACAACTCACTAGATGTCACATGTTCCACTATTTATTAGAAGACGGACCCCGAATGAGAGGGTAGCTAAACAACCTTCCACCCATCATGTTGATTGTAAATAAATATCTAATTTGACAGTGAGTGAGTTTGACATTTAGTTCTTAACATATATGTAGTGAATATAGGGATCATAATGAAAATAAATATATTTATATATTATCAAATACTGAAGACCATCTAATAGGATATAAAACAAAATAATCAACTCATAATAATATCACCTTTGAAATGACCACCAAATATATAACATCATACAAGAAAATATCAATCCATAGTTCACCTTATAAATTTTATTAATATTAAATGAGTTCCAAGATTCCATATTTCAATCCTATTTCATTATAAAAAGTAGTTTTATTTTTATATATATCCCCTCATAAATAATTTCATTAAACATTATTTTATATTTTTATCATTCAATAATTCTAGTTAGTGATTATTGTTCATTTCAACATCCTTACCAACTAGGAAACTATCACATAATAACACAAATCATGATGCCTAGTAAAATCAAAAACCCAATAGGGAAAACCAATTTCACCTTCCACCATGATTCTTATACATAATAAATACCATGGACTGTCCCCACATGACACAACATAGTCATATCCCATCCATCATTTTAGTGAATCCAATACAAAACAAACATACATTGCCAAAAACATGTTACAACACATACCAAATAAAAAAATTTATATTTTTCAAGGAAACACTTATTTAATTTATCATTATTGATTAAGGGTGTTATCAAACAAGTAATAGAATCCTTGCACTAAATTTTATTAACTATATGTACATATTTAACCAAATTTATAATATCTGATTACAACCACAAATAATTAATTTCATAGTATACATCATCATAATCACTATCAAAGACAAAAAAAACAATATTCAATATATAATTTATCCCATTACATTTTACAACAAAAAAATAAAATAAAAACAAGTGAAATAAAAGTTCTAAAATTATATATCATATTCCCCAGTTCATTAATATGAATTTTAGTCAAATTTTATTAGCATTAATAATATGGATAAAATAATATCTACAAGGATGAAAATTTATACACCCCTCTCATATGATTGATAATTAATAACGTTTATGGGAATAATACTAAGAAGATGGAACATCGAAACATTCTTGTTGCACATAAAAAGAGGTGCATAAAGAAACGTAAGCTCTCTAGGGAAAAACATATCCTCTGTAAGAAAACAATCCAAGGAATTAGGTTTTGGGGATTCTAACTCTCAATAAAAATATATAACAAAACAATGATTTTAATGAATTGTATATAGTAATTATAAATATAAAATCAAAGACAAAGGGAATAGATATGGATTGAATTGACATTAAAGGAAGATATTAACAAGGCCACTTGTCTTGACCATTTATAAGGCATACAAATTTTAAGAAATCAATGATATGATTTATTGACAATTAATATTCTTTGAATCCCCATAAATATGTAATGAAACTAATTTTACCTTAAATAAACACATTAAAATGGAAAAATTGAACATTATAGAAATTTTAAAAACTGTTGTAAATAAGACACCACCAAGTTAAAAAACTACATTCATGACACAATTCCATGATGACACATCATAGGATGAAATGATTTCAGAATGACACACCGCTAGGATGAAACACTATTAAAAAGACATACGGCCTAGATAAAACAATTCCTGGATTTAATTTGGAAATAATGAGAGACCACCCTCCAGGTCATGATACTATAATTTATGGGTGGAGCTGACATCCCTTCATGAGTATAATAACATTTAATTAAAATGTTTTGTTATTAGAAATAATGTATTCCCCTATTCAATTGTAATAAAATTACCAAACATAAAACATTGCAGTAAGGGTAAAAAGCATAATTCATAAAACTGCAATGTCTGGACATAATAGAAATTGGAAAAAATATAAGGAATGAACAAATATCAAAACAATACCAGCTAATAAACACATAATTTTATCTCACACACCCATTTACTATCCTCTAGTTATGATAGAAATGTAATATATTATTCTAAATAGTAGTTCATGGTATGGATTTCCTAATCATGTTGAATCACTCGTGACTCCACATTCAGAAAAAAATCTACGAAAAAGAACAGAATGTCCTTGAACATGATGTCATTCTCAACAATAGACATACTACCTTACTAATGAGAGAGTTTATATCGTCTCTTGTCACACATCTTGGTCGATGATAGGAACACATCCCTAAAATCATTATATATGATGACCAATGAAACATCTTCCTCCAACTCTTCATCAATGTATAACATCCACTACTGATGCCCAAATCCTCACATATGACAAACCACTAATGGGAATATGTATTATATTGGTGATAAGATCAGACCAATGTTATCATCAAATCCTCTAAAAAATCTAAGCTTCCATATAATAAATTCTCCGCTAGTACATGTACAAATTTATTTATTGAATAATTTAAAAAATAATCTTCTAGTGATCATTATATTTATCCAGATCAATGTTTTTTAGATAAATCTTGTAAGCATACTGAACCTCAATTTCTAACCCACACACAGACGACTACCATGATTCCTAACTGAATGAGAAGAAATAATGTTATAATCCAAGTAGTATGAATTTTAATCATGATTAATTCTAAATAGACAAATATATTGAATCAATTTTATACATTTTGACATCCCCAAAATAGCCTAATTCATACATGTACACAAGTAATCATGATGCATATACATATCCTAGGTCTCTACCATGTATGCAGTCCCATATTTAATGGAAATTTGGTAATCATTGATTCTATGAACTAGATCATGGGAATCCCTAAACTCTCAGGAACATGATGTTATTTGTGGCCTATGACATGCACCATGGTCAACTGAAACTATTTTCAAATAAACCCCACAATCATCACAGGGAATAACTACAAACTCCCTCCAATCTCTCAACCATTATCTCTGATACAACTTTTTCATGACCCCCTCCAAGTAGAGGCACACCTCCCTAGATGGAAATTAGGAAAGAGAGTTAAAATATGCAGACACTTTCCTGTAGTAGGACACGGGTTAGCACTAGCACCATGTGGGTAAAAATTTTAAAAAAATGGATAGTGTATAATATCATAAGGATACACAATTGAGATATTGGATGTATCAAACATAATGATTTATATGAAATATATTTAGGGAAATGAAAATTATCACAGAATTTTGTTGTAAATATATATAACCTAATAAAATATCCATTATAAATACCCAAAAAAACTAGAGTATCAAAAACAAGAACTATCCCAATGCCCAATATAGTAACGTCTAGTATGGTCCACACAATTCAGTTGAAACCGGTAAAAGTTTTTATATAAGTAGGGTGATCTTACAGTTATACTCTATACAGAACCCTAATATCAAATGTACATGGGGAAGGATATTACTAATTCTCCAAAAAAAATAATCCAAACACCAAAAAGGTAGACTATCCAAATCCCACAACATCACTAAGACATGCCCACCAAATAGTACACATTAGGTAATGAAATTAAATGTACATGAAATAAATTATATGGTACCCCCACACAACATTTACACTAATTATCCACTCTCACGCTCAAGTGGAAATGGTCAGGGTGATCCCACCACTTCTGAATATACCACAACACATCCCGATCACACACACCTAGGCCTTATAACCCTTCTCTCCCACACAGACATGGGCCTCACAACCCATCTAATCCCACCTGAAAACACCTCTTTTATCACAAAAAATCACATATCATCCCAAATACACCTGGAAAAGCACATCACAACTCATACTAAATATACATGTGACCATCCATTACAACACATCATGAATATATTTGGGATTCACATATGACAACTCGTCTTGAAGAGAGATATTGAAATTGTGGGTGTCCATCCATTCATCATCATATATAAATGTTATAAAATACAAATTCCACTCCAATTCAAGATGATGTGTGTGTTTTATACATGGTGTTAAACACAGGTGGGGTGAAAATAGAAAGCATAAGAAAAATGCCAGTATTTATATAGATTCAAGCACTCATGGAAACCAATGGGTTCTCAAAATAACTAAACAATTAACAATACTACAACATTCTCTACCACCACTAAATTCATAACACCAATTAAGACAAACAGAAGACATAGTTTTTTTAGTTTTTAATTAGAATTATAACATTTTCCAGATTCCCCATTACCAACCTGTTTCACGAAAACATGTAGTTTGATTTGTACAAAAATCAAATGATTAATTTATCCATTATTACTAATGATTAAATATTTATAATGTAATAATTCAGTTAATTGTTGTTGTTCATATTTTCATCTATACTATGCAGATAATTATCACAAAACAAAACATATCAAGAAGCCTTGTAAAAGTAGCAACCCACATGCCAAAAATATGTCCACCTTACACCACAATACTACTAAATAAAACATCATATCCATTCCATCACGTATCACAACACAATCATATCATAACCATAATATCACTAAATCCAACACACATTACATTACTCTTACCACAATCACATTACAACACATACTTGACAAAATCATATTTTCCTATTTTGCATGTAATACATCACATAATTTCAATTTATTGATTATGTGTTTTATCAAAAAATTCATATTACTGTGTGGAATCTATTTTATTGACCAAATGTATAATTTTCAATGAATTCATAGATCGTGATGTCAGCTGCCCAAAAACAAGCATTCATAGTTCATATCAATATAATCACATGAAGGGATCACCAACATCCATTATTTTTAATGAGTAATTTATTCCATACATTTCATAACATCAAAAAAGAACAAGGAAATCTTGTAAGAACATGTTTCATATTCCCCTTCCCATACATTTTGATTGTGCACCGATTTGATAGTATTTATTAACATTGAATTAAAAATCTCCACACATATGTTAATTTATAAACTCATCCATCATCGTAAACAATTAATAATGTAATATTAAATACTATGTGGAAGAATTATGATGGACACAATCATATTGCACCAAAAAACTGAGGTGCACGTTTAGCAGGATGCTCCCCTAGGAAACACAAACAATCTGAATGAATGATTTGAAAGGAAGAAGGTTTTGGGGATGTCTAGTATATAGAGAAATATTGACCTAAATTATGATGTGGTTTTAGGATATCTCAGCTACAAAATGACTAAATATGAGACTAGGGGATTTTATATAGATTAAATTTTTGTTAATGGTGGGTCATACCAAGACAAAATGTCTTGACCATTTAAAATCCTCCACACTTAAAGAAAATAAAAAATATAATTTTTAGCCATTGAAACATCCTCTCTTCCACATAAAAATTACATTTAAAACATTTTACAATAGCGAAAAATGTAAAAATCTAAAAACTATAAAAATTGGGACATTCTCAAAATTTGGTAAACATTTGGAAATGACACACCAATAGGAGGACACATCCAGATTACATGTTAGAAAAATAAAACACCACCCAGAAGAAACATCATTATGATAACTTAACACTAATATGACACAACACTAGGATTCCACACAACATGGATGACATGCTATCACAATGACATGCATGCAAGAAATGATACACCTTTTTATAAGTGGAAATATTAGAAAACAATTTGAAATGAGACTCACTGAAATGAAATACCTTAGAAATGAATCTCCCCCATGATAAAACAAAACCAAGATAACATGCCACTTGAATGAAACACTACTAGAACGGGACAAATGTAGAATGACTCACTTATAGAATTACAATCCCACAGAACAACACAACACCACAATGACACGATATTGGAAACTGGGAAATTTGAAAATTTGTTAGAACAACACACTATTGGAATGATTCAATAATCCAAAGACACTTATAACTAACCATGAATAAAAAAAATATCATATATTTTTTAATGTTAAGTGATAGAAGGCCTAGTCCATTACATTAGATACCTCTCAAAAAATTATCACACTAGAAAATTCAAAACCAACCAATAAGAAATAAAATGAATGTTAAAAAACCATCACTCGAGAAACCCATCATGGATCTAATTAAAAATTAATTGCCTCCACCAATCGAAATTTATAGACAAATATGTCATAATATCTAGAAAAAATGCATTATTGATCATCAGAATTAGTGAATTACATTCTCTCTATCAAGATACTATTTTCTCTGGATGACATTGACTTTCCAACATAGTTTTCATGGAATTATGGTAAAATGAATATTTATTATGAAATACATCTTCACATAATCTCATGTTAGAAAATTATCACTCTTCAGACATCACACATCAATTAAAGGGGAATGAATATTTCATAAAATATAAATGTCTATACATCACATCACATGGATTAAAAATAAGGGACGCAAATAAATATAAACAACTCCAGGCACTGGGATCACATTTTTGTCTCACACTACCTTTTACACTCTATTATATGTACAAGAAATTTAAAAGGTTTAACTATATAATAGAATAGTGCACATTGCCACTCTTCAAAAAACCTCTATCTAGAAATAGTATTCATTAAATTATATGGGGGTATATGTAGAATTTACTTGAACATGTAACCATTCTACAAAAAATACATACTCTTCTTCAAAAGTTAGAATATATCATTCCCTTTATCATGTATCATATTCAATTTTATGATCTCTTCCCAAGACTCATTTTGAAAGTCAACCCATGAAAATATTCTTCCTCAATCACAGCATAATAAAACATCCATCACATACATGTAAGTCCTTAGATATCACTAATTAATAAATGTACCTTATACTCATGTGTGTCTCATATCAATGAAAATTGATATCCATATCCTCTATCCAAAACGTGGTTTACATATTTGAAATCATCCCCACATAATTTTTAAATTTTTTCACTGAAATTTATACAACATGCCTTTCTCTAATCAGAATCCTTAGCCAGATCAAACATCTGTCATCCTACCAAGTCAGCATGATAAACCTCAACTGCTAGAGCCACATAGAGATGATTAATAAGATCCATATTTTAAATTATAAAAATATTTTCCAATTCCTGGTAGTGTCATGACCCATCATAGAAGGAATGTTCCATGACTACCCCATGCCATACTCTAATAGGATAAGAGATTGAGACTACCACTAAGTAGGCATATCCAACAAATGAGAGTCATTATCCTAAATAAATATACACAAAAAGACATATCCATGATATAAAATGATAAAATGTAAAAACACTACGTAAAAAATGATTGCATACAACTAAGAACTCAAAATAATGTATGATATTTAATGTAACAAAATATAAACAAATCCAGAATTAAATCCTGACAAAAAGAGTAAATATGAAAAATTCCAACATGTAAAAAAAATAGTTGCTAGGACTGCTATATGATGTTGTGGTAACACACCTCGATCTATTTGGTATCGATAAGAAAAATTTAGTATTGATCATAAATGGAATCCAACACAAGTATGATCATATGAATCAGACATGACATGTGTGGGAAAAGTCTGTGCATCTGTGAGTATAATATTACACAGTCGGACACCTCGAAACCACAATGGACACCCAAAAGGTAATGCCTCAATATAATACAAAAATGTAATAACACTATGGATCTCCACATAATATTACCAAAAATGAATACTAAAAAATGAATACTAAAAAATGAATTATATATATTATTATCATAATGGAATACCATAGAGGATTATGAAAATGTAATAAAACAAATGATTACATATAAGGAATAAGACAGATGATTACCACATTGTATCTCCACAAATTAATAACACAAAGGATTGCCACAATGGAGTACTACAACTGATAATCTTAATCGATATCCACAATGGATTACCAAATAAGATTGCCATAATGGGATACCAAATAAAATTACCAAAAACGATTTACCACAATAGAATACCACAAAGGATTAATAAAAGTAATATCACATAGTATTATCAAAAAGGATTACCAAAATGGATATACCATCATCTATGAAAAGATATAGCTCAAAAAAACATATAAAACTGATATCTAGACACAGTCAATCCAATACCCATAGACTAGAAGTTAGAGAAAACTAATAATGATCCATTGGACTCATCCCAAAGAAGGGTTGTTTTGGAAAAAACGATTATTTATACCATGAAATTATCAGAGAACCTAATAATGAGTTATAGCTCATTTAAAACCTTTAAAAAAGAGAACATATGGGTCAAGGAATACTCTGAAATACATAGTGGGGTTTATCCTCAGAACTTACTGGGGGACTCCATGGAACACACCCATAACTGGCTAGGGAATACTATATACACAATCTAGATCAACCCACTATGTAGGGGATCATTTTCAAGTCTAATCGAGGGATTAAACTGATAATGCCTAGACTCAATGTAGGATAGAAAGTACCAAATTTTTTTTTTCTAGATGGATGAAAAGTGAACTACTCTCGGTAGTTATGCTTACTCCTCAAACCCACTAAATGTTATAGAGGATCCCCCTCCGTTCTTGGGGAAGGTACCAGACTCTATCTGAGACTCAGCATCTAGAGGGGATTACAGTCTAGTGATGTGGATGTAATGCCCTATTAACCCCTTGAGGAATGGACCATGAGTATTTATCTCCTCCTATATTGGCCCAAACTAAATACTCACATATTTTTCCAAAAATTATTGTATCGTCACACGGGTCCCAACTCCACAAATGGAAGTCAAACAAATGTTACATTTCAGTGTTATAGAAGATTAAAATATCAAATGGTGGGATCAATTGTCCTATAGACCATTTGAATGGTCATCCCATAGACTATGCATGTATACCTCCTAGGTCGACTACCCCATTTCTTCCATGTCTACATAGTAGATGGAGTTACCCTAGGTCCCAGTCGACCGACAAATCGACCATTTCCTAGCTTCGACAGGGGCGCCACGAGACTGACATGTTTCTGACCCACTCAGACCAGCCAACATTGGCTCGGAAAACATAGCCTAGCCATATTGGCTCAACCTATATTAACTTGGAACGTCCCACTTCACTTGGAAAAAATTAATTCCCATACCAAAGGATGCTCGTGAGGGGGATTTTATGGTCACCTTATGTGGCCATCCTAGCTACTTTTGTGGCCTCCAATTCATGTGGCCACCACCACACACCACTACCATAGGATCCCACATGCATTTAGGCAATGCTCCATGCCACATACACTGCCACCTCTTATCTCCAGTAACAAGAGATACCGACACTACCACCACACCAAGTCTACTTATCTTATTGGACCTAAGATGGTGGTCCCTTAAGGGTTCCACTGAGCCGCCTCTGATTCCCAAAAAAAATATCATTGATATGAACTTCACATGTAAAAATCCACACATACTCAGACCCTATAGTTTTTTTACCTCTAATATGGGGATCTTATCATGATCAAGGCCACCCAGTAAGTCTATCCATTACTATGGGGATCGAAAACTGAAGAACACGAAGAAAAAGGGAAAATAAAATCACAATGAACACCACGATGAATGAACATCGTACAATTTTCTTATTGGCCTCAATTATTTTACGTAATATTGATAATCAAATAACCAAATCAAGGAAACTGTCAAAATAATCCTTGCAATAATAAATTATCCTACAACGATAAAACCATGAATGAGCATGTTTATGGAATAAAAAATGTTCTTTATGAAAATAAAGAATGGGGGAAGCACAAGGAATTAATAGTACTACCTTGTTTTGGATTGGTTGTAAACTAATAATGGTCACCAATTATTCATTGATCCTTGATTTATTAAATATGTGGGTTTTCCTTTGATTGATCCATCATCATACTACAATGGTTTTTCGAATGTTTATTTTTACATGTCTCAAGAGAAATATTATGATTTCAAGGATAACAAAAAATTATTGACAAAGACTTTTTCAAAAAGGTATGTCTCTACATAAAAATAAAGAATTTTAATTAATGTTTTTTTCATTTACGCCCTCCATGAATTATCTTATAGATGATAAACACTGAAGATTGTTATGACCATCAGGGAAAATCAATAATATGAACTCAATGGTGGTTTCATGGTTCCAATCTCATTCATCATTCATTGGATATTATTAACTACAACTAAAATAATTGTAATTTCTTTCTTTATTTACAGTTATTCACTTGATGAATTTGTCTATAGATAGACCACACCAACCAATTTTTTGTAACACATTGGGTATACGTACCATTTTGAGCTCAATAGTGCCTTCATATTTATGATCGAGGAACCCTATAAAGAGTTAAATAACATTTTTAGAAAAATTATTCCCATGTTTCATTAAAGTGATTAATATTTTTCAAAAAAAATTCCATGGTAGTCCAGGCCTTTGAATCTCATGCCATCATATCGACTAGTCTCAAAATTAATCCATATCATATCTAAAAATAGAAGAAGGAAACTATGAGACTTTTTATTCAACCCTTCTTGGAGATTTTCATCCTAAAAGCCAAAACAAGGGATATAAAAACAAATCATGTTACTGAGGATGAATATGAGACTCTAGATCTTATAATGATATTTATATTTGTTTGAATATTTTACAATTTCAACTACATACCTCCCCCCCTGAAATGATTATAAAAAATCAATTTTCAAACCCGAATCAAAAATTTTTTCATTGAAATGATTATATCATCCATAAAATAATGAAAATTAATTAATCATGTCTCATAATATAATATAAGACCAAATTGGTTATCACTAGTCAAAAAATATAAATTTATTTTATAAAATTTAAATAACGACCTCAATGTTTATCATAATGAATTTTATAAATATTTAACCCCTCGACTTATCAATTATATGTCATCATAAATTAAATTTATAAATAATTATATGGAAGGTGACTAAAATTATAAATAATATTAATAATAACCCCCCCCCCCTATAACATAATGAAACTATTAAGGTAACATACAAAATATGGTATTACATTGATAACCATAAAAACATATAGAAAACATTTAGGATTACTAAAATGGAATCTCATGTTTGTGAATATATTCCACAAATACAAAATTTTGATTATCAAATTATTATAACAAGATTCATAAAATCTCCAAAAAATTAAATATTCTCTAATAAAATACCATTAACATCACATTATCATTATTATCTCAACATAGAGCACATATTATGGTTTATCTCTAATCAATAATGTGTTTTTCAGAAAGATATACATTCCATGAAATCACAAGTCCTGGTATAACTCGACATTTGATTCCAAATCATTATAGTAAAGTTTGTCTATGTTTTATGATTATTAAAACAAAAATAAAATTTATAATATAATTTGAAAACAAAATTATTGTATTCAAATTCCCTTAAAAAAATTCATTAAAACTCAACAGTATAAATAACATTAAAATATCATTGATATATTTTCATCTTTTGACATATAATTCATTGATTTTTGTTTAATTCATTTTAATATTTCACAATATATATATATTAATGAAAATTTGATCATTGGAAAGTATTTTATTTCCCATTTAATCATGAGTATAATGAATTTCATATCTACAAACTATGAATACTCTTATTCCCATGAAGAAATTACCTGGTTGTTTCATTCCAGAATTACCATTAATGGGAAAATACTTCATTCCCTTCCCCCCATTACCATATATTTACCTTATATTCTCTATTTATACAACATTTCATTTATGAAATATTTCATTGATATTTTATTCAATATATGTATAACATGTGATATAATACCCGGTAATTAAGTCATATATGGGGGAATAGTGGCCTTCTACGAATTAGATTAATCTCATCAATCAAATATAAATTTTGATATATTTATTATATACCATAGCATAAAAATTAATATATTAATTTTATACTAGTATTTTCTAAAAAAATATTTACATGGTTTGAAGTTCATATATGAATTAAATATAAACTTTGTATAAATTTTTTTCTGTCTTTGGAAGACAACATACATAAATTGAAACCATAAGGAATGTATTGAAAATTATTTCATTAGTATCCATAATTATATCGTAAATTAATTTAATCTTCTATAGGTAAATAGGATATTTTGGGGAATACTACACCAAATGGTTTCGAATGAATAAAAAATGGAAATAAATATGGGAATCATGCATAACCTGTGAGTTAGAAGGAGAAACAATACATATAAAATAATTTCTCATGAATAAAATTATATAAGAAAAACATATGAAATTTCAAAACATATAATCTTATAATCATTGGGAATATATACCATCATGAAGCATGACATAAACATGTGTCATGAATAACATCCAATAATGATCGCTTGGGGGAAAATTATCCAATAACTGATTAGGTATAATCTCTAGTATCGTAGTTAATGTCTCCTGAGACTAAAATGTTCCAAATGAATTAGGGTTTTATTTTGTTGAATCCATTTTAACATCGTCATTAATATGGGTCTACATAATGAATCATAAATATGGGAAAAAATAATGATCACCCATGGAAATAAATGAGTATCAAAACCATGTCGTAAGCCATATTAAAATAGAATATAATAATGTTATCAATGAAACAATGTATTTAAATCATTCATGGAAATTTTTGAATTAATTATAATAATATATCATTTAAAATGAAGCCCAACTAATGTAAAAAACAGTTTTTATGTAACATTAGACATGATCCACTTGAGATTTATTTTAGAGAAATTGATTATTAGTATTTAAATAGGATAGATTAATAATAATTTCCAAAAAACATGAAATTAACTAAAATTACATTTTCGATAAATTTAGTGAGTATAGAAAAATATTAGAGAATGAATTATTTTTTTGAGTTTACTTGAAATGGGTACGATATAGAGAGTTTCCTTTTAATTTCGATTGATTATCGAGAGGAATTTTGATTAGAACCATTTCTTTCATGTATTTAAACATTTGTGTAATATTAATTGATCTAAATAAATTTATTTGGTATTTCTAAGTATAATATAAGTGATTTATATAATAATAATTACTATATAAAATGAGTTAATAATAGAGAAATTTTATAAAAACTTAAATATGGTTATTTTGGAGAGATCCCTTATCTTACATTTGAATGCATTTATAACTTTCAATTAATGTCAAATATAATAATTATAGATTAATTAATTACATTATTCATATCCTAATCCACGTTTATTTTATATTTTATAATTATATAATGCTCATTTATTCCAATTTCAATTTTTTATAATGTCCAATTTCTCCATTGTAGGACTGTTTATTTCATGGCTTCATGGTCAGTTCACTTCTTTATGAGTATGAAAGGTTATGTAAAATGGGGATACTATTCCAGAAGTGAAATTAAATGGTATTTCTATACATAATAATGTTAAAATGGTCAAATAATTCATTTTTTGGAATGAATATTATTTATTTAAAAGCACATTAATGTTAAATGTTTATTTCATTTAACATTTTCATGAACCCTAAAATCTTATATTCATTTTATTTAATATTTTGTTGATATATTATTTCCAAATCATGTAATAAATTTTAATATACATATTAGTGTCATATTTGGTAATAATAATTTTTTATGTCCATCCTTTAAAGAAATAAAGAAAAAAATATTTCATTTGTCAAAGAGACATTTAATCACTATATTTTGGACAATGGTTTCCAATCATTTAATAAGAGGTGATGGGAAAAGGATCTTAATAGATGTTATTCAATTAGAAAAAAAATAATACATTATATAATGTAATCAATTTCTTTTTATCTGGTCTATGAAATAGGTGGGGATATGGTAGATGAAGAAATAAAATTCATTTATTTAATAAGATAGTGGTAGCTGTTGAATATCACCTCCCTTATGTAAGCCTTGAGAATTATAGAATTGGTTTTTTGGTGAGACCAATAGAACTCAAATCTGCATTAATTTTTTAGGAGAGTGTTTTCATGTTATTTTGAATGAGTCATGTAATGGATTTTGTTAAAATATGGGGTCGATAGTGGTGGTAATTAAAATGGGGGGATAATATTTTACTTGAAATTTCTCAAAATATTAATATATAAAAAGACTATTCTAGAAAAAAAATTCCAAATGGGAAAAGAATTAATAAGTTAGGATAGTTATACCATATATTCTCACCTTTTTATGTATATATTATTTTTATTAATTTTATGAAATTTAATAAAATATTATATTCATGAAATATCATTAGTTTTACATTTTAATCATATCAATTCGTTGACTATAAAAATATGAAAACAAAAAGATATTAAAAAAATATCATACAAATTTTAGGCAAAAAAAAAATCATGTTCCACATTAAATATATCAAATTAATTTCATCGTAATAATCTTATTTGATATTTTCAATAATTTAATTATTAACTCATCATCATTGTTTATGTATTTAATGGTGATTTTTTCAAAAAAAATATTATGTTAAAAATACAAATTTTAAAACCACATATTACAAATTTTATACATTATAAAAACAATAGTGTGTCATGTTTGACTATTCCAGATATAAAATACTATATGCGACATAATTTTCAACAATTACATAAAAAAGTATAAAATTATTCTCATGTATGTTCTTTTGTCTAATATTAACTATATATTAAAATAGGGGACTTTCCTACTATAATTTTTATGTCCTTATCAAATTGGATTTACTGTTATTTACCTGATTTACACTTAACTGTGGCAACAATTATTACCAACATTACAATGAATATAAGAAATATAAAAATGAGGTATATTTAAAAAAATTAATCTTTATTCAAATTATGGGATTCATTACTCAAAATTCAAAATATATAATTTTTAATTTTTTTTATATAAAATCCAAAAAACCTAATAGAAAATAATTTCCAAATATAGATTTTTAATATATAAAAAATTTTCATACCAAATTCATGTATAAAATGAATATAATATAAATAAACAAGATTATCTATAATCACACAGAAACAATTATAATTAAAATACAATCTAAATATTTAATTTCATTGAAATAAATTAAAGTTTATAATTTTAATTATTATTTCTCAACACTTATAAAAAATATTATAATTTTTTAAGGCATCAAAAAAGTAGTCCTATATTATTTTTGACTATATAAAATCTAAAAAATGATATTCATTTTTACAATTACCACTTTTAAAAATTTCAATATCAATTATATTTATTTTCTAATATAATGACATAATTAAATTATTACAAAAACATGTATTTGTTTAACAAATTGATTTTCTTAAATAATATATGATTTTTTCACAAGAAATAGTACATAAAAATAATAAATAATTTTTTTAAAATACAGTATTTCATGTTCAATGAAAATGTAATAAATATAATAATAAAATAATATTTTTTTACGACAATAATGTGGTTTGTTTAAACTCATAACATTGTGAAACACAATAAAACAAAAAAATGAAATAATAATAAAAAAATATCGGGTTCTAATCCTCTCCCACCATATGAAATCTCTCCATATTATTAATTTTTTAAAAACTATAGAAAAAACATTTCAGTGTAACTCTTCATCTTCTGTTCATATGATTCCTTTAATGCCTCATAGTATTTCTAGTTCCCCCATTATTCCATTACCTTGTTAGACACTTGTTGAGTAGAAATTAATATTTATAGTCTATGATCAATTCATTATACTCCTAATGAGATAAAATAGTTTCCATATATACCACATTCAAACTCAATAAAATTTATGGATATGTTATTACATCCTTAAGAGGGATACGTGGAATAGATATTTTATTTGAGACGTGGATGGTAGATGTTCTAGTAGACATGCTACAACTCTGATCTGCTCAATAATCTTGAGGATAGTAAAATTCCTTGGATGTATATTTCCATTCCTTTCAAAAATCATAAATACCATACATGGTGATAAGAGTAGGAATACCATATCTCTGGCCTCACAGTGTTCACCAATTTGATTAATGTTTTTATAGATATTGTATCTAATTTGGGAATCATTTATATGATGTAGAATGGTATTCAAATTTACCACCATTTTGTTGAATATTATAGATATGAGTAGCCTATGTTCAGTGTTATAATCACATATTCATGTGATATACATCACTTCCTATATAAGGCTTTATATTGATGCATTCATATTGATAAACATAACGAATTTTGAATATGAAAATTCATTTAAAAGAATATATTTTTGCCTTCAAGAATTTAAATCCATTAATGATTTTTGAACATGTATTGCATTGTAATTATATTCCACTTCAAGACGCCATCATTTCTTCAGTGGTAATCCATACATATGTTTATATAAGTGTTTATAGATTTTTAATAAATTTCATGAATGTTGATGTAGATCATTTATATTGATAAATATAATTGATAATGGTTCTGAATCTAAGACAGCCACATCTGTGATGTTTATATGTGAAAATTGAACGCGTTATAGATAATCTCTAATTACAATAATGTAACATTCATAAAAAGATGATCTAAAACAACACATATATCATTATTTCCACAAGGTGTATTTAGTTTTCCATTGACATAGTCTGTAATAATGTTTTACCATATCCATTTATGTATATTTAATGGTTTCATCATACTAATATAAAATTATTATTTTGGCTTCACATACTAATATACTAACTACATTGATTTATATTAAAAAATGTTCTCTTATATATTGTCCAACAAATACTTATCTCATAAATCAACATACAACTTTGGGCTCCATGTATAGAAAAGTAATGTCTATCTATATAAATAAATCAAAATTCACATCTATATCTTAGGATATTATAGTACACATAATCCTGACCCAATTATTATGACATCATCCTCATTAATATTGACTAATGTGGATCTCTCAATACTAATAGATTTTCAATTCTTCTAAATTTTATAATCATTCAATTCATCATCATTTATCATCTAAATAAGTGATGGTGGAAAAATTATTTGAGAATTTAATGATGATATACCTTAGCAGATGATTTCTATCTATATCATTTGTAATTATATGAATATTGGATCCTTTTCAATTATCATCACTAATAATGTTATAAGATCCTTATTACATATATATTTTTCCATATTGTATTTATTACAATTGTGTTATTGGATTGAGTATTCTTAATACATGATGAGCTTTAAACAGATTCGTTGTTTCATATTATGATCCTTTTTATAGATATATTTATGTCACATATGATAAATATATATTTGATAATCCAACCCATAGAGATAATTCAACCATATATTCAATCAGAAAAATCATATTATCCTTCACTAAATCATTCATGGGATAGTTATTTTCATGAAATTTCATATTATTTAATGTGTAGGACATTAATCAATCATTTTTCATTAGTACATAGCTTTATAACATCTTTAATAAATCAATGTATAAACAAATATTTATCCACTTATTTGTAGAGTTAAAAATATAGAGGCAATAATCCTCTTTTTCAAATATTTTATGAAGTTATTAATGATACATGTCAAGAAAATATTTAAACCCTTCTGATTTTTTATAGTTAAGGGGTTCGAAAATCATGATATGTTTCATTAAAATAAACATAAATACCAAGGTAAATAAAGGAAACTACGTATATCCATTAATGATGTTGCCCTAAGGCACACCTCAATTATATTATCTTATAGGGTTTCAAAAATATCCATTTTTCTAGTGATAACATTCCCTAAAATAATACATCACCCATCTAAAACTCAGACATATTTTACATTGCATATACATTTTACCTTCATAATTTCTATATCATAGTAGTCAAATTATTTTCATTCTTCTCATTAATTTTGATGTATATCATAATAACAAATATGAAAACCACTAAGATTTCTTTGAGGTTACATTAAAAGAAATCATTCAATACATCAATGAATATTTTAAGAGCATTAGGGAGTCTGAAGGGTATCACAATGAAATCATATTTTTGGTAAATCATTAGATATTTAATTTTGTGAATTAATTCCATATCCACCATTCATTTTATATAACACAACTGAAGGTCTGCCAGAGATAAATACATGTCCCACTATAGTTTATGAAACAATTCATCTATCCATGGAAGTAGTTACCTATTATTTATCATGATTTTCTTTACATTGTGGTAATCTTGGAAAATTTGAATTAATACATCCTTCATCTATTTGAATATGAGGGTTGATCCCCATAGTGAAGAATTTGGGTAGATGATACCAGATTCTGAACATTATTATCACTATATCAATAATTATTCAAACAAAATAGTTGAAACGTCCCAACCCAACATACCATTAAATAGAATATTAGACTAGTCACAATATGACCACAAGCGCATCTCCCTATACTTCATAGGCTCCAACTAGAAGCAATGGTGAATAATTATTTATGTTTGGATATTATAGCATCAATGTCAACGTGGAAAGTGGAAAACAGATTGTAAAACTCAAAAATCAATAGGAGTAGTATTAATAAATAACTAATGTAACAAAGGACAATTTTAATAAAAAATGTAAAAATAAAAAGGCCAACACTAGTTTTACAATTCATGAAATCCATAAGATGATACATATTCTAAATTAGTAATAAAACAACATTATTTATATTATAATATAAAACAATGAAAATATAGAAAATCCTCGTGGGTAATCTCCATGAGAATACTAAGCTCCAACTCAGTCCAATACTCCTTACTCCGCATTCCATGAATACAAGACTGAATAGTATATATATATATTTTTATATATAAAGCCTAAATAATTGTTATAATATTTTCATTTACTCTTTATTTAATCATTTCATAACTCTTAGGATTGTGTGTACACTCGTACCTCAAGACTAACATCTTCTATTACCAGATCCTTAAGATTTCCCTTGGTAATATAATATCAAAAAATAGGCTTATACTCACATTGGTGGTCAATGTATTCAATTTTGATATATTATCTCAACAAGTGATTTGATATTGGATTGATATAAAAATTATTCTCATGTGAGTCCATATCTCAAAATAATCGGTGGCGTAGAATGTTAGAAGGATCACACAGTTCCCCAGAAATAAATCTTACATTAAAGTAATTGTTGTTGAATGTCATGTTTATCACCCAAAAATCCATTTTTGAGCCACAGTCACTAGTGTGTGAAAAAAAGTATTGTAGAACATCATGTATAACACCCAGAAATTATTTTGGGACATGCATTCACATTATACACATGCAATCACATTTTTAAACATGATGTTACATTTTTTCACACATATTATTAAGTTTAAAATGTATGTATAACACTAAAAAATCATTTGAGAACTTGTAGCCACATTTGTGGGCACCTTTTAACCAATGTTGAACATCATTTCTAACACAAAAACCCCCGACAGATCTGTCACTAGAATAAAAAAAACGTCTATCCCATTTTCAACCATATATGTAAATCATCACCAGCCAAGAATGTCATGTATTGTCCCAAATTTATATCAAATAGTAATTACACCTCAAAATAATTATTCCATGCCTAGTAATATATTCAAAAAAATTATTTAATTGAATCAATTGTAACCAATTCAGAAATGGATTCACCATTCATATTATTAACATATAATAATTAATGTACCAATTAGTCGTTACCAATAAAATTCATATTTAGATAATTAACATTTCATGTAATTATCGTAAATTCATAAATCTCATTATTCAATCACAACCATGTTTCATCAACTCATTACATGATACTCAATTCAAAAATTTTTTCTCAAATCATCAATTCAAAAAATCATGTAATTAATTTAAAAATTATTTATCCTATTCATCAGTTAAAACTCCCAAAATTAAATATTTATCAATCATTAATTAATTCAAAAAATTAATTAATTTTTTTGAAAATAAAATTACTAATCAAAATAAGAAATTGTATATTTCAAATACATTATCTGAATTTTGACTATGGGTATTGATTTTTAGACAACTAATATTTATATTTTATCACCTATGTATATGCAACCTCATATTACTATTAAATTTTAATTATATCACATGTGTATACCCACCGATTAATCACATATAAGTTCAATAAAACCATTTACTCCAAGAGAATCAACAAGAAAGGGCATAAGAACATCTCTTAACTAATAAGTCCAGATTTCATTAATTAAAAACAACATCATGTAACTAGGAAATCATAATAAAACAACATATCATAAAGATTATAAAACATAATAACCTTCACACTATATTTTTTTCGTGAATGCATCATACCTATGATGAATGGATTTTAATAAAAAAAGGTTTTATGGTCTAAGAATCATTAAACAAAAATAATATATTCATTCCTAAATTTAAGTCCATTTTATCTAATGAAGTAATTAATAAACTACTATGTTTATTAATGTATGAAATGTTGAGGACCCTATCTTAATGGATGTCCAACTAATGGAATAATAACACAAGAAGAAGCCTACTCACACACACTCACTTCCACACACACACACACACAGGCAGAAATATTTATATATATATATTTAAAGAGATACACATGTTCCTCATGCCATGATGAGAAATATACATGGAAGATATATATATTTATATATATTCATACATAGGAATACATGTTCTCACAACCAAAATAGATTACAACCACTTACAAATAAATATGTGCACCCATAACCACCTTACCAATCTCAAACAAGGGGTTCCACTCAATTCAATAATTTAAAACATACCCCAAATCAACATAGGTAGATTGAATCAACCAAAACCACCTCACTGATAAAATATTTTTCTGAAACATGGACAAACGAAACCCAAGAGTCCCCTTTCATTCCCTAAAACTGAAAAAAGATAAAAATCTTGATCAATATATAACATCAGGTTCTGGAAAAAATGATTAGGAAAATGGGGATTCTGATTAATCAGTGGATATCATAAGTTGAGCAAAGATAGATTCATAGAGTGTTGATTTGAAGGATAATCATGATGAAATATTGTGGTGTTGAGGAATGGGAGAGAAATACCAAAGTATGGGGTCATGAATTTTTGGTTATTGGTTAGGGGGTTCATTCACCATATGGGGGATTAACCAATGGATGTTCATTCCAAAGTTGTCTAACTAACGGAGGTCATGAGGTTGGAGGATTTTACCAACAGGGGAGTCTTCAGGGGAGCTCGCATGCATAAGAATATGGCCAGTGGATGAGTTCATGATACGAGTGAGGGAACTAGAGGCCATCCCATAAGATTTCTAAAACCCTAAAATGATAAAATAATAATAATCATCATCATCATTGTTATTATTATTATTATAAAAAATTTATTTATTATTATTTATCTTAAACTAAATCTCTTAAATATTTTTTTAATCATTAATTCAATTGAATTAACATTAATTAATAACACATTTCATTATTCCTAAACATAAAAAAATGATCCAAAGCTCATTGTTAATAATGAACTGTGCAATATTTTCCAAACAAATTAAAACCCACACAATAAAATTATGTAGTTCAATACACTATATTATACAATCATACAACATTAAATATTACAATCCAAGATAAGACATTGGGAACTACAAAAACATCAGTGAGCCAACAATGTTCATTAAACCTCATTTGAATTACTGTGTTATGATTCAAAAGACAATACTCACCATTAAAAAATCCTTAATGCTAAGAGATTAGGTTTATAGAATGTGTTGCAATGATCAATATCCAACCCGAATATTGAAGTTGCACATAACAAATCCCACACCACCATAGAAACAATCTCTTCATTTTCTATTAATCAAACATCCTAGTGGTGCTTCTCAATAGGGGTCATACCATTTAACTGAAAATTTCAAACCCTAACTATTTAACCATTTCAATTTATAATGAGGGAATGTTTTAAGCATCCTTCAAATGCTTATCACATGACAAAATTAATTAACAAAACCGATTACATTCAAGGAAATAAAAGGGACATCCTCAAAATAATTGTTGAATATCAATCTTCCAACTAAAACTATCCTCTATTACTTTCATTGAAAGACTTCATTGTCCAATAATCCACACTCTCCATTTAACCGGGGCGTTCATTTAAAAATATTAAATCCCCAATTATATAAAAAATGAATAAACTGGAACAAACCAAACCACACCAGGTAACCATTCTAAAAAATGGTCGGATTAGAGGACTGCCACATCTGAATGATAACTATAACACCTTCCTCCGTATGGTATTCCTTAGATTACACATGATTGTACACTAAAGTCCTTACCTGTCATTTGGTGTCATTTTCAGTTGAATCCATTGTTATGCTATTTTTTAAACAATTTCCTATCCTAATCGCAAATAATGTTGTAACCCAAAGAACCACAAATCAACCCTATAGATTTTAAAAAAATAGAATTGTGTAGGACCGACAAACATAAAGTATATACAGGATGACATCAAGATATGATACATTCTCATATCATTCATTAGAGATCACTAAGAATAATCCAATTATCCCACAAGAAGTTCACTCAAACTATTTCCATTCGTCTCTTTTGAACATTCTCAACTTCACTTGTAGGTACATCAATAACTAATCCCCAATGCATATCCCAGCCAAGGAAATAATTTTCATTCGAACCTTATTATCTATCCACTTCCCAGACATAATGAGTTTCTAAGGGGTTTTACATACTTCCAACCTCATCAAATTCTTTCTTCTAAGGATGTACCGACATGTATACCAAAACATATGTGATCCTACCCACCCTATGAGTTTCCATTTCATTGAATGTAAATACAAACATATCTCAAGAACACAATTTCATAAACACCTTAAATAGACACATTCTGTTCCATGAAACAACATCACCACATCAAAACATCTCGAATGAATGCTAAATTTTAAACCGACTTCATGTCAAATCACTCGAGAAACAATAATTCCTCCCACGAAGTGGGATGAATAATCCTTATTTCCACAGACAATCCACTCTGGTGTTGACATGAGAACACCATCAATACCCAAAAATCAAAATGATAACACAAAATTCAACTGGTTCATTATATCACTAAAAACTCTATGGGTACTATAAATGTAAACCCATACAACCATGAGATCATAAAATAAAATGTAATATCATATCTTAGAACCATTGAATGGAATGATGGTGCACTGATTAATCAATCACAGAAGAAAAAAAAGGTTTTAATTACCTCATAAATAGCTAACCATGCCCAAGTCATATCAAAACTATTAAACCAAGAATTCCAAAAAAATTACTGTATCAAGGGTCAATATACAAATACAACCCATCTGACCAAGGGTAAATTTCTCAATCCCAAAAGTCCAACAATGGAAAACAACACACAAACAACACCAATTTCAAAAAGATCACTAAATAAGTAAGTGGTTTCATGCACTAATGATACTGCCTACGACGTGATAGCCCTTTACAAAGCATTTTTGTCGACCCTATCACTATGTTAAAAAACACATATTCACTATTCCAATGACACCCCTATTAATTTATGTCATTTATAAAAAACATCCTATGGATAAACTCTCACATTATTGTTCTATTTCGTACATCATGATAAATTTTAAAATACCATCCATGAAGATTGAATCAGTGTACACCACATTATGATCTAATTTTTATCCATTAAATTATGTCATTTCACCAATTAAACATTTAATTAAAATTTAATAACATAAAACATCCATTTCACTACAAGGAACATTGTTTTTAAGAAATTATCCATTGAAAAAACATGCAAGGTATATAAATGTTCCTATATAAACATTTAACATTATGTAATACTGCACTATAAATAAGATATTTAGAATCTAAATTACCTTTTTTACTAAAAAATGTAACTTCCGAGGGTCCCATTAACATTTTCCAATTTCGTATAAAATAAACCCCTTCTTGAATTTTTTATACTTGAAATTTACAAAAACCCCTAAAAGATTTATTCCATATTACATGCTCATATACACAATGGTCCAGTGAAAAGTGTGTCCATCTACCAATCCATAAATCACCCATACACATTTAAGGTTCCAATTATCTATCATTTAATGAGATCAATTTCTTTTTAAAATTGTAACATTATAATACATTTTAAAATGGATTGAATATATGGTTAACCCTTTTCCTATTTATAATACAATATACACCTTATAACTTAAACTAGATCTCGTTATAATCTCCACTCAATTTACACACATATAAATGTTTACCAATCAATACATATATTTCATGATATCATAAGGAGTGAAATAGAAACATTATATAACATTGAATCAAGGAATATAATCATATAAACATGTTATAGAGGTATATATGATAATGGAAATAAAAAACATCCCATTACAACCAAGGAACACAATCATAATTACAAATAATCATTCTAATATAATAACATGGCATGTCATATTAATGTAATGTGAATTTATATGTTCCTAATATGATGCATGTAAGGCTTAATTCCCATCATACCAGGACAATGGAAAATATCCAAAATATAATTGATCAATAAGCATTGGAATGTACTGTAGCCACCCAAGGTTAAATTATAAAAATTGTATCATCAAACAGTTTAAACAACAATTCCCAACTATGGTAACATGGTTATTTCATGCATCTGGGGTGATTAGTCCCATTCATGGATATTTACCAAGTGTTGATACATTCCAAAGCTTCATATACCAACCCATATATGAAGAAAAATAAAAATATTACTCTTTGATACTGCTTTATAACGTCCTTATAGGGCTTACCATAAAAATGGAAGTCAGACTGGTCGCCACATGACCTCATTTCGGACGACCCATATGATATAGGTTACCAAATAGAAGAAAAGGAATAATTGTAGTTCATTGGGGAGATTATAACATTCAAATTAGAGTGCACAGTAATAAACTGATGAAAACCCACAAAATCTGTCAAAGTAGTATAATGAAATAACTAATGCATCCTAGAACAATTGTAATAAAATCATAATATAGAAAAAATGAAAATCCTAGTTTTACAATACATTAATTAAATATGATGATAATATATAAACGCAATAAATATACAACATTATTTAAATTAAAATATGAAAATAAAAAATACAGAAAATTCATATTGTCGCTCAACGTGAAAATATCATGCTTTGGCACAGTCCCATGATCCTAAATCATCTATACAAGAAATTAAAAAAATAAATCGAGATTGAAAAAATGTATGGTCTAATCAAGAAATAAGGGTACCTGAGTAGGGTGTGAGAAAAAATCTTGGTTGGCTAACACCCACTGGTTTCTATCCTGATCTAGGAAATGAATAATATTTTTGTTCTCTGTTGGTATTGTGATGTAGTAACCTAATTGAATAAATAAACAAAAACGTATCTGGATTCCAAAGGGAAACATGACCGTCATACCTTCTTCGGATTGTAGATACAATAATAATATTAATGGTACCCATATAGATACATATATATAATGTACAAATAAATATTATCATAATTAAAATTTTCATTATTAATTATTTTTTTTAAGATTAGAGTTATTTTTTAGACCCATACCCCAATGACAACATCATTTGGTACCTCAGCCTAGAGCATTACCTTGTTAATATCATATAATAGTAACTACTTAGACTCATGTTGGGGATAAGGTTTTAAAAAGGTGATACAATATATCATCAATAGATTCGAATCATGTTGATGTTTGAAACTATTCACATGGGAGGCTATATCATAGAATATTATATGGATTAGAATGATAGAATGATCAAATATTCACTCAAAAATAAATCGTACATGCAAATCACAGGTTTATAAGGTCAGATCTATCACACCAAAATCCATTTGTGTGCATGCTAGAACTAGTTTATACATAGACCTGGTTCATAGAATTATGTGTAACACCCAAAAATTAATTTTGATCAGGCAGTCATATTTGTGCAGACACAACCACATTTGTTCACACATAGTCACATATTTGTACACACGGTCATGATTTTAGAACATCGTGTCAAATAGCCAAAAATAAATCATGTACACGTAGCAACATTACTTTCCATGTAGTCATGAGTTTAGAATGTCATGTATAACACCCAAAATAAAATATGGGTCTTTTATTGTCATAGAATGACAAGTATATCCCTCATTGAACCATGTATTTATATCATCATTGAATTACAAAAACAAGTATACCAACAAATCCATATCAACAATTAATTATTTCACAAATTAATTAATCCAACCAAAAAAATTAATTCAATAATTAATTTATTAATCAAATCAATTTTTTCCAATTTATTAATTTATTTAGCATTCAAATAATTTACATGTACTATTTATTCTACCATTTAATTATTATCAATTTTCAATGAATCTTTTAATAATTAACATATCATGTTATTATCCAAAATTCAAAATACTCAATATTCAATCACAACCGTATTTCCCAAATTAATTCCATGATAATCAATTCATCTATTAATTATAGAATAATTAATTCCAAAAATATCATAATTTTCAAATTAGTTACCTTTTATATCTAATACATTGTCCAAAAAATCAATAACAATCATTATTAAATAATTTATATGATTAAATAATTCATCCTAGAAATTCAATTGCTAAAAAAATATATCAATTCATTGTTTCATATATATAATCAAAATAATTTCATTGGAAATTGAATTTTAGACCACATATATTAAATTTTTATCATATGGGTATACCCACCCATTTATTACTAGTCATTTTTATTTATTTCACATACGTATACCCAACAATTAACCCATCTATGATCAATAGAATAATTTTATATAAGAACATTTGCGTTAATGAGATGGAAAATATATCTTTACAAAGAATACCACATTCCATTAATTGATAACTACTTCCTATAACTATAGAATCATAGTAAAACCACATATCGTCCATCTATAAAAACATAATAGAATACTCACTACATTTTCTGTGTAATGTTAAAACACCTCTAACGTAGGTGATTATTATAAAAATTATAATTTTATACTCAAACAATAATTTAGCACAAATAGACAACTCATTCTATAATTATAGTATAATATATCAATGAATGTTAATATAAAACTAAATAATTTACAAATTATAGTAATTATTAGGGAACCTTCCTCAAAATATAGACAAGTAAATGATTTATAAATCTAGAAGTATCCAACATTCTCACACATGCTCCCATATATTTATATCCCTAAACCAATCCATGTGTTCCTCACACCACAAGGGAACACATACATTAAAGTTATATATATATATATATATTCATAACTCGGAATATTAATTAGCAACCCAAAAATATATTAAATCTTACTACAAAAAAATGTAGGAACCCATAACCACATTAACAATCTCAAATTATGGGTGACAAACAATTAATTGGTTCAGAATCTTTCCCCAAATCAATGGAAGTAGAATAAAACAACATAAACATACTAAAATTCAGAATCATTATCTATAACATGGTCAAACACATCCTAGGAGTCCATTTTCATAACCTAAAATTATTTAAAATCAAAATCATGATCATTCCATATCAAAGGGTTTCATCCTAAATGAGTATCTCAACGTAGAGTATGAAAATCACTTTAAATCTGAATAGGAGGGATTATAAGGACTTGACGTATTGATTCCAAAGGATATTCACTAAGAAAATAGTAGGAGTTGAGGAATCAGATATGATTCCTATATGGGGGTCGTTCATTATGAGGTTCTGGATAGGGGGATCAAGCACTATATTGGGATCAACTGATGGAGGGTCACGTCATAGGGGGACCAGCTGTGGGACCTCATTAGGTGGGAGATGAAGAGCATGAGGGGGTAGTTGGAGTGAATATCACATGTCCAGGGGGTCGACCAAGGGTGCATGTTGTACGACATGTGAGTGAATGAGATTTTCTCCCTTTGGTTTTCTAAAAACCAAAAAATTGAAAAATAATAATAATAATCATCATCATTAATAATATCCTTATTATAATTAAATATATATTTATTATTTATTATCTTCCCCATAATCTCATTGTTATTAATTTTTTACCTTTTAATTTAAATAATTCCAATTTCATTAAAAATACACAATGGCATGTTCTGTCTTTTACAATAATGATCTAGAACTCGGTTTTAATTATAGTTATCCTAGTAATTTCCCAAAACATCAAAACCCCCAAATAAATCCACTCGGTCCATAACATGGTATTTTAATAATTAATATTAATATTTTCATCAGTAATCATTTATTTATTACTTATTATCTTCTTTTTTATCTAATTTATCTATATTTTTTAAAAAATTAATTCAATAAATTTATATTTATTTAAAAATTTACATATAAATGTTTCATCTCAAAAAATAATGATATAATGATTGGTTTTGATATTGGAATGCCATGTAAATTTTTAACAAATTAACCACCTTTGAGGAAAAACACATAGTCCAAAACATAGGATTCTAAAATAGTGGTTATCCAATAATGACACCTTTATAAAGGAAGAGTTCATGGTTTTTGTTAATTTGATAACTGTAGATTTCAGTCAGATGAAAAACCTAGAAAATCATGAAGGGACGAATCAGTGTTCTCACTCACAATGGGAATTTTATTAAAGTATTGTTATCTAATTTATCATAAACATTTTAGCTAGATATTCTTGAAAATATTGAAATAATATATATTGTTGAGTTGAATATTCGAAAGGATATCCATCCAACATTACACATCTTTATATAATTGGATGGTGCTTTAGGATGTGAATAGTGAAATTCATCACCCAACATTTGATAATTTATTTTTATAAATATATAAAAATACATAACCAATATAGAATCGAACTCCACACAGAGATGCAAGAATTTTTTTTTTCTTGTAATGATCAATCCACAAACATTGCCTAAAGAGGAGTACCTTAAATAAAATTCATTCTCAACATATTGGTCTCACATATAACTCAACTACCTTATTTTTAGTTTAATGACCCAAATATTATTAGGGAAATTTTCCTTTTAAATTAATTAAATATATAATTATGTAAAATGTATACAGAAAACACATGCACTTGATTATTTTTATTATATACAATTGGATTTAAATTAATATTATGTGTCATTATTACTAAAAATATAACTGTTGAATAGAGATCACATGACTAGTACACATATAGGGTTTTAAAAAATTTCTTCCACAATGAAAAATGTGGTGATTGGCTCATAAAATAGGATTGTTCCCTAGCTTCTACATTTATCAGATATTAAGAGAGAGATTTGATTTGTGGGATTTCCCCTTGACCATGACCAAACTGATAACAAACTACTTAAGCATGATTGATACTGTTTACGAGAAAAGTTCAAGCTCATCCTAATAACAAACCAAGCCATTTTCACCAAACAACCCCATGAAAACCCCTGTATAACACACCATACTCATAGGGTGTGCTCTTGTGTACTAAACTAATATGTATTAAGAACATCGAATTATTATTATGTGCATTATTTTTTTTGTAGATTAATGAATATAGTTTTATTTTATTAATTTTTTTATAGAAGAAATAATATTTTTGGATAATATTTATATTTAATTATGAAAAAAATTTATTAATGAATAAATAATATCTTAGTAACATATTACAATAAAATTACCTTTATTAAATATAAATAATTATATAATTTTTTTGAGGTCTAATGTTATAATTATTTTAGATTAAAAACTAATATTGTCTAACCCCTCTAATTTTCAATAATTTTTCGGATTTATATGAAATGTATAAATTGAAATATTTAGAAAATTATTTGGATAAAATTAATTTTATTTTTGGAATAAGATCATCAAAATTGTCATACTATAAATTTTTCATAATTTTATGAGATTGTCCTTTTTTCATACAAATTAAATACCATGTTAATATACAGTGTGTTTTATGACATCGTAATGTCCCAATAATGATTTAATAAACTCTATTAAAGGGATATTATACCAACTATAAATTCTAAATTTTATATAATGTTATTTTAGGTAATTTTTTGAATGATTTTTTAATACATTTATGAATCTTTCAAAATGTATAATATATATTATTTTTTATGTTCATTTATCTAATAATGAGACTCACATATACATAAGAATCACTAATATGTTAATATTTTTGGCCAATGGAATTATAAATTAATGGTATAAGGTCCTAATTAGTAATAACTATGGGAATAATCCCGGGAAAGGTATGTGGTTTTAATTAATTAATTAAATTTAATCCAAAACCTATGTTTGTGAAATATTAAATAATTACACTCTCATTTCATATCTAAACCCACCCAATAACCCACATCTATTCATTAAAAAGACATGGACCACTTCCTTTCTAGGTCATACTTGCCTTATAATTCACCTAAGGTCCCACAAGCTCTCACGAATACCATATTCATGCATTTGATGTCACACACTAATGTTAGAGATCCTTATGTTCTAATTTTTTCCCAGATTCCTTATATTTATAAACCAATTTATTTTCAATTAAAATTTATGGAGTATGTTTTATAACTCACCAATTCATCCCGTATTATTTTTTAATGATGATAGTTCTCTTTCTCTGTCATTTTCCACTAAAATGTACAAATGTTACAATGCCAAAATTTTGTATGAGTTATTCCATATCTCCACATTCTCTAAGATTATTTATTATGTTACATATTCTATTTACAAAATACGAACATTGGTTACTATATTTATATGGTCCTTTTACTTTACATTTCATTTATATATGATTAGATAACACTTTGTCTCTAGTCAACCCTTTTCATTAATTTTTATGCTA
This sequence comes from Viscum album, assembly GCA_963277665.1. Lineage (NCBI taxonomy): Eukaryota > Viridiplantae > Streptophyta > Magnoliopsida > Santalales > Viscaceae > Viscum > Viscum album. The sequence goes on along the minus strand of OY728142.1, from coordinate 1,356,715,394 downwards.
TGTTGTTAGGCTTCTGAAATTACATCATGATTTTCCATGCCAAAATCATCATTTTTTGAATACCATACGCATTCCAAGATCAAGGGTATACACTTATATTCCCATATTCAATTTTATTTAGTATATACATGTATTTATTCCATACACCTTGATCATGAAATAGATTATGATCAACACTGAATACTTGTTTTAGGAGCAATGTGGCACACAAAAGCATTAAAATGAAATGAAAGTGATGGGTGAGCCATGAATTACAAAAAAAACTATTGCATTTGGTAATGTTTAGTATCGTGATACCTCATGTTGTAACATGGATTTAAAAAACCCATTTTTGATTATCATGCAATGTTTTATGTATAATCTGCATTTAAATGTTATGAATATTATGTTATATCTTGATTGATTATTCATGTTCTATTATGCCTTATTAATATTTCATGCCTAACATGTACTATTATATTAATTTTATGAATTCGTAAGTCACTTATTGACATTTAGATATCATCACTTTCTTATATAAATACATATTTTATCCCATGTTATGAAAATTATGAAGGAATTTTATGGTCATGTAAAGGATTTTCCCAATAATGATGTTTTATCTCATGTTTCATGTTTATTTGTAATGTACCTAATTCTCAAATAAAATATTCTTGTGTATATTTTATGTTATATTTAGTGTAATTTTATGTAATTAAATATTTTAATAAAAAGATCAAGGTAGTTATAGTTTTTATAATTGGGAAGCTTAGTTTTTTTTGGATTGTGAATAGAAAAATCTACTGAATGCCTTAGGGATAATATTAATAATAAATAAAAAAATCTTTAAATTAGGGAGATTAAAGAGGAAGTGGTTTAACAAGAAAATAAGTCCATTTCTAGATTTTAATAAGTGGATGTTCCTCAGTCACCTATTTTACTAGGAAAAAACCCAAAAACACCATTTTAAACTATTCTAAAATGAAAATAGATGAATGAAAACAGCCCTTGCTGCATTATTGGTTTGATACTCCCAAATGATATTCTTTGGTAAATACTTAATATTATTTTTATCCAATATTAATTGAACAAAAAATTCCCAAATGAATTAACATTAGGAAACGGATCCTTCATAATTTATATTAAGCCTAGAGATTCATAAGTTAATGAAATAAATGTAATTTATATGCTATCCCTTTAATGAAATTGTATTATCCTTTATATGTTTAATAGATCAATTGAAAACGTGTAATTTACCTTTCGTTATATCGAATGGTTGATAATTTGAGGAATTAGGCTAGTAACTTAAGAGATGATCAATGTAATGACAACCCTAATGAGATACTCAAACCAATAATAGCTAGAATCTAAAAAATTGTCACTATAATACCTAAGATAACTCATGTTTTTTATAGAAACCAAGGTAAACAGTAATTTATACTCCCATGAAATAGTAAGTCTTAATTAAGATTTTCATGATAAAATGGCTTCCTACATTTAATTGAATATATGATCCTTCAATCATTGAACAATGGATTAACATTATTTTTATGATGTTATAGATAATTTAATTCTCCATATAAGGGAAGGTTTTTATGGATTCATATCATATGGTTTGTGAAGGTGATCAATCGTGTATGGTGATAAAAAATTTAATTTCTAAATAATAGATCGAGGTGATTAGATTGAAGGATTTTAGAAATATATTTATCAATACATATTTTACTAACACCATCCAACATATGAAGGAAATGTTTTTCCTTTAACTCAAGAAAATGGATGGCGAATCCCATAGAGAATATGAAGAAAAAATCAGTAGTCATGAAAAATAAACCTTTTTCTTTTTTACCCATGAATGTAAGGATGATTTCTTCTTGTGTGGGATAAAGACTAGCCTACAAAATAACCTTGAGATCCGTGACATTGATAGCTATGTGAAAATAATATGATGATCCATCAAATATGAAATATAGATCAGTGAAAATCAAGATTATCATGGGGATAATAATATGATGGTGTAGAAAAATTCTATTGGACTAATAGGGAGGTATAATAGTTCCATGAAATTTCATCGTCCTACATGCCAAAGGGGTATAAAGAAGCACCCTAGAAATAACCTGAAGGGAATGATTAATTGATTTAGATGTTAGAATGAATGGAACCTAGAAAAGGATTGTCGTCAATAAAATACAACTACCGTGATGGTGGAATGGAATTCTCTGGTAATCCATCATGGAATTGTTTATTGATTCAATTGGACGGAACCATGTTATTCCTCAAACCATTTCACTAAGACATGATTTTTCAGAGGCAAAAAAAAATACATGGCAGAAAGGGATATCATTATCAATCACATTCTCCGAATTGATTCTCGATAATGAAATGGTGATAGGTATGCCAGTTTTTCATACATGAATAGTGAACAAACATTTTGATTTTTTTCAATGAATTCTACTATATCTTGATGAATAAGTGTATCAATCAAAACACCACCCAAAATTATGGATGTAGATTTGTTGGTGAAAAAGAAAAATGCGTAAGTTATATCATCCCATGTATATATAACATAAACTATAACAATTTATTGATTGAACTTCCTGAGATTCCATATCATTCGTCCCATGGAGGAATTTGTGAAATTCGTAGCATGGATTGGGTTTCAAGATATAGGTTTAAAAAAATTATTGTGAGAGTGAAATAACTGTCGATAAGAAAATTCAACCACCAATTATATACATTTGAATGGAGAAGGAAGAATATACTTTAGCACCATTATCACAATAATGGATATTTCTACTATTTGAGATTGAGTATCATGCTAATCTGATTGAGTCTAATAAAGGATCTAACCTTGAAGACATGACTATTGTGAGGGAATTCACTGATGTGTTTCCCAGGAATTATATGGTCTTCCTCCTAAAAGATATGTTGAAATCTCGATTTATCTCATCCATGGGGTGTTCCCAATATCCATGAATGGATATTGAATTTTTAGTGTGGAACATGACTATCTAAAGAAATAACCAAAGTAGACCAAGAAAAATGGGTTTATACTGTAATGAGATTCACTATGTGGTACACTAGTCCACTTCAATAAGAATAATGATGGTTCAATTATATTTTTCATTGATTATCGTTAGCTGAAAAAATCATGATACTGATGAATAATCCTTTTACATTAATTGATGATTTGTTCAATCAGCTATGTGGATCAGAATACTTCTCCAAGATGGATCTATGGTGGGGGTATTACCAATTAAAGTTGAATAAGGTTGAAATCCCCAATAATTCTTTTTTTACAATGTATAGAAATTATGAGTTCATAGCTATTCTATTAAGACACTCTAATTATCTTGAAATAAACATCAAATAGATGAATATTGTCATTAGAAATTACCACGACAAATTTGTGGTAGTATTTATTGATGATATTATAATATACTCCAAATGTTTGATAGAGTATGTGGAATATTTAGGAACTAGGCTAATGTCCTTGATAAAGTTAAATATTTATTCCAATACAAAAAATGAGAGTTATAGTTAAAATAATTCTCTTTCATGGGGCATCTCATCTCACGGAATGAATAATTAGTGGACCCTTTAATGTCTACTGAATATTGATGGATGGTTGGAACCAACATTTTGGAAAGATATATTTATTTCCCATGGATTTGATATATATTATCAACGATATGTGAAAAATTTATCATGATTGTCTAATCCTTTATGTATGAAACTGTTAGGGAATTTGTTTTTTCATTTAATGATGAATGAAAAGAGATATTTATGGAGTTTAAAAGGAGGATTATCCCTACATGTGCGCTCACACTACACATGATTGGATTGAATTTTGTGGTATTAAGTAATGATTCAATGAATTTAATGGGATATATGTTGATAAAAAATGAAAAAAGCATTTCCAATTCATCAAGGAACATGACATTTAATGAGATGAATTATTCATCTCCGGATCTAAAGTTGGCTACAGTGATATCTGCATTGAAAATGTCAAGAAATTCCTTCTTTGGGGCGATGTATGAAATATATATGGATCAAAAAATCATAAAGAATTTATTAAAATATAAATGGATGAATATGCGCCATCAATGATGGTTATTTATGATTAAATTATATGACTACACAACTCACTACCATCTAGGGTAACTGGATAATGAGGTAGATAGTCTATGTAGAAAGGATTTGAAAACAATTTCACTGATAATCATTTTTAAGGATCCATTTTTATTATACTTATAGAAGATGGACATGGGAATCATAAAGGAAATAACAACATCAATACTTTCACAAATAAATTTTCAATAGTCACTTATATTTAGTTTAAAGGATGCTCAAACTGATGTTGTGTTAATTCAAAAAAAAACAGAAACTATTAGAAAATCATTATCCTTAGAGGTCAATTAAAATGGAGACGGTATTGTATGATTTGGGTCAAAACAATGTGTACCAAAAAAATCTGACTTATAATGGAGAAGTTGGATTATGCACATATACCAACCATTTATATCTACCATGGAAGAAAAAAGTTTTATCAAGATCACTGGGAACACTATTGGTGGGAAAATATGAAAGAAGTTATCACATAATATACATCAAGATGACTCTAATGTCAGTAGGTGAAGGTATAAGGGAAAAAATAAGGGGATTATGAAACCATTACCCATAGATACATTTAAATTAGAGAACAATACCCTTGATATTTCTAATGGGCTTCCTAAAAAATATATATGAAAAATAGCTATTTGGGTTGTGTTGGATCATCTTACAAAAAATACACACATTATTTGGATTCCATAGGAGTTATCATTCGATCAACATTCATGAATATGCATCCAAAAAGTGGTGAGGCTACATGGAGAACCCATATAAATTATATGTGATTGAGATCCAAGATTCATATCTTTATCCTAGAAGATTATCAAACATGCTCTTAACACTCCATTAAATATCATCACTTGACAACGCATGATGAAATGTTGAGATCATGATCAATGGATATAGAATGAGGATGAAATCAATATATTTGATATCTGAAGCACTCTTAAAAAATGTTTCCACTAAAGCATAAAAATGTATCCCTAGGACTCACATTATCGGAAGGGTTGAATAACCCATGCATGCTTGCATGAATTTGGGGAACATAAAATACTAGGTTCTGAAATGGTGGAGATGGTTAAGACCATTCAGCATCATGTCAAGGCTTCATAGAGTTAACAAAAATGTTATACTAATAATTATCAAATGTACATTGAGTTTTATTTTGGAGACATTTAATTTTTTAATATATATCCATGGATGAGAGTAAATATATTTTGGAAAAAGGGAAAGCATAGTCCAAGGCACATAAGAACTATTGAGATCCTTGATAACATCATATTGGTGACCTACCAACTTTCACTCCCAACAAAACTACCAATATTTAATAATGAATTCTAGGAATCCTTTTTCAGAAAGTACATACCAAACCCCTCTCATATTCTTAATCTAATTCTGGAACTATTATAGAATGACCTATCTTTGAGAAGATGCAAGTGAATATCATTGATCATAGAGAAAATTTTCTATGTCAGAAGACAATGCACCTGGTCAAAGAATTATGGAGAACTATAAGATTGAAGAATCAATGTGGGAATAAGGGGAGTTGATGAAACAAAGTTAACATAATCAGCATTAATATGGGAAATGAAAATTTTTCAGGGGAATTTTAATAAGGGGGTAGATTATAACGACAAAAACTATTATAAGTGAATTTTCCCATTTGATTTAGTTAAATGTCTTATTTTGTGAAATGGATATGGAAAACACATGAACATAATTTTCATTATTATATCAAATCAGAATAAAATTACCCTTATGTATCATAACCGACGATAATATAGTTGTTGAATAGTGATCACATTACAAGTATAAATTTTGGGATTCAAAATATGGATTTTACACAAACAAAGTAGGTTATGGCCTCAAAAAGTAGGATCATCTACTCTAGATCCCATTTGTTGGTGCATCAATGAGATATAAAATTTATGGGTTTTTCCCTTGTCCAATCTGAAGCTGAGATCCACAACATATGTATATGAAATAATATTTATGGTAGAAGTTCATGAACATCGAGATCACGAGAAAAACCATGATCACTAAACGACCCCATGAAAACCCCACCATCAAACACTTTACTCATAGGGTGTATGCCAATATAATTACAGTATATTTATAAAGACATTATCATCATGATAATTTACAATTTGTAATATAGAATAATGAATATAAATTTATTTTTCAATTTCTTTTTCATGAACAAATAATATTTTTAGGTAATATCAATATTAAATTAAGATATATATTGTGAATAATTGATAAATAATATTTTAATGAAACATTGTTATTATATTACTTTTATTGCATATAAATGATCATATAATTATTAAGAGGCCAAATGTCAATTTTATTAAGGTTTGAAAACAAAATTTTCAAAACCATTAAATTTTAAACAAATGTCAGTTTTCATATTGAATGTGAAAATTTACATATATAGAAAATTATTTGTATAAAATAAATATAATTTTTGGATGACTGACATAAAAAATTATTAAAAAGTGAATTTTTCCTAAATTTCTGAGATAGTAGAATTTTTTGGTAAAATATATATAACATATATATATAGTGTGTTTATGACATCATAATGGTCCAATAGTGATGTGATAAACACTATAAAAGGAATAATAGGAAAAACATATTTTTAGAATTTAAAATAATGATATTTTAGTAAAAAATTCTTATATTATAAATTATTAGTTAATCTTATTAAATGTATAATATATTTTGTGAATATGTATTCATTTTAGTATTATTGTTAACTACCCCCACATAAGAGAGGATACTATTTAATTATATTCTTCCCATTTCATTAGAAAATATATTTTTTAACTTCTCCATTATAGAACATAGGGTAAAATACCATGGGACAATTTGTGATTTAAAATATTTAACTATATTGATTAAAAAACATAGGTTCATGAAATGTAAAATAATTCCCCTATCATTTCCTTTATAAACCCACCCAAGATATGACTTCTCTTAATAAAAAAACATATATAGTGACCTAACTCTTTCCTCCCATATCATGGATCCTTCCACTATTCTAAATTCTCTCAAGAATCCATTCTTTAGGATTTTGATGTAACTAAATCATGTAAGGGTTTCTTCTATTCCCATTATAATTTAGGTTTTCAAATATTATTAGCCACATTTATTTTTTAAAACAATTATGTTTTATGTTTTATAAAATATCATATAATTAATTTCTTATTATTTATTGATGATAGAAACCATTCTCTATCATTAATCACTTCCATGTATATCATTTACTATGCTGAAATTTCATAAGATTTATTACATTTCTCCACATTCATCATGTTTATTTTAAATATTTCACCTTAAATTTATAAATTAATTGCATTAGGAAATGTATTTATATTTTCATGTTACTTTAAATATCATATATATTTTTTAGGTACCCCTTCACTTCTCATCAGCCATTTTTATGAATTTTTATGCTACATAATTTTCCTGCAAAAACTACCCAATGGTTTTCCATTGGAAAATCACTCTGTAGTGAATACCATACCCATTCCTCAATGACAGGTACTAAACATTATAGTCACATACCTTTTAATATATTAAATATATCTTTTTACTCCACACTTTTTGATCATCAAATGAATTATGATTAATAATGAATCCATGTTTTATGATCAATGTGGAACACTTAAGCATGAGAATGAAATTAAAGTGACTGGTGTGCCCAAAATTATATAGTTATCTAATGAATTCAGTAACTTTTAGTGTCATGATACATAATGTTGATATATATATATATATATTTACCAGAATTTTTTATGGTACTTATGTCTACCATGTTGGGATAGGCGATTACCAGAATTCATTTTGTTTATGATATACTGTTTTATGTTGTTTCCAAATTTCCTTGTTATATCATGGTTTACTATAAATGTTCATTTATGACTCATTTATATTACATTATTAAATTTTATTGTTAAAATTATTTTATTTCATCTTTACTTATTTTCTGGGCTTTATATATCACCCATTTCTTTTGTACATCCCCAGGTTATACCATGTAATGTTATGAATGAAGAAATGGTGTGGTCATGGAAAGGTTTCTTTCAATAATGTTGTTGTATTTCATGTTTTAAATTGATATTTACTGTATGTAATTATAGTAAACAATAGAATTATTGATCATTAATGATTTATTAAGTGTAATTTCTTGTAATTAAATCAAGTGTGAATGTAATACAAAGAACATGGTTATTATATTTAGGATTAATTTAATTATTTATACTTATCATTAATGATATGGATGAATGTATATAACGAGAAACTAATATTACGTTAACTTATATTTATTTAATATCAAGCATATATATTGCTATAATGTTTCTATAATCGTATAAGAATTAGTGATATCATATTAACTAATATTATTTTCTCAGGGAGACTTCAATAGATTTTATCTGAAAACCATTGGCATAGTTAATTTCATTTATGAATTCTCGTGTTCTATAATGCTGAAACACAACACACCATTCTGACTATTTAGCAAAACCTTCTTTTGTTCTTCTATGTTTCTGTTCTTCTTCAAATTCAATTTGGAAATTATTTGCTTTATTACCCTCTAATCCAAATTTGAATCACCTATGGTGTCCCTTTTAGAAATTCTCATCATTCTTCATCAATCAATTTTGGATCATGGGATGTTTGGTTTTCGTTACTCAATAAGATTCATCTGTTGTACCTCCAATATCAAATTATGTAATCTCCCTTTAATAATTGATCCCATGAGACCACAAAGAATCTCCAATCTCATTATCAACCATTATTGCACAACCAAAAATCACTAAATAAAATTTTATGTATTGAATCACTAATAAATATTTATAATGGAACTTAATACATTGATTAATCAGTCCATAATTCATTTGGTGTCAATAAAAAATTCAAATGTGTGTCATACCTAAGATATAATGTTTATGTCAGATTCCCCAATATATTTATTTTCATATTCATTTAGTATGAGGATTAACATCTCCATATTAAGGAGTGTGTGTTGAATATATTTAATGAAAAATATATTTTTGAAACCTTCCCAATCCATGGAACCAATTTTATCTTCTGACTATGTTTACTTCCATCATATCATACACTAATAGATTAACATATTAAATTTATATACCACCATGTCTTTATCATTTTCCATGAACTATAGGACTAAAAATATCATATTAGTTGAATTAATCATGTATTCTATGAAGATATGATTTGAATGTATACAAAATATCATATTTCGTTGACATAAATTATTAGAAAACTAATTGATATATCCTGGTATAAATATTTCATTTGTCATGATTCATGTTATTATTCATAACCTAATAATTTTCGGTCGGTATATTCATTATCTTCTAATCCTTGGTTACTCACTTTCTTCATATATGATTTGGAAATGCACTAAATTTCCAATTGAAATTCATTTTAGCAAGAGATCTGACATTTTAAGAGAACAACTAAACGGTAAAATGATGGGTCCTCAATACATATCAAATGATCATATAAAAAGGAATCATTGAAATTCATTGGGTAAAAATATAAATTGAATGTATATAATAATTTGTGATTCCTTGAGTTTATGTATATGTTATACATTGTGATTAAATTATAACTAATTTTCTTACAAATGTTTTTTTTCTAATAGCCAAAAATAACTAAATCGACAAATGATAGAAACTATAGTGATAATAAAATCTTACACATAGTATATCCTGCTTTAATAATTATTATACATTAAATGATAATAATGGATAAAAAATAATGGTGTCTTTGGAATAATATGTACACAAATTTAAATCATTAAACTAAAACAATAAATCTTTTTATTAATCCTCATAATGAGCTCATAAAAAACTTTTAGCTCTTATTACCACATAAGATAACCAATTCATTAAATAGAAAAAATCACTGAGATAAAAAACACAATATTTTAATAACCATATAAATAAAGCATAGAATAAGGGATAAATGTAAAAACAAGATAACCTAAAAATAATGTCACATGAATAAACATATGTATGAATTACATTTAGAACATTTAATTATTTGATCATTGAAATATTGTAATGTCGAATCCACATATAACTTGACATTAACATGGGTGAAGGATAAATTCTGAGGCTATATCTTGTTGTGGATTGTGTCACAGAATGGGTTTGGATTACTCCCAAAACCCATAAATAATTTATCATGACACTAAAATGTAATGCAATGAATTTTAGCACTATCTGGGAGGATCCATCATAACATGTTTATGCATATGGGTTCCCCATAGATAATCAATCAAAAGTTATAAGAATAGTGGTTACCCATAGAATGAAATGGGTAATTTAATTATGTCATATGTTATAACCGAAGGGTGTATAATAATGGTATCCATAAAATAAGGGATTTAAAATATTTCTTCTAAATTATTAACGAAAATATATGAATAAATAATGAATAAATAATTACAAATAAAGATAAAATAATAAAAATTGTGTTTTTTTATATTTTGATATATGCCAATTTAGTGCAGATTCTTGGAAAAGAATTTAGAGTCTTTAAATATTATAATATAATAATAAGTTACATACATTAAAAAATGATTGGCAATATTTTTTTCATGATAATTTGTGTTAATTTAAACAAATATTAGAGGCTTAATGTTTTAAGACTATATTTTGGAATTAGTAAGAAAGAGAGAATTATATATTTAATGGGTGTTCATAGCGAGTTTAATTGAGAATAGATCATTTTAAAAAATTTGATTTCACATTAATGAAAGACTAATTGAGATGCATATTTATTTTTGTTAAATATATATATATATTATTAGTGATTTATATAATAATAGCGATGTGATAAATTGTGGTAACAATATAGAATTTGTAAAAAAAATAAGATATAGTGGTTTAATAACATCCATTTACTTTAGAATAAATGAATTCCACACTTAAACTTAATGAACATGATAATCAAATTATATCATAAAATTAATAATAAATAACTTATTACAAATATATATTATTTATTATTATTTTCTTAGGATCATTTATTGACAATTAAAAATGTTGTAGTGTTTAATTTTTCGCCCTGGGAGTGTCTGTTACATGGTTCCATCGTCAGTTCACTTGTATAAAAATATGGAAGTTAATATGATATGTTAATAATATATTTTAATTAAAATATAATATTATTCATACATATAATTTTTTAAATTGTTTTATATATCATTATATATTTACATGATGATAATAAAATTTTATAAAATTCTAATGATAAATGTTTACATTCATTCTGTGGTTTTCACGACCATCATGCATATGTGTCATTTTTTTAGTATTATGTGTAACATCTCAATTAAAAAAAGAACATATCAATTTTAAAAAAATATTAATATTTTTGAACTAAATTATACTTTAAAGGGGATGCTATGTTAAATGGTGTATCCAACATGCAACAATGGGTTTATTTGAAATCTTACATTTCACACTAATCATATAGTATTATTATTTTAAATGGTAGTTAACACATAGTTTTTTGTAATGGATGGAATAAACAGAACTAACTAAAAAATAATTATATATACTTGTTAAATGTTTTTAAATTTATCCAATAAAAGTGAGATGTTTAAAATTTGAATGAATCGAATTTTAAACATAATTTAATTAATAAGGTTGATTTATGACCTTTTAATGTTGATCCCTCTTTAGATAATGTTTTGGTCACTTTTAAATGTACCATTTCGAAAAATAATATTCTTCTTTAGAATTGGGACATCAAAATTTACTTAATGTAAATTTTTGGTATGTTTCTAATAAAGTTCATTTTTTATGAATAGTAAACGACACTGTATTTTAATTCAAAAGTGCCTTTTAATGTAATTTATTTTTCTGGATAGATTATATATTTAATTTTCTTAATGAGTGTTTATATTAAGTTTTTACCATTTAATCCAATGTTGGTCATCAGAATTAATTTCACTTTGAAATTGGACATAAACAAGTATCCATCTTTTGATAGTTATTATTTCTTAAAAACATGATATTTGTTTTGATAATGGGAATTAATTTTAAATTAATTAATTCAACTTTTATGTTTTTAATTTGGTAAAATTGATATTATTTTTTAATTCTAAATATCAAATATAGTATATGATGATTTTTTTGTAGTTTTCTGAAAAACATAAATTTTTTATGAATAGTGAAACCACTAAGTAGTAGTTAAAAAACTAACATTTTCATTTTAGGAAATTTTTACTCCTTTTAGGAATTGGATTTCAAAAATATAACATAAAAGGTTTTTATTATTATGTAATTTTTTTTCAATAAGATAAAGGTAATTTTTTGTGAATAGTAACTTTTAATTTTATTTATCGAGGTAAAAGGTATATAAGATAATTCGAGGTAAAAGAATGTTATAATAATAAAAAATTAACTTATCACTTGTCCTAACATTATTGGTTGAGTCCTTTATGACCATGGGAATGTTTGGGTCTATTTTGGGACCCCAAAATGCCACATGGCAGTGATAAGGACACTTTAGATTAATTAATTTAAAGTAAATACCATAATGACACAAACAAATATCTTTTAGTAAATTAATTTTTACATGGGGTTATAAATGTTATCATTTAGACTATAAATATTTATTGGATATATACAAATATTCTCTACATCATGGTAGTTTTTTATAATTTTTAGAAATCATATAAATAAAATTATTTTAGACACAAAAATGATGCATTATATACCTCATTAAGAAATTAATTAAATAAATAATATTATAAATATCAAAACAACAAGAAAAATAGTCAAATTTTTATTGAATGATTTTATTTCGACAATTATTCATTTTATATTCTACTTTAATTAGTTTTGGACCTTTAGAAACCCAATATATTTATATAATAAAAAAATATTATCACACATTCTTAAAGAGCCCCTCCTTCCCCTTAGAAAAGCCATAACCTTTAACCCATTACTCACACCTCTCAAGCCCCATGTCCTTACCAAACCCTACCCAAATAATCTCTCATGATCACCCTCTTCCTCATAGTATCATTACCTTAGGCATAATTTACTTCAAGAGGTCCTTTTTCTTCAATCCAAAGGGAGTTACACAAATTAAATCAAATTGTTTCTCTTAAATTCGTTTCTTTTATTTTACTTCTCCAAACCCTTAACATGTTTCATTCCATTATATTATAACAACACCAGTATAGTAAATATACTATGATGTTTTTATGAGAATGATTCTAACTACACTTATAGACACCTCCATCTAATGGGTAACGAACATACTGTATCTATGGATTGAAAACTAAAGCCTCCCGAAATGATGATTGTTCAATTATCTTCTAATACCTCTCGTGGTGGCCATTATGATGGAAAAATATTTATATATGATATATATTTTATTTATGTTTTCTTTAAAATTATTTATTTTTTATTTTATATCATACCTTTATGGTTTCCATTATGGGTTAACGTGATAATTTCATTTGAGGAAGTGCGGACTACAGCCCCATCAAAGTGATATGACTTGTTAATGACAAATGTGGTATGTATAAAGGATGTAGTTATTGATATTATATATGATATTATAATTTAATTATAATATACCAATGTATCATTATGTTTTAATTTCATTAAAATAAGAAATTTAAATTAAAGTAGCATTCACTCGTACGTACGACATAGCGTCTCCATGAACGGTGCATTTTGTTTCTTACCTCTACCTGATATGTACTATTATAAATAAATTTATATACTGAATATATATGATATATATGATATCTAAATAATTAATATAAATATATACATAATTAACTTTTTACTATGTGAATAACTTGTAATTATAAGATGTCCATTGTTGAATCATGTACTAAATGACTAAAAAAACATTATAAACATTAATGATTACATAATGTTTACAACATGGTAATGAGTGATATAAAGGAATAATAAAATTTAAAATGGTTCCTAATCAAGTACAAATTAACATTTTCTTATTATTTATCAATAATAAGGAACATATGAGTCAAGTCGGACAAGAGGAAAGAGATTTCTTATCTCAATTTTAATTTCGTGATATTTCCATTGCTTGATAATAATTTATTGAATATTGTGTATTATATACATACAGTTGATATATTTTATCATTATTCTATTTATATTCATCTTATTTTATGAATAATTTGGTGGTTACAAACTTTTGGTCGTATGACTCGATTGATTGCAACATGATAAGGGATTTTCATCTAACTTTTTATTCCCATGAGATTCATGCGCTATTTTCCACTATTTAATTTTATGTGGTGTATTTACATCCCATGATTATATTTATTTTGTAATATACTTTAATTTATTGTAATTTACATCTTCATTTTATGATCCTTCTTTTATGGTTTGTATGTTTTTTATGTTACCAAATCGGTAAGGGAACCTTTTAACCCAATTTCAATTCCTTGGGTAATCTTCAAGTTCTTAATTATGTCAGTATATAATTATGTTTAGAATAAATTTTTATTTACTTATGTTACAATTTCAACTCCCCTTTGTGTGGATATACTTTTTATCCACATAATCACTCCATTGGTATATTCTCAAGTCATAGATATGAACTTGATAAGAGTAATTTTAACATAATTTCTATTCATTGAGTAAAACATCCAAGTCATTTGTTTTGTCTTAAAAGGAATATGTGTGAATGTTCAATGATGATTTACATTTAATATCCAATCATATTGAGTGTATTTATATTTTTCACACATTATAATTAAATTGATTTATCCTTAATCAATGGATACATTTTTTAAAAGGGATTTCGTCTTAATTAACAATCCATTAATACTTCACTATTGTTATCCAGCTATTCAGTATAATATTGTGTATATGCATTCCTTTGGAAGATTATATCATGAATCCCTTTATTCTCATGATATTGTAATTTTCTAGTTCAATGTTATTCTTCAATTATTTTTATTCAAGATTCTCTTATTTTGATAAAAACTCTCCAACTAAATTATCTCTTTAAATGTATAAAATACTTATTCATTTAAATATTTATCATTAATGTCCATGTTTTAAAATTTTTTATGGATTTTTTTATATGGAAATTAAATTTTTGAAATGATAATTTATTTAAAATATTTAATGTTTTATGGGACACATTTATTAAAAAATAACATTATTAAATGTTTTAAATTTTTCTGAAAATGGATTGATAAAGCATATAGATCTCAATATCTAGATTTGATATATTAGAATGTGGAAATTTTATCTTTTAATTATAATTTTGTTATTTGGTATGATAATGTTATGGAAATTAGGAATTTTTTCTGTAGATGGGGGGTACCATGATAATCCTAGGGAAAGTGAGCCCAAGATAGCTCTCTAATGCATTGGGTAACATAACGAAGCTAAACATTAATGTTTTCCCTAACGGAATTAGGGAATATACTATGATGGGTATTTCAAATGTGACTCGGAATGTATATGTGATAGTTATAATGTAAGTATGTTATAAATACCATATGTAACCTTTATGGTTTATGATTTCTTCATGTTATTCATAAATCTTATTATTTCATGAGGTATGTTATGATTGAAAGGTTTGGTTTCATTGATTTCTATTTATTAAGGGACTAATGGTTCTTTTAGTTATTTTATAAACCATACTGAGCTTTTTTATTATCATCTCATGTTTTGAAAAGTGTTTTAGAGGACATAAATATGAATAGGATCAAGGACAATATCAAGAAAAATTCATGTTGTCTAAAACAAGTAACTAGACATGTTTCTTTTTAACAGTTTTTATATTATGAAAAAATTGTTTGGGGGAGTATTGTATACCTCTAATATTCACGTTGTTATGTAATATTTATGGCCTAATTAGCTAAATATATATACCTGAAAAGATCCTCAATATGAATTATTCATTTAATGTAGGATTATGTAATGTTTAAGTTCAGGTTCTTATAGATGTTATCAGAGGCCAGTTGAGAATACATTTGGGACTAAGAGTATTAATTGGAAATATGGTTAGTATCTATGGTTATTATTTCTGTTAAATCCTTGTTTTATAACTTTTTCATATCAAGGAAAGTCAGTTACACATGGATGGATGAGGATCTCAAATGACATTCATATCTTTTTATGATGACTTGCTTACAATATTTATTACAAAGTCATTTTTGGATGATTTTGAAACATTTTCTAGAAAATAACTCACTTGTAATCTATTCATTGAGATATCAATCACCTATAATATACCCTTTTATCATGGTGGATAATGGGTTCTAATTAGACAAATCATATTTCCTCCATATTCTCATATTTTCAAGAAAGGTAACTATTTTCACGGAATTTTCAAATATATTACCATATCACATAATTTTGAAGCATATTATGATTTTGAGAAAGGTGATGAAGAAGGATAACCTTGAGCATCCTATTTATATTTTACATTACAATATAGTCGCTCAACACATCACTATTGTATTTTAAAAGGACCATTAATTGAATGTTGCAACTCAAATTTGGTCTGACTATTTTTTAGAAATCAAGTTTTATCATACGTTTTGAAATTATATGTCTTACTTGGATATTTTCAAAAACTGGTTTTCTATGAACACACATATGACCCTAGTTGTACATTGTGTACTTGGATGGGGGATGAAAATGACATTGAAGGATCTGTAAATAATTTTTTCAATGTATGGACCTCCTACCTACGCGAACAAGATGACGATGAAACCAAATGGACACCATGATCATGGTATGTTATTTTTCATTTTGGGGATTGTATTATTATATCATATGGTTTTGAAATAAAATAAATGAAAATATATATAAGGATTCAATAATTAATAAGTTGATATCATAATGAATTGGGATTAGAATTATATGTATAAGAAAACCATTGAAGATAAAACATGTTAGTTTTATTTTTGAGTTATATAAAAAGGAAAACCCATAGGATGGATGAAAACCCATCACATCCAGCAGGGCCACAGAAATCGAAACTACAAATGAAGGGAGATAAAGGATCATTTCCTACCACTGGATTACATGAATTTCCGGGTTATAATGACATATTATTTTAGTAAAATGATTTTATAGAGAAATAACAAGTCGATTTTGGGAACTTATGATTTATAAAATGGATATACATACTATAAGAAAATGGTTTGGTGATTAAGTGATAAAGTTTTTTGTGAATGGAGTTATCTCTTTTGAGGAAACACTATATTCCAAAATAAGTGAGAAAACTATTTGATTTCAATTATGGAATAATGGTTGAAAATTTAGATTGGAAGAGTCTTTTTTTAATGGCTACATATGATGATTTGGATTATTTATGGAAATGATTAACCTATCATGGGGAATATATGATTAAGTTAATTACTTTTCAAATATGAGTCACTGTGAGTAAGTGATGTTATTTGAAGATAAATGTTAAGATTAATCTTGGAATACTATGTAATTAAATCCTTATGAGTTTGGATTTCAATCTTAGCTTGGATTAATTTCTAAGAATTTTATGGAAAGTTTTTTATTGAATGGTCTTTGTTGAAAATTGTTTTTTGATAGGAACATTTTAGAGATTAAGAGTAGTTTTTATTTTTGTAAAAGATTTTCCTTTTTTGGTATTATTTGATCTCACACTATCAATTTTGGTATTAGTTAATGTCTAAAGACAATGGAAATATATAATTATTTTTTCAAGATTACGTGATTCTCATGAAGATGAATCTTGGGATTTTTATGTGACCAAGTCCTTTTGAAAGCTCATTGTTTGAAGAAAAGATTATTTTTTGGAAAAAAAATATTAAATTATGAAACTCTACATACAGGTAAGTATATTTCCTTATGTTCTTATTCTATATAATAAAGGAATTTTTAAAAATTAATAAATGGAACATAAAGAAAAAACATTGTTTGTTTACATTTTTTACAGAGTAATCAATGACCTTTTAACACATTATATGTTTTTGATTCTCTCATGGTTAACTTTATCTTATTCATGTTCTCAATCACTCTCCATCAGAACATGATGGATTTTTTTCACTACCATATCTATGTTTTCCTACAAGGAATCCTAGTATGTTTTATCTCAGGTGACCATAATACTTCTCTTTCTATTTTTTAAATTAATAGTTTTATTTACTCTTTTTCTGATGTGGGACATTCAATGACGTTTCCAATCTGAGTTTTAAATTTTCAAGGTCACAATTCCCAAAAGGGCGGAAGAATTTTAAGTCCAAATTAAATAAATAACATGAATTTTTTTCAAAATTTAATAATATTTTTGAACTAAATTCTACTTTAAAGGGGACGCTTTGTTCAATAGTGTACCCGGTACACAACAATGGGTTTCTTTGAAATCCTACATTACACACTAAAAATATAATTTACTTATTTTAAATGTTAGTTAACACATAGTAGTTTTAATATAGGGAATGAAAATAGATAACAAAAAAATATTATATATGTTTTTAAATGTTTTTACATTTTCCAATAAACGTTAGAGTCTTGAAATGTGAATTTATCTATTTTTAAAAATAATTTACTATAAAAGACTGATCTTCTACATTTTAATGGAGAACCCTATTTAAATCTAGTTTTTATAATTTTTATTTATTCTATTTGATACAATAAAATTCTTGATTAGAATCGGGACATCAAAATTTACTTTGGGTAGATTTTTAGTATTTTTATGATAAAATTTATTTTTTAAGAAATGTGTAAAACACAATTTTTTTATTCAAAAGTTCATTTTAGTATAATATATTTATATAAATATATTATCATTTTAATTGGTTTCAAAGTGTAATTTTATTATGTTTTTACCATTTAATCCAATTTTGGTCATTGAAATTTATTTCACTTTGAAATAGAACATAAACAATTATCAATATTTTGATAGTTATTGTTTCATAAAAACAAGCTATTTATTTTGAAAACGTGAATTAATTTTATATTAATTAATCGAAAATCTATGGTTTGAATTTGGTAAAATAGAAATAATTTTTGAATTCTGAATATAAAATATAGCTTAAGCTGAATTTTTGGTAGTTTTCTGAAAAACTTCATATTTTTTAAATAATGAAACCACTAAGTAGTTAAAAAACTAAATTTTCATTTAAATAAGATTTTACTACTTATTTGAATTGGATTTAAAAAATCTTATATACATTGATGTTTTTATTAAGTTAATTTTGGATTAATAAGATTAAAATCAATTTTAGTGAATAGTAATTTTTAGTTTTATTTACCACGGTTAATGGTAATTAGGATAAATCAAGGTAAAAAATTATCATATTAATAAACAAATTACCTTAATACATTTCCTAACATTATTAGCTGAATCATGTACGACCATAGGAATATTTTTGTCAATTTCGGGGACCCATGGTGCCACTTGAGAGTGATAATGACACATTAGATTAATTTATTTAAAGTAATGACCAAAATGACACAAACAATATCTTTTAGTAAATTAATTTTTTCATGGGGCTATATATGTTATTTATTAGACTATAAATATTCATTGGAAATATAAATAAAATTCCTACATCATGTTATATTTTTTATAATTTTTGGACATCATATAAATAAAATTATTTATGACACAAATATGATGTGGTATTTACCTCAATAATAAATTATTAAAGAAAATAATATTACAAATATTAACATAAAATACAAAACCAGTCCAATTTTTATTGGATGATTTTATTTCGACCATTAGTCATTTATTCTTAGACTTTAAATACTTTTGTACATTTAGAATCCAAATATAATTATATAATAAAATTATATTTTCACACATTCCTAAAGAGACCCCCCCCTTATAAAAAGCCATCATTTCTAACCCATTCCTCACACCTCTGAACCCCTTGGATAGCCTATCCATAGCCAAAATAATCTCTCATGTTATACATATTCTTACTAAAACCCTTAACATAGGAAGTTGGCACTTCAGGAGGTCCTTTTGGTTCCAACCAAAGGGAGTTACCCGAATTAAAGGTAATGATTTCTCTTAAATTCCTTTTTTTAATTCTCTAACCCATAATATCGTTTAATTTCATTTGTTAATAACAAAAAAATTATAATAAATATACTAGGATATTGTTATGAGAATTATTCATTATACACTTACACACATATCTATCTAATGGGTAACAGACATACTTCTTTTGTGGATGGAAAACTAACACCACATGAAACATTGATAGTTCAATTCTCTCCTACAACCTCTAATGGTGGCCAATAAGATGTAACTATATTTATATGTGATATATATTATAATTATGTTTTCTTTATACTTTTGTATTTTTTATTTTATAGCAAACTATTATGGTATCCATTAGTGGTAAATGCGATAATTTCATTTGAGAAAGTGTGTACTACCGCCCCCTCAAAGTGATATGAAACATTAATTCCATATTTGGGACATATAAAGGATGGTGTTAAAGATATTTTATATTATATTATACTTAAATTATAATATAACTATGTATCATTATGTTTTAATTTCATTAAAATAATTATTAGAAATGAAAGTAGCGTTTGTGCGTACGTACGACATACCATCTCCATGAATGAGGCATTTCATTTCATACCTCCAAATGTAATGTACTATAATAAATACATGTATATTATATATATATATATAATTTATATGATATCTAAACCATGAATATCATTCTGGATATAATGAATGTTTTACTATGTGAAAAACTTGAATTATATAAAATCCATTTTTGACTCAACAACCAAATATCGACAAAACGGATGTTATTAACATAAATGATCAGATAATGTTTATAACATTGTAATAAGTGATAGAAAAAGAATAATATACTTGAATAAGGATCTTAATAATGTTTATATTATCTTTATTTTATTATTCTGGAAGAAAAAGGAAGAAATGAGCCATGTCAGACATGAGGTAAGAGATATCTTATCTCAATATTAATTCTGTGATATTTCCATTGTTCACAAATAATTAATTTCATATTTTGTATTTTTTACTGACAATTGATATATATTATCATGATTATATTTATTTTAATTTTATTTTTTGAATCATTTGGTGGTTATTATCTTTTGTTCATACGACTCGATTGATTACACCATGGTAAGTGATTTTCATCTCACTTTTAATTCTCCTGTGATTTATGAAATATTTTCCCCAATTTCCATTTTTGTGGTGTATTTACTACCCATGATATTATTTATTGTGTAATATACTTCTATTAATGTATATTTACATCTTCATTTTATAATCCTTAATTCATGGGTTTTATTTTTCATATGTTACTAAATCGTTAAGGGAACCTTTTAACTTAATTTTTTTTCATTTGGTTAATCATCCAATTCTTAATTATGTTGTGATATGATTATGTGTGCAATCAATATTTATTTATTTATGTTGTAATGTATACTTATCTATGTGTATATATAATTTGGATACACATAATAACTCTCATGATAAATACTCAGGTCATTGATATGAACTTGATAAGAGTAATTTTAATTCCACAACCATTCATTGAGTTAAACATCAAAGCCATTGGTTTTGAGTTAAATAGAATATGTGTGAATGTTCTATGATTTATTTACAGTGAACATACAATAATATTGAGGGTAATTAAATTTTGAACTCATTATTATGCAATTTATTTATCCTTAATATAAGGATACATTTTTTATAAGGGATGTCATCTCAATTTTCATTCCATTTAGACTTCATTATTGTTATGCACCAATTCAACCTTATATTTTGTATATACTTTCATTGAAAATAGTATATAATGAATCACTTTATTCTCATGATATTATAATGTTCTGATTGAATGTTATTACACAATTATTTTTATTCAATAGTCTCCTATTTTGTTAAAAACTCTAACTAAAATATCGATTTAAATATTTTAAAAATTTATTATTTTAAATATTTATCATTAATTTCCATGTTTTAGAAATGGGTTTAAGTATTTATTTATATGGAAATTAATGTTTACAAATTATAATATATTTAAAATCTTCAATGTGGTACGGGTCACGTTGATTAAAAAATGTCATTATTAAATGTTTTAAACAGTTTTGAAGTTGGTTAGATAAAACAATGATTATTTCAATATCTAGATATGATATATTGGGATGTAAAAAAAATTTACGTTAATTTATACTTGTGTTATGTGATAGTTTTATTTTATGGTTATTAGGCATTGTTTATGTATATGGGTTGTTCTGTGTTAAACCTAGGGCAGGTGAGACCGAGATAGCTCTCCTATGCATTGGTTAATAAGACAGAGGTAAATGTTCATATTTCACCTAAATGATTTATGTACTATACTATGGTGGGTATTCCAAATGTGAATCCCTATGTAGTTGTGATAGCTACAATGTATGTATGTTATGAATTCTATATTTTACAATTATGGTTTATGATTTCTTCATTTAATTCAAAAATAATATGATTTCATGAGGTATGTTATGATTGAAAAGTATGGTCTCATTGATTTTTATTTATTTATAGACTGATGATTCATTTATATATTATATAAACCTTACTGATCTTTTTATGCTCATACCGTGTTTTGAAATGTTTTTCGCAGAAAATATTGTTGAATAGGGTAAAGGATGAGATTATGGAAAATTCATGTTGTCTAAAACAAGGAACATGGAATTTTTATTTTTAAGAGATTTTATTTTATAAATAAATAGATACTAGGTTGTATTGTCTACAAGTAATATTCTAGTTGATATGTAATAGTTATGGACTAATTCACTAAAACTCTATGCTTGAAAAGATCATCAATATGAATTATTCATTTATTTCAAGATTATTTAATGTTTAATGTCGGTTCGTTATACTAAGAATACATATTAGATACAAAACCTGAAATGAGTTCTAATATTATTATAATTTATTTATTTAACCATAATAAATGTTTTATGACATACCATTAAGGTGTTAATGGAAAAAAACTCAACATGTAATGATATGTTTAACAACCATAATTGGTATAACGGAATCTTTTCATTGAAAAAGAGGGGTCTAGAAAATGAGATGGATAGAAATTACACAATTATAAATATTAAATTGTTCTATATATATGATTATAAAATTATTATGATATTACAGAATTAATTATTTATAAAAATGGAGAAGTATTAATGAAATTTAAATTCATTGTTTGAGAATTTTATTTTTTGAATATCGCCTCCCAGAAAGACCCCTGAGGATCTTTGAATTATCAATTTGGAGAGACCAGTAGCACATATATGTGGGTAGATTTGGGAGGATAGTATCTTTTTGATCTTTATATTTCATTAGTTCCTATAATTATTGAGGAGAATATGTGGTATTTATAAGGGAAGAAGAGGGTTTATATGAATTTCTCAAAATAATAAAAAATAATATTATTATTAAAGAGAAAAATTCTTCCCAATTTTCTATAAAACCCTATGGTATGAAATTTTTGAACAAATATGATCCCCTTTTTATTATATAATAATTTTTTTACATTTAAATAATTTATTAAAATAATAAAATCATGAAT
Organism: Viscum album; assembly: GCA_963277665.1. Taxonomy (NCBI): domain Eukaryota; kingdom Viridiplantae; phylum Streptophyta; class Magnoliopsida; order Santalales; family Viscaceae; genus Viscum; species Viscum album. The sequence goes on along the minus strand of OY728142.1, from coordinate 1,356,691,708 downwards.
TATAATTGCTGTCAAATTGGAAATTGATTATTATTTTTAATACAAAAATATAAAAGAATTATAAAAAAAAAGAGATATATATTAATTTGTCAAAAAAATTCATTATTATCATGTGAATTATAAATAAAATTAAAAATTAAAAATTAATTTTATATTAATTTAATTAATTAATTTATTAATTAAGTTAATTTTAACTTCACTATAGTTGTGTACAAATATATATTAGTTATTTTCACCATAAAAATAATAAATAATTTTCATGATGATGTTAAATATTTTACATATATAAATACTATATATATTAAAAAATATATTCTATATTATCATCAATTAAAAAGGGTATACTTGTTAATATCAATATTGTAAAATTCTTGACTTCTCATTATATTAAATAATATAAGAGACATAATATTAACTATGGGGATCTTAATGAACCTAAATTCAAATCATGGATGATTATGATCAATAAATATTTTTAGATTATATTTGTGAAAATTTTTACGATAATTTTGAAATCAACATCATATTATTTTTACCATAAATTAACAGATTTATCCGAAATAATTGTTTCATAAAATAACTAAATTACCATTAAAATTGAAAAAAATTATTTTGGTGGATATTAATTAAGTTATAGCACATTATTAAAAATATGTTTGATAATTTTCAAATTTTAAAAAACAATAAATCAACATATTATTTAAAAAAAATACAAAAAGTTACATTCTTTGTGAAAAAATCCCTTTTAAGGTATTTATTGTCAATATACAAAAATCATATATAATATTATTTGTGAAGAAAAAAATAGATAATTTTTAGTCAAATGAAATTAATGTTCTTGATAAAAAATCACAAATATAATTTGACATTGTAAATTCGAAAAAATAATTTTCAGTTTTTTATTTAAATAAATACTCTTCCATATTCATTAAAATATAAAACATTATAAAAAATTATCTAAAAAATATTGAACCATAATTTTATCAAGGTAAATTAAAAAAATTTATTTTTTTTGTTAAATAAATTTTAGAAATGTTTCAAAAATATGTTTATTTATTTTCTCATTGAATAAAATAAAATGGTTTTTGGATGAAAAATATATTAAGAGAAATAAAATGAAATGAAATAAGATTTTGCTTTTATATACCAAGAATTAACAAATAAAAATATTTAATAATATTTTCATTCCAATTTTATCGTGTAAATTCAACGGGTAGGATATAATGGTCATGATATAATAAAATTATTTTAATATTATAAAAGGGTTGATTTAAAAATGATATTTCATGAAACCCACGTTATAAATCAAATCAAAACATTAAATAAAATTATATAGATGTTTAATATATTTCAATTTCTATTTTTATTCATACATATAAAAATTTTATTTGTCCTTTTTTAGACATAGTAGCTTTCTCATTATATGCAATCGTACCCAAAAAAGAAATTATTATTCCAATAATTTTATGTTAATATCTATCTATTCTATATTTTGTATTACATATTTATCCTTAGATTTTGGAAATAAATAATATAATTGATTTACATATCTTGAGAGATGATAAAAATAAATGAAAACTATTTCCCTTTTATTTAGTCATAGAGTGATAAATATCTTCTAGGGAAAATTTATATATTATCGATCAAAGACTAGATTTTAGTTCCATTAAAAGATAGATGTTTTTTGCATAATGTAATCTATCATTGATATATCATAGGATGTACTGGAATAATTATACATACCTAAATTGATATTCCTCAAAAACTAATTCACTTTCTGTAATAGAATAATTGTTTGATTAGTTCGCACTGCGTCTCTTGCTTAATCATTATTATCTTTCCTCGGGGTTAAATCCATATGTGGGGTAAGTTAATTAATATTATTTCCATTCCTTACACTAGACTACATTTATAAATATTTCTATACATATGATTATGAAATTTTTTTTCTAATCCTAAGACTACTTGAGACACAAATAATACATTGAGAATTTTATTCATGGATAATCTCATAATAAAAGGCATGGTTTCATTTGGAAAATTTTCAAATAATTATTTTTTTCAAAACATTAATAATTATTTAAAAAAATTATTTATATTAAGAATACCCCCTAAAAATTTTTCAACATGGGTCCTATTATGGTTCAATTTCATGTACGATGTCACCCTAGAGTCAATCATGATGCACTTTTTCTTATTTTTTTACCTTATAAGTATATATTATAGAACCACATCCATTTTTTGAATCCATGCATGACTGTGTTGATATGAAAAAACATAATTTATACAATTTAAAAACACTATAACGTTATCATACACATAGAATTATAATGAAATTAATTCATAGTTTTATGTTATCTAATATATTTTTCCCAAATATTGGTCCCATTTTTTATATGATACATCCATTGATGAAAACTATTAAAAAGGCATAATATCATAATGACAATTTATAAATTATTAAATTATAATATGATACTAGTTATCACATGCTAAAGGACTGAATATTTATTAGTAATAGAAAAAGCTTAAAATTAATGAAATTCACAATACAATTTAAATCTTAAAATAAAATCATTGTTTTCCATGCGAATTATGTATTTCCCCTTACCATATATATTTATATCTATAATAATCCTATTCATGGTATCTCGGGAAAAAATATGAAATGGTTGCTATCATATGATTAATCATGGACTGCATTTACTAAAATCTATCATGAATAAAAATGAACAATCAATTAAAAAATGTTAGTCACTAAATCACATTGTATTAAAACAGTATATTGAGCATAATATAGAATTAATAGATAGTTATGAAATAAACTCAAATAAATTAGAACATGATCATAGATTTTATGAATATATATTAAATCAAGTAATATAATCACATGGACATATATAACAAATATAATAAATGAGGTATTTCATATTTTGAGACATCATTACCCTACCATGATTTCCCCATTCATAGTCATCATACATTAATGGGTATGTACTAAACCAAAAATCCAATCTATTTTGTCTCATGATTCCTTTTGATGTACCAAGTATAAATAATTGTTCATGTATATCTCTTACATGGTTCAATGAATTATTCATATTTAAGGATTGAATCAGAATCCACATATATAATGATATTTGTAAAAATATGATCTCTAAATAATTACCAAAATCAATAAAAATTAGCATATAACATTCAGATTAACATAGATAGTGGAATCAAATTATATAATCCCTAGTAAAAATGATCATAAACCATTGATAAAAATAACATGTATTGTATAATTTCAACATATAAATAATATTTCATATAAATAAAAATGTTATTTTTCATTGATTAATATAAATATTATAAAATTTATTTTACAAGCATTTATGAAGAAAGTATCTAATTTACATTTTAAATATGTATTGGTAATAAATAATTTATATAATAATAAGTAATTTATTTTTTTTTAAAAAAATCCATGTTAACATGTAATAGAGTATTTAAATAAACAGTGGTCCATTATGGAGGAATATTTTATTATTTCTATTGAGGTATAAAATTTTAATTATTTTATTTAAAAAAACCAAACGATCCATTATTGAAAAATTTAATGGACTAACATATCAATTGTTTTGAAAAAAATTAAAAAATGGTTAAATATTACATTAATATATAATTTTGGTCATTTTGAATACACTTTTAGAAAACATTATTTCTTGGAGGAATTTTTTTTAAAAAAAAAGAGTTAAATGATTTTTTATTTGATTAAAAACACTTTTAGATTCGTTTTGTGTACAATTGATTGGAATATGGTAATGTTATATGAAAAACTAAAGAATAATTAGGTGAAGAAAAATTAATTTGTTATATATATGATGATAAAAAATACTTTTCTAATTGAAATAATAGTATGGATAATACCTTTTAAATTGATTTTGAAACATCAATTTGATTCCAATTGTTTTTATTTTGAAATCACGATCCCCTTGAAAGGGAAAAAATAAAACTAAAATTGAATCCAATTTTGAGTAATGTTTTGATTATTAAATGATCAAATGGGTTATTATATACCCCACACCAAAAGGAATTAGCTATTAAAATTTACTAAGTCTCATATATTTAAATGTGATATGAGAAATTGTTACATCAAATTCCACATTCATGTTTATTTTCCAAACATTCATTGTAATATATAATATATTTTGAATAAATATATTAAAAAATCTATTAATATATTTATAATTTGACATATTTATCATAATTTATCACCATTGTATTAACATTTCTTTGTTAAAATCCTTGTTTCAGGTGATAATTACTTTTTAATCATTTGTTTTTTGGTTCCAAAACTATAGTCCATTACTAATGATCATTATTCAAAAATATATAGAATTCCTAAATTGATATAAATATAAAATATAGTCATTATATATTTATTTAGAGTAATATATAATATTTAAATAACGAAAATGTATTACACTATTTTTTGAGACGAGATATCATACATATGCATGAACATAATTCCCATATTTTTGATATTTGGACCAAATAGTTATGAAATATAAGTTCACCTTTATATAATCATTATCATTTAATATATAGAAATTATATTAATATTTTTTATCATTATTACCATATATGTATAGATTAATTGAAAAATAGTTCACACCATTAAATGTATGTGGTAACCGCACGGGCGCATAGACCACGTTATTATTTCCCTACAAATTAGATGTGAAAATGTAAGACAAGATATTATTTTTCCATATGTATTATAATGTCATAAATAACAAAAATCATCATAAAATTAATCTTTAACAACTTATTTGTATAACATAAGTCAAAAAAATCTCATTTTTATGAAATGGGATAGTTTATTATAAACACAGATGACATTATCATACCCCATAGGGAATAGAAAATAGAAAGGAATACGTTATAAAATTATGAAAAAAGAAACTTATTTTTATAAACTTATTATAAATTTATTAACTTTTTCATTAAATCAATCATACAATTGTTTTTATAGAAATTGAAACAAATAGTTTCTTGTGTCAATATTGTTTTGTACACTTGATCAAATGTTTGGTTTCCCAATCGAAGGAAGAGTATATAGATAAGGTTCAGTCCATTTACATAAAAAAATATCAGTATGTATAGAAATTTTTTTAATTATTTACTTTATGTTGTAAATTTTTCTATATAGGGGGTGAATGAATAAACAAATACATACATTTAAGAACATTACCTCTCCTTCATATATATATTTTTTATGTTGATAACTACTTGCTTTAAAAGAAAGATTACTAATCATAATAAGACCTTGATGATTTGGAGAGGGAATTTTAGAATAATTATTTTACGTACATGAAAACAAAATGGTTTCGGATGTTTTATGTGAAGAGGGGATGGGTGGAATATTTTTAGTGAGGGAGCGGAAAAATGGGAATATTGGAAAAATAATAATTTTTACCGATGTTTTTGACCATCAAAAATGAATTAAATATTTGAAATTATATATATATGGTGGTTGAAATAAATCAATATGGCCATTCAATTCGTTTTTAAATTTTTAATTACATTTTAACTCGTATATTCTTAGATTAACCGAATACAAATCCTATTTTAACAATAATTGTTTTAATTAATATATACTAATTTTAATATTAATTCTTGAAAAAAAATTCTGATATTTTTATATAATATTAATTATCCTTATTGTAAATATTATTTCAAATATTAGCAATTAATTTATAATATGTGGAATAATTCATTTTTAAAGTAGTCATGTAGACCCATCAAAAATATGGTATTCTAAAGACAAACAACTAATAGATTAAATATTTATTATTTGTTAATTTAATTTGAAATTTATTATAATAACCTAAATTAGAAAACTATAATACTTTTTAATGAATTTTCATTTAAATCCAATTTATAAAATTATTTTTCATTGCAAATAAATTAAACATATCTACAATTTTTAATAAACATATGTATTTTTCACTATTCATCAAAATATTATTATTTTATAAAAAAAATTTAAATATTCACCCTAATATAATGATGGAATGTATATTTCATAATTTAGATTATTTTTTCATATAAATTTTCTATTATGGGTAAAAATATATTTAAATATATGTTTTTAAAGTGTAACATGACCACAATTTAGAAAAAAAATTTCCAAAAATGATTTCTTATTCTCTCAACTGCGTTTTCTTTTATTTATAATTAATCAATAAACTTTTAATTTATTCTTTAATAAATAAAAAATACAAGACTAATTTATACCGAATGAATTATCCAAGATGATATAATAGTTATGTTAAAATAATGTTATTTTATTAAAGTATCATGTTTAGTTTAAACATGTAATTGAATCCATCATTTGATTTTGAAGAGATTGATCTTATTTAAAAATTTATATCACAAAGAATCATGGTGGTAAATTCTCTTTTATGATTACTGTTACATTTAACAAACACCATCGAACTTGATGTTATTCATTGAAATTGTTAAGGTGCTACGTGTGATACATGATGAGGTGGGCCATAGGCCACACAATGAACTGGATTGGGAAAATAATTAAGATAAATTCATTATATGGATTCACATTATTATATTAGATATGTTACATTCCTATTACATAAAAATTTTGGATTTTGTAGACCAGATAAATATTTTTTTGGAACATATGATGGATATCAAAATGGCGTGTCATGAACACTTATTCAAGTAGGAAATCTGGGTTACCATAGCTGTGATTGATGATCTAGTATTTATTCTTATGGTATTATATGTATTCTAGTTTTACTGATGCATAATATGTTTAGATTTTATGATATGACATGGATATTATTCTCCTAAAACAATGAAATGTGGTATGTGATTTAGTTTTGACTCTTGTAATATATAAGAAAAAATGAGTCTCATGAATCATGGTAGGCACATAGGATCTATAAATTATAGTCTTGTTAGTGTGAATTTTGTTTAAATAAAGATGAAAATTTTTTAATGATTCAATAGATAGTCATATAGATTTTCCCAAATAAGTGTAATATGGAATTATACTTAATTGTGAAATCTTGTATAAGGATAACGTATTAATGTAAGGATATGTGTTTTTATGATGAGACCATCTATTATTATTAATTTTAGGTATTAATCATGTATAGTATGTTAATGGACCATATTGGGTATTTCTATCATAAATTTTTAATAATTTGAAACCTTGTTGGCGTTTTATGTTAGTAATTAGAAATGTATAAAGATCCTCTATGTAGAGGTCCTATATATATATTCTATGAGTGGAAGACCTTATAATGTACCAACCAAAGATCAACATTACTTGTTCCATGAGTCGGTGGATCACATTCTCTCATATGCACCTCCTTATATTCTAGAGGCTTCCCTCTAGCATGGAGGGTGTAATGTGGCCCGGTGGGGAGTCTATACACTAATACCATAATTACATTATGGATAAACTAAATAAATAAATGTTACATAATCAATATATAAAAATACACTATAAGTATATGAAATGTTACAATCCTTATAAGATATATGATATAAGATAATATTATTGCTTATACAAAATATAATAAATACTTACTGGAGTATAAAAATCAAAAAAACTGTTATAATTACATAAATCATATAGGCAGAGTCATATATTAGGATGTCATGGCATGATGATATATAATAATAGGGGACATGGTACATTCATAAACAACATATTGTATAATATTTCAACAAGGAAAAAATAATACAACTATAAATTCATGATAAATTTTACAATCCCTTAATCTCATTCCCAATTCTTTATGATACAAAAATCATGCTTCTATTAAAGTAAATGTTCCCTCTATCTGTAACTGCACTCAAGTAATGTACTCGATTAATGTACTCTTGATTGAATTTGATTTAAAATAATAGTAATCTATCACAAAACATTTCTAGAAACGATCCATCCTTTATACAAATAAAAATAGTGTAAATTTAAAAGACTAAAGAATATTATTAAATATAAAATATTAGCTTACATAGGTTTTTATAGGACACATGGAAGGATCCTTTTGATTCAAAAGAGGCTGTTAAATATTGTATTATAATTCATAATGATATATATAGTATTTATATATAAAATATTTTTTCTACACAAAATAAGTACATCATGACATATGATGGAATATATCAAGAAAAGTTTCGGTGGATAGACCAAGGGAAAAACTCAATCTTCTAAAACAATTCTAATGAGCTATTATATTAGTAAAAGGGTACATTCCTTGAAATAATAATTAATTTTTTCCAGCATTCCCAATATTAAATAAAGGTAGTGTTATATTTCATTCGAATAACCTGCTACATATTAAACATGGAACATCATTCCCATCATCCAAATAAATAAGAGGTGTTGAATGTCATTCTTATTTATGAAATAGATGTATAATGTTTTTAGATGGGATTATCAACACTAGATGTAATAAGGAGTGAGACTTTATTTTTCACTTTTCCACCACTACATGGAATATTTAAATGGAATGGTCAAAATTAGAAAATAACATGAGGAATAACCTATATGTAAATTATATTTATTAATCCTAAAATAATTAAGGAATCATGAAATATATATTCCATTTTATTAAACATGAAACAACTGGTGTGACCTTTTTTCCAATTATAAATCATTATAAATAATCAATTTAATTCATTTATGAAATGATTGTAATTTCCAAAATTTTCAAGCAATTGATATTATTATTTTACATATGAAAATATATAATCAATTTCATACAAAACACATTGATGTATTTTGGTCAATTTAATAAATTATGTTAAATATGGATTTCCATTCAGCACACCCAATTGTATATCTATAATTGATGTAGAAATCCTTTAATAATATAGAAATGGACTTATAGAGTATAACATAATTACTATAATTATTTATAAGTAATGGATATATTTTAAGGAAACATGTTACAATTGTCGGTATATAGCATAATGATAGATCTATGAAATCAACTCATCTCCTTGGGAAAAAACAAATAGACAAAAAACTATAGGGATATAGTCAATTTCTCATCCAATAAAAGATTTATATTTAATGTTGATTGGAAATAATTAGAAGAACAGTTAAATTCACATAGAATATGTAGAATGATCTAACACAAAAAAACCCAAGATATTAGAAGAGAAACAGATAATATAGGTAAGAGGATTTGAGATCATACATCCAGTTGTCCATCAACTATGATAGTGTTTTATTTGGAGTTTAGATGTGAGAAAAACATCAAATCATATATATTGGAGATAAATTTTTCTTATAAAGAGGATGGAGGGGGATTTCATTCGTTAATGTGAGAGGAGAAAGAGTTGGTTGACGTATTTAGGTTAATTATGTAAATAATTGTAAATTATCATAAATGGATATGGTTTCACAGTTTATCTGCACTATTATTCCAATTATCATCCAACATTGTGCACCATACAATATTAGGATGGAGAATGTAGAGGATTATCACATGGTTTGGATAACTGTTCACAAACCAAAAATATACCATTGTCCCAAAATCCACTACAACTCGCATGGGAAACCACCTGAGATCACACAGTTAGAGAAATCTAATGTGTCCCTTTCTAATACAATGTTCCGTTCATGGTTTTGGATATCATATGGGATGGGTTTCATTCATTCTCTTAATAGTGGGACCTTGTTATGTTTTTAAAATATAAGTCTTCGAGTCTTTGAAAAATCTCTAGACACCCTAATGTGATCTGTGACTTCATTAGGTAATATATTATCGACAAAATCAATGAATTTAACAAATAATAAGACAATTTATTCAAATGAAAAAATTCTGGGTCATTATAACCTTCCCTCATAAAAACACATCCTATGTTTCGCTTATGATTGTAAAGAATTTTCATTTTTAATAGTTATTACCACTATGATTGTTTATGACATTCCAAAAATAAGGCTATTTATTTACTCCTCTTCAATAAAATAACACTCATACTAAAGAAAATAGACTTCCTTAGTGAGTCTTTACACTATAATAATTGAAATGAAGTGGATACTCGACAAATTATTAATCCATCTCTAACTCATCCTCCCCATAATAAAAATAATTTTTTCCATATAGATAACTCTTGGGAAACATAGATATGTAACTTACATCATGAATAGAATATTGTATCTATGGATGTGTTATCTTATATTCTACTGAAAATATTCATTTAAAAACCTTAAGAGGTCGAATGAATTGAGGTGATTTATTACCCAAAAACCATGTTTAACAGTTGAAAAACTATATAAAGCTCAAGAGGAATGACAATCACCATCCTTGAACACATTAAGTAATCATTATTGTTTAGCATTTGAATAATATCTTTAATGAGTTATAAACATCTTATTTCTGATCTTCTAGACATACTATAGTGTCTGAGTGATATGTGGTCAAATAAAATACTTCTTCCCTGCCTCTAACCATCCCTAAGGTGATCGACCTAGACAACCAAATATAAATTTATATGGACCCATTTCAAGGGTGTCATGAAATATGTTATTATAATAAAACTCTAAAAGAGGTATCTATTTAACCCAATAACCCCCAATGTCACAAACACGTTCTTGAAGCATTCCTTATAACACAAAAATCTTATTGTCAGTCTAACAGTACGATTGTGCATGATAACTCGTGATTATATGAACATTGGAAACCATGGCCCTTTAAACACCTAATGGGAAATGATACAAGAATCGATAATCCATGTATGATATAGTATATTTTGAACCTCTAGGGTGATCTATGGCATACCCGAATTATAGTTTCAATATATCTATTACCAAAAACTACTCTCAAACACCTAACTTTTGTGTAATAGTAGTTATATGATCAATGATAACCCAAACTACATCCATTACGTGCAGTTATCTAATTAAAAAAATTCAAGAATGTCTATATAGATATCATCCCATTTCCACTTGAGGATGAAAAATGGATTCAAAAATTGCCATGATCGGTAATATTATGCCTTAAACAACTAAAAATATAAACACCAAGTGGTAAAACTAGAAATTGATCATTTCATAAAAAGTCACCAATAATGATAATGTAACTATCGATACATCATGGTGAAACCTTTATTTGCATCCCAAATAGACGTAATAAAATATTTCATCATATCCTCTCTGTTGTATTCCTGGACACATACATTCCCATGAAATGGTAATGTATAATCCTCATTCATGATCCTTCCAGCTAATGAATTATCAAATCAGATAAAATCCCTAGGGAAAAAGCCCCCAGCATCCGAATCTATCTTTATTCTTACCCATTCAAGAATTGTAGAGTTCACATCTATGGATAAATGGATATTCATCCCATAATAATATTAATACCCAAAATTAATATATGAGAACCAATCAATGAGATGGAAATTCCCTATGGCATCCTGAATAGCCAATTTATGAGTCTTCTGGCATAGATCATAAATGGCTGCAATACCTATTCAATTTGTATATGAAATATTGAAATAAATGGATTTCATGAATTCAATATGTCTGTTTTGTATAAAATTCCAATCAAACAACATTAGGATCTAATTGAATCATTTATGATTATAAAAGGCAAAAAAACCCTCTCCATATAAGTAGTGACTCCAACAACATAGATCATGTACTACATTGTCGGTCTCAAGAATTTGTGTTGGTTAATTCTACTATTTATGCATCAAATGATGAGACTACTATGAAGTGACTCATGAATCATACATTAGAATCACTCGAATCCCATTTTATGATATTTTATGAGATTCTATATAACTCATTCATATACATAGAAGAATTCATATCGGTGCTAAATTCAAATGACCAATCAACTCTTGAAAGGCATCATCACATGATTGAAACTATTGTAATTCCATACACTTTTTAAATTTAAATGTAATGGTTGACACATGGAGTGAGAAATCATAGATGAAGAATCTGTAATACCTTGATATCCCTAATATACATCATATTATATATATGTTCATGGGATTCTTCCAGGAAACTATATCTCTCACATTATATTGGACTACAAAAACACCAAAATTTGAGATAATTTTAGTTAGGAAGTGGAATTTTTTACCAAAAAGTTGAATTTTATAAGAATAGAATAATGATGGGTTTTTCTCAATATATTTAGTAAGATCTCAAGATGGTTGGAATTGTTATGTATTGATAGAGAACTCACCAATATTTCATTAATAAATAGTACCGTGACTGAATCTAGATATGAGTGAAAAAGGAAATTCATTAGAAAATTAAATACAGTAGGTGCATTATTGGGACTGAGTCACATGATTAATTATTCATATAAACCATACCTTCTCCATGAAGATATATGAGAAATTCCTGAAGTAATAAAATTCGACATATGATAGAATTACAAAATAAAAATCATTAAAAACACCATTGTTCCCCTAAGATGATCAAAGTGTTCTTATATTCATGGTATTAGATACTAGTTCGTAACTATAATATCGTTCAACCATAAGTAATACTCACAAATCCTAAGGGAATTGTACCCGTTCTCGGAGAAAAATACTGTTAAACCCCATAAATATGCGTTGTGTGTTGAAAACCAAAAGCATCCATATCCTCTAACTATTTCATATGTTCTATAAGATCCAGATTCTACATATTTTTTGGTTAAATGATCACTATTGATACCCCAAGAACTAGCACCATTGTGAATTCAACCCCTCGCATTAGAGGCCTCCCGAAAAATTCATTAGGAAAAATTTCTGGAAAATGATTTATAATATTAGGGTAATGAATTTTCTAACCACATTCATCTAAGAGTATACTTTTGATCTTATTTGTCACTCAACCTTTCCCTTGATGATCATATCCTGGTCACATATATTGGATTCCCCATTATCTAATATACATATTTATATGGACTATATGTGATGAAATTGATCACCTTCCAATTATAACCATTAACATGTTCTTAATAGGGAACTAAAATATTCATCCTGAAAATATCATGAAACCCAGTCATTAAAAGAAATAAAATATTCCATATGAAGATATATCTATCTATCTTAATGTTATAATAATTACATCGACCTAACATCACTGATTAGATATTGAATGGGGTATTTAGCATAATCACACAAAAAATTTGGTCTATCTTGGGGGCTAAAACCTTTATGATTTTCTCATATGTAAAAGAATATGATATTTCTATGTCAAATAACGAAGGAACTAAATTAGATGATACTAGAATAATACCCTAAAAAGAGGATGTCTAGGTGCTTTCTACCTATAGATTAGGCTATACAACATGAATCTAGCTTGTGTCATGTTGATGAGAAACAAAATAATGGCCTTTCAAATGCATTCACTAATGGTTCCATTAATCTCAATTCTGATTTCCTATACTCTCACACCCATAATTACTAAAATGATTTTTATTTTATTATTTGTGTTATTTTTTTCTTTTGAAACTCTTGGTCAGAGGGCGGGTCGTGTCCGATTGACATTTTTCATTTTGGTGAAAAATTAATATTTTTGTCTTGGAGGGCTCTAATGCATTGGTGGGGAACAGTAGATTCCACATGAAATTGAATGGGGAAACGTACAACCTCGCTCAGTTTCTTGCACGTACTTCATGATGTTCAGAATATATAAATGAAGTAAAATTAATTAAAGAGGATGAAGTAAGATAACAGATAAATAAATAAATAAACAATTATTAAGGATTTATTTTGATAATAAAGGAAGTGGTAGGTTTTTTCTTTCTTTCCTTCATTATTATAATTCATAATATTGTTATTATTATTGATAATATTATTAATGTGTTTATTATTATAATTATTATTTATGTTAATATTGTAATTTGGTCGATACTATTAAATTATGGTGATAATTATAAAATTATTAATATACCATTACTTTTTAAATATTTATTTATTTATTTATTTATTAGCCTAAAATATTGTTTAGGTTTTAATTTATTTCAATTTTATTATTTTTCACTTATTATTTTATATTATTTCTTTTACTCTCTTCTCATTTTTTCTTTTCTTTCCATACCTCTACCTCCCCCCTATCTTCTCGACAGATTCCTCTTGTGCACTAACCCTTGAACAACTCCTTTCTAGGGCTGCAACACCCATGCCAAGAGCATTCCTCCAGCCTGCTTCATCCGCCCTCACACTCACCCTCTGGTGCCACTCGGCCGACCTACTAGCCCACATCTCATAATTGCACTGCAACCACTCTTCCCTGGCCAACAGACATTATCTCCAGTGGGCTTCCTCCCTTGCGTTACGGCCTCCAGCCGACACATCTCGGAATGGTCGCATCACACCTCCACTCTAGACTGGCACCCTTACTACCCTCCTGAGACACCACTGACTTGCTCACAATTTCCATCTAGAAAAACCACCACACACCCTTCCTTCTTCATGCAAACCATGTTCGGTGACCCCTATAGGTAATTGTTGTTCTGGTGCCCCCCTCTTGGTTGGTGTCATCATTTCTCCCTTACAACCGGGTTCCTAACCCGATTCACCAATAATGGCCTCCTTTAGTCTTCAGCGAGCCTCTTGCAGCCTCGCCTTTGGTGTGTTTCCACTTATCAAGTAGTTTCTTTATTTTTTTAGGTTGTTGGGTTACATTTCTATGTTTTACTCGGTTATATTTTAATCCAAATTGTTTGATAATTAATTTTTAGGAAAACCCATGTTATTTGAGCTTTCGCTGGACATGAAGTGGCCTTTTCACACCAATATTGCAGAGTTGCTACACACCGGTAGGTGCTTCCACATTTTTATGTTCATTAATAAATTAATTTTCATGCTTAGTTAATTTATAATATTATTTGTTAAATATATTTTTTTTGTGGATTTTGTTTTTTTGGATGTTTTTTAATTCGTTAAATTTTTTGGTAGTATGTTCATACGGGTGGGTGCATTTATTTTTTTAAATCATATCTTTAGTCATTTTTTAGTGTTTAATAATATGTGTAGTAGGCTTTTCATTTTTTTAAAGTGGTGTTAATTGTGTTTCGATAGATTTTTGCATGTGCTTGGTCATATGTGAAGATGTTGTGTTGGATGAGTAGGTTGTTGCTGTGAAAACCATTTTTGGGATGTCTTCTAGTGTTTTATAAAGTTTGAATTTGTTTTATGAAAATATGAAAAGTGTTTGGTTTATTTTCTGGTGTAGCATTCATATGTGTTTTTTTCAAAAAAGAGGGTTTGACTTGGTCTTCGTCATTTAAAGTAATGTTTTATCATCTATTATTGATTAATAAATGTTCATGTGTCTTGTTTAATCGGAGAAATAGTCCCCTAATTTTGTGGTTGGGTTATTAATCGATGTGAGTGGTGTAGGTTATGTTATTTATATGGCACTGTGTGTGTTTGGTCATGAAATAGGGATGGGATGGTTTTTTGTTTTATGTCATTCCATGTCTCTTTTTAAAGAACATGTTTACAAATTTTAATGTGTTTCAGGAAATAATTAATAATGGTGAAAATGGTTTAATTAATTTATGTAATGAGTTTTTTTGCAGACTATTTTAAATTGTTTTTTGGCATGTGAAAGTGTGGAATTATGTTTAGGTAACATCCTATTTGTTCTGTTCATTTGATTTTGACATGTAATGTGAATTTGGATCATCATGATCACAAAAAGGGGAAGCCTGTTAACTAGGTGGCATTACTATATCTACTATTCTAGTGATATGGAAGAAGATCTAGCCCGCTTTCCTCAGATGGTTTGACTATTACAACACTAACTAAACATTGTGTGATGGTTGGAGACCACTAGGTTATGTATGTGTTTCCCTACTAGTGGATCATGCAAGAGAATGTATTTTGTTTTTTTCCATATAGTACTGTTCACCGAGAGGGGATGTTCAAGGGTCCCATTCTTTATTCTGCTTCACTTATGGTCTCTCCCACTTTTGGTGCTCCCGGAATACTATACACACATCTCCGACATATTATGTTGATTTTGGGTTTGTGAGGATGTTTGGGTTTTTCGTAGATGCGATGGTGTTTTATTTTATTTAACTTTTTTTGTTGAAAGTGTTTTCTTTATATAAATTTGTCCTTTAAATTTTTTCATGATTTGGTGTCTATCATAAATATAGACTTTAAATGTATTTTTCATTTAATGTTTACACGTGGACCATTTTTATTGGGTGGTGTCCTGAGAGGCTATTGAATCACACCCTACATAGACCTTTGGGTGTATGTAGACCTTGATCTTTGTGTATACTAGGTTTAGGAATCCTGCTCAATGATTGTGGATTGGGTTGTTGATGATCTTCTCTTGCAGGTTGGTGTTGAAGCTTGAGGAGGTCTCACCTCTATTATTTCTGTGAGGTTTTAGACAGAGATTTAGTTTTTTTCGCTTCCTTTTAGTTTTTGTTTGAGTTGTAGACCATTATGTTTTCTTATGTTTGACCGATAGTTTTTTAGTTTTATTTTTTCTCTCTTAATTATTTTTTATGAGTCACATCTCATGTAAATTGTTCCCTTGAGTTAGTTTTGATACACAGGCACATGTGCCACCATGTGGGGATCGAGAACCCCCTTTGGGCCATCTCGTAGACCGAGACAGGCACTGGGTTAGATAGCGGCCTATCTTGGTTAATGAAAAAATGGTATCAGATACGGTTTTCTCTCTTGGGTCATATTTTTTAGGGATATATTCATGGTTGACTGGATAATGATTTTCAAGACTCGACGTCCTGGCTATGAGTAAGGTGCATGGCCACCATACATCGTGGTGGGACACGAGTTACCAAAGTGAGATGAGGTTGTCCGAGTCTTTGGTCATTTCGGTAAATCCTGTTTAGGGGAAATGGAAAGGGAGTAGGGTTAGTGTTCACTGTGGGATCGCATGGTCTGGTAAGCCATGTGGATTCAGGGAAGATATCCTAGATTACAATTTTTTATAGTGTTGTTATTAGCATATGGCTGCCAACCAGATGTCCCAGTCACCTGTTGACACTACTTCTGTCTTGAATCTTTTCTTGTCTATCTTTTTTTGAATCATGGATATTTAATTTTTATTGAAAAAATTATATGGTCTTGAAAAATGTTTTCAAATAAATCTATTTAAAAAAAATATTATGTGTATGGTTCGAAATGTGTGGTTCGAATGTTTGGTTTTGAAAAATGAAAAGGTCTTGTTTTGATTCTTGGTGTTCTAATAAGAAACCACATGCATGAATGTATATGGAAATAGAAACGATTACTGGCAAGAGTCGATGAGTGCCTGGATGGAAATGAGGCGAGTGCTGGTGTTACAATGGAACATGTATGCCTGAGGCCCATGGGACACAATTGGTGTTTGTGAAACCCACCATCATTGATTATTTTCAAAATGATGGGCTAAAAAATTGGTGATTTAATTACCATTGATTGTGTGTTGTGTCCTTTTATTTGTGGAAGTGTTGGATGTGAGGCATTTCGAGCCGATAATGGGTTTTGACTGAATTTTGAAATTATTTTTAATTCATATTTGACAGATGGTGTGAAATTGTGTGATTAGTGGGTTCTTTTGAAAAGTTATTTGTGAAGCACTTGCAGTGGTTCCCTCTGTATGTTTAGTGTTCGTTTGTTGTATGTCATGACCATTGGACTAGTTGGATATGTCCATGATTTTATCTCGTAACAAGTGTACGCACTAAAAAAATCATTAACATTTGATTTAAGTTAGGTAACAGTTAAATCACCTTTGTCCTGTCCTTTAACTGATTAGTGTGTGGACTCTCCCTAGTTAATGATTGTTTTAAGTATATCCTTAACCCCATTCCGTTAATTTGATCCTCTTGCAGCGGGATGATAGATGCGAGGAGAGATTAAGGAGTCTTTTTCTTTTTTTTGAGTATCCTGACTCTATAGGTATGATGATTGATAGTGTCATGTTTGAAGGTTCACCCTGGAAATGATGAAAGGAATTCTAGCAGGGAAGAGTGAAGGAAGTTCAAAGTTATCGGTGCTGACCAAAATCATGAAAGGATTATAGGGCTTTCATCGGAAACATGGTTCTTTTTTGGTTATTTGTTAAAGCGTGAGTTATCTTTGAAGAGAAAGGGTGGATTTTATATAATCATTTGGGAAATCAATGATTTCATAGGGGTGTGTCCTCTTTTAATGTATTTTAAATTATTTTTTCTGTTCAAAGGGGAGTGGTTTTTGTTCATCTTTCCATTTGTGTTTTCTTGGTTAAGTTGAAGAGGTGATGCATGTGCACCATATAAACTCCTGTTTTGGGGGATATACCGTGAGTGAGTAGTTGGATGTTGTGGTGTGTTGTGGTTGTTTGAATTTTCTCGATTTCAGTGTGGTTTTATATGGCACCAAAAATGAGATTCTTAGTTTGGGAGTCTTCAATACCTGACCGCAATGAAAGATATGCTTCCAACATTAGGGCTCCAGCCATATGCCTCAAAGTGAGGCTGATGTGTTGTCAGAACCCCTCGGAGTGTATGAGACCACAACTTTATTTTTGCCATCGGTGCTGAATGTAAATGTAGTTTAAATCATATTCTGTGGTTGTTCCATTTCGAAAGAATTGTTTGGGTGTGTAATGTTTTCGTGACTATGTGAGGGTGTGGTCGTCTCATTTCCTATGTCCCGGGTTGTGTCCCACCGAATGTAATCGCTTCTAGTGGTCCTTACATGGTTTGTTGGGTAAATCAGTCTCAAATATTAATAGTCCTCATACAGGGACATGGAGATGCTGGTTGGTCTTAGGATGTGGTTTGACGCCCCAGTAGTCGAGCCCCTCCCTCATCGTGCCTTAGGGTTGGGTGTTTGGTCACCGATGGAAACTTTTCAAGGTTTTGTACGTTCTGTCAGTTCTAATCCTGGGGAGAACCATGGTGGGTCTCACAGAAATTTCTTTGGAATGAGTTAGTGTTGGTTTGTTTCATTGTGGTGGGGAATCTGACTGGGCCTTATCATTTCAAGTTTCATCATCGTCCTCAGTATGTTTCTAATGGTGGGGAGCCCCTTCGGGCTTCCACATGTTGGCCTTTTTGTTATGTTCTTAAATATGGATAGGTGATAAGTGACAAGAGTATTATTTTGATATGATTTTCTGTTGTTTGTTCCTTCCAGACTAACAACGTGGTTCTCATTTAATTTTTCTTGGGGAGTTTTAGTTTGTGAAGTTGGTTTCTGTGGGTGCAAGAGTTTATCTCATTGATTTATCAACTAGAGGTATACTAGCTCATTGGGGTGGGTGACCCATATTTGTAAGTATTTTAATTTTTGGTATTTAGGGTTTTTCATTTAAGTCACTTTCTATGATCATGGGGTGTTTTTTCATTTTTAGATACTTTTTTTTGGATTATTTTGGTTTCCCAAGGGTGTATATGTTGCTACTTCGGGGTTCAGCCATAGTTGTGGCTTTCCGGGGGTGGAAAGTGCTATGGGGGGTAGATATGTCATGCCCTGATTTCTTGTACGATTTTTATATTAATATTTATATTATTCTAATTATTTTTTCATTTCATTGTTAGAGTTCGGGCAGAGTCTGATTTAAAATTTTATTTTTTGTGATATATGAATATTTTGGACTTAGAAGCGTCTGACGCTTGGGCGGGGAACAGTAGAAGCCATGAAACTTTTACAGAGGCATCGTGCGACCTCCCTTTGTTTCATGCACAACCTTCACTATGTTCAAAACAAATAAATGAAGTAAAATTAAATAAATAAGGATGAATAAGGATAATAGATATATAAATGAATTAATAAACAATATTTATAGAATTATTTTGATAATAATGGAAGTGGTGGGATTTTTCATTCATTAAATCTTTACTATAATTCATAATATTGTTATTATTATTTTTAATATTATTAATGTTTTTATTATTATAATCATTATTTTAGTTAATATTTTAATTTGGTCGATACTATCAAATTATGGTGACAATTATGAAATTTTTAACTTACCATTATTTTTAATATATATATATATATATATATTGAGTGGCCTAAACATTTTTTTATGTTCTATTTTATTTCTAATTTTTATGTTTTTTTAAATATTTTATTTTCATTATTTTTCACTCTTCTCCTTTTTTTCATTCCCTCCCTCTACCTCACCCATATATTCTCATCGGATTCACCATGTGCACTAACCCTAGTGCATCATCTTTATAGTGCCGCACACCCCTTTCCAAATGGATTCCTCTAGATGGCTTTATATGCCCTCGCAGTAACCCTTCAGCGCCCCTTGGACAACCAGGTCGCCCAACTATCAGACTCGCGCCGCACCCCCAACTCCATGGCCAACAATCTTCATCTCCATGGCACTGCCTCCCTTGCATAGCAGCCTCCAGCCTATGCCTCTCGAACTCATCGCATCGATCCTCCTCCCAAGACTGGCGCCCATACTACTCTCTGGAGACATTGTTGGTCGATTCCCCTTTACATCCAGTGAAACTGACCTACAACCTGGATCTTTTAGATGAAAAATGTCTGGTGACCCCAACTGTTCGTGGCTGGTCTAGCACTCAAACCCCCCTAATTAGTTGATTCCCCAATTTTTCCCACACAAAATGATTTTTTCAGTAGTACAATCCTCTGATGGCCTAATTTAGTCTCTATCCAGCCTCTTGTAGCCTCTCCTCTGTTACATTTTCCCTTTTCTAGTTGTTTCTTCAATTTTGGGGGTTGTTATGTATGATTTTTAGGTTTCAGTTGGTTTAATTTTGATACAATGTTTTTGGTATTTTTTAGGACATACCCATGTTGTTTGAGCTTGCGCATGACATGTTGTGGCCGTTGTAAACAAATTTTGTAGAGTTTCTACATACTAATTTTTGGCTCTCTGTTTAAACATTAAATAATAAATTATATTTATTTATGAGTTAATATATAATATTAATTGATAAAATATTTTTAGAGAAATTTTGGTATTCTTGAATTTTTTCATGTGTTAAATTTGTTTTGTAGTTTGTTTATATTTGTTGGTGTGTTCATTTATTTAAAACATATCTAAATTTATTTTCTAGTGTTTAATAATAAGTGCAATTAGCATTCCATTTGTGAAAGTGGTGTTAATTTTGTTTCGACATAGCATTACATTTTTTTGGTCTTAAGTGAAGATGTTTTGTTTATTGACTAGTTTGATGATGCAAAACCCATAGTTGAGTTGTCTGCTAGTGTTTTATAATGTTTGCATTTGTTTTTTGGAAAATGCACAATGTGTGAAGTTTATGTTCTGTTGTAGTGTTCATTTTCATTTTGTCTAAAAAAGGATTTCATTGGCTCTCCGACATTTAATGTCATGTTTTATCTTCTAGAATGCTTAATAAAATTTTTGGTTTCTTGTTTAATCAGAAAAATGATCTTTTAATTATGTGGTAGGGTTATAAATTGATCTGAGTGGTGCAATTTGGGTTCTTGATATGTCGTTTTTCATGTTTGGTTATGAAGGAGGGTTGGGTTTGCTTTTTGTGTGATGTCATTCCATGTCTCTTTTTAAACAACTTTTCTATAAAATTTAATATATTTTAGTAAATAATTATTAATAGTGAAAGAAATTTTTAATTCAGTTATGTAAATTTAAGTGTGTGGAAAATATTTCAAATGGTTTTTGTGTGTGTTCATGTGTGGCATTGGGTTTAGGTAACATCATGTTCTTTTTTTAATTTGAGTTTGACATGAAATATGAAATTGGATCATCTTGAGCACAAATAGGGGAAGCATGGGTACTAAGTAGAGGGACTAGATCTAGCATTATAGTGATACAGAATCAGATCTGCCCCGGTTTCCCATATCTGGTGTGTCGATTACAACACTAACTAAACATTGTATGATGATTAGAGAAAACTAGGTTATCGATGTGTTTCCCTACTAGTGGATTGTGCACGAGAAAGTATTTTTTTGTGATTCCTAGACTATTGCACACTGAGACGCGATGATGTAGGGTCCGATTCATTCTTTGGTACCATTGGGCCTCTCGTACTTTTGGGGATCCTTAACTATTATACACTCACCGTCAGCATACAGTGTAGCTTTTGGTTTTTTGTCGAGGTTTGGGATTTTCTTAAATGAAAGGGTGTTTTCTTTTATTTAAGTTGTTTTCTTTGAATTTGTTTTCTTTATAGAAAATGTTCCTTTAAAATTGTTCATGCTTTGGTGTCCATTCAACTATTTTTCCTGAAAATTTATTTTTCATTTAATTTTTACATGTGGAACCATTTTGTTGGGTGACATCCTACTAGGATCTTGGTTCCCACCAAACAAACATTTTTCGGTGTATGTAGACCTTGTTCTTTGTATATTCTAGATTGAGGGATCTTTCTCAGCGATGGTGGATTGGGTTATTGATGGTCTCCTCATGCAGCTTAGTGTTGTAGCATGTTGTGGTCATGGATCTCTTATTTCTGGGAGGATTGAGTAAGGTTTTTAGTTTTTTTTTGCTGCTTCATTTTAGTTTTCATTCTAGTTATAGACTATTATGTTTGGTTGTAGTTTATGGACCTGTTTGACCGATTGTTTTTTGGTTTGAGTTTATCTATCTTATTGATTTTTTTTATATCTATCATTTCATGTAAATTGTTACCATGTTTTAATTTTGATACCTAGACACTTGTTTAAGCTAGTAAGGATCGAGAACACCCTTCAGAACATGTTGCGGACCATGTCAGGCGCCGGGTCAGATGACGACCTTACATGGTTCGTGGCATCTACAAAATCCACCACCTAAACCTTATTGAACATTATTATTCCATTTAGATGAGTAACAAGATAATATAATGTTTTCATAGTAATGAGGGGTAGATATAAATCCCCACACACTACGAAATGAAGGAATGATCAAGAAAATGTGTTTGACTATCCCTGCCTTTCCACAACCTCTACATTCAACTAGATACCATAAATACAGTGATATCGCATGTCATGAATTTCCATAGTACTGACATATAAATAATAAATTATTATTATATTAATGAATATTTCTACCACTATGAGAACACTCAAAAATATTATTTTTCTCAGAAAAAGAAAAAGTGGTTGGTCTTGGTGTCAAAATTACATAGGACTCGCCATTATCTTCCAATAGATTCATATTAGAAATAATATTCTCTTGTACAATCATATAAATATTCATTAACTGAATTAATTTATTCTAAGATCATATGTTCTATACCAATCCATACTTGAATTCCCTAGTGGATATAAAATCATCTCATTACAATGACGGAATTAGACACATAATATTAGAGAAATGAACATGATATTACATTAAATACACTCATCATTTCTAGAGACTCGTGAAATATCTATCCAGATCATACCCCAAATTATATAGAATATTTCTTCATATAAGATATTATGAATGTATTTATTACCCATATCAAAATTCTAGTCTACAAGGGAAATAACATCACACCATCTAATTGTAGAATAACGTATCACATAGGTAACAAATTTACACTCAAATAAAAAAACATCTATAGATACTAAACGAGTGAATCTATAGCCTCCATCTAGGAATTTAGTTATTGTTCTTCTCTATCCACTAAAAAATGTGGAAAGATACATTAGATTGAACTCCTATCTCAAGTTATCCAGAGATGGGGTAGGTAGAGTGAAACCTTTCATGTTATTATTCATATAGAATAAAACCACTCCAAATTATTCATTGGTTCCCATATCCTAGATATAATTAGGTACCAATGGTAGTACTAATGGAGGTGTCACCTACAAATTAGAACCCACTACATTAGATCCTTCGTTGTTATAAAATTCTTGGTTTATAAGATGTTTTCTGTGAGATTATTTTAATATGAAAATCTGTGCCTCCGAAATAATTTAATAGTTGATAGAACATATTGATAGATAATTACGATAGGTACATATCATTCCTCTAAAAATATAACACCTACACACCTACATAAAAGTCCAAAACACGGTGATTGTAGAAAACTATAACATGACATAATAACCCAAATGAATTCTTTCTAACCACTGATATGGTCAATATTTTATAAAGGTCTATTATAATATAGTATGAGACCATGGAAAGTGCTTTGGAAGATCAACGTCCCCCCAAAAATTCACCATTTTTTGTGCCAGGTGGTCACGGGAACCCTCCCTACCATGAGACTTCTCACTTACCGACATATGGACAATATTGATTCCTGCCCCTTCTGCCCAAATATTCTTGAAACCCCTTGGCACACCATTATCCACTGTCCGGGAGCAAAGGAAATTTGAAGAAAATGGGCCCCGACATCAGATGTTTCATTAGACATGGCCTCTAACCTCCCTGATCATCTGATGCATTGGTGTTCCCCACTTTCATCTTCTATTACAGGTTCTATTTTAACCCTAGCCTGGATCATTTGGGTTCGGTGCAATGATGTGGTTTTCCCCATGCTCATAAACCACATGATTTCTGGATTGAATGAACCATTTCATGGATTGAGGGCTGGAAGGAACACAAAGGATACGTTATTCCACGTGATACTCTCTCATGTCCTCCACAATGGAACCCCCCAACAGAAGGGAGTCTCATGATTAACGTGGACACATATATCCCCAATGATGGGATTGTTGGTCTCAATCTCCTGGCCCATAATCACCTAGGGAAAATCATTGCAGCAAAATATGAATCACACCATGCCTTCGGGGAACCTGCAGTTACTGAGGCTTCTTCCATCCTTGCAGGTATGACGCTCATTGTGGATCGTGGATGGGTCGATATCATCATTGAGTCTAATTGCCTCACTGTGATCGATGCTATTAATAAAAATGACATCAGAATAATGTCTTTTGGATTCATCATCAGGAGAATTCACTCTCTTCACCAAGTCTTCTCTCGATACACCTTCTCTTTTACCAAAAGGGAAGGAAACAATGCAGCCTATCAACTGGCAGCATTAGGCCCCTTTGATGAAAACCATCTCTGGCTGGACAATTTCACCTCATGGCTCTGCTTCTGTACGGCATCTGATTTTCAACATTAATTTTATCTTTCCTTCAATGCAAAAAAATATTTAATTTATATATTTAATTTCATTTGAGTTCGGAATCTATTTTATATAAAATGTATATATCAGTAAAAATATCATTGGTATAGAACCGACATTATGTTATCATTTACTAATGATGGTTCCACAACAAATATATTCTAAAAAACAATATATGTTGATTTAAGAACATCAAAAAATCTAATTATATTATACGAACAAGAAATGATATCCAATTTCAATTTGAAGTCCTCATGCACTCATAATATGCCATAAGAATTTATGTATTGAATGTATACATGGTATGAAAAAAAATCATGTCATTTTAGTGGGGATTTTGGGTTAACCATAACCAGTGAAAACCAAAAAAAAATTATAATCATAGATAAATTCTTTCCCCTAGTGGGGATGTTGGGTTATCCATAACCAATGAAAACCCAAAAAAAACTAATCAAAACCATGTAATTTGGGTTTCCTCTATATAGGGGATAAATAATCCAAGGAACCAACACATAACCAATAACCATTATCTCATAGTATCCTATAAAATACCCACATAATAGGAAAAATAAAAAAGGAAGTCTGTGATATAACTTCATAAAATCCCAAAAATGAGATCCTCATTACATTTTCCCTAAGCTACTACAACACATTTCCTCAAGCATAGCTTCTTGTAATACAGAGCATACCAAATTGTAGCATGGGAAAAATTTGGTATGCTGGGGATACTATACCCTCCAATAAAAGTGAAAGAAGGATATCATAAATCAGAAAAAGTATAAAAAAATTGATAAACATGAACTGTTATAATAGGACATATAATCCACCGTATCAGAATAATGATATAAAAGATTATCATAGTATAAAAAATATAATAAATAAATATGGAAGCATAAATAAGAAAAAAAAACTAATATTTAACAAATCAACAAATTTTCATTCAAATTGAATGCTTATATATAATTCTAATACGCAAAATGGGAATACATTGACAAAAATATACAACATTCTATATAATAAAATGATAAAATACATATGTAATATCATCTAGATCATATCCTCAGTCCAAATCTCACATGCTCTATGATATATGTTAATAAATCGTAAAAATATATAAGGGTGATTTCTATTACCCATACTCATAGACAAGTAATCTAATTTTTTACTAAAGGAATCATGAGTAAGGTGTGATATAATATAACAGCCTTCCACCACCAATAGTGTTGATAAAAATACCACCTTATATACATTGCAACAAAAATTTCGCTAAAATGAATAATGAAAAATTATGAATGATAAATACTAATTATATCATGTCCCTATAAGACACATGGTTTTCATTATTTTCATTGCAATAGGCCTGTTGTTATATGATCTATAACTATACAGATATATAGAAATATTATTTATTGTATTGTTATGTACTTTAACAACCATGATGAAAAATATATTTGAGGATATATGTGGAATTATACATGGATACTAGGTGATGGGTGGATCCAGGGAATAACATAAGCATCCAAAACTAGTTTAATAAGCATTAGGATCCAAAAAAATATTAATTCCCCAAAAATCAATATTAATGTGAGACATCATTATCATTAACCATGATTGGTGTGTTGAGATGTGATTCATAACACCTAATATAGAAGAGACATGGAAGATATTTTATATCTCCCTTATACATAACATATGTGGAACGCTATTCCCATCACCCATATACAAGCCTATCAGTGAGATATTCCATTCATATTAACTTATATAAGGGAGAGTGAATTTTCATTCTCAAATATTCTTTTAACCATCATCCCAAAACAATAGCAATGGGCTACTCAAAATAAAAAAAATAACATCATGGACAACCTCAACATTATTTCTTATTGGAATCCAAATATAACTAATGAATAAAATATTATAATAAGAAATAAATGAATAATTCATCACATGTCATGGGATGTCCACACATTATCATTCATTATAATTAATCGGTTTAATTTATTTAATCTTTGGAAATAATTTTCTTTCAATCACATTAATCCTTTTAATTATTCAAAACACGTAAATTTATAATGAATATGAAAAAAAACACTATGAAAGGGGTTTTTCCAAATTAATGAATATATTAAATATTTATTTCTAATTGGAACACCATATGGGGTGTCTATAATTATGGTTGAAATCCTTTATCTTCATTGAAATGGATGAAATTACTATTCAATAACAAGTATTAATATTTGTAAATTTATAAAACTATTTAATAGAACCTATAGAAATTTCTCATGTGTTTTACAAAAGCGGAGCTATGAAATCAACTCGTCTATTTGGGAAAACAATGCCTCTGTAATTATATAATTAGAAGACTCCTCATCCCATATCGACTTTATATTTAAATAATACATGATGAAATTTGAATTATTGTCTAATTCCATGAGAATAAGGAGAATGATATCACTATGAAATATCACAGTAGAAATTATAAAAAAATGATAATAGTAGGAATTGGATTCCAGATCATTCATCAAGATATAAAATGATTCTAATTTTATTCGATTTGGAGTGCAAAAGATATAATGAAATCAAATCATATCTATGGTGGAGGAGGATATCTTATGAGGGATGTAGGTGGAGTTCATCCACTGGAAATAGTGGGAGAAATATGAGTGTAATTCACTTACATTAATTTAGAGTAAAGTGGTATATTCCAAAAAATGTAATGTGTCATTTGGTTTGGATGCATGGTTGGTAAATATATGCACTGACCATTTGAAGGTCACTATTTAGGGGGGGTACCCCATAAGGGATAAGATCAACGTTTGGCCAACCATCTACTAGCTGTGTGATGATTTCTATCGTAAAGTATTATTCATCCTATATGGGGATAGAGGGGCGATTTCATAGTTAATGAAAAACCATACAAACACATGTACCATTCTGATGTATTTCATAATATTTCCAATATTGTGATGTCTGGGCCATATGGTATCTCCACATCATGAGGCTTAGTCTGTTATTCCAAGTTTTAGGGTAATGGGATCCAATCATTCTTGGTAATCTATTGTGACTTTTGTGACTCCATTAGGTAACATTACAAGGAAATCATTAATGAATATAATAAACCTACAAACAAAGCATATTTTTGATAAAAATATGGGTCATTACATGGTTCTCTAGTTGTGATAGATGGAAAATAAAATGAAAACAGTAGGACATGAGATCCAAGAGATGTGTTTTTTGACAAGATTATGTCATGTGCAAAAGTGAAGGGTGCATGTTTGCCCCCCCCCCCTCCCCACAAGTGCTATGTCCCTGGGTGATATGGTGTATAAAAATGTAGTTTTAATATATGACTCAGTAAAATTATTACTAGTTGGAATATGTTGTTTATTATAGTGACCTTATTGATGTCACTCTAAATTATGAAGAAGTATTAATTTTACGTTTATGGATTTGTAATTAGATGGGTCGGCCAATTCATGATTTCTATTGGGTGTGGGAGGAATGGGATTATGCATTAGTCTATTGAATGTGGTGTATGATGGGTGATTCTCTTTTTAGTGTATAAGCTTGTTGGAATAATTTTTTTATAAGGATGCATTTTATGCATTCATGTTCTATAGAATTTTGTATTTCATCGTGATGGGTTTGTTTTTTTGAGTGATGATCAGATAATTGTTGTGTTTCTTGGTTGTCACAATTGGTTACGAGATATATCATAGGGACATTATGTGATCATGTGTATGATTTTTTTTATTGTGAGAATATTTTTCATGAGATTTTACTCGCAATGGTTATAAAGATGTTATTTATTATGGTTACACATGATTGTATAATGATTAATTGTTAATTATATCTTGGATACACATGTACTGGAGATAACCTATATGTTTGGGATTATAGATTTTTTGCTCTTGAAGCGTATTATTATGAGGGTTGAAATGATCAATATTTTATGTGTATGACGAGAATCGATTTGGGGTAGTGAATCACAAGTTCAGATGGAATCCTAGTGCCCTATAATGGGTTTGGCATGTCCTTATAGTTTATATTATAATTCAAAATGGATTTTTTTATTGTGGGACTATTATATGATATCATATCATTCTATTATATTAAATATTTTAATTTCCAATATAATTATATCATCAATAATATTCTATGTGAGAATTGACTATAAACCAATCTTAAAATGGATCCTTATGCTGATATAGATCCTGCAAAGTTGTTGTGATCATGGAAAATTATATTAAACTCATATGGTAAGAAAATAAATATCATCTATTTCAACGTGAGGACTTATTGATGGACATATGTCGATAAATATATTGGCTTTCACTCTATAAATCTATTGATGTGTGATACCTGATATTTTGTTAACTCTTGTAAATTTGATATGTCCATTTCTAGTATTGAGGTCCAGTAGTGAATAGATAATTGTTATTGGATGTTGTTTCGATTTCATGGTTAATATAAGAAAACACATATAGTAGGGTTTATCATACTAGTAATGATAATATGACCATTATGACAGTTGCCTTGATGATGTAATGGGAATAAAATTGACAGTGTTTGTGGTCTAAAAGAAATATATTGTGATAGAAGAATACAATGATTGGAAGTACTATTTATTTGAATTGGTCATGATACAGTTAGTTCTATGTTCAGTCACACAATGACCATGATGACGAATTGTGGATGATGATGTGACTTATTATGATGGGTATGTCTAGTCTGCGACTATCCTAGTAGGTGTATGGTGGTGGATTATAGTGTATATTCCATTTATGTTTCATTTGATTTATAGTTGGCTTTATAAATTGGAAATATATTGTAGTATTAAGATAGAAAAAAATGATATAAGAATTAATTTGGATCAATGGACTGTTGGGATGTGTGTTTGGGAGAGTACTGAGATTTCTCAAGGATGATAAATTTTGTGTTTGGTAGTTATAAAGAACCATTTTTTTCTAGATTTTTTATTTCCTATGGATTTGAAATATTTATTGTCATAGTCTAGGGGAAGGTTAAAATGGGAATTTTACCTCTGAATAAGTATATCACGAAAATTTCTAACCACTCAATTGGTATCAAAGTGAGGTGTTTACCATGGTATTGGTGATTTTTGGAATTTTGAGATACTCAAATTTTAGAGAAATGTGTATTATGTATTTAATAAAATGATAAATAATTCAATTGGAATTTTGTGGAGATATCTTTTTAATGTGTGTCATATTGTGATTTTGAATTAACGATTATGTCTAGAATATGATTTTTTTCTCATGTGAGGTTATATACTGGTTTGTGTTTTCTAGACATTTTGTGTGTGATTTTAATTGGAATTTAATTAATAAATTAATTATTAATCATTCCCCACCCCTCACACAAAAACTGGATTCTTATACATGGATATAGGGGTGGGAAAGTATTCTCCCTCACATGGTGGTTGAATAAATATAAGATGTGGGATGATGTGTTACCAAAATATATCCATGAAAGTGATCAAGAATAGGTCTAGGTAAAATGGTTTCATGTACAAATTTTTACCCAGTGCATCATCCTTTTCTCCATAAGGATGGACATATTTTGAGATTTTGTATCCAATAAAAATATAAGTGATTATTTTTAGAAATAAATCAATTATAAAAATATTAATTACCCACTGGGGATCGATTTGATCATAATTAGGAAAAAATGTGGAATTCATGTCGTTCATAATGGTTTCCAGTTGGTGAATCCTTAATAAATGATGTTTTATATTGAAAACACACACCATGTTTTTATCATATTTATTAATAAATAGATAATGTTCATTACAGGAAATGACTTTTAGAGGATATAGATTGTGTGTCACAGATAATATTTCCAAGTATATGGACCAATAGACAATGCAGAAGAACCTTTATGGGTGGGTTGTTCAAAATGAGTATTTATAGTATTTATGAAATGTAGGAGTACATTACATGGTGAATCACATAGTCAACAGATTTTGAAATGTGGTATTTTACATAGTTTTGTGTATACAGCATGTATATGATTTAAAAATATTATACCTGGGATTGACCTTCCATGTCTAATAGAAGTAGACACCTATGTGGGGATTATATAGAAAATGTTTTTACGACTGTATACATGTTGTGTTCAACTCCATCTCTAGAAATTATATGGTGTTTTAATGTTTTCATAAATCTAAAATATTATTGGACACAAGGGGACTCCATATGATATCATTTTTATGAACGCTTTTGTGGAACCAATGGGTCATTTTATGGAAATATCAAAGCGATTTACATGGAAATAATCTGTGACATAGTGTTTTCCAACAATAATGGAATTCAGATATCTATTAAGAGTGATTCAATGAATGAGACCTAGGTTAGGGCAATGGATATTATTGGATGAAATGGTGTTCATTTTCTATATTCATAAATTTGTGCTGGATTGTGACTGCCACTGTTTTCTAGGATTCAGATATGACATTATAACCTAGATTGTTTGGATGCACAGTGTAAGAAAGTTATTGATTAACATGTGATTTTAGGGATGCTATCCCTCTTGAGCTATTTTATCCCTAACAATATATAATACTATGAAATAGTATATAATGTGTTGTGGTATTTGATTCCTCAATATATTTTGATTTAAATGATATAGTAGTTGAGGAAATTTCAATGTAGCTGGATGTATTCAATTATGTTTTGAACGAAATGATCCAATGAGATATTCAATAACATGTGTAGTAATACCAATTATCACATGTGGTATTTCTCTGTTATCAAGTTAACTAATAGGGATTAGTTGGTACCTGATTGATATAACAACACTGAGAAGGTAGGGATGTTTTAACAAAAATAGGTTGTGGGTGTCAAAATATAGGGAATTTCTTATATTAAGAAATGGTATGGTAGGATTACCATTGAAAATGACCCCATGTTTGTGTGATTTTATTGGAGGTTCCAATGATATAGTTCATGATTTTTACATGGGATAAAATTTCATTGAGATGTTATATGTGAAACAATAGGGATATCCAAAACATATATGGTTGATTAAATTCATGATCATAAATATATATAGTTTTTTATTTTTCATTATTTTAGTTTGGTTTTTTGTGAGGATGAACATATAGAATGATAAAACAGTGATTCTAGATATGATTGTAGATGTTGTGTATGTATAATGGATCAATGATTGAAATATATATTTATGTATTATTAAATTTTTTATAATGTATATTGTTTCTGCCTATTATGAATGTAGTGTTGAATTTAAGGAATGGTTGTTCGAGCCATTACTGTATATGATTTAGTAGTCCAAGTTCCAATTTTAGTTAATTTATTCATTTTGCATTCCCTATTATATTTCCAATTGGGTATCTATATTATTAATTCATACTCATATATGGGTATATAGTCAAATATGAGTACCTTCATTGATCTGTATTTCTTGTTTGAATACTTTGGATTATGAAGGGGTGCTCTTGATATCATGTGATGAACTAGCACATGGAATTGGTTCAATTGAATATACGGTATGTCTATTCATGATATAAAAAATAATTTAGTTCCCAAAAAATGAGAAAACATATAGGAAGTTAAACAATACACATTTAATGTAATACTAACACCCAATGATCAATAGAGAGTGTTACATATGATTTTTATCTAGGATTTAATGAACTCAAACCAATAAATCAATTATGGGTAAATAAACTAACAATTACACGAAAAAATGTGAAAAGCATAAAAGTTTAATATCCATTTACATTTTTGAAGGAAATTTTACCATCATTATAGGGAACATTATAAAGGTAACATAATTAATTTATATCGTTACATAATAAAAAATTCATACTAGGATTATTATAAAATTAATGCAAACATTATCTCTTTGTCAAGGAAATTATTATCCTAGATGAATCATTCATTTCTGAATCAATAATATTAATAATTATTAGATTATATGATCCAAAAATTGTGAAAATTCATTCCCTATATCCATAAATGTTTTAAAAAACTGGAAAAACACAACATGTTATCCCAAATAGTTAAATATAATTCACTAATCACAACTGTGTAAAAATCCAACAATAAAAGATCATTTTTATCAATTCGATAAATTTTTAACCTTAAGAATCCTATAATATATGTTTGATCACATTCAGTTCCCAAAAATCAATAATATTAGATTATATATATATATATTACATAATTATTGGGAAATTATATCCAAATAATACCAATATCTTATATTGTTATCCAATGATATAGTCTTCTCCTGACAATTAAATTGTTACTATAATAGACATTGAGTATTCTGGGGGGGGTATTTTGAGGGGTTTTTGGGACATGTGAGTCATTCCCATTGTTACTCATTTAATACTTATCCAATGTTATATATTTCCATTTGTACATTACTTTGGGGGTATCTCATTCTGTTGGTAGCTCAATCTGGCAGTTTCTCAAAATATTGTTTGATCATCCAAGAAGTTACACTCTAAAGGAAACTCAACGTGATGTGAATCACTTGGAGTGACTGGTACGAATATGAATTTATTGAATTGAATCAATTGTTGTTACTCTCCTAGAGGTAAATCACTCGTTGGAAATCGTATAATTTAATCATCGGGTTTTGACTCACTGGTAATGACTCGTTTGGTGGTGACATGTATGGTGGTGAATCCTCGAGCAGTGACATGTTTGAAAATGCATTATCTGTTACTGACTCGTTGGGTGTCATTTATCTAGCTATGACTCATTGGTGGTAACTCATCTGGTGGTGGCTTGTTTGGCGATGGTGGTGAAACTTTTAATTATTTTTCCAAATTTCAATAATTTTCACTAATATTTCAGTATTTCCATTTTGACATTCTTTATAAGGTTAAATTAGTTTAAACCCATAATTAAGCAGGTATGAAGCTGTTTCTTGGCCTATAAATAAAATTATTGATCTTCTAAAAAAATAAAAAGTCATTTAAATGGTCATCCCTTATGGTTTATTAAGATCTTACATTATTTTTTGTTCTAATCTAATATAAATACAAAATGTTCAGGATTACATCATCCTATAGATAATATCAATCATACCTATTTTTGGATTATATTTCTCTTGATATGCGACGTTCCGAATCATTTCACTCAAAGGAGTCCTATAAGAAGGTGTTGTTGTTCATTCAAGACTCATCCCCACGATGTAGTTTCCTTCTGTACGCACCCATATTTTTGTGTAGAAATCCCAAGAATAATGTTATAATAATTATCATTAATCAAACTTGGATTTGATTAATATCTCTCATATTTGTGCATCATGTGGGGTGGGTGTATTAATGTTTATCTTGATCAGAAAGATGAAATTCAGATTAAAACATATAGTTGTACCAGTTTGTGATCTATAAATAAGGTTTGTGAAAAAGAGTAAAATGATAAGATTCTTTTGGTTATAATGCTGAATTTTTTGGCCTAAATTCCCATATAAAATTATGTCCATTGTGAGTCCTTGTTTATGCACTTTTTTATGTTCTATGGAACACATTCATGTTATGTGGCTATTAATATCACCTATTATATAATTGGATAACCATATACTTTATGTTAAAATAAATGGATGCCCATGGATTATGTAATTTGTGTAATATCACCCTTTATCAATCATTTTAATTATAATAATGGATTACTATCCAAATATGAATGTATATTTGTCTCTGTTATGTTATGTAATGTATTTGTGGACATGATTGAATGTTATGGGTCGACTCTGTGATATGATTGATTTAATGTTATAATGTTGTGTTATGTGGGGTAGTGGATGAGATGTTTTATACTGTGGGTATGTGATGCTTGTTATGATGGACTGGTTAAATGATGATAAAATGGTGGGTGTGGAATGGTTATGCAATGGGGGTGTGTAATGGAATGTTTCTATAAGTAATTGATGACATGGGATTATTGATAGCGGAATAGTGGGTTGTTGTGTGTTGCTAATTTTTGTGTGTTTTTTATTATATTGTGTGAATTAATTATAGTTTCTTGGTAATTATATAACTAATGATGAATATCCATTCATCAGATCAATCAAGAAAAAACAATTTATTTGGGAAGGAAGGTGGAATGTGAACAAGTAATGAATTAATGATAACTAGAAGGAATCATATAAAACAAATGTGTTGCTAACATGAGATTATAAGATATTTGTGAAATATACTATGTAATGAAATGTTCATTGAATGTATAATGTGGCATATGAATTTTATTAAAGCAGTACAATGTTTTTATTTTCCAATGTTGTTTGTTATGTTATATATAATCAAGTATAAATGTTATTAATATTGTATGACAAGAAATTCAAATTTTCATATTTAATGAGTAAATTAATGAGGAGATATTTCAATTAATAGGATAATGTATATATATATAATAATGGGTTTGAAACATGAAATAATTTAATATTCTATGTGAAATGATTTTTCTATAGAATGTTGATGACACAATTGACATATGCTGGTAATGTTTGATTTTATTGATAAAACATTATAACTATAACATGTATTATAGATTGAAAATGAAATGTTTTTTGCCTTTTGTTTTTTTTATGCATTTAATGGTGGTAGAAAAAGTGTGGATTTTGGGAGATGGTTAAATCCCTCTTTATAAACCCCATGGTCTGGCTTCTGTGTTATAACTATAAATTTATATAAATTATACTTTCTTATGATATATATATATACCCCACCCTAATTGATAATTACATGCCGAACACCCCCATCTTTATGGGGGAGTGTCTCTTTCACAAAAATCACGGGGGAAGGATGGATGAATGGCCAATATCTCCTCCTTTATACCATTTTTACGTAGTGGAAGACCAATATTCTTTTGGTGTTTTGTGGTTTGTGAGGATCACTTGTGTGAATATAAGATGTTCAGTCCAATGATTCCTCGGTGTGAGGTGTTTTTTGTTATCTGAAGAGCATTTTTGATGTACAGTTTTGTCTATTCAGATATGTCTTTGAGATGATATGACTTATTCATCCCCATGTGTTTTTGTGTTTAGGTGTGATTTGTGGCCTAGGTGTCTGGTGGTGTAATGTTATGTTGTCTATGGAATATGCTTCAACATGTGGGTTGTTATGTGGTTTGTGGCCTAGGTGTCTGTGGGCGGGAAGTAATGTGTCTCAGGAAACATGTTAGGGGACTAGATATAATCCTTTCACATGTCCATTGTAGTCTTTTGTTTTCCAAACTAATTATAGATGATGTTCACACTATGTATATAAAAAACTAGTATTAAGATTATATGAGGTATCTTTGGACCTTATTGGACATTTATAGCTCAGACCTTTGGATTTGATAATGTTTCACAGCCTTTGATATTATTCATTTGGACTTTAATAAGGAGACTATATGTGTATATGAATTGATTTATATATAAATTGTGTAATAGTTTGGAATTATTTTTATATTATTTCTTGGATTAGTTTGTAGTTGTTTAATCCTATCTTCCAATATTGTTTTGTTATAATGTGTAATGAATCCAATATTGTTATATTTTTACATTCATTGTTCTCATAACCAACCCATGGACAATTAGAGTCGGGATATAGCGTTAATATTATCCCAAGAGGTGCATATTGGGAAAGATGGGGTTGTGGTAGAATGGTATTAAAAGATGATGGTTGAGAGATATGGCGGAGTTTATAGTTAGGAATATTGATTACTGCATGGGTTGGTATTGTAATAGTGTTAGTTATCCTTGTGATGTGGCATAGGATATGGTGAACAACTTGGAAAGGAGATTTTTTGTCCCCCATGATCTACTACATGTAATTTGAGCCTAATGAATAACCCTATGACATAACACTTCTTACAGGGTAGATACATAGAAGAGGTACAAGCATTATAATGTGATGTATTTTTATTTAGAATAGGTTGATTGTGGGAAGAAAAAATGAACTAAATTATTCATGAAATTTTATGTGTATTTATTTTAATTATCCCTTTATTTTATTTATAATGAAATCAATTAATTTTTTTTGAAATATTTTTTTAAAAAAAGATGAAAGAATAATATGATGGTTAACTGGATTGAATTTTATTGAATCCTTCTTGGGGAAACAATATTTTATTTCTGTTCCTATTATATAAATAATCCATATAAATTGAATTTTAATTCCCTTATTAGAAATATATAATACATCATCTCGTTTTGTTATATATTAAAATATTTTGTAAAACATTGTTTGTTTATTTTATTACTATCAGCATTTAAATTTTATAAACCATTATGAAGCATGAAACCTAGAATTTTCTTTCATAATGGATTTATAAAATAAATAACATTGATACCATTCAAATATATTTTCTTGTTTCCATGTGAGCTAATATGTCTTGTGCTACTTTACATATATAATTTTTCATAGGCTTTTGTTGATGAAATATTGTAATATATGGAATTAAACATTTAATTTCCAAAATTCATATAAATATATTTATTTATTATAGATGATATTTTTTTGAATTTTGAATCATTGAAAATAATATTTTTTATGTATTCATGATTTTATATTTACTTTATTTGTGTACCTTCATGATGTAATCCTATGTTTATCTAGAAATTCTTATGAAATTTATTGCCAATGTTTGGAATTTTATAAATATTATTTTTGGTAACACGTTGAGACATAAAACTATTAAAATGATTATAATTAATATATTATGAATAATAATAATATTACTGTTGAAATAACTTTTCTTCAGATGCTAATTCATGAGTAGTTTATTGGGATGCATTTGTAAAGTTGAAATCATTGATGTAGTATATTAGAAAATTATATTATAAGATATTTTTTCTTGTAGATTATTTAATAAATTACATTTAAATGTGTAAGTAGAACCATATTTTCCTTATTTCAGTTAATAAATATGTTTTTATGAAATATTAAATTATTTATAATGTTTATCTCGATCGTGGTAGAGAACGAGATTTATTAATATAACACATTCAGTTTAAATATTTTTATCATAAATCATGTTTCCATGAGAAATGTTTTGATCAATGAATATTCACCTTGATCATGATAAATCATGAAACATAGAAATACAAAATGTGTATTTAAAATTTATATTTTATGAATATTTTTATACATTATTTATTATGACACCATTCTTTTTATGTAATTAGTAATTGAATTGATAAAAATAACATTACATGTAGAATTTTCTATATGAAGTTGGAAGTTTATTACTTTGATAAAACTATGAACCCAACATTTATTGTGTATCCATATTAATCAAGGTGAATGATATAACATGGGGGTAATTTTTTCATTGTCATCGATCCAAGATATAGAAATTTAGAATCATGTAATTATGATTTACTAAAAACAACCATGAAAAGTTTAGTGTTTTTTGTGGTTTCATTTTATCGTTGCATTGATGTGTTGATATGCCCTAATGAAATTGGAAGTTTATGGATACTTAGTTTGTGATGTGTCTATTTTATATAATAATACAATTTACATTACTGGTGGATCAAACACAACATGTATAAAAATTCTAATCACTAATTTGTGTCTAATGAATTTCTTCCCCGGTGAAATTTTTTTTGGATATACCTATGATAAATAATTAGATGTTGTAATAAAGACATATTTAAAATTATGGAAGATTCTATGACCAAATGATATGTATTTTTTTGTTGATTCCTTATGTAAAATGTTGTTTAGAAACCTTCATGTATTAAAAGAGGGGGAAACCTGATTAATAACCGATACATGGTATACTTTGAAATAAATAAAACTATGCAGGTGGGTCAGTGACACCCAATGTGGTAATATATCAATATTGGAGAGGTAATTCCCTCATTTGTGTTGTTGTTGATTTTATTTCGATGGTAAAGTGTTGTGGTGATGTGGTTGTGTAATGTTTCTGGTGGATTCATTCATTATATAGTATGTTTGGATAGTGGGTGTGTTATGTAGTGTTAGTGGTGTGTGGTTGTAGAGGTTTGTGGTTATTTTGGAATGATGAATTGTGTTATGATATGTTTTTATTTATAGAATCTATCAACACTCATAATAATGATAATCACATAAATGTGGTAATAAAATTATATATTTATGTCATAAGTCATGATATCAATACATATGTTCTTTCCTCTAATGACAAAATCATTTTCTAAGGGAAGTGTTGGGAATATATGAATACCACCATGTTGGTTGTGTTGTTTTGTTTGATCTTATTTATATGTAATGTGTTATAAAATCAATCATATGAATAGACATAAACACTCTCACCACACCAATATGTCTAATATTACAAAACATTTTATAACTATGTGAACATTTTAGCTCCACCCAAAATGTACAATATCATGGTGTGGAAGATGGGTTCCTTGGATTTTTTTTCTTTTATTATATATTCCCATATTAATATATGTTTTCGTATTGGTAGATAAATTCAATTTTTATCTCATACAAATAAATTATATGAACCTATGAAAAATTTTAAATTTAAATGTTGAACAATTTTTCTTCTTATGAATGTTCTATGTAATTAATTATTTATTGACATACCTGGGAAAATTTGGAACTTGGATAAGATGGTATGTTAAAAACTCATGTTATGTCTATGATGCATACCATTTTTTATTTAAATTTTCCTAAATATTATAATTATTTTATCTTGGTAGATATCATGATACTATTATTCTAGTCGAATAGTAAAAATTTCATGAAATAATTAAACCATTTAATTAATGTATGTGGTCTTAGAAAAAATGTTTCAGAAAAATAATTTCCCTAAATTTGGTGATTTTTTTTTAACAAAGAGTATTTTGATAAATCCCCTACTATAAAATGGATTAAAACTGATTTTTAACAGAACAAGGTTTTTATATCCAATGGAATTAATTTTTTAGATTTTCATATAAATGATTTAATATGAATTTTTTCATACATATCATGATTTAGTGTATGGTATTGGTATAAATGTCTAGAATTTAATAGATCATTTTAAAAATAGTTCCTAGATTTTATACTCCACAAAAATAGTTTAATAATGTGTTGTAAATTGATTGTTTACATTTTTAATAAATTTTCACTTGAAAATGGTATTTTGTTTCTTCTTGATATGTTATGAATTATATGTTTTAACAGTTTCGAATTTAATTTTTATAGATTGCCAAATGTGGAATATCCATGTATAGATATTCATTCAATGTAAAAGTGATTTATTTGATATAAAAGGTATAACAATATTTTCTCCTTGCCAAAATAATCACATCCATTTGAAATAATTTTAATATTTTATTAATGTTCTTCCTTCATGGGTTTTATTATTTTTGATTGATTGTTATGCATTGAAAAATGCAGTTGCTATGAAAATATATCTGGTCATGTACATGTATGACAGGTATCTCTCCCATGAGATTTTAATATATTATTCTATAGATTTTTAGTTCTTTCTCAGTAGTATATTGTGTGAAAATATTTTATGAAACATGTGAGGTATCTCATGGAATGGTAATTCAGTCCCTTCAACTATATTACTATGGGATATTTTTTAATTCATTGGTGATAGAATAGTTTGAGACTTATCTAATGTAATGGAAATGATGTCAACAATTTATTTGGTAGAAAATAGGTCTTTGAGGTGTGTGAGTGAATTATGGGGTGTTTTAGGGACACGTTAATCATTCCAATGATAACTCATTTGATTTCACATCTGTATTTCTATTTTTTTAATGGTATCTAATTCTTGTGGTATCACATTATTGATATTTGTAGTTCTATCGGTAGATCAGCTTGACCATTTCTCATCCTGATGGTGAATTTCTATTGGTGACTCATCTAGTACGTACTCGTTAGTAGTGACTCATGTAACGGTGACACACAGGTAGTGGATCACTGCGAATGAATCATATAGATATGAAATGATTGTAGTTAATCGCTAGAGGTGACTCTTCTATAAGTGACTAGTTTGCTGATGAAACGTTGATAGTGACTCTTTGTATCACCGCATGATTTTTCAGATAAATTTAATTTTGAATTCATGAACAATTGAGTCTCTAAAAAATAGGAAATCTTTATAACATACCTAGTAAACAAATTTATTCCACATCTATGATTTTAATTTCAAAAAAACGGACATACATAGTTCTGTTCCGAAATATATGAAGAGTCTGAAAAGAAAAATATATTTTTTGGTGAATATTAACATACCCTTTTAATTGTAATATAAATAGTAATTGTAACCTCATGAATAATTATTTGTATTATTATTTTATTTTCATATGTTTTTAAGATAATGAGATCTTGATTAATTTTTCAATGTTATATAGAACAAAGTATAGTTTTCAGATTCTTAGTATGAAAATAAATTATAGTTTATTTAAAAATTAAATTTATAATATATATAAAATTATATTCAAAAAATGGATTTCATTTTTAATTTCAACATGTTGAAAAATGGATAGGGTGAAATTATTTGAATCTTCTAAAACACTAATATTTGTAGATGAATAGTAAAATATGGTAATTTACCTTATATATACATTATCAATTATATTCAGTATTCTTAACTTCATGGATGATTTAAGAACCCTTAGATCTTACACACATTCACATATTACTATTATTTGTCACATTTATCAATATTATTCATTTTCTTTGGAAAATTAATAAAAATAATGAGTAAAATAATGGTAAAACCCTCATCTCATCCGTGTCATGACCCATCCCCTGGGGCCTGTATCGTGACTACCCAAAGCCCACCTTCCATAGGCCAGGGACTGGCGACTAGAACCAAAGAATTAATTCCATAATACTAGGAAGGAATTGCCTGTATAAAACATAAACACACACAACCAGAGTTCAAGTGGTAGAAAACACTAAGTAAAAACTATATAACAAAAGATGTGTTGTAATGTAAAAGGGGAAGGAAATACAATCCCAATAGTAAAGTACAAGGAAATGAAAAACGGGTATAACTATAATACAAATAGCTGGAAGGTGTCTAGAAACTCCTGGATCATCCACCACGGATCTTACATGAAGGGTAGGTACAGATAGCCTCCTCAGCGCCCCAGTTCCGTCTGTCACCATCGGATACTGTCTCTTCATGAGCTCCACCTCCAGGCACCGTAAAGTCCTCGCACACTCCACCTCGATT
The DNA here is from genome assembly GCA_963277665.1 of Viscum album. Taxonomy (NCBI): domain Eukaryota; kingdom Viridiplantae; phylum Streptophyta; class Magnoliopsida; order Santalales; family Viscaceae; genus Viscum; species Viscum album. The sequence goes on along the minus strand of OY728142.1, from coordinate 1,356,649,545 downwards.
AGCGCTATCTGTCGTCTTCGTCCAACACTATGTGGCACGGGCATATCCCGTGCAAGGGTGAGTATAACGATACACAATAGGTACCCAGAGACCCTCAAGGTCTCAAAATATCCAACAAGGATAAACCACAAAGTATGATTTCAATGGATAACCATTACTTAGGTATATTTCTATATATATAACTATGTTATCAAGTAACTCATCTCAATCATGAAAAATAAACAAAGGTCATTGACTCAGCTCAAACCAGGATTTTCATTAACGAAACCACAACTGTTGGAGAACTCATCCTCTATCGAGTACAGTGTCCATGTCGCGACTCTGAGGCTCTACTCATTATCCTTAGACTGATAAGTTATTCCTCTTCTCAAGTACCACAAGTCTGCTGCCAAACCGGGTGTTCCGTCCGCTGTGGGTCTGCTGCCAAACTGGGCACTCCCCTAATAGCTGTAAGAGGTACTCCTTTTGTCGACTACCATAGGTATGCTGCCAAAACTAGTGCTCCGTCCATCGTGGGTCTGCCTCCAAACTGGGCGCTCCATCCACTGGTCTAGTCGAATCACTCTATGTCGAATCGGTCAAGTAGTCTTTAGGTCTACATCTACTAGGACTTTGCAGTCCATCCACTCATATCTGGGCAGATCATCTCCACGAGCTACTATTCAATTCTTCAAGTGTCACGAAGTCTGAGGTGGAAGTATCTCAAAGGAATTCCACATCATCGGGGTCTCAACGCAATAGACGACGCGTCAATCAAACACCTGGTTAGTGAGGTATTGGTATTTTAGTCTCGGGGGCCCGGTTGGATTCGTGTATGAACCAACCTGACCATTACTCAGTTATACACCAAACTTCAGTCGAGTATACTCAACGGAACGACTATGTTCCAAGAATACCAGGGCTGCTTACGGTTCTTCAAACGGATGTCTGGTGCCAAATATATGACCCAAGAAGGTAAAGGTTCATTAGTGGGAATGGATCCGGTCTAACCCAGTCGGACCGACTAGACCCAACCCATTCTAGGCCTACCTGGTCTTTGTAGACCCGGTCAGACTTGTTTGGTATGGCCCGACCATTGGGCAGCTTTACCCGCTATACTTTGACCCGGTCTGGAGGGGCCGGCCTAGCAGACAGCGAGGGCAGTTCGGCCCCATCATCGCCACGTAGGAGGCTCGGTAACTCGGCCCGGAAGATTGGGTTGGTTCATCCAACGACACCATAGGGGCACTGTGGGTCGGCTCAGTAGTTGAGTTGCCGCTCGGGGTGCGGTCGTGCCAACAGGACTCTGAGCAGGACTCAGCTACGTAGGGAAGGCTACTACAAGAGCCGAGCAGGCGGGCAGCGCACCGACCGGGGGCACGGGGCACCAGGCGCCACGATGGCACGAGTGTAAGACGCCCCTCAGCTTTCCGGTATGGCTGTGTGGATCCGGGAGCACGACGGGAGGGGTGCGAGGACTCGGGTGCATGCCGGCAGGGGCACGGGGCTCGGGGGAGCGCACCTGCAAGGGTGCGGGGAACCGGGAGCGCGCCGACAGGAGCACTGGGCTCCGGGTAGGGCGCCGACAGGGGCATGGGGCGCCGACAGCGTGCCAGCAGGGGCGCGATGGTGCGGGTAGCACACCAGGGTGCCACAGGGGCGATGATGTTCATAGAGGCCACGGGTAGTGCGGCCTATGTTCTCTTCCATCGTCGTCATGGTCGCGTGTATCGCCTTCGTTGTCACCAATCATGAACGAAAAAGTGGAGGGTCGGACCATGTTCTTGTGTCCCGAACCCTCCTTGTTATGGTGATATAATTCAGTTCTCAAAGCACACAACACATGATAGATAATGGAGTTTAATATTCAATCATATAAAATAACCCCTACCTTGTATTTTTCGATGATTTATGACGGATTCGCGACATGGAAAACATCGTCGTTGGAGAATCTCTTCCTGGGTGGCATCTTCTCCTTTGAAGTGGATGACGAAAGAATAATATGTTTTCATTTTTCTACGGTAGTGGAAGAGACGATCCCTTCCTTGCCCCGGTTGAAGAAGTAAGAAGTCAGTGATCTTCGTTCTTCAGTGGTTCTTCGTTGGAGAGAAAATGCTTCACCAAAAACTCCTACTCTACATTGTTCTCCCAACAAAGCCTATGCCAACCAAAAATAAAATAATAAATTGTCCCTTATTTTAATGGTCGGCATGTATTCAAAAGAATTAAAATTAATTATGATGGTGCACTTAATTAAATTAATGGAGTAGTAAATAATTTCAAAGTATTCAATTAATTAATTACAAATGTTTAATTAATTAATTGGGATGATGTTGGCACATTTAAATACAATGAGGGAAGTTGAAGATGCTCCCCACATTATAGAGAGTTACAAGGGGGTTTAAGGGGTTTGATGCTCGTGTGGTCCCCACCATTCAAAATTGAATTGGGGTTTTGAGGGGGTAAAGCTCTTGTGGGCCCCATCTAAAAATATCCTCCCAAGAAAGGATATACTCAGATGGTCCCCACCACTATAACCTCCCATGGGAGGTTGGGGTGTGGTGGCCCCCACCTCCAACCTCCCCATGGAGGTTTTAACCACCCATCTAAAAATAATGTTATAACTTTATTTTTTATTCAATTTTATTAAAAACCCATCAAAAACTAACTTATACTCTCTTTAGAATGCAAATACTATGAATGTATCCATATGAAATCATTGAAGCTATGAGTTCAATGGTGCCCTCAGATTTTAATTTCGACACCAGTTCAGAAGATATAAAATCTTGAAGGTACGTTTACTGAACGTACCTGAAAAAATGATCGAAAAATTATTATCAGTCACACTCGACATGCACCAGTCGAGGTTAGGCTCTACCTTGGTGAAAAACATGCCAAAGAACCCAAATGTAATATCAGATTTTTAATCTGACTCACCGTTTAGAAGTTATTAATTTTACAATAAAATAATGGTCACAAAAATATTATTATTTTGCGGCCAAAAAATAACTTTTTTTGGCTTGCACTGACCAATGTTAGTATCTTCTTAAATATATCATTCCATCACGAGTTTAGTGGTGGTCTCAGATTTATAATCTGAGCTACTATTTGTGTGTTATAATCATTCGAAAAATATAATAACTATATATAATTATTTTATTTATGGTTATTCAATTTTCAGGATTTCTCACAGGAGACATTCGCTGAAAAGGTTTCCATCCTTGAACTCCAGAGGTCTCCATCGGTATATGACTTCTTCCTTCTATGTCTAGTCTTCATATACTCATGGATGATGTATACATTCTTTGTGGTTGCTCGTACCATCTTTGGATAGTAGTAAGTGGTCCGACTTGGTGAGTCGTTCAACGATCACCCATATCGAATCATGACTCCTTGACGTAAATAAAAGACCCTAAAAGAAATCCATTGATATCCTATACCATTTCCACTCTGATACCTCTAAGGGATGAACCCAGCTTGCTGGTACATGGTGCTCTAGCTTCACATGCTGACATTTTAGGCATCAAAAGATAAACTATGCTACCACCTTCTTTATACATGGACACCAGTGGTGTCGTCGAAGTTCCTGGTACAACTTCACCACACCTGGATGTACCGATAGAGGGGATGTGTGGAACTCCCTCAACACTTTTACCAGAAGTTAAACTGGTACCCTTGTTTGTCCTCTAAAGAGGATGTTGTGCTCCCCACCTTCATGAAATTCCAACAGGCACCTCCCCTATGGGAATATGGGCACGTCGTGTCTTGTAGTCAGTGTGTCCACGTTGTGCCTCCCTAACTCACCGACGAATGGGGGGAGTTTCTGTAAGAGACTATAGAATTGAGACTCCATCTCAATCCACAAAGGATATCTATAAGGTAGTTAGCTACTCTGTCGCCTCACCTAGAAGATGTATACCAGTCCTCCTGATGAGCGCATCTGCAACAACATTCCACTTCCCAGGAGAACAGAATATCTTGAAGTCATATTCTGGAATGAATTGAAAAGTCAAAACTCTTTCTTCAACAAGGGAAAGGATGGACCACTCAAGAGTGATCGGATGCACCATCCTATGCATGAGTTTAACACGTGCTTCCTGGGATTACATTTTCACCGACTATGGAAAACCACATCTCAATGTTATAAATAAAACACAACATTTTTCCTTAATACATTCAATATATGTATAAATTATGGTCTCCCATTCGATACCCAAACTAACATCGTAAGGCCTTGATGCTGCCACCAAAAGGATCCAACCAAAACTCTCACCTTTAGGGTTAGATCACACTGTCAGTGTATGTTTGATTATTGAGTCTCCTCACAAAGTTATCTCCAGATGTGAGGTTCTAGTAAATGGGTTAAGTGGAAAATCTAGGTCGGGGACAAGATTCGTGTAAGGATGGAATGGTTAGTACATATGTCTATTGATACAGTATCTAGTAGTACACATAATCCGTACCTAGAATAATTCCTAGAGATATTAAGTCACACTCCTTGACCGCATGCAGCTATTCACTTCCTCTTCCCTCCAGTTCCGGGATCCTAGCGGGGATTACAATGGTGGGTGGTTGTAACATGTCAAAATTTACAACACCTCTTACAACTCTCATAGCTCTCCTTATACATCTGTTGCACTGAAGATTCATCTGTCCCTATTACATCCTCTTTCTGAAACTATTTACAGGCCCATGTCTCTGATACTGGCACTGGTTTCCTTCTTTCCCAATGCTAACATTCACTGTCACTATCTGCTCATCCAAAGGACATTCAACCACAAAGGATGTCTCTGGAATACCAACATAAGTAGAAATTCATAGAGGAAAAAGAAAGTGTTGTCTCAGATATCCCTAAACACATTTCACTCAGAGGTCCAAGCTTTGAGGCTCTGATTGTATCGTATTCATCGAGTACCCGAAATGATCGGTAGGCCTTGATGAATAATTATCTACTGACATGTCATCCTTTCAATGATTAAGAAGATCTAGAGAACTCTCAGCCACTATCTTAGGCCAGTCCTTATCCACATGTTTGTCGGTCGTGACTTCGAACCTGATGGGTATCTTATTCTGAGACATGTGTAAGGTAGTAAGCCAACATGTGTCCTCAACCGGTACTGTTGGTTGAAACTCCGGACCAAAAGGTAGTGATATAGCTGACACACTACCTGAAGGTTCTATCTCGGGAAAAGTTCCACATACCAAAGCCTCATCGCTATGTGGAACAACCTCAGGGTCACTAATGGGGAAACAGTAGTATCTATGATCAAAATCTGCTCTACTAGTGTCTCAACAAGTTGGAGAACCCTGGAAATCGCCTCCAGTCAGTCCTCTGCTTCCTGGGAAATTGTCTCACCTCATAACCTTGAAGGCCTCTCCCACTAGAACTCATGCAACGTACTTAGTTGGCATGCACTATCCTCCAGTGCTGCTGGTGGAATCTACTTCCCATCAAGAGTTGGTGGGTTTGGTACTCCTCCCGAATGTGACAACATTTTAAGAGGTCCATTCACTCGCTCGGTGGGCCATCATCAGGTACTATGTCGAAACTCAAACTGGCTCTCTATGTGGAGGCATCCTAAATAGATGTGACCCAGTCAAAAGATTATACCTGGTGAGCGGACCTGGTTTGAGATGACATAAGAATAAATTTTGAAAACACACACACAATCAGTGTTTTCATGTACTATGTCATAAATCAGAAGTCAGAGACTTGGTTTATGGATACATCAGATGCCACACCAATACTGTACTCCCTGAACTAAAAACCACACCCAGTACCTGTAACATTATTACTTCAGATAAAAAAATATTATAGTCCTAAGTTCTATGGTAGAACCGAATCCGCTGATACCAATTTTTAATGACTCGTCCCTCATGTCCCATATCGTGACTACCCCAATCCCACCTTCCATAGGCCAGGGGCTGGGGACTAGCACCAAAGGCATAATTTCCTAAAACATGGAAGGAATTGCCTTTATAAAATGTAAACACACACAACCAGAGTATAAGAGGAAGAAAACACTAACTAAGAACTGTATAACAAAAGATGTGCTAGAACGTAAAAGGTTCGAAATAACAAGCTCATTAGTAATGTACAATGAAAAGACAAATAGGTACATCTAAATGACAAAAAACTGGAAGGTTTCTAACATCTCCTAAATCATCCACCATGGGTCCTACCTGATGTGTAGGTATAGATAGCCTCCTCATCCCTCCACATCTATCTGTCTCCTCCGTGTACCATATCATCATGAAGTCCACCTCTGGGAACCATCTAGTCCTCACACACTCTACCTCGATCGGTGTTGTCTATTGTCTGCATCCAACACAACGATGTGCGGGCATATCCAGTGCAGTGGTGAGTATAACGATACTCAATAGGGACCCCGAGACCCTAAGGGTCCCACAAAATCCTACAAGGATAAACCACAAAGTATGATTTCAACGGATAACCATTACTTACGTATATTCCCATACATATACCTATGTTATCATGTATCCCATCTCAATCATGAGGAATACAAAATGGTCTTTGACTCAGTTTAAATCATGATTTTCATTGTCGAATCCACAGCCTCTAGAGAACTACACCTTTTTCGAGTACAGTGGTCATGTCGTGACTCTGAGGCACTACTCATTATCCATAGACTGCTGAGGTACTCCTCTTATCGAGTACCACAAGTCTGCTGCCAATCCGAGCACTCCGTCCGTTGTGGGTCTGCCGCCAATCCGGGCACTCAACCTAATAGCTGTCTGACGTACTTCTCCTATCGAGTACCATGGGTCTGCTGCCAAACCAGGCACTCCATCCACCATGGGTCATCTGCCAAACCAGGCGCTCCATCCACTGGGCTAGTCAAATCACTCAGAGTCGAATCGGTAAAGCAGTGGTTAGGTCTACAGCTTCTAGGTCTCTGCACTCCGTCTGCTCCTCTTCACGAGGTTCTGCTCCACGAGCTACTTTTCGATAATCCAATTGTCACGAAGTATCAGGTGGAAGTATCTCAAAGCACCTATGTGTCACAGGGGTCTCAATACAACAGACGATGCGACAATCGAAGACACGGTTAGTGAGTTATTAGAATTTTAGTACCGGGGGACCGGTTGGATTTTGGTATGAACCAACCTGACCGTGACGTAACTATACCCTAAACTCTGGTGGGGTATACTAAAAGAGATGACTATAATCAATGAATACCAATATCGTTGACAGTTCATCAAACGGACGTCTGGTGCCAAAGACATGGCCTGAGAAGGTAAATGGTCAGTAGTGGGCCTAGGTATAGTCCGACCCGGTTGGACCGACTCAGCCCAACCCAGTCTGGGTCAACCTATTCAGACTCTCTAGGTCTGACCCGGGACATTGGGTGGGTCATCCCACTATGTTTGACCCGGTCTGTAGGGCCCGTCTTGGCGGACCGTGAGTGCTGTTCGGCCCGATAGTCACCACGTAGGCTGCTCGATAACTCATCCCTAAATATGGGCTAGGATCGGCCAGCGACACTGTGGTGGCGCGAAGAGTCGGCTCTACAGGCTGTTGGCTGGGAGGCCAGTGGGTAGGCCACACAGGGCGCGTGTGTGCCGGCTGCACTCCGGGTAGGCCGCGGGTCCGACGGGTAGGCTGCGATAGGATCCGGGTAGGCGAGCAGCGCGTTGTCAGGGGCGCGTGGCATTAGGAGCGCACCAGTAGGGGAGCGGGGCACCGAGAGCACCCCACCAGGGGCACCAGGTGATGGGAGCATGCCATCAGGGGCACTGGGTGTGCGCCGGCAGGTGGCGGGGCGCCGGGATCACGCTGCCATGGGCGCGGGGCGTCGGGCAGTGCACCGACAAGGGGGCGGGGTGCCGGCAGTGTGCATGCAGGGGTGCAGGGGTGCGGGGAGTGCACTGGGGCAGCGAAGTTCACGGGGGCCGTGGGTAGCGTGACCTTTGTTCTCCTCTTTCGTCGACGTCGCCGCTTGTACTACCTTTGTCGTCACCAAACATGAAAATATAAGGGGAGGGTTGGATCGTGGTCATGCAGTCTGAACCCTCCTCGTTACGATGATATCATTTGGTTCTCAAAGTGCACAACATATGATAGAGAAAGGATGATAATATTCAATCGTAAAAAATAACCCCTACCTCGTATTTGTCAATGATTGATGACAGATTCGTGGTAGGGAGGATGTCGTTGTTGGCGATTTTCTTCATGGGCGGCATCTTCTCCATTGATGCAGATGAAGAGTGAAGATGATGGAATAGTCGTTCTTAGGTGGTGGAAGAGACGTTCCCTTCCATTCCCCTGTTGAATAAGGAAGAAGTCGGTGTTCTTCATTCTTCGGTGGTTCTTTGTTGGAGATAAAAGGCTCCACCAAAAACTCCTCCTCTCCTTAGTTATCCCAACAAAGCATATGCCAACCAAAATAAAATAATAGCTTGTCCCTATTTTTAATGGTTGACATGTATTCCAAATAATTCAAATTAATTAAGTTGGTTAACTTAATTAAATGAATGGAGTTGGAAAGAATTTCAAACGATTCAATTAATTATTTTCAAGGGTTTAGTTAATTAATTTTGATGGAGTTGGCACATTTCAAAACAATGGGGGAAGGTGAAGAGTCTCTCTAATTTATGGAGAGTTACAAGGGGGTTTAAGAGATTTGAAGCTCGTGTGGGCCCCACCAAACAAACTTGAATTTGGGAATTCAGGGGGGTAAAGGTAGTGTAGTCCACTACTAAAAATATCCTCCAATGGGAGGTTATACTTAGGTGGGGCCCACCGCTATAACCTCCCAGGGGGGGTTGGATGTAGTAGCCCCCACCCCCAACCTCCCCTTGGAGGTTTTAACCACCCAACTAAAAATAATGTTAAGACATTATTTTTTATTCAATTTAATTAAAAACCATCCAAAAGTAACTTCTAATATCGTTAGAACTCTACTATAGTGAAGGTCTCACTAATAAATCACTGAAGCTGTGAGCCCAACGGTACCCTCAGATTTCAATACCATGCACCGGTTCAAAAGTTATAAAATCTCGAACGTACGTTTACTGAACGTACCAGAAAAAAAGTTAGGACAATTGTTATCCATAACCCTTGACTCGTGCCAGTAGAGGTTAGGCTCCGACTAGTTGAAAAACACCCCAATGAACCCAACGGTACTCTCATATTTTTAATCCGACTCACCTTATAGAAGTTATAAATTTTACAATAAAATAATTGTTACTTAATTATTTATATGCGGCCAAAAATTAACTTTTTCTAGTGGACCACACTGGACAAAGTTAGTATCTTCTTAAATAAAGCATGCCCTCACGAGTTTAGCGGTTGTCTCAAATTTTTTATCTGAGCTACTGTTTGTGAGTGATAAGCATTTGAAATATAAAATAACTTTATTTAATTATTTTATTTACAGTAATGTCATTTTTGGGATTTCTCCTAGGAGGCCCACGCCGACTAAACATAAGTCACGGCTAGGGTAAACCCACCATCTTGATAGCAACGATGCCCTTAGATTTATGATATGAGTTACCGTTTATGAGTTATTCATCTTTTTTAGGAAAACTGCTTACGCGCGTTAACTTAATCTTAACAAAAAATTCAGAAATTTATTCTGGGCTCACTGGGCATCAGAATCATGCTCCGTTAGGAATTGTGGACTCGTAAAATTCCCATGCATTTAAGAAAAAAATTCCACATAATTTTTGTGTCATTACAATCCACTATAGAATCTCCCCCCCCCACTCCATATTCTCTTCCATCCTCTAAAGACTTTTTTCCTTGATAAATTCTTCAAAAATATCCTCCCAAGATCCTCCCCCACATTAATCATCCCATGGTATAATAAAAATGCCAAAATATCTTCCTAAAAGAGGCTCTGAAATAAGATAATTCCAAGAGGTAAATTCAACTTTTCATTTTTTTTATTTCATGTTACATTATTAAAATTTTTGTTCCTCTCTTCCTTCCATCCATGTTTCAAGAGGACTTAATTCACAAACATGTACCAGAATGTTGATTTGGAAAAGGAATAATTTTTTATCAGTTATCATAACCCCATTTTTATACTATAAATGAAAACACTATCTGAGATGTGTTAATCTATCACATTAATGGATGATGGGTATTCAATTTCTATTATGATATTCAATTTTGATCATTAAACCTTTTTGATTGATGAAAAAGACAATAAAATATGTATTTTAACTTAATAATGGTTTTTAAATTATTTTTTACACATGATATTAATTTAAAAAGCAATACGAGTTTGTTGTGATCAAGAACCACCAATTAAACTATCTAATCATAATTAATGATTTATATAATGATTCATATTCACTTAGAATAACCAAATGAATTTTATAGCAATGTAATATTTTTTCACTAATAACATAAAACTTGTATTTTTGGCATGAATTCTCACTCTTCATGTTTATCCATACACGAATATAAGTACATAAGTATTGAAAACCAAATAAGAAACCACTCCCAAATAATAAAATTAAGTCTCCTAACCCATAAAAAGGACATGGATGATCATAAAATGTATAAAATAAATCAATTACATGTAGACTTGGATATGTAATAATTTATTTATGAGCCTAAATTTGATTATTGAGGTCGTTATGATCAAGAGAGGAATTCATTAAGACTTAATGTAAGGGTTTTCTACCCAAACCTCCATTTTCAGTCGGTTTACTCTAATTCTCTACAAATGAAAACAAAAGTATTATTTAATCATATTTACTCCTAATAAATTCTTTTTTAATCTTCTAAATATGTGTTCCCACTAGAATAATAATTTAATTTTTGTGTAGTTATATGTTTTAATGGGATCTTACAAAAACATTTCGCGAAATAAAATCTATATTCAAGGGAATTTTTCAAATTCATACACATTTTTATAGTAACTCTATAATATATTTTAATCGGCCATTATTTTGGTAAAATATATTTTTTTATTGTAAATATAAATTTTTACTCCGCTTCTCGTCCTATAAAAATATTTTTCCAAAATAACACATCTTTTCAAAATAAAATATTATTTATTTCAATATATACTTGTTGATTTCATAAGGGTATCTTCATCTGTTTCAACAAATATACTGATTATTGTGTATTATTGTGATTATACATTATAATATCAACTACTATATTTAATTGAATGGTGTATGATTATTTTGACATTCAGTGTTCTATATGAAAACCATTCAAAATATTGTTTGTAGACTTTTCATTGATTTTCTCAAGGGTGGTGTCATTCCCCAAGGAATTAATTCTCAATTCCTTACTATTATACCTAAAGTGGAAATTGAAAATTAAATTCATTTGTTCAATCTAGTTGAACTGGTCAATATTATTTAGAATATCATTTGAAAAATCCAAGTCACAAGATTGGATTCATTTCCTAGGAATATTGTTTCTATTAATCAGTCTGGTTTGATCAAAGAGACATTTATTCATGATTGTCTTGTTAATTCTTGAAAATGTGTGAATTTTCTCAAGAAATATTTCAAAGGTAGATTCATTTATATTAAGCTTGATGTAAAGAAGGCCTTTGACACCATGTATTGGGGATTCATTTTCAATGTTCTTCATATGTTCAATTTTGATAACACATTTATTTCTTAGGTCATGTCCGTTCATATCTCTGTTCATATTTCTATTCTTATTAATGGATCACCCAAGGGATATATTACTATTTCTAGAGGGGTCAGACATGGTGATCGTATTTCGGATATCATTTTCATCATTTCAGAGGATTATCTTTGGAAACATTTATCCATTAAGGCTAGAAACAGGAAAATGAAAGCTATCAATACGGGTAAAGTGATTCATGCTCTTACCCACTTATTATAAGTGGACGACATAATCCTCTTCACTATGGGCGACAAGAGGAACATTAATAAATTCAACGGGGTAGTTTTCACTATAATTCTTTCTCATGACATGAGTTTATTTGGGAACATTCCATTGTTTATTTTGGATAAAATATTAATTTCTCAAAGAATAATGACATTTCTTAGAAGTTGGGAATTCATGAAGGGTTACTTCCCTTCAAGTACATACGGGTTACATTTTTTGGGGGAAGAACAAAAGCATGATATTTCTTTAAGTTCATCAGAAATATTCAATGGTAGCTTGTTATATGGAAAGGAACGTCTTTATCAATGGATGTTCGGGTTTTTTGGTTAAATTTTTCATTGTCTCCAAACATGTATACTCCATTGTGAATTACAAATGGACAATATAATTGATTAGGAACATCAATTTTTATGTTAAAAACACCATGTGCAGTGGAAACATCATGTAAATAATGTTAGAAATAGTTTCATGGAATTATTTATGTATTCCTTATGATGTAGGGGGTTTGGGGACAAAAAAAATATTACTTTTTAATTATTCCAGGCGTGCCTCATTTATTTGGAAACTAATTAACATCAATTCTATGGCTCTTAATTTTTATCAGAAAAAATTTATAAATCATCACAAAAATGTTGTTTTTAATCATCTTGATTCAACTGTTTGGATAGCCTTTTTGTTCATCTTTTATTTAATTGATTCTCACTTAGGATGTCTTGTTTCGAAATATTCATCCATTAGATTTTGGAAATCTAATTGGATGGGTAACAACTTATTGTATTTGTTTAGGAAGTTGATAATTTTGATCTGTATATCAATATCAAATATCATCTTAATAACATGAATTGTCTTCCATGTCAGGTTTTGAACATTGTTAATACGTATTTTTTCTCCAACAGAAATAATTTCTAGGCTTGGGATCCTATGACTAATTGTATGAATTCATCAAAACATTATTACAAGTTCTCTTTTTCATAATGATCTGATACAATATTGAAGAGAGAATTTTTTAGAAATTTTATTAGGCCCCCTAACTTTGTTTTTGTATAGTGAATTGCAAAATAAAAAATTCCTACTAATTCATACCTTCATAATTGTGGAATTACTTTGTGTCTAGCTTCTGTTCTTTGTCTCTTAGCATAGAAAAGAAGTTGGTCATCTATTTCTTTTTCATGTTACTACTACCTCTATGTGGAATGAATTTTCAAACATATTTGAAGTTTTTTTCCCAAATATGGTCTCCATTAGAGATTTTATTCAAACATGGAATTTTCATCCACTTTCACCCCAATTGATATATCTTTTTCAGGGAGATGCTTTTGAATTACAACATTATATTTAGTCTGTTCACAATCAAATCCTTCTTGTGGTCAATAGTTATCCATTATTACTAATTTCTCCGGAATTATTAATGTTATTATGGAGGCATGATTACCCAGAAAGCAGATCTGATTTAAATCAATTTCTGATTTCTTAGTTCTTACTCTAATTGGTATCAAAGTTAAATTCATGCCCTGATATGATACTTTTGGGGTCCGATGGAATAAACTTTTTGTTGTATTGATTAAGGATAATTCTGATGGGTTCGTGAGGGGTAATATTGGTCTTTTTGGATATGGTTAGATTTTCAAGGTTCACCAAGGGAATGTTATGGTCTACTTTCATGGTTTTTGTGGTATAACATCTGTAATTGAAGATGAAATGTTGGTATAATTATTGGGGTTGAGCAAGCTACGATTTATGGATAGGAAAATATTTTGATGGAATGTGACACTTCTATTGTTATTTCTTCAATCAGAATGGGTTCATACCATTTATCATGGAGTCGTACAAACATATATATTATCTTCTTGGATTATATTCTCACCTTGAATCATATAATAACCCAAAATTATAAATAAGTTAACTCAGTTGCGGATAGGATTTCTAAAAAAGGGGTCGGTGTTGCTGATTTCAACTCGTATGATCATCCCCCTGAAGGCCTTTTACCCCATCTTAGAGGGGTTTTGATATATCTTATTTTTTTAGAATTATGTATGTTAGACATTGTTTTTAATTAAAGGAACCTTTATTTTCTTGGCAGGGATTATCTATCTAAAACAAATGAAGGTATATATTTTTTATGTTTTTATGTATTCATATTAATATTTCATTGGACATATAATGTGAAGGTTGGTTCCCTCTATATACCCTCCATGTGTCTGTAGGTCTCATTAGGCAAATAGATATGGACTTGGGCGAGGCCTTGATGGCTGGATTCATAATTCCCATAATATTCATTTCCCTTGTTATAAATATATAAATATATTGATCATGTGGTTATTCAAGTAGTATAATATCCATTATTGTGTTTTCTGGCCATAATATTTACTCATCTCATATTCCAGCCACAATCTGTTCAATATTATTATTAATATACAAATTTGTTTTCAATTATTCACCATGACTAATTTTTATTTTCATGATATCTTGCAATATATTGTCCACCCTTACATAGTGTTTATGATCAAGACTTCATATGTTTCAGTTTCTTTGGACATGTAGAAGTTTATTTTGAATGAAATGAAGGGATAAATTAATAGTTGTGGATGCTACCAATGGAATTTATTTTTCATTCTTAATTACATGTTGTGATGTTGAATTTATGTAAATATATTGTTTCGAATGATACTAAACTATTAGTTCATTTGGGATAGATATTATATTATAATATTCCAATGTAATAAAATTATAACCATCTCGTGGAAACTATGGTCATGTCCATACAGTTTGTATCATAGGATGTTTAGTAGAGAACATATAAACTAGATTTATAAAATGTTGACTAGGGAAAAAAATAAGATGGTTATAGAGGATAAACATACAAGAACATCATATAATTTTTTGAAAGGATTATATTATTAGGATATTTCAAGAAAAAATGTTCATGTCTAGATACTACAAGTGGATGTGGTTCTGAAACATATGTACCTAGAAGTGAAAACTCCAATAAGGAGTTTTAGGCTTGACTCGGGGTATCATTGTACATTAAAATGAACCTTACAGTGCACTATGTTTTACACTACTAGGGGATATGCTTAGGATAATTGAAATATCCGTTACTAGAAAATATAATGAATTTAAATCTATATTATTCCCCAATGAATCCATGTCTATGATCATTGGACTATCCAATTTTAGAATTTCAATATATGTTTTTTTTGCTTTCTAAGATGAGATAATACATTATGATTTATATCCTAATCTCTTGTATGATATTATTTATAAATGGAAAAGAGTATAATGAATGTAAAGATCATGAGTTCACATATCACATGTAGGGATCTCCCTCATGGCAGGATAATGATGTTGGGTATGGAGCTATGACTGGTGTGGAGAAACTAATTACAATATGTTGAAAACCTACTCTGGTTAATAACAATAACCTTCCCTGTATAGACCATTTGGATCCACAACGTAGATGAGATTTTTTGGATTAATTTATGCGACAACATCCTAAATCATATAATGGGAACAAAACCCCATTTGTAGTGGAGTAATGTATAAGTTCATGAAATAAGTTATTTTTTTACCTGGTAATATAATGAAAGGATGATGGTATTCATGGCAGTTTATCATCTGTCGAGAGATGATGATCAATAGTGGTCACTAATTCAAAACACCAAAGAGTGTGAAGAGATATAAAATAACGATTGGTTTGACTTTAATGATATATTCTTAAATAAAAACATTCCTCATGAATAGTGAGATGATATGGAAAGGTTGTTTTTTATTTGAGGAAAAAGGAAGATGAGAATATTGAAAATTATGAAGCTAACTACACATAGTAAGGAAGGCTTGATATATACTATATACATTATCCAAGGAGAATATTGATCGATTTATTAATTGAATAAATCTATTCATTTTCTATTTGTTGGTCTTCCAAAAATTATCATCATATGAATATACAGTCTCATGTTAAATCACGATGGAAAAAATAGTTATCAATGACTTATGAATTTATAGAAGAGAGAGAGAGAAGAATAATAGGGTTGAAAAAAACATTAGAAATGGAAATAAAAAAATGTTTTAGAAGTGAAGAGTTTTCTTTCCACCATGTGATAATTAAGGATGGAAACACCCTAGTGCTTCTTTAAAATAATTTATTTGTGCTACATGTGTGGATAGAAAGGTCATCATGCTGGTATTTTCAAGGGAAGAAATAATCTATTAATGATATATTCTATAACTGTTGTGAGATGTGACACTATGCTACTAATGTTCCACACGTTATGGAAATGTGTCTCATAAAAGGGAAAGGTAGTAGGGAAATGCTTATGAGATCACAACTACTGATATTGATGTTCTTAATGACATGGTGGCATGTAATTTATTCATTACCCCAATCATATAAAATGATTTATTTAATTTGGCATCATCATGTTCTATCATATCATCCCTTAGTTCCAAGAGAATTAGATATTTTCAATTTGATTTCAGGATGGGGTTTCTATTAAAACCTCTTAGGGGAATTATCAATATAACGAATTCTTGTAAGGAAGTCCCCATTAAAGAATATATACATGTTTTATCTTCTGATTTTATTATCATACTCATGATTAAAATTTATATAATCCTTGCTATATATTTTATTTTAAACCATGATGCCAAAATTTATGAGAAGAAGAATGAGGTTAAAATATTTGAGGATGACGTCGAATCACATATCATTATAGTAAAAACATCACCATATGATTCTCATCTGGATCCAACATATTTTATTTACTGAATTATATTATAGGGAGGAAGGAAATTCATTATCTATGGGTGAGGAAAAAATGTTAAAATTTATGTTGTACCCATTGTGAAATAATATGTTGATATGTTTCCCAAGGATATACCTAGACATTCTCAAGAGTGGTAAATTTAGTTATCCATTAACAAAATTTCAGATTCACGGCCCATATCAATGTCCCCTTATATAATATCCACTATTTTATTAGTTTAACTGAATAAGAAACCTGATTAATTGAGTAATAATGTTTATTCATTCAAGTGTTTCTCCATGGGAGGCCCTATACTCAAAGAATAAACTCATCATTAGGAAAAGAAGATAGATCGAACTACTTATCTATTATTATTGTTCCATACACTACCACCCATGAATGTAAAATATGGTAGTTGATTCATTGAGGAGAAAGGAACATGGTTTCCTCTACATAATGAGGATAGACAAGGATCCTTTATGAATAGATCTAGTGAGGATGGATGTGGGAATTATCAAAGAAGGAGAATCATCCCTACTTTTAAAAGTTGTTTTCTAACTACCTTTACTGGAAATAATTAATGCTTCATGGTATGATGTCGTAAATCATCAAAATAAAATTAATTCTTTGAATAATGGGACGTGGCTGACATCCGGTTTGAAGATGGAGTTCTGAAATTTGGGAAGAGGCTATCTGTTCCATCTTATCCTGAGCTAAAAATGGAGTTATTGGTTGATGTTAATTGATAAAATTTCTTTATACACCATGGTAGAAATAAAATGTATAGAGATTTTAATGAACATTTATGGTTGTATTACATGAAGATTTAAATTTCTGATTAGCTATCAAGATATTTACTCTATCAACATGTGAAGGACGAAAAATGACATCTTAATTGTGTCATTAAACCTTTAATTATTCGTACATGGAAATGTGATGACAACACCATGGATTTTATCAATATATTACCCCCAAAAATCAATGGAAAAATGACAAAATATGGGTAATTATCGATCATCTTTAGAAATCGGCACATTTCCTCCCTCTAAAAGAGGATATTACACAATAGTATATAGAAAGACTCTATATTAATGATGTTGTGATACATCATGGTTCACCTATATCAATTATTCATAATCCGGAAACATTATTTACATTGATATTATGGAATGATATCATAAATATTTCGATATTATTCTTCAATTGATTACTTCATATCACCCATAAATCGAAGGGATATCATAAAATACGATCCAAGAATTATTGGAAATGTTGAGATCATGTTTACATGACATTCATGGTGTGTATGATCAATATTTACCATTAGTAGAGTTTTCCTTATATTATTGTTTTCATTCAAGTTTTCAAATAGAACCATCTAGTGCTTTGTATAGAAAGAGATGTCATATGAAAACTTCTTGGGATGAAGTTGGAAAAAGGAATATTGTGTAACCTAAGCTTGTAGAGGAAAAAATAGCGAAGTTAAAGGCTTTTCAAGGTAATATAAAATCACCTCAAAGTAGATAAAAATGACATGAAATTAATCGAACGATGGATTTTGAGTTTCAAGTGGGAGATCATGTTTCCATGAATTTTTATCCATTGATGGGTGTTATAAGATTTGGGACGAATGGGAGAACATATAATTAGGTACATTGGCCCTTTTTTAATTTTATATGTAATTGTATATATTGGATATAGTTTGGGTATGCTACATATCATATAAAATGTAAACAATATTATTCATTTATCATTCTTTAGAAAGTACATATCAGACCAAACACATGTCTCCACTTCTAATGGTATTGAATTGAAACATGAACATTCTTATTGTGAACATCCTATCTGGATTTTGGAAACTATAGAACATGTGTTGAGGAATTGTATGACTCTAATGGTAAAGATAATTTGGAAAAAAAACTAAATTTAAGATGAAAAATGGGATCCTAAGGAACATATGATGAAGAACTACTGAAATATTATTGTTATGTAACACTCTTTTAATATCAAGGATGAATTTTTTGTAAATAGGGGATAGTATAACACAAAATTATTTTGAAAATAAATATAATATTAAAATTATAAACAACTTATTATCTAAAGAACACCAATTTGTTATATCATAAAAAGTAAACATATTTTTCCCACCTCTCTGATTTGAAGTTCAAAAAAATTACATATATGGTTTCATTTAGTGTGATATTAAGAGTCCGATAAGATAAAAAAATTGTTGAATAATAAAATTTACTAATGAATAGTAATATGACTATTAGGAATAGTTAATTATATTATTATTTTATTATATTACGGTAATACAAAATTAGATATTGATTAATTTTTAAAGATGAAATAAAACAAATTATAGTTTTAAAATTCCTTATTTTTGAAAAAATAGTAACTTTATATAAAAACTGAATTAATAATATTTATAAAATTATTTTCAAAAAAAAATTCATTTTCAATTCTATATGAAGTGTAATGGTTAAGGTGAATTTTTAAGATTTTTCTAACATACTGGATTTTTTTTAATATTAAAATATAATAATATACCATATATATACATTATCTGTTAAATTAATTAATCCTAGAATCATGGATGATTTAAGAACACTTTGATTAAACTACAATGAATATATTTCTTTTCCTGGTCAAAATAATCAATAATGTTTATTGTCTTTGGAAAAATAATAAAATAATGAGTAAAATAATAAGAAACCCCTCATCTACTCCCCAATAAAAACACCATAACACCCCTTATCTTCACTACAATAAATCTTTGAGATTTGAATAAATTCTAATAAAATATCACCCCAATACCTCCCCCAATTCCTTCATCCATTGGTCTCATAAAAATTCCAAAACTGCTTCTCTAGAAAGGCTATCAAGGAATATTACTTTAATATGTAACTTCCCCTTTTTATTTCTTTTATTTTAGGTTCATTTATTTATTTTCTGTTCCACACCTCCTTTAATAAATTTTTTAATCCATTACCATACATGTATTTGAATATTATTAGGAAAATGTAATAATTATTCATCGTTTCTCATATTTCCTTATTTTATTTTAAAAATAAAAACACCATCTCAGATATCTTAATTTATCACATTCTTGGATGAATTCTTTTTAATTCAAATTACCATCTTCAATTATGATCATAAAATCATTTTCAAGGTTGAACCATGATATATAATATGTATTATAACTTATTTAAGGTTCTGGAATTATATTTTATAGATGATATTTATTTTTAAAATAAAATGAGATTATTGTGATGAAGAACTACCAATTAAACCAAACAATTGTCATTAATATCTTATATAATGATTCATCATCAAATAAAATAACCAATGAAATTTATAACCATGTAATATTAAGCTTGTTAACTAATAACATATAAAATAAATTCTCGAAAATAGTTACAATTCTACATGTTTACCCATACATCAATATAAGTAAACTTGTTGTAAGAACCAAGGATGAAAACACTCCCAGACAATGAAATAGAATATCCTAACACACCAAAAGGCCATGAATGAACCTAATAGGGTTATACTAATTCAATTAAATCAAAGTTATTATATGGAATCATTGATTTATTAACCTATATATTATTATTCAGGTTGTTAATATCAAGTGAGATACACCTTCAGACTTATGGTATGGGTTTTCTAGCAGAACCTCCATTTTCATTTAGGTTACTCTTATTCTCAACATACCTCAATTAAATTCACATCTATTCATACATACTCCTCATATATTCATTTATATTGTTCAACATATTTTTACCATTTAGAATTATATTTTCATTTATGGGGAGATAAATGTTTTAAAGTGAGTGTTTAGTAATTCTTCCAACACTTCAGGCCAGATTTGATGGAATATCTCAAATTCCAACCTATTTACAATCATTCTCATTAATATAATTTCAGAATGAATTATATTTATTAAATTACTTATTTTATTATGAACATAATATTTTTCATCAATTATAGTTGTACAAATATATTTTTCCAAAAGAACTCTTGTTTTCAAAGTAAAAGTGAACTTATCTGAATAACTACTCAATGATTTCATCATAGTATCTACATCTTTATCAACACTCCTGTTTATTATTATTTATTATTAGGATTATTATTTATTACATCGTATACAAAATTTAATTAATGGGGTTACAATTAGTATTACTATGGATGTGCTATCTTAAAACCATTCATCATTTTACTCTAGATGGTTAGTTTTTATAGTTAATGTACGGTAAATGTTATTTATATTTTTTATTATAGTTTCAATATAAATGTGTATATTATTTAGGATTATCCCAAATAATATGAGGAGTTAATTGGAATTATTATTTGATGGGGGGGGGCCCTCTATATATCTTATATGAATCGGTAGGTCTCATGGGAAAAAATAGATATGGATATGGTGGAGGCCTTGGTGGTTTTGCATATGGTTTTGGATAACGAATTAATAATTTTTATATGTCTTAGCCTAGGATTTCACGATATTTTTTAGAATTTAAAACATAATAATTTCCCTCATTACAAAGAAAAACATTCAATGATCATGTGGTTATTTGACTGGTATAATACCCATGATCATATTTTATTGTTGTAATAATTACTAAACTCATAGGCCATCCATAATTGTTCATCATTATTATTTTTAAAGGAATGTGTTTTCAATTATTCACCATAACTAATGTTTATTTTTATGATATATTCTGCTATATTGTTTACCCTTACTGACCATTTGATCACACCCCATTCTTATGTTTCATTTTCTCTTAACATGAAGATGATTATTATGAATTAATTGTAGGGATAAACTTATATTTGAGGATGTTCTTGAGTAAAATTATTGGTTGTTTTTAATTTCAAGTGGTAATGTTGAATTTATATATTTATATTGGTTCTAATTCAACTAATCGTTTTGGACTTTCATGGTGTATATTCATTTCATATATTCCAATGTAATTAAATAAGGCAACATCTCCAGTAAACAGGTGTTGGTTCTATAAAATTTGAATCCAAGGACGTTTAGTAAAAAATAGGAATACTAGATTTAAAAAATGTATAATCGTGAAAAATTGTAAGATATTATTTGATGTTAAACATAAATGACATCCTAGATTTTTTTAAGGAATATATTATTCAGATCATTATAGAAATCAAATCCATGTCTAGATACTACATGTTGATGTGGTTCTGGAACAGATGTACCTAATAGTTAAAACTCTAACAAAGAGTTTCAAACATGACTAGGGATATTCTGGTACATGTAAAATGGTCTTTATATTCCCCTAGATTGACACTTATGAAGGATATTATTAGGATAATTCATATTTTCTTTACAATCCTTTATAATTAATATAAATTTAAATTGTTCCTTAATGAACACATGTTTATGATTAATGTATTATGAATTCCTAGGATTACAATTTATGTTATGTATTTATTTTTAAGTTGAGATAGTACATTATGATCCATAAAATAATATATAGTAAACCATTATATATAATTGGATCCTCTTGGATGGAATTGAAACCACATGAATGCTCATATCCAATGTAAAAAAATCACTCATTTGTAAGATAATGATGAATGCTCTGGAGCTGGGACTGGTGTAGAGAATATATTGTCTATACTAGGAAAACTTATGAATTTTAAGAATAATAAAATCACCCTTATGGAGAATCTAGATCTACAACATGGAATATCTATGTTGGATTTCTATATGCGTCAACATCATCCATCATTTAATGGGAATAAAAACCATTCGTAGTATAGAAATGGATATGTTCTATAAAGATGATATTTCTCACCATGAGAAGTAATGAAAGGGAAAAGTTTGTTATGGATGTTTATCATTTGTCGGGACAAGATGATCAATGGTTGTAACAAATTCGAAACATAATAGAGTACTAAGAGATATAAAACAAGAAATTTAATGAATTTAGAGAAATTTTCATAGTGAAGTACTATCTTCCTGAACAGAAAGCATATTTGGAAAGAAAATTTCTAAATTTGACTCAAATTGATGATGAGAATGTTACAATATTTGAAGTTAACATCAAAATGATAGTAAATCATTTTTTAGACAATATAATGATATCAGGGAGAAATATTGATATATTTGTTGATTGTATAATGTCATTCCTACGGCGGTCCCTAGTCTTCCAATCTTTCAAATCATACGAGGATATAGTCTCATGTTCTATCAATATGGAAAAATAATTCTCTATGTTTTATGAATATATAGAAATGAAATATATGAAGAGGTTTTCTGAAAAATATGGAAACTAAAATATGAAAATTGAAAAGAAGTGAATAGTTTACTTTCCTCCATGTGATTACTGGTAATAGAAATAGTCGGGTGCCTATATAAATGGAAAATGGATGTGATAGAAGAGCAGATAGAAAGGCCGTCATGATGTTGTTTTCAAGGGTAAGATAAAGGTTATTAATATAAAATTTTATAATTATAGGGATAAGGGACACTGTTCTAATAATTGTACAAATCATAAAGGAAACATTCTTTGGAAATGGCCAAGGGATTAGGTACAAGCTCGTGTGATCACAGCTTCTGATATTGATGTTCCATATGATTTGGTGGTAGATACATTATTCAATTCGTGAAACATAGTTTTCATGTTATTATTTATCATCACATTATTTCATAACTTCCCATTTTTCAAAGATAATAATATATTTATTTTTATATTTAGTAAGAGAGTCTTCATTCATAACTCTTAAGGGACAACTCTTTGCAATAAATTAGTGTCATACAGTCCCCATTATGGTATATAAATGCACTTTATCTACTTATTTTATTATCATAAAATGGATTGAATTTGATATAATACATTGTATTGATTGTATTTATAACATTTATGAGGAAATTTATTGTAAGAAGATAGAGGATACAATTTTTTAAGATGATGTGGAATTCCATATCCTATGAGAAGAAACAACCCCATCTGATTCTAATCTAGATCAACCCCAATAGCCCTACTGAATTAAATTAGCAGGAAAAAACGGATTGCAATATCTATTGGTGGGGAAAGGAATCTCTGTATAGAGGATGTACCTATTGTGGAAAAATATGTTTATGTGTTTCTAGTGAATTTACCTACATATCCTTCAGAGCAGAAAAATGATTTTTTATTGACATAATTCAGGATTCAAGGGCCATATCAATTACCCCTTATAGAATGGAGTAGTTGAATTAGTGAAACTAAATAAAAAAATAGGCGAATTGTGTGATAATGGATTTATTTTCCATAATGATTCACCATGGGGAGCCCATGTTTATTTGTTAAGAAGAAAGATGGGTCTTTGATGTTGTCCATTAACTATATAGAGATCATTTCTATAACAATAACTTACAAGTATCCCATACCACACATTGCTCATTTATTTGATCAAATTTCTTGATACCAATATTTAATGATGATTGATCTTCAATGTGGATATCATCAATTGTGGGTGAGGAAGGATGATATTCCAAAGATATAATTTTAAACCAGTTATGGTGATTATTATTTTATAGTAATCTCATTTGGACTTACTAATTGACCATATTTTTTCTTGGATCTAATAGGTAGATTTTTCCTTTAATACCATGATTACATTGTGTTGGTTTGTATTGATGATATCTTATTATACACCCAATGATATTATGATCATGAAAATCAATTTCACAGTATATTAAATACTCTTTGATGAAATTAACTATATAAGATGTTTAACTAGTGTCAATTTTGGCATCAATCAGTTTCCTTTCATGGACACATTGTCTCATAGGATATACTATATGTTGATCCTATGATGGAAAATTTTATGAATAAATGGACTATATCAATGAATATAAATTAGGTATGTAGTTTTAATTATTTAAAATTTTTTTATCAATGTTTCATTTAGAAAATCGCTCGTTTAGCCTACCCAATGACCAAACATAAACTTAATGGGAATATTTTCTTGTGGAAAAATGAATATTAGGATAATTTCATGGAATTAAAGATTATATTAATTTATTATATGATCTTAAAACATCCATGAGTGAATGGTGAATTTGTGTTCTCTAGAAATGAATTAAAGAAAGGACTTGGTTGTGTCCTTATGAAGATTGATAGAGTTATTCAATATAAAGCAGGGAAGTGAATCATTAATGAAAAAACCTATCCTACTCATGATTTTGAGTTAGTAGTGGTAATCAATACTATGAAGATTTTTTGACATTATGTCTACGGAGAAAAAATATGAGATAACTATAGATCATAAGAGTTTAAAATAAGCCTTCTCCAAGAACGAAGTCAACACAAGGAAAATGCGATGACTCAAACTACTCAAGGACATTAATTTTTCCATAATCTACCACCTTGAAAAGTAAAACCATGTAGCTAATGAATTGAGTTTGATGGGCCATGGAGTTCTTAAAAAATGGGGATTGGTAAGGATCATTTTTACGTGGATATAGTGATGAAAGATATGGTTATTATTAATGAAGGTGAAACATGAAATTTTTTTCAAATGGATTAACTAACCACTTTATTAGAAGTAATTAAATCATCATAGTCTGACAGTGAGAATATTAAAAAGAGAATTAATTCTATGAAATTCTTTAGTCTTCGAAATTCTTGAGTGAAGATGGAATTCAGAATCTCGGGAAGAGGCTATATGATACATTTCAACCTGAGATGAAAAGGGTGTTATTGGATGATGCACATAGCTCAAATTTCCCAATAAACCCTAGTAGCACTAAAATATTTAGAGATTTTATATAATGTTTCTAGTGAGATAACATGAAGAGGGAAATTTGATGATTATGTATCATGATTTTAGTCCTTCAACATGTGAAGGTTGAAAAAAAATCCTATAGGAGTCATGAAAAATCTACCAATTCCAACATGGAAATTTGATTTTATCCCATGGATTTTTCCACTAGATTACACAAAACACAATGAAAGTATAATGCAATATGGTTTATTTTGGATCGATAATGAAATCTTTACATTTGCTCTCAATAATGGAGGATTTGACACTAGAGCGCCTAGGAAGACTCTATATCAATGATGTTGTGAATCTTAATGGATAACATCTATCAATTGTTTCTGATCATGATCAATGATTTACATTAAAATAATGGAAGTCTTCATAATGACTTAGATATTGAGCTTTGATTGAGTGTTTCTTATCACCCACTAACTGAAGGGAAATGAGAAATGGTGATTAAAACCGTAGATAATATGTTGATATCATTTTAACATAAACATTACTATATGTGGGATAAATATTTACCTTCGGTGGAGTTTTCATATATTAATTTCCAACATTCAAGTATTCAAATGGAACCATATGATGAATTTTATGGAAAAAGATTTATTGCACCAACTTATAGGTATGATGTTGGAGAAAGGATGTGTCTAAGCCCAAATCTAGTGGAGGAAACAATAGTGATGGTAATGAATATTCAATCCCACATCAATGAAACTCAATATAGACAAAAAAAGATGCTAATAATCATTGGAAGGATTTAGAGTTTCATGTTGGAGAACATGTTTTCTTGATTCATTATCCAGGGGAGGGTGTTATATGATTTGGGATGATAGGGAAACAATGTTCATGCAACATTGGACCTTTTGGAATTTTAGAGGCAATTGGATATGTTGAATATCATTTGGCTATTCCACCTATCTTGTCTAAAGTTTACAATGTGTTCCATATCTCATTGCTGAGAAAGTACATACTAGACCCAGTGTATGTCCACGTATATGAAGAAATAGAATTGGAACCTTACCTATATTACTAAAAATAGCATATACTAGTTCTTGAAATTAAAGAAGAAGTATTGAGGAATCAGCAGATATTACTGATTAAGATACTTTGGAAAATCATAAAATCTAATAGGCAACTTGGGAGCATGAAGAGCTTATGATGAAAAAATACCCAAATTTTTATGTGAGGCACTATTCAATAATATTAACGATGAAATTATAATAAGGAAGTTATAAAGAAACACTATATGTTTTTTTAAATAAAATTAATATTGAATTCAAGAACCAATAAGTCTCTAAAATACACCAATTTTTTACAGTGTTTCCAGAAAACATTATTTTTCCACCTATGTGATTTGAATTTATACAAAATAAAAAACATGGTTGTGTTCTGTAAGATATTAAGATTCTAATAACCCAAACTTATTTTTAGCTAAATAATAACATACCCTTATGAATAATAATATGACCTTTACAAATAATAAATCATTTTATTATTTTATTGTATTAATTTTATAAGATGATGAGATGTTGAATAATTTTTCTATGTGATATAAAACGAATTATTGTTTTAGAAACATAATTTTTTTATAAATTTTTATTTTAATTAGAAATTATATAAATAATATATCAAGAAAATCAAAAAAATAAAGTCAATTTTTTAATTCCCCATGTGTATATACTGCTAGGGTTAATTTATGTAATTTTTCTAAAATACTTAAATTATTTATGAATAGTAATATTTTGTAATGTCACGAATATATACATTATCAGCTAATTTTACTATTCCTAGCATCATACTGATGTAAGAACACTTTGATCGAACATACATGAAAATATTACTATTCTTGGTCATTCTAATCAATAATATTGGTTTTTGGGAAAAATAATAATAAAAATGATAGAATAGAAGAATCATATTTTCCAAAACTACCCCACACCCTCATTCCGTCTTTACATCTCTCAATTCAAAGCTTTTTCGTTATATAAATTATTCTAAAATATCCTCCCATGATCCTCCCCTACTTCTATAAGACCTTTGTCTTATAAAATGTCTAAAACCACCTCCTTAATTATTTTCTCAATGATGATTACTTCCAGAGGTAAATTCTACTATTCATTTGTTTTATTTCAATTTCCATTAATTTCTTTTTCATTTATCATCAATACTAAACCATATTTTCTAATTGAAAAATTTCCTACCATGTACTAGATTATTATTATGAAAAAAGAATAATTATTCATTACTTCCATATTCCTCATCTTTTATACTAGAATTTTAAACACGCTCTGAGAAGTGTAAATTTCTCACATTCAAGCACGACAAGATTTAAATTTATTTTACCATATTCAATAAATGAAATGAATTTTTTTTATTTTTATCCCAAAAAATAATATATTTATATATTATTTTTAGGTTTATGTAATCATTTAATACACATGATATTAATTTATAAATCAAAATAAGTGCAATGTGATCAAGAATTTCCAATTATCTCAAAAAATCATTAAATTTTATATAATGATTCATCTTCACTACAAATAACCAAATAGTTTCGTTGGAAAATTAATATTATGTTTTTTCAATAATAACATACATCTTTAATTCTAGACAACTATTTTCATTCTAATTGTTTATCCATACATGAATATAATTAAATTGGTCTTGGAAACCACGGAAGAAAAACACTTCCAAACAATGAAATTGAATCTCATAACTGATCAAAAAGAAAAATGATGAACCTAAAAAGGTAATAATAAATAATATATATATATATATATAATAGGTTCTTGAGTAATTAATTTATGATAAAAATTTTGATTTTACATATTTTTATGATCATGTGAGGAACATCTTCGGAGTAAAGGTAATGGTTTTTAACCTTGTCCTCCATTTTCAATCATGTCACTCTTTTTCTCAACTTAACTAAATTAAAATATGATTTATTCATAATAAATCCTACTATATTATTTTATAATGATCTAAATATGTGCACAAAAATGAATCTTTCTTTCATTTATGGGGTTTTATTTGTTTTAAAATGTTCTTTAAAAAAATATTCTCATAAAACAGCCATCTTGAATTGAATTTCTCAAAATGTTACCTATTTTCAAGGGCACTATAAAATCATTTTTTTGAATTTTTTTTATAAAATCTATTTTGTTTGTATTAAAATAATATATTACTTCACATAAAGTTTTATAAAAAAATTTCCAAAATAACAATTCCTTTCAAAGTAAAAGAATGTTTATCTCATGAATTACTCAATGATTTTATATGAGTATCTTCATATCTTTTGACACTCCTTATAAATATTATGTATTATTGGGTTTGATCTTTATTATATCATCAATCATATTTAATTTATTGGTTTTACAACAGTTTTACTATCTATGTGCTATCGTAAAATCATTCACCATTTTACTATGAATTGTTAGTGCTTTTTAATAATATTTGGGGAATGTTATTTACATTTCATATGTTAGTTTCAATATGATTGAATATATTTCTGATGTTTATCCTCCTTCATATGAGAAAATAAATGAACTTATTATGTGATGGGTGGGATATATTTGTATCCCCTCGATGAATCATTTGGACTAATGAGACAAATAAATAATGTCTTGGTCGAGGACTTGCCCATTTTTAGATATGGGTTTGGCTGAGACCATAATCATTTTTTGATGTCTTGGTAGAGGCATTGAAGTTATGTTTCAGAAAGTCCAGCATGGAAATTTACCTCATTATGAATCAATAAATTCATTTTTTGTGTGGTTATTCATCTTGTAGAATACCCATGATAATGTTTTATTGTGGAAATATTTACTCAACTTGTTTTCCTTCCATAATGTGTTCATGTTTATTATTATTGAAAGCATGTGTTTTCAATTATTCACTATGAATTAATGTTTATTTTTATGATATCGTACACTATATATTTAACACAAACTGAGTATTTGAGAGAACCTCTTTTATAATTTTCATTATCATAGGACATGATTAAGTTTTTTAAAAAATTCCAATAGTGATTCACATATAGATGTTGATGATTTCGATGGAAAATAATATTTGTTTTATATTTCCTATTGAAATGTTGAATTTAGGTATGTATATTTATTCCAATGATAAAAAAGATCTCATTTAATTGAGATGAATATTACTAGTTTATATGAAAATTTAATAAAATAATATAGTGGATCTAGGAAAATGGGGTCAGGTCCTTACACTCATCTGGTGGTGACTCACTAGTGGTGACTCAACTGATAATGACACTTCTGAATGTGAATCTCTAGTAGTGACTCTTTTGGTGGTGAATCATCTTATAGAGACTCATCTGGATGTTACTCGTTATCAGTGACTTGTATAGACATGACTGATTTGGTAGTTACTCACTAGTAGTAATCCATCTGGCGGTGACTTGTTTGGAGGTGGTGGTGACTTGTTTCAATAGTGTTCCAATTAACTCTAATTTACAATATTTGTCTAGTTTTCCGTTTTTACATTATTTTTGACATAAAATGAGATTATTTTAATATTTATCTGGGTTTTAAGTAGTGTTAAGGCCTATAATCATGTCATTTTATTAGAGTTAATGTGGATTTTAAAAGATAAAACCACAATGTTTATTAAGATCCACCATTATTAAAATATCTAATCTATATTTAAATTCATAATGTTTCTGATCTATTCATCCTAATGTGATGAAACTTAATTACCTATTTCTTCCTTCAATTTATACTAGATGTACTGAATCCATCATCCAGTAGGATTTCGGGAACATGGGGCTACAGTTGGTTTGAGTCCACCCCTGAAACAGTTTCATCCTCTAGACACCCCTCTTTCTTTTATCATGACTTCGAAAAAGGTTTTGTCGATGATATTTTTTCCAAGTATTTTTCCCATCATCACTTACTTATATTTGAATCATTGGAGCTAGGTGTATAAAATTTCATCTTGAGAAGATAATTTAAATAAATATATAAAACAATAATTTAACAAGTTCATGATCAATATATAGTGTATGGGGAAAAGGGATGAATAATATTTTGTTTCTTTCATTTTGGTTCATATTGTGAATTTTAAGGGCTAACTACCCACTATAAATTTTTGTCTTAAGGGCCCTTGTCTGGGAACTAGTTTATGGGCTGTTAAATACGTGAATGTTATGTTGTTTTTATTACGCATTATAAATAATTAGCTAAACAGATGCATTCAAATAAAATTATGGTATTTCATAGGAACATTATATTTTGTGATAACACACTTAACATATAATGTGAAATTGAATAAGGTATTCCATACTAAATTAGAAAGTATGTTTTCCCTGTTATGTGATTTATCATTTTTGTGACATAATTGAATGTTATGGGTTTTCTCTTATGATATGATGGATGGAATAAGACCATGTTTTGATATGTGGGTGTAGTTGATGAGATGTTGTATTTAGTGGGGATATGATTGTTGTTATGAAACTAGGTGTTGTGGGGATGGAATGGTTGGTGTGGTATGGTAATGATGTTGTGTATTTAATGGGGATTTTGATATAATATGGTTATTTTGTGGGATTACTGGAAATTTTATTATGGTTTTATGTCAGTTCTACATTCAGTTCACTGGTTATTATATTGTGTGAATTATCTATAGTATTCAGGTACGTTAGGAACTAAAGTGTAATATCTATTTTAGGGAATAAATAATAAAAAACATGTTATTTTTAATATAATGTGTAATGTAGACAACTAATGAATGAATGATAACCAGTTGGAATTATATGAACCAATGTGTTGTTAATATGTGATTATTTGATATTTGGGAAATCTGTAATGCAGCCTTATTTGGATTAAAAGTATAATTTTACTTTTGGATTTTGTTATACTTTTGTAGTGTTTTGAATATTCCATGTGGTTAGTTCCATTATATCTAAAAAAGTATTAATGGAATTTATACTGTATGTCAATAATTTCATGTTGTCGTTTTTAATAATGAAATTGGTGATTATCTTTGTCGATTAATAGGTTAATGTTTATATATGAACTAATGGTATGGAAAAATCGTATAAGATTCATTTATATGTGAAATGAGTTTCCAAAGTAATGGTTATTTCCCAAATAAAATTGTCTAAAAATGTAGGATTTATTGATAAAATAGAAACTATGGAATATATCATAAATATTGAAAATGAAATATGGTCTGTGTTTTGATTATTTATTTAATCAATTTAGAGGTGGAAACAAATTTGTCCATTATGTGAGGTGGATATTTCTTTATTTATAAGCACCTAATATTGTATTATGTGTCTTTATACTAAATTTTTATACATTATACAGTCTAGTGTATTTTATATACACCACATCCTAGGTGAGAGATACGTGACAAAAACCCCCATCATCATGGTCGAGGATTTCATTCCCAAACACCTCGGTGGGTGGGTGGATGGATTTTGTCCAATTATTACCTACTTCATCTTTTAGGTAGTGGTATCCCATGAATCTTTGGGAAGGTAGTGTTTTATGAGGCCATGGTGTTTTTGGGAAATTGTGTGTTTCTAAGTGACCTCTAGATGATATGTTTTTTCTTTATCTTATGTATTCAATATGATATTTTTTGTGATTTAAAAGGTTTATTAGAAATGATATGGGTTGTTCTTCACCCAATGTATTTGGGATTATGTGTAGTCTATGTCCCCAGTGTCGATTAGTAGGATATGATGTGCTTTGTAGAGTAGGTGGTTGGGGGTAGGATTTGCTGTAGTTTGTGTCTGAGGTGTTTTTGGAGGGATGTGATGTTACTCATGGTCTAGATGATGAGATGAGAAGTGGTTCATGGGGAGAATTTATTATTGGGTAGGATGATATATGGATGTTTTGGAATAGGTTAGACTGTGATGTTGTTTTCCATCACTTTAGAATGAATAAACTTGTTGGAATTTGTGTAGGTTACCAAAATCATCGATGTAATTTACATTATATTACATTTCATGGTTTTCAATATAATGTGATCTGACCTTGGTGTGGTTGGGATGGTTATTATACCTTTATCTGTGTTGTTATGTACTGTGGATTACACATAGGTGCATTATTATAAACCTATCACATGTTCACGAGAAACATTGGTATTGTTTACTGAATATACATGTATGGTCTATATATATATATATTATATAAATATATTCAGGTTTTAAGGATAACATTTTGGACCATTCTAGGATTTTATTATTTACACCATTAGATATTTTACTATATTAGAACCATAGATTTCTGTCTTTTGGTCTTACATTTGGAAACATTATATGTATCCATTTTAATTTATACATACATTATGGGATATTTTGGATTAATTTTTATATTATGTCATTGATTTGTTTTTTGTCGATTCATGTTATCTCTTGATCTTGGTTTTTTATATATTTTATTGCTTCCCATATTTTTGGATTTGTACACCCATGGTGCAAGTTTCCAACATGGTTCCTACTAATGGTGGGACTGTGGGGGTAATTATCTCTAATTTTTCATTACCATCCCGGAAGTGGGAATCATTTAAATGAGGGGTCCTGATAAAAAATATAGAAATAGTGTTTGTAACCTAATAATATACATCCCAAAATGTGTCAATCATTTCCACAAAAATATCTGGAATCACTACGAATCCATTTTAGAATTTTATAAACATGCATAAATTAACTCAACACTAATTTCTAAAATTATTTCATCCTTAGTCCTATAAAGAGTGTAATATATGTTACTTATCATTAATTGTGTTTTCATAATATCACATTCATTTTTGTGGTTATATATATGATGTTTTAAAAAATTGATTTCTCATTCATATAAATCATCCATAATTACCTCAAATTTATTAAAATAGTAACTGTAAACGTAATAAAAATCATTAAAATTATTTGAAAAAAAATAATTCGTCCTAAAATATACTTTTCACTAAAACATATACTAAACCCAATGTTTTTATTACAATACATGTTAAATAAAATAAACTCAATTAGTTTTAACTCTGATTACAAATATCCTCCAATGTTGACTTTATTCCTTTAAATTTATGCTCAACCATGGAATTATCATCTCAATATATATTAGTTTAATTCTATGTCGCTATTTTATATCATATGTTGTCAATTCGTCAATAATAATATTCATCCTAATTTTTCATAAGGAAAATGTTAATTAACAAATCAATATCCATTTGGAGTGTCTAAAATGGTGAAACCTAAAATAACTCTAACCTTGTTCTATAATTATAGTAGAGTTATATCAAACCAACACTTCTTTGGTTTTATTACCCCAAGGCAAGCATGTCTTAGAAAAAATAACCACTCATTGTATCTAGAAGGTTGTGTTTTTCTATAAAAAAACACATAATCTATACCATATTGAATGTTATGTGTAATACCTAATAAATTAGAAAATCTTTAAACATTCATATATTTAATTTCCCAAACCAGTGTTCTAATAAATCAATTTTCCTTTATTTCATCAAAAATTTATCTTATAGAAACACCAATAACCCCAAACTAATGAGTAAAATTCCTTTCTATATATTATTATTTTTAATCAAATACTAATAATCACATATAAAATGGTTGATTATATTACTAGTCATGTAAATGAAGATAAATGATTGAACCCTAAAAATTCATTTTATAACATAAATTATATTATAATAA
The DNA here is from genome assembly GCA_963277665.1 of Viscum album. Lineage (NCBI taxonomy): Eukaryota > Viridiplantae > Streptophyta > Magnoliopsida > Santalales > Viscaceae > Viscum > Viscum album. Next base: position 1,356,615,512 of record OY728142.1, on the reverse strand, counting down.
TTTATTATATAATTTCATTTTCCTATCAACTCTATCCTTATTACCAATAATATCACACTTTATTTCATTATTTAGAAGAAAAAATAAGAAAAGTGTGGTTGTGAATTATTAGAATGGGATATGTTCATATGAAGATATAATGTGTTAAAAAAATAATTAATATATCATTGTAAAAAAATAAAAACCCTTTCCAAATAATCAATAAAATAGCATGATGAAAAACCAGATTATAATAATGACATTGAAGCACTTTACTTATCAATAATCACATAATCTTCGAAATTATCCATTAATTTCATACATATATAATTAATCAAGTAGTAATGGCCCATACAACTCTTGTCCATTTCATTGTGAAAATCATGTATGAGGTGTTTTAGGATGTCAAGGTGACATATCCTCCACACTTCGCCAATTTTCCATTTTTGTGATCACTTCCATCAGTGAACAGTTTTTACTGTTGACAATTTTGAATATTGTAATGGTGACCTTATACGAACTATGCCATCAGTGACCATCGATTAGAATTCCAACCATAGATAGATGTGAACAATGCAATGGTAACCTTATGTGAATAGTGCAATCATGGCCATATGTGAACAGCGTCATCGGTATCCTTCTGTGAATTGTGCCAACGGAGATGTCCAATGGTAACCTGTCTTTCCTTTCCCAAATTTCTATTTCTATGAACAATTTAATCGGTGAATAGTTCTATTGGTGAGGTTCTAGAGGTGACCTCTTTCCCTTGATAAATTTCCAATTCTATGAATAGTTCCATCGGTGAGGTCCATCGGTAACCTCTAATTATTTTTCCAAATTTTGAGTTCATGAATAGTGTTTCTAGAATGGTGAGGTTTTATCATTTATCTCTATTTCCTTTTCGAAATAATGATTTCATGGATAATATTTGTAGAATGTTGTCGTTCTATCGGTAACCACTATTTCCTTTTTCAAATTTTGAGTTCATTAAAAATGTTTCTAGAACTATGGGGTTCTAGTGGAAAGCTCTATTTCCTTTGCCAAATTTTGAGTTCGTGAACCATGTTTCTAAAATGGTGAGGTCTATCAGTAACATCTATTACATATGAAAATATTTATTTCATAAACAATATTTCCAAAATGGTGTGGTCTGTTGCTAAACTCTATTTCTTTTGCAATTTTTTAGTTCATGAACTGTGTTTCCAGAACGGTGAGGTCCATCGGTAACCTCAATTTCCTTTTCAAAATTTCAAGTTCATGAACAGGGTTTACAGCTTCCTTCAGTTTTTTTCTTTTCAAATTATTATTAAAGTAAAATGAATTTAATCCCTAGATTTAAGGACTCTATTACTGATTCAAAGTCTATAACTTTTATATTAATTTCTCATAAGGTACATGAAGTTTTTACTTGGTCAAACCACATGGTTTGATGCGATCCACTTTTAATAGAAAACCTAGCATATCTTAAACCACAACTCTGTTAAATCTTATAAAGGTATGGGATATCATCCTCCCTAGATCTTCAACAATGTTCTCAGTTATGAGTTGTTAGAACCTTTCATTCTATTCCGTATGATTTTCATAATCAATCTTTCCTCATAAGATTTGTTCTAATTAGTTTTTTTACAACCAATTAGTATCAATCATTGATATAAGGTATGATCTATCATCATTATTTTTGGATCATGACCTTTGGTTCCTCCTTTACCTATTATAGTATTTTATCTCCATAATTAAAATGGTGATTTATAAAGTTTCCTTTTGTACGGTTGTATGACAACATCCTCATGTGGATACAGATGTCATGGGATGAGGTGATCGTGATTCTTTGTGTGGATTTCTCTTGTATAAAGAATGAAAAGAACTATGTGAGGTAGGGGATTCATTACTTCTATTTTCTTTTACATGAAACTCTATAGTTATCATGTTTTTTCCCACTAAATCATAATTGAATTTGACTAATATATATTTGAACCAGATATAAAATTGATATTGATCGTATGATATTTCATTTTATTTTTCTGGAGAGTGTGATATCAATGATTGTTGTGTTTAGCATGTCATTCTTGATGGAAATTGGTAAATAACGTAATTCCAGAATTAATTGATAATCGATTGGATAATGATAAAGAGGCATGTGAATGAATCGTCTTGATGTTGTTGTAATTTGATGTTAATTAAATTGATTTATTCATCATGTTTAATCAATTTGTGATAGGATACTAGTTAGGTTTCTTGAATTGGAACCTATCAATAATAAATCGGTTAATCCAAGATGAATCAAATATCTAGATGTTTGATAAATGATAATTCCTTGTAGGGTCTTGATGTACCCTATTGCTTGTATAAGGGCTAAGTGCCCAATTGTTATGATGTTTGTTTTTCCTACAACTATTATTATGATGTGAGCTTGGATGGATATTGTGATATGTGGGGGTATATAGGCATTTTGTTCATCGTAGTAGTTGATTCCTAGAGTGGAGAGATGCATCGGTTTATGCATGTGGGTGTCTGGGAAGATACTGAGGATGTTGAAAAGGGATGGATGTGATTGTTGGATTTTTTATGTTTTCTAATTGGTTAATTATATGCTTTACTTTTCCCCACTGATCAAGGAAGCTGGTCTTTCTTACCCATCTGCTAATAGAGGAAAATATGCACGGGGTAGGCCACATGCATTCAGTGTTTAGCTTCTCAAGGGAGGATGAGTCTATGCTCTTTCTATATGCGGAAAAGACTCGACAGGTAGTTCCTCTACTCACAGTGTTGAACCCCCTTATTTTTAGTAGCATATAATGTTTTTCTATATTTCCTAGGAATATGAGAATGTAATGATGTAATAAAGAATTTAATAAATGATGTTAACCTATGTTGTTGGAGATTTCTAGAACTAAATGTTGAGGTTACGATTATAAAGGTACAATGTACTTTGGGTGTGATTCCAATGAAATTTGATGTGGAATTGTTAATGGTTAATTAATGTTTGTATAATTAACTAAGATAATGTGGAACTGATAAAAATTGAATGGAGTAATATAATAAATCTCATTAAATGGTTTTGAGCTTATAGGATACCATGTATTAAATGTGTCAGTCGGGAGTCCGAGAGACGTTAGCTATAGATGAGTCTAAGAATAGGTTATGCCCATAGTGTGTTTGTGAGCTATAGTATATTCTATACTTTTTGTGTGTCTATATTCTAATCCACCCCGTCAGTAAGGGAAACTAACACCCTGAGGATCTTGAGCCCTGGGGGGGAGGGTTCCTCAACATCCGAGTGAATGGATTGATGGATGACTACCCCCCTTTCCCCCGCTCTCTTCTCTTGGTTGTTACCTGTGATCGTAGTTAGAGTGGTTATTTTTCCCATAAATGTGTGTAGATTGATGCAATTCCTTGTGGTTATTCACACACATATATTCTCGATATAGATTCCTATTGAATACTATAGATGTGACCTGTATAGGTTGTGATGGCTTGAGGATCCTTACTTGGTGTATGGGTTATAATGGCTTGAGATATAATACCTGATGCATGATACACGTTATGCGAGCTATTGTGGCTCCAAAAAACTACCTGGTTACTCCTTGTGTGGACTTGGGGGTGTGGTTTCATGTGGTTCATGTTGTGGTGCTTTGCTCAGGTGTTTGTGGGCCAGCCTTTTGGAGAGGGAAGCATAGGACGTACGATGGTTGGGAAATGTAGCAAACCATGAGGGAAGTAGTAGCGGGGTACCATTGATATTCATTATTATATTATATAGTACTTTATACATTATTGGTGAGAGTATCCATGGTGAGGCAGGGAATGTAGTATACCTGTTTAGGTGACCAGTTAGTTTCACTTGTTGTTCACTGTGCTTTAGCATGCTTTCTTTATTATTGCATGAGAGTCTTCGTGGAGGATCCTAATGAGTATACTATTATACTCATAGTATATAAATATAAACTATTTTTCAGGTCACTTGGATCAGGTTAGAGATCAAGCTGGTTTCTACTGGCTTGGGGCTGCAGGAGATGTTCGTGCTTGTGGTTGTTGTTATTTTTACATTATTTTGGGTAATTATAGTTTTTCCCTTTTTATTGTAGTAGTTTTTCATGACATTACATATGTGTACATGGTATTTATTTTATATTTCAATCTGATTTTGTTTTGGTTTGGTATCTATATTATCTCTCTCTTCTGAATGTGTTCTCTTAGAGGTTAATGCCTCCAATCTATCTATTTACTATAACCTCGGTGTTAGACACCAACCCAGGGCCTACTAGAGGTGGGACTCGGGGGTCATTATCTCCCTTATAACATTGTCAGCCCAGGAGGGGAGCACATTGTAGGGAAGGGGCCATGACACAATGGGATCAATTGGAGGTTGAAGGATATGATAGTGTTTGGAGTTAGGAACGTATATGGATCCATTGGTTTGTAGGTAAACAATGTCTGTCAAGTTTAGAAAGTGATGTAAACACTAGATACTGACTAAGACATTAGCATTTAGGGCCCCCAATGAACTGATTTATTAACTTTTATGTTTAAAATGGATACTAAATTCGGTGATACTAGTTGCAGGGTAGATACATAATAAAAGACCATTCATCATTCTTCTTTGTGCCTACAGTTGAATGGGTAGAACTTATGATGTGTTAGCGTAAATGAATGAAAGAAAACTATAAATTAATTAATGTTGAGTCTTTCGTATTCCTGGTTTAGGAGCTCTAACTATTTGTTAAATTTCAATTATGGCTCCAGTTCGACGTCTTCATCAAGATCACATAGAATAATTATAGTAGGTTATACCAGCAGATCATCGTAGGGTAGAGGTTGACGAAGATGACTCTTGGAGGAGGACCCTCTGAGAGATTTAGCGCCAGAGTTTGCAAAATTACAAGGGCGCTGTTTCAGATGCATTCACGGAATATTGGTTGGAGGAGGTTGAGATAGACATCAGTTATATTTGTTCTTGGAAGGAGAATTAGGGTCCATGGTTTTGACGATTCTGTGTATAATAGAGAGGCATTGGTGGTTCTTGTTCCTTGGGGATCACGAGGTGTCAGTGATCTCATAGGAGGAGTTCTGAGACCTAATTAGGATCTAGTTTCTTTCCTTGACCATGAAGGCTTCTAGTCACCAAGAGCTTCTTACCCTTTGACAGGGGAGCTCTAGTGTGAATGATTTTGGAATCCATATTAGGAACCTTTTACGACATGGTGTAGACCTGTTTCTAAATGACCTGGCCTTGGGGAGGCATTTTCAAGAAGCTATGCATCTAGATATCCAGTGATAGGTCACTCCATTTGTGCTAAAAAATATCATGAGGTGCTTGAACGGGTAGAGGTCGTCAAGAGGACATTGTCCAGAACTGAATCCTCATGATAGGGGAGTCGTGATGATTCTTCACAAAGCATAGTTGTGGTCTAGGGTTTATTATATTCATGGAAGAAGTGTTTTCATTCAGTAGGGGGAAGGTCCTAGCCCTCCGAATCTCATTTGTCCAAACCCAGTGGATCTCATCTTTATGCCATTTTATCAGGTACTTTTTTTTCTTATGGTTGTTACGGACATCAGCAGGGAGAGTGCCTGACCCTTTAGAGAAGTCATCATCCACCATGTTTTCCACTCTAAGTTCTTCCATTAAATATGTTCCATCCCAGGTAGCAACTGCAGGTTGCACCCGATATAGATCAGAAGAGGGTAGATGGGGATGGTAGAGGATTTCTCTATGACACTACGCCTCCTCAGAGAGCAAATCATGGGCATGGTGTTGGTCGTCATCAGTGTCAGAGAGGTGGTGGATGAGGTGGTGGTCAGCTTCATGCTTTAGCATAGCCAGCTCCAGGTGAGCCAAACGTCCTTCGAGGTACCCTTTTCTTGTTTTCTACCATTGTGTATACATTTATTGATTCATCAGCTACACAATACTTCATATCGCCTACCCATGTCTATGCATTGGGACTTGAGGTAGAGAGGCTTCCAGTGCGTTTTGCGTTAAATACTCCAGTTGGAGGCTAAGAAGACTTGTTTGCAGAATGTAGAGAATGTGAGCTAGTGAAGGGGCATAACTGCTCTTTGGGAGATTTACTATGTTTACGAATAAAACCATATGATGTAATCATTGGCATGGATTGTATGTATTTGATGCATACTACCCTAGATTTCTTAATGAGGTAGGTTGTGTTCTTCGATAATGATGGAGAGCTAGTGGTGTTTGTTGGTGAGGGAGATCATCGGTTGGGTCTGAGGCATGTTACATCCTTATCATCTATGATGGATGAGTTGATGGTGAGCTCTTTAGAGTTTCAAAAGGTTATTTGTTCTATGGTTTTAGAAGAGTACACTGATGTCTTTCTAGAAGAGGTTGTATTATTAACCCCTTGACGAGAGATCGAGTTTGGGATCGATCTAAAACCTGGAGCATCTCCTATCTCTATGTCACCATATAGGATGGCCCCTTCTAAGATATGAGAGCTACGTATACATCATTATGGTCTGTTACAGTGCAGTTTAGTCCATCCAAGTGTGTCACTGTGGGGTGAACCAGTTTTATTTGTGAAGAAGTCTTATAGAAGTTTGTTGTTTTCTATTAATTTTCATCGCTTAACCAAAGTGACAAGGAAGAATCACTATCCTCTTATATGTATTGTTGATTTATTTCATCAACTTAAGGGTGAATGTTAGTTCTCAATGATCGACTAGCGGTTATGATATCATAAGATGTCTGTAAAAGATGAGGATATCATGAGGAATGCTTTCTGTTGTCATCATAGGCATTATGAATACGTTGTAATTTCATTCGGAGTGACAAATTCTCTAGCTGTGTTCATGGGACTAATAAACGTTGTATTCCATGAGTTCATTGAAAAGTTCATTGTAGTTTTCAACGATGACATCCTTGTGTACTCCATGTCTGAAGAAGAGCATGCAAAGAATCTACACGACATTTTGAGAGTCCATAGTCAGCATCATAGGATTCTTAAGATATTGAAGAGTGAGTTTTGTTCTTGATAAGTCCATTTCATAGGAAATGTTGTGTCTCATTAGAGTTTAGTCGTGGATCTATAAAATAGATAAGAAGTAGTGTCTTAGAAATCAACCAAGATAGCTTCATAGGTGCGAAGTTTTCTTGGTCTCGCAGGATACTACTAGAGGTTCGTAGCCGATTTTTCTCGAGTTGCGACTCCTCTGACAACATTAACCAGGAAGGAGAAGGTGCTCATATGGACTGATCAGGGTAAGGAAACTTACGTGTATCTAAAATAGAAGTTAGTATGTGCTCTAGTTCATTATCTTCAAGTAGCGGGAGTTCAAAATGATTTTTTCTATGATGCTTCAAATTTTAGGTTAGGTTGTGTCTTGATTTAGCAAAGATTAGTTGATTCTTATGGGTATCAACAATTTTGTATTCATGAACATAACTATTCCACCAATGATCTTGAGTTGGTAGCCATGGTGTTTTCTCTAAAGTTATAGATACATGAACTCATTGGTGAGAGCGTTGTGGTTTTCATCAATCGTATGAGCATGAGTTAGGTTTTCTCCAATCATGACATAAACATGTGGCATCATCGTGGATGGAGTTATTACTAGATTACGTCATTAAAATATCGTATACACTTGGAAAGGGTAATGTTGTAGCTGATGCGTTTACCATAAAGTTAGGTGGTGATGAAGTGCGTGAATCTGGTGACTCTTGGAGAGTAATGGAAGAACTATTAGTATTTCATCCTGATATGGGAGATGTTTCGGGAAGAGGTTTTCTTTTTCAGAAGACAGTGTAGTCAAATCTGGTGCAGAAGTTGGATGAGTCCCAATTGGGGGACATAGAGGTGGAGTAATGGAGTGACCAAGTTTTTTGTGGAAAGGCCCCTAATGGTTAGTATGAGGATTAAAAACACCGAGTGTTGTATCAAGGAAGACTTTTTGTTCCTTTGATTTTACACAAGACGGTTCCTAGAGAGTTCCATAGTTATCCATTAGCGGTGCATCCTAGCATGACAACGATTTATCGAGCCTTTAGGAGCCATTTTTGGTGTCCTGGGCCGAAGCTTGAGGTTGCAGAGTTTTGTGTCACAATGATTTGTATGCTAGAATGTAAAGGTCGAACACCATGTTCCTGGTGGTCTGCTCCAGCCCTTAGATGATCCTCAATGGTAGTGGGAGGGAATCTCAATAGACTTTATTACTGGTTTACATCGATCATAGGGAGGACATGATGCTATTTGGGTGGTAGTGGGTCGTTTAACAAATTCATCCACATTATAGAAATCATGGATTCAATATCATATGAAGTTTTGTTAAGGTAGTATCTAGAGGAGGTCGTGAGACTTCATGGTGTCCCATGTTTGATGATTTCTGATCAAGATCCTCAATTTACCTCTAGTGTGTGGAGAGGTCTCCGCCGTGCTTTTGGTTCTCAATTATGCCTTATCATAACTTTTGATCCTCAAAGGGGAAGTCATATAGAGCGAACCATCCATACTCTTGATGAAATGTTACACTGTTGTATCCTAGATTTCGGAGGTTCATGGATGAGGTAGTTATCATTCCTGGAGATTTCTTACAACAATATTATTCACTCCACCATTGATATGGTAACATTTGAAGCCTTGTATGGATGACCTTTTCATTATATTTTGTATTTTAATATGGTTGGAGGGTCATCAATTCCTGAACCCACACTAGTTTATAATATAACAATGATTGTTTAGGTGATTAGTGAGAGGATGAAGAGAGTACATGATATTCAAAAATCATTTTTCGATCAATGGAGGAGAACCTTAGAGTTTGATGTAGGAGCTCTTGTGTTTCTAAAGGGGAATCCATATCGTGGGAAGAGAAGGCTTGGTCATAGGATTAAGCTTACTCCCCAATTTTTTGGGCCTTCCTAGGTGTTATCTTGTGATGGAGTTGTAGCATATCGAGTAGAACTTCCCCCGAATATTAGTCAGATACATGATGTTTTTCTTGTATCATAGCTCTGTCATTATCTTCATGATGGCTTTCACATCATTGATTAGGGAGTGATCGATATTGATGATGATGAAACCATTGAGGAGTGACCTATGGAGATTCATGAAAATAATGTGATTGTGATGTTTGAGTGATATATCCCTTTGGATCATATCTTTTAGCGACATAGTGGCATAGAAGAGAGTATCTGGGAATGTGAGTCATAGATAAGTGATAATTACCCATAGTTGTTTGATGGTTAACTCTTTTCATGTATCTATGTAGACATTGTGGTTATAGATCCTTCATGTTTATAATATGGATTTCTATTATTGCTTCTTATGGAATTATCTCTTTTGAGAGGTATCTCGATGGGTCGTAGTTCAGACCCCATTTCATTTTCCCTTTAGCTAGGTTTTAAATTCATGTGGATGAGACTGTTTTGAGAGGGATCTGATGTGATGGTCAAGACCTATCATGACTTTTCCTTTGAAACAATTAAGTGTATGAGGTGTTTCGTGAAGTCAAGGTGACTTATCCCCAACACATTTCCCATTTCACATTTCTGTGAATAGTTTCATCGGTGAATAGTTCCAACAGTTGACAGTTCTGAACAGTGAAATGGTAAACTTATATGAATATTGTAATGGTGACCTTGTGTGAATATTGTCATCGGTAAACTTCTATGAACAATACCAACAAATATTTCCAATGGTAACCTCTCTTTCCTTTTCTAAATTTCCAAATCTATGAACAGTTCCATCCATGAAAAGTTCTATTGGTTATGTTCTAACAGTGACCTCTTTCCATTTTCAAATTTCCAATTCAATGAAAACATCCATTGGTGAATAGTTCCATTGGTGAGGTCAACCGGTAACCTCTATTTCCTCTTCCAAATTTTGAGTTCATGAACAATGTTTCTAAAATGGTGAGGTCCTATCGATAACCTCTATTTCATTTTCCATATTTTGAGTTCATGAACAGTGTTTCCATAACGATGACTTTCTATCAGTATCCTCTATTTCCTTTTCCAAATTTTGAGTTCATAAACAGTGTTTCTAGAACAGTGAGGTTCTATCAGTATCCTCTATTTCATTTGGAAAATTTGGAGTTCCTGAACAGTGTTTCCAGAATGGTGAGGTCTATCAGAAATCTCTTAGTCTTATTCCAAAATTGGAGTTTATGGAAATTGTTTCCATAATATTGAGGTCTATCGATAACCTCAATTTCCTTTTACAAATTTTGAGTTCTTGAAGTGGGTTTCTATAATGGTGACAACCTTCGGTAAGATCTATTTCCTTTTCCGAATTTTGAGTTCATGAACATTGTTTCTAGCTTCCTTTAGTTTCACCCCTTTGACGATTCATTTGATGTAAAAGGAATTAAATGCCCTGTTTTAAGGACACTCAGGCTAATTCAAAAGTCGTAACACTTATATTAATTTCACATAAGGCATGGGATGTTTTACTTAGTCAAATTGTGTTTTTCAATGTGATCTCTTCTTAATAGAAAACCATGAGTATGATAAACCACCACTCCATTAAATATTCTAATGGGACGAGATATCTTCTTCCCTAGTTCTTCCTCCTCATTCACAGTTATAAGATTCTAGAAACTTTCATTCTATTATGTATAAGTTTCATAATCAAACATTCCTCCTAGGATTTGTTCCACTCTATTTTGATACAACCATGAAGTATCAATCTCTAATATAAGGTAAGATCTATCGATATTCATTTGGGTTTATCACCTTCGGTTATTCCATGCCCTGTTATAGTATGTGATCTCTATAATCCTAATAGAGTTTTTTTTTGGTTTTCATTGATACGGTCGTACAACAACATCCTCAGGTTGATGCATTTATCATGGAAGGAGGAAACCATGATCTTTGTGTGGATCATTCTTGTATAAAGAACAAAAAAAACTATTTGAGGTGAGGGATTCATTGATTCTCTTTTCCATTATGTGAAACTATATATTTATCATGTATTATTCTACTAGACCAAAATTCAATTTAAATAGTAAATATTATAACCAGAAAAATAAATCGATATCGATCGTATGTTATTGCCTCTAGTTTTTCTAGATAGTCTGATATCAATGCTTGGTGTGTTTATAATTTCATTCTTGTGTGAAATTGGTAATGAATGTAATGCCAAAATTAATTGATAATCTCTTAGATAAAGATAAATAGGAATGTGAATGAATCGGGTTGATGTTGTTGTAATTTGATGTTAATAAAATTGATGTAGTAAGAATGTTTAATCAATTTGTGACAGTTTATAGTTTAGGTTTCATGAATTTGAACCTATGAATAATAAATAGGTTATTCCATGATGGATTAATGAACTGTTGTTTTTATATAAGATAATTCCTTGTAGGGTTATGAGTTACCATATTATTTGTATAAGGTTGCAGTGACCAATTTTTATGATATTTTTTTCCTACTACTTGTGTTGTGATGTGAGCCTCTATGGATATTGTTATATGTGAGGTGATTGAGGCCTATTGGTTGTGGTAGTAGTTGATTCCTATAGTGGTGAGATGCATCAGTTTATACATGTTGGTATCCGAGAGGACACTCTGGATGATAGAATGGGATGGATGTGATTGTTGGAATCTTGCTGTTTCTTATTGGTTGATTATATGCATTATGTTTCCCCACTGTCCATGGATGCTGATCTTGGATACCCTTCTTCTGAAAGAGGCCAAGACGCATGAGGTATTCCGCGTACTTTCCATGTTTATATTTTAAAGGGAGGATGAGTCTACAGTCTTTCTATTAGTGAAAAATACACAATGGTTCGTTCATCTACTCACTGAGATGAGCCCCCTAGTATTTAGAAGCATAGAATAGTTTTTCTCAAATTCCTAGGAATGTGGGAATGTAATTCTATAATGAATAATTGAATAAATGAAGTTAACCCATGGGGTTGGAGATTGATAAAATGAAATGTGTAGGTTACAATGTTAATGGGATAATGGACCTTGGGTGTGATTCTAATGAAATTTAATGAAGACTTGTTAATGTTAAATTAATTTTTAAATAATTAATTTATGAAAATTGTAACTGAAAAAAAGGGCATGAATCTATGTAATAAATCTCTTTAAATGTTTTTGTACTTATAGGATACCTAGTCATAGAAATTACAATCTGGAGTCTGAGATGTGTTAGCTATTGTTGAGTCTTTGACAAGGTTATTCTCATTGTTTGGTTGTTAGATATACTATATTTTGTATATATTTGGTTTATTTATGATACTCCACCCTAGCAGTAAGGGAAACTAACACCTCTGGTATTCTGAGCCCTGGGAGGGTGTTTTCTCCAATATCCCAGTGGGAGGATGGATGAATGACTACCCCCTTCGGCCCCTCTCTCTTCTCTTGGTGGTTACTTGTGCTGGTAGGCACAATGGTTAGTTTTCCCCCATATATGTGTGTATAGGGATATAATATCTTGTGGATATTCACATACATATATTATGCATGTAGTTTTTTATGGACTACTATAGCTGTGACATGTATAGGTTTTGATGGCTTGAGTATCCTTACTCAGTGTATGGGCTTTAATGGCTTGATCTATAATACCAGAAGTAAGATAAACGTTATGTAAGCTCTGATGGCCCTTAGAAACTACCTCATTAATTCTTGTGTGGAATTTTTGGTGTGGTCACACATGGTTCATGTTGTGTTACTTCGCTCAGGTGTCTGTGGGAAATATATATTGGAGTGAGATTCTTAGGACGAGCGACATTGAGTAAAAGTGGAAAACCAGTGGGGTTGTCGTAGCGGGGTACCCTTGATATTATATTTTATGTAATACACTCTTATATGCATTACTAGGTGACAGTAGCCCTATTGAGGCAAGGAACATATTATACATGCTTAGGTGATGAGTTAGTTTCACTTTTAGATCACTATGCTTTAGCACGCTCTCATTACATTTGCACTAGAGGCTTCCGGGAGAATCTTATTGAGTATACTGTTATACTCACCCTATGAAAATATAATTTACTTTAGGTCACTTGGAGTGGTTTGGAGATAAAGCTAGTTTTTACTAGAAAGTAGATGCAGTATCTGTTCGGGTTTGTGGTTGATACTGTTTTTACAATCATTGGGTACTTATAGTTTTTTATCCATTTATTTGTAGTAGTTTCTCATGACATTACATATGTGTACTTGGGAGTTATTTTATATTTCAGTATGTTTTTTAGTTGGTATGTGTCTATCTTATCTCTCTATTATTCATGTGTTCTCTTAAAGGGTAATGCCTCCAATCTATGTGTATATTATACCCTCGATGTTAGTCACCAACCTGTGGCCAACTTATGGCATGACTCGGGGGGTCATTATCTCCTTTTCACATTACCAACCCAGGAGGGGTGCACAATGTGGGGAGGGGTTCGTGACACTAGTGGTAATCAAAAAAAATTTGATAATGATTTATCAAATAGTGATGCAAAATATAATTGTTTTTTCAAGGCTGGATTGTAATACATTATAAACATATAACCAAAAATTTGTTACATACCGTCATTCATAAATAGGTTAGGCCATTTCCAAATACCTAATAAATTTTATGTCATGAATGATACCACTGAGTCAACAAGATATGAAAATTTGGTCCAAATATTAAATATAATTATTAAAAAAATTACCCAAACACTAAATGATAAATTTGATTAATAAAAAATATTCATTGTAAAAAAATTATTTGTTTTGTATAAGGCCTGTTGAATATAAAATTTTTGGTAGTTAATAAAATAAAATTCATAGTAAAAAACTATATTTAGAAATGGTATATATTATATGAAATTAATATTTCTACTACAAAAATAATCTGGATATTTATGTGAAATAAAATTTGAAATACAAATGAATGTAGGATAATAATGTTTCAAGAGAATTTTATATACATCAAAATTAATAATAGATAAATTATATATATAAATTCATTAGAAATATTGGTTTGTAATTAAAATAATTTATTTGGGGGAATAAAATAATATATAAGTGAAATAATATTATGGTTTATAATTAAAATATTTTAATTTTAATTCCACTTAAATTTTGTGGAAAATAGTGAGGATCATAAAAAAATTTGGAAGATAGAAACATCATTTAGATAATAATCATTAAAAAAGTTATTCTTTTAAGTGTTAAATAAATTGAACCATTTTAAAAAATATAATATCTCATTCAAAACCATGTAATAATTTCTTGGATAATTTATAATTCTGATCAATTTAATTTTATTTAATAATAAATATATATGTAAAAAATTAGTTAAAAAATATTCACTTGCATGAAAAATATTCATGAATAAAAGGGAAATAAGGTCATTTTTTTTAATTTTTATTGAGTTTATAATGTTATAATGATTGTAAATTTTGGACAAAAACTATACTTTTTGTTATCAAAGGGATAAGAAAATAGATGATGGTTATAAATGAGAAATTATATACATCTATGAACTAAAAATATAAAAACTACAAAAAATTGAAATTTTAAAATTAAATATTAAATTTTTAGTACCTTTAAAACAATAAACGATTGAATGTTATGGAATAAATAGATTCATTAATCATAATAAGAAAATATTATGTTTTATAATAAAATATATTTGGAGTATATACAACGCATTAATTTATGTTTCTATATATTACAAAATAGGTCTCGATGGAGTGGGAATTGAGGTGAAATACCTTATAAAAATCATATAAATTAATTGAGAATCAGTCAATTTATTTATTATATATAACAAATTTAAATAATAAAAAATTAATAAATAACTAGTTATAAAATTATATTCCATTACAAGACTAATATTTTCCTAAAACAGGAAAAATGTATAAGTGTTAACTAATGAATATAATATGAGTAATAAAATTGAATACCAAACACATTGAAATTGTTGAACATGATATAACAATAATTAAAATGTTTTCATCATGTTAATAATTTATAAATAGATAATATTTTTACTTACAATATCATATATTATCTACATATATCATCAAAAAATTAATTTATCAATATCATTAATTATTTTAATTTTTTATTGTTAGCAACATAATTATCTAGTGTGTGTTTAATATTTCACAATTTTTTCTTATGCATATGTTATATTTTATATTTATATAATTGATAAAAAATTTATAAAAAAATATTGTTAAATAGATTCATATTTATAATCAATAAATAATTGTGGAGACAAAAAATGTAACGATATTTTTTAAGGGGATGGTTGATCATACTTACACATGTGTATTGATTTCACTATTCACTTGATAGAATAAAAGAAATTTAAAAAGAAATCACCAATACCGAATAATTGATATATCATATATATCATATATTTTCAATAAAACAATCCTTATTACAATCCATTAAAATCATAAATGAAAATGAATCACAACTATTCATGATGAAAATAGTCCACTCGTACATATTAGAAATATTTTCACTTTTATAAGGATATATGTGTATGAATTTATAGGAAATATTATATTTTTTGAAACTATAATTATGTCACAAATATCATATATAATACTTATTTTCGAATTTATAACATTCCAATTAAAACAATGATATAATAAACATACACATATATATGGATATGGTAAATTTCTACATACAAATGGTATACTTACATTCAATTGGACGAAAATGTGCTACAATATGGTTATACCATATTTATAAAAACAATTCATTGCCTTTTATGATATTTAATTTATTATTTTATAATGATTGAAATAAGTTTTGATGTTCTATATAAAAAAATATACATAAAAGAGTCAGTAATGTTGAATTCCTCTTCATTTATTGTCTTTCATTGCAAAAATTTTTAAGAACTCATGGATTAATATTTCGGGAAGAAAATCTAATATAATAAATAGATATATTATCTTAAAAATTTATAATTCATTTCTTTTTTGATATAATATTATCAATATGGTGTGAATATGAGAATTATGGTGTGTCTTTTAAAAAGGTAAACGGAGCTTTTCGAAATTCATGATATAACATAGTATATAATATTTTATACAAAGACCATTGGGATTTAAATTGAAATGAATTCTATAATAATAAGTATATGATATTAATATAATCCTACATATAAATTAATATTGGATGAGATATAATTTTAAACCATTTAATTTATATAAACTCTTTTTTCAACTAATTCGATGCATAAATTAGGTAATTAAATTTTCGGAATCTAATTATTGTATTGTTAGAAACAATGATAAATGTTTATCATTAATTAAAACATGAATTTTTTGAAATTTTCTCATCATACTATTACTCATGATATAATTTAACCATTTATAAATAATTTATTAAATAAAATCTTATAATAAAAATTATTGTGATGTTCACATTTTTCATTTAATTTGACTTTAAATATTTCAGGAAAAAATATTTATTTGAAGTTAAATTATTCTAAAAATTATACATTACACATAATGATAAATAAAAATAAAAATATAATTAATAAATATAATACCAAATTGTAGGACTTTAGAATAATTCCATTTATTTTAATAATGATTTAACAAGGAATATATCATCATTTTATATAAATTATTTCAAATTATATATTCTATGAAGCTTATAAACAAATAAAAATCATAAATAATTTTTTTTAATTAACCATAAATATTCATTAAAAAATTATATTTACCCCTATATTATCATATGAATGATATATTAGAGAAATTTGTTGACATTATATATTTTCATACTTAAAATAATATAAATGTTATTGTAATAAAAAATTATAAAAAATATATATATTAGAATTTAAATTAATAATGTAACATTTGTCTCATTTTATTAAATAATTGAAAGTTTTTCCATGATTTTGTGACCATATTTTGTTGTTTATCCCTATATTACCAATTTAACTAGTAGTGAGGTGAAAAATATTTATAATGATTACTATTCATAATGTCAAAAAATTGAAGGGATCTAATTTTTCAAAGATTAACATCTTAATTCCAAATATTGAACCAAATATTCATGATAAAATATTAATAATAGGAGGAACCCAATTGTAATATGAATTTCTAAAAAGAAATGAAAAATATTTCTAGGAAAAATGAATTTTTTGGCATAAAAACCGACTTATATAAGAATATTGATAAATCATAATTAAAATTGAATTAATTAAAAGAATTTAAATAAAATGGATCATATGACTCATTACTAAAAAATATATAATATAAAGGGATATTAAAATTATTTTATTTCATAAATATCAATGAGTAAAAAATCCAATATGGTATTTTTCACAATTTATTGAAAAATTAGTCAATTTAGAATAATCCCAATATTTTAGCTCATGATATTTATTATATTTTAATTTAATTTTTTTATTCAATTTATGACATAAAATTTTATAATATCGTTATATTATTTTAAAATCACATAAAAATTATATTTATAATACATTTGATAAAAATTCATTTCTATGCCACATAATAGCATCAATAAAAATTGATTTATTATTTTAAAGAAATTTACATCAAAATTTGGATTTTGTAGAAATATTATAGATATTATTAATTATGTGTTTAATCATTTAATATCATCCAATTAAATATATAAATTATTATTTTTATATTTAAAACCAATTATTTTTTTCTATATGTCAATTCTCATTACACTGGGTGTTGCATGTACAAATCGTTTTTGAGGTGGAGAATGATTTAATATTAAACATTTGAATATTATAGAATCACACTATTAACAAATATTTATGTAAACTCTTCATTCAAAATTTGATTATTTTTGTTGTCTTGAAAAATGTGGTCGTACAAGTCTTCCCCTTCTTCATAATATCCCAAACACCATATTCCCATATTCCTTTCCAAAATAACACTCATAGAGTAACCCCCCATTATATTATCCTATATAGAATGATTATTTTGTGTTTTCCAATTATATTTTAATGGAAAATAAATTACATAATATATTCTACCATTCATTATCATTTCAAATAAACAGTACATTCATTTTTTATTGTGAAATGTTGTATCAGAAAATTTTTTCATTCCATGGATTAATTTTTTATTTGGTTTATCATTGTTAATTTTATTTATTTATCATACATCATACCTTTGACATTATATAGGTGTATTTAAGTTTTAGTTTTTAAATGAAACAAGACTCACATATGTTACTCCATGTCTATGACCTAATATTCAATGTGATGATATATTTTTCGGGATTAATTATTGATTTTTACATTTTAAATGAAATAGATCGGTAGTTTGTGGAATATACATAATTAATTACTATTATCTAAAACATTACACAAAACAAAAACGAATTTTACATTATTTAAACTCATACATTTGATTAGAAATGTAAATAACACCAAATATTTCTTTAAACATTCATTTGGATCTTTTGACGGAACTATTCAATTCAATTATATGATTTATGTTTTTTGATGGGATTTTATAAATGATATCCCTAAGAGGATAGGATCTTTTGATTTCATAACTTTGTGTTAGAAAACATAATATTTTAAAATTTTATGATGATTTTACTAGGAGAAATAATTGGACATGGGGTGGTTTAATACCTTGATAATATTTTTAGTGATGTATTACATAAACCGACTCTAGCAATGGAATCTGAAATAATCTCATATTAATTTCAACTATATAGATGCAATTTTTAGAATATAAAGATATTTTTTGTAGTTTTTATTATTAATATTAAATGAGGATTTTTGGATACCATATATATTTGAAAATAATGTGCTGGTTGATAAAGCTATTATATTTTATGATATATAGTATCACCTTAAATTGTTATTTTATATTTTATTTTTCATACAGTGTGAGTTTTAACAACCACTAAATATATATAACCATATATAGTGGCAGTTTAAATAATTATTATTTATTGATATTAAAGAAATAAAAACACATTAGATATTATCAAAAAATGAAAAAAACCCATCAATGATATAGATAGAAGAATATATTGATAATGATAATGAATAAAATGAACATATTGTGAGGTTATAATGATTCATTGATAAAAAATATAGTGAATTATGTATTTTAAATAATATTAGATAGAATATACCACTTATCCTTCCAAATAATTTTTAATAATATGGGATTTAAATTGTGGAATAATTGTTGAAATTTTAGTTTGGATGAATCTATGTTTTTATTATGGACACATGATGATTTGATTTATTTATGAAAATGATTAATCTATCATGAAGATTATGTGATTAGGTTAATTACTTTTCAATATGAGACTTTATGACTAACTGGTGCTACTGGGAGATAAATTTTAAGATATATATTGGAAGTCTCTGTAATTAAATTTTCATGAGATTTGGGATACAATCACAGTTTGGATTACATTTGAAGAATTTTAGGGACATTTGTTTATTGAATGGTCTTTGTTGATATTCGGGTTTTGTTAGGCATTTTTTGGAGATTAAGAGTAGTTTTTCTTAATGTAAATGTTTATACTTTTGGGGGATTATCTGATCTTATACTAAATTTTTTTGTTTTAGTTAATATCTAAAGACATTAGAAATATATAGTTCATATTTTATGGATTATGTGATTCTCTCGATGTTGATTATAGGACACTTTTTGTAAAAAAAGTCATCCAAAATACTCATCGTTTGGAGAAAATATGAGTTTCTGTAATAAATCTTTTAAAAGATGAATGTCTACATGATAAGTAAGTATATTTCCTTATGTTTTTGGTGAAGATCATAAATAAATTCCTCAACTAAAAGTAACTTTAAACAAAATCATTATCCGTTAACTTTTCCTATTGGGGAATCAAATACTGTTTGACCCATCCCATGTTTGTGATTTTATGGTGGTTTACTTTATCCTAATCATGGCTTCTATCACTTTCCATTAGAAAATGACGGTTTTTTTCTCCTCCATTTCCATGTTTTCATGGAATCGTAGTATCTGTTGTCTTGGGTATCCTTTTTAGTTCTCTCACTTTATTTTTAAGTGGTTGTTTTACTTAATATTTTTCCGATGTGGGACTTTCAATGAAGCTTCCGAGCCCATTTGTTTTTAAATTGTAAGGACACAATTCCCAAAAGGATGAAGGATGTACCATCCTAGGTAAATAAGGAATAAGACATATTTCATATTTACTAATGTTTGTCAATTAAATATTAATTTAAATTTAATGGGGTTTCAATGTTCGATAGCGTACATGATACGCAACAACAGATTTATTTGAAATCTTACGTTGCACACTAATAATATAATATTATTATTTTAAATTGTATTTAACTCCTAGCCATTGTATTGGCGGTAATGAATGAAACTAACTACATAATGATTATAGATTATTGTTAAATTTTTTTAAATTTATCTAATAAAAAGTTAGTGGCTTAAAATATGAATGAATCTAATTTTAAGAATATTTTACATTAAAAGGTTGATTTACCGACTTTTAATGGCTAACCCCATTTAAATATAGTTTTGGTCACTTTAATTCATATTAATTGACAAAATATAATCCTTCTTTAGTATAGTGACATAAAATTTTACTTTGGGTAATTTTTTGATATTTTTATGATAAAGTTCATTTTTAATGAATAGTGAAAAATACTTTATTTTCATTCAAAAGGGCCTTTTAATCTAATTTATTTATATGGTCAGGTTATATTTTTTGTTGGTTTTATAGTGAAATTGAAATATATTTTTACCATTTAATTCAATGTTCATCGTTGTAATTAATTTCACTTTGAAATTGGACATAAACATGTATCAATCATTTAGTAGTTATTGTATCTTAATAACACGCTATTTGTTTTGAGATCAGGAATTAATTTTCAAATTAATCAATTCCACATCTATGTTTTGAATTTTAAAAAATAGACAGTATTTTTGTTTTTAGAATATCAAATATAGATTAGGCTGATTTTTTGGTATTTTTTTGAAAAACTTCAATTTTTGATGAATAGTGACACCACTTAGAGTTAGTTAAAAAACTGACTTTTTCCTTTAAATGAAATTTTACCACTTTTGTGAATTAAATTTCAAAAATCCTACTTACATGGTTGTTATCAAAAAGTAAAATGTTGTTCATTAAGATGAAAATATTTTTTGGTGTATAATAACTTGTGACTTTTATTTACCGCAGTTAAAGGTAAATATCGAAATTCAAGGTTAAAAGAATATTATAATAATTCAAAATCACCATAACACTTGCCCTAAACATATTGGTTGAGTAGGGGAAGACAATTTTCATCCTTGGGTCTATTTTGGGACCCCATGGAGCCACTTATGAACGATAATGACACATTAGATTAATTAATTTAATGTAAAGACAAAATTAACAACAAAAACAATCATTTAGTAAATTAATTTTTATATGGTTTTATATAAGTCATATTTTAGACTATAAATATTAATTTTAAAGCTAATAAGATTTAAAAATTTATAATATCTTTTTTATAATTTTTAGACATCTAATTAATTTAATTATTTATAAAACAATAACGATGAAGTAGTTACCTAATTAAGAAATGATTTAAATAAATAAGATTATAATAAATAAAATATTATCCAAAAAATGTGCAATTCTAATTGGATGATTTTATATCAACCATGAGTCATCTTATATTTGAATATAATTATTTTTAGGTCTTTAGAAACCGAATATCATTATATAATAAAATAATGTTCTCACACCTTCCAAAAGAGCCCCTCGTCTCCCTTATAAAAGTAGTCCACTTCTAACCAGTTCCTCACACCACTAAAAAAATTTGGCACACCCAAACACTGCACAATTAAGCCCCCTACATCCCTATACTCATTTTAGAAGCTTTACCTTAGGCAGAAGGAACATCAAGAAGTCCTTTTGTTCAATCCAAAGGGAGTTACCCAAATTAAAGGTAATAGTTTCTCTTAATTTGTTATATTTCATTTTACTTCTCCAACCACTGTACACTTTTTATTCCTTTCATTATTAAAATCACAAGTATCCTCAATATACTAGTAATTTTTTATGAGAGGGATTCAAACTACACTTACACACACCTCCATCTAATGTTTAGAACATAATGTTTCTGTGGATGGAAAACTAACTCCTCACAAAACAATGATTGTTCAAATATCTCCAACCGCCTCTCATGGTGGCCATTATGATGGAAGTGTATTTATATATGGTATATTTTATGTTTATGTTTTCTTTATTGTTATGTGTTATCCATTTATAGAATTCCTTTAAGGTTTACCTAGTGGGTAAATACGATAATATAATTTGAGTAAACACGGACTACCGCCCCCTCAAAGTGATGTGACTCGTTGATGCCTTATGTCGGATGTGTAAAAGATGGAGTTAGTGATATTATATATGATATTATTCTGGAATTATAATATACTTATGTATAATTATGTAACATCCCAGGTAAATAAATAATAATGAATTTGTATATTTATTAATATTTACGAATTAAATATTAATTTTACATTAAAGGGGTTGCTATGTTCGATAGCGTACCCGATACGCAACGATGAGTTCCTTTGAAAACTTACGTTGCACATTAGTACTATAATAATATTATTTTAAATGGTAGTTAGCATGTAGCTATTTTATTAGCGGGGATGGATAGAAATAACTAAAATATGATTATATATGTTTTTTAAATGTTTTTACATTTATCCAATAAAAGATAAAGGCTTAAAATACAGAAATAATTCAATTTTAGGCATTTATACCCTAATTTTCACTAAAGGTTCACATATCACCTTTTGATGGAGAACCTTCATTAAATATAGTATTGATCACTCTTATACATTCTATTGGACCAAATATAACTCTTATTTAGAATCGGGACATCAAAATTTACTTTGTGTAAATTTTTGGTATTTTTTCGATAAAGTTCATTTTTTAATGAATAGTCTAAAATGTTGTATTTTAATTCAAAACCTCTTTTTAATATAATTTACTTATATGATTAGATTATATTTTGAATTGGTTTTAAAGTGAAATTAGAATATATTTTTACCATTAAATCCAATAGTGGTCATTGGAATTAAATTCACATTGAAATCGGACTTAAACTATTGTCAATATTTTGATACTAATTGTTTCATAAAAACACGCAATTTGCTCTGAAATCAGGAATTAATTATTAAATTATTGAATGCAAATTATATGTTTTGAATTTTTTAAAATGGACTTCATTTTTGAATTTGGAATATCAAATATATCTTAGGGTGAAGTTTAGGTCTTTTTCTGAAAAACATCAATTTTTGATGAATAGGGAAACCACTAAGTGGTAATTAAAAAACTGATTTTTTGTTTAAATGAAATTTTAAAACCTATGTGTTTTGAATTTAAAAAATCCAACATACATGGTTTTCATTAAGGAGTAAAATGTGGTTCAATGAGATAAAAATAAGTTTTTGGTGAATAGTAACTTATTATGTTTTTAAACGTGATTAGAGGTTATTAGTGTAATTTAAGGTAAAAATAATGTTTTTATAATATGAAATAAACTTGAGACATGTTCTAACCTCATTGTATGTGTCACGGACGACCAAGAAAATCCATGGGTCAACTGGGGGACCCCATGGAGCCACTTTAGTCAGAAAATGACATTAATACCTTTTTATTTAATGTTAAAATAAAAATGACACAAACATGAGTTGTTTTACTAAAATAATTATTACATGGGGTTATACTAGTCATATTTTTTCGTATAAATATTAATTAGAAATATAAAAATATTTCCTACATCATGATATTTTTTTATAATTTTTAGACATTAAATAAATTAAATTATTTATGACATCATGATGATGCAACGATTACCTCATTAATAAAGGATTTAAATAAAATGAAATGATAATGTAAAATATATGATTTACAAATGTCCAAAACCTATTGGATGGGTGGATTTCGAACCCTTATCACCTTATTCTCGAATTATATCAATGTGGGACCTCTTAAATCTGAATACCATTTTAAAATAAAGTGACTTTTCTTTACCTTCCAAGAGTGCCCCTCCTCTCCTCTTATAAAAGGCCCCCACCTCTACCACCTTACCCACACTTCCAAAGCCTTTGGATCGGCCAACCCCTGCCCATTTTGTCTCTCCACATCCCTCTATTACTCCTTGAAGCCTCAATTTGGGCAGAAATCTTCCCAAGGAAGCCTTTGAGCTCAAACCAAAGGGAGTTACCCGATTTTAAGGTAATGTCTTCACTTCAGTCTGTTTGTTTTATTTTTCTTCTCCAATCCCCTAAACCCTTTTTATTAATTTCATTTGTAACAGATCAAGTTTCTTAAATATACTAGGATGTTGTTATAATAAGGATTCGAGGTACACATACCCACACCTACATCTAATGGTTATAGAACATGTTGTTTCTGTGGATGGAGAATTTCGGCCTCCCGAAACAATGATTGTACAACAATCATTTAACACATTCAAATGTGTCCATTAAGATGACACTATATTTATATATGATATTTAATATGTTTATTTTTTCTTTAACCTTCTGTATTTTTCATTTTAGGCATACCTTTAGGGTTTCCATTGTGGGTAAACACTATAATTTCATTTTAGGAAGTGCGGACTACCGCCCCCTCAAAGTGATGTGATTCGTTAATGACATATGTCGAACGTATAAAGGATGGATTAAAAGTTATTATATATGTTTTTATACTGTAATTATAATATACCTCAATATCATTATTATTTATTTCCATTAATGTATGAGATATAAATGAAAGTACCGTTCATGCGTACATACGGCTTACCGTCTCCATGAACGGTGCATTTCATTTATTTTCCCCAAATGTAATGTACTATTAAAAGTACATATTTATAATTGATATATATAATTTATGTTACATATAAATTATGAATATAAATATGGAATTAAAATATAAATACCTCTAATTTAGTTTAATTTCCATTAATATGACATAGAAATGAAAGTAGGGTTCATGCATACGTACGGATTACCGTCTCCATGAACGATGCATTTCATTTATTACATATAAATGATTATGTGATATTATAAATAAATGTATATTCTGGATATATATGATACATATGATATCCAAATCATGAATATCATTCTAGATATAATGAACTTTTGACCACATGAACAACATGTAATTATAAGAAGTCCACTATCGACTTAAGAACCAAATATCGAAAAAACAAAAATTATTAACATAAATGATTACATAATGTTTATAACATGATAATAAGTGATATAAAATTAATAATGAACTTGGAAAAATGTTCTTAATCAAGTAGAAATTATCTCAAGTTTATTATTCAAGATGTTAAAGAATGATCGAGTCATGTCGGGCCCGAGGAAAGGGACTTCGTGTCAATCTCCTTTCATTGAGGCATATTTCATTTTATACAAAACTATCTTTTATACGGTTTATAAACCCCTTTGACTTTTACTTTTATACAAAAGGAATCTTTTTCTACAAAGCGTTTTACAAAACGACAAAAAGGACTATTTCTTTAACGTACGATGTGACAACGACCATTTCTACCGCCGCGAGTATTATTTGGTCTTTGGCTTCCTGAAGAAGCCGTAATGTTTTTTTAAAATGAAATAAATACTATATACACTTTAATGTATTTTGGTATTGAAAATGGTTTTTATAATGGATTTTTTATGTCAATATATTAATGTGATATATTGTGATCAAAGTGTGGAAATTTTTTCTTTCCTTTATATTTATTTTGTGATTTTATATTGGTACTTAGACATTTGACGGGTGGTTACGTGATAAACCATATGACGGGTGGTGCTGTGAATACCAGGACGGGTGTTTACGTTTTAACCTCCAATGCATTGGGTATGGAAGTCGGCCGTATGGCTATTCCATTAAGTATGTATGGAAGTTGGCCGTATGGCTATTCCATTAAGTGATATGTGTGGAAGTCGACCGTATGGTTATTCCACTTAAGTATGTTTGTGTCCAAAGTTACATTTATATGTTATGTGATATTTTTATGGGTTTTATGGTAATACTTTGGTTACAGAAGGGTATGTAATGATATTTTATTCAGTGAATAGTTATTACTACTTCATGAAGGTGAAGGTATAACTTTGATAAAGTATACATGTTTTACTTTTTGTTTTGATAAACTAACAGTTTTCATTCTTTATGTATCCCTTACTGAGCTTTTTATGCTCACCCCATGTTTTTTTGAAATGTTTTTCACAAGACTTTATGTGGAATAGGGTCAAGGATGGGATCAAGGGAATGTTATGATATATAAAACATGGAAGAAGACAAGTTTATTTTCAAGAGTTTTTTATTCTATGGAAACTTAGTAGAAGTTTCTACTTTGTAATCTTTAGATATGTAACAGCGGTGTCCTAATTCTATAAAACACTAAACCTGAAAAGATCCTCAATGTGAATTATTCATTTAATTCAATATTAAGTATTGTTTAAGGTCGGGGCCTTATAGTTGTTATTAGAGGTCGGTTTAGATAACTTTAGGAGTTAGAAAAATGTTAAATTATAAGTTAATTTATGGTATGATTGAAGTGATATAGAATTTAAAGATTACCATGTTGCTTCTCCTAAGATATTCATATGTTAAGAATGGTTTTTCATAGAGGAAACAGAACCAATTTTCTGGGAAGGAATACTGAGGGAAATGACCTTTAAAATCAGTATCCTAAGATGGTCAGAATCAGAATTGAGCAGTTTAATACAGTGATGGATCAGTTGAATCTGATTACTACCGAATGATTGTTGAAATTTTTTCATGGTTATCTAGTCCAATGACTAAGCTAACTCGGAAGGGTGTTAAGTTCATCAGGACAAATGAATGTGATTATTGTTTTCAAGAGTTGAAAAGAAGATTGGTGAATGCTCCAGTTTTGGTACTTCCTTCCAGGAATGGGGAGTTTGTTATATACAGTGATGCTTCATTGAAGGGAATTGGCTGTTTCCTTATGCAGAATGATCCGGTAATTGCTTATGCTTCACTTCAGTTGAAAACTCATGAGGTAAATTACCCTACACATGATTTGGAATTAGCAGCTATTGCTTTTGCTTTAAAAATTTTGAGGCATCATTTGTATGGAGTAAAGTGTGAAATATATACTGATCACAAATGTTTAAAGTATATTTTCACTCAGAAAGATTTGAACATGAGACAGAGGAGATGGCTGGAATTAATCAAGGATTGTGATTGTACATTTCATTACCATCCGGGAAAAGAAAAAAAAGTGGCTGATGCTTTGAGTCGAAAAAGTAATGCTTCATTAAAAATGTTCTGTTTGGAACGAGATCCTTTGGTTTTTTATTTGATGAACTTTGGCATGGAATTTTTTTGTGTAGGAAGTCCTGTTTTGTTTCAGGTATCAGTGACATCATCCCTATCAGACAGAATCAAGCAAGCACAGAAGCAAGACAATGAGTTGCAGAAAAAGGTAGAGTTGGTTCATAAGGGGAAGCTGCCTGAATTCAACATTGATAATGATTGTGTTTTGAGGTTTGGGAAGAGATTATGTGTTCCTTGTGATTCACAGTTGAAGAATGAGTTGTTATGTGAGGCTCATAGTTCCCCATTTTCAGTTCATCTTGGCAGTACTAAGATGTACAGAGATCTGCGGGAGTATTAATGGTGGGATGGAATGAAAAGGGATATTGCTGGTTTTACTGTGAAGTGTTTGACTTGTCAGCAGGTTAAAGAAGAGCGGCAGTTACCGAAAGGGATGCTTCAGCCTTTACCTGTTCCAAAGTGGAAATGGGAAAATATATCCATGGATTTTGTTGTCGGATTACCGAAGACATCTAGAGTTAATAATGCAATCTGGGTTATTGTTGATCGCTTGACCAAATCTGCCTATTTCCTTTCTATACGAGATACTTTTTCCCTAGACCAACTTTAGCGTTTGTATCTTAAAGAGATAGTCAGGTTACATAGAGTTCCTCTCTCCATTTTGTCCGATCGTGATCCCTGGTTTACTTCTATCTTTTGGAAAGACCTTCAGAAGTCATTGGGTACAGAATTAAATTTTAGTATAGCTTTTCATCCGCAATCAAATGGGCAGTCAGAACAAACAATTCAGACATTAGAGGATATGCTACGAGCTTGTTCGATGGATTATCAGGAGAGTTGGGACCAACATCTTTCTTCAGTTGAGTTTTCTTATAATAACAATTTCCATTCCAGTATACAGATGGCACCATTTGAGGCATTATATGGGAAGTGGTGTCGAACTCCAGCATTTTGGGATGAAGTGGGTGAAAGGATGATGATGGGACTAGAATTGGTAGGAGAGATGGCAGAAAAAGATTGGTTGATTCCGAAACACATGAGAACAGATTAAAGTAGGAAGAAGAGTTGTGCGGATAACCGGAGGAAGGATCTATCTTTCGAGGTAGGTGATCAAGTTGTTCTCAAGGATTCTCCATGGAAAAGTGTGATGAGATTTGGTATGAATGGAAAGCTGAGTCCAAGGTTCATTGGACCATATGAAATTCTGGTGAATGTTGGATCAGTTGCTTACCGAGTGGCTTTACCTCCGAGTTTATCTTAGGTACACAATGTTTTTTATGTTTCGATGTTAAGGAAGTATATTCTAGATTTATCTCATGTTTTGAGCCAAGAGGTAGTTCAGTTGGAAGAGAATCACTCTTATGATGAACAATCAGTCCAGATTCTTGACCGAAGTGAGAAAGTGTTGTGAAATAAGGTAATTCACCAGGTAAAGGTTTTTTGGAAAAACCATATGGTTTAAGAGGCAATGTAGGAATCTGAAAATTCTATGAGGGATAAATACCCCCACTTATTTTGATAAGTGAATAAAATTGTGAGGACGCAATTCCCAAAAGGGGGGAAGGATATAACATCCCAGGTAAACAATGAATAATGAATTTTCATATTTATTAATATTTACAAATTAATAATTAATTTTACTTTAAAGAGGTTGCTATGTTTGATAGCGTACCTGATACGCAACGATGAGTTCCTTTGAAAACTTACGTTGCACACTAGTAATATAATAATATTATTTTAAATGGTAGTTAACATGTAGCCGTTGAATTGGAGGGAATGGATAGAAATAACTAAAATATGATTATATATGTTTTTTAATTGTTTTTACATTTATCCAATAAAATTTAAAGGCTTAAAATACGGAAAGAATTCAATTTTAGGCATTTATACCCTAATTTTCACTAAAGGTTCATTTATCACCTTTTGATGGAGAACCGCCATTAAATATAGTTTTGATCACTTTAATACATTCTATTGGACCAAATATAACTCTTCTTTAGAATCGGGACATCAAAATTTACTTTGTGTAAATTTTTGGTATTTTTCCGATAAAGTTCATTTTTTAATGAAGTGTAAAATGTTGTATTTTAATTCAAAACCTCTTTTTAATATAATTTATTTATATGATTTGATTATATTTTGAATTGGTTTGAAAGTTAAATTAGAATAGATTTTTACCATTAAATCCAATAGTGATCTTGGGAATTAATTTCACTTTGAAATCGGACTTAAACTAGTGTCAATCTTTTGATAATTATTGTTTCAAAAAAACACGCTATTTCCTCTGACAGTGGGAATTAATTATTAAATTAATTAATGAAACTTATATGTTTTGAATTTTTTAAAATGGACTTCATTTTTGAATTCTGAATATCAAATATATCTTAGGGTGAAGTTTTGGTATTTTTCTGAAAAACTTAAATTTTTTATGAATAGTGAAACCACTAAGTGGTACTTAAAAAACTGATTTTTCATTTAAATGAAATTTTACCACCTCTGTGTTTTGAATTTCAAAAATCCAACATACATGGTTGTCATTAAGGAGTAAAATGTGGTTCCATGAGATTAAAATAATTTTTTATGAATAGTAACTTATTATGTTTTTAATCGCGATTAGAGGTAATTAGTGTAACTTAAGGTAAAACTAATGTCGTAATAATATGAAATGAACTTCAAACATGTCCTAAACTCATTGTATTTGTCATGGCCGACCAAGAAAATCCATGGTTCTACTTGGGGAACCCATGGAGCCACTTTAGTTGGAAAATGACATTAATACCTTTTTATTTAATGTTAAAATAAAAATGACACAAACATGAGTTGTTTTACTAAAATACTTTTTACATGAAGTTATACTAGTCATATTTTTTACTAGAAATGTTCATTAGAAATCTAAAATGATTTCCTACATCGTGATATATTTTTATAATTTTTAGACATTAAATAAATTAAATTATTTATGACATCATGATGATGGAGTGATTACCTCATTAATAAAGGATTTAAATAAAATGAAATGATAATGTAACATATATGACCTACACATGTCCAAAAACTATTGGATGGGTGGATTTCGAACCCTTATCAACTTATTCTCGTATTATATCAATGTGGGACCTCTTAAATCCAAATACCATTTTAAAATAAAGTGACTTTTCTTTACCTTCCAAGAGTGCCCCTCCTCTCCTCTTATAAAAGGAACCCACCTCTACCACCTTACCCACACATCCAAAGCCTTTGGCTCGGCCAACCCCTTCCAATTTTGACTCTCCACATCCCTCTCTTACTCCTTGAAGCCTCAATTTGGGTAGAAGTCTTCCCAAGGAATCCTTTGTGCTCAAACTAATGGGAGTTACCCGATTTTAAGATAATGTCTTCACTTGAGGCCGTTTGTTTTATTTTTCTTCTCCAACACCCTAAACTCTTTTTAATAATTTATTTTATAAAAACTCTATTATATTCAATATACTAGGATTTTGTTATAAGAATTATTCGAGATACACTTACACACACCTACATCTAATGGTTAAAGAACATACAATTTCCATGGAAAGCGAATTTCTGCCTCCCGAAATGATGATTGTTCAAAAATCTTTTAACACCTTCAAAGGTGGCCATTAAGATGACACTATATTTATATATGATATATAATATGTTTATGATTTCCTTAACCTTCTGTATTTTTAATTTTGGGCATACCTTTATGGTTTCCATTGTCGGTAAACACGATAATTTCATTTTAGGAAGTGTGGACTACCACCCCCTGAAAGTGATGTGATTCATTAATTCCATATGTGGGACGTATAAAGGATGGATTTAAAGTTATTATATATGATTTTATACTGTAATTATTATATAACTCTATATAATTATTATTTATTTCCATTAATGTATGAGATATAAATGAAAGTAGCGTTCATGCGTACGTACGGCTTACCATCTCCCTGAACGGTGCATTTCATTTCATATCCCCAAATGTAATGTACTATTAAAAGTACATATTTATAATGAATATATATAATGTATGTTACATATAAATGATGAATATAATTATGGAATTAAAATATACATACCTCTCATTTAGTTTTAATTCCATTAATATGACATAGAAATGAAAGTAGCGTTCATGCGTACGTACGGCTTACCGTCTCCATGAACGGTGCATTTCATTTCATACCTCTAAATGATTATCTGATATTATAAATACATGTATATACTGGATATATATGATATATATGATATCCAAACCATGAATATCATTCTGGATATAATGAACCTTTTACCACACGAACAACATGTAATTGTAAGAAGTCCACTTTCGACATAAGAACCAAATATAAACAAAACAAACATTATTAACTTAAATGATTGAATAATGTTTATAACATGATTATAAGTGATATAAAAGTAATAATGAAATTAGAAAAATGTTCGTAATCAAGTAGAAATTAACTCAGGTTTATTATTCAGGACGTTAATGAACGATCGAGTCAAGTCGGACCCGAGGTAAGGGACTTCGTCTCAATCTCCTTTCATTGAGGCATATTTCGTTTTATACACAACTATCTTTTATACGGTGTATAAAACCCTTTGACTTTTACTTTTATACAAAAGGAATCTTTCTCTACGAAGCGTTTTACAAAACGACAAAAATGAATGTTTCTTTAAAGTACGCGGTGATAAGGACCTTTTCCGCTGCCGCGAGTATTATTTGGTCTTTGGCTTACTGAACAAGCCATAATGTTTTTTTAATTGAAATAAATACCATATACTCTTTATGTATTTTGGTATTGAAAATGGTTTTTATAATGGATTTTTTATGTCAATATATTTATGTGATATATTGTGATCAAAGTGTGGAAATTTTTTCTTTCCATTATATTTGTTTTATGATTTTATATTGGTACATGGACATTTGATGGGTTGTAACATGATAAACCATATGACGGGTGGTTCCATGAATATCAGGATCGGTGGTTACATTATAACATCCAATGCATTGGTTATGGAGGTCGTCCGTATGTCTATTCCATTATGTATGTATGGAAGTTGGCCGTATGGTTATTTTATTAAGTGATACGTGTGGAAGTCGACCGTATGGTTATTCAACTTAAGTATGTTTATGTCCCATGTTACCTTTATATGTTATGTGATATTATTATGGGTTTTATGGTAATCCTTTGGTTACAAAAGGGTATGTAATGATATTTTATTCAGTGAATAGTTTTTACTACTTCATGAAGGTGAAGGTATTACTTTGATAAAGTATACATGGTTTACTTGTTGTTTTGATAAACTAACAGTTTTCATTATTTGTGTATCCCTTACTGAGCTTTTTTTTGCTCACCACATGGGTTTTTGAAATGTTTTTCATAGGACATAATGTGGAATAGGGTCAAGGATGGTATCAAGGGAAAGTCATGCTATATAAAACATGGAACTATACATGTTTCTTTTTAAGAGTTTTTTTATTCTATGGAAACTTAGTAGAAGTGTCTACTTTGTAATCTTTTGAGATGTAACAACTGTGTCCTAATTCTCTAAAACTCTAAACCTGAAAAGATCTTCATTGTGAATTATTCATTTAATTCAATATTAAGTAATGTTTAAGGTCGGGTCCTTTTAAATTATATTTTATTTCCATTAAAATAATAAATAGAAATTAATGTAGCGTCCATGCTTACCTACAGCTTACTGTCTCCATGAACGGTGCATTTCATTTCTTACCTATAAATGTTATGAAATATTATAAAAAATGTATATACTGTATATATATGACATATATGATATCAAAATCCTGAATATAATTTTTTATATAATGAACATTTGACCACATAGACAACTTGTAAATATAAGCTGTTCATTTTTACTCAAGTACCAAATTTCGGCAAAATGAACGTTGTTAACATAATTGATTGAATAATCATTATAACATGGTAAAAAGTGATATAAATGTAATAATATACATGAAAAAGGTTATTATGTAATTAGAAATTATCTTTAGTATATTATTCAGGAGATTGAAGAACGATCGAGTAAATACGGGCATGAGGTAAGGGATCCGACCTCTCTCTTTCTTTACAAGTACTCCCTTTTATGTCATTTCATTTATGCTCCATGTTATTATGTAGGGGGATGTCCTTTAATATTCCCAATACTTTAATTTTTATTTTAATATTATTGGAGACCCCCTATTACTCTCATCAATTCCTTTTAATAATTTTTATGTGGCGCAGTTTGGGTGCCGAATTTTTGTAAGGGATTTTCTTTTCTCACTT
Source organism: Viscum album (assembly GCA_963277665.1). Lineage (NCBI taxonomy): Eukaryota > Viridiplantae > Streptophyta > Magnoliopsida > Santalales > Viscaceae > Viscum > Viscum album. The sequence continues at coordinate 1,356,582,009 of OY728142.1, read as the reverse complement.
TTTAATTATTTGATATTTCCATTGTTCGCCACTAATTTATTACATGTGGTGTATTTTTTACTGAAAATTGATATATATTATCATTATTCTCTTTATATTCATGTTACTTTTTCAGTATTTTGGTGGTTATTCACTTTTGGTCATACGACTCGGTTGATTACAACGTGGTAAAGGGTTTCATCTCACTTTTTATTTTTGTGAGATTCATGCGATATTTTCCACAGTTTATTTTTATGTGGTGTATATACTGCCCATGATTGTAATATTTGGGTAATATACTTTCTGTTATCGGTATTTTCATCTACATTGTATGCTGCTTCTTTCATGTGGCATATTTTTTGTAAGTTACCAAATCCGTAAGGGAACCTTTCACCCTCCTATTAATAAAAGACTTCTTTTTTGTTATGTCTTTTAATTTACATATTATTATGTTAGGATATGTTCTTATATATCATTATTGATGTAAAATTTATTTCCATGTGATTAGATTTATTTTTTTATTTCATCAACTCATTTTCTGAATTTTAATGTGACGTCGTTAGGCTGCCGAATTTTTACAAGGGAACCTCTTAACCCAATTTCAATTCTCCAGGTTCATCTTGTACTTCATGGATATTTCATCTTATTAATATTTGTGAATTAACTCTGATTGTTTTACACTTAATATATAATTATATTTTCTGTATTTATATTTTCCACACATAATTATGTGATGTATTTATCCTTAATTTAAGGATACCATCTTTATAAGGGATTTCATCTCATTTTACATTTCCACTAATAATTCATTGTTGTTATACACCAATTCACTCTTATGTGGTTTATATAATGTCCATTGACATATAATATCATGAATAACTTTATTCTCATGATATTATAATGTTCTGATTAATTTTTTCCTCAATTATTTGTATTCAAGCGTCTCTCTTTTTGTTAGAAAGACTCTTTAACTAAAATATCGTTTTAAATGTTTTAAAGATATATTCTTCAAAATATTTCTCCTTGATTTCCATGTTTTCAAAATGGTTTTTAGTATTTATTTATATAGACATTAATGTTTTCAAATGATAATTCTTTTAAGAGCTTTAATATGATATGAGACACATTGATTCAAAAATAATTTTTTAAATGTTTTTGGAAATTATTTGATAAAACATTTTTTATTTCAAAATCATGATTTGATATATTGGAATCTTTACATTATACATGTGTTATATGTTATGATTATGTTATGGTTATTGGGCATTTTTTATGTATACAAGTGGTTCTGTGATAATCCTAGGGCAGGTGAGCCCGAGATAGCTCTCCAATGCATTGGGTAATGTGACAGAGGTAAACGTGATGTTTCTCCTAAGGGATTTAGGGAATATGCTATGATGGGTATTCCAACTATGACTCCCTATGTAGATGTGATAGCTACAATATATGTTTTATATGTATTCCATAATTAACCTTTATGATATATGATTTGTGTGTGCTTTTTATAAATCTCATGATTTCATAAGTTATGTTATGATTGAAAAGTATAGTTTCATTTTTTGTATTTATTGATGGGATAATTTTTTCATTCCTTATTTGATAACCCTTACTGAGGTTTTTATGCTCACCCCATGTTTTTGTAAATTTTTCTACAGGACTTATAGATGAATTGGGTCAAAGATGGGATTAAGGAAAAGTCATGCTATAAAAAATGGAAGTAGACATGTTTCTATTTAAGTGTTTTTCTTTTATGAAAGAAATGGATACTGAGTAGTAGTGTATACATGTAATATTCAAGTTGTAATGTAATTGTTATGCCTAATTCTCAAAACTCTAAACCATAAAAGATCCTCAATGTGAATTATTCATTTAATTCAAGATTATGTAATGTTTACAGCCGAGTCCTTATAATTTCCCTCTACACTAAATATCATCTAAGTATAGTTTATTAGTAATTAATATACTAATAATTATAAATACTCTACACTCCTAAGAGAGATGTGATTTATTACTGAAAAAACTAGTAATCTGACCCTTTTGACATGGTGAATTAATATCTATATTTTTTAAAATGAATTTGATAATAAAATATATCAACTAATTTTTTTAACTATATATTGATGATCATAAATGAAAATTATAAATCATATATCTTCTTACTATACATAAATAAAATAGTTAAGAATATTTTTTAAAGAATTAAAATTAAAAATTAATTCCTATAACAATGTTGCTGATAAGATCAATTACATAACACAATTCATATTTCAAATGAAAGTACAACAAAATTACAACATTAGATTCAAGGATAGATACATTATATGTATATATTAAAAATATGTAAATCAATATTAAATTACTTGAGATATAAATTATTATCATATAAATAATTTTTCTACTAAAAAAATTATCATAGATGGTCAATTTTATAACAATCTCCTTAAACATTGATTGTTGGGAATAGTTTTTTTCAATAAAAATAAAAAACATATTAAATATTTAAAAAATAATTGATAATTTTATATTAATTAATTTTATTTATTAAACTTTTCATATTGGTAAAATGATATTTGTGATTCTCATTATAAATGCTATGACCAAACTCATTCCGCTTCTCTAGAGGTATACCTCAATGTACCTTTCAGTACAACTACCGAGTTTTAAATGATGTATTTGTTTAATAAAATCCAAAATCCTAATTTAAAATCACTTCATTTCATACTATTTTTTTTTTAAATCCACATTCTCCCAATCAGATAACTAAAGACATAGTGGAATTCATTTATAGAAATACATTCATATTTATCATATTATAGTTGTTTTAAATAAAATTTAGTTTACATAAAGGAGACTTATACTCTATAGGTCTAGAGTATTATGGATTATTTGGAAATGATTATGATGTATTAATGGTAACAAAAAATCTGTTGGCAGTTAACTACAATTAGTGAATCACTTTTTATTCTAAATTACATTCATCTTAGAAAATAAATATAACTTGAAAACATATTTATAAAATTATTATTATAGAAAATAATTTTTAAAAATTATATCATATTACCATTAGTAAAACCCATAATATATAATGGTCATTTAATTTATGAGAACAGATAACAAAATTTCCCCTTATAATTTTAAAAATCTAAATCTCATATATAAATATAAATTTAATTATATAAATGATACAAGGAAATATAAATTAATAATATAGAATCTAATTTCATGATATGTAAATTTAAGGATTTCTATACAATAATTTTATACCATTATCATGTCAAATATCATCTCCATTATTTCTTATTCAACATTATCCATACTTTTATTTATAATATTTAAAATATGAGGGCCGGAAAATAAGTTAATTTCTTAATATATATTTTATTAAATGTAAAAGGTAAAATAATCTTTTTCATATACTATATAATAAATGTTTAATTGATTTATGTGAACTAAAATAATCCACACATAATCCAATTTATCATCTATTCAATATAGTAGTTTCTATTTTATGTGAATATATAATGATCATGCACTTTACGATCACTGTCATCATTCATGAGAGGTAATTTCATAGAATTAAACTATATGGAATCAACTATATTAACAATGTTTATATTGAATCTGATATAATTGGAAGAAATCTAAAAATTGACCAAGTTAGATTAATTCAATAATTTCAACGATCCTTCCTTAGTATAACATTTCTATAACATTAAATATACAAACATTATAGCATTCCAAACCCATTTCCCATTTGACAATTTGATAAATTACACCATGAAAATTGTATGTATAAATTAGTTTTCCAACTTTAGAGGACCTCATGATAGAAACGTTGAATGATCTAAAAATCATCTAGAGTAATAATATTCGTGATCAATAATAATAAATTTAATTATTATATAAAAAAGGTTAATTTCAGCATAAAATCTATGTTGATTTCTTTTTTATAGAAATAAATTTTGTGGAATCCATTTTACAATCTATTTACTAATGACATTTATTATACAATTCTTATTTCATTATTGAGCTCCCATGAGTCCCATTTTTTTTATTTTGAGATCTTGAATAAATGAATCTTCTATTTTAATATCTAGTTTCACAAATATATGTTCTTGCAAGAATCCAATTTCTCATAGGGTAATTTTAGAAATCACTCTAACTGGTCTTCTAATATTAAGACTGATTTTTAATTTATTTTTGGTATGATTGATTCAATATATTTTCCAAAAACCAAAATTTTTTGGATTTTTATCTAAATATCATACTTATATCGTGAAAATAAAGGTATGATCCTCATCTAATATATATCTGATTGATATATGTCCTTTTTGTTATGATTTATTTTTCATGAATAATTTCAAATGAACACTTTATTTGTAATATAATATTAATAAAACATAATTATATATTTTATGAATTTTTGTGAATGATTTATATATACCAAAAAATATGAAAATTTCGCCGCTCAACTTGATAAATCAAATTATAATTTATTTTACATCTTAATTAAGATTACATGACAATATAAATATTAAATTAAATAATTAAATTATAAAATAAATGGGGAAATATCAAATTCATTGAAAAAAATATTCCATAAATACCAATTCTAAATTATTAAATAATCTGGTAGATATTAAAAATTTTGTATATTTTTTAAATAATTAGAAGATCTATCTTAGAACTACATTATCCATTTGAAGAAATAATCTTAATAATTAAAATGGTAAAAAAATTTAAAAAATAATATCTGAGTCATGACAATTCAATCATGGTAAAATATGATTCATTACATTATCACACCTTGACATGTCTCTTCAATACCCTTATGAAACATTATAATGTTTTTTAATTTGATATAATATATATATCCCCATAATTTTCATTGAAAATGATAATAAATATAACATTATATTATAATTCTGTAATTGATCAATCATTATTTATATTGCATGTATATTATTTTGAGCATTAATATGGTTAGTCAATATTGATTTTTCATTAAATAATAACAGATGAAATTTTATTGAGAAACATTTTTAATATTCATTACATGAACAATATGATGAATAAATTTAATTTCAAAAAGAGTATATTAAGAAAATATACATTTTTTATCAATTATTTGTTTTTTATTTAAATAGATGATGTATAAGGACCTGACCTTAAACCATACTAAATCTCTAGTTATTTCAAGAATACACAATGAGGATCTTTTCAGGATTAGTGTTTTAAAGAATTAGATCATAAATCATGCATTACATTCCACATTTAAACAAAGTGGTTACATAAAATATAGTATTCATTTTTTCCCATCAATGGAATCATATTTAAAATAAAACATTGATTCATTCTTGACACATCCTTGACACTATCTTCATATCATGTACCATTCCCTTGAACTATGTAAATCGTTTCAAAAACATGGGATGAGCATAAAAATCTCATTAAGGGATATAAAAATTTGGAAAGGATACATTAGTACATGTATACATAAGAATCAAAGAAATCATAAATTACTAATAAAACATAAGAACATTAACATACCTCATGAAACCATAAGATTTGTGAATAACTCATAGAAAAAATAAGACATAAAGGTAACTTGAGACATTCTTAACATTATGACATAGGGATTAACCCTCATGGTTACATTTCGAATACCCATCCCAGTATATTCCAGAAATCTCTTCAGAGTAACCTTAACGTTTAACCCCTTCGCATTAACCAATGCATTGGAGAGATATCACGGGCTCACCCGCCCTTAGTTTATCACAGAACCGTCCATCTTCATAAACAATGCACAAGAACAATAACATTATAATAGAATGTAACATAATCTTAAAGTAAATATTACATTCTAATATTGGAATAACAATATAACATTTTAAGATATTGAAATAATGAATTCCATCTAAAACCCATTTTCAAAACCATTTAAAATATTTAATAAATTGATTGTTGAATCAATGTGTCTCATAACTATTTGAAGATTTTAAAATTTTAAACCATTAATATCCATATAAATAAATCCTTAAACCCATTTTGAAAACATGGATATTAATGAGAAATATTTATAAGAATAAATCATTAAAACATTTAAAACGATATTTTAGTTAAAGGGTTTTTAACAAAATGAGAGTCACTTGAATACAATATTTGAGTAATAAAATTTAATAATAAATTTATAATATCATGATAATAAATCAATTCATGATATAATATTCCAAAGGACAGTATATACACCATATAAGTGTTAATTGGTGCGTAACAACAATGAAGTCTCAATAGAAATGTAAAATGAGTTGAAATCCCCAATAAAGAAGGTATCTTTAAATTAATGATAAATCAATCTCATAATTATGTGTGACAAGTATAAATACACCCAATATAAGTGTATATTAAGTGTAAAACAATCAATGGTCATTCACACATATTTTAGGAATGAAATATTCAATAACTACATGTTGAACCCAAAGAAATCGAAATTGGGTTAAGAAGTTCCCTTGGTAAAATTCGACAGCATAACGGCGTCACTTTAAAATTAATAAAATTAGTTGATGAGAGAGATAATGGTTTATCATCACTTGGACATAAAATTTAAGTCAATAAGTATATATAAGAACATATCCCAACATAAAAAGTTGTAAATTAAATGACATAACAAAAAAAGTATTTTAAAAAGAGGAGGGTGAAAGGTTCCCTTACCGAATTGGGTAACTTTTGAAACGTACAACCCATGAAAGAAGGACTATAAAACATTGATGTAAATACTCATAAACGAAATTATATTACACAAGGAGTAGAATAATTGGAATTACATATACCACTCTAGGGAAATGGTGGAAAATGTAGAATAAATCTCACGGCAATAAAAATGAGATGAAAAATCCCATGCGAAAACTCGGCAGCCTAACGACGACACGTAAAACATCCAAAAAAATGGATTGACGAAATAAAATATGCTCTCACATCATATGAACATAGAAATTACAGTAAGATTAATATAAAATAACACCCCCAACATAAGAATTATGAGCTTATATTATGTTATATAAAAAGAGTACTTGAAAAGAAAGAGGGAGGTAGGATCCCTTACCTCAAGTTCGACTTGTCTTGTTCATTTCATTCTATTCCTGAATAATAAACATTGGTCAATTTATAATTTCTTATGTTCCTCCAATAAATATTACTATTCAGTTCATATCACATATTAAAATGTTATAATAATTTGTTAATAATGTGAGTACATATCAGACGTTTTTGTTGATGTTTGGTTTATGAGTCAAAAATGAACTTGTTTGAAATTGATTGTCCATGTAGTTAAAGTAAATGATCTCCAAAATAGTTGTAAAGATTTAAATATCATATTTATCCAGTAAAGATTCATTTTATACCATTTCATGACATTTGGAGATAAAAATAAATGAAATTCACCGTTCATGGAAACGATAGGTCGTACTTATGAATGAACACTACTTTCATTTCTTTGTCATATTAATCGAATTAAAAATAATTGAGAGATATATATATTATAATTCCAGTATAATAAATATGTTTTATAGGTAACATAATTTAATTAATTTCATTCTTTATAACTTCGATGAATTGCATGAACGATTCACATCACTTGAGGGGGCGGTAATCCACACTTCCTCGTATGAAATTATCGCATTTGAACAACATGAAAAGCATAAAGGTATGTTTTAAATATAAAATAAAAAAGAATATGGAAAACATAAATACCATATATATAATATATAAAATAAATTTACATCATAATGGCCACCATGAATGGTGTTAAGAGAATATTGAACAATCATCATTTCGTGAGGCAGTAATTTTCCATCCACAGAAATAGTATGTTCAATAACCATTAGACCATTGTGTGTGTAAGTGTAGCTAGAATACTTCACATAACAACATACTAGTGTATTGAAGATAATGTTTTTATTACAAAAGAATGTAATAAAAAGAGTTTAGGGGTTTGGAGAAGCAAAATAAAACAAATTATCACAAGTGAAGACATTACCTTTAAATCGGGTAACTCCTCATGGAATGAACCAAAATGGTTTCATGAAGAGAATTATTCCAAATGTGAGGCTTCAATGATGAAAATAGAGATGTGGAGAGATGAAATGGGAACTTTTTGGCCGATCCAAAGCCTTTAGAGGTGTGGGTAAGGTGGTAGTGGTGAGGGCCTTTTATAATAGAAGAGGAGGGGCACTCTTCGAAAGTTATAAAATATTACTTTATTATAAAATGTTTTTCGGCTGTTAAAGGTCCTAAAAGGATATATGTCGAGGATAAGGTGACGAGTTTTCAATATCCACCCATTCAATAGGTTTTTGAAAAGTTTATGACCTAGATTTCACCCTATCTTATTATATTATTTAAATCGTTCATTTATGAGGTAATCACTACATCATCACGCTGTCATAAATAAAAGACATTATTTGATGTCTAAAAATTTTAAAAAAATATAATTATTTAGGAAATCTTTTTATATTTCCAATTAATATTTATAGTCAAAAATATTACTTGTATAACCCCATTTAATTTTTTTTAGTAAAACAATACATATTTGTGACATTTTAATTTTAACTTTAAATAAAAAGTTATTAATGACATTTTCCAACCAAAGTGGCTCCATGGGGTTCTAATGTTGACCCATGGATTGTCTTGGTCAGCCATGACTCATCCAATAAATGTAGGACATGTTTTAAGGTCATTTCATATTATAATAACATTTTCTTTACCTTAAATTACACTAATTAACTCTAATCACGATTAATAAAACTTAAAAGTTATTATTCACTGAAAAATTATTTTAATCTCATTGAACCACATTTTACTTTATAATGACAACCATGTATGTAGGATTTTTAAAAATTAAATCACAGAAGTGGTAACGTTTCATTTAAACGAAAAATCGATTTCTTTAACTAGCACTTAGTGGTTAAACTATTCATCAAAAATTGATGTTTTTCAGAAAAATACCAAAAACTCACCCTAAGCTATATTTGATATTCTGAATTTAAAAATGATTTCTATTTTAAAAAATAAAAAATATATATGTTGCATTAATTAATTTAATAATTCATCCTCGCTGTCAAAACATATAGTGTGTTTTTAAAAAACAATGTCTATTAAAAGATTGAAACTAGTTTAAATCCAATTTCAAAGTGAAATTAATTCCAATGACCACCATTGGATTTAATGGTAAAAATATATTATAAAAAAACTTTAATATCAATTAAAAAGATAATATATCCATATTAATAAATCATATTAAAAAGGGGATTTGAATTAAAATGCAACATTTTCACTAAAAATGATCTTTATCGAAAAAATAACAAAAATTTACACAAAGTAAATTTTGATGTCAATATTCTGAAGAAGGATATTATTTTTTCAAATAAAACATATAAAATTTTCAAAAGTATATTTAAAAATGGTTCTCCATCAAAAGGTGGTTAATCGACCATTTAAAGAATATTAGAATATTTGTGCTTAAAATTGGATTAATTTGCATTGTAAGCCTCTAACAATTATTGGATAAATGTAAAAATATTAAACAAAAATTTGTAATCATTATTTAGTTATTTCTATTCATTACCATCATTATCACGTCTAGGCGTTAACTATTATAATATTATTATATTATTAGTGTGCAACATAGGATTTCAATGAAACTCGTTGTTGCGTATTGGGTACGCCATCAAGCATAGCATTCCCTTTAAAGTAGTATTATAATTAAATCCCAAATATTGATTAAAATTCGATTGTAATATTATTTATTTACCTGGGATGTTACATCATTACCCCATTTTGGGAATTGTGTCCTCACAATTTCAAAATTGGGCTTGGAAACATCATTAAAATCCCCATATCGGAACAAGAGTCAGTAAAACTATCACTTTAAAAGAAAGGGAGAGAAGTACATAGGTCACCCGAGATAACCCATACTAGGATTCCATGTATGAAAATATTGATATGGAGGAGAAAAACAAAGTGTCATGTTCTGATTGAGAGTGATAGTAAACATGTCTAGGAGAAAGTTAACCATAAGAAAATCACAAACTTATGATGGGTTAAACGGTATTCGATTCCCCAGTAGGAAAAGTTAACATGCAACATTTTTGTTTTAAGTTACTCTTCATTGAGGAATTTATTTTTGAGCTTAACTAAATCATAATGAAACATACTTACTTGTCATGTAGACTTTCAACTTTTACTAGATTCATTAATCAAACTCATATTTTCTCCAAAAGGTGAGTATTTAGGAAGACTTGTTCGCATTAAGAGTACTATAATCAACTTCTTGAGAATAAATTAATCCAAAAAAGAGAACTATATATTTCCCATGTCTTTAGACCTCAACCAAAACCAAACCAAAAATTTTAGTACGAGATTAGATAATAACCAAAAAGGATATTTCTTTTTTTACAAAAAGAAAAACTACTCCTAATCTCCAAAATTTGTCAAACAAAACCCAAAGATCAACGAAGACCATTCAATAAACCATTTGTCCATAGAATTTTTCAAAGTAAACCCAACTAAGATTGAAACCCAAATATTTGAAGGATTTAATCACATAGTCTCCCAAGGTATAAATTAACATTTATCTCCAAATAACATCAGTTTCTCGTAAAGTCTCATATTGAAAAGTAATTAACCATATCACATATCCTCCATGATAGGTTAAAAATTACCCTAGATAACCCAAAATCATCTTACTATAGATTCATAAAATAATCTAAATAAATTAATTAGTCAAACTTACCAGGGACATCACGTAGTCCAGTGTTATGCGATAAATACCAGCCACACATTGGTTTAAGTTTTTATTCCCACAACTTTGACCAACGTGATGGGTTGTCACATGGTCTGCATGTTGTGCTTTGTCCAAGACAATATAATTCTTAAAACATTCCCCAATAAGAGATAAAATATTCGAAAATAACCATAACATAATTTAACCTCAATTTTAACTCATGCCTTTCATCTTCCATCATAACATATAGTAACCCATAATTACCTCTAATGTAAGGATCATATAAATGCTAATGGTTACCTTTATAGTTATCACATAAAATTCGACATCGAGTTGGTTCTCTCGTACAATAGCCATTAGAGAACTCACTATGGTTCAAGTGGTTTATAATAACTCCTGATAGTTGGTTTAGAATAACCACAATATTTCTCATTGAATCCCCCATTTCATCCAGTCTCTTAAACAATGAACCACCACAGTTTCCTTCAAAACCATTTTCACCTTGATTTATGGTAGATCCATTAATTTAATATTACCAAAAAGGTCAGTGTGAGTATATTAAAAAAATCATCATGTACTAAAGAGGAAGATAAACACTAATAAATACTTATCCATTTTATCTCAAACTCATTCCAACCTTAAAAATTAACAATGAATTTATCTAACATAATAACCATTGTGGTTATACACAACTTGTAACTTATGCTTAAACAAAACTCTAACCTCTAAAGTTATCTAAACTGACCTTTGATACCAACTTTAAAGACCCGGCCATAAACCATACTTAATATTGAGTTATTTTAATAATACTCATTGAGGATCTTTTCAGGTTTAGAGATTTAGAGAATTAGATCATAAATCATGCATTACATTCCACATTTAAACGAAGTGGTTACATATAATGTAGTATTCATTTTTTCCAATCAATGGAAACATATTTAAAATAAAAAATGGATTCTTTCTTGACACATACTTGAAACTATATTAATATCATGTACTATTCCCTTGACCTGTGAAAAACATTTCAAAAACTTGGGATGAGCATAAAAATATCAGTAAGGGATATAAAAATTTGGAAGGGAAACATTAGTACATGTATACATAAGAATAAAAGAAATCATAATTTACTCATAAAATATAAGCATGTTAACATACCTCATGAAATCATATGATTTATGAATAACTCATAGAAATCATAAGACATAATGGTAACATGAGGAATTCATAATATTCTTACATAGGGAGTAACCCTTATGGTTATGTTTGGAATACCCATCACAGTATATTCCTTAAATATTTTCAGAGAAACCATAACGTTTAACCCCTTTGCATTACCCAATGAATTGGAGAGCAATCATGGGCTCACCCGCCCTTAGTTTATCACGGAACCACCCATCTTCATAAAAAATGCACAAGAACCATCACAGAATCATAGAATATAACTTATGCATAAAGGAATGATTACATTCCCACATTTCAATAACAATATAACATTTTAAGATTTTTAAATAATGAATCCCTTCTAAAAACCATTTTCAAAACCATTTAAAACATTTAATAAAGAGATTTTTGAATCAAAGTGTCCCATTCCACATTGAAGCTTTTAGCATTTTAAACCATTAATATCAATATAAACAAATCCTTAAACCAATTTTGAAAACATGTATATTAATGAGAAATATTTATAAGAATAAATCATTAAAACATTTAAAATGATATTTTAGTTAATGGGTTTTTAACAAAATGAGATACACTTGAATACAATAATTGAGGAATAACATTAAATCAGAACTTTATAATATCATGAGCATAATATGATTCATGATATAATATCCCAAAGGACAATATATACACCATATAAGAGTTAATTGGTGCATAACAACAATTAAGTCTCAATAGGAATGTAAAATGAGATGAAATCCCCAATAAAGAAGGTATCCTTAAATTAAGGATAAATCAAACTCATAATTATGTGTGACAAGTATAAATACACCAAATATAAGTGTATACTAAGTGTAAAACAATAAAAGTTAATTCGCACATATTTTTAGGTTGACATATTCAATAACTACATATTGAACCCAAAGATATCGAAATTGGGTTAAGAAGTTCCCTTGGTAAAATTCAACAGCCTAACAGCGTCACATTAAAATTCATAAAATTAGATGATGAGATAGAAAATGGTATCTCATCACTTGGACATAAAATTTACATCAATAAGGATATATAAGAACATATCCCAACATAAAAAGATGTAAATTAAAGGACATAACAATATAAGTCTTTTAAAAAGAGGAGGGTGAAGGGATCCCTTATAGAATTGGGTAACATTCAAAACGTACACCCCATGAAAGAAGGACTATACAACATTGATGTAAATACTCATAAACGAATATATATTACACAAAGTGTAGAATAATTGGAAGTACATATACCACTCAAAGTAAATCGTGGAAAATGAATCATAAATCTCACAGTAATTAAAGTGAGATGAAAAATCCCTTACGAATACTCGGCAGCCTATCGGCGCAATTTAAAACTTCCAAAAAAAATGGATTCATGAAATCAAATTTTGTAAATCAACATATGAACCTAGAAAGTACAATAAGAGTAATATAAAAGAACATCCCCCAACATAATAAATAAGAGATTAAATTAAGTTATATGAAAAGAGTACTTGAAAAGAAAGAGGGAGGTAGGATCCCTTACCTCAAGTCTGACTTGTATTGTTCATTTCACTATATTCCTGAATAATAAACTTTGGTCAATTTATAATTTAATAAGTTAATCCTTTAATTATTATTATTCAGTTAATATCACATATTATATTGTTATAATAATTTGTTAATAATGTGAGTTCATATCAGACGTTTTTGTCAATGTTTGGTACATGAGTCAAAAATGCACTTGTTTGAAAATGATTGTCCATGTAGTTATAAGTAAATCATCTCCATAATATTTTAATGATTTAGATGACATATCTATCCAGTACATATTAATTTTGTACTATTCCATAACATTTAGAGATAAAAATAAATGAAATGCACCGTTCATGGAGACGGTAGGTCGTACGTACGAATGAAAGCTACCTTCATTTCTTTGTCATATTAATGGAATTAGAAATAATTGAGAGAGATATATATTATAATTCTATTATAATATATATGTTTTATAGGTCACATAATTTCATTAATTTCACTCTTTATACCATCCATGTATTACATGAACGATTCACATCACTTGAGTGGGAGGTAGTCCACACTTCCTCGTATGAAATTGTTGCATTTGTACAACATGCAAAGCATAAAGGTATGTTTCAAATATAAAATAAAGAAGAATATGGAAAACATAAATACCATATATATAATATTTAAAATATAGTGACATCATAATGGCCACCATGAAATGTGTTAATAGAATATTGAACAATCATCGTTTCGTGAGGCAGTAATTCGCCATCCACAGAAACAGTATGTTCTTTAACCATTAGACGGAGGAGTGTGTTAGTGTAGCTCAAATCATTCACATAACAACATCCTAGTATATTTTAGATACTTATTTTGTTACAAAATAAAGTAATAAAAAGTGTTTAGGGGTTTGGAGAAGAAAAATAAAACAAAATAACACAAGTGAAGACATTACCTTTAAATCAGGTAACTCCTATTAGTTTGAACCAAAAGTGATTCTTGAAGAGCATTCTGCTAAATGTGAGGATTCAATGATGAAGAGAGGGATGTCGAGAGATGAAATGGGCAGGGTTTGGATGATACAAAGGCTTTAGATTTGTGGGTATGGTGGTAGAGATGGGGTCCTTTTATAAGTGAAGAGGAGGGGAACTCTTAGAAAGTTATTAAATATTACTTTATTATACACTGTTTTTCAGATTTTATATGTCCCAGAAGGATATATTTTGAGGATAAGGTGATATGGTTTCTAAATAAACCCATACAATAGGTTTGGGAAAAGTGTAAGACTTAGATTTCACCCTATATTCTCATTTTATTTAAATCGTTCAATTACGAGGTAATCACGGCATCATGACGGTGTCCTAAATAAAATAAATTATTTAATGTATAAAAATTATAAAAAAAAATATCATGATGTAGAAAATCATTTTATCTTTCTAATGAATATTTATAGTTAAAAATATTACTTTTATAACGCCATGTAAATTTTTTTTAGTAAAACAATACATGTTTGTGACATTTTAATTTTAACTTTAAATAAAAAGTTATTAATGTCATTTTCCAACCAATGTGGCTCCATGGGGTTATAATGTTGACCCATGGATTTTATTGGTGGGCCATGACTCATACAATAAATGTAGGACATGTTTTAAGGTAATTTCATATTATTATAACATTTTCTTTACCTTAAATTACACTAATTAACTCTAATCGCGATTATTAAAACTTAAAAGTTATTATTCACTGAAAAAATATTTTAATCTCATTGAACCACATTTTACATTATAATGACAACCATGAATGTCGGATTTTTAAAAATTAAATCACAGAATTGGTAATGTTTCATTTAAACGAAAAATTTGTTTCTTTAACTAGCACTTAGTGGTTAAACTATTCATAAAAAATTGAAGTTTTTCAGAAAAATACCAAAAACTCACCCTAAGCTATATTTGATATTCTGAATTTAAAAATGATGTCTATTTTACAAAATTAAAAATATATATGTTGCATTAATTAATTTAATAATTCATCCTCGCTGTCAAAACAAATAGTGTGTTTTTATGAAACAATATCTATTAAAAGATTGACACTAGTTTAAGTCCAATTTCAAAGTGAAATTAATTCCAATGACCACCATTGGATTTAATGGTAAAAATATATTCTAAAAAAACGTTAATATCAATTAAAAAGATAATATATCCATATTAATAAATCAGATTAAAAAGGGGTTTTGAATTAAAATGCAACATTTTCACTAAAAATGATCTTTATCGAAAAAATAACTAAAATTTACACAAAGTAAATATTGATGTCTAGATTCTGAAGAAGGATTTTATTTTTTCAAATACAACATATAAAAATTTCAAAAGTATATTTAAAAAGGGTTCTCTATAAAAAGGTGGTTAATCGACCTTTTAAAGAATATTAGAAGACTTATGTTTAAAATTGGATTCATTTGCATTTTAAGTCAATAACATTTATTGGATAAATATAAAAATATTTAACAAACATATGTAATAATTTTGTAGTTATTTCTTTTCATTCCCGCCATTTCCACAGCTATGCGTTAAATATTATAATATTATTATATTATTAGTGAGCAACGTAGGATTTCAAAGAAACTCATTGTTGCGTATTGGGTACGCCATCGAGCATAGAATTCCCTTTAAAGTAGTATTAACATTAAATCCCAAATATTGATTAAAATTCGATTGTAATATTATTTATTTACCTGGGATGTTACATCATTACCCTCTTTTTGGAATTGTGTCCTCGCAATTTCAAAATTGGGCTTGGAAACATCATTAAAATCCCCATATCGGAACAAGAGTCAGTAAAACTATCACTTTAAAAGAAAGGGAGAGAAGTACATAGGTCACCCGAGATAACCCATACTAGGATTACATGTATGAAAATATTGATATGGAGGAGAAAAACAAAGGGTCATGTTCTGATTGAGAGTGATAGTTAACATGTCTAGGAGAAAGTTAACCATAAGAAAATCACAAACTTATGATGGGTTAAACGGTATTCGATTCCCCAGTAGGAAATGTTAACAAGCAAAATTTTTGTTTTAAGTTACTCTTCATTGAGGAATTTATTTTTGAGCTTAACTAAATCATAATGAAACATACTTACTTGTCATGTAGACTTTCAAATTTTACTAGATTCATTAATCAAACTCATATTTTCTCCAAAAGGTGAGTATTTAGGAAGACTTGTTCGCATTAAGAGTACTATAATCAACTTCTTGAGAATAAACTAATCCAAAAAAGAGAACTATATATTTCCCATGTCTTTAGACCTCAACCAAAACCAAACCAAAAATTTTAGTACGAGATTAGATAATACCCAAAAAGTATATTTCTTTTTTTACAAAAAGAAAAACTACTCCTAATCTCCAAAATTTGCCAAACAAAACCCAAAGATCAACGAAGACCATTCAATAAACCATTTGTCCATAGAATTTTTCAAAGTAAACCCAACTAAGATTGAAACCCAAATATTTGAAGGATTTAATCACATAGTCTCCCAAGGTATAAATTAACATTTATCTCCAAATAACATCAGTTTCTCGTAAAGTCTCATATTGAAAAGTAATTAACCATATCACATATCCTCCATGATAGGTTAAAAATTACCCTAGATAACGCAAAATCATCTTACTATAGATTCATAAAATAATCTAAATAAAATTAATAAGTCAAACATACCAGGGACATCACGTAGTCCAGTGTTATGCGATAAATACTAGCCACACATTGGTTTCAGTTTTTATTCCCACAACTTTGTCCAACGTGATGGGTTGTCACACGGTCTGCATGTTGTGCTTTGTCCAAGACAATATAATTCTTAAAACATTCCCCAATAAGAGATAAAATATTCAAAAATAATCATAACATAATTTAATCTCAATTTTAACTCATTCCTTTCATCTTCCATCATAACATATAGTAACCCATAATTACCTCTAATGTAAGGATCATATAAACGCTAATGGTTACCTTTATAGTTATCACATAAAATTCGACATCGAGTTGGTTCTCTCGTACAATAGCCATTAGAGAACTCACTATGGTTCAAGTGGTTTATCATAACTCCTGATAGTTGGTTTAGAATAACCACAATATTTCTCATTGAATCCCCCATTTCATCCAGTCTCTTAACCAATGAACCACCACAGTTTCCTTCAAAACCATTGTCACTTTGATTTATGGTAGATCCATTAATTTAATATTACCAAAAAGGTCAGTGTGAGTATATCAAAAAAATCATCATGTACTAAAGAGGAAGATAAACACTAATAAATACTTATCCATTTTATCTCAAACTCATTCCAACCTTAAAAATTAACAAGGAATTTATCTAACATAATAACCATTGTGGTTATACACAACTTGTAACTTATGATTAAACAAAAATCTAACCTCTAAAGTTATCTAAACTGACCTTTGATACCAACTTTAAAGACCCGGCCATAAACCATACTTAATATTGACTTATTTTAATAATACACATTGAGGATCTTTTCAGGTTTAGAGATTTAGAGAATTAGATCATAAATCATGCATTACATTCCACATTTAAACGAAGTGGTTACATATAATGTAGTATACATTTTTTACAATCAATGGAAACATATTTAAAATAAAAAATTGATTCTTTCTTGACACATACTTGAAACTATATTAATATCATGTACTATTCCCTTGACCGGTGAAAAACATTTCAAAAACTTGGGATGAGCATAAAAATCTCAGTAAGGGATATAAAAATTTGGAACGGAAACATTAGTACATGTATACATAAGAATAAAAGAAATCATAATTTACTCATAAAATATAAGCATGTTAACATACCTCAGGAAATCATAAGATTTATGAATAACTCATAGAAATCATAAGACATAAAGGTAACATGAGGAATTCATAATATTCTTACATAGGGAGTTACCCTTATGGTTATGTTTGGAATACCCATCACAGTATATTCCCTAAATCTTTTCAGAGAAACCATAACGTTTAACCCCTTTGCATTACCCAATGAATTGGAGAGCAATCATGGGCTCACCCGCCCTTAGTTTATCACGGAACCACCCATCTTCATAAAAAATGCACAAGAACCATCACAAAATCATAGAATATAACTTATGCATAAAGGAATGATTACATTCCCACATTTCAATAACAATATAACATTTTAAGATTTTGAAATAATGAATCCCTTCTAAAAACCATTTTCAAAACCATTTAAAACATTTAATAAAGAGATTTTTGAATCAAAGTGTCCCATTCCACATTGAAGCTTTTAACATTTTAAACCATTAATATCAATATAAATAAATCCTTAAACCAATTTTGAAAACATGTATATTAATGAGAAATATTTATAAGAATAAATCATTAAAACATTTAAAATGATATTTTAGTTAATGGGTTTTTAACAAAATGAGAGACACTTGAATACAATAATTGAGGAATAACATTTAATCAGAAATTTATAATATCATGAGCATAATATGATTCATGATATAATATTCCAAAGGACAATATATACACCATATAAGAGTTAATTGGTGCATAACAACAATTAAGTCTCAATAGAAATGTAAAATGAGATGAAATCCCCAATAAAGAAGGTATCCTTAAATTAAGGATAAATCAAACTCATAATTATGTGTGACAAGTATAAATACACCAAATATAAGTGTATACTAAGTGTAAAACAATAAAAGTTAATTCGCACATATTTTAAGGTTGACATATTCAATAACTACATATTGAACACAAAGATATCGAAATTGGGTTAAGAAGTTCCCTTGGTAAAATTCAACAGCCTAACAGCGTCACTTTAAAATTCATAAAATTAGATGATGAGATAGAAAATGGTATCTCATCACTTGGACATAAAATTTACATCAATAAGGATATATAAGAACATATCCCAACATAAAGAGATGTAAATTAAAGGACAAAAAATATAAGTCTTTTAAAAAGAGGAGGGTGAAGGGATCCCTTACAGAATTGGGTAACATTCAAAACGTACACCCCATGAAAGAAGGACTATACAACATTGATGTAAATACTCATAAACGAATATATATTACACAAAGTGTAGAATAATTGGAAGTAAATATACCACTCAAAGTAAATTGTGGAAAATGTATCATAAATCTCACAGTAATTAAAGTGAGATGAAAAATCCCTTACGAAAACTCGGCAGCCTATCGGCGCCATTTAAAACTTCCAAAAAAAATGGATTCATGAAATCAAATTTTGTAAATCAACATATGAAAATAGAAAGTACAATAAGAGTAATATAAAATAACATCCCCCAACATAATAAATAAGAGATTAAATTAAGTTATATGAAAAGAGTACTTGAAAAGAAAGAGGGAGGTAGGAGCCCTTACCTCAAGTCTGACTTGTCTTGTTCATTTCACTATATTCCTGAATAATAATCTTTGGTCAATTTATAATTTAATAAGTTAATCCTTTATTTATTATTATTCAGTTAATATCACATATTATATTGTTATAATAATTTGTTAATAATGTGAGTTCATATCAGACATTTTTGTCGATGTTTGGTACATGAGTCAAAAATGAACTTGTTTGAAAATGATTGTCCATGTAGTTATAAGTAAATCATCTCCAGAATATTTTAATGATTTAGATAACATATCTATCCAGTACATATTCATTTTATACTATTCAATAACATTTAGAGATAAAAATAAATGAAATGCACCGTTCATGGAGACGGTAGGCCGTATGTACGAATGAAAGCTACCTTCATTTCTTTGTCATATTAATGGAATTAGAAATAATTGAGAGAGATATATATTATAATTCTATTATAATATATATGTTTTATAGGTCACATAATTTCATTAATTTCACTCTTTATACCTTCCATGTATTACATGAACGATTCACATCACTTGAGTGGGAGGTAGTCCACACTTCCTCGTATGAAATTGTCGCATTTGTACAACATGCAAAGCATAAAGGTATGTTTTAAATATAAAATAAAGATGAATATGGAAAAAATAAATACCATATATATAATATTTAAAATATAGTGACATCATAATGGACACCATGAAATGTGTTAATAGAATATTGAACAATCATCGTTTCGTTAGGCAGTAATTCTCCATCCACAGAAACAGTATGTTCTTTAACCATTAGACGGAGGAGTGTGTTAGTGTAGCTCGAATCATTCACATAAAAACATCCTAGTATATTTTAGATACTTATTTTGTTACAAAATAAAGTAATAAAAAGTGTTTAGGGGTTTGGAGAAGAAAAATAAAACAAAATAACACAAGTGAAGACATTACCTTTAAATCAGGTAACTCCTATTAGTTTGAACCAAAAGGGATTCTTGAAGAGCATTCTGCCAAATGTGAGGCTTCAATGATGAAGAGAGGGATGTCGAGAGATGAAATGGGCAGGGTTTGGAAGATACAAAGGCTGTAGATTTGTGGGTATGGTGGTAGAGATGGGGTCCTTTTATAAGTGAAGAGGAGGGGAACTCTTAGAAAGTTATTAAATATTACTTTATTATACACTGTTTTTCAGATTTTATATGTCCCAGAAGGATATATTTTGATGATAAGGTGATATGGTTTCTAAATAAACCCATACAATAGGTTTGCGAAAAGTGTAAGACTTAGATTTCACCCTATATTCTCATTTTATTTAAATCGTTCAATTACGAGGTAATCACGGCATCATCACGGTGTCCTAAATAAAATAAATTATTTAATGTATAAAAATTATAAAAAAAATATCATGATGTATCAAATCATTTTATCTTTCTAATGAATAGTTATAGTTAAAAATATTACTTTTATAACGCCATGTAAATTTTTTTTAGTAAAACAATACATGTTTGTGACATTTTAATTTTAACTTTAAATAAAAAGTTATTAATGTCATTTTCCAACCAAAGTGGCTCCATGGGGTTATAATGTTGACCCATGGATTTTATTGGTGGGCCATGACTCATACAATAAATGTAGGACATGTTTTAATGTCATTTCATATTATTATAACATTTTCTTTACCTTAAATTACACTAATTAACTCTAATCGCGATTATTAAAACTTAAAAGTTACTATTCACTGAAAAAAAAATTTAATCTCATTGAACCACATTTTACATTATAATGACAACCATGTATGTCAGATTTTTAAAAATTAAATCAAAGAAGTGGTAACGTTTCATTTAAACGAAAAAATTGTTTCTTTAACTAGCACTTAGTGGTTAAACTATTCATAAAAAATTGAAGTTTTTCAGAAAAATACCAAAAACTCACCCTAAGCTATATTTGATATTCTGAATTTAAAAATGATGTCTATTTTACAAAATTTAAAATATATATGTTGCATTAATTAATTTAATAATTCATCCTCGCTGTCAAAACAAATAGTGTGTTTTTAAGAAACAATATCTATTAAAAGATTGACACTAGTTTAAGTCCAATTTCAAAGTGAAATTAATTCCAATGACCACCATTGGATTTAATGGTAAAAATATATTCTAAAAAAACTTTAATATCAATTAAAAAGATAATATATCCATATAAATAAATCAGATTAAAAAGGGGTTTTGAATTAAAATGCAACATTTTCACTAAAAATGATCTTTATCAAAAAAATAACTAAAATTTACACAAAGTAAATATTGATGTCTAGATTCTGAAGAAGGATTTTATTTTTTCAAATACAACATATAAAAATTTCAAAAGTATATTTAAAAATGGTTCTCTATAAAAAGGTGGTTAATCGACCTTTTAAAGAATATTAGAAGACTTATGTTTAAAATTGGATTCATTTTCATTTTAAGTCAATAACATTTATTGGATAAATATAAAAATATTTAACAAACATATGTAATAATTTTGTAGTTATTTCTTTTCATTCCCGCCATTTCCACAGCTATGCGTTAAATATTATAATATTATTATATTATTAGTGTGCAACGTAGGATTTCAAAGAAACCCATTGTTGCGTATTGGGTACGCCATCGAGCATAGAATTCCCTTTAAAGTAGTATTAACATTAAATCCCAAATATTGATTAAAATTCGATTGTAATATTATTTATTTACCTGGGATGTTACATCATTACCCTCTTTTGGGAATTGTGTCCTCGCAATTTCAAAATTGGGCTTGGAAACATCATTAAAATCCCCATATCGGAACAAGAGTCAGTAAAACTATCACTTTAAAAGAAAGGGAGAGAAGTACATAGGTCACCCGAGATAACCCATACTAGGATTCCATGTATGAAAATATTGATATGGAGGAGAAAAACAAAGGGTCATGTTCTGATGGAGAGTGATAGTAAACATGTCTAGGAGAAAGTTAACCATAAGAAAATCACAAACTTATGATGGGTTAAACGGTATTCGATTCCTCAGTAGGAAAAGTTAGCATGCAACATTTTTGTTTTAAGTTACTCTTCATTGAGGAATTTATTTTTGAGCTTAACTAAATCATAATGAAACATACTTACTTGTCATGTAGACTTTCAACTTTTACTAGATTCATTAATCAAACTCATATTTTCTCCAAAAGGTGAGTATTTAGGAAGACTTGTTCGCATTAAGAGTACTATAATCAACTTCTTGAGAATCAACTAATCCAAAAAAGAGAACTATATATTTCCCATGTCTTTAGACCTCAACCAAAACCAAACCAAAAATTTTAGTACGAGATTAGATAATACCCAAAAAGGATATTTCTTTTTTTACAAAAAGAAAAACTACTCCAAATCTCCAAAATTTGTCAAACAAAACCCAAAGATCAACAAAGACCATTCAATAAACCATTTGTCCATAGAATTTTTCAAAGTAAACCCAACTAAGATTGAAACCCAAATATTTGAAGGATTTAATCACATAGTCTCCCAAGGTATAAATTAACATTTATCTCCAAATAACATCAGTTTCTCGTAAAGTCTCATATTGAAAAGTAATTAACCATATCACATATCCTCCATGATAGGTTAATAATTACACTAGATAACCCAAAATCATCTTACTATAGATTCATAAAATCATCTAACTAAAATTAATTAGTCAAACATACCAGGGAAATCACGTAGTCCAGTGTTATGCGATAAATACCAGCCACACATTGGTTTTAGTTTTTATTCCCACAACTTTGTCCAACGTGATGGGTTGTCAAACGGTCTGCATGTTGTGCTTTGTCCAAAACAATATAATTCTTAAAACATTCCCCAATAAGAGATAAAATATTCAAAAATAACCATAACATAATTTAACCTCAATTTTAACTCATGCCTTTCATCTTCCATCATAACATATAGTAACCCATAATTACCTCAAATGTAAGGATCATATAAACGCTAATGGTTACCTTTATAGTTATCACATAAAATTCGACATTGAGTTGGTTCTCTCGTACAATAGCGATTAGAGAACTCACTATGGTTCAAGTGGTTTATCATAACTCCTGATAGTTGGTTTAGAATAACCACAATATTTCTCATTGAATCCCCCATTTCATCCAGTCTCTTAATCAATGAACCACCACAGTTTCCTTCAAACCCATTGTCATTTTGATTCATGGTAGATCCATTAATTTAATATTACCAAAAAGGTCAGTGTGAGTATATCAAAAAAATCATCATGTACTAAAGAGGATGATAAACACTAATAAATACTTATCCATTTTATCTCAAACTCATTCCAAACTTAAAAATTAACAATGAATTTATCTAACATAATAACCATTGTGGTTATACACAACATGTAACTTATGCTTAAACAAAACTCTAACTCTAAAGTTATCTAAACTGACCTTTGATACAAACTTTAAAGACCCGGACATAAACCATACTTAATATTGAGTTATTTTAATAATACACATTGAGGATCTTTTCGGGTTTAGAGATTTAGAGAATTAGATCATAAATCATGCATTACATTCCACATTTAAACGAAGAGGTTACATATAATGTAGTATTCATTTTTTTCCCATCAATGGAAACATATTTAAAATAAAAAATGGATTCTTTCTTGACACATACTTGAAACTATATTAATATCATGTACTATTCCCTTGACCTGTGAAAAACATTTCAAAAACATGGGATGAGTATAAAAAGCTCAGTAAGGGATATAAAAATTTGGAACGGAAACATTAGTATATGTATACATAAGAATAAAAGAAATCATAATTTACTCATAAAATATAAGCATGTTATCATACCTCATGAAATCATAATATTTATGAATAACTCATAGAAATCATAAGACATAAAGGTAACATGAGGAATTCATAATATTCTTACATAGGGAGTAACCCTTATGGTTACGTTTGGAATACCCATCACAGTATATTCCCTAAATCTTTTCAGAGAAACCATAACGTTTAACCCCTTTGTGTTACCCAATGAATTGGAGAGCAATCATGGGCTCACCTGCCCTTAGTTTATCACGGAACCACCCATCTTCATAAAAAATGCACAAGAACCATCACAGAATCATAGAATATAACTTAAGCATAAAGGAATGATTACATTCCCACATTGCAATAACAATATAACATTTTAAGATTTTGAAATAATGAATCCCTTCTAAAAACCATTTTCAAAACCATTTAAAACATTTAATAAAGAGATTTTTGAATCAAAGTGTCCCATACCACATTGAAGCTTTTAACACTTTAAACCATTAATATCAATATAAATAAATCCTTAAACCAATCTTGAAATCATGGATATTAATGAGAAATATTTATAAAAATAAATCATTAAAACATTTATAATGATATTTTAGTTAATGGGTTTTTAACAAAATGAGAGACACTTGAATACAATAATTGAGGAATAACATTTAATCAGAACTTTATAATATCATGAGAATAATATGATTCATGATATAATATTCCAAAGGACAATATATACACCATATAAGAGTTAATTGGTGCATAACAACAATTAAGTCTCAATAGAAATGTAAAATGAAATGAAATCCCCAATAAAGAAGGTATCCTTAAATTAAGGATAAATCAAACTCATAATTATGTGTGACAAGTATAAATACACACAATATAAGTTTATACTATGTGTAAAACAATAAAAGTTAATTCTCACATATTTTAAGGATGACATATTCAATAACTACATATTGAACCCAAAGATATCGAAATTGGGTTAAGAAGTTCCCTTTGTAAAATTCAACAGCCTAACAGCGTCACTTTAAAATTCATAAAATTAGTTGATGAGATAGAAAATGGTATCTCATCACTTGGACATAAAATTTACATCAATAAGGATATATAAGAACATATCCCAACATAAAAAGATGTAAATTAAAGGACATAACAATATAAGTCTTTTAAAAAGAGGAGGGTGAAGGGATCCCTTACAGAATTGGGTAACATTCAAAACGTACACCCCATGAATGAAGGAATATACAACATTGATGTAAATACTCATAAAAGAATATATATTACACAAAGTTTAGAATAATTGGAAGTACATATACCACTCAAAGGAAATCGTGGCAAATGTATCATAAATCTCACAGTAATTAAAGTGAGATGAAAAATCCCTTACGAAAACTCGGCAGCCTATCGGCGCCATTTAAAACTTCCAAAAAAATGGATTCATTAAATAAAATTTTTTAAATCAACATATGAACATAGAAAGTACAATAAGAGTAATATAAAAGAACATCCCCCAACATAATAAATAAGAGATTAAATTAAGTTATATGAAAAGAGTACTTGAAAAGAAAGAGGGAGGTAGGATCCCTTACCTCAAGTCTGACTTGTCTTGTTCATTTCACTATATTCCTGAATAATAAACTTTGTTCAATTTATAATTTAATAAGTTAATCCTTTAATTATTATTATTCAGTTAATATCACATATTATATTGTTATAATAATTTGTTAATAATGTGAGTTCATATCAGACGTTTTTGTCAATGTTTGGTACATGAGTCAAAAATGCACTTGTTTGAAAATGATTGTCCATGTAGTTATAAGTAAATCATCTCCAGAATATTTTAATGATTTAGATGACATATCTATCCAGTACATATTCATTTTATACTATTCCATAACATTTAGAGATAAAAATAAATGAAATGCACCCTTCATGGAGACGGTAGGCTGTACGTACGAATGAAAGCTACCTTCATTTCTTTGTCATATTAATGGAATTAGAAATAATTGAGAGAGATATATATTATAATTCTATTATAATATATATGTTTTATAGGTCACATAATTTCATTAATTTCACTCTTTATACCTTCCATGTATTACATGAACGATTCACATCACTTGAGTGGGAGGTAGTCCACACTTCCTCGTATGAAATTGTCGCATTTGTACAACATGCAAAGCATAAAGGTATGTTTTAAATATAAAATAAATAAGAATATGGAAAAAATAAATACCATATATATAATATTTAAAATATAGTGACATCATAATGGACACCATGAAATGTGTTAATAGAATATTGAACAATCATCGTTTCGTGAGGCAGTAATTCGCCATCCACAGAAACAGTATGTTCTTTAACCATTAGACGGAGGAGTGTGTTAGTGTAGCTCGAATCATTCACATAACAACATCCTAGTATATTTTAGATACTTATTTTGTTACAAAATAAAGTAATAAAAAGTGTTTAGGGGTTTGGAGAAGAAAAATAAAACAAAATAACACAAGTGAAGACATTACCTTTAAATCAGGTAACTCCTATTAGTTTGAACCAAAAGTGATTCTTGAAGAGCATTCTGCTAAATGTGAGGATTCAATGATGAAGAGAGGGATGTCGAGAGATGAAATGGGCAGGGTTTGGATGATACAAAGGCTTTAGATTTGTGGGTATGGTGGTAGAGATGGGGTCCTTTTATAAGTGAAGAGGAGGGGAACTCTTAGAAAGTTATTAAATATTACTTTATTATACACTGTTTTTCAGATTTTATATGTCCCAGAAGGATATATTTTGAGGATAAGGTGATATGGTTTCTAAATAAACCCATACAATAGGTTTGGGAAAAGTGTAAGACTTAGATTTCACCCTATATTCTCATTTTATTTAAATCGTTCAATTACGAGGTAATCACGGCATCATGACGGTGTCCTAAATAAAATAAATTATTTAATGTATAAAAATTATAAAAAAAAATATCATGATGTAGAAAATCATTTTATCTTTCTAATGAATATTTATAGTTAAAAATATTACTTTTATAATGCCATGTAATTTTTTTTTAGTAAAACAATACATGTTTGTGACATTTTAATTTTAACTTTAAATAAAAAGTTATTAATGTCATTTTCCAACCAATGTGGCTCCATGGGGTTATAATGTTGACCCATGGATTTTATTGGTGGGCCATGACTCATACAATAAATGTAGGACATGTTTTAAGGTAATTTCATATTATTATAACATTTTCTTTACCTTAAATTACACTAATTAACTCTAATCGCGATTATTAAAACTTAAAAGTTATTATTCACTGAAAAAATATTTTAATCTCATTGAACCACATTTTACATTATAATGACAACCATGTATGTAGGATTTTTAAAAATTAAATCACAGAATTGGTAATGTTTCATTTAAACGAAAAATTTGTTTCTTTAACTAGCACTTAGTGGTTAAACTATTCATAAAAAATTGAAGTTTTTCAGAAAAATACCAAAAACTCACCCTAAGCTATATTTGATATTCTGAATTTAAAAATGATGTCTATTTTACAAAATTAAAAATATATATGTTGCATTAATTAATTTAATAATTCATCCTCGCTGTCAAAACAAATAGTGTGTTTTTATGAAACAATATCTATTAAAAGATTGACACTAGTTTAAGTCCAATTTCAAAGTGAAATTAATTCCAATGACCACCATTGGATTTAATGGTAAAAATATATTCTAAAAAAAAGTTAATATCAATTAAAAAGATAATATATCCATATTAATAAATCAGATTAAAAAGGGGTTTTGAATTAAAATGCAACATTTTCACTAAAAATGATCTTTATCGAAAAAATAACTAAAATTTACACAAAGTAAATATTGATGTCTAGATTCTGAAGAAGGATTTTATTTTTTCAAATACAACATATAAAAATTTCAAAAGTATATTTAAAAAGGGTTCTCTATAAAAAGGTGGTTAATCGACCTTTTAAAGAATATTAGAAGACTTATGTTTAAAATTGGATTCATTTGCATTTTAAGTCAATAACATTTATTGGATAAATATAAAAATATTTAACAAACATATGTAATAATTTTGTAGTTATTTCTTTTCATTCCCGCCATTTCCACAGCTATGCGTTAAATATTATAATATTATTATATTATTAGTGAGCAACGTAGGATTTCAAAGAAACTCATTGTTGCGTATTGGGTACGCCATCGAGCATAGAATTCCCTTTAAAGTAGTATTAACATTAAATCCCAAATATTGATTAAAATTCGATTGTAATATTATTTATTTACCTGGGATGTTACATCATTACCCTCTTTTTGGAATTGTGTCCTCGCAATTTCAAAATTGGGCTTGGAAACATCATTAAAATCCCCATATCGGAACAAGAGTCAGTAAAACTATCACTTTAAAAGAAAGGGAGAGAAGTACATAGGTCACCCGAGATAACCCATACTAGGATTACATGTATGAAAATATTGATATGGAGGAGAAAAACAAAGGGTCATGTTCTGATTGAGAGTGATAGTTAACATGTCTAGGAGAAAGTTAACCATAAGAAAATCACAAACTTATGATGGGTTAAACGGTATTCGATTCCCCAGTAGGAAATGTTAACAAGCAAAATTTTTGTTTTAAGTTACTCTTCATTGAGGAATTTATTTTTGAGCTTAACTAAATCATAATGAAACATACTTACTTGTCATGTAGACTTTCAACTTTTACTAGATTCATTAATCAAACTCATATTTTCTCCAAAAGGTGAGTATTTAGGAAGACTTGTTCGCATTAAGAGTACTATAATCAACTTCTTGAGAATAAACTAATCCAAAAAAGAGAACTATATATTTCCCATGTCTTTAGACCTCAACCAAAACCAAACCAAAAATTTTAGTACGAGATTAGATAATACCCAAAAAGTATATTTCTTTTTTTACAAAAAGAAAAACTACTCCTAAACTCCAAAATTTGCCAAACAAAACCCAAAGATCAACGAAGACCATTCAATAAACCATTTGTCCATAGAATTTTTCAAAGTAAACCCAACTAAGATTGAAACCCAAATATTTGAAGGATTTAATCACATAGTCTCCCAAGGTATAAATTAACATTTATCTCCAAATAACATCAGTTTCTCGTAAAGTCTCATATTGAAAAGTAATTAACCATATCACATATCCTCCATGATAGGTTAAAAATTACCCTAGATAACGCAAAATCATCTTACTATAGATTCATAAAATAATCTAAATAAAATTAATAAGTCAAACATACCAGGGACATCACGTAGTCCAGTGTTATGCGATAAATACTAGCCACACATTGGTTTCAGTTTTTATTCCCACAACTTTGTCCAACGTGATGGGTTGTCACACGGTCTGCATGTTGTGCTTTGTCCAAGACAATATAATTCTTAAAACATTCCCCAATAAGAGATAAAATATTCAAAAATAATCATAACATAATTTAATCTCAATTTTAACTCATTCCTTTCATCTTCCATCATAACATATAGTAACCCATAATTACCTCTAATGTAAGGATCATATAAACGCTAATGGTTACCTTTATAGTTATCACATAAAATTCAACATCGAGTTGGTTCTCTCGTACAATAGCCATTAGAGAACTCACTATGGTTCAAGTGGTTTATCATAACTCCTGATAGTTGGTTTAGAATAACCACAATATTTCTCATTGAATCCCCCATTTCATCCAGTCTCTTAATCAATGAACCACCACAGTTTCCTTCAAAACCATTGTCACTTTGATTTATGGTAGATCCATTAATTTAATATTACCAAAAAGGTCAGTGTGAGTATATCAAAAAAATCATCATGTACTAAAGAGGAAGATAAACACTAATAAATACTTATCCATTTTATCTCAAACTCATTCCAACCTTAAAAATTAACAAGGAATTTATCTAACATAATAACCATTGTGGTTATACACAACTTGTAACTTATGATTAAACAAAAATCTAACCTCTAAAGTTATCTAAACTGACCTTTGATACCAACTTTAAAGACCCGGCCATAAACCATACTTAATATTGACTTATTTTAATAATACACATTGAGGATCTTTTCTGGTTTAGAGATTTAGAGAATTAGATCATAAATCATGCATTACATTCCACATTTAAACGAAGTGGTTACATATAATGTAGTATACATTTTTTACAATCAATGGAAACATATTTAAAATAAAAAATTGATTCTTTCTTGACACATACTTGAAACTATATTAATATCATGTACTATTCCCTTGACCGGTGAAAAACATTTCAAAAACTTGGGATGAGCATAAAAATCTCAGTAAGGGATATAAAAATTTGGAACGGAAACATTAGTACATGTATACATAAGAATAAAAGAAATCATAATTTACTCATAAAATATAAGCATGTTAACATACCTCAGGAAATCATAAGATTTATGAATAACTCATAGAAATCATAAGACATAAAGGTAACATGAGGAATTCATAATATTCTTACATAGGGAGTTACCCTTATGGTTATGTTTGGAATACCCATCACAGTATATTCCCTAAATCTTTTCAGAGAAACCATAACGTTTAACCCCTTTGCATTACCCAATGAATTGGAGAGCAATCATGGGCTCACCCGCCCTTAGTTTATCACGGAACCACCCATCTTCATAAAAAATGCACAAGAACCATCACAAAATCATAGAATATAACTTATGCATAAAGGAATGATTACATTCCCACATTTCAATAACAATATAACATTTTAAGATTTTGAAATAATGAATCCCTTCTAAAAACCATTTTCAAAACCATTTAAAACATTTAATAAAGAGATTTTTGAATCAAAGTGTCCCATTCCACATTGAAGCTTTTAACATTTTAAACCATTAATATCAATATAAATAAATCCTTAAACCAATTTTGAAAACATGTATATTAATGAGAAATATTTATAAGAATAAATCATTAAAACATTTAAAATGATATTTTAGTTAATGGGTTTTTAACAAAATGAGAGACACTTGAATACAATAATTGAGGAATAACATTTAATCAGAAATTTATAATATCATGAGCATAATATGATTCATGATATAATATTCCAAAGGACAATATATACACCATATAAGAGTTAATTGGTGCATAACAACAATTAAGTCTCAATAGAAATGTAAAATGAGATGAAATCCCCAATAAAGAAGGTATCCTTAAATTAAGGATAAATCAAACTCATAATTATGTGTGACAAGTATAAATACACCAAATATAAGTGTATACTAAGTGTAAAACAATAAAAGTTAATTCGCACATATTTTAAGGTTGACATATTCAATAACTACATATTGAACACAAAGATATCGAAATTGGGTTAAGAAGATCCCTTGGTAAAATTCAACAGCCTAACAGCGTCACTTTAAAATTCATAAAATTAGATGATGAGATAGAAAATGGTATCTCATCACTTGGACATAAAATTTACATCAATAAGGATATATAAGAACATATCCCAACATAAAGAGATGTAAATTAAAGGACAAAAAATATAAGTCTTTTAAAAAGAGGAGGGTGAAGGGATCCCTTACAGAATTGGGTAACATTCAAAACGTACACCCCATGAAAGAAGGACTATACAACATTGATGTAAATACTCATAAACGAATATATATTACACAAAGTGTAGAATAATTGGAAGTAAATATACCACTCAAAGTAAATTGTGGAAAATGTATCATAAATCTCACAGTAATTAAAGTGAGATGAAAAATCCCTTACGAAAACTCGGCAGCCTATCGGCGCCATTTAAAACTTCCAAAAAAAATGGATTCATGAAATCAAATTTTGTAAATCAACATATGAAAATAGAAAGTACAATAAGAGTAATATAAAATAACATCCCCCAACATAATAAATAAGAGATTAAATTAAGTTATATGAAAAGAGTACTTGAAAAGAAAGAGGGAGGTAGGAGCCCTTACCTCAAGTCTGACTTGTCTTGTTCATTTCACTATATTCCTGAATAATAATCTTTGGTCAATTTATAATTTAATAAGTTAATCCTTTATTTATTATTATTCAGTTAATATCACATATTATATTGTTATAATAATTTGTTAATAATGTGAGTTCATATCAGACATTTTTGTCGATGTTTGGTACATGAGTCAAAAATGAACTTGTTTGAAAATGATTGTCCATGTAGTTATAAGTAAATCATCTCCAGAATATTTTAATGATTTAGATAACATATCTATCCAGTACATATTCATTTTATACTATTCAATAACATTTAGAGATAAAAATAAATGAAATGCACCGTTCATGGAGACGGTAGGCCGTATGTACGAATGAAAGCTACCTTCATTTCTTTGTCATATTAATGGAATTAGAAATAATTGAGAGAGATATATATTATAATTCTATTATAATATATATGTTTTATAGGTCACATAATTTCATTAATTTCACTCTTTATACCTTCCATGTATTACATGAACGATTCACATCACTTGAGTGGGAGGTAGTCCACACTTCCTCGTATGAAATTGTCGCATTTGTACAACATGCAAAGCATAAAGGTATGTTTTAAATATAAAATAAAGATGAATATGGAAAAAATAAATACCATATATATAATATTTAAAATATAGTGACATCATAATGGAAACCATGAAATGTGTTAATAGAATATTGAACAATCATCGTTTCGTTAGGCAGTAATTCTCCATCCACAGAAACAGTATGTTCTTTAACCATTAGACGGAGGAGTGTGTTAGTGTAGCTCGAATCATTCACATAACAACATCCTAGTATATTTTAGATACTTATTTTGTTACAAAATAAAGTAATAAAAAGTGTTTAGGGGTTTGGAGAAGAAAAATAAAACAAAATAACACAAGTGAAGACATTACCTTTAAATCAGGTAACTCCTATTAGTTTGAACCAAAAGGGATTCTTGAAGAGCATTCTGCCAAATGTGAGGCTTCAATGATGAAGAGAGGGATGTCGAGAGATGAAATGGGCAGGGTTTGGAAAATACAAAGGCTGTAGATTTGTGGGTATGGTGGTAGAGATGGGGTCCTTTTATAAGTGAAGAGGAGGGGAACTCTTAGAAAGTTATTAAATATTACTTTATTATACACTGTTTTTCAGATTTTATATGTCCCAGAAGGATATATTTTGATGATAAGGTGATATGGTTTCTAAATAAACCCATACAATAGGTTTGCGAAAAGTGTAAGACTTAGATTTCACCCTATATTCTCATTTTATTTAAATCGTTCAATTACGAGGTAATCACGGCATCATCACGGTGTCCTAAATAAAATAAATTATTTAATGTATAAAAATTATAAAAAAAATATCATGATGTATCAAATCATTTTATCTTTCTAATGAATAGTTATAGTTAAAAATATTACTTTTATAACGCCATGTAAATTTTTTTTAGTAAAACAATACATGTTTGTGACATTTTAATTTTAACTTTAAATAAAAAGTTATTAATGTCATTTTCCAACCAAAGTGGCTCCATGGGGTTATAATGTTGACCCATGGATTTTATTGGTGGGCCATGACTCATACAATAAATGTAGGACATGTTTTAATGTCATTTCATATTATTATAACATTTTCTTTACCTTAAATTACACTAATTAACTCTAATCGCGATTATTAAAACTTAAAAGTTACTATTCACTGAAAAAAAAATTTAATCTCATTGAACCACATTTTACATTATAATGACAACCATGTATGTCAGATTTTTAAAAATTAAATCAAAGAAGTGGTAACGTTTCATTTAAACGAAAAAATTGTTTCTTTAACTAGCACTTAGTGGTTAAACTATTCATAAAAAATTGAAGTTTTTCAGAAAAATACCAAAAACTCACCCTAAGCTATATTTGATATTCTGAATTTAAAAATGATGTCTATTTTACAAAATTTAAAATATATATGTTGCATTAATTAATTTAATAATTCATCCTCGCTGTCAAAACAAATAGTGTGTTTTTAAGAAACAATATCTATTAAAAGATTGACACTAGTTTAAGTCCAATTTCAAAGTGAAATTAATTCCAATGACCACCATTGGATTTAATGGTAAAAATATATTCTAAAAAAACTTTAATATCAATTAAAAAGATAATATATCCATATAAATAAATCAGATTAAAAAGGGGTTTTGAATTAAAATGCAACATTTTCACTAAAAATGATCTTTATCAAAAAAATAACTAAAATTTACACAAAGTAAATATTGATGTCTAGATTCTGAAGAAGGATTTTATTTTTTCAAATACAACATATAAAAATTTCAAAAGTATATTTAAAAATGGTTCTCTATAAAAAGGTGGTTAATCGACCTTTTAAAGAATATTAGAAGACTTATGTTTAAAATTGGATTCATTTTCATTTTAAGTCAATAACATTTATTGGATAAATATAAAAATATTTAACAAACATATGTAATAATTTTGTAGTTATTTCTTTTCATTCCCGCCATTTCCACAGCTATGCGTTAAATATTATAATATTATTATATTATTAGTGTGCAACGTAGGATTTCAAAGAAACCCATTGTTGCGTATTGGGTACGCCATCGAGCATAGAATTCCCTTTAAAGTAGTATTAACATTAAATCCCAAATATTGATTAAAATTCGATTGTAATATTATTTATTTACCTGGGATGTTACATCATTACCCTCTTTTGGGAATTGTGTCCTCGCAATTTCAAAATTGGGCTTGGAAACATCATTAAAATCCCCATATCGGAACAAGAGTCAGTAAAACTATCACTTTAAAAGAAAGGGAGAGAAGTACATAGGTCACCCGAGATAACCCATACTAGGATTCCATGTATGAAAATATTGATATGGAGGAGAAAAACAAAGGGTCATGTTCTGATGGAGAGTGATAGTAAACATGTCTAGGAGAAAGTTAACCATAAGAAAATCACAAACTTATGATGGGTTAAACGGTATTCGATTCCTCAGTAGGAAAAGTTAGCATGCAACATTTTTGTTTTAAGTTACTCTTCATTGAGGAATTTATTTTTGAGCTTAACTAAATCATAATGAAACATACTTACTTGTCATGTAGACTTTCAACTTTTACTAGATTCATTAATCAAACTCATATTTTCTCCAAAAGGTGAGTATTTAGGAAGACTTGTTCGCATTAAGAGTACTATAATCAACTTCTTGAGAATCAACTAATCCAAAAAAGAGAACTATATATTTCCCATGTCTTTAGACCTCAACCAAAACCAAACCAAAAATTTTAGTACGAGATTAGATAATACCCAAAAAGGATATTTCTTTTTTTACAAAAAGAAAAACTACTCCAAATCTCCAAAATTTGTCAAACAAAACCCAAAGATCAACAAAGACCATTCAATAAACCATTTGTCCATAGAATTTTTCAAAGTAAACCCAACTAAGATTGAAACCCAAATATTTGAAGGATTTAATCACATAGTCTCCCAAGGTATAAATTAACATTTATCTCCAAATAACATCAGTTTCTCGTAAAGTCTCATATTGAAAAGTAATTAACCATATCACATATCCTCCATGATAGGTTAATAATTACACTAGATAACCCAAAATCATCTTACTATAGATTCATAAAATCATCTAACTAAAATTAATTAGTCAAACATACCAGGGAAATCACGTAGTCCAGTGTTATGCGATAAATACCAGCCACACATTGGTTTTAGTTTTTATTCCCACAACTTTGTCCAACGTGATGGGTTGTCAAACGGTCTGCATGTTGTGCTTTGTCCAAAACAATATAATTCTTAAAACATTCCCCAATAAGAGATAAAATATTCAAAAATAACCATAACATAATTTAACCTCAA